>CM074735.1:42712798-44204048 GCA_037367245.1 Phrynocephalus guinanensis | reverse complement strand
TGAAAGTGGCAACTTGTGAGCAGCAATACACTGTAGGTGTCAACAACTGCAAGAAGATTGGACACTAATATGAAACATTAAATTTAGGCCTCCCTTAACTCTTTCATACAACTTGGTAAAACAATGGAGATGTTTAAGGGTGGAATCCTAACTAGCCAAAATGACAAAAGGCTAGGTAAACTGATCCTAAGCCAACTGAAGCTGTGATGAATTTAAAAAAACAACAACCTCAGAGTGTAGGCATGTTGGAATTTAGTTAGGACTGCCTTCATCCTGGCCTAACTTGGTGCTGGCATAATGGCTGTGAGTCTGCGCCTAGCGGGTTTTGAATTTGGCAGAACTCAGCTTCTACTTTTTGTCCACTTTTCCTCTGCCTCTTTTTTTTTTTTTGGATCTTGTGATGGGTGACCTCCTGCTGGTAGAAGGTCAGTGCAAGGGGAATTGTGCCAGCACAGGAGGCTTATTCCCATTCCAATCATAATATGGCTGGTACATCTTTGAGTCAGTATGGCATTTTAATGCAGAAAATCCTAAAGAAATTCACAGTATACACCAAAATGAGCCCTGATGATCATTGCGAAACTACAGCATGAACGTAATGCTACAAAATTTACACCACCTTATTTGTTGCTATTTTTTTAAAGTGGGAACAGGATATACCACCTGCATCTTATTATATATGGAGGAAATCAAAGCACATCAACTCTTTTGCAAGAACAGCAGATAAAATACTAGAGAGAGAAAAGGATATTTATCCATTTTATATGGCTTGTTGAGATGCACAAAAACCTCTAACACAGAGCTTCCTAAGTGCCCATGTCGCTTTTGAAATCAGACAAGACTGAAGTTTGAAAAATATTTTAATACTGCCCCAAAATAAAACATTGTTGACTTTCTACCTACTTCATTCATGCTTCTTTACCCAGAGTATGGGATTAATTTATTTAACACAGAAATAATAAAACATTGTTGACTTTCTACCTACCTCATTCATGCTTCTTTACTCAGAGTATGGGATTAATTTATTTAACATGGAAATCCTTCTATATTCCCTACTTTTTTTCAAATGAAAAAGGAACTCTTTCAGACTAGTCTTATTTATGGTTCTGAGTTATAAAAACACCAAAGTTTCAGCATTATAAAAACTTGTCTCGAGAGAGCATTCTACCTTAGAGTGAAAAGAGACTTTTCAGTTAAAAAGGAGGGGCTGGAGAAATGAGGGTAGGTGGACAAATAATACAAGGAAGTTTCTTATGTTCCTTCCCACCATTAACTTTAACGACAGTTATCTGAACTGTTTTGGAAAGCATTACTCAGTTGTAACAATTCATTTTGACATCTCATATTTCTGACATATTTTGTCATCCAGCATGTTACATGGCAATTTTACTTTTTAAAACATCCTTTAAAAATACTAAAAACTGACAAACCTGACAGGTGCCACTTCCCAGCATGTAACTACACAACTGTTGGAGAGGAAAACTACTGTGGTTTCACCCAGCTTAGGCTGCGGTCTTACCACCATTTTCTGTGCATTTTTCCTGCAGAGAACTGCGTAGTAAAAGATTGTGTCCTAACCACGAAGGGAAGTAATTTGGTGCCCCAACCGACCACGCCCCCGGAAGCGAACTTTTACCGAAGTATATTGGAATTGGAATTGGAATGGAATTTATTGTCATTGTATAAATACAACGAGATTAAAAGTGCCATCCAGTCAGTCATTCACACACCCCAGCATAAAAATCCAAGATGTAAAATCTGCCATTTAAGAACAAACCATCCATACACATACTCCAACATTCACACGCCGAAAATCACTTACACTCATTTAAAACTGTCATAAAAACCAAACATACACACACAGCCCTACACTCTTTCACCTGACAGCATTCATACCCAATCCATAAAAACTACAATTTTAAAAAAAAAAAAACGGATCCCCCATACAATATATATGTAACACATTCAACACTAATATTACCCGTCAACTTAATTTTTAACAGGATTTAGCATGGTTACTGCTATTGGGTAAAAACTATTTCTGAATCTTTCTGTCCTTGTTCTAATAAATATATTAGAACAATATATTAACATTAATATATTAAAGTCGAGATGGCCACAGAGCAGTAAAAAACTACTCTGTCATTAGGACACTAACTGCACGTCAAACACCACATCACACACACCCCCCAAAAAATATATATGCTAAGACTGCGGCCTTAGCTAATAAGCTGGTAAAAGGAGCATACAAACTCAAAAGGAGTTTAAAAAAATAAATACATTTTATACTGCTAATAGATATGCATGCTGAGAAAGATGAAATGCCACATAAACATGTTTGAAAAGCTTAGGTGTGTGTATATATAAACAGCACCTCTTCATCCTTATTGAGCAATCTGCATGATTTTATATATGGTGCTGCAACCTTGTTAAATGTTCACCTTCCAGAGCAAAGAATCCTATGGGAGTCCTCCAATCAATGGAAGGGCTGCTGATATACCACTTCAATGTACAGAAGCAACTCAATGAAACCAATAATGTGGAACTACCACTTGCAATTGCTTAGATATCAGATTTAAGGTTTTCACCATATCACCACAGCAGTTGAAACAGCTTGGCCTTTGGACAGGACATGCTTCAGATAGGATACTGCAGGCCAGCTGAGTTCAGGATGACAGAAGTTTTCTTAGTTCACTTTCATGGCCCCTCTGAAGGCATTGTTTGCCCCCCAAGATTCCTCTCATAAAGATTTCCTGGAGGGTTTGGAACTCAGTAGTAGAGATGGGCACGACTTAGCGGTATTCCCGTTTCCGTTTCCGTTACTCGTATCCGTTACTCTACGGAAACGGTAACGGGAATTACTCCGCCAGAATTCGAGCTCGAACCGACGAACGAACAATTTGGTCGGATTTGTCGTGCTCGTTACTTGCATCGCGGCGATCGCGCAATGCCAAGCGGCACAGAAAAAAGTTTTTAAAAGTTAAAAAAAAACCGATTCCCGGCCCTAAAAGTAGGCGAAAACTGTCTGAGGGCACCTACCAGGCCAGAAGGATGTTTTATTTGGGGGGGGGGTTCCCCGCTCCCCCTCTCCTTGGCTATTGCTACTGCTGCGCTGCTGGTCCCAGGCTGGGAGGGCGCATCCATTTGCCATGCAGTGCGGGGGATCCAAAATGGCGACCACAATTTTTTTTTTGAAATCGTTGCCCAAAACCCCACCAAAGCACCACAGAAACATGCGAAAATTAGCTATTTTAAATGCTTGAATTTTTACAGTAGCAGCAGTGGGTTTTTCTTGCAAAAAAGTCTCCGTTGATTTTATTTTTTTTTTTTTATTTTATTTTATTTTATTTTATTTTTTTTTTACACCTGCACATTCGCAATGATGGGCTCGCCCATTGGAGTGGACCATGCAAAGTTTTGGAGCCATTCCACCAATCGCATGGCCAGGTTTTGCTGACTGTACCAGGCTGGGAGGGCGCATCTATTTGCCATGCGGTGGGGGGGGGGGATCCAAAATGGCGACTGCAATATTTTTTTTGAAAATCGTTGCCCAAAACCCCACCAAAGCACCACAGAAACATGCGAAAATTAGCTATTTTAAATGCTTGAATTTTTACAGTAGCAGCAGTGGGTTTTTCTTGCAAAAAAAAAAAGTCTCCGTTGATTTTTTTATTTTATTTTATTTTTTATTTTTTTACACCTGCACATTTGCAATGATGGGCTCGCCCATGGGAGTAGACCATGCAAATTTTCCACCAATCGCATGGCCACTTGGCCAGGTTGACCACAGAGACTTCTGGGATGTGCCAATCGGGCATAAACAGCCCACTAATCGTAGCCCAAACCCGAACCCTAAGCCTAACCCATACGCCAGTACACTGTCCTTCTAAGTGGGTCAGAGAGGCACCCAGAGGTGCATCCCAATACTCACCCTAACCTCACCCGTAACTAGCCTAACCCTAGCCCTTGCGCTAACCCGTCTTAACCCTAAGCCAGATCTACTTGCATTGCACTACATGCAAGTACGTGAGACACAGCGGGTGCAAAGAGTCTGCCAGTCCGTCACTTGTGGCTCTGGCTGACTCCTGCAGCTCCCTCCAGGAGCCCGCTACCCCCTCCCCAAACCAGTACTAATGACAACGAAAAAACGAAAACGAACCGACTAATTTTTGCGAATTTTCGCAAAAAACGGAAACGAGCCGAAACGGAACCGGCCTGAATAACGACAACTCGAAAAAAAAAAAATTTCAAGTCGTGCCCATCTCTACTCAGTAGTTTTCAAACTGTAGACTTGGATATAGGGTCCCCTAATCTCCAGTCCCATTAAGATTCAAAACAAAAGAAAACAAACCCAGAAGTCACTCTTTAGGATGTAATTCCTAATTTTTTTGTTGCTTGTTGCAGCAAATTTTCAGGACTTGATTGTTTCCTCAAAGTAATATGTAGGGCTTGAACAATTACTTTTTTGAAGTCTCAGATTCTCCTGCCTTGCATAGCTCAGGTCACACATGGACAGATAGTGCAACGCAATGGAATTATCAAAGCAGTGGCTACAATAATAACTCCAGTGTTAAAACATACGTAACAAGCTAGTCACGCCTCAGAAAAAAGTGATGGATGAAGCAAATTTGAAGGAAAGATCTAGAAATCAACACTTAGTGTCTGGAATTATTTTTGTTTAGCTATGGTGAAGGCATGTTTACCACTAAACTGACACAACTTGAGAAATCCCCCTAGGGGATCTCTTGCAGGCCAACTCAGTGTGTAGCTCATAAAGGCTATGAGCCTTTGTTAACCTACAGAAAATCACTGCACAACAGGATTTCAACTAGCATACATCACCTTCATGATGACAGCCAGAAGAGGATTTTCATAGAGTGGAATACACATCTCTAAATGCTATATTGCCACTACCCATACCTCAAGCCATGCAGAGTTCCTTCTGAAGACAGTAATCATAGAATCATATAATAATGGGGCCCATAAGGGGCCCATAAGGTCATTGGTTCCAACCTCCTGCTCAATGTGGAATGGAAATCAAAATATATCTGACAGATGGTTGTAATTATCTGCTGCACACTGGGTTGAGCAACTTGGCATCCAACAAATAAGGCCTATGGGGGTTTCTCAGCTTCTGCTGCTATAATGACAAGGCATGGACATACAGCTTGAGACAGACAATTGTGAGGCAAAGCCGACAGCTCTCAACACATTGTGAAACCTTTGAAACCTATTTCTCACTATGCTGAGAAGAAATAATGACATATAGCCACAGGATGAAACAAGGCAAATATCTCACAAACAGTGCCTCTTTAATTTTTCATGCCAATGCCACTCGTGTCTCAGTGTCAAAATCAGATTCTACATAGCCATTTCTTTGGCTTGATCTAATATACAGCACTTGTTCTGTTATCCGATACAGAAAATTTGAAAGAAAGCTAAATCATCAAACAGCAACAATACAGTTGGGGGAAAAAACAACAATCCATAGTGGCTGGATAGCTCAAGGAGTTAAGCATCTGGTTGTAGAATCAGCTTCTGGGATTTCAGTTGCCCACTGTGAATCTCAGAAAAGCCAACCTGTGTGGCCTTTGGAAAGCTACATAGTCCCAGGTTGTCCCTTGGTGAACAAAAGTTCCCTGACATAACGTGGTTCATATGTTACGGTCACAGTATATCACAGGTTTTTTTTTTCTTGAGAGAAGCATGCTTCCTCTCCTGACCCCTCAGCAAAAAGACCTTGGGCTGCTCATGGCAGTGTGCATCGGCGGCGGCAGCCTCAAATCTGTTTCCTGAGGTGTCAGGAGGGGGTTAAAATCCTCTCTTTGGAAGTGCACACCAGCAGAGCAGCCCAAGGTCAGTTTGCTGAGGCATCTGCATTCTGCGGTTTTCCTTTATCATGGGAGGGTCAGGCACCTAACTCCCGCAATAAACAGGGGGGTACTGTACTTCTGAGTACTCTCTGCCTAGAAACCCCTAAAAAGGGTCACCATAAGTCAGAACTGATTTGATGGCACAACAACAACAACAACAACAACAACAACAACAACAACAACAACAACAAACAATAATAATAATAATAATAATAATAATAATAATAATAATAATAATAATAATAATAATAATAATAATAATAATAATAATAATAATAATAATAAATACCAGGCCAAGTCAATCACTATAATAAAACATTGACTGGTATTATATAACAGATGCAAGCTCTAACTAAAAACCTAAGTATCTGTTAAATATAAGCACAGCATGTATGTTGTTCCCAATGCCATTTTTTAAAGCTCTGGGGGTGTAATTTCTGAGATCTGCAACTGCTTGTAATAGTGTGAAATTTCATCACATTGTTCCCAAAGCCTTGTTGACTATGGGGACCCCTGAAGGGTGCTTCATCCACAAATGAAATGTTTTGATTACTAGGTCTCTGTATTTTGTTAGCTTTTCCAATGCTTCAGTTTCAACTCTAGCATCCTCTGGAACTGCAGTCAATGATCCAGACATTACTTCAATCTGTTACTACTATGCCTGGTGTGTTGCATTCAAGATACGATCTTAACACATTTTCTATCTGATATTCCCATGAGTTTTTGAAGCTGTACAGTGGAACCTTGACTTACATACTGCTTGACTTACAGCATATTTGACTTGCAGCAAGAAGGGGCCTGTTTGACTTGAGTCGCAGGCTTTGACTTACATCTCGGAGCCCCGGCGCAAAGCACCATAATCGGGCGGCATCCATGACCTAGCATTGCGGCTGCCACCTCCAAACTGCTCCTGCCTTCTTCCTCTCCTCCGGAGCTGGTCCTCGGCCTCACCGAATCCACCACTGCTGCCGGAGGAGAAGGGCCGGGAGCTCGGGGCTGGCCTCGCTGGTTAGATAGTCGGCTCAGTCTTGTAAAAAATCTGGCTGCAGAAGTCTGGTCCACAATGGAAGCATTTTAGTTGGGGAGCTGTACAGTTGTGGGACTCTAATGGTAACCATAGGGTTGTTCAGGACTTGGAACATCAGGTTAAAAATCAGTAAAACTAAAATGTTAGACATTGTTGCTATGAACATTAAAAAGTGGAGGTGTATAACTTGTGGACTATAATTCCACTGCCTCCCCCTCTCTTTGAAGAGACGTTTCATTTACATCCCCGGAAGGAATCTCCTGTCCCAGTCAAATTTGTGTTAAATTGCTGTTTTCGAGGGTCTTTTTCATCATCTGGAACGGATTAATCCACTTTCCCATTACTTTCTATGGGAAAAGTTCATTTGACTTAAGTCATGTTTGACTTAAGTCTAGACCACTGGAATGGATTAATGACGTAAGTCAAGGTTCCACTGTAGTTTATATTTTTTTGCATAATGACCAGTGTAACTAATTTTGCCACTCTAATATATCTAATTTATTGTTGTTATAGTATGCAATAAAACATTTGCATAAAACGATGCTTGTTTGTTAGTTTTCTACTGCACATTTAATTGTTGCCTGCCTGCTGCTAATACAGATTTCATGAAAAAGATAGCAAGACTATCAAATACCAACCAACTAGGATGGAATAGAGGATCCCTGGCCGATCAGAAGGAGGCTGGATATTTCGGTCCTGATCTATAGCTTGTATTGGTGGTGTGACATTGATTGGGTTCACACGTGCCTGTAATGAAAATTACATATATTACAATGGAATACATACAGTGTGTATGCTACTTAATATTAACTCTTCTTACACTGTGTGTGCTAATGCCTGCCTATGGACACAAGGGTTCACAACAGGATAGACATTCTGCAAACTCTCTGCATTTGTAAATAAATGTACTACAAAGACATTTGCCATGATATTGTTTCATCCTTCCTACTTCCCTGGGTGCAAAGAAACTCCAAAGACAGCCGTACTCTAAGTTTCTGTTTAGAAGTGATGTGTAGAGACTTGACATGTGTTACCTTCTGAGTTTATTCACAAATATACAAGTCGAGCATAAAGGACTCCACTCTGCTGCTCTCACATTGAACTCCAGAAAGAGAGATTCTGCAAGAACATGTTTAATTGACAGGACATTCTTCATCAGGTATATCCTCAAGCACTATAGTCCTACAATCTGTAATAATAAGTAGTCTTTGTATGAGCCATGGGATAGGATCTTCTATAGACAGATGGCCCTTCTTGTTTATATATGTGTATTATTAAGCATTACTATTCTTCCTATTATACAGTAGTACCTATGAGATGTTGGCTGGAGGACATCTAAATCTAAAATTATTAAAGTTGTAATCCCAGGATAGCCATACATACAGATGACTGCCAGAGTCCGGTAGCACAACTACAAGAAAGAATTGCTGTAAGAAAGATTTAAAACCATTGTAAACCCCCCCCCACAAGAATAGGTTACTGTTAGTAAAATCATGAATGAAAATAACCCATAAATTTCAAACATGGAAAATGGGAAACCAGTGTGTTTTAAATAGCAGCTCTTTTCTGACTTTGGCATTATATAATTGTCACATAATATAACAAGAAGATAAACTGTGAAATGTTTATTCCAAGGTGCCTGTAACACATACACTGTATGTTAACAGATTTCAATCTTATGTCAAAACACCATTAGACTTAGGTTTTATTGCAGGATTTATCATCTTTCAAATATCAGTCAAAATTTCCCCTTAAAATGGGTATTAAGCAAGAATCCAAAACAGAATGGGACAACTAATATTAAAATTGATATTATTCATCTTCTCACGTTATACATTGTACATTTCCTTTTGAATTATTGAACTAAAATCCCAATTCATCTTGTGTTTATATTTTAGAAATATTCAATATTTCAAAAAAGGCTTGAAAAATGATGCAAAAGTGCCAGGAAATGAATTGATATTGCTGCATAATATTGTGCCTGCATTGCCAACAGGAAACAGGACGGCAAGTTTTACATAACAAAGACCAGGCTGACACGAAGTGACACAGAGCAAGGAAAAATCTGGAAGCTGACTCATTTTTTTATCACTTTGCCACCTTTCACCCAAACCTAAAGGAATCATCAGGACTGTTTGTCAAAAAATGTGAATGGTAGTGAGCAGAAGAGGGTATCCGGTAAACCGGTGGTGGTGAACCTTCAGCCCTCCAGATGTTTTGGACCACAACTCCCAGAATTCTAAGCCTGTATTGACAATGACAAGGGACTGTGGAAGTTGTGGTCCAAAGCAACTGGAGTGTCGATGGTTCCCCACCACTGCTGTAGACCATCTTGACTGCTGCCATTGGTGCTGTTAACAATCAGGCTGCCCTTTGCTTTGTAAAGCTCAGCATCCTTTTTCCTGTAAGCAATGTGAGCACAATATTATGCAGCTATATTGGGCCACTTCCTGGTGTTTTGAATCATGGATACAGAACCACACATTCCACCTACATAAACTGGAGGTCTTTGTGTTTTTTTATGAACTGGATTTCCCGGCTCTTTAAAATGGGAGTTTAAATGTATATTCACTACATACATTTACCATGAGAAATTTCCTTCACAGAGAAGTACCCAGTACCAGAGAATTCCAGAAGATGAGCTCATGGCTGCAGTATGGTTGATGTAAAAGAAGAGAGGCAAGAACATCTCAGTGTAGCTATAGGCCTTCTGTGACAAAGTATTGAAGAACTGCTCTGGTCTTTATGAAATGGTGAAGAAGAAGCATGAATGAGTGTGCCACATACAATGGAGAAGCATACACACCCTTTAATTACTCAAGTAAACTAATGTTACAATGTCCACTCCACAGAATGCAGACAAGAAAGTTATATTCAGATTTCCAAATCCTTTCCTGAGGAATAAAACCACATCAAATCCAAAGATCTATGAATATGTTATGTGCATGTTTTGCAAAATGCATTCCATCTCGTTTCAACTTTTAAAAAAGGAGAGATGGAAGTTAGAAAAGTTTGTTCCTGGAAACCTAGGTTAAAATCGTCCATATGATGTAAAAGAGATACAGGGACGAAAGACAAGGATAATGTTGGCAGAGCACCTTACAGACACGACATAGCTAGAAATGTAAAAAAGTGGATGTTCAATCAAGTCAAGCTTGGTTTCTCACTAGAGTGAAAATGAGTCAACTCAACCTACCCTTCCCATCACACAAATTGAAAATACAGAACTGACCAGAAAAGACAATATTGCTTGTAGAAGAGGATTGGAGATGAAGTAAGATAAGAAGAAGAGGTAGCATGAAATGAGTTGATTCAGCAAAGGAATCTTCAGCTGTTCGTTTGAAACACCTGAACAGAGCTTATTGGAAATGACAATATTGCTAGGAAGGAAGGGGAATAGGAAGCTATAACAACGTACAAGGAGATGCTCTTGGTTCATATAATCTGATCAGAGCAGTTAATGATATGCCATTTTGAAGTTCATAACTTATATACCCACTACAAAGTTAAAGGTTCCCCCTGCACTTGCATGCTAGTCATGTCTGACTCTGGGGCGGTGCTCATCTCCGTTTTCAAGTCCAAGAGCCACTGTTGTGCAAGTCCGTGGTCATATGTCCAGCATGGCTAAATGCATTTCTGCACATGGAACACTCTTTACATTCCCACTTTTATGGCAGTACCTATTTATCTACTTGCATTTACATGCTTTCGAACTGCTAGGTTGGCAGGAGCTGGCGTTAACAGTGGGAACTCCGCTGTGTGGCACCCAGGATTCAAACTGCTGAGCTGCTGACTTTTGCAACCAACGGTGTCAACACTCTAGCCCGCTGAGCCAACACACCCACCAATATATGATATTATTCGTCATCCAATAGTGGATATTGCCACTATTGGATGACAAATAATATCATTGTACTTTTTTTCTCAATTTCCAGACAACTGGGATGGGTGGATTGAACAAAACTATGAAAGGACCTGTGAAAGGTTCAGTGCTAACCTCTCCTAGCACTGAACAAATGCATCCCCAACCACAAAGAGAGAGAGAGGGGGGGGGAGAGGGAGAGGGAGGGAGAGAGAGAGAGAAATTTTATAGCTTAAAATGAGTATCTGAATATTTGAGGTCTAATCTTTTTTAAAAAAAATCTTTTAAAATACTTTAACAGCCAGACATGAATCCTTTTCCCAATGCTTTTTTTGCCAGGAAATAATTGACACGCCCTCCGAGAATTGTCCCAGACCTGGATTTGATTCTCCCTTTGAAGATGGGTGTCAGTATTCTGCTTTTGGAAATCCTGAGATAATGTTTACTGAAAACACTCTGGGCTGGGACAAACACAACCTCTCTGTGTTTCTGTAATACAGAAATACTTTTAATATGTCTCGCAAAATTGCACCCCGATTCCCTGGAGATACATCGTAAAATGTCCCCCTTTTCTAGGATTGTCACTCCACCACATTTTTGAAATAAAGCCTTTTTTAAATTGTCAAAGAAAATCTGTCTTTTGACAATGTATTGCCCTTTAGTCGTATCCCTTCCCAGATCACAAATACTATTCCACACATGCTCCGTTTACAACAAAATCACTGCTTTACTTCTTCAAAAGGTCTTTTTTTTTTAGGGCCAGTATTTCAGCTCCTGAAGCCTGGATTCTTTCAAAACAAATTTTAAAAATAAACGGACCAACTATTCTCTTTCGAGGTAAACCGAACTGTCAATTTATATGGGGTATTTCAAATCTGGGAATGTTGTAGGCTTACTTGTTTCTGCATGGGGGTAGAAACAGCATTACTTTTTATATGATCATAACTTCACTGCCCCGATTTCCTGAAATTTGGCACAGAGCAAGATCAGACTGTCTGCTATATCTGTGCCAAATATGGTGATGATCTTACATCTAGTTTGAAAGTCAAAATGTTTTGCTTGGGATGCTGCCATTCACAAATTCACAAGGTTGCCATATGTCAGGAACGATTGGATGGCACATAGCAACAATTGATATTATACTGATGGACTTGTTGCTTATCGTGCTTTTAAGCCTGTATTTGCATTAATAACACATTATTTATAATCAATATGGATATATAGAATATACACTATAGGCTATTATTAATTATTTAAAAAAACTGTGGCCTTTTTCACCTCCCCAATGACTGTCTAAATGGTTCAAATTGGTTGGACTGAGAAATGAAGACCATACCTCAGATTCTTGCACTTCTTGTAAATGTATGGAACAGGGAAAACTTTAGGAGGTTATTCATATGAATATCAGCAATCTGGTTTAATATTTGAGAGGCTTTTCATCACCCAAACAAACAAACCTACCAGTATATCCTTTTCACAAATAGATATAGGCAATCGCTTTAAGAATAAAAAAGTATATACTATATACAATAGAAAAGCTACAGACCAGGCAAAGCTGTTTTAAAATGTCACTGGTTGCAATAGAATTTTGTGAGAGATGTGAAGGTAGTGTTTAAATCTCCTATTGAAATCAGTGGCAATTAAAAATGCTTAACTTCATCTGGAAAACTCTGGAACGGGACTGCAAATGTTTATCTTTAGAAACAAGAATATCTCTTGATTAAGATTTGAGGCTTTTCCACCCAACAAAAAAACACCCGCTGCTCTACTACAATGAAAATAAAGTCACTGCTGTTACACCGAACTTCCTGCTATTCAGATGTATTCTGCTTGATCTGTGAATGAGAATCCATCTTTATGTTTAAGAGAAGTGACATTGTTTATGTTAACAACACTGAGATCTAATTACCAACTGGTTTTAATGTATCTAAGATGTTATAAATAGCACAATAATAGTGTGATTTGCATTTTTATATTTGGTATACATAGTGAATTCCAAAGAAATCTGGATGCTGAGTGGTACCCTTCTCATTGTAACACCTGTCATGCTAACATTTTAGCTAACAATAAATCAAGGAGACACACACAGTCGCATTCCCCATGCAGCATTCTCCTCCAGAAATGCCAATGACATTATAAAGTAGGTCATAATAAACTGATTTGCTTCAATTATTTATGCAAATGATGAGACATTCAAATGCCTGCACGAGCCTATAAATAAATGAGGGAAAGGGAAATGCTCATCACTTCTGATTTAGTAGCTAATGCAGAACCTGTACGTCTTATGACAGTGATGGCGAACCTATGATATGGGTGCCAAAGGTGGCACTCAGAGCTCTTTCTGTGGGCGCTCGACATCGCCCCTTCATAGCCACCTGTATTCAGGATAAATTACTGTATTGGCACTTTGCAAAAAAATCAGTGGGTTTTGAATTGCAGTTTGGGCACTCAGTCTCTAAAAGGATTGCCATCACTGTCTTATGACAGTAGTGTCTTATGAGCCGTAGTGTTTGGCTCAGATGGTACTACTCAGTACAGAGAACAACCCAGATCTTCCTCCTTCCCTCCCTTCATCATCTTAGCTGGAAGGGACCCTATGCAGCCTCATGTCCAGTTCCTGTGAAGGAGGTACAGAGGGGAATCAAACTCCCAACCTCTGTCTCCATAGCTAGAGACCTAAATCACTGAACTGTCCAGCTGTATATTGAGGCAAGCCTTCAGTGACATTTTTTCTTGCCCTTCAGAAGAACTTTGAGTGTCCGAGCATTGCCAATACACAAGCTTTTCTATAGATTCAAGTGGATTGGAAGATTTGGGATGGGTGCAGAATAATTGACATGACAGGATACCAAAGCCTGTGAAGCATGGAATAAATATGTAGTTATCTTGAAACTGGAGATGTTTTATCCTCATATTCTAATTTTCTTCTCTATTCAATAACAAGGACCTTGGTCCACAAAGAACACCAAGATACTACAGAACAGCAAGCATGTCATTGCTTTGAATGCATTATTATCTTCTCACAAACAGAGAAATTGCCACTTAGTACAAAACTTGTATTTTTGGCATTTTTCCATGATAGCAACTAATAAGCCTATTTTAAATATTATAAGTAGGAATCAAGTGGACCAATAGGGAAAGATATTGGTTTCAGAATCCCTAAGCAATTTTTGGCTGAAAACACTGGAGGCTGGGACAAACACAATTGCTCTGTGCTTCTGCTATGCAGAAATACCTCCAAAATGCCTTACACAATTGTATGCTAATTCCCTAGAGGTACAACGTAAGGTGTTTCCATTTCTGGAGGACTGTCATATCATTACTGTTTTTTAAAGTAAGGCTCTTTTTTTACTCTTCAAAGGAAATATGTCTTTTGACTGTTTCTCTGACCGTTCAATCGAAAAATTTCCCTTTCCAGATCATAACACTACAACAATGTATCTACTTAATGAAACTGTAAACCGCCCAGAGACTACTTGAAGTGGTATGGGGCAGTATATAAACAGAACACTTTGCTTTACATTGGAATGCTCTTGCTAGTAAGCCTATTTCACACATTTTCATTTTATAACAAGTCATTATTTTTCTTTCCTTTTCTTTTTTAAGATCAATATTTCAGCTCCTGCAATCTGAATTCCTTCCAACCATTCTCTTTAAAGATATCCAAGATTGGTCTTATTAGTTTATTTTATCTATTTTATATCTGGGAACATTTAGGGTTGCTTGTTTCTGCATGATAGAGAACAGTTTTTGCTCTTTAAAATCATAACTCAGAAACTCTTTGTGCACACTCCCCAATTCGGTGAAGAACAAAAGCAGTCTGGTTTACAACATCTGTGACAAATTTGGTGCTGACCTGAATTCTGGTTCTGAAATTACATTTTCTTGTTTGGAGTACCTTTTTTGGTGTTTGGACTACCCCCATCTTTAGAATTGCCCTACAGAATATTGATCTGCTATGCTACTCAATAAGATCACGGCACTCTTGTGCAGTGATAATATCCTATACTATACTACAGAAATAAATTGTGAAGGGCTCAGTCCCTAGAAAATACTGGTTTTTGCCTCTGCCTTGTCAAGCAGAGTATGCTCTGTATTTCAACATCTTCTGGCACTTGAGGTTTTCTTTTCCATTTCCTGCAGAATGCATATACCATGGCTGTGATAAATGGTTGGAAGTTGTGTGAATGTATTCATGGAATATGTCTGTGAAGATTCTCAGTCATCCAGGTGAGTTTATCTGGAAGTTGAGTCATGGCTACTGGACTTTTTTATCTCTCAAAAAAGAAGTCCAGTAGCCATGACTCAACTTCCAGGTATACATGGAATGAAATCTATAGGCCCTTCCATCACAACTGCTTGCTTCACTGTTGAATATACACATGATAATGTGTACATTTGCCCCTTTATAATAAGTAATAAAAGATCACTTTATCAAATTTATGTTAAATGTCACACCTCTGGTATTATATCACATTCATAATTGTACTTAGTATATATTTTTTCTCTATCTTGGTTAATATTTCATTGTCCCAATAAAACAATTTCCTTCTGTATTATCCATGGACAAAGTGTAAACTGAATGGATTTGGAGAAGGTTCATTGTTCCTGTTATATATCCCAAGCTCTAAATGCTATGACAATAATAAAGCATAAAGCATCATTTCACAACCTTAAATGAACAATTTGCAGCATAGTTTGGCAATTAGAATTCTAATTATCTCCTGCAGAAGTGGCACTTTGACAATGATGAGAATTTTTTTAAGTGAAGAACAATGATAAGACATCACTGCGAAACTAGCTCATCTACATGTTGTCACTTTAAAATCTTCAAGAAGTTGGTAATGGCATCTATAGGTGAAAATATATAACTACACACCATTATATCGAAGTAACTGAACACATTAATTTCACCTTTTTGCCATTCCTCACTCCAGCAGTATCCTAGTAGGGTTACAGTTAACTGAAATTGAAAGTTCTTCCTACTTATTTCCAGTCACAAACTAAGCTTATAAAAGTATGTCTCAACAGTACGTTTTGAACCCTCTCAGTTTCATTAACATTAAGGAACCCTACTAAGATACTGCCATTTCTTCTATATGTTCTGCTGTATAAAGAAGGTTTGATGTGTTCCACCAACCACAAGCTAAAATTGTTTCCATCTGCAATCCTAGACACAATTATTATGAAGTAAGGCCCATGGATCCTAGGAGTCCCTAATTCTAAAAAAGACATGAAAAGATGGGCCTGTAAGAAATTTACTTTTCTTTTCCTTTGTAAAAATAAAAAACAAGCATAGCTGTAGTGAGTTTTTCGGGTTGTTTGGCCGTGCTCTGGAAGCTTTTATCCCTGATGTTTTGCCAGACTCTGTGGCCCGCATCTTCAGAGGAAGGAGCTCCTTACCCTCTGAAGATTGCCAGCCACAGAGTCTGGTGAAAAGTCAAGAAGAAAAAAATTCCAGAACACGGCCAAACAGCCTGAAAAACTCACAACAGCTATCAGAGCCCGACATGAAAGCCTTTGGGAATACACAAAAAGTAAACAATTGGCTTGAAAAACCAAGAGTTCTCACAGTCAGACTCTAAAATTGCTCTTTCATTCTGTATGTATAAAGAATAATTAGGAAACCCATGGATTATTTCTTAATTTGCCCTAATTTAGCTCCACCTTTACAATAGGGAAGGTCTTCCCCCAGTGGGAGATGAAGCATTTTTCTGCTTCCACAAAGTTCATCTCCACTCCCTTCATGGTCTGCAGTTGATGCCTCTTCTTCATTTCCCCTCCAAGAAAACTTTACTCTTATTAAGATGGGTTAACTTATTTTCTTTCACCATATATTTTTCTTCTTTCTCTGCCTGCCATCCGTCCTCCAGTAGGAGCTTGCATAAGCCTTCTGGGCAAATCATGAGTGGGAAGCAACTATGTGAGTCTAGCATGTGTGGCTTGGGTACATGCATACACAGTTCTATTTAAAGCCATTATTTTTGGAATAAACTCCCCTTTTGATCCTCATCCCAGTTGCTTTACTTTGCCATTCTTGAGGGTTCAACTCGGCAGCCCCTTCTTATTTCTTGGCATGCTGGGAGTCACTACAGGGTTAGAAGGAAGGATGGTACTAAAATGTCTTTCACAGGAAACAATAGGACTTCAAAGAGCCTCAATGTGGTTTCTTCACGGGAGTGTTGTTTTTGCAACATCCAACAGTATATAACTTTTTGAAAAAAGAAGTTAACATAACTTTTGAAAATGTAAGTGGATCTCAAGTTACTGGTTAATCTTCATTCATTTTTAACTGTTACAAGGCATGGATATATTTATTATGCTTTGTGGAGCAGTCCAGATAAGTTTAGATAGATCCATGCCACTGCAAAAAGCTGCAAATGAAGCCCAGTTAGAGAGTAGAACTTTGTATAACCAAAAGCTTTTTAGGGAGGAGGCATGTTTGCCCATCTGCCAAGAGGAAAAGGCAACCCTTCAACGCTTCATGTACTTTCGTATTAAAACCAGTGCCAATTTCTTTTAATTAGTCTTGTCATTCTATACGCAGCCCTATGCATATAAAAATTAATTATCTGTAAATTCACATCTTCATAATTTTAAACTTTCACTTCATTTGTTTTTGTGACTTTTTTTAAAAAAACACAGACTTATCAGGAGATTGCACATGGGGGACAGACAATTTATCAAAAGGTATAAAAAAGAGAGAGGAAAAGATCATTGGAGGAAAGAAAACAATACACACAGTTAAGCAGTGCAGAAAACTTTAAATCTGGACTACCAAATAATCAGAGGCTTATAAAACTTTTTTTATTTTGATGCTGCCATTAGAGGTATCCCATCAAAGTGCCTTTAATGTAAAATGGCCATTTTCATTAAATTGCAACATCTAATACCTGGCATACTTTGTTCCAAATCTGTTAAATCTCGACACTCACCTTCACTTTGTTTTGATAATCATTTTTTTCTGATCACCCTCTGTGCTTCTGTTGTGAAGGATCGTGATCTTTTTTACAGTGTGAGAAAATAAGCTAACAATTTTTATTAAAGATAGATTATATTACAACAAATTGCTTTTCTTCTCAATGTTTTCTTGTACAGTTTTCAGTTCAGAGACAATCTATAGAGTGAAGATCAATTTGTCATGCAGCTGATTTCAAAGCTGATTCCTCAGACTCCAGTCTTATAGACTGCTGGATATAATGGGACATAGCAATGCAAGAACGTAGCAATTTTGACCTTTCCAGATGGCAATCCAGGGCAGAAGAGGGAAATAGAACAAAAATACTCCTCCAGGAACAGACAAGAGTTCTACCAACATAATGGAAGAGTTACTCCACAGTTTTTCAGATGTGGTTCCCAAACTTGGGTCCCCATATCATCTGGGACTAAGGGCCTTTATACACGACCCCTAAGCTCCGCAGGAAATGGCTGCAAGGTCCGGACCTTACAAGTGTTTTCCCACCAGCTCCGGACTTTGCAGAAAATTAAGTGCGACCCCGCCCACCTAAGCGCGACCCAGCTGCACTTTCTTGTACCTGCTTGAGGTGGGTGAAAATCCCCAGGTCCGGATTTAATCTGGTCAATGCAGGGCTCTCCTGGCTTCTGCTTGTGTTTTTTTTGCCTCCTGCCCCTTTAAGAGAAGAGGTGGGAGGGAAAAAAGCAAGCAGAAGAGAAACGGAAGAGAAACGGAAGAGAAACGGAGCTCCGGGAGGCTCCTCCAGGTGAGCTGCATTTTTCCCCCCCTTTCTCTGGTGGGGAGGAAGGAAGGGCAACGAAACCCTAAGATCTTTGGTCCGAATTTAAGGGACCAGCGGATCTTAGGGGTCGTGTGAAAAGGCCCTAAAACTCCCAGAAGCCTTCACCACTAGCTATGATTGCCAGAATATCAGGGAGTTGTAGTCCAAGAGCATTTGGAGACCCAAGGTTGGAAAGCACTATTCTAAGGGTGCAAAGTAGTGCATTCTTTTTATTAAATAAACAATGACTTATTAACCTTTACTAATAAAAAAACAACAACCAGACAGACAGACAAGGGATTCAGGGGGAAACAGCTATGTTTCTTCTGGTAGCAAAACCAAAAAACCAAAATGCAACATCCTTAAGGTGATT
Organism: Phrynocephalus guinanensis; assembly: GCA_037367245.1. NCBI lineage: Eukaryota > Metazoa > Chordata > Lepidosauria > Squamata > Agamidae > Phrynocephalus > Phrynocephalus guinanensis. Next base: position 44,185,177 of record CM074735.1, on the reverse strand, counting down.
GGAGGCTGCTTTGGATCTATTGCAACCAAACCCCTTTGCTTCACCAAAAGGCATCAGGATCAAAGGTATTTAATATGTGCATTGGGAGGTGGTATAGTTTCTTTTGCTCCCATTGAGGTTATTTAGAGAAACAGTTTTAAACCAAAAGAGAACACTTAAGGGTTATAGGGGGTGGGGCAGATTGCCACTCACTTTCAGACCTGGACAGGATGAAATGACATGGCTTTGGGACATCATCCATCACTTGGCTCCACCGCGTATCAGTTATGATTGCCCCAGTACTTCTGAAGGTACATTCACTCATTCATTTATTTATTTATTGCATTTTGGTCTTGTTTTCCACAAAATCAATGCTCAAGGTGGCTAACAATATTAAAATCAGTAGAACATTAAAATTATTAAACACATCCGTAAAAATATTGTTGCATCATTAGACCTCTGCATGACAAATGATTTATCATTGGTAGTTAACAGTCCCTTGATTGTGAGCCCACCCCAAAATCCAGGCAGCAAATGAGAAGTTATTGTGAATTATGCAATTTGCCTTTTGCATATGTCAGCAAGCAACAGGATTTTAGACAGAGGATTCTTTTTCAAATTTGAAAGAATCTTGTAGCACCCTAAATATTAACTAGTATTAGTGACACAAACAGGCAAGGACTGGAGCTCACTTCTTCAGAGACACAGCATACAGTCTCAGTGGGGTGGACGGGAAAGTGTAGTGTACCAGAAATGCAGAAGATCAAGCACTGTGATGGACTTTTCAGTAATTTTTAAGGGCCACTAAAAGTCCTTGGGTGATACATACAGATATTCATTGTGGCCACTAACAGTCACTCAAAAGGCAGTGGTAGCTGGAAAGGACACTTCCAACAGATAAACAGAATAAAACATAAAAGGAACAAACATGTCTTTATCTAAGGTCAATACAATTGGAACAGTGTGCCCCTTAGCTGATTCAGTGCTAAATTTAGGGAAGGAAGAGGAATGCATTTTCTTTGAAGATAAAACCATTATTCAAATGTTTGTCATACAATGAAAGCATGACTATTGGGTAGTAATATAAAAAACTGACACAGAGATACTTATTAACATATGTACAGTAGGAACCCGGTATCCACTGGGGATCGGTTCCAGGCCTTCCCATGGATAAGAAAAAACGTGGATAAGAGAGAATGCCACCCCCCCCCCACAAAACCCTACTGTTTTGAGACAGTAGCTTGCTTTACGGCTGCTGTTTTGAAACAGTAGCTTGCTTTATGGCTGCTGTTTGTGACAGGAGCTTGCTTTGCAGCTGACAAATTATTTATTTATTTATTTTCTCTGCCAACCGTGGATAACTGAATCAGTGGTTACTGAATCAGTGGATACAGGGGACCTACTGTAATGAGATTTTAAAAACCCTATGTCCCTGCTGCAGCAAAGGGATAGGGATGAACCTTTCTTTTTGGAATGTCTCTTTGACCTTCTGACTAACTTGACAGGAGGACATGGTTGCTCCCTCGTGCCTCACTGCAAACTTGGTATATCAGGCAACTTGGGCAATATAAAAATCACTATTTGCAATCGAAAATCCAATTATGGCAACATGCATATGAAACTGCAATCAACTTAGATCCTTCAGTCTAATGATATTAGGCTTTGCCTCAAAATTCTATAAGTTTGCAACTGCTGTAATGAAAAATTAATCCCTGAAAAAAAAAGTAAGACTGTTTTCTCGAGCGCAATCAGAATTCAAGACCAGTTTTGAGAAGACAAATTGCTTTTAAATATCCATATGTGAATAAACTTACAGAATAATATTATGAATACAATTTCATTTCTAAATGTCTGCTTGCAACTGAGATGAAGTGACAGAAGTAAATTGTGTCTGATATTTTGCCACCTACCAAATATTGTTTTTAATATACTAAGCATGCATGCAGCGTCAACTTCATTAGTCTTTAAATTTATTAGCTGACATGAACTTGCTTAGTAGGAGATATTCTAATCTTATATAATCTAATTAACACCATCAATTCAGGGGCAGCCGAAGTGTCATTTAGACTTACAATTCTGAAGAAAGCAGCAGCATATATTCCCTCAATACCTGACGAATTGGCATACATGGAAACTTCTCTTCCAACGTAAAAGGCAGGCAGGCAGGCAGGCAGGCAATACACATAACTACTGTAAGTGAGCAAATGCTGCTTGTGCATCAGCTTACCATACTAGAGCTCTAAATTGCATGAGTCCTGGCAATTCACTATCAACTCTTTAAAGGCCAATCACACATGGCATCTCATATAGTGTTGCCCTCACTCCTTTTGCAGACACCACTATACAGCACTTTCCAAATGTGTTAGAGCACAATTTTTTACTCCTAGTTATTTTTTCCCTCCCCCAAGCCCCACCTGCCAGCTGATCTGCACTGCAGCCACTTTCCAATCCCCCACACAAACTATTTGGTTAGTAGTTCATTTTATATGATTTTTTTTTGAAAAAAATCATATCAAATGAAACAAAAAAAAGTGGGAGGATGAAAGGAAATGAAAGGAAACATAATTTTTCCGTTTCGTGCCCATCTCTAGTTGGAGGTTCAGTTCCCCACTGTACTTCCTGGACAGGGGCTGGAGTCAATGATCCATAGGATAAGGATTCCTTCCAGCATTGCAGTTTTAAGGTTTGCTGCTGCTGCTGCTGCTGTGTATCAAGCACACTGCCAATCCTAGACATTGTTCCAAAGAGTAACCAGAAGCCTGGTGCAGGCATGGGTTCAAGTCCTTGCCTTTATCCTTTATCAGACCATAGCAATCAGGAAAACTGTAATAACTCTGAAGGAGAGGTTTGGCCTGAATAGATCTACTTCAGAGAACTAAAGTTTGCACTGTGATACAAGGGGTGGGGCAGGGGAGAGAAATTACTTATGGCTTCTGGGGGCAGGGTTATACAGTCAGAGCCAGTGGCAGTATGACTCAAAGCTTGGCTTTCTATTGAAGAACAGCCAGAGAGTCTGTATAAAAGTGAAGGTGAGGCCTATGCAGTCTACACCTCTAACCACAGTGATCAGAGATGGCTTTGAAGCTTCCTTTGAAGTTCTTTGCACAGTCTGGGGCTTCTTCTTCATCATCATTTTTGTTCTCTATAGCCCAAGATACAAAGGAGACGTCATATACAGTTAGGAAAAGGACTTAACTAAAGCTGCACACCCAACCACTTGTATCATTAAAAACAAATACCTCCATTTCATCACCACTGTCACAAAAACTTAATGGTTTTATTTGACCTTGCACTCTTGAAATGGTTAGGGTCACTTTAGAGATTTCACTGGGGAGAAGTTATTTTCCAAGGATTTGTTTTGCTTTCAGCAGAGCTTGCTGTTTTAGAAAAGTTTATTTCCCCTATCCCCAAAGTCTTAAAGTGTTTTATTTCCAAGATCAAAGCAGCAATGAAGGAAAACTATTTTAGGAGCTGATCAGGGACAGAATGGAATATACCAGAGAAGAATGGCATTAATAAGTGCATTTAAGAGGCTTTCTGCTCATATTGTTCAACAAAGGTTCTGTAACATTGGCTGAAATCTTATTGCTTAGCGTAGGAAAACATACTAGATAGGACCATTAAACCAGGGGAAAGTATAGAGTTAAGTCATCTATACTTACCATTGATTTCAAATGGTCTAATTCTAGTTGTGACTTATTTTAGCATAGCAAGTCTCATTTCGAGCAGTCTTATTTGAAACAATGGAACTTGTGGAAGTGTTGACTCATCAAATCCTTACTGAATCAATGGGCCTACTCAAGTTGTAACTTATTACACTAAATTATAGGATTTTAGCGGTTGTTTCAGCAGTACATTTTTAACATGTCTTATCAAAGCCTTCAATAAATTGTTTGTATTCTAGCATTATTTCCATGAGGCATCCCTTAAAAATCAGAAAAAGAACACTGTCTCTGTGGGGCATTGTATATCTTCTTCTTAAATATGCATTTTGAACAGTTTCCTTATATCAAAATCTGAAATGATTTTATTATGGCACTAGATGCTTCCTTTACCCTCCACATGGCAACGGCTTTTTTCATTTATTATTTGGGTAAGCATAACCAAGCATGTAAACACAGCTATTCATAAAAAAAATTAATTGAGGTTCTTCAAAATTCATTCAGATCCCAAACTGTATGTTGGAATTTTTAGGAACAGCCACCTGTTCTCCCCAAGTTCTATATGCAGTAATCAATGTTTAGAACAGGACATGTAGCGACTTACAACTAGAGTTTCAGGAGGAAGAGTGCCAGGGGAAAGAAGCAACCCCTTGGGCATTATTTTTGTTGTGAGGAGTAAATAACACTTCCTTGAATTCATTGGATGAAGAGAGAGCAAGTGGGCTGGGAAGGTTCTCTTTCTTCACTGGTGAACTGGAAATCCTGCAGTTTCTAAGGCAAACATTTCTCATACATGCTTCCAATGTTCAAATTATGGAATTGCATTTTGATTTTATTTAGGAGCTGATTCTGCACAGAATTAGGTGGGGATAACAGCCTTGTATTGAACGTGTAGTCCAGATACGTTGAATTTCCATTTTAAATGTACATGTTAGTTGGCTAAGAAATGTCTGTCTGTCTGTCTGTCTGTCTGTCTGTCTGTTTGTTTGTTTGTTATTTTTATATTTCTATACCACCCATCTTCCAATGGAACTCCGGGTGGTTCACAACAGTTATAATACAAGAGTAACAAAAAAAAAATCAAAATTAAAATAATAAAATAAAGATAAAAGGCAGCAAAAATGGTGGCTAATATTTCACACACACGAAATAAAAACAACTACACACACTGATGGTCGCCATATGCCTCTCTAAATAGCAATGTTTTAAGAGCTTTTTGAAGGCCAGCAGGGATGGAGCTAGGCGCAGCTCACTTGGCATATGGTTCCAAAGCGAGGGGCCAGTGACAGAGAAGGCCAATATGATTATTTTTGTTCTAGTACCAAGATCAGATAGAATATCAGAGCTAAACAATGGTATTAACATCAATGTTCTTACTACCTTTAATAAACACTATACCACCAAATGTATAACAATGTAGATTGCAAAATGCTCATGTTGGCCGAAATGTCAGAATCCACAGAGCTCATTACAACTTGATCAAGTACAGTGGTACCTCAATTTAAGCAATTAATGCATTTTTCACATCATTTTGTATCCTGAAAATGTTGTAAACCAATGTGCAGTTTCCCATAGGAATGCATTGAAAACCAATTACTCCTTTCCAGAGATAAAAAAAAAGCAAAAAAGTCACCCCCCACTAGAGATGGGCGCAAAACGAAAAAAATTTCATTCCATTATTCGTTATTTTTTTTTTTATGTAACAAAACGAATAACGAAAATTGTGATGAAATTGGAACAAACCGAACAGAACCATGAAAATTAGGTTTGTTACGTTTTGTTTTCATTAATGGCGATGCGCAATGAAATGAACTGTTAAAAAACGTTCTGAATATCCATAAAAACCCAGTGATAATTATTTATTCTGCCTGATAATACCTACCAGGGTATGTATGTCTTTTCTGAGATTGCTGTATTTTTTTTTCCTTTAAGGGGAGTTAGGGGACATCGACCCAAAATGGCTCCCAGATGCCTAATATTGATTTCTTGGGTATTAAAACGACCTGGACATCCGTAAAGATGCAATGATAATTATTTGAAATTATTAACTACCAGAGGGTTGCATTCCTTAAAATGTTTGTTTTTGTATTTCTCCCATCGCAATGTATTTTTTCTTTTCCCTTTAAGGGTGACGCAAAATGGATTCCAGCCACAAGATGGATGCAAACCATGTGATGGGATCATGTACATTCTTGGACAATTTTAACCAACAGCATCCCCAGGTTGCAGACTGGGTAGGTGTGGCAGCCACAGAAGGCATAAAAAGCTTTGGCAGCCCCGTTCTCCTTGCAGTCTGCGGTGGGAGTTAGGGTGGGATTGCTGTCTCTGTGACTTGTTACTTTAGGCCAGCCAGGCAGGTGTGTGTTTCTGTGTTTCTGCTGGCTGCAGCCTGGCTCTTAGGGGAGAGAAAGAAGAGATTTCTCTTGCAGCCTCCCTGTGTGCGTGCATACCTCTCGGTGAGTACCCTCCCCTGCCCCGCAGTGCAGTCACTCTGCAGCTGCCTTACGCCCTGGGCAATGCCCGCCGCTGCCTTTGCATCCTCCCTGCATACCTAGTCTATACTGTGTCTCTGCCAGCATCATTTTTTTTAGTGGTCTGGGGCGTTGGGGGACGTCTGTGTGTGGAAATGCTTTAAGTCACGCAAAAAGCGGGTAAAAATGAAAAACAAAAAATGAAAAAACAAAACAATTTTTTTTTTAAAAATTCACAAACAGTGAAAACGAACCAAAACGGACCCACAACAAAAAATGAAAAAATTAAACATCATTTTTTCAATTCGTGCCCATCTCTACCCCCCCCCCACACACACACACACCAATGCAGAATGTACAAAACAATGAAGGATCAGCTCCCTACCTTTCCAGTGCTTGAGAAATGCACCAAACAGTTTGAAAACTCCAAAACTATTGCAAAAAACGTTCAGAATGGCTCTAAAATTTGATGAAAAAACAGCTAAACCTCCTCCCTCACCTCCACAAACTATGGTGGGGGGGATTATCCTGAGCACACTTTTTTGCAGTGCCTAACAGAAAAAATATATAACCCAGGGCATTCCATTGAATAATTTCTTAACCCAAGGCATCCCCATTTCCAATAATTTTTTAGGTTACCCGAATTTTTCATAACCCAAAGTGTCTGTAACCCAGGATACCACTGTACTTATTTCACCTTTAGTCCACTGTCTTCCCAAACCCAGATGTTATCTAGCCAGCTTATTCACATAAGTGTAGCAACGTCTATTGCCAATGGATGCATTGACATTTGTATTTTTGACAAGGGGCAACAACACAGTTCCTCAATACCCTTAGGAGAACTTTACACGACTGGCAGTCTGAAGGATGTTTATTCAATTTATATACAACCCGAAATCTTAGAAACTATTTGTATGGATGGATATCACATATCAAAACAAAACAGTCTATAGGGTAAAACACAGTTGTGAGCAGTGGTTTCTCATAGTGGTATTATCAGTAATTAATACATTCAGAAACAGACAGTCCTCTCCTCAACAAAACCCATTATGCCTGCTTCATAAATCTCCCTGTTATAGGTAAATAAAATTGCCCCTTATATTGGTCCTTAGTGCACTGCCAATGTATCAAGCTACTTTAGTGGTATTAAAAAGAAACAATTATATATGCAATCTCCCTATCCTTCATTTTCCAGTCAAAGATGATTTTAAGAAAACCTGTCCCAAAATAATTGTGCATGATAAAATCATTTTAAGATCCTTCTCATTATGTCCATAAATGTTGATGGAGCTTTATTTTCACAACTGGATATGTGTGTGGATATCACCTCTGTGGATATCTCATTCATCAGTTTGGAGGTAAAGCTACTAACTAGCAATGCTGATTGATCAATATTTAGAGAATTTTGTCAATAAATGGAATCTTAGAAAACATACAATTGCCTAGTATCTAATCTTTCTCTTTTGCTATTTAGAGCCACCAACCAAGTGCTTATTAAGGATAACAGCATCAATCTAGAAAAAACATCCCCACCAGAGTTTGGGAATATTGGCTAGTAACCAATTAAATAATTATGCCAGTTTTAAATTCAATGCCTAATTGTTGTTAATTTATAAGTCAGGATTTCCACTTGTTCTTGCATATGAAATCACATGGCAATAGGAAATATGACCACTGACATTTTAATTAGTAGCAGTTTTCCACTCTAATTTATACCGATGCATTTACTGTATGTGTAAGCAAGAGAATTATGGCTGATGCATTCATTTTAATTACTAACATTAAATGCATTTCCCGTAAGCCAAAATCACATGAATAAATGTGACATTTTAGATATATTCATTGAAAAGTACTGTTTTAAGTTATTTTAAGTTGTTAATTATTGTTATTTACTGTTATGCCGTAAATAAAGAACATGTGCATGTACCCACACCTACCACACGAGGAACTAAGTTCTAAAAAGAAAAAAAAATGGTAATATGCACACACTAATTGCACTGTAAAACACTTTTCATTGGTACATGATACAAAATTTCACTTGACAACCCATTGCACAGTTTTGTACATGCAATAGGATTATGCCATAATCAGCAGCAAACCACAGCTAACTAAAGAAATGGCTGTGGATTAAACATGATTTTGGAGTGTGCGTGACTTGTGCACCATGTGAAAAAGTCACATCGACCCCAAAATAACAAAAGGAAATCTGATTGCTGTTCATCACCATTGTGCATGTGGAGCTGTGTGACAGGATTATCAGAATTTTCCAAAATGCCAACATTTCTTCATATTTTGAAGTAAAAACAGGGGAATAAAAACAACTGTAAATATAGGACAAACAGAACTGATACATGTGTCCATCTATGACTGTGTCTTCGTCAGGTCAGGGGTCTAGCCACTTCAGGTGGGTAAAAAATGTTCATCTGTGTATTCAGGATAAAATGAACTTGAAGCTTTAGAAATCTGAAGGCAGAAACAGTGAAACTGACTGACTGCCCCACCCACAATATGGAACAAATAATCTATTTGCTTTTACTTTGAGACAGGAAGGTGTCCCTGAACCTGATACCCTGTACCTGCAATTCCAGAGATTTTGAACAGCTGGAAAACAGCTAAACTATTATTTCTAGAGAATTCCTCTTCTCATTAACAAAGGCTGAACTGAATTAAAATAAGAAGGGATAGCTTCACTTCTTTTGTGACATAACTTTTATAGGGATCGATGTTAACAAGGGGAGAAAGATGGCTGCCTGCTGCCTGTAGCTCTTTAAAGCTCTCTGAGTTTTTATCCTTTTTACCCTTTTACCCTTTTATATAGCCTGAGTAGGCTCTTGGTGGTACCAAGATACCCATTTCTAAAGTATTTTAAACTATTTTGGAGTCCTTTGGAGTTCTTCAGAGTCTTTTCAGAGTCTTTTTAGAACACGGGCTTGAAAACAATTGCTGCTGCTGCTGCTGCTCTTTTGACTACTTCTGATCCATGCTCCGAAGAAGTGAAGGAGAAACAGGAGGAGGAGGAGGAGGACTCACTGCGTTGGTGAAGGTGAAGTAAGGACTGTTTTGTTAGATTAGTAAAGGGAGAGTCTGGTAGCCACAAGCTTAGCTTCTGGTATTTTGTCCCTTGAACATCCAAAGGTACCTCCAGTAACCTCCCCCACTGCCTCCCGAATGCTGGGTTGAAAGAAAATGGGAAACAAGCGGCACAGATCCAACTCGGGGTATTCAGGGCTCCTTCACACAAAAGCAGTGAAGCAAATGAAGATTGACAGTCTTTTTACAACTAACAAGCAGACGGGAGAACAATCTACCCTGACCCTTATAACTTTAAATAACCGCTTTTCTACGTTAATGAACATAGCCCAGGATGACTGTGAGGAGCGGCTTTCTGACCCTGTGGGTAATGCGGAGGAGTCAATAGAGAAATTTTCAACTCAACTGATGGAGCAGTGCAAGCTCATTGCAAAAACAGTGACTGCAATTTTTCAAAGACTGCAGAAGGTTTATGATCAAATGCTTGTCGTAGAGCATGCACTGGGGGAGTTGACTAAACCCACAAACAGAGCCACAAATTTATCTCCTCCCAGAGACCATGGTGCAAGGTTCCAAGAGCCTAACTCTGCAAATCAAAGCACAAGTCCACAACACCAGCTAGATCAACCCAGCAGAGAGGGTACTGGCAAAACAACAAGGACTTTCCAGCCGACCCAGGTCCTGCTCCAAATTGCCCCAGTCCCTATCAACAGGAAGCGATGGGAGTCGAAAAAGGAAATTCAATCTTCAATAGGTCAACTATTGAATATACACCCTTACAAAGTTGACCTAAGGTCAATAACTAGGCTTCACTCACTCAGAGGCCATAAGAGAATCCAGCTGTCCTTCGACCAAACTGTTATTCCCCTTATGCTTCTGAAGATGAAGCCTTTCTTGGGGAGGTATCAGATAATACCCTATAGAATTTTTGCAAATTCATCAATAGTACCACTATTACAGGAAAACCAAGGAAGACCTTCTTTAAAAGACAACTACTCAGTCCATCAATCCCAAACTCAAAGCACTATTTCAAATCAAGTCAAGCCTCCAGTTGAAAGGACAACCCCAAAACAGAGACTGGACAGCAGGGGGAAAACGGCTGCAGAGTTCCATCTTACACGTAAGGGACTCCCATCATCAGATAGAAGCATCACTATTCCCACAAACCAAAACAATAAAAATTGTGTAGAATAAACAAGGCCAACTTGTCACTTACAGGACCAGACCAACACACCGAGAGCTTTCTGCGAGCAAGAAAACATGGCCATCCAACCCAACAAGGCAGCTCAAGTCTTTGAAAGTTCTAGTATGCTTCGCCCCCTCGACACCCAAAGGTATTGGAGAGGATGTGCTGGGGCTACGTTGGCCCCAGATGCAGAACCCCTTCAGGGGATTTCTGTGAACAAGAACTCACCCAATGGGGGGGGCCGTTTGTAAACCTTCAGCCCTCCCAAAAGAACCTATACCAGGTGGTGAGTCTGGGGGGATTTTGAAAGGCTTAGGTGTTTCACCAATCTTTATATCTATAACACAGCCTTCCTGTTTGGATATCGAATCTTCGCTCCTCGGACCTTCATGTGAGACAGTACACAGCCCTGAGAATTCAAACCACAACGCAGCAGACTCCGGTGATTACAGTGTGGCCAAAGAAAGCAACTCTCCTTCGTTTAAGGGAAATCCTAAAATAGTCCTCTCACTTCAGTGCTCTATAATTAAGAAAACTTTGGGAGGCTCCTTTACTCTGATTGACGCTTCAGAACAATCAGTTCCCCCACTTTTGTTCGACTTTACAAAAGACTGCTCAAACCGAAGTGGTCTCCCTACGGATTTAGTTCAACCAGACTGACTAATACCCACCGATAGGAGTTTCTCGCTGAAGATCTTGTCCTGGAATATTGCTGGCTGGAAAGGGAAATCAAACGATCCAGAGTTCCTACATTTCCTCCAGGGTTTTGACATTGCCCTTCTTCAAGAAACCTGGCATGAAGGGGATGTTACAATGCCAGGATATACCTCAATTGTAACGCCAGCTATGGCCCCATCACGCAGAGGCTGGAGCAGCGCCGGTCTGTGTTGTTTGATCACTAACCGCTATCAGATCAAGATAGAGCACCTAGACAGCTGTCCCCCATTAGCTATGGCCTTTTTAATCCAAAACCTGAAGCCCTCTCTTATGTTAATTAATGTTTATCTACCCCCACAAACTAACAAAGAAAAATTGCAGGCACAATGGGAGACCTTGAACAGTTATTTATTTTCTTTAGAGACAGAACACCCTTAGGCTGAAGTTTTCATTGCCAGAGACTTTAATGCCAGGATTGGAAATGACAACCCTGCTCTATTGGACTCAATGGGCAACAGCCTGGAGGACCATTTTCCGGAGAAGCTTAAGCTTCCAAGGTGTTCCAAAGATTTCCAGATTAATCCTGCGGGGCACCATCTGGCCAGACTCGCTATGGGGACCGGAAAGATTATCTTAAATGGTTCATCTGTATTGGACCACCCTGGAGAATTTACTTTCTGCTCCCACAGGGGAAGCAGTGTCATCGACTATGTAATTGTTTCTCCCAACTTGAGCGACAAGGTAGTCGATTTCCAGGTTGGATCACAAATCGACAGCGACCATTTTCCCCTAATCACTAAAATAAAATGTAACCAACCCACATCTAGCATATCCTATCATAATAATAATAAAGATAGTAAGGCACCTTATTGCATGAGAAAGAAATGGTCCCCCAAAATAGAGGATAAGATAAATTTAGCATTAAACTCCAACCATTTTATAAACCTGAAACAGAACTTGTCTGAGACATTAGACCCGTCAGAGGCCATCTTCTATTATGAAAACCTGACGGCTGAAATCAATAGTATTTTAAGTCAACAAACTTGTCAGAGATCCTATAAAAATGCAAGACAGTCCAAATTCCTGGTTTGATAGAGACTGTCTTCTTTTGAAAAATCAGTTACGTTGCCTGTACCACTCTTATCGATTAATCCAGTCAGATCCTTCTCACCCAAGCAAATATATTAAATTAAAAAAACATTATAAGTTCGTAATAGCTCAGAAGAAGCAAACTTTCATCAAGGAATGATGGAACTTAATGATTCATTATGTTCGTTCCAACAATAGTAAACAGTTTTGGACGTTGGTTAGGGGTGCCTTAAAAAGCAGGTCAAGTTCCTTGGACGCCCAGATTCCTGTGCACATATGGAAGGATCACTTTACCAACATTTTTTATGATCCTCAATCCCCGGACCTAGATTCCCCTCATCCAGCACCTCCCAACTTACCTAAATGGGACCCAGTAAATACTTTAGAGATCAAAAATTTGATTTCTAATTTAAAACTGCGAAAAGCGGCCGGTCCAGATGGGATTCCTCCTGAACTCCTAAAAAAGCACTTGGAGTGGTGGGCCACTCCTTTGGCCACCCTTTTTACATTAATTGACCAGTCCGGAAGGGTACCTGCAGCATGGACTAAAGCCATTATAGTACCTATTTTTAAAAAAAGGAGACCCCCTAGACCCAGGAAACTACCGCCCAGTCAGCTTGCTGTCCATTATAGGGAAACATTATGCTCTCCACCTAGTGAAAAAACTGAAAATCTGGATGGACAACCATAGGATTTTGGGCCCGGAACAAATTGGCTTTTGTAAAAGTAGACATACACTAGACCACTGTTCAGTATTGGCTAGAGATGGGCACGACTTGAAAAAAAAATTTTCGAGTTGTCGTTAGTCGGGCCAGTCCCGTTTCGGGTCGTTTCCAGTTTTCGTGAAAATTCGCAAAAATTAGTCGGTTCGTTTTTTCGTTTTTTCGTTGTCGTTAGTACTGGTTTTTTTTGGGGGGGGAGCACCTCTGTGGGGTGGGTGCCTCCTCTGGCCCGCTATAAAGGGAAAGTGGGCTCCTGGAGGCACCCGTGGGTGCCTCCTGCCACTAGGAAGGGGAAGCAGGCTCCAAGAGACCCCTCTACATGGGGGTCTCCCTTCCTCACCTGCTGCTGCTGCAAAATGCTATGCAATAGCCATATGGATATTGCATAACATAATGTGCAGACGTGAGACCAGTGTGAGAATGATAGGGTCATGCCCGCCCTTCACAAGGCTCTGGCACCACCATGTCTCACACAGAAGGGAATTGTACTTGCTGCGTGTAGTGCAATGCAAGCAAGTAGATCTGGCTTTAAGGTGGCTTAGTGCAAGAGCTAGGGTTAGGCTAGTGACGGGTAAGGTTACGGTGGGCTAGTGGGTTGCACCTCTGGGTGCCTCTCTGACCCACTAAGAAGACAGTCTGTGACCGGAGTAAAGGGTTAGGGTTAGGGCTAGGGCAGGTTTTAGGGGGCTTTTTGGCACATCCCAGAAGTCTCCATGGCCAAGTGGCCATGCGACTGGTGGGATGGCTCCAAAAATTTGCATGGTTGTCCACTCCCACATGGCTGGCCACTTGGCCAGCCCATCATTGCGCAGGTGTAAATAAAATAAAATAAAATAAATGGAGGACAGAGGAGGAGAGGAGAGACATTTTGTTGCAAGAAAAAACCCACTGCTACTGTGAAAAATCTGGCAGTTTATAAATTTTTCGCGTGTTTCTGTTGTGCTTGTGTGTTTTTGGACCACGATTTCAAAAACAATATTGCGTTTGCCGCCCCATTTTGGATCCCCCGCCCGCACCGCATGGCATGGCGATGGCGACTCGCGAGTCCGGCTGCCCAGGATGGGGGGGGAGGCGGGACCCCCCCTCCAGAAACCACCCCTCCGGTAAGTGCCCTGCGCCCTTAGTCAAGCAGGCATTTTTCCGCCTGCTTTTTTGGCCCGGGAACGGGTGGGGGGAGAGTTTAAAAGTTTTTTCCTGTGCCGTCCGTGCCGCTTGCTTGCACTTTAATTGCGGCGGCCGGCGGCGAGACTGGGCTTTTTGCTGGCTGCGAGCCTGCGGCGAGTCCCACAGAGCAGCCCACTAGGACGGGGGATGGGGGGGAGGCCGGGGACCTCCAGAAACAACCCCTCCGGTAGGTGCCCTGCGCCCTTAGTCAAGCAGGCATTTTTCCGCCTGCTTTTTTGGCCCGGGAATGGGTGGGGGGATAGTTTAAAAGTTTTTTCCTGTGCCGTCCGTGCCGCTTGCTTGCGCTTTAATTGCGGGCGGCCGGCGGCGAGTCCCACCAGAGCAGCCGAGGACGGGGGATGAGGGGGGAGGCCGGGGACCTCCAGAAACAACCCCTCTGGTAGGTGCCCTGACGCACGGCAGGCATTTTCCCGCCTGCTTTTTGGCCGGGAACCGGGTTTTTTTAACTTTTAAAAACTTTTTTTCTGTGCCGCGTGTGGCATCGCGCGATCTCGCGATGCAAGGAACGAGCACGACAAATCAGACCCAAAATTGTTCGTTCGTCGGTTCGAGCTCGAAGTCTGGGGGAGTAATTCCCGTTACCGTTTCCGTAGAGTAACGGAACCGAGTAACGGAAACGGAAACGGAAATACCGCTAAGTCGTGCCCATCTCTAGTATTGGCCCATCTTGCAGAGAAGAACAATGTCATGGGTGGGAGGAGACTCTTTGTAGCTTTTTTCGACCTAAAAGGGGCTTTCAATTCAATCTCAAGGACCCTACTGTGGGCCAAACTGGAAAAATCCTCAATTGATAGGAGACTGCTGTTTCTCATTCAAAAGCTATATCTCAGTACGAGCTGCCAGGTGCGCTATGGCCCTGCTGGGGAACTGTCGGAGGGGATCCCAAATAACAAGGGGGTTAAACAGGGTTGCACTCTGGCACCCTATTTATTTAACCTTTTTATCAATGACTTGAGCGATTCCTTGAAACAGGTTCAGGGCCATCCCCCCAAGTTAGGTTCCCAGAAAATTTCACTACTCCTTTATGCAGATGATGCAGCAGTTCTATCCCAATCCCAATTGGGTCTTAAGAGGCTCATAACAGCTTTTGCAACTTATTGCGATAGTAACAGCCTGTCCATCAACACCCAGAAATCAAAGATTTTAGTTTTTTCAAAGAGGTGGAAAAGACTGCGTTGGTCTCTACACAATGACACTCTAGAGCAGGTTAAGGAATATAAATATCTTGGGATTACTTTTAGATACAACATGAGCTGGGCAACTCATCGAAGCCACACCCTTAATCTTGCTAAATGTAGTTCACAAGCAGTGGCTCGGTTTTTCTACAGAAGCGGAGGTCGCCATGTCCCATCAGCCATTCAAGTTTTTCAAGTAAAAACAAGGGCTCAATTATTATACGGCATCCCAGTGTGGATCAAAGCATTCAACTCTGAGGTTGAAAAAATTCAATCTGCTTTTTTGCGTCAGATTCTGGGGGTCCCAAACTGTGTACCCTATGCAGTGTTGTGCCTCGAGGCAGGAGTGGGTAGATTGGAAATTAACGCCTGGACCCAGACCCTAAAGTACTGGCTTAGAATCCTTTTTTGTGCAGACCAACTGGGGTACATGTCTAACATGCTGTCTGATTCTTACCAAAGCCAGTGGCAATCCTTCATTAATCAAAAAATTAGGTCTGTAGGTCTCCCGCTTGACCATATCTTGACGTTAGGGCAGAAACAGGCTCTAAGAATTCTTACTCAGAGGCTAAATGACATAGAGAGGCAGGAACTTTTCTCCCTGGCACATAGAACCTGCTCCCCTTTGTCACAAGGTGTGTTTCCAACGTATAAGACCCCCACAGGATATTTAACCTCACTTAGTTCACCACAGGCTTGTAGAGCTTTCATGTTGGCCAGGATGAATGTATTGCCATCAGTACTCCTTCAGGGTAGGTTTACGGGGATTCCGTGCCAAGAAAGATTTTGCCCATGTGGAAACCAGTTCCCAGAATTTATCCAACACATGCTTTTATTTTGCCCTTTTTATGATCATATTAGAAACAACTTAATTGCCCCATTGCTGAAGAAGTTCCAAGGCCACCCTTCTAGATGGTTAGTCCAATACTGTTAGACAAGAACTCTTATGTTACAGCCCAGGTAGCAAAGTTTTTTATGGCCGCTATACGCAAGAGAGCAGAGATTACCTTGACCATCCATCCATCTTCCTGATGTTTTTACCCATTCACAGTTTTACTCTTTTTCACTGTTTTTATGATTCACTGTATATTTGCTTATACGGGTCATACGACCGCAATAAACTTGAACTTGAACTTGAACTTGATAAGGTTTCAGTTATTAGTGGAGAAAGAATACCTCATAGTTCAGGAGCTGATCTATGAGGTGCCTTGTGCTGTTGTCTCTAGTCGCACAGTAAATTGACAACAAAGAGGATGACAGGATATAGTGGTTTGGCTAGTAGCTTTTAACTATTAAATGTTTAAATCTAAATGCTACCCACTTTAGTTACTTTTGAGAAAAAAGATTTTTTTTCTGAAAAGTTATTTTAAAAATTGCAACTGTCATATTTGGAGATCCTGTTACTACACCTGCAGAAATTATTTTGAAAAAGTGTGCCTGAAGCTCTGGATTTAATATGGAAATTTCAACATATATGCCACAGTAGTCTAAATACCCATAGCTGAATAAAATGCTGAATCTCTTATTTTCAGCCGGACTGCAAACAAGTCCTGTTTTGCTGAAATATTTAAGAACATAAGCACAAACTTGAAAAGTTTTCAAAGCCTCTTTCTTTAAGAAGTAATCAGTCTTTGGTGCTCTATTACAGATGATCAAAGAAACTAGGAATGCAATAACATTAAGTTAACTAAAAGTAAACTGTCAACTAAGCTTGCTTAGCATATTGTCTACCACTGACTTTCTAGCTGGGACTTGATAAGTCCATTTTAAATGACTTATCAAGTTGTCTCACAGTAAGCGGCAGTACTGCAGTGAAGACCCTGCTCATGACTTGAGTTCGATCCCAGGCTTAGGTAGCTTGAGGTTGACACAGACTTCCATCCTTCTGACATTAGCAAATTGAGTACTCAGCTCATGGAGTTAGGGGAGCAATGTGCAGCCAGCATAATTTAATTGCAAACCACCCAGAAATAGCTTTAAACAATGTAGGGTGGTTTGTAAGTAGCACAACACTTTGCTTTGCTTTGCTTTATCTGTTTCAGACAGCAAAAAAGGAGAACAACCTGGCTGGCCACAATTGATGGCGCTTAACTGGCAGAGTTCAGGCATGCACTACACAGTTAGTGGTTAACCTGAATATAGATAGAAACCAAATAAATTAAATAAGACCAAAAGTAAGGTGAGAGGTGGCACACTCATTCTTGTACTTACAGGACTTGTGAGCTCGGGCAAACTGGCTTGGTACTTGAGTGGCCGACAGTCCCGGGTGTTAAAAACTAATATACATGGAAGGAACATTGGTCCAAGATCATCCCCGTCAAGGACATCAACAGTGAGGGTCGTCGTACTTGTTCTTCGTTCCATAAGATTTTGAGCTCGGTCCTTTGGAAAAAGTAGGAATCATGCATGTTACCTTCAGGAGTCAAAATGTGCTCTCTTTCAAATAAAAGTGCTTTATCTTAATATACATACATATAGTGGCTGAAAATATGTTACTGAATACATTAGGTTGAACTAGAGTAGCGACGAGCTGCCTAGATGCACTAAGCACATGCCGGGTCGGCC
Organism: Phrynocephalus guinanensis; assembly: GCA_037367245.1. NCBI lineage: Eukaryota > Metazoa > Chordata > Lepidosauria > Squamata > Agamidae > Phrynocephalus > Phrynocephalus guinanensis. The sequence goes on along the minus strand of CM074735.1, from coordinate 44,167,456 downwards.
CTGGTTAGTACTTGGATGGGAAACCACCAGGGAATACCAGGTGCTGTAGGCACCTGGAGTAGGAACTGGCAAACCACTCCAGTATTCCTCCCAAGAAAGCTCCATGGACATGGGGTCACGAAGAGTCAGTCACGACTGTAACAACACAACACACACACACACACACACACACACACACACACACAGAGAGAGAGAGAGAGAGAGAGAGAGAGAGAGAGAGAGAGAGAGAGAGAGAGAGAGAGAGAGAGAGAGAGAGAGAGAGAGAGAAACCTCAGACTTCCTACAGAAAACATTTGGATTTTGGATAAAAGGCATGGCTTTAAATGTAAAATACAAGGTTTTCAGCTTTTCAAGATTTGAGAACAAATCACTTTTTTAAAACAAATGACAAAAAGGCAACATAGTGATGGGTTGGGCTTTTTGTTTGTTTCCTTTTTTGTTCTCATGTAGCTATCAGTGGTTGCCAGTTTAATCAGCAAGGTGTCACAATCTGTTCAGACATGCTTTTTCATAAACAATAAGAACACTGGAGAATGCTCATTATCACCACTTCTTAGAAATGGTTGTCCCCATAGATGACATCCATTAGTTGGTATGGGAAGTTAAAGGAACATTGGTAATATTGGCAAAAAAAATATATATAAGTCATTTGAGAAATACAGCCTTCCAGACAGGAAAGGGTCCTTCCTTCTAATTTTCCAGTATCACTGAGTGGAAACCCTGCCTAACACATGCAAAGTTCCAGCTGTGACTGGAATGAATAGCAACACTAACTGCAGGTATGTCACCAATACAATACTGTGCAGCTGTACAGTCATGCACCTGCACAACCAAAGGGGAAACAGTATCCGAAGAAACACAAAGGCACAGTAGTCTCTGTCATAAAATTTCTCTTGTACATTTGAAGGTGATGGGCTTTGTTTTCCTTATGTAACAAATAAATTTAATGCCTTATATTTAAAGTTGTACAGTTTTTTATTATAGAATCACTCATCAAGACACCACCATGCTCTATTAAATAGTATTTTGCTCACTGATAGAAGAACGTGTGCATTCTTTTTGCTGATTTTATAGCTAGTGAAGGGAAGAAAGGTTGTGTGTGTTGTTGTGTGTGTGTGTGTGTGGGGGGGGATGAGAATGTTACAAAAATAGCAGCTTCCTCTCAGGAGAAGAAGGGCCTCTGGAAAGCATTAAAAAGCTAAAAGGAAGGACATTAGTCTCAAGGAAGGAAGGGGGTCAGAAGGTTTCGTAGCAGAGGTTAATTGCATGATGAGAACAAAAGCGACAACAGACCTTTACTGGCCCTGACTGCAAATGCAACATCCAGTATAATCCAAGAGGTCATTTAGGATAACTCTGGGGCCACCTCAATCAAGAGATATACTAGATATAAACAACACTTTATCTTTGGGTGTAGAGTATTAAAATGTGCCATAAAATGTTACACACGAATACACCTTTTACATTTCAGAGTCAGAAGATGCTGTTTTGCATCTGAACACTAGCACTTTTATAACTCAAGTACACACAAAAAACCTGTGTTTGAAGATAACAAAAACATAGGGCAGTTCTTCGTGATTATCTCACCAAACATCTCCCATGTTATCTCACTAAAATGTGACATCTCCTGAGGTTCTGTGATGTATTTTGTTAACTTTCTTCCTCTGGAAGGCAAACTCTGTTTAGAGCATTTGATCTAGGATGGCTCATTCAGACACAAAGCCAACCCTAATATCTGACATGAAAGTGAACGAAGAACATTCATAGGTGAGTTGTTTCTTGAGATACTATAGGTGATTTCTCAATGATGGCAACTTTGAATGTCTATCAGATGTTAAGCCGCAGGAATAATTAAAAAAATCTGATTTTACACCATTGGCACAAAAATTACTAATCAGTACTCAGTTGTATGTAGTGATTCTAAGATTTGGATGAACATTAAAGTTGTCATCACTGTCAAATCACTTATGAGATTTATATTTGTCATACTTACATTTGCTTGCACAATTACAAAATAGCGTGTCTTTTCTTCATAATTTAGTCTCTCACGCAAAACTACTGCTCCAGACAATGTAAGAGGAATGTCAAAAGTCCTGTTTGAGGCCTGAAAGAAAGTAGGTAGGAAAGGGAATATAGCTTTATGGGAAATACTAATGCAATCAATGCAAGAAGATCAGGCAGCAGCAACTAATGGCAACACATTCACTCAGTACAACCACAATGTACCTCACTGTATTCATTCAGCTTGTTGGCAATATTCTCTAGTTGCCTTTGAAATAAGAACAGTGTTAGAATTTATTCAAAAGAGGGGGGAGGCTAACAAATGAAAATAGAGTTTTGTCATTCTAGAGAAATACCCCTCCTTCTCAAACATTCCCCAAAAGAACACTAGTCACATCTTATTTCAATAATAAACCCACATCTTGTATCAGAGCTTTGTGGCCATAATGGAGGCCATCGGGGGCAATAAACTCAAACTGTATTGTGAGAAGACAGAAGTTCTGAACCCTTCTTTCATCTCAGACTTCAGCAGACAGCCACGTCTGCTTTCTTTCTAAGGGAGTAGGTGTATTGTTTGGGGATATTCTTTGATCCAACTTTGTGACAGAAGGCTCAGGTGGTTTAGGTAGCATGGAGTGTCAGTGTCAAGATAATGGTATTTATGAACAGAGGTAACTTGGTCACTATGATTCCTACTCTTCTCAGCTATTTTCTCAGCTGACTTTCAATAATTCACATTCTGTGGAGCTATCCTTGAAGATAATCAAGATATTACATGGTTAACAAATGTGCTTGTCAGGATAACAACAGGTACTACAGTCAAGAATCATATAATGCCAATCTTAAAAGATCTCTGCTAGTTTTCTGTCTTTTTCCTGGCTGATATCAGGATGCTGGTATAACATCTTAATAGGGCTTGGGGATGTGTTTAAATGGCCTAACTGGACTGATGTGTGACAGTAGCTTGATTTATTCTACATAGAAAGTAATCTATCTTTACTATACAACCCAACTTTAAAAAGCTTGAGTTGGCATTAATTTGGGAAGGGTTGCATAGGTGGGACTTTCACACAACTCAGCACATTGCACATCTAACAAGCCTATTCAGGCCATTGTCCACCTAATGAGCCTATTCAAACCAGGGTGGTGTGAAACTATAAATTAGAAGGCTCACTCAGGTACCAAGGCTCGTACCTGTGCCCCGTGAAGTCTGTTGCTACAGGTAAGGTGTGGGCTGGGCCTGCTGTTTTTGGAGACTAGAAATGCTTGGCAAGTGGAGAATGAAAATATATCCATATGCAAAGTAAAGATAGCCACATGGGCTAAGTGGACTTAGTTTTCACAAAGAGCAAAGGAGGTTACAAATCTTTGTTTGGATGATGCTACTTCATCATGAGGATGATTAAATTCATCTTTGTATGAAAAAAAGAGGGCGGGAGGGATGAGGTTCACTGCCTTCAGTTTGATTTGCTAATATGGTATCACAGTAATTCAGGGGGAAAGACTCCATTATACCACCATTCTTCTGCTGTCTGAAATTGTCCACGGGTTAAGGAAACACATCTGTCATATATGAGAACTAAGGACTAACCCCTTCTGAACATGAAGGGACTGTCTCTCCATCTGTTCAAAGTCATTGGTAAATCTGCTTGGAGTAAAATATGTACTACCTCTGTTCATGGGAGGTGAGGACACCTGTTGCAATGTATAATAATTATAGTAATAGGGAGTGTAAACATACCAATCAAAAAAAGCATGGGACAATCAGTCCTTCATTATTATTTTTAGTGTTGATTCAGCTACAGTATAGAATTAAACTGGGTTAAATCTTAGATTTTGCATAATTTCGATCACAACTCAGGTGGGTAGAATATTAGCTTGGAATAATGAGCAACCCAAAATTAGAAGAATTTTTCTTTATATTTCTTTCAAAATGCATTTGCTTTCAAAATCCCTGCATTTGATAATTAGTTTCTTTCCTGAGTATAACAGTAATTATCTGAACATAACAAACAAATTCCAGGTATCTAAAATGAAATACTATATTAGGTATAAATAATTGTGCAGAAAATCTGGAAATGGCAAAAAGACTTACTTTTTACTGAGTCCAATAACCCTGATCTAAGAACAATGCAACTATGACATCCACATTTTCAAGCCTTTGTTATATGAGATAGATATGTGGAGTTAAAGCATTCCAGAACTGCAAGTGTTAATAAAAATTAGACCAACTTTCCCAAGCAAGGACCACTACTCATTAAAAAATCACACAAAATACAAATCCCCCTCTCTGCAACCCAAAGCTTTTTCCTCCACAGGCTGCTATCTCTATAATATCTGAGTTTTACAATGGGAGTTGGTAGAGTTACTTTCAAAAACACAGCCCATCTATATGTTTCAAAATTGGCTACCTAATTTCTTCAAAAAGTAAAATAATGAATTTCAAAACAACAAATCAGTCAAAATCATGTTGCTTAGTGTAGTACATTGCAATACAGTAGGCCAATGGGGATTTAGCAAGGCAACTGCTCTATAAATTTCATTGATTCAAATGGGCTTTCTCCTATTGCAATGTACTATGATAAAGTGATTTGCAGTTACAATAAGCCCATTGAATCAACTGAACTTATAAAGGGAACCTCATGCTGTAGTCATTAAATTGCAGTATGGCAGTGAATCCTGAGCTCATGACCTGACTTCAGTCTTGGACTTGGGTAGCTGGCATGAAGTTGACTCAACCTTCCATCCCGTTGAAGCCCACTGGGGAGGGGAAGAATAAGGAGCATGTATAATCGTAATTCCTCCTTGACTCAATATGTCCACTCATGCTAAGCAAGATGATATTTGTTAATTTTCTTTTATGATTAATCAGGCTGTGGCGTCACCAACAAAATATTTTCTAGTTCTCCCCCTTTGATTTTGCAATGTAAATGTGAGGTCATTTACCCAGCAAGTATGCTAACTGTGGATCATTTCTTGCTCAGGCAGAAGTGTCTAATTTTTTGTTGCATATCTTCTTTTTAAAAAAGTTGTGTTGCTGCATATGTGAACAATCTTATCACAACTTTTTGAACTTTTGTTACCCTGCATGTCTCTTAAAAGTGTTTTAGTCGTGTGTCCCCCCCCCCAGGCATTTATGTCAATGTTTCCTTTAACTTCTGTCAAAGAGTATCAACAAGAAGCTCTAGGTACTTATTGAATCTGAAAGAAATGACTCAGTAACCCAAAAGTATTGGATGCACAGTCTTGAATAAATGCCATGCAACCTCAAAGCATGACAGGAAAATGATTAAAAGTTGTGTAACCACGGGACAAAATTTAGCTGGTGTGACCACAGCCTAATTCTACTTTTTGAAGAAGTTTGATAACCATTTTTGCAGCTCAAGGATGGGTTATGAATGTAAAAGAGAATAAATAATAATTGTTGGCCACTAAGTCAAATCTTACCTATGGCAATGGTTTTATATCTTATCCCTGTTCACAAAATAATTATTAAAAAGAAAGAAGTCACATACTGGATCACTGGGATTGTACTGGATGACGTACTCTATCTGGCCATTAGGACCATCATCTATGTCCATGGCACCGTTGTTCCCAGAGAATCCTGTAAAGATGGTGGTTCCGACTGGTGTTAACTGTGAGAACAAAAGTGATATGCATGTTTAGAAGCTCTTGAAAGAAGGGAAGGCTACCTTTATTGTTTAAACCATAATGTGATTTATCAATGTTCTAAAAATTCTGCCTGTTGAATAAGATGGCAGTTTCTAATCCCAATTTAAACATATATTTATGTTTATATCTTTACTTATTGAAATATTTATATCCCACCCTATCTTACAAGATCTTGCAACTGGCACAAACAATAACATATTAGAGCAGTGGTGTCCAAACCGTGGCCTTCCAGATGTTTTGAACCACAGTTCCCACAATCCTTTATCATTGGCAATACAGGCCACACAAACAATTCAGAAAATCCAAACAGATCTCATAACCCAACAGTAATAATTCATACCATAATAATGAAAACTCAAAAGCTTGAGTGAATAGACAGATTTAATTTTACTTAAGAGTTGGAAAGTCACTAATTGTTATATATGCAGGATGTGGCTCTGCCATGTGTGTGTTACTAATTTGCCCCAGCACAGGTTCTGTCACAAACAGAACCAAAGAGGATAAAAATTATTGCTGTCAGTATGACAGGAAAGAGGAACCCTGCTCGGGAGGGGGAAGAGTTCTGCAGGTGCCTGCTTTATATGGAGTCTTGGTTGGAACCTATCAATATTCCAAAGTCTGGTTTACTTACTTTGCCTGGCAGATTCTCTATATGCCTTTTGTTACCCATTAAGCCCATCAAATACATCTCAAAACAAAAAGTAAGTATCTAGCCTTATATAATTTGAGATACAAGATACAAGATACATGTTTGTTTTGCAACAAGCAACCCCTTTCATGTGATGGACCAATGACAGAAGCAGTCTACAGTTTGACAGGCTCTTACAGTTGCATAAACCAGATACTCTAGATTAATTTTTCAGTTGTATGAATTCTTGGTCCTCAGGGTTTTGCAAAGAGTTGAAATTGGTTTGCAACGATGTCTCCAAATAGTCCATAGAAAACAATGCAGCTACAGGAAAGAATGCAGAAGACTATATGATCTCCAATAATAATAATAATAATAATAATAATAATAATAATAATAATAATAATAATAATAATAATAATAATAATAATAATAATAATAATAATAATAATAATAATAATAACCCCCAGGGTGCCACTTTGCCACAGCGAGAGGCTTAACTGCTCCAGTGATGTTAAGGGCTGTACTGACAGTACTGTAAACTACCAGTAGGCCCAAACATACCAGAAAGGTCTCGACTGAGGAAAAGAACGAAGTGTACCCAACAACCCATGAATCATGGTGAAATATAATCAAAAGAAGCCTATACCAGCTCAGTCGTCGGCTAGGCTAACAAGGACCATGACGGGTGTTGATGAACCTGCTGAAAAGGGATGTGCACACAGACTGCTGTGTTCCTCCCAGAAGGCTCCGTATTTATTCATCTTATCTATGTTCACAAGCGAGGCATTGGAGCTCTTACAGAAACAAGAGCTCGGATAGGGGGCAGGTGCCCTTTAGCCATTTGGCTCTTTCTCAGAGCAAAAGATCCAAAGGTTCTATGTTTGGAGCTCTTACAGAAACAAGAGCTCGGATAGGGGGCAGGTGCCCTTTAGCCATTTGGCTCTTTCTCAGAGCAAAAGATCAGAGGAAATATAATGTCACTTCCCTTCCAGGCATGCAACGTGGCACCAGGAGCATGTGGACATCACTGCAGCCCTCTGGAACACACCCTTCAAAGAAAGGTTCCCAATAAGAATAAGAATAAGAATAAGAATATAAGAATAAGAATAAGAATAAGACTCAGTGGGTTCAGCTGGGTGAGGATTTGTCGGCTTCTTGGACCCTCCCATGTGGGGTGCCCCAGGGATCGGCAATCTCTCCTATGCTGTTCAATGTATACATGAGGCCGCTGGCGGAGGTCATCAGGAGATTTAGAGTTCGCTGTCATCAGTACGCTGATGATACACAGCTCTATCTCTCCTTTTCTTCTTCTGCAGTGGAGGCAGTTCACTCCCTTGATCTGTGCCTGGAGGCAGTTTTGGAATGGACAAGGAGGAACAGGCTCAAGCTTAACCCGGAGAAGACTGAGGTACTGTTCTTTGGGCATCCCCATCAGGGTACAATGGCCCCCTCCCTAGCCTGGGGGGGGTGTTTCCCTCTAGCCTATGGACAGGGCCAGGAATCTGGGCATGGTCCTGGCTTCAGCCCTCTCCCTGAAAGCCCAGGTGATGGCGGTATCCAGGGCCGCTTTCTTCCAATTTTTTCCTTTAAGCAGATTTTCTGTTAAACAAACCGCTTGTTATACAAGGGTTCACTATAATGACAAAATATCCTGTACTATTCCATGAGAATACTGCAGAATTTCTCTACAAGGGACACTGTCATATTATTGACAGAAAAAATACCTGCCGGTGGGGTTGCAAGAGGTCAGTGGGTGGGGCTTATGGGTCAGTGGGTGGGGCTTGCAGTGGGGTGGCAGGGTCGGGGAGAAATTGGCCCCTGACACATTCTCAGCCACCAAATCTGGCCCTCCTTACAAAAAGTTTGGGCACCCCTGCTCTAACAACACACCCAAGGAAAGCAGGAGTGGGCAAAGTGCATCTCTGTAAATGCTGGTGGACTTCAGTTCCCAGGAGTCTTTACAGAATTGGCTGTGCAGGTTAAGGCTGATGGGAAGCATAGCTTAGGAATATGTGGAAAGCTGGACTTTGTCCAACTCTGATTTAGTGGGAATACGCTGTGGCAGTAAGCCTCTCTCTCTCATATTCTTCATTATCTTTGATGTGTCCATGAGCTCAGAAGCTTTTATTTCATTTTCACTTATTGACTGCTTGTTGCCATCCCTGCAAGCTTTTGCATTTTAGTTTAGAGAAAATTAAGTGCGACCACGCCCCCATGAGCGCGACCCAGCACACCTTTCATGTACTTGCTCTCAGCAGATGAAAATTCCTTGATGCGGATAAGAGTGCCGGGCTCTCCTCGCTTGTCTGTTGTTTTTTTGCCTCCCGCCCCTTTAAGAGCCCCTTGAGAAGGAACCAGGAAGTAACGGGGATCGTGGCAACTTCAACCACCACCGGCAGGTTAGTAAAGGCTTCTTTTGTCCTTTTTTTCCCTCCCTCCCTCACGCCGACAGGAGCAGGAAGTGCTGAGGGGTGGGGACGCAGGAACAGAAACGAACCCCCAAGATATCTGGTCCGAATTTAAGGGACCAGCGGATCTTAGGGGTCGTGTGAAAAGGCCCATAGTAATGAGTGAGCAGTTTTTCAGTTCTTTAGCACTGCTCTTTTTTCCAGGACAGACTCTACTTTTGGTGGATGACCTCAGAAGTGTTTTTATTCCAGCTTTGTGCTGGCAGTCCATGTAGGGCTGAAAAGATTTTCTCTGTGGAGTTCTGGGTCAACCTGGATCTGACTGTTTTAATACATCAAAAGTCTTTGTTGCTTGCCTGCCTTAGAAAAACACTCTTGAGGGGGATCACAAGCAAAACATACAATTATATCTCAAGCATTTTTTCTTCTTCTCTGGTGGCGGTTTAGCTTTAATGCTCTGGAAGCCTCTTCAATATCTGCTATATCAAGATTGACTTCCAGAAGAACTTAATTAAACAGTTCAACAGAAATTTAATGGAGCCAGCCTTTTCTGAAAACTCATCCAGTCCATGTACACGTATGTTAGCCTGGTGGCTTCTGTCTTCCATCTCCATTCAAAGCAGGGCACTGACTTCTTAATTACTGCTTTATTTTTTATTCCCATGTCTAAACTGGCTGCTTGAGCAATAACTGCCACAGCCCAGTCCTGTCTCAGGAGTTGTAGTAGCGCTGTTGGTATAGCTTTCATTGGATTGGTTCAGTTTTTTATCTCCTCCCCTGTATTTTTGCCCATATCTTGGCTGCTTTTTGAATTTTCTTGGCTGCTTTCTGAGTTCTTTCATCTCCTTTTTGTGATGAAGGTTTTATTATTCAGATGCTTTTCTTTTGATGCTGCCAGAGCCTGGATAAATTATTTCTTCCTTGTGCTTGAAGATTTTCTATGTTTTGTTTTGACTCTTGTTGGGTTTAAATTTGCTTTGACTGAGGTTAGACACTCCTGGTTAGGCAAACATCCTGGTTCTTGGCTGGGTTCACCTTTTTCTATATGCATGATTCTTTCAATAATTAGCATGCTTTAGAATGCCTACCAAGATTTCAGGGGGAGATACAGTGGTACCTTGTATAAAGGAATTCATTCCAAATGAAATTCTGTTAAGCAAATTTTCCTTTATACAAATTTCCCATAAGAATGCATTGAAAACAGAGTAATCTCTAAACGTGACCATTTTTATGTTGTACAGATTCACCCCATAGTTGATTCTGTTAAGCAAATTTCCCCTCTCTCTGGAATTTTTTATGTTGTACAGATTTTATGTTATACAAATCTTTGTTATATGAGGGGGCACTGTATATTCAATATTACTACACTGTTTTCAAATTCAGAAAATGAGCAGAAATATTTTCTTACTGCACATCTTGTTTAGGCCATCCTACAAAATGTCGTGGTAAACTTACCTACTTTCTGAGTTAACAATGTTAAGGGTTTTTTTTAGACTTCAAATAAGATTTTTGCTTATAGAAAGGGTTTTAAAGCAAGCTGAGAAAAACTATGGGGCAATGTTGAATCACTGATCTATGTGATGATGTGGCATAGTGGCAGGCTCTCATTAAAATAAGAGTAAACATAGGAAGCTGCCTTAATGTCATAGATCATTGAAATAAGGTGGCAGCTTCTCAGTCTAGACCACGGATGGCGAACCTATGGCATGCATGCCAAAGGTGGCACTCTGAGAGCTTTTGCATGGCATGCGACATGCCCCCTGCCCCCCCGTACTTCCCCCTCCAGCCATGAGGAATTTGCGGAGGAACAGAAGTAGGGAAGAAGCAGTGAGGGGAAGAGGACAAGGCAGGGGACCAGGAGTATGGTGGGGAAGAGGGGAGAAGAGGAAGGGGAGGAGGGAGTTTGAAAGGGAGTCCCCCCCCCAATTGGACATGTAAGTCAGGGTTTCAAACTGCCTTTGAGCCACTGAAACAAGCGGCGGTCGCACCACACCAAATTCAAAAAGGTCAAACAGACTTCCTCCTCCTCCCCTTTCCTGAGCGAAAGGGAGAAGGAAGGCTGCTTGATCCTTTTGAATTTGGTGTGGCACCACCGAGGGTGCTTGCACGGTGCCAAATTCAAAAAGACCAAGCAGCCTTCCTCCTCCTCCCCTTCACTCGGGGAAGGGGGAAAATGGGTGACTCCACTGCCTCTTCTCCACCCAATGCACCGCAGCGATTATCCTCTGGCTGGGGAGGGGGGAATGGGGGACTCTGCTGTCACTTCTCCCCCCACATGCTGCCAGGGCAATGATCCTCTAGCCAGGGAGGGGAGAAGGGGGGGACATTTGCTGCTGCTTCTTTCTCTGATGTGCCGCCAGGGCAATGATCACCACCGCTTCTCCCCCCGCTCACACCGCCGGGACAATGATCCTCTGTCCACGGAGGGTGATAAGGGGGGACTTCGCCACTGCTTCTCTCCCCCCCATGCATTTTTAACCCAAAGTATTTTTAAGCTGGGGTGCAACCGTATTCTGGCTAAATTACCATATTGGCACTCAGCGAAAAATAAGTGGGTTTTCAGTCGCAGTTTGGGCACTCAGTCTCAAAAAGGTTTGCCATCCCTGGTCTAGACCTAGAGTGACTCTGCCCACCCAAGTTGGCCATTGGATTTTATTAAATATGATTGTTATTTTGGCAGAAATAAGTAAAAAGAACTTTCTGATAGATCTTATCCTTGCTCAGGAAATGACATATATTTGAGTTCTAGAAACTGGAGAATATACATATAGTACTTTTCTAAGTACTATTTTGCCATGTCTCTTCCACCTCAGCTCCCGACTTACTTCTAACAGGTCAGCCTTTCTTCTGCCTCCATCAATCACAAAGCAAAAGAGTGTAACTTGGGTACTTACTTCAGTTCTGCTAGAAAATTGTGCCTTTCATCACCCCCCCCCAATTGTGGAGACTTCATTGTTTGAATTAGGAGTTGCATAGCATTACCATCACTGAATTTCTCCCATCACATTGTTTCAATTGAAATGCAGAATTAGTTTTCACACTCTAGGGATTAATAATTGATATACTGAGTATTTCTTTCAGGCTTCCTGAACTGTACAATCACCTGGACTGCATATTCATTTCTTAAAAACAAACAAACAAAAATCTTCCAGTTTATGAACATGGATAAGTTTGCACCTGTTTTCACAAAAGGTATCCTGTAGACCATGCTGACTGCTGCCATTGATATTACCAGCATTCAGACATTCCCTTTATTATATAAAGATTTGCATCCTTTTTCCTGCTGGAAACATGGAGACAATGTTGTGTTTTGAATCCTGGATACAGAAACATACTTTCCCACATTAATAAAACAGATGTGGGGCTTTTTGAAATAATTTAATTTCCTAGCTTTTAAAATGAAAGTTTAAGTATATAGAAATGGCACACAAATTCCAACACAATCTTCTATCATATAGAATTACTCTGTGATAGAAGATCTCAGAAGATGTAAATGATCTTTATTCTAGTTGCTGAAAGAGGACAGAAGCAAGAACAGGTGGGATGTGGCTGTGGTCTCCCTGTGCCAAAACAGTTTGAAAAGCTGTTTTTAGACTTAATGAAATGATATATGTGCCACACATACCGTGGAGAATGCCACTGGGAATGCCATATATAGAATGCCAACTAGAAACCTATGTTTCAAATTCCATCCCTTTTCTTTGAGTTAAGCAAGCATAGAGATGTAAAATTTTTGGAAAAATTAAAACCCATTTTTTTCTGGGGGTTTTCTGGGGGGAAACATTATTATTTTTTTGAAAAATTGAAAACAATGCTACATTAGTACTCCTCCTACTCCCTTTACAGCTTGAACATCATTCTGTTACTTTAGGAACATAGAATTGACTATGGACAATTAAACTTGGCAAATTTGTTCTGTATTTTCTTCCAATGCTTTGAGGCCTAGTGTAGAGGACAGAACAGAACCACACATACCTACCCACATGCAAAAACAAAAGTGAAACCTTTTTCTTTTTCTTGTGACAATAGCAGCACCTCCTAAAGGAAGAAATGCATCTTGTTCTTGCATTACATATTTCCATTTGTAACCTAGGACTTTGTTTGTCCTCAGTGCACAGAAATTAGCAAAATCTGATGCTATGCATAAAGTTTTAGAAATGATTTGGAAATATTTGAACACCCTGACCTAAAATATTATATTCACCATGTTAAAACATCCCATAATCATTTTTTTATTTTTATTTTTTATTTTCATTTTTTTTTGGGGGGGGGGAAAACAAAAAGGCTTCAGGAAAAAAACTGAAACCCCCCCAGTAGAGATGGGCACGAAATGAGCAATTTTTCGTTTTTGTTTTCGTTTTTTCATTTCGTTATGTAACGAAACGAAAAATGAATTTTGTCTCCAAAATGAAACGAAACGAACCGAAACAACAGAAATTTTGTCGTGCGTTTTGTTTTCATTGCGGCAAATACATTGAACTGTAATGAATGCTAACGAAACAGCATTTTTTCATTTTCATTTTATTTTTTTGTTTCGTTACGTAACGAAACAAAAACGAATTTTTTTGCAAAAAATTCACAAAAAACGAAAATGAAAAGAAACGGACCCCCTAAACGACAAACGACAAACGAACACACCATTTTTTGAGTCGTGCCCATCTCTACCCCCCAGCCTTTTTTCTGAATTTTTCCATTATTTTTTTCTCGGGTTTTCACTTCTCTAGGCAAGCTGAAGTAGAAAAACTATATTTGATGAAATGATCTATGATCATGTGTGCATATTTTCTATAATATGCCTCCTCAACTTTTGAAATTAAAGAAAAAAGGGCTCAGAATTAGAAAGGATTGTTACATAAAAGCTAAGTCAAAATAATCCATCCTATGCATAAGAAAGACAGGAACAAAAATCAACTCATCTGAACTGTTGTGTTGGAGGTGAGCTTTATAGATATCACACTCAAGCAGAAAGACAGTTAAGTGGATACTTAAGCAAGTCAAGACTCACTGAACTCACACTGGAGCAAAAATCAGTAAATTAAGGCTATCCTACTGTGCACATAGTATGAGACAATATCGCTGGGAAAAGAAGGATGGCAGAAGGAAGAGAAGAAAATCTAATATCTATCAGCTTGTCTATTTAGTCTTTTAGGGTGGGAAAATTCTGCATCATTCTCGATTTCTAGAACAAGAACAAAGGACTGACTTGACGGTGGTGAGTTTTGTAGTTAGTGTTGTCAAGCTGACAGAACTGGGAAGGTTTAATATTCACTGGAAATGTCAACTTGCATAGTACAGTAGTAAGTAGTTTCCCAGTCCCACCTATAATAATCTTAGGGACCAGAAGAGACTTTACAACCCAACCTTTACTTCAAGGGAAAGTGGAAATTGCTAGGCAAATAAACTACAGCTGTACAAAGACAGTCTCTTTTAGTGCATGTTAGAAAATCACATCATCAGTATGAAAGAGGAAAACTTCACTAGATATTTAAAGAAGAGGCTTCTCCCAGCAGTGTGAAAGCTGGCAAAATTCAGGGAGATTTATACATGCCAAATCTAGGGATGTTAAAAAAAAAAATCCCACCACTGCTGAGATTTTGATTGATAGAGGCCAGGACTGCCTCATCTCTGTTGTCTTTCCGGAAACAGGCAAAGATCCTTCTCTTCAGGCAAGCTTTCCCTGAATGATGGACTACCATGTGTATTTTATATGAATCTATGGGTTCACATAGACTTTGTGTTTATGACTTACAGTGACCCCCTGCCATTTCACGGTTCCAGTATTGCGGTCCCACTACATCGTGGGACCGAAGTACCAGAACCGTGGGGGGGCATGGGGGGGGGGCTTCCTCTGCGTTGCCCCGCCACCTCTGAGAAGCCTGAGGGCCAATCATTCTCCGCTGCCCCCCAGGCCCCTCTGGGAGGCCTCAGAGCCGCGCGGGGGTGGCGGGGAGCGATCCGATCGTTCTCCATGGCCACCCACCCCTTCTTGGAGGCCTCCAAGCTGGGCGGGGGGCACTGGGAGCGATTCGATCGCTCTCTGTGGACCCTCGCCCCTTCTGGGAGGCCTCCGAGCTGGGTGAGGGCCCCACTGGGAGCGATCTGATTGCTTTCCACGCCCCTGCCCCTTCTGGGAGGCCTCCGAGCCGGGCGGGCCCCCCTCTGGGAGCAATCCAATCGCTCTCCGTGCCCCCCCTTTCTGGGAGGCCTTGGAGCCATGTGGGGGGTGGCGGGGAGCAATCCAGTCGCTCTCCGCACCCCCCAGTCACGGGAGCAATCCGATCGCTCTCTGTGCCCACCTTTCCGCGGCAATCCAGTCACTCTCCGCGGCCACCCCACCCCTTCTGGGAGGCCTTGGAGCAGCGTGGGCCGGTGGCAGGGAGCAATCTGGTTGCTCCGCACGGCCTTCCCATGCACCCTGGAGAAGCCTCAGGGCCGTGCGGGTCGGTGGCAGCGGTGGTGGGAGGTAAGATCCTCCTGCTGCCGCCGTGCTGTGCAATTGCCCCTGCCCCCCCCCCCACCCGCTTCCGCATGTTGCGGATTTTCGTGAATCACAGGTGGGATGGGTCCCTAACCCCCATGGGGTTTACTGTACTTATAACCGTGTTACTTTAATGTAATGTTGTCTATTAATGCTGTAAGATGTCCCTCAAATCCTTGTTCTCAAATACCTGCACATGTCTTAATTGTACTGGACTTTATATTATCCCTCATTACTGCAAGCTTCCTTGGGTCCTTTTCCAAGAAGAAAGGTGGGGTAAAAATACTCAAAAATAAATAAATAAATAAATAAATAAATAAATAAAGTACCTCACATTTTGTGGGGATACAAATCCTTCATGAAAATGCACAGACTCAAACAAAATGGGTGTATATGCACTTTATGGTGGCTTTCTTCAAGGAGTAATTTTTGAGGTCTTCTGGTTTACTACGTAAGGGTGGATCACACCAGGATCTTCATTCCAAATAGAATCATATACTTTTAAGACATTGCTTTCTCAATTAAAATTATCAGTTTTAATTAAAATGAAACATATTCTTGGTGTAATTACTGCTATGTCCCATTCCTAATTACTTGGTTCTATATGTCCCTTATGATCAGAGCTATAGTCATTCAGCTATTAAAATATGGGCCAAGGCTACATCCTATAGTCAATTCATACAGAAGCTATGACATGCATACTTTTTAGATCTAGTTGGTTGGATAACTTAGTGGTTTTGATATCTAACTACAGAGCCAGATGTTGGGAGATTGATTATCCACTATGTCTCCATTGAGTAGAACAAGCCTTTGTGGCCTTGGCAAGCTGCAGAGTCCCAGAAGAAGAGAAAGATAACTACTTCTAAGTATTCTCTACATATTGTCTCATTTGCCATAGCAGCTATATCCTGCATACTATGCCATCAATACGCAACTAAGCTTCTTTTTATTAGCATGGGCAGCATGCTTTGATATGAACAAGAGGTAGTACACCCAAGGTGCAAACTCTTGTAGTTAGAAAGTCAGAAGTGAATCAGTCTCAAGATGCTATTGCAGAGAATTTTTTTTTAATTTGAAAAGATCCCCAAAGTGTTTTGGCTGAAAAAGCCTTCTCCAGGGGCTGTATTTCAGCAGGACTGTATCTGGGTGGGCAGAAGGGTACATCTGCCACGGGCACAGCAATCTGGGGGCGCCTGGAGGGGGAGCAGCAGGAGGAAGCTGTGTTCCCTCCCAGCACCCAGCAATACTCTTTTCCCCTAAAACTTCACAACAGCACCCCCTCCACCACCTCCGCATGCCAATCAAGTGGCAAAGCGGGCAGTCAGGCAGGAGCATGGTGGCTGTGATGCCCTCCTCCTCCTCCTCATTGCCTTGGTGGGAGAGGTGTAAGGCGTGAGCATGTACACATCCCACGGCCACAGGGTTCAGCCCCCGTTGGGTGGGTGCAATGTCGGGGGGAGGAAGGAAGGGTGCAAAAACAAACTTTGTCTCCAAGTTCTCCAAATCCTGGCTACGACTCTGTATTTCACATAAAAAGTTACACAGAGATATTTTGAAAGGTAAACGCTATTCCTACTTCTTAACTCTCTGCTGAAAGAAGTAGGAATGGTGTTTACCTTTCGAGATATCCCTGTGTAACTTTTTATGTG
Source organism: Phrynocephalus guinanensis (assembly GCA_037367245.1). Lineage (NCBI taxonomy): Eukaryota > Metazoa > Chordata > Lepidosauria > Squamata > Agamidae > Phrynocephalus > Phrynocephalus guinanensis. The sequence goes on along the minus strand of CM074735.1, from coordinate 44,150,617 downwards.
AAATACAGCCCCTAAAGAAGGCTTTTTCAGAAGAAGCCTGAAGAAGGGCAACTTTTCAAATAAAAATATCTCTCTGTAATAGCATCCTGAGACTCATTATCTTCTGACTTACTAACTTCATTAGACGCTCCAGTTCTTTTGGTTTACTGTTACAAACTCTTGTAGGACTGGAGAATCTTCATCAGGCTTCTCATTATGTTCAAGATTGCCTATTTCAGTCAAAATCAAGATAGTTTATCAGACCTCTCGTACACTGCTCTGTTACAATGTAACAATCAAATCCAATTCAAAATTACAAGAAATCTCCACTTAATGTAAGATGGAAGTTCTTGCCAGAAAAAAATAGAACACATGGTGTTTATATGCTGTTCTGAAGGACATTTTTATCTATCCAGTTCAGAAATATTGGTATATTCTACATCTACAGTATTAACCACAGGTTAAGGTAAAGGTAAAGGTCCCCCCCACACACACACACATGCGTGCTAGTTATGTCCGACTCTAGGGGTGGTGCTTATCTCCGTATTCAAGCCAAAAGAGCCAGTGTTGTGCAAGTCCATGGCCACGTGGCTGGCATGGCCACAGGTTATTCACTATGAATAAAACACACTCAGCATTTAATATTTTAATACAGTATTTTATGTGTTATAACATGAAATACAAAAAAATTTCTAGAGAATCACTTTACAGGAATAGAAATGGAAGAATGAATTTATATACCAGCAGCTGTAAATGGGGTTTCTTCTAGCATTCTACTATAAACTGGAAGTTAGTTAACTCTCTTTGAAATCTACATCTGTAACTACTGTTTAAAATAGCAGTTTTTACTCAACATATAGCTATGTGGCATCAATTATTTCATGCTTTATTTTATGCTATAATAAACCACTATGTTCTAGTCATCAGTCTTGAGATGACAAAACTGGCACACTGCTATAGATATATAGGATGGTCTTATCACATCCTTTGTCACACAAAATTGCCTTTCTACCAATTTCCTTCTGACAGCGTACTGCAAAATAGCTTGTGAACTATTGCCCTTTCTCTGAGGAAGAGAATATTAGAGAATATTAGGCAAAGCTTTGTAAAAAGGAAAAGGGGCAAGCAGGTGTGTGTGTGTGGGGGGGGGGGAAGAGCCCATAACTCACTCATCTTAAATCTTTGGGAAGAATATAAAAAGAGGGAAACGTGGAGCATTAAAAATGGGATTTTAGAAAATTATTCTCTTCAAACTGTCAACCAAACGGAAAAAGAGATCCCAGCACGCACACTTCTTACCTAAAATACAAACTGACAGAGTGCAACTGCATGCATTTATAGGTAAGTAAGGTTAAGCAGAGGCACATCATATTAGGTATACTAGGTATACATATGACAGTTACAAAGAAATCACATGGATTTTGTAATTATTTAGGGAGCACCCATCTGTTTAAGAGATTCAGTGTTCTGAACCTGGAAAGAGCAGTAGGGTAATTTCATAACCACATAAAACTATCAAGGCAAGATGGCTGGCTTTTTCCCCCCAAAGAAAAAAGGCAGGCTAAAATATATTTTAAATAAATAATAAATAAATCCCAAAAGAATTAGAGCTTTGGAATAACCTGTTGCATTTTGAAGCTAGAGCAATCAAAACCCCATAAAGAAATGCAGTGTAATGTATTTCCTAAGTAACATCAACCACTATTATACCTATTGAATAATGTTGCCCATACAAAGGAAACATTCCGTACTCCTTTAATAAGGAATAACTATAGAAATAATTATAGCTCTTTTTGAACTACAGCTCCCAGATCCCACAAGCTACAACCTATGCTTGGGAGATATTGCTTTATATCACTTTAATAACATTAATCACATTCACACAAAGTCCCAACAAACCTATTACATTATACTGGAGTGAATAACAGTGCCAACAAATATCTGCTGCTGCAAAAGTTATTTTAGGTAACAGCAATGAGGTTCAATCTAACAGGTAGTCATCCCCCGCCATTTCACAGTTCAGGTACTGTGGTCCCACTACACTGCGGGATCGCAGTACCTGCACCTTGGGGCTGTGGGGGGCAGCGGGGGGCAGTCGGGTCACTCTGTGCCACCCTCACGCTCCTCTGAGAAGCCTTGGGGCCACGTGGGGGGTGGGGGGTGATCGGGTCACTCCGTGCTGCCCCTGTGTTCCTCTGAGAAGCCTCAGGGCTGCGTGGGGGGTGGCAGGGGGCAATCGGGTCACTCCGTGCCGCCCCCGCGCTCCTCCGAGAAACATCGGGGCTGCAGGGAGGCGCAGGGGGGCAGTGGGGGGCGATCGTGTCACTCCGTGCCACCCCTCCGCACTCCTCTGAGAAGCCTCGGGCCGCGTGGGGGGGGCAGCAGGGGCCAATCATGTAGCTCCGTGACACCCCACGCTCCTCTGTGCTCCTCTGAGAAGCATCGCGGCTAAGCGGGGGGGCGGGGGTGCAGCGGGGGCTCCACAATCTTCATTGAAATGCATTGAGTCAATCCATTTCAATGGAGACGGCCCCCGATGAGAAGTCTCGGGTGGTGCGGGCGGGCGGCGGTAGGAGGTAAGGTCCCGCAACACCACCTGTGCGTGCTGCCCCAAGACTTCTTGGACAGGTGTGCAATCCCCCCCTGCCCCAGGCCCCACTGTACCTGCTTCGGCATATTGCACATTTTCATGCATCGTGGGTGGAGTGGGTCCCTAACCCCCATGATCGGCGGGGGACTCTCGCCACAACTGAAAGTACTGCTTCCCATCTTCCCATGTGGGATTTATAGCTCTAGTTCAAAAACACCATTCAAAGTCTGCAAAATCTGTTTCACTCGTCTTAGAACTGCAGAGCTGGAAGGGACCCCATGGATCACCAAGTCTACCCACTGTTAAGGAGGCACAGTGGGGTATCGAACTCCCAACCTTCGGATCTGAAGCCAGAGAACTAAACCACTGAGATATAACAGAGACAGTCCTTGACCCAGGGTGGAAAAAGGAACTGGGATGATTTCCCTGAATTCTCCTATATCTATTGGCATCCCAATGTAAAGCCCTCCTACCAAGAATGCTTTGCCAGGAAGGGCCCATACAAATCATCCCAACTTATCCCCAAGGGGGGAAAATCTGTATAGAAGTTTTAATTCTTCTTTTAAACCAGTTTCAACACCATGCAAGGAAAAGGAGCTGCATTATTTCATTTTTGCAAGCTGCAAGTTCCAAAATAAAAGCAAGGGAGTACTATTGTACAACCAGGGCAACTAGTGGAAAGCAGTCCAAGCAGCTGTTTCTGCAAGTCAGACCTATGGAAGCCTTTTGCCATCCTCAACAGCAAAACAAAACAGACGGACTGTAAATATAAATGAAACTTAACTGTTTATGAATGCTGAAGCTTTAGAAACCCATTTCAGTTATGTATGTACAAAATAAATAATTTTAATTTCTATTTGATGAATTCATTATTTTCATTACCTGTTCTTAGGTTGTGGCTTATTAAGATATCTTTTTTTTAAAAAAGAAAGAATATAATTTGTTACTAAGGACCTGCACAGCAGAGCAAAATAAAATTTACAGATAATTACTGTACACTTCTGATGTTGTACACCAACTGAGATTAGTTATTTACAGTAAATGCCATAAGGGAAATATGGGTAATTATTCTGAAATTCACTTTAAACCATAATTACCACCCAAAACGGCAAGTGGTTTTAGACAGTGTAAATTCACATTTTATGAAATTTAGGCCTATCTCCTTTCACAAGCACACAACTAGTTACAAGAGTATTTTTCAAAAAGGAAGAAAATATAATGATGGCAAAAAGACAATTTAACTTGTATATTAACATATTTTATATTAAATTCTAAATATACTTTAAAATAAACATACTTTAAAAGAAGCTTTAAAAAAGATTAAATTCTACCTATTTATGATCTATACTGGTACCTTGGTTTACAACCATGATCCATTCCAAAACCATGCATGTAAACCAAAATACTCATATATCAAAGCAAATTTCCTCATAGGAAATGATGGAAAATTACCAGATTCATTCTGAGGATCCAGTTTCCATTATTTTTGTAAAGAGAAATTTGCTTTGCCCAGGAGCCACAGTGGCTTCCAGAGGTCATGGATGGGCCAGGGTGTGATGCGGAAGCCATTTCCAGTCAGGAGGAGGAGGAGGAGGAGGAGGAGGGAGAGGAGGAGGAGGAGGAGGAGGAGGAGGAAAATGAGACAGGCTATGATTGTGATCATTCTGCAAGACACTGCTAGCAAAGTTAAGCAAAAGTAAGTTTTCATGGCTGATAGAGGTTCAAACCAAACCACCTGAGTCCTCACCCATTATTCTGTCCACTACATACTGGGTATCTCAGTTATAAGTAGATATGATATGTTAGCTTATGCATGTGGTATATTTTGTTCAACTGGCATGACCAGTGTTTTTTGACATAGTTTCCAGCCACGCTGCTTGGTCTTGCCTTTTGTTTTTATGATTGCTTGTATTGGTTCTTCGGAATGGCTATTAGGCATATCTAGATAACACTGATGATGCGCAGAATGGCATGTGAGTATTGGAGTGAACCCTACTCCTTTTGACTGCTTTTTGCTTGGATTTGTAAGAACTACAACTGCATATCAATCTGTAATTTTTTTAAAAATACTCCTAGCTTAGCACTCCCATACTAAACCTTGAACTAAAGTGTTGAACTGATACAGCACTAATTCAAATGTTTACCATCTTTTGTCAGTTCAGTGCCATTATGCTTGTTAATTGTTTTAAAAAGAACGAAGGCATTTGAGTGCTTGTAAAAGGGATGAGTAAGAGAGTGATGATAATGGTAGATAAGAGAGAAGGGGACTGTGTGATGTGTGGACACTTGAAACACACTTTCTTGAGATAATTAAAACTTTATGTGTGGATGATGACAGTGATCTAAATTCCAGGGTGTGTTATAGAAAAGTTTGCATCAACATCCTGATAAAGTTACATCAGGAGGAAAGCATAATGGGATGGATACATTTTGAAAATTTTCATTGTTGCATATTTTAATATTGTATTTTACCTGTTTAAACTACACTCCTATATTACTTGCTTTCTCATTTCTGTGCTGTTCTCATCCTCAGTGATATATCTTTTTAAAAGAAAACTGAATTCAAGTACATTCCATTCAGTCAACAGAACTGTAGAAAGATTTGCACTTTAATACAACAAATTCATGCCCTGAGCAGGATCACTTAACAAAAAAAGATAATTATACTTAGACCAAATGAGAGAGGACAATCTGGCACCAAAATGAAAGGGATAAATGTGATGAGATATGACTGTGAAATAGAACGTGATTCCATTGGGAAGATTGTGAATACTGATTGTAGCTGTAGACCTAATTCAACCTATTCCATCTTCAAAGGCAGATTTAGTGAATCAACTGTATAGCAACCATTTTGATATAAAGTGATACCTTGTATAAAGGAATTAATTCGTTCCAAATGAAATTATGTTAAACAAATTTTCCTTTATACAAATTTCCAATAGGAATGCATTGAAAACAGAGTAATCCCTAATTGCGACCATTTTATGTTGTACAGAATCGCCCCATAGGCAATTATGTTAAGCAAATTTCCCCAATCTCCGGAATGTTTTATGTTGTACAGATTTTATGTTGTACAAACAGTTTGTTATACGAGGGTCCATTGTATCAGTCAATAAGTAATAAAAAAAACTGTGCCTTTAAAAAGATTTTTCTCCAATCTCCTCATGAATAACTGCCTGGAGAGAAAATCCAAAAGGCCATTTAACTTTCTTTACTTCTCTGATCCCCCCCCCCTGCAGACATGGGATACTTTCACAGACAATCAGCAATACTTTAGCAGATGGCAACAAAGTTGGAGAGGGATTCTAAACTATGAAGAACATTTAAAGCAAACTGTATCATATGACTTTAGTTAAAGGAAGACTGAGTGGGGTTGCATGGATGTCTTATATATGGAAACCCTTAGTTTCTCAAGAAGACAAGATTTGATCTACCTATCAGCTGAAAGCTGTGCTATTATTAAGAATTATCTAATGGGGGGAAAGGGGGTCTAATAGAAGCATTTCACCATCAGTGGCCTACGAATATTATTTGTTGACAGTATATCCTGTCTCTTGCCTGGATGGCCTTGAGGATGTTTATAAGACACAATAAAACAACACACCATTTATAAGAGCAGGATATGAACTAGCAGAGGAAGTAGGTTAGAAACCATAAATGGTGATGAGACAGGTTTAAAAGGTTATCAAAATATGATAAGAGCCACTAAAAATGTAAGAGACTGAAAGCGGACCAGACCTGGTGTCTGAAAAATAATGCTATCCCCATGTCATATGTTGGCTTTCACAGGCAGAGGTAGATACTGAAGACCCTCTTTAAAAAATTCAGTTGGTAAAGTTTATGTAGAAAAGGTTACAGAGATGAAAACCTTTGAATCCTGGCCATTCTTTGAATGTGGCCATTCTTAAATTTTATTTTAAAATGTCAGTAGCATAAGAAAACTGGTATGTATGAAGGTAATTTATGAACATGCATAATATGGGTGAAAATATTGCTAAGCCATGTTTTGCAGCATAAACCTCTACTTTAGATTAAACGTTAAAAATAACAACACTGTAAAGAATGCACAACAAAAGTATTCTATAATTGTATGCTTTCAACAAATTCAATTATAGAGGAAAGGCAATGTTTAGACGTTTGGATTTTAATCCACACTAGGATTTAAGGCAGACTCAAATGTATTTACAGCCAAAACATTAAAATAAAACCTAATGCAATTACAAAGCTTCAAGTCACAACAAATAACCCACAACTGTTTTCATTAAAAACAAATGTGGAACAGCCAGGAAGAGGCTGCAATCATTTGTGCCACTTAATAAAAGATAAGCCCATGTAAAGAAAAATAATGGGCTATAAATGATTGCAAATAATAGTTCATAACAATGAGAAGTGTTCAACGGGGTTTTGAAGTGTTTCAGATTTAAGGACAAAAATATAGGATAACATTTTCATAAGCAAAAGAAAGTAACAATTAGAAACCTGCAGGAACAAATTAATAGTGCAGCTTTAGGGAAATATTCAGTTCATGTTAGGATCAAGGCCATTTTCACGGTTAGGAGAGTGCTAGGAATAGCAAATTTACCATTCTCCTTCAGGAGAGAGGGTAACAACTAACACACCACTTCCCATGGTAGGAAGAGGACAGCTTGGATTACCCCTGGAAACCAATAAAAGGAAGGAATAAAAATGTGGCAGAATGCATTTGAAATATCAAACATGTTTGGGATGAATATATGCACAAAGACTTGAACAACACTGTTCCAGTGGATGACGTTCTGCAGACTTTGCCATAAATCTTTCTCGACCCCACTGACATGACTAAATCTAGGAAGAAAAATCAACCACAATGTGAAAATATGGAGGGAGGACAACACACAATTAGAGATAGGCACGAAATGAAAAAAAATCATTCTGTTATTTGTTATTCATTTCATTACGTAACAAAATGAAAAACGAAAATTGTGACAAATTGGAACAAACCGAAAAGAACCATGAAAATTAGGTTCATTATGTTTTGTTTTAGTTAATGGCGATGCACAATAAAATGAACTGTTTTTAAATGTTAAAAAACATCCTGAATATACATAAAAGCCCAGCAATAATTATTTATTGTGCCTGATAATACCTACCAGGGGGGTTGGGTCCTTAAAACATGCATTTATGTCTTTTCTCAGATTGCTCTATTTTTTTCCTTTAAGGGGAGTTAGGGGACAACGACCCAAAATGGCTCCGAGATGCCTAAAATTGATTTCTTGGGTATCAAAATGCCCTGGACATCTGTAAAAGTTCAGCAATAATTGTTTGAAATTATTACCTACCGGGGGTTGGGGTCCTTAAAACGTTTATTTTTGTCTTTCTCCCATCACAATGTATTTTTTCTTTTCCCTTTAAGGATGACACCACATGGATTCCAGCCACAAAATGGATGAAAACCATGTGATGGGATCATGTAAATTCTTGGACAATTTCGACCAGGCTGCAGACTGGGTAGGTGTGGCAGCCACAGAAGGCATATAAAGCTCTGGCAGCCCCCGTTCTCCTTGCAGTCTGCGGTGGGAGTTAGGGTGGGATTGCTGTCTCTGCGACTCGTTACTTTAGGCCAGCCAGGCAGGTGTGTGTTTCTGTTCCTGCTGGCTGCAGCCTGGCTCTTAGGGGAGAGAAAGAAGAGATTTCTCTTGCAGCCTCCCTGTGTGCGTGCGTACCTCTCTGTGAGTACCCTCCCCTGCCATGTAGTGCAGTCACTCTGCGGCTGCCTTATGCCCTGGGCAATGCCCACCACTGCCTTTGCAGCCTCCCTGCGTACCTAGTCTATACTGTGTCTCTGCCAGCATCATTTTTTTTAGTGTTTTCCCTCTGGTCTGGGGTGTTGGGGGACGCCCACGTGCAGAAATGCTTTAAATCGTGCAAAAAGCGGATAAAAACGAAAAAAGAAAAATGAAAAAAATGAAATGAAAATGTTTTCAAAAAATTGATGAAAAACAAAAACGAACCAAAACGGGACCCACAGCGAAAAACGAAAAACCAAAGCATCATTTTTTTCGATTCGTGCCCATCTCTACACACAATCTGAAAACTATAACATCAATATGCACTGCTCATCTCCAATTCTAGATAAGGATGAAGAATTTTGAAACTGAAGTGGAATTTGGAAATAAAAATAATACACTGTGTTCCAAATGAATATCCCTTTGCAGTTCTGCCTGGTTCAGTCCTATATATGGCCACATTCAGAGCTGCCTTGGCCTTGTCATATTCTCCAGAATATATATTCCAAGATCAACCCTTTGCAAAGTAGGATGTGAAGAAGAAGGATGTTTCTTGGCTCCTCTGTTTGGTTCCAAAGCTTTCTTGATAAAAGCCCCTGTCAGACAATATAGGTCCAACTTGTGGTGGCGATACACATAAATCCTGCCCCCAGTGTCCCTCTCCTACTCAGACACCACTTAAATCTTCATATTTTAAGCCCAAGGATTTTAAGCATTTGGAGAGAGAGTTGTAAACTGGTTCAGGTTAATGTGTTTAAAGTACTATCATAAATATGCCTCACAATAAAACAGGGCTCCCATTGCTAGGAGCAAGATAAATACATTCAACCAAATATATTTGCATGCAACTGTAAAATCTGCACACTGAAATCACAAAAGTCTGATTGGCTTCTGGACGGGATTCATTTGGTTGGTTGTTTTATTCGTCTTCTGCCTTTCTCCTGGTTAGGGGACTCAATGACGCTCACAATATTAAAAGGAATAGAGTAAAAAACATAAATTAGAAATTTAAAAAAACAATTAAGCTATATATTTATTAAAGGACCATTACAAGCAAATAAACATTTAAAACTATCTGATTCTAAAATTAAAGTAAAAGCCTGCCTGAAGAGATAGGCCTTGAGCTGTCTGTGGATAGATAAAAGGGAAGGGGCCAGCCTGGTCTCCTTAGGTAGAGCATACCTGGGAGCTGCCACAGAGAAGGTCCTTGTCCCCATCAGCCATGCCTGCCCAGGCAATGGGACCATTAGGAGGCCAGGAAAGCTCACCTGGACCCAAGCTGTATAGAGTGCTTTACAGGCAACAACCAGCCCTTGGAAATGGGCCCAGAAACAAACTGGTAGCCAGTGTAATTGTTGTAACAGGGATGTTCTATGCTCCTTGTAACTGGCCCCAGTCAGTAGCTTGGTTTCTGCCTTTTGAAACAGATAAAGACTCCAACTGTCTTCAAAGGCAGCCCAACACAGAGCACGTTACAAGTGGAAACTCCTTTTTTTCCATCCAATTTTTTCACTTCTGGGGCACTACAGTGTGGGGCATTTGCTGTTTTTTTTAAAAAACACTACGGTGCTGAGTGTTCCGGTTGGCACTCCCTTTTTAAATTTTTAATTTTAATTTTTATTTTATCCCCCCTTCCAGATTAAGGTGCTGGTGTAGCGTGGGGCTTTTTTTCCTTTTCTTTCAGCACCGACTGCGGGATAGATAGATAGATAGATAGATGATAGATAGTAGAGATGGGCATGAATCGAAAAAATTGTGTTTTGTTTTGTTACATAACAAAACAAATAACAAATAACAAAACAAAAAAGTTGTTTCGTGCCCATCTCTAATAGATAGATAGATAGATAGGTAGGTAGGTAGGTAGGTAGGTAGGTAGATAGATAGATAGATAGATAGATAGATAGATAGATAGATAGATAGATAGATAGATAGATAGATAGATAGATAGATAAATGCTTTAAGACTGTTTTATTCAGACAATAATCATGCACAGCATCATTTTGGAACAGCAGTCACATTAACAAAATAAACAAGTGCAACTTCATTTCTACTTAAACTGAGTACTGTTTATCCAACTAAAGGAAAATACCTTAGACTTCAAAATTATAAAAATATATGTTCCAATTGCTGATAAAGATGAGTACATGAAAAAAGTAGAACTCCAAGCCTTTATACACTGTAAATTATAAAATCCCTTTATAATGAGGGATTTTAAAGCTAAGATAGGGAAAGAAGCCTGTGAATATGTTGTTGGGAAATATGTATCAGGATTTAAATGAATGTGGAAAGTGAACGGTACAATTTTGCGAAGAAAAAGAACTTTGTAATCACCAACATCACATTCAAATTGCCATGAAGAAGACTATATATATGGAAATCAACAGCAATATTTTAAGGGACCAAAGAGATTACATCCTAGTGATTGGTTCCTCTACAGTGTTAAGTCTGTGAAAATGTGCCTTGGAGAAACACTAAATTCAGATCATAATCCTGTTGTTAATGTAGTTCATCTAAAACAAAAAAAGATACAAAACGGTTGTACAGAAGAAGGGGATTGATGAAGGCATCAATAAGACTGAACACGAACACAATTTCACTACTGATGCCATTTAATCTAAACTGAGGGTATGATTACTTGGCTAAAACAATGGAAATTGTTCTACTATGATGTTGCAGCCAGGAAATCTGCCTTCCCCAGGTAAGTTTGCTTTAGTTGACCACAAAGGACTCATCATAGAAAGAGAAGGAAATTGGCAATAAGCATTGTTTGTAGCTTGCTATGGATGTTCTGCTGTGGTTACAGTAGTCCCCTGCCCTTTCGCAGTTCATATACTGCAGCCCTGCTATATTTTGGGACCACAATACCCGGAAAGGGCTTGAGGGGGAGAAGGTTTGGGGGATCTTTAAACCTTTCCCCCTTTCCCCAAGCCCCAGGCTCCAGTTGATTGGCACTGGGTGGGGAAACAAAAGGTTTTTCACCCCCACCCCAGCGCCGATCAGCTGGAGCCCGGGGCTTGCATCCGGTGGTATTGCGCGTCGCTCACCCGTACTCCCGGGGGGGGGGAGGTGAGCGGCACATGATGCTAAAAGGGCTACGTGGCCAAAAACCCTTTTTAAAGATCACCCACTGTTTGCCTGCACCCCCGGGGGTGCAAACAAGCGGTACATAATGCTAAAAGGGCTATGTGGCCTAGAGCCCTTCTTAAAGATCTCCCGCCACCCGCTTGCACCCCCTGGGGTGCTGGGAAGTGGTGTACAATGTTTTAAATTGTGCCCCCCCCACCTGACCTGCATCCGCATGTCACGGATTTTCAATGATCGCGGGTCGGGTGGGTCCCCAACCCCCGCGATAGATGGGGGGTTACTCTATAAAGATTTGTAGGATGCATGGATCAACAAGCTGCAAAAAGTTACTTGAACAAGCTGCAAAGAGCTGTTTTAACAAGCTGCTGATGAGCATATTCATCCTTGCTCTCTGCTGATTCCTCACTCTTTCCCCAGCTTTGGTCTACAGTTGTCATTAGAGATGGGCACGACCAGGAAAAATTACGTTTCGAGTTGTCGTATGTCGGAGCCGGCCCGTTTTGGCTCGTTTCCGTTTTTCGCAAAATTTTCCAAAAATTTGTTGTTTCGTTTGTTGGTTTTTCGTCTGTCGTTAGTACTGGTTTGGGGGGGCTCCTGGAGGCACCTCTCTGGGGTGGGTGCCTCCTCTGGCCCGCCATGAAGGGAAAGCGGGCTCCTGGAGGCACCTCTCTGGGGTGGGTGCCTCCTCTGGCCCACTACAAAATGGCATGCATAGCCAACTGGATATGCATACCATTAAGTTGCAGCAGTAGCAGGCAGAGGCACCTCTCTTTCGGGTGCCTCTGTGACTCACTGCCTGCCTGCATACGGTGCACTTGGGCTGGGGAACGAAGTGAGAGAGGACCCCTACGGGCGCCCTGTGACTCACTAAGAAGGGAAGTGTACTTGCTGTAGTGCAATGTGAGTACACATCTGGCTTACTGGTTAGGGGTTAGCACAAGGGCTAGGCTTCGGGTTACGGGTAAGGTTAGGGTGAGTTACTGGGGTGTACCTCTGGGTGCCTCTCTGACCCACTAAGAAGGACAGTGTACTGGCGTATAGGTTAGGGTTAGGGTTAGGGTTCGGGTTCGGGTTCGGGTTCGGGCTGGGGTTAGTGGCTTTTTATGCCCGACTGGCACATCCCAGAAGTCTCGGTCAAAACCTGGCCAAGTGGCCATCCAATTGGTGGAATGGCTCCAAAAATTTGCATGGTCCACTCCCATGGCCAGCCCATCATTGCGCAGGTGTAAAAAAATAAAAATAAAAATAAAATAAAATAAAATCAATGGAGACGTTTTGCTGCAAGAAAAACCCACTGCTGCTACTGAAAAAATTCAGGCAGTTTTAAAATAGCTATTTTCGCATGTTTCTGTGGTGCTTTGGTGTGTTTTTGGACCACGCAATTTCAAAATAAATATTGCGGTCACCCCATTTTGGATCCCCCACCTGCACCGCATGGCATGGCGACTCGGCGAGACGACGAGGATGCCCCCCACCAGAGCAGCCCAGGAGAGGAGAGGGGGGAGGCCGGGGGACCCCCCCCCCCAGAAACCACCCCTCTGGTAGGTGCCCTCACTCAGGCAGACATATTTTTGCCTGCTTTTTTGGCCAGGAATCAGGTTTTTTTAAAAAACTTTTTTTCTGTGCCGCGCTGCTTGGCGAGTTGGTGTGGCGACTCGACGAGGATGCGCACTTTGCGCAGCCCAGGAGAGTAGGGGGGGAGGCCGGGGACCCCCCCCCCAGAAACCACCCCTTTGGTAGGTGCCCTCACGTGTCATGGTCAGACCATCACCTGCTGTCTTTCTCTGTATCAATCACCGCCCCACCCCACGGGGACCTTCAGCCAACCGTTTGGGCCCGCCCCCGCAGACTCCTTAACCCTGACCAGTTTTGGGAAGTCCTCGGAGGGCCTCCTGGCGGACTGGCTGACGATCTGGTAGACTCCATGGTAGATCAATGGTTTGGTGAAACATCTCGGGCTGTCGACCAGATCGCCCCTAGGCGCCTCATCCGCTGCAGAGCTCGTTCCTCACCGTGGTTCACGGAAGAGCTTCGAGCGATGAAGCAAGAATGGAAGAGGCTGGAACACAGCTGGAGGAAGAACCGGTCGGCGACTAAGAAGGCTGCAGTCATCGCACAGTCCAGGCGCTATGTTCATGTGATCAGGGTGGCTAGAAGATCTTATAACACCCTGAGAATTAGTGAGGCCTCGAACCGCCAAGCGGAATTGTTCCATGTGGTTCGTGACCTCACTAATCCTGGGCTGTCTAGGCCTCCTCCTACTGATTTTAGTAGTGAGCATTTTGCAGCCTTTTTTCGATCAAAAATTGAGGCCATCCGCACCGGTTTTGAACCCTGTTGCCATAGCCCACTCTCGGCATCCCCGGCGGCTGCGCCCCCCCCGGTCTCCTCGCATGGTTGAGTTTGGGCCTGTTACCTCACTTGAGGCCTCCAGGACTATTGCCCACTGCCGGCCCGCGTCCACCCCCTTCGACCCTTGCCCATCATGGCTTATGAAAGCCGTTGGTGGGAACATGTCCGAATGGGCATCTATCATCGCCACAGCCTCCTTCAGGGAAGGGATCTTTCCCTCTCGCCTGAAGGAGACTGTGTAAAGCCCATTCTGAAGAAACCCAACCTAGCATCAGGCGATTTAACCAACTATCGCCCGATTGCAAATGTTCCCTTTATGGGCAAGGTGATCGAGAGGGTGGCCGCGATCTGGCTTCAATCATATCTGGAGGGCGACCATATCCTGGGTCCATTCCAGTCTGGGTTCAGGCCCGGTCGGGGGACCGAGACAGTCTTGGTCGCTCTGCAAGATGACCTCCTCCGGTGGGCCGACGGGGGGTGTTCCTCCCTGTTGGTCCTCCTGGATCTGTCAGCGGCCTTTGATACCGTCGACCACGGTATCCTGCTGGATCGGCTCTCCGGGGTTGGGATCGGAGGCACTGTTCACAGTTGGTTCCGGTCCTTCCTCGGGGACCGTCCCCAGCAGGTTCAGCATGGGAGCGAGATGTCGGCCCCTTGGACACTCCCTTGTGGGGTTCCACAGGGGTCGTCTCTCTCTCCCATGCTGTTCAACATCTACATCAGGCTGCTGGCTGAGGTCATTAGGGGACATGGAGTCTGCTGTCATCAGTACGCTGATGACACGCAGCTCTATGTCTCCTTTTCTACCGCTGCAGATGAGGCTGTCCGGACCCTCGATCGGTGCCTGGGCGCAGTCATGGAGTGGACCAGGGCTAACAGGCTCAGACTCAACCCCGATAAGACCGAGGTCATGTTCTTTGGGGCTTCCCCATCCAGCTACGGTGGCCCGTTTCCCACCTTGGAGGGCGTTTCCTTCAGGCCATCGGACTTTGTCTGGAATCTGGGAGTAGTCCTGGATCCGGCGCTCACCATGGAGGCCCAGGTGTCCGCTGTGTCCAGGGCTGCCTTTTTCCACCTTCGCCGAATCGCCCAGATTCGCCCGTACCTGGATGGGGACTCCCTCAGAGCAGTGGTCCAGGCGCTGGTGGTCTCGAGACTGGACTATTGCAACGCGCTCTACATGGGGTTGCTCTTGACTCTCATTCGGCGACTGCAGCGGGTCCAAAATGTGGTGGCCAGACTGGTGGCGGGTGTGCGCCGATTTGAGCTCATCACCCCAGTTCAGACCCGCCTGCATTGGCTACCCGTTGCAGCCCAAATTAGATTCAAGGTCCTGGTTTTGGTTTACAAAACCCTCCATGGTCTAGGACCTGGCTACCTGACAGAGTGGATCGACCAGCGGTCAACTTTGGCCCGTCCGACTAGGTTGTCGCGGGCGCACATGCTGCGCGTAGCCACGCCCAGAGAGGCTCGGAGAACTTCCACCCGTACCCGAGCCTTCTCTGTGGCTGGCCCGACGTTGTGGAATCATCTCCCAGCAGAAGTGCGCCTAGCAGAGTCCCTGCCTGCCTTCTGGAAGGCATTGAAAACCTTTCTCTTCCGGGAGTCGTTTGGGTGACTTTCCCCCCCCCCCATCTGCATTTCCTGGTATTGCTGTTTTGTCTGCTTATTTTATTAATTTAATCTATTGGTTGTTATTGTAATTTGCTGCCTTCTTAATTTGTTGTAAACCGCCCGGAGTTCCCCTCCAGGAAGACGGGCGGTATATAAGCTCCATAATAAGTAATAAATAAATAAATATTTTCGCCTGCTTTTTTGGCCGGGAATCGGTTTTTTTTTATTTTTAAATTTTTTTCCTGTGCCGCTTGGCATCGCGCGATTGCTGCGATGCCAGGAACGACAACGACAAATCAGACCCAGTTTTTCTTTAGTTGGTTCGAGTTCGAGTTCTGGCAGAGTAATTGTCGTTCTTCATTCCGCTACATAACGGAAACGAGAAATGGAAACGGAAACGAGAATTTCGCCAAGTCGTGCCCATGTCTAGTTGTCATATTACAAAATGCTTTCACAAAATCCTTTAAAATATTTATATATGATTTAAACAGAACAGGTGCTTGGCTGAGGGGAACTGACACCCTCACAACTGCCCATCTGTTTCCCCTCTCCCTACTTGAACCAGAAAGCTGAAAGAGACAGCTTCTGGTTGTTACTTCATTCTCAAAGCTGTCTCAACTAAGGAATCTTATTGCTTGAACCATGCAGAAATGTGCCTCAATTTTTTAAAAAATGGCATGAGCTTTGTCTGGCTCTAATTTACAAAGACATGATGAAGTTCTGGCACATTCTTGAAGCTTTGGAAGGGAAAGTCTGCAATGGGGTTGACTGCCTCATGTTAGAGGTGCACAGGAAGAGAGAGAGAGGAATCTGGGGGAGGGAGAGGAGAACCACACAAGGCGGTAAAAAGAGAGCAGCATGGAGACTGAGAAAGGAGATAAAGAGGCAGATGATGGAGATAGACAGACATGATAAGAGGCCATGGAGAGAGAGAGGAGGGAGCCAGATTGAAACAGAATTGCAGGAACCAACAAGAAATAGAGGAGAAGGTTAGAAAAAGAGAGAGGAAGAGAGAGAAGGCAAGGACAGAAGGGAGTTGCTAAAACAAAAAGAAATGAGACCCAAGGGTGAGAGAGAGAGAGAGGAGTCAAAGAAAAATAATTATGATTCAGAGAGAGAGAGAGAGAGAGAGAGAGAGAGAGAGAGAGAGAGAGAGAGAGAGAGAGAGAGAGAGAGAGAGAGAAGCCCAAACAATATATAGCTACATTTTAAAAAATGGCCATGCAAATTGTTTGAGTGAGAGTTAGTTAACTGATGACAAAATAGTCAGGTTCTGGGTTTTTCTCTTTCTTAGTTTTTGTTTGTAAAGAGTAGTGAGCAGCAGAGGGGAATCCCATGGTGTAGCCCAGAGTGGGGAACCTTTGGCCCTCCAGATGTCTTGGACCACAGCTCCCAGAATTCTAAGCCTATATTGCCAATGATAAGGACTGTGGGAGATGTGGCCCAAAACATCTGGACAGCCCAAGTTCTTCATGGTGGGGTAGATCAGTGGTTCCTCCATCTTGAGTCACCCTGGTGTTCTTGGACTGCAGTTCCCAGAAGCCTTTGCCACCAGCTGTGTTAGCCTGAGTTTCTGGGAGTTGCAGTGCGAGAATACCAGGGTGATTCAAGATTGAGAACCACTGGTGTAGATCATCTTCACTTGCTGACATTGGTGTTGTCAACGTTCAGGTCAGTAAAACCTGGGGTCCCTTTTTTCTGCTGGCAACACAGGCATGATATTTGCAAGGCAATATCAGGCTAATTCCTAACATTGTGAATCCAAGTACAGAAACAATATTTGGAGGCTTTTTAAAGGAATTGAATATGTGGTGTCCTGAAAAACACACACACCCAACTCAATTGGATAATAAGGCCCAACGTCCCATGATAATACCATCAAACACTTTCAACTGTGTGGCCACTTGTTCCTCTTAACGAAATACCTGTTTTAACCAGTTTACTCACCTACCTTGATAGATATGGTAGATTTCTTCAGGAATAACTTTCCACAATTGTCGTTCTCATTTATAAGAAGGGAGAATGAAATGACTGAGCCAAGTTATAGACCAATCATTCTGCTTGATGTTATCAGAAAGCTCCGTGCAAGAATCTCCTCCAGAAATTGCAGGTATGGATGATTGAAAATTACTTACTATTCCCCAAACAAATTGGATTTTAGCAGGGGCACTCAGTGTTGGATAGCTGCTTTTTGGTACAACAAATTTTCATAAATACTCTA
Organism: Phrynocephalus guinanensis; assembly: GCA_037367245.1. Classification (NCBI taxonomy): domain Eukaryota; kingdom Metazoa; phylum Chordata; class Lepidosauria; order Squamata; family Agamidae; genus Phrynocephalus; species Phrynocephalus guinanensis. Next base: position 44,133,012 of record CM074735.1, on the reverse strand, counting down.
AGGGATTTCATGGACAACTATATATGTATTGCACCCATTGATCTCAGAGCTGCATTTGATTTCATTCCAATGCATTATTTATGAAGATGACTAGTTAAGCTGAATATAGACATGCATTTGTCAGGAAAACACCCTGTCCTCCTACTACTTTAAAGGGTCAGATTAGACATACATGACTAATTGTCAAATTCAATCAAAACCTCAAAAAGAGCTTTGTCAAGTCTTTATTCTGGCCCAACTGCTCTTCAATTTACATGTGAATTATGTGGTAGGATATTTTTAGGAATACATTTTTTCCAAGTATGAGGAGGTGGAAAGGCAATTTCAGTACTTCATTTTGCATATGACACTATGCTAATATCCTATAGTCTTTTAAGCCTTAGGAGATTATTGAAAAAGTTGACTGCAAGAGAGATCATCTTAATGCAAATTAAGAGAAAACTAAGATTATGGTTTTCAATGGAAGTAGATATTCTCATAAATGAAGAATGGACAGGAAGTCAATAGAACATGCCATTATTTAAAGTATTTAGCAGTAGTGTTCCATCAGGTGGGTTCCTAATTGCATCTGCATGCTCTGTGCTGTTACATCTGTGCTGTCTGCACTGTTATGTCTATACAGATTGCGGAGACCCTAATAGGACTTTCAAGGTCAGTGAGATACCTAAGGAATGGTTTAATCAGTTCCACTTCCCCAGGGACTTTCCATGGCCAACCTGTTCTCCAGAGTCTTATTTGGTCACTCTACCCACTACCCCACACTGGGTACCTAGTCAGCTCATTACACCAAAATAAAAATTGAAAAAGCTATATTTGTTATCAGGGAATACCAGGTGCTGTAGGCGCCTGGAGTAGGAACTGGCAAGCCACTCCAGTAGTCCTGCCAAGAAAACTCCATGGACATGGAGTCACGAAGAGTCAGTCATGACTGTAATGACACAACACACACACACACACACACACACATATATATTTGGTACTCACAGAATCTAAAACTAGAGTAAAAAAATGAGATAAACTGCCTACAACCAATTCCCCTACAGGCAAAATATTGTTTATTTCATTTTGTATAGCTGAGTCTTTTTACGATATTCATTTCTCCTGACACTCTGTGAAGAACAGAGAAAGACCTCAATATGCAATATCCTAAAGTATATATGTGGGACAAGCAGCAACCGTCAGAACTGGATATGGAACAACTGACTGGTTTAGAATCGGGAAAGGAGTACGACAAGGCTGTATACTGTCACCTTGCCTATTTAACTTATATGCAGAGTACATCATGAGAAAGGCCGGTCTGGATGAATCTCAAGCCGGAATTAAGATTGCCGGAAGAAATATCAACAACCTCAGATACGCAGATGATACTACTCTAATAGCAGAGAGTGAGGAAGAACTAAAGAAGCTCTTAATGAGGGTGAAAGAGGAGAGTGAAAAAAATGGGCTGAAGCTCAACATCAAAAAAACTAAGATCATGGCCACTGGTCCCATCTCCTGAAATGGAGGCAATGACAGAGTTTATTTTCCTGGGCTCCTTGATCACTGCAATGGCGACTGCAGCAACGAAATAAAAAGACGCCTGCTTCTTGGGAGGAAAGCAATGGCAAACCTAGATAGCATCCTAAAGAGCAGAGACATCACTTTGCCAACTAAGGTCAGGATGGTTAAAGCTATGGTTTTTCCAGTAGTGATGTATGGAAGTGAGAGCTGGACTATAAAGAAGGCTGATCGCCGCAGAATTGATGCTTTTGAGCTGTGGTGCTGGAGGAGAGTCTTGAGAGTCCCCCTGGACTGCAAGGAGATCAAACCTATCCATTCTGAAAGAAATCAACCCTGAATGCTCACTGGAAGGACAGATTTTGAAGCTGAGGCTCCAGTACTTTGGCCACCTCATGAGAAGAGAGGACTCCCTGGAAAAGGCCCTGATGCTGGGAAAAATCGAAGGCAAAAGGAAAAGAGGACGACAGAGAATGAGATGGTTGGAATCGATGCAACCAAAATGAAGACAAAACTCCGGGAGGCAGTGGAGGATAGGAAGGCCTGGCGAGCTCTGGTCCATGGGGTCACGAAGAGTCGGACACGACTGAACGACTGAACAACAACAACAAAGTAGCTGATTTATTAATCCACTACTATATTTTGGAAATTCAAACCAGAAGTCACCTTGACAGCTGGGAAGGCTTGTTTTTGGTCTGTTTCCAGCAATCACACACTAAACGAGAGCAATGCTACACACAAACACATACATGAAAGAAAAAATAAAAATAAAATGCAGAAATCCCCGGCAGGAGCTCCAAAAAATTAGGTAGGACTCCTTTACTTTAGCACTTGTGTTACATGATCACGAGGGGGAAAAAAAGAAAAACTGTCCCCAGAGTGGACCAAACAGCAGGACAAATGATCTCTGGTCAAGATCTAGCAAAAACTTAAAATTTGTGTTGAGAATCTACATTGGTCTACTGTATAGCATGGAATCATGAACATAGAAACACATATTTAATAAAAACAACATTTAAACATTTATTTATCGGACTTTCTGAGAATTTCATGGATTAAGAATGACCAGCAAAGATGGTAATATTTTTTTTTAAAAAATAGGACATAAGACATTTGAAATACAGGTAGCTAGAACCCTTTGATTACCTACATAGAAACAATAACAGATTGCAACACCTCATCATTCAAGGTAAAATAAATGGGATAGAAAGCAAACAAGAGCAACTGAGACTGGTTTGGACAGCTCAGCACATTGGATTTCTGGCTGCAGAACAACAACAACATCAACATCATCATCATCATCATCATCATCATCATCATCATCATCATCATCATCATCAACAACAACAACAACAACAACAACTCCTTCCACTAGGCATCTGCCTGGCCCCTTCTTTGGCAGTCTTTAAAAAACTATTAAAAGCTTAGCTATTTAAGCAGGCATTCCCACAATAATAATGTAATTCACCCGTTAAAACATGGTTTTAACTGACTTGCCCACCAAGATGCCCTAAGCACATCCAATCTTGCTTGATTTCGGAAGCTAAGCAGGGTCGGCCCTGAATAGTACTTGGATGGGCGACCACCAGGGAATACCAGGTGCTGTAGGCGCCTGGAGTAGGAACTGGCAAGCCACTCCAGTACTCCTGCCAAGAAAACTCCATGGACATGGAGTCACGTAGAGTTGGTCACAACTGTAACGACACAACACACACATACACTAGTTTATGTCATGTTACTTTTAATTTAATTTTTATTATATTACTGTATTTTACTCATTAATTTTTGTTAACTGCCCAGAGTAGCCTCGCCGACAGATGGACAGTATAAAAATCCATTAAATAATTAATTAATTAAGTAATTCAAACAACAACAACAACAAAAATGCAGTGTTTGTTGTTGTTGTTGTTGTTGTTGTTGTTTGAATTACTTAATTAATTAATTAAGTAAGTAATTCAATGCAGTTGAGGCTAGAATAGAAAAATCAGCTGAGACCCCCACATGTAGACTCTGTAAAGAGGCAGATTAAACTATCAACCATATATTGAGCTGTTGCAAGAAAACTGCTCAGACTGATTACAAACACCGTCATAAGGTAGTGGCTCAAATGGTCCACTGGAATTTGTGCCAGAACTATCATTTGTCCGTAGCAAAGAATTGGTGGGATCATAAGCCTGAAAAAGTGACTGAAAATGAGCATGCAAAATTACTTTGGGACTTCCGAATATAGACAGACAGGGTTTTGGAGCATAATACCCCGGATATTGTGATTGTGGAGAAGAAAAAAAGTATGGATCATTGATGTTGCTATACCAGGTGATAGTAGAGTCACTGAGAAACAACTTGAAAAAATTGCCCGATATCAGGATCTGAAAATTGAACTTCAGAGACTCTGGCATAAACTGGTACAGGTGGTCCCAGTAGTAATCGGCATGCTGGGTGCGGTGCCTTAGGAGCTAAGCAAGTATTTAGAAGAAATTTGAGTTGACAAAGTCACCATCAGTCAGCTGCAGAAAGCCGCCTTACTGGGATCTGCTTGCATAATTCACCGATATATCACATAGTCCTAAACGCTTGGGAAGTGCTTGACTAGTGATTGGTAATACAAAATCCAGCGTAGTTAGCTGTGTGGTTAATAATAATAATAATAATAATAATAATAATAATAATAATAATAATAATAATAATAATAATAATAATAATAATAATACAGTGGAACCTTGACTTATGTCATTAATCCGTTCCAGAGGTCTAGACATAAGTCAAACATGCCTTAAGTCAAACGAACTTTTCCCATAGAAAGTAATGGGAAAGTGGATTAATCCATTCCAGATGATGAAAAAGACCCCCGAAAACAGCAATTTAACACAGATTAGACTGGGATAGGAGTTTCCTTCCGGGGATGTAAATGAAATGTCTCTTCAAAGAGAGGAGGAGGCAGTGGAATTATAGTCCACAAGTTATATGCCTCCACTTTTTAATGTTCATAGCAACAATGTCTAACATTTAAGTTTTACTGATTTTTAACCTGACGTTCCAAGTTCTGAACAACCCTATCATTACCATTAGAGTCCCACAACTTTACAGCTCCCCAACTAAAATGCTTCCATTGTGGACCAGACTTCTGCAGCCAGATTTTTTACAAGACTGAGCCGACTGTCTAACCAGCGAGGCCAGCCCCGAGCTCCCGGCCCTTCTTCTCCTCCGGCGGCAGCGGCGGCTTTGGTGAGGCCGAGGACCAGCTCCAGGTGCTGGGAGCTGGCCTCGCCGAAGCTGCCACTGCCGGGGGAAGGCAGGAGCAGTTTGGAGGCAGCAGCCGCGATGCTGCGTCGTGGCTGCTGCCCGATTCCGGTGCCTTGCACCAGGGCTCCGAGCTGTAAGCCAAAGCCTGTGACTCAAGTCAAACAGGCTCCTTCTTGCTGCAAGTCAAATATGCTGCAAGTCAAGCAGCATGTAAGTCAAGGTTCCACTGTAGTAGTAGTAGTAGTAGTAGTAGTAGTAGTAGTAGTAGTAGTAGTAGTAGTAGTAATAATAATAATAATAATAATAATAATAATAATAATAATAATAATAATAATAATAATAATAATAATAATAATAATAATAATAATAATAATACCACATTTATTGTCATCAATCTGGTCTGTTAAATACCCATATTTATAGAATCCCAAAGGCAGAAAGGCAGAAATATTCAAACAGTAACAGAACGTTGGTTCCTAACTATGGGGGCCAAGAAAGTCTACCACTATTTCCATGATATCTACCATGATATCTACCAACATAAATCAAAGTTTTTCCAGATCAGATTTCTCTGCCAGCTTTGATAAGATCAAGGTAATATAATTTGTTTGGTAGTCTAGGTGGAGTAGGCAATGCAAAAAGAAAGCATGGGTTTCCAGGGCGCCCTGCTCACATGGGCAACGTTTTCAGAGCCATCCTGTTGAGAGTTCTATTCTGCAGAAAACCCAGTTTGTGCTAGCTTCCTAGTCCTAGAGAGCCACCTTAAGATGGGATTGGTAAAGTGCTAGTGGGTACTTTGTATCCAGGACTTACAGCAGAGGAAGAGCCTCTTCATAAACCACAGGGTGTTCTAATTACGGTTACACTATTTGTTACATTTAGCATACAGAAAAAGACAAGGGGAATAAGACTCATGGATTTTAGGAGCTGAAAGTTAGCACTCTAACGCTTAGGATGGTGGGGCTCCCTGATCTGGGGGGTACTCTTGCAATGAGAACTTAGAGGGTGATCAGATGACTGTAAAGGTGTGTCACTGATCACACCGGAAATGGTTAGGAGCAACCTCTTTTAAAGCAACCTGCCGGTTGGCTGAGAGATTGTTCCAGTCTGGCGATGAAAAGCAGAAGCTCTACAGCTGGACCAAAAAAGTCCAGCTTAGGCATGGGCTGGGGGCAGTTTGCAGCTCATTTCCCCATGTATCATGTGATTTCTTGGAAACAGACTTGACCAGACCACTCCACAAGCAGTCAAATGGTGATCTAATTTTTCCCCCTCTGTGATTACAACCTTATACTGTACAAGATAAGGCCTGTGCAGGATTCAGACTCAAGGCTGCTTACCATCCATTTAGTGCTGCCCCTTCCAAATCACTTTGGTTGCCTTTAATGCAAAGAGGGTGACACATCTGAACAGCAGACCCTCCGCTACCCATAGACCAGTGATGGTGAATGTATGGCACGGGTGCCAAAGGTGGCACTCGGAGCCCTTTCTGTGGGCACCTGACATTGCCTCTGTCATAGCCACCTGTATACAGGTTAAATTACTGTATTTGCACTTTGCAAATAAATTAGTGGGTTTTGAATTTCAGTTTGGGCACTCGGTCTCTAAAAGGTTCACCATCACAGCCATAGACTGATTGTGTAATAAATATACTGAAGCTATATTAGAGCAGTGTTTTTCAACCTTTTTTGGGCAAAGGCACACTTGTTTCATGAAAAAAATCACGAGGCACACCACCATTAGAAAATGTTAAAATGCCAAATTCCCCCCCCCATACAAACACGCGCGCCACGCGCAACGCCGCCTTTTTTCCAGCTCGTTAAAAAGGCCTCGCAACCTGACAGCTGCTGGCTGGCGGGGGGGGGAGAGAAGCAAGAGCTGGCGGGTCTCTCTCTCCCCCCCGCCCCCCACTCACACCCAAGTCTCCCTTGCCTTGCAACCCGAATTACTCTCTTCCTGCTTTTGATCAAACCCGCTCCTCCTCTGGTTGCTCACTCCGGCCACCCATCCCCGAGCATGATGTCCCAGGCAGCTGCCCATTGCCGCCACCCCCAACACCCCCGGTGTCTTGGAAGGGAAGCGTTAATACCAATTAAAAAGGACCCTGCCCCTCCCACTCCAGAGAGAGAGAGAGAGAGAGATACACACACACCTCGCCTATGCTCCCCCTCAGCCCTCCTCCTCCTCCTTTGCACGGCACTGCGGGCGAACTCCACTCCACCGGTGCCGGTCGCGATCGGGCAAGCCCCAAACTCGCGGCGGGCTCACTCTGGGTGCCACACGCGCGGCCGGCACCATCCCCCTGCCCGGCCAAGAAGCCACCTTTCCCGCCGCCGCCGCTGCTGCAACCACCACCACCACCACCACCCCGACCCCCACTGCGCGTGCCAAACTTCAGCTCCTTCCGTCCTTAGGAGGGAGGGAAGCAGCCAAAGGGGCTTTTAAAAATAAAAAGGGAGAGAGATTAAAAAAGTGGAGGGTGTCCCCCTGAGGAGCGCGGCGCACCTGCTGGCCAAGGGTGGGGTCAAACATTTTTCCCACGGCACACCAGGCAACATCCCGCGGCACACAAGTGTGCCGCGGAACAGTGGTTGAAAAACACTGTATTAGAGGATAAGTATAAATCCAAAGACCCACAGACCATCTCCAAATAGATGGGATCCAATTTAGAGCAAGTGGTACAGAATAAAACCAGATTATTTAAAAAGGCCATGTTGTAAGCCCCAAAATGAAACCCTCTTTGCTGAATCTTCCAGTATAGCCATGAATAATTTGCAAGCATACAAATAAAAGGTGTTTCTCTCTCTCTCTTTTTGTCAGGAGACAATTATTTAAAATTTGTAATTGAATGTTGCTGCTCCTTTCCATATTGTATTTCAATTTCTGTTATGTGACAAAAGCAAAACAAACCCCCTTTGGATTCTTTTTCTTGTTGGATTCTACAGTATCCTCATGGTAGTACACTTCTGCATCTGTTTCATCTCCCATACCCTCCCAAACTCTGTTTTAATAAACCCTCTTCTTGGGTTTGGCTTAATTGTTTATTTAATTACAGTATATTTTTCCCAACCAATTCCGCTTCCAGCAAACCCTTCTACAAAACATACTGATGGATCACAATCAACTGAACCTTTCTTCTTCCACTGCTTTCCAAGAAAATATATCTTAAACCCATCCGCAACACCCCTGTAAGAAATGCATTTTATGTCCACACAGCAAGAACAGCAAAAAAGTGAAGTAACAATAAATAACCACAACAAAAACAACAGTATTAAAACTGACCTCATTTACTGCTACATAGTAATAGTCCTGCTGAAACTGGGGAGAGTTATCATTCCTATCTCGTACCACAATCCGAACTTCATGGTAGATAACGGTTCCTACTTTTCGGTTAATGCACTGGACCTGGACTACAATGGACTGAATTGACATTGGTGGCTGTACAGAAGGGAGAAAAATGAAAGCATAATCATACTCTTAAAGTATTCATAAACACAGAACATTTTCTGCTGTCTACCATTATCTTGTAGTGTAATTCTATACATGTAGGTCTACGAAGAAAGATGTCCCATTGAGTCCAATGTACTTGTTCTCCTCTAAGTGAGGTGTAAGCAACATTGATTGCAGCTGGGTGGTAGAATTATAACCCAAAGACATGCCAGCTGCAGCTATAGTCTGTCATCAAAGATGCCATATTGTTGGCAGAATCATCATCTACTGTCTGATCTTGGGAGAGCTATTAGCAGAGCAACTGACCTAGGGATACAACCACCATGCAAGCACAAATTTAAATTAGGAAGATTGAGAGAGAGAGAGAGAGAGAGAGAGAGAGAGAGAGAGAGAGAGAGAGAGAGAGAGAGAGAGAGAGAGAGAGAGAGATGTGCTCTCAAGTTGGTTCCAAATTATAATAGGATTTGCAAGGGATGTGAGAAATTAAAGGAGCAGTTTTACCTGGGCCAGCCTCCTTTTGAATCCCCATGGCCAAGTAGGGATTTTATCCCACATCTCCTATGCACAAGTCAAGTATTCTAGCCATTACATCATTCTGGTTCTCGAAGAAAAGAGTACAGGTAGTCCTAAGTAACTGGCAGCATCCTGAGAGTGGCAGTTCAGCACTGCTTCAGTCTTGTAGTCAGCTGTTAGGACAGCAATGTCAACTGCAATCCCATAGAGATTTTCCTAGGCATAACCTCCATTGAATTCCTTCTGAATATCTATGCCTGCCTATGGCTGTACTGAAGGCACCTCTGGCATGGAATACATTTCAAACACAAGGTCAAAAGCTAGATGACTAGCATTGCAAAACTCATGGAGTTAACACAAGGTTATTTTCTTCTGTGTGCATATTCTGCCTTCAGTTCACTGGCCCTGGAATCAAAATCTTCAATAACAGAGTCAGATATTTGAGGGAGGGGAAAGCATTATATACCCATGTGTCTGAGTCATAGCTATCAAGAAAAGAAGCATTAGATACAATTGATTTTTATTTAGTTATATTTAAAATAACTCACGAGAACCTTACAAATTGCATAACAATAAATAATTCTAAGCTTGTTTGGTGTCAAAATGCTCATATTTTTAAAAAAAATCACAAAAATTTAACATTGCATATATTGGTGTAGTGACTAATTGAGCAACCCACAGTGATATAACTTTAATTAGGAAAACTGATCATAAATAACATTGTATGCTCCACCATTAGTTTTCATTATAACTACAATGATATTGAGCCAGTAATAACATCTGTATGTGCACATAAACACACACAATATGCAACTGATCATTAGAGAAAGTAATTTCACCCCATGGCAAATATATATGAATACAGATAATATATAGGACTAGAGATGGGCACGACTTGAAATTTTTTTTCCCGAGTTGTCGTTAGTCGGGCCGGTTCCGTTTCGGGTCGTTTCCGTTTTTCGCGAAAATTCGCAAAAATTAGTCGGTTTTTTTTTTTTTTCGTTTTCGTTAGTACTGTTTTTTTGGGGGGGAGCGGGCTCCTGGAGGCACCTCTGTGGGGTGGGTGCCTCCTCTGGCCCGCTATAAAGGGAAAGTGGGCTCCTGGAGGCACCCGTGGGTGCCTCCTATCCTCACCCACTAGGAAGGGGAAGCAGGCTCCAAGAGACCCCTCAACATGGGGGTCTCCCCTCCTCACCTGCTGCTGCTGCAAAATGGTATGCAATAGCCATATGGATATTGCATACCAGTTGTGCAGACAGTGACTGTGAAGACTAGTGGATGGCACTGAACCCAGAGCCATAGGTGAGATGCCTAACTAAGTCTCTTGCACCACCATGTCTCACACAGAAGGGAATTGTACTTGCGTGTAGTGCAATGCAAGTACATCTGGCTTAGGGTTAAGGTGGGTTAGGGTTAGGGCTAGGGTTAGGCTAGTGACGGGTAAGGTTACGGTGGGCTAGTGGGTTGCACCTTTGGGTGCCTCTCTGACCCACTAAGAAGACAGTCTGTGACGCATGGGTACGGAGTCAAGGGTTAGGGTTAGGGTTAGGGGGCTAGGGCAGGTTTTAGGGGGCTTTTTGGCACTTCCCAGAAGTCTCCATGGCCAAGTGGCCATGCGATTGGTGGGATGGCTCCAAAAATTTGCATGGTCGTCCACTCCCACATGGCTGGCCACTCGGCCAGCCCATCATTGCGCAGGTGTAAATAAAATAAAATAAAATAAAATCAATGGAGGACAGAGGAGGAGAGGAGAGACATTTTGTTGCAAGAAAAAACCCATTGCTACTGTGAAAAATCTGGCAGTTTATAAATTTTCGCGTGTTTCTGTTGTGCTTGTGTGTTTTTGGACCACGATTTCAAAAACAATATTGCGTTCGCCGCCCCATTTTGGATCCCCCGCCCGCACCGCATGGCATGGCGACTCGAGTCCGGCTGCCCAGGACGGGGGGGAGGCGGGACCCCCCCCACTCCAGAAACCACCCCTCCGGTAGGTGCCCTGCGCCCTTAGTCAAGCAGGCATTTTTCCGCCTGCTTTTTTGGCCCGGGAATGGGTGGGGGGAGATAAAAGTTTTTTCCTGTGCCGTCCGTGCCGCTTGCTTGCACTTTAATTGCGGCGGCCGGCGGCCGGCGAGACTGGGCTTTTTGCTGGCTGGCTGCGAGCCTGCGGCGAGTCCCACCAGAGCAGCCCAGGACGGGGGATGGGGGGGAGGCCGGGGACCTCCAGAAACAACCCCTCTGGTAGGTGCCCTGAGGCACGGCAGGCATTTTTCCGCCTGCTTTTCGGCCGGGAACCGGTTTTTTTTTAACTTTTAAAAACTTTTTTCTGTGCCGCGTGGCATCGCGCGATCGCGCGATGCAAGGAACAAGCACGACAAATCAGACCAAAATTGTTCGTTCGTCGGTTCGAGCTCGAAGTCTGGCGGAGTAATTCTCGTTACCATTTCCGTAGAGTAAACGGAAACGAGTAACGGAAACGGAAACGGGAATACCGCTAAGTCGTGCCCATCTCTATATAGGACAGCAGTCTCTTTGCTCAGGAAATGCATGACAATTTACTCATTACCCTACTTTCCTCAACCTATTTGATCAAGCTGAAAACTAGACCAAAATTAAACTTATGAACAATGAGATCTAATATAATTTTAATATCCATCTGTAATTCCTGCTCAGCTAATAAAATGGCTATTAATTTTATCAAGTGCTATGCTGTTTCTAATATTATCATCATAAATTTTCATACCAACTTCTAATTTCCTTATTAATTAACAGACACACACACACACACACACACACACACACAGAGAGAGAGAGAGAGAGAGAGAGAGAGAGAGAGAGAGAGAGAGAGAGAGAGAGAGAGAGAGAGAGAGAGAGAGAGAGAGAGAGAGAGAGAGAGCTATTTAGAAGGACATGGAAGGCAGATTTTACAAATTCACCCTGGAATCAAAATCTCTCATATGCAAGCAGAGCAAAACAGGCACACTAGATTTTATCTAAAAGGGAGTTAAGCTTTATTACATATGAAAATGCATTACAAAGCAGCTTTTTAAAAAGTTAGTGCAAAGTCAGAATAATATCACAGGGCTTCTCCCCTGGGGATAACTTAATTAAACAAAACATATGCTAGCATTTTGGAATAACCAAAAGGATAATAAATCAATCCCTTATGCATCTAACGCAACAACTCCTGGATGATACACAATGGTGAGATTTTCTAGGTTCTTTGTCAGCCATTTTCCAACTTTTCCTGGTGGGCCAGGGCCCCTATTTAGTCTGCTCTTCTTTTCAAAGGGAAATAAAAGAAGAAGGGAATAATAACAGCCCCCCTCCCATCAAAAGGATCCTGTTCATTTGGTATAGTCTCCTGAAGTGGAGTGGGGAAGAGCCTGAGGCATGGGAATAGTTCCACTCATATACCCCCCACCCCTACCCCCCCCACACACAGACCCTGGCCAAAGGAAGAGGAGAACAGGAAAGGAACATTGGGGCGGGTAAAACCATGTTACACCCCTCTTGCTTCCTGCCTCTGTTGTTGCTCTGCATGCTGTGATATCTTTGATAGAGGAGGAGGGGGCGGAACTGGAAGAGTGAGAGGAGGGTATTGTGGGGCCACCTGGAGCAGGAGGTGATGCTGGCCAGATGTGCCTTGTGGCATTGATCTACTGCATGCAACCCAGCTAGCTTTTTGTGGGGATGGAAAGAATGAGCTCAGGGAATTGTAGGGCAGTTTTGAGAGAGACGTCAGAGGTGGAACTCTCCAAAGTCAGTCATGCCTTTCATTTGAAAAAATAATAATCCTTGTCCCATCATCTCCCCAGTCCCCATCCATGAGACAGGAGGAGGCAGCCATTTCATTCAACAACCAATTTACCATTGAATGCAAAGGGCTTGAGAAACAAAAACACAACTCTTCCCATCTTCGTCCCTTTCCTCCTCTGTAGGGGAGCAGGAGGAAGCTTTCAACGTCCTAGCCACTGATTAGATACTGAAGTGGCTGAAGCAAAATGGTAGCTTAAGGGGAAAGCTTAATCCATCTGCTTTGTTTTCGTCTTGGCCATCACACACACATCACACGGGGGTTCAAACCTGCCCGTATGACAAGCGGATGCTGAAAAAAGCAGAGAACCAGCCTGTCCCAAAGCAGACCTAACTGTGGAACAAAAAGCTCCATCTGATTACATCCTTAGATTGCAAAGCAAACCTGAAGGCAGGCACTGTCATCTACTTATTCCTCTCGGAGACCATTTTTGGCAGAGAGGTGAGGCATAAATGAATAAGCAATCAAAGGAAGCAGGCCATTGATCTCCGGTTTGCACAATGGAAAGCACTTGTACAACCACTCTTTGGGGGCAGGCAAGCCTAAAACTGAGCAATGCTTTGCATGCCTGAAAGCAGAGGATTTACTTCGAAATTGATACACATAGACTTCGGATGTCCTTCATATCCTTAGTAGGAAAACACTCCCAATTGTAAAAATCTGTCCCCAGCCATTTTTACAATGTGAGTTTCTAGGCAGTTTCCAAGTTGGAATTTTATTCTTGAACCAAAAAGCATCATTTCCTGATGCATCCTGCCTGCATCATCTCATTTTCTAGATCAGGAGTGGTGAACCTTTGGCACTCCAGATGTTTTGGACCACAACTCCCACAGTCCTTTATCACTGGCAATCTAGGCTTGGAATTCTGGGAGTTGTAGTCCAAAACATCTGGAGTGCCGAAGGTTTACCACCACTGTTCTAGATTATACGTCTGTGAAGATTCTCAGTCATCCAGGTGCGTTTATCTGGGAGTTGAGTCATGGCTACTGGACTTCTTTTTTGAGAGATAGAAACGTTTCGCTGTTCATCCAAACAGATTCATCGGTCTGAATGCAGCTGGTGCAAACCCTGACTCTTATAGGCAGCTTTGACCTCTAGTCACCCTGGCCTCAATTAGGCTCATCAGATGAACTAAATAGGCTCGTTAGGGAGACAATGGTATCCTTAGCCTTGAGGTGAACCATGGCTTAAGGTGCTGAAACCTATCAAGAAAGGGTCGTTAATGGGTCGTTAGCTATGGCCTTGGTGGTAAAGGCTTTTTGATTTGTCTTGGTAGTGTGGAAAGCACAGCTTGATAAGTAGCAGATAAACTATGCCGGAGGCCACCACCTCTGTTGAGGGAGGGATTTTCAATGCTCACATGAATGGCCTCCCTTACTCCTCTTTCAAACCACCTCTCTTCTTTGTCTAATATGTGTACATCCTCATCTTTGAAAGAGTGCCCTTTCTCCTTCAAATCCTTCAAATGGACTGTACTGCTGATTCTGGACCTGAGCTGTTACCCCTCCTATGTTGGGCCATCCTTCTGTTTAATGGCTGTTTGGTTTCCCCAATGTAGAGGTCTGAACACTCCTCACTGCATTGGACCGCATATACTATATTGCTCCTTTTATGGTTGGGTACCGGTTATGGTTGGGAACCAACCTCACCAGCCAAGAGAGAAGTGCTGTGACATCCCTCAGCAGGGATGAGAGCATCACAATTCTGCCTGCGGACAAAGGAAGGTGCACTGTCGTCCTCAATACGGTGGACTACCACGAGAAGGTTATCACACTTTTAGATGATCAGCATACATATGAAAAACTAAGAAGAGACCCCACCAGCAATTACAAGAAGAAAGTAATAGAATGCTTAAAACTCTTGGAGCAGGAAAACGCAATTGACAGGGTGACCTACCACCGGGAGAGACAGTCCCCTGCTTTTATGGACTTCCCAAGATCCACAAGCAAGGAATCCCCCTCAGACCTATTGTCAGCAGTATAAATTCAGTGACTTATAACATCACAAAATACCTGGCAACTATCCTAGCCCCACTGGTTGGACACACGGACCACCACGTACACAACTCAGAAGAGTTTGTTTCTAAAGTCAGGGAGCTCAAACTGGATACAGAGGAAACCATGGTATCCTTTGATGTCACATCACTCTTTACAAGCATCCCCACCACTGATGCCCTAACGATGGTAAAGAGAAGACTAAGAGAAGACAGCACCCTCCCTCCAGATGCCGACTCAACCCAGACCAGATATGCCTGCTCCTGGACCTGTGTCTGAATACCACATATTTCATGTGCAGAGGGGACTTCTACAGACAGAAGCATGGTTGTGCCATGGGTTCTCCAGTGTCACCAATTGTTGCAAACCTATACATGGAAGAAGTGGAGAAGAAGGCACTCAACACCTTCCCAGGGACAACACCATCTCACTGGTTCAGGTATGTAGATGATACCTGGGTGAAAATCAAGACTCGGGAAGTACAGGCCTTTACAGACCACATCAATGCAGTGGACCCTAATATTAGGTTCACTAGAGAAGACACCCAAGACAACAGGCTGGCTTTCCTGGATTGTGCAGTCATCATCAGACCTGACCGTGGCCTGGAAGTAGAAGTTTACAGGAAACCCACCCACACAGATCAATACTTACTGTTCGACTCCCACCATCCATTACAGCACAAACAAGGAGTCATCAGGACACTAAGCCACAGAGCAGAGAGCATCCCCACCTTCACAGAAGCCAAGAAGAAGGAAGACAGGCACCTGAAGACAGCACTTAAGGCCTGTGGATATCCAAAGTGGGCCTTCAACAAAGCAGTAGGCCATCCCAGAAGAACAAGGGATCAGTCTGAGACCCAGACCCAGCGGAAGAACCTGGTCATTCCTTACATGGCTGGAGTGTCAGAGAAGCTTAAAAGGATTTTTGGCAAACACCACATCCCTGTTTATTTCAAACCCACAAACACACTAAGGCAGAGACTTGTCCACCCAAAGGATCCGGTACCCAACCATAAAAGGAGCAATATAGTATATGCGGTCCAATGCAGTGAGGAGTGTTCAGACCTCTACATTGGGGAAACCAAACAGCCATTAAACAGAAGGATGGCCCAACATAGGAGGGGTAACAGCTCAGGTCCAGAATCAGCAGTACACCTCCATTTGAAGGAGAAAGGGCACTCTTTCAAAGATGAGGATGTACACATATTAGACAAAGAAGAGAGTGGTTTGAAAGAGGAGTAAGGGAGGCCATTCATGTGAGCATTTAAAATCCCTCCCTCAACAGAGGTGGTGGCCTCCGGCATAGTTTATCTGCTACTTATCAAGCTGTGCTTTCCACACTACCAAGACAAATCAAAAAGCCTTTACCACCAAGGCCATAGCTAACGACCCATTAACGACCCTTTCTTGATAGGTTTCAGCACCTTAAGCCATGGTTCACCTCAAGGCTAAGGATACCATTGTCTCCCTAACGAGCCTATTTAGTTCATCTGATGAGCCTAATTGAGGCCAGGGTGACTAGAGGTCAAAGCTGCCTATAAGAGTCAGGGTTTGCACCAGCTGCATTCAGACCGATGAAGCTGTTTGGATGAACAGCGAAACGTTTCTATCTCTCAAAAAAGAAGTCCAGTAGCCATGACTCAACTCCCAGATGTTCTAGATTATATATTTTTTTTCTGAAAGCCGCCCCTTTCAGTAGAAAAGATGCTCTGCCAGCTGACCATTTTGTTTTCTCCCTTTCTGCAATTGTTCTGTCATTTCAATATTATTTGTAGGATGCAGCAACCGGACCTTTACTCAGTACTCCAGTATACATATATCATTATACTAGCCAGCTACAGCTCAGCATTAGGGAACTTGGTTAACATGACCAAGATACTGGCTGCAATTCCAGTGGCAAAAATAAAATCTGTTTGAAACTCTTGTGAGTTTCTGTTAGTCATAAGAATGTGAGAACAGCCTTGCTGGAAAAGGCCACAGCCCACCCAGTCCAGCATTCTGTCTCACACTGTGGTTCACCATTTGCTTCAGGGCATTCCCAAGCAGATGTCTTCACCTGCTAAAGATTCCCCGCATCCTGCCTATCTCTCCAACCCAGAGGTTGTCCTTAGGCATCCATAATGATAGCCATTGATACCCTTGTTCTCCATGAACATGTCTAAAAATCCTTTCTTAAATCTGTCAAGGCTGACAGCTGACACCACTTCTTCTGGCAGGGAGTTCCAGAAGCCAGTGATCCTCTAGGTGAAAAAGTATTTTCTCTTCTTTGTTTGAGATCCAGCACCGAAAAGTTTCATGGAGTGTCCCCTAGTTCTAGTGTTGTGTGACAGGGAAAGCAGCTTTTCTTTATCTACTTTGTTCACACTGTATATCATTTTATATACTTCAATCAGGTCACCCCTTGGGTGCCGTCATTTAAGAATGAAGAGGCCCAGCCATTGCAGCTTCAGATGGTAAGGAAGGTGTTCAAGTCCCCTAATCATTCTGGTTGCCCTCCTCCGAACTTATTCCATTTCCATAATATCCTTCTAGAGGTATGGTGACCAGAACTGTACACAATACTCCAGATGGGGCTTCACTATAGATTTATAAAGAGGCAAAATGACACTTGCTGACTTATTTTCAATACCCTTCTTAATGATCCCTAGCATGGAGTTTGCTTTTTTCACTGCTGCAGCACACTGGGTTGACACCTTCATTGAGCTGGCCACCAGGACACCAAGGTCCCTTTCCTGGTTTGTTGCAGAGAGTTCAGACCCCATCAGTATATAAATGTAATTGGGGTTTTTTGCCCCAATATGCATCAATCTTTACTTACTAATGTTGAAGCTCATTTGCCACTGGTTTGCCCACTCCCCCAGTGTCAAGAGATCCCTTTGGAGCTCCTTACAAACTCTCTTGGTTTCTACTACCCTGTATAATTTAGTGTCATCAACAAATTTGGCTACCTTGCTATTTACTCCTACTTCTAGATCATTTATGAAGATGTTAAAAAGCAGGGGTCCCAGTCCTGAACCTTGCAGGACCCCACTCTTTACCTCCCTCCACTTGGAGAAGTGTCCATTTAGTGCTATTCTCTGTTTTCTGTTTCTTAGCCAGTTGCTGATCCAGTACAAGACCTGACCCTTGATTCCATGAGTGGCAAGTTTATTCAAGAGCCTTTGGTGATGGATCTTGTTAAAAGCCTTCTGAAAGTCCAGATAAATAATGTCAATGGGCTCTCCCTTATCCACATGCTTTTTGACACTCTCGAAATATTCCAACAGATTAGTGAGGCATGATTTGCCCTTGCAAAAGCCATGTTGGCTCTCCTTCAGCAGCACCTTCTCTTCTATATGCCTATTAATTTTATCTTTTAGGATGGTTTCCATCACTTTACCTGGGGCAGATGGCTGGTAATTTCCTGGATCGCCTCTGGATCATTTTTGGAGATTGGTGTAAAATTTACTACCTTCCAGTCATCAGGCACAATGCCTGATTTGAGGGGAAAGATTATATATTTTGGCTAGGACATCAGCAATTTCATCTTAAAGTTCTTTGAGAACTCATGGATGGAGGCCATCTGTTCCTTGTGATTTGTTAGCATTCAGTTTAACAAGACATGCAAGAACTACCTCCCTGGTTATTTCTATCTGGCTTAATTCTTCGGTTTTCGTCCCTATAAGATAGGCTATGTTTGGGGCTTGTGGTCACTGTCTTCAGTGAATACTGAAGCAAAAAAAAAAATCATTAAATCTCTCTGCAATCTCTGTTTCTTCTTTAATAATCCCTTGCCTTCAATTGTTGTCTAATGGTTCAATGGCCTTCCTAGTTGCGTTCTTACTTCTAATGTACTTAAATAATTCCTTGTTATTACTTTGAGTGTTTTTATCTATACGCTCCTCAAAGTCTTGCTTTGCTTTCCTGATTGTTGCCTTGCATTTGTTCTGCCAGAATTTTTGCCTGTTGTCATCATTTGGACAAGCCTTCCATCTTCTACATGAGCTTTTCTTGCTTTTGATCACTTTCTGAACAGCTCCTGCAAGCCACATCAGAATCCTCTTGGACCTGGCAGTGCCCTTTTTCCTTTTGGGTATGCATTCAATTGGGACTCTGTTATTGTTTTGTGAGCAGCCTCCATGCTTCTTGGAGTGTTTGGACTCTCTCAATTTTCCCTTTCAGCTTCTTTTTTACTAGTTTCCTCATCTTTGGGAAATTTCCTTTTTGAAAATTTAAGGTCTCTCTGTTAGATTTTATCAGTGATTTGCAGTCTATGATTAAGTTAAAAGTAATTGTGCTGTGGTCACTGTTCCCTATTTGATCAATCACATTAACATTTTGCACCAGTTCCTGTGTATTACTCAGGAACAAGTCAAAGGTTCTTGTCCCTCTATTTGGGTCTTCAACCATCTGTTCCAGGGAACATTCATTTAGCCTATTTGGAACTTTATCTTTTTATCTTTCACTGAACAACAGTTCACCGAGTCTATGTGAGGGTAATTGAAGTCCCCCATTATAACCTGGCTTCCCTTATTGGATGCCTCCTTTACAACATTCTCCAACTGCCAGTCTCCCTCAGGGGCTTGGGTCAGAAGCCGATAGTATATGCCTACTGTTAGACCATCCTTGTAGCATGATACTCTTACCCACAGAGTATCGAATGGTGACTCCAAATCACCTAGATATTCCAATTTGTACAATTTTATCACTTCTTTCACAATGACATACAAGGCTACACCACCTCCCATTTGCTCCTTCCTATCCTTCCTATACAATTTGAAGCCTGGAATAACTGTATCACATTGGTTAATTTATCATCTGTCCACCAGGTTTCAGTGATGCCAATAATATCAATATTCTTATCTATTGCTAAGCATTCCAGCTCCCCTCTTTTGTTTGAAGGCTTCTAGCATTTGCATACAAGCATTCATATATGCTTTTCTGATGCAGTCTTTTGAGTCCAGTTGCATCCTTAGCCTGCCTCTTGCATCCTTCTCCTGGAGTGCTGGTAACTAGCTCCTGTCTAGTCAGTGTGGACTATGCCAAGATAGACTTCCAGTGGTCTGACAAATCCCCATTTTCCTATTTTTGCCCCCTTCTTAATAAATCCTAACAGGGGATTCATCTTTTTTCTTTTTTCCTTTGGCTGATTCTGCTAACAAACAGCTGCTTCGCACTCAATGATCTCTTTCCTAAGTGGCCAATTCATGTATAAGTGAATATTATTTTATTATGCATTATTAAATTCTGCCTTTTTTGCAAGTCCACTGCTACCTCTCATTTTTCATGATGATGATTGTTTCAACTTATCTCATTTAGCATTTTATTGCCCATTTAAAATATATTATATATTTGCCCTTTGAAACGAGAGAGAAAATAAATCAGTACCGCAGTGTAAGTGACCATAATAATTCAAATAGGAGAAAATGATGCAGTAACATTAAAATTTATTGGGAATTTTGCCCCAGTATATGCACCACAAGATTGTGATTCTGTGCAACAAAGGTATTGAATGTATCATTAGAACATTTGACTGGTGTGATTATGCTCTCAGTTCAGAAGTGTGTTTAGAGCTCTTCATCATTCAGAATAGTCTGGATTATATCACAAATTTGTGCTGTATATTCTTGACATCGGGTGTTTTGTATACATTGTTTCTAGTACATATCATAGGGAAGGCATGTTTTCAAATTTTGAGTGACCAACAGCCTCTTCTCCTCGCTAGCTCAGCCTGTAACACATCCCCACCAGCTGGCCCCTCGGCATATTGGATAGAGATGTCAGCTTGCAGTTTTAGGTTTGCCTGCCCTCTTTGCCTCTGTCTATCCCCCCAGCCACCTCCCCAGCTCCTATGCTGCAGCGTTCACCCCACTTCCTTGCATGTCCTCTAGAGTCTTGTCCAAAGTCCAGCCCAGGGGCCAAATGCGGCTGAATCATCGGCCCTCACACATTTTCACCTCACCAAATCTGGCCCTCCTTGTAAAAAGTTTTGACACCCCTGTCATAGGGCAATCCTGCTTGCTATTTTCCTCCACCATGAGACTATCAATTTGCTGTATTTCTGAAAGCTCCCTCCTCCTCAACAAGCATTTACCAATCCATAAGAGGAACCATTCACTTATACTATATAAAATTATAAAGCATAAAATTATATGATTTCCAAAGTTTCCTTTCATGTATGATTACTTAATTCTACTTCAATTAATCCTGTACAAACGCTTCTTGAAATTTACCAGAGATGTTTGCTCACTCTTGCCTCTGTCTCTAAATAAGTCAGTCAGTCTGCTGAAATCTAATAGAAATGTACTTATCAGCTCTTAAAATAAATAAATAAATGGCATTGAGTATTTTTATAAACCTGTCTTTCAAAAATCTTCAATAGAGTTCTTTTCAAAATATGTTAATAAAATAAAGGATCATGTATTGGGTTGTTTGGTTCAAAACTGAGATGCTTCAGGGCATCACCAGATCAGATGCATCTAAGAATATGATGTATGCCCTGGAGCCCCAACACCTGAAGAAAGGGCAAAGAAATGAAGGAAGTGATTGGCAGCAGAAAGAAGCTGCAGGCTTGGCCAGAGGGAAGAAACACTCTTGGCTTCCTCAGTAGGCATTTGGAGTATGGTGTGTAAATTTAAATAAACACTGCTCTTATACAGAAGGCAATTGTATTCATTACCCTGTCAGATGGTTACATCACTAGCATCTATCTCCTTACTTCCTAAGATGTGACAGGACTAGCAAGGGGGATGTTGTGAATTTCAATAGGGCCCCTCCATCCAAAGAGATGAGTTCATAAGCATCCACGAATTAAACTCTCACAATAGCCTTACACAGTTATGAAGTGTCTGTCTTTTGTGAATTGTCTGGCAATGGTGAAGGAGGGGAATCAGTGAAAGCACCTAGGCTTTGCTGGATAGAGGGGGACTGAGTGAAGAGAACAATTAATGCCTTTTGAACATACATATTTCTCTGTAAAAAAATAGGAGCAACATCTGCCTTGGCACTTTGCGAGAAAGCTGCAAGAACATAATGAGTGAGGACAGGGCAGATTGTTTCAAGGGAAAAGATGCCTGTAATCTCCACTTTCTAAATTCCAAGTGGCAGCCTCTTCCAAACAAAGGACTAATGGGGTGATATCTCCTCAGATAGACTGTCTGCAGACTTCTGGTTTTATCATTTTATGATTTTTATGGCTAGCCCTTAGAAGGCTATGAATGGTTTTTACTATTGCTGGAGAAGTCACCAAAGGGTGACAAGATAAGAAGTGTACACAGCTTACATTGTATAAATAAATTTATGCATGTAAGAGCATGCTTGAATGCACGCACGCGCACACACACACACACACACACACACACACACACACACACACACACACACACACACACACACACACACATGCATAATATCATATGTATATACAATTTATTGTTCTAACTCTGTATCATTAGAAAAAAATGAAATAGCCAGGAGCTATAAAACAAAGCATTTTTGGCTCTTATCTCATTTTCAGTTTTTTAAAACCATTCTCATGTTCAATTCCTACAGACACTTAGTTCAGCTGTAGGGAAACTACATGTAATCAAACAGACATGACATGGATTGCACAGAACAATTTTCCCATTTGATTATTTAGAAAGACACATTTCCTGCAGGAGTGAAGTTGGGAGCAAGGAAACAACTTACATCTCTGTCCAGAATTCGTCCAGTACTGTTTAAATAAAGCCGCTGGTTGATTGGATCTAGGATTACCCAGTAGTCAACATTATCCTTTAATGTTAATTCAATGGTGGGATCAGGTCCTCCTGCGAAACCTTTGATCAACATATTGTCTACCAGGATAGTACCTGGAATAAAACAGTGAGGGCAGGTGTTATGGAAGGGCACAGCAGCTTTTCAAAATGAAATTACAATTTCATTCATACAGTATGTTCAACAAATTCTACATGTCATATTTAGTAACTATGAGCAGTTCTGTTTAAAACACTGACCACTGCAATCTAATATCTTAAGTTAAGAAGAAGCAAACAAAAAGAAGAACACAATGACCATGGTTGAATTAATCAGAAGCAAGACATTCTTGAAGGCTTTCACAGCCGAGATCTGATAGCTGTTGTGAGTTTTTCGGTCTGTTTGTCCATGTTCTGGAAGTTTTCCTTCCTGATGTTTCGCCAGACTCTGTGGCCAGCATCTTCTGAGGGCAAGGAGTTCAGGGAACTTGGAGTTCTCTCTGTGCTCTGTGTTCTCTGTGCTCTAATCAGAAGCAAGTTTCTAATGTGGTAAGCGTAATGAAGGCAAAGAAAAATGGAGGAGTATATGCTATATTCCAACAAGAGTTATTATATTAGTGTGACTATTTGTCTATACTATAGCCCAATTTTGTTAGTGTATAGCAGTACACATTTCTCTTTCTATAGTCACATATGGCTATACAACTATATACTAACAAGTCAAAGGGCTATAAGATGGGTATACTATATGCTAACAAGATAAATTTGTCCTTCGGCATAGAAGCAGATAGATCCTGGGACACCAATACCTTGCAGAAGTCAAAGATAAGTGAGCTCTGGGCTCACACTTTTTCCCTTTAGCTTATGATGACATAAAAGACTTAGTTAGACCACAATGTATTAGAAGACAAGGATGAATATTTTTTGTTAATTCTGGCTCAAACAACAGCCCTCATTCTGTTGAACTACCTCACTTCAGTTAAGAGAAATGAAGGAATTTCATCTTTGATAGAAATCACACTTACAACTCTATCAGAAAACTTGGTATTCATAGTACTTCAACTATTGGGTGGTGGAGGAGGGAAGGATTTTATGACAACCAAATTATGAGGTGGGAATTGTGGATTTTATTAAGTACCTCACTGTTCTACATAATGTAAGAGCTGAGCATTCATTCATTCATTCATTCATTCATCCATTTGATTTATATCTTACTGTTCTCTCAATAAATATATTCAAGGTGCCTCGCACAGTATTTAAACGACAAAAGCAGGCAAAATGCAATGAATTACAAGAGTAGGCAGCTATTAAGCATTAAACTACAACTAAATAAAAACATTTTAAAATTAGAACCACATTTTTAAAAGTCTAGAAGAATTGCACCAGTAGCTTTTGCTGGCAGCCAGTGGTTTAACTAAAAAGTACTTAACCTATTAATCTATGGCACCAAGTGGATTTACTAGCAATCTAAAAATGTTCTTCACCACTGAGTGCCACTGTAGATATGACACATTATCACAAATATTACACAACATATCCATATGAAACAGTACACTGTTTTTAAACAATGTGAATGGCAGACCTGGAGCGTTACTTTCACCAGAAAGCAAATGCTCTGTGTAGGAACATTCTGACATCACCTCTTCCTGCAAGAAGGCCCTATCTCATTTAGGCGAAAAGCTTTCACTGATACAAGTATCCAGGTTCAGAACGTGGAGAACTTTCCTTTGGATTATGGCTTGGGAAAAAAACGTTTACAAGCATCCACCCATGCTTTTTGACCTGTGGCAGGAAGTTAAATTATGACCCGAATTAGTTCCTAGGTTTCACCATTGTGTGTGGCCACCCCAAAAGAGGCCTGGAATATGCACATCAGGAACTGGGCCTTTTTGGTGATGGCTGCAATGTTTTAGAACATGTTACCTGTTAGAACATGACCTTCGGGAAGAGTTTTAAGGTCAAGCTTTTGAAGGGGGCTAAGAACATCCTCCTCATATGACAGACTTACATGCCAGATGACCCATTAAATCTTAACTTTAATTTTGTTTTAGTGTCAACTGATTTTTTGTTGTTAATATTTGTTTGGTTTGAGGCAAGGTATACATGTATATTTTAATTTGCTCTAAACTATGTATAAATGGTTTGCAACTAGATGGGCAGGATATAAATGTAATAAATTTAAAGGTGAGTAAAGTGAACCCTTAGTAAATTTTGCTTCTCCAAATTCCTTCTGTATTTAGATTACCGTATATACTCGAGTATAAGTCGACCTGAGTATAAGTCGAGGCCCCTAATTTAACCCCCCAAAACTGGGGAAACGTATTAACTCGAGTATAAGTCTAGGGTGGGAAATAGAGATGGGCACGACTTGAAAAATTTTTTTTTCGAGTTGTCGTTAGTCGGGCCGGTCCCGTTTCGGCTCGTTTCCGGTTTTTGCGAAAATTCGCAAAAATTAGTCGGTTCGTTTTTTCGTTTTTTCGTTGTCGTTAGTACTGGTTTTGGGGGGGGGAGCGGGCTCCTGGAGGCACCTCTGTGGCGTGGGTGCCTCCTCTGGCCCGCTATAAAGGGAAAATGGGCTCCTGGAGGCACCCGTGGGTGCCTCCTATCCTCACCCACTAGGAAGGGGAAGCAGGCTCCAAGAGAGACCCCTCTACATGGGGGTCTCCCTTCCTCACCTGCTGCTGCTGCAAAATGCTATGCAATAGCCATATGGATATTGCATAACATAATGTACAGACAGTGAGACCAGTGTGAGAGTGATAGCGTCATGCCTTCCCTGCACAAGGCTCCCGCACCACCATGTCTCACACAGAAGGGAATTGTACTTGCTGCGTGTAGTGCAATGCAAGCAAGTAGATCTGGCTTTAAGGTGGCTTAGTGCAATGGCTAGGGTTAGGCTAGTGACGGGTAAGGTTACGGTGGGCTAGTGGGTTGCACCTCTGGGTGCCTCTCTGACCCACTAAGAAGACAGTCTGTGACGTATGGGTACGGAGTCAAGGGTTAGGGTTAGGGCAGGTTTTAGGGGGCTTTTTGGCACATCCCAGAAGTCTCCATGGCCAAGTGGCCATGCGACTGGTGGGATGGCTCCAAAAATTTGCATGGTCGTCCACTCCCACATGGCTGGCCACTCGGCCAGCCCATCATTGCGCAGGTGTAAATAAAATAAAATAAAATAAAATCAATGGAGGACAGAGGAGGAGAGGAGAGACATTTTGTTGCAAGAAAAAACCCACTGCTACTGTGAAAAATCTGGCAGTTTATAAATTTTCGCGTGCTTCTGTTGTGCTTGTGTGTTTTTGGACCACGATTTCAAAAACAATATTGCGTTTGCCGCCCCATTTTGGATCCCCCGCCCGCACCACATGGCATGGCGAAATGGCGACTCGAGTCCGGCTGCCCAGGACGGGGGGGGAGGTGGGACCCCCCTCCAGAAACCACCCCTCCGGTAGGTGCCCTGCGCCCTTAGTCAAGCAGGCATTTTCCGCCTGCTTTTTTGGCCCGGGAATGGGTGGGGGGAGAGTTTAAAAGTTTTTTCCTGTGCCGTCCGTGCCGCTTGCTTGTGCTTTAATTGCGGGCGGCCGGCGGCGAGACTGGGCTTTTTGCTGGCTGCGAGCCTGCGGCGAGTCCCACCAGAGCAGCCCAGGACGGGGGATGAGGGGGGAGGCCGGGGACCTCCAGAAACAACCCCTCTGGTAGGTGCCCTGAGGCACGGCAGGCATTTTTCCGCCTGCTTTTTGGCCGGGAACCGGGTTTTTTTAACTTTTAAAAACTTTTTTTCTGTGCCGCGTGGCATCGCGCAATCGCGCGATGCAAGGAACGAGCACGACAAATCAGACCAAAATTGTTCGTTCGTCGGTTCGAGCTCGAAGTCTGGCGGAGTAATTCCCGTTACCGTTTCCGTAGAGTAACGGAACCGAGTAACGGAAACGGAAACGGGAATACCGCTAAGTCGTGCCCATCTCTAGTGGGAAATGCAGCAGGGCCTGGCAGATCCTCCTTTGTGAGCTGGGGGAGTGGTGTGTGATGTTTAAAATGACTTTTAGCCACTGATGCAAGTGCTTAGGTCAGTGGCTAAAAGTCATTTTAAATATCGCGCACCGCTCCCCTGTGATGCAGAGGGGGGTCATGAGAAGTGGCACATAATGTTTAAAATGACTTACAGCCACCGACCCAAGCACTTGCTTCAGTGGCTAAAAGTATTGACCCAAATATATGCCAAGGGCCCCTTTTTTCATTCCCAAAATTAGGGCTGAAAAACTAGGCTTATATTTGTTTATATGCAGTATTTCTTTCTAAATGCTCAGAGTCTGCTTTTGTCCTTATGCTAAAATGCTACCATGATAACTCTACTTTAGTTACAATGAATGTGAAAGGGTCAGATAAGATTTTAATAGAACATGGAATGACATTTTCTACACTAACTTCAGTCTGTGCATGACTGTAAAGACAGATATTAAAAATATGCATGGAATTCTCTTTTTACAAGAAATGTGTGTCCCTAGTTGTTACCTAACTCTCAATGGCACTCATAATTTGAGCCAACTAAGGACTGAAAGGGGGTGTGGTGGCTCAGCGGGCTAGAGCACTGAAAACTGTCAGCTACAAGATAGCTTACAATAATGAGGGACAATATACAGCCCAGAACATTTAAGACATATTCAAACTATAACAGGGAATTAGAAGGGCATCTTAGAACATTAAAAAGTAACATTAAATGTACCAAGATAATGCAAAAAGAAAAAAAAATCCATTATGAGAGGTGGGAAGTAACATGGAAAACTCTGGTGTTCTTATGAAATCAGTATATGCAATCATGTATGGTAATCCATATAAAAGTTGCACAGTAGGTAGTCCCTCATTCAGGGAAAGCTTGCCTGAAGAGGGAGGTCTTTGACTGCTTCCAGAAAGACAGCAGAGATGGGGCAGTCCTGGCCTCCAGCGGGAGGGAGTTCCAAAGTCTGGGAGCAGCAACAGAGAACATTCATATGTTCTCATGAGACAAACCTGTGAAGGTGGTGGGATAGAGAGAAAGGCCTTTCCTGATGACCTTAGCACCTGAGCTGGTTCATACAATGAGATTCAATCTCTGAGGTATCTTGGACCCAGGCCATTTTTGTGCTTTGTAGGTTGTCAGCACCTTGAATTGTGCCCCATAGCTGATTGGCAGCCAGTGGAACTGCTTTATTAGGGGTGTAATGTCATTTCTGTAACCCGTCCCAGTCAGCAATCTGGCCACTGCATTTTGGACTAGAGGTGGGCAC
Organism: Phrynocephalus guinanensis; assembly: GCA_037367245.1. Lineage (NCBI taxonomy): Eukaryota > Metazoa > Chordata > Lepidosauria > Squamata > Agamidae > Phrynocephalus > Phrynocephalus guinanensis. Next base: position 44,105,529 of record CM074735.1, on the reverse strand, counting down.
GAACCAGAAAACCCATGGTTCGGGTTTGTCTGGTTCGGGCCTACCCTTGGTTTAGTTTGGGTTCATACAATTTTTTTTTAAAAAAAAATTATGAACCCAAACCGGTTCAGGTTTCGTTCTTACTGGGAGCCAGTACCTCTTTTTATTTTTCCCAAGCACCCACCGCACGACCCCTGCAGGCAGGTGGGTGCTTCTTTTATTTATTTATTTATTTGACTATTTGAGGGTGCCAACCAGCCCCCCCCCCCCCGTGGGCCCGGTTGGCACTCCTTTTTTAAAATGGATTATTATTTTATTTATATTTTACTTCCGGTTCGGGGCACGCTACAGCTGTAGCCCAGTTGTTGTTGTTGTTGTTGTTGTTGTTGTTTTCTTACAGGACTGACCACGGCCCTTGGGGCTCAGTCAGCACTGGGGATTTTTTTTTGTTATTTTAAAGATTTTAGGGTGCCAACCAGGCCACCCTTGGAGCCCAGTTGGCACTCTGTTTTTATTATTATTATTATTTTTATTTTTATTTTTATTTTTATTTTATTTTTTTACTGCCGACCACATGGCCGCACTACAGCTGTAGTCGTCGACTTTTTTTTTTTTTTTTTTTTTTACTGGTCACCATCCCTGAAGTACCTCTGGACCAGCACCAGGTAGGAGACATCTCAGTCCTTCCAATTAAAACAAGACAAAGCGAACTGAACCGATTTTTTTTGTTCAGTTCGTTTTGTTATAAATCCACTCTGGGCTCTTATTCATTTTGTCACGTAACAAAATGAATTTTACCAATCTCTGTTTTGGACCCATTGAAGTTTCCTGAGACTTTCCATTGGTAGCCTACGCAGAGCGCATTTGTAGTCCTGATCCTGACCTGGAGGCAGTGAACAGACAGCCCTCTCCCTTAGACACTTCTCTCCACCAATCTCTAAAGCTCCCAGATGTGAACTTGAACCCTAGGGAGTCTCAGAGCCTGAGGGCATGAAGCTTTTAATTAGTTTTAATAAACTATTATCAGTTTAGGTTTGTACCATATACCTATGTGAACAGTGTTTTGGCTTATGTGTATATTGTATGTGAGGTGTGTGCTGAACTTTGCTTAAATCAATGAGGCACACCACAAATTGGCCAGAAGGGGGGACATGACCATTCGCAAACAGTGAGAGATCTCAGCAATACAAGCCACATGAGTTTATGCTTAATTTGGTTAAACAATAAAATGCAGCTGTACATTTTTAGCTGGAAAAAATGTAGACGAGGAAGAAATCAAGAATATATGATGCTTTAATATTGTAGCACAATGACTATGGCTGTAATCTCATACCCATTTACCTGTGCATTAACAGCACAAGACTGTTATGTTTTGCTTTGTTTTTAAAACCTCAGAAAGGCTCAGTGACATTTTTCTTAGCAGACAGATGTGCTTCACTCACCTCTCTCAGCTAAAAAAAACACCTTTTAAAGTAGATAATCAGTTACCACACAACATGGGGTTTACAAGAAGCAGGAGTCTAGTGTGAGAGACTAATGGATTATACACTAACCACAGCCAGACACCTTCTCTTTCTTTGGGAGCCAGGAAGTTAGTGATGCTTAAATGCTTTCCATTCAAAGGACTATATTTAGCTACAAATCACAGCAATCTCTTTGACGAAAACCTGAGGAAGGCATTGCCTTTGGTAAATATGTATATGCAGCTTCTTGGTCTATAGGAAGAATAGAAATATGTTGGGGATTTGCGGGGCTCACCCTAAACAGTTTATTGCATGAAGGGGAGTAACAAGTCATATCTTCCCAACTCAGTGGGCACAGTCCCCAAAGCCAGCCAAGAGACAAAAGCAAAAACACAATGCCAGACCTTTCACTTTGTTTCCTGAAACACATTAGCCCTATTCCGTCATCAAACAAACTTACTAGAAGGACACAGTGATGAAGAACTCTCCTTTCTGGGTTTGTCACTGTCATATACACCGAGGGCAAAGAGGCAAAGAGGGAAATCTTAGGGGGTTCTCCATGTGAACTGGGATGCTGATTTCCCAGGTTCTCATTCATGTGAATATTTCTCATTAACAGCACATAGTGGTTTCCACAAGTAAGAGACTGATAAAACCAGGGTCAAGGGTGTCAGGTCTGGAGTGCTTCCCTGTCTCTACTGTAAATATACACAATTTTTCGAGCAAATGTATAGAACTTAAGTGTAGATTGTCAGAGGCAGTCTGTATCATGAAATGCTTGTTGTTAGTTGCAGGCCAGATTAAGAAAGAAAAACAAAAGTTTTAGGATTATTATTATTTTTAGAAGATCTTATTTCATTTTAAAATTGGCATTAATTTCATTTTGTTTTGTGATTGGTACAGGAGCCAGGCATTTTGATGGAGTCTATCAGATTCAGTCCCATCAGTTGTATAAAAATGTTTAAAACTGCTTTTTTATGTAGATCTGTGAAAGGTACAACAAAGCAGGGTGCACACAATGGAAACTGCTAGCAATATAGTTTTTATTAAACCTATAAAAGCGAGCAAAGAGGGGGATGTATACCCAGCTTACTTCTTTGAACAGCTTCATAGCTGAATGGCATAAAGTGTTACTGTATTGCCAACCACAGACAAGATCCCAGGTACTCTGATAGAGATGAATCAGAAAAACGGTGGTTCATTTTGATTTATGATTTGTCAAGGTCAATGAACCAGAAAAAAATGAATTTATTATTTTTTCTGATGAAATGATGAATCAATTCATAAATTTATTTATTAAAAATGAATTTATTATTTTTTCTGATGAAAAGATGAATCAATTCATAAATTTATTTATTTATTTATTATTTTACTTTAAACCCCTTTAAAATGGCCTCCAAGGCAGCTACATACACCAAATTTGTCCATTTGGTGACATTTGTGTTCTCGATGTTTGAGTTATGTATTTCCCAAACACAAAGTGCCCCCACCAGAAAAGTGTCCTTTATTATCCAGATTGTAGAAACCCAATCTTATCCAGACTTGGACAGTTTGTAGAGGAGCGTCATAGAACTCTTCTCTGCAAGTTTGGAGTCTCTAAGTACCTGGGGGAAACTTTCTTGGGGGGACCTATTTGGGAGTTCATAACTCAGACACCATAAATTCAATTGTCCCCAAGCTTTGAAGAATTTGGGAAGCTTTCATCTGAATTTGGTGCCTCTAGGTGTCTTAGCACCCACTGAATCAACTATTCAAACATCACTAACAATTTACAAATTTATATTTGTTGGGGGAATCAATTTGTAGAAATACAAATTGACGAATTAGTTATTTTTGAATGAATTTTGAATGAATGTTTTTTTTAATTCAGTTAACATATCTAGCTCTGAGCATATAGCCTTCCAGATACTGATAAACTCTTATATACACCTACATCAACATCAACATTGTCTATGCTACTGGGGGGGAAATAGGAAATGGAGTCAATACCCAAAAGATCCCTGATTTTGTAGTCTGCTTCCATGTCCAATTGTTAGAATCAGGGCCACATGACTCTGCAAATGTGGAGCCTCTTTGCAGAGTCAGGCCTCAGGCTGAGACAATCAGGGAGTGAAACTGGTGGGCCTGCTACTGGCATAAAGCTAGCAGCTAGCGCTCCCTGTTCCTTGTCTCAGCAGTGTGAGACCTTTGGACTCATGAAGCTTCGGCCTGGTTTCCTTGAACTTATCTGGAAGTTTTGTAAGTCTTCCTGTTTGGCATCCCCCTCACTGTTGGGCTGTTATTGTGTTGATCTTCCACCTCCACTGGCTAACTACTATCTCTGTGAATCGGGAACCTGGACTGGCTGACCACACTCTCCGTTTCAACCCCATCTTGCTTCTGGGAACTCTCCGGTCCTGCCCCCCTTGCTGATATACTAGCTGCCACCTACACCCCAACTATTACACCAATTTCCTCTTTATCTTTAGAAAAGCAGGCACTCAGATGATGTAATGCTGAAGATCAGCTGTCCAAAATGCAACCAACAGCCCCTAAGATTTTTTTTTTTGGGGGGGAAGAAGGGGGTTACTAAAAAGCCCCCCTTGTGCCCTCCATAAAAGTGTGCCATATTTGAGGTCAATGATGTGCCCTGAACACCAACCTCAATCTTTGCACTGCATTTCTTTAGTTCCCTAGAAATCTTTACTCAGAAAATGCTCAGATTTTGAGCCAAAGATGTTCAGGTTCTATTTAGTAAGCACTGGTTCAGATAGCATCTGTGGGGTTTTGTTCAAGAAAAGAGAAAATGTATTTTCCTTGACCAGGTAACGTTCAGAACAACAGGCTTTTTCAAATCTAACCCCCTCACAAAATGCCCTAAAGCTCTTCCAGGCTGGCTTTGTAGCCAGACCATCTTGAGCAACACAGCAAGCTTTAAAAACTGTACATTCAACCTCTGTATTTCGTTTCCTACAGATGGCCTCTGACTTTTTATGCTATGTGGAATATCATTTGCTGAATCTCAATTACTTGGTCATTTTGCTGGTGAGTGCCATATACTAACTCTTCATTAGAAAGGCAACACTATGCATGTTTCTATGTCTGTTCTTAATCCTAAAAGCAGAAAATTGCAAAATCAGAAAGTGTGGCTAGGATAAAACTAGAAATGTAATTTGGATTTACAATATATTCACTTTCATTTTGGTAAACAAAACAGTCACTTGTGAGGTTTCACATGGCTTTGAACTAGAAATGGGCACAAACTGAAAGAAATAGTGTTTTGGCTTCATTCCTAATTTGTCAGTGTTTACAAATCACAAGCCCACCCTGTGCACTTTGAAATGGCACTACTTGTTTTCTGAAGATTGGGTTTCATATACCAGTTATATACCCCAAAGGTGGGTCCCCTCTGGAAAGTGCTACAGGTTGCAGATGGCACGGCCCCCCCAAAAAAAAGGGGTTCATAGAATCACAGAATCAAGAAAGTTAAAAGGGCTTAAAAGACCATTGAGTCCAAGCCCCTGCTCAATACAAATCAAAGGATATCTGCCAGGTGGTTGTCTGAACTTCTGCTGAATGTGGTGTTGTACCGATAATTGGTTCAATTACTCTGCTCTAACTGAATGTTTGGACTTCTTTTTTGGTGTTGAAAGCAAACATTATCCTGAATACAGCTGTATTCAGACCGATGAAGCTGTTTGGATGAACAGCGAAACGTTTTTCTATCTCTCAAAAAAAGAAGTCCAGTAGCCATGACTCAACTCCCAGATAAACGCACCTGGATGACTGAGAATCTTCACAGACTCTAACAGTTAGGAAGCTTTTTTTTTCCTGATAGTCAACCAAAATCTGTCTTCCTATAATTTGCGCCCATTGTTGCATCTCCTATACTCTGGGTTGATCAAGAACAGATCAATACTTGAAAGGCTGTCATGTTCCTCCTCTGTACAATAGCACTTCAAGTACAGTATTTGGAAAATGCTACTGTATCTTATCTGGCTAAACAAAACCAGTACTTTCAGTTGAACAAACTGAGAAGTGCTAAAAACTTAATCAGTTTGTATTTGTCAGGGGTCGTTGCATACAATGAATACAAATCAATTTGTGTTTTTGAATGAATTTTGCATTTCGTTTTTAAACTCATACCCACTTCTACTCTGGACCTGAGATTAGAGGTATATGTGCACAAAGTGATCAAAACTGACAGTCAGCTTTAAACCATATTTTTGTGGTTCTACGGGTTCTACAAATGGCAGCTTGTTTGGGCACAAAATACTTTAAAATACACATACAGTGGTACCTTGTATAAAGGAATTAATTCCTTCCAAATGAAATTATGTTAAACAAATTTTCTTTTATACAAATTCCCATAGGAATGCATTGAAAATGGAGTGATCCCATTTTTATGTTGTACGGATTTTCCCCATAGGCGATTATGTTAAGCAAATTTCCCCTATCTCCGGATTTTTTTTGTTGTTGTACAAATTTTATGTTATACAAGCTGTTTGTTATACAAGGGTCCACTGTAACACAAAGTTCTTCCATTGCTAGTTTAATTTACCCACTCTGCAAAGACAGAAATGAAACAGGAATGAACAAGCTATCTCCATGAGCATGCAGGCCATTTACATTATGATGTTTTTAAAGACAGGATTCTTATTGTCCTTACAGCCAGGTTTTGCTAAAGAGCATGTGAATATGCTATAGTTATTAAGAGAAGTCAGACATCTTACAGCACTCATGATGCTGCTGTTCCATGCTGTCACGTCACCTCCAAATTATGGTGACCCTATTAATGAGAAATTTCCAAAATCTCCTGTCCTCACCAGCACTGCTCGGCTCTTCTAAACTCAAACCCATGGCTTCCTTTAGGAAGCCAATCTGTTTTGTATTCGGTCTTCCTTTTCCCCTGCTGCCTTCAAATTTTCCCAGCATTATTGTTGGCATTAAGCAGGTCTCTTTTTTCAGCAAACCTTAGAAATTCAAAGAAAACAAATATATTCTGAACTGTTGGCATTCATGCTTTTCCTTCTAATAAACTTATTTATTTTCTACACCAAACAAATAAAACACATATATTGCTTATCACCTGTTAAGCAATCACAATTATGTCCCCAACATGTCAGCCCAATGTAATTCATATTTCCTTTCCCACCTTATAAGAACATACTTTGATACTTTCATACTTAATTTTCTTTTTATCCCATCACTGTTCTATATATCTTTAGTTAAATGCAGGGAAGGGCATTTCGTTTTGGAACCAGTAGGTTATGAAATGAACCATGCGAGCCCAGGTGGTCCTCGGAACCGGCTGATACACGCAGATCCAATTGCTTTACCTTTCTCTATCTCACGCAGGGTTAAAATCCAACAAGGAAGCATGCTGTGACATCATCTGTGCTTGATCTGTGATGCTGGCCAATCAGGATCTGTGCAGGGGCAGGCATGATCCCCCCTCCCTTTCTGATTGGCCAGCAGCACGAAGCAGGAAGGATGACATTGCAGCATGCTTCCTCATTGGATTTTAACCCTGCCTGAGACAGGGAAAGGTAAAGCAATTGGATCTGTGTGTATCAGCCGGTTTCAAGGACCACCTGGGCTCATGTGGTTCATTTTATAACCTACTGGTTCCGAAATGAAATGCCATCCCTACTTATATCTATTATCACCTAAGACAAAATATAGAAATAGCAAAATACAATATTGAAATAGCCTAGCTTATCCTTGATCCTCTTTGTTTGGCATGGAAACCACAACACAGGCTTAGACCTTCCATGCGTTTATCAGGAAAAAGAAAACAGGGAGTGGGGGGATATAGGGACCCTATGGGACCTAGGGATCTTGCCACTTTAGCACCAGGTCTCCCTCTACATTGGCTAAAGAGAGAGATGCCCTATAAAAGCAGGCAGGAAAATGGCACATCAGTCTAAGTGGAATTAAGAAAATATGACGTCAAAGAAAGAATTGTGGAAGATTTGCAGTCCATTTTTAAAATGGGAGTGTTTTTGTGAAGGGAAATCAGAGGTTCCATTTAACCTTATTAAGGGTACAAAGTACAAGTGTAGTCTTCCACTTATTCTTTTTACTTCTAAAATGCATGCATGCTGTCACAGCAGTGCTGCACTCTTAACAGAGAGCCTTTTCTCCCAGCAGTAACAACTGGAATTGCTGTTATGGCCAGTTTTGGACAGCAAGGGCTCTCCATGAGTGTCTTCCATGAATTAAGACTGACTGCTGAGTGCCTATTGCTCCTCCAAGCATGTACCTAGTATTCTAATAGAAGGAAGAAAAGAAAGAACCTTTGGCCACTTTATGCTCTTAATCGGGTAAAGAGAATTCCTAGCTTTAATCTCTCTGAGGTGTTTCTCTGAAATTCCTCTTCTCCTTCAGAAAGAGGAAAGGAAAATGTCAACTTTGAAGTGAGGATTTTTTTATTTATTTTATATTTGAGAAAACGAAGGTTGGGGTTGACACAAAACCTGTATGACTGTCCGAACTGAATCATGGAGTTCTGGTTAACTTTAAATTTATCTTCTTCCTAAAAGGATCTATTTATTCCCCTACTTACTTCAACCCATTATACTATGGCGACTGTGTTATCAACATGCTGACTAAAAACCAGAACACCTAAGCCAATGCTTTTACATTTACAAGTTAATGCAAGAACATAACACATAATGAGTGAAACATAACTGTATGAAATGTTCAAAAATCACTATTGCCAATTTGTAAAACATCTCATGGCTTAATTTAAAAAAAAATGTCAGTGAAGTAAATTCTCACCTTTTCTTGTTTAATGTGCAAGGCCAAAAACAAGTCAAGATTTCCACCCTTCACCGGGGCTTCTAATCATGTTCATTTGCCTAGGCATAGACTAACTCTGAGTCTAGTTAAAGTACAAAGCTCACCAACAACATAAGAGACTGACATCCAAATACATGACACCCCTTTTCTTATATTCTTATATTCTTTCTGCCTGCAACTATGATGACCCACCCACCAACCACAATCCAAATCTCCCACAACCTTCTAGCACAGTGATGGCAAGCCTTTTAAAGACCGAATGCTATTCAAAATCCACTTATTTTTTCTGCAAAGTGCCAATACAGCAATTTGACCTGAATACAGTGGTATCCCGGGTTACCAATGCTTTCAGGAAAGCGAGGATCAAAGAGCAGACTTTTGAATTTCCTATGGCCACATCATCCTTGCTGTGACTGTGGAAAATTCAAAAACCTGCTCTTTGATCCTTGCTTTCCCAAAGGGTGCAACCCTTTGGAGGAAGCAAGGATCAAAAAGCAGGGGTTCTACCCTTCGGAAAAGCAAGGATCAAACAGCAGGGGTGCTACGCTTCCACAAAACCAGGATCAAAAAGCAGGCTTTTGAATTTCCCGGGGCTACATCACCCTTGCTGTGGCCGTGAGAAATGAAAAAACCTGTTCTTTGATCCTCACTTTCCTAAAGAGTAGCACTCCATCTACCTGTCTCCTCTGGGTAGAGAGGCGGATGCAGTGCTACACCATTGGGAAAGCCAGGGGGGAGTGGCAATGGCTTGTGGGCTCCTTCATAGCCCCAGTTGACTCTCAAGTATGCTGTTCTGGGCATCCCAAAAGTGGTGTGGATGGAGAGTAAACTGGGGCAACAAAAGAGCCCACAAATTCCCGTCTCCTTTTCACCCGGCTCTCTCCATGGAGCCACTTCGGTGGTCTTGAAATAGCTCTGTGCAGAGAGGTGGACGAAGGGAAAGCAGCAGTTTGCAGGCTCCTTTGTAGCCACAGTTTACTCTCCAGCCACACTGCTTTTCGGATGCCCAGAGGGGGGAGTTCTGCAGCTGTGAGGAGGTGATGTTGCATGCCCACAGAAAGGGATCTGCATGTCACCTTTGGCACCCGTGCCATAGATTTGCCAACACTGTTCTAGCACATTAATCTTGAAACCTGCCTAGTAGGAACAAAGGTTGCTAACATCAATTGGCATGTCATGTATTCAAAGAGTGTTGTGATGAACTTTGGGGCTTCAAGTAAATAACCCCTATCATAAAGGGAGGGGATCAGGCTCAAGGAAGCTTTTTTCTACTTACTTCCTGTACATATTTCTAATTTCTGTGCCATGTTATCTACTTAAATACTACAAAATAAGTGATTTAGTGTCATGGTTTTTCTAAAATACTCAATTAAGCAACTAGAACATTATGCTACACTTCAAATCTTCTGCTTCGTTTTCTTACATGATGTTTTTTCTTTATTTCCTGGAATAAGTTTTATACTTTTGCTACATTTTTTTTTTTCCTTGGAACTAAAAGAGGAATCAGTCATGTCAAAGGTATCCCCCTATCAACTTTATATGGCATTTTCTGGAACCAATTATTTGGAGCAATTACTGTATACAATAATGAACAAGTGATTACTTAGTTATTCCCCACCCACCCAAATGACGTATTTAATTCAACTTTATTGAAAAAGGTTCAATGACACAAACATGTCATTATATGGTTCTCTTTAGACTACAGAAATTCAAACAAATTTACAGAATGCCCTTGTAGATAAAATTTGTGCTGGCCTCTAATTAAGATTAATTATTTCAGAGCAGAATTGAGGTCAAAGAAACACTCAGTCCAGATAAAATAAGATACAATAAAGAACAACTGCAGCACCTAATATTTTATAAGTGGGTATTTTGTGGAGCTTGTCAAAATGACCATAGCCTCCACTTTGTTATGTTTCTCCAAGGAATATTGTTTATATAGGTAATTTCGCCTTTTGCACCTTGCGTATCAAATCGCAAACTCAATATGAAAATTATGACTGCTTTTTCATGTTTTCTTTAGTGAACATATACTGTGAGTATATTCAATGTGTTTTTCCTTCATTAAGAAAATGAACCTTTGAATGCTAAGCCCTTATAGGAGTACTGGCGATAATATCATTCCCTCTGTGCCTTTCTAAATTTTCCTTGCTTTGAGTACCCCTGCTTCTCCTTCTGTAAAGACGAAAGGAGTCCATGATGAAACATGGATTTATTGAAGTACCAAAACTCATTAAAAGGTCAGCAGGGCCATGCTACAAAATTAAGAACTTGAGAGGACCACTCCCAAGGTTCTTCAGAGAAGGGGAAACCCTTATTAGTCTGGTGGGAGGAGCTTAGCCCTGTCTCCACTAACACCTTTTGAGTAGAGATGGGCCCGAAATGCCAAAACGGCATTTCGTGGTTGTTATTTGGATCCTGGGGTTGCTTCATTTTCGTTTTCATTGTTTGGGGCCCCGGGGCCCACTTCATTTTCGTTTATTCATTTTTTGGGCGTGGTGGCAAGCCTGCCTGGAGAATGTTCCCGCGGCCGGGGGGAGCCCTCCCGGGGCTGTATGCCACCAGTGCCAGTGGCATGCCAACAGGGAGAGTGTTCCCGCAGCCGCGGGGAGCCCTCCCAGACCGTGCGCCACCCGGGCGTGGAGGGAAGAGTGAGCTACCCTTCTGGGATCCCTGGGATCTCCTGGACCTCTCCCGCCCTGGGCTCTCCGGGAAGGTGGTGGTGGTCCTCGCATCCTGGGGGGGGGACGCCAGGCGGGTGCGCTGGCGAGGGGCACTGACAGGGAAGGGGCAGTGGGGGGGGGGGCAGCGGGGGCAGGCAGGGAGCAGATCATCGAGCCCTCCATGTGTGTGGTGTGTGTGGGGGTCATCCCCAGGCGCTCGCAACTCACCTGGCGGTGGCCTCTCCTCCTGACTGAGGTGCTCCTGCTGCTGATGCGCAGGGGCCGCTGCCGCTCTTCCCGGCTAGCCGGGGCGGCTCAGCGGGTCGGTCGGTTGGTGGGGCTCCACCCCATGGGTGCGCTGGCTGGCTGGCTGGCTGGCTGGCTGGCTGGCTGGCTGGCACCTGGTGGGTCAGGGCGGTGTGAGTGAGTGAGGGGGGCATGGAGCTTCCACCCTGCGCCATGTCCGCCGCCCAGGGGAGGCTCCTTGGAGGTGCTCTGCCTCCACTAGTGCGAACGGTGAGGAGCCCGCACTGCATGCCTGAACACAAGCCCTCGGGGGAAGTGCCCCCTTTGGAGCACGAGACGGTCGTGGGGAGGTTGCTGGACTTTGTAGTCCCCGGAGGAGAACTTTTTTGGGTGCGGTTCCCACACTCCCCATGCGCCCATTCCCCTACCCTACACACACACACACACACACACACACACACACACACACACAGCGTTCAGTTGGGGGGACACCGGAGCCCTTGAGGCGCATCCTTCGCTGGTGGCAGCTTCCCGGCTCCAGCGGGGATCCCCAGCTCGCGCTCCCTCCAGCCATGGCTGGTGGGGACCATCAATGTGGCCGGCGCTACAGCTGGATTTAATTTTTTAATGCTGACCACGTGGCCCACACTACATACAGCTGTAGCGTGGGCCATCATATTTTTTTTTTCCCCTGGGGGTCCCTGAAGCCAGGAAGTCTGGACCAGGAAGGCCAGCACCAGGTAGGTCACTCATCGTGCATGGCCATTAACGAAAACGAACAGTAACAGAGATAATTTTATTTGTTTTGTTCCTAATTCTTCACCAGAGTCATTATTTGTTCTGTTATGTAACGGAACGAATAACGGATAATGGAATGAAAAAAAGTTTCATTTCGTGTCCATCTCTACTTTCAAGTGACCTAGACATGCACAGCCAAAACAGGGTGTTGTATACAGGCAGCTAGCTGTCCTTGGAGTAGTGTAGTGTGAGGTCCTTCCTTTGCTATGCCTCCATAGTTCCCACTGACAACAGCTACCATGTAGATGTGGCAGTCCTCTCGAGTGGCACAGCCACTCTACCAACCCTTGACTAGGCTCTCCAATGCAGTGTGAGGAATGAGTAGATGCAGGAGGAGGGCCACCTGTCAGGCTACAGGTAGGCTGATCAGGAGGCCTATGCTGCCTTCCTCGTTCCTCTGCCAGTGGTGTGCCTGTGTCCAGGGCCGGCACATCCATTAAGGCAAACAAGGAAGTTGCCTAGGGTGCCAAAATGGAGAGGGGGCGCTGGCCAGCCTGCTGCCCCCTCGCCGCTGGCCACCGCCGCCCATCTGCCCGCCACCATCCGCCCGCCGTCCCCCGTGCCCGCTGCCGCTCCCCCCGCCCATCGCCATCCCCCATGCCTGTCGCCACCCCCGCCATCTGCCACCCCCTGCAACCCCGCCCCCACCCCCTGCCCTGCGCCCCCGCCACTGCCTGCCCCACCCACCACCCCTCACCTAGGGTGCATAAAAACCTAGCGCGGGCCCTGCCTGTGTCTAACTCTCAACTAATGACTCACCTGGCCTTATCCCAACAAACTCAGATCACTTTCTCAAGTAGCACCAGAAAATCCACCCATTGTCTGATGCCAAGATCTTGGTGGTGAGTGGTCTCCCATTCATCTGTTGAGCATTCCAGCAATGGCAGTATCTCTTTAGTCTTGAAAGCCTCTCAGTCCATAGCTGCAGCCCAACAGTCCCCCTTTGCCTGGCTCACTCTGATCTTTAAATCTCACTGCAGCCATTGCTTGTAGCCTTGAGAGTGTCATCTGTGTCTCTGCCACCAGAATCCCAGTCCGCAGGAGAACTGAGTCTGGAATTTGACCGTGACTCTCAGGAAAGTTGGAGACCTCGCTTTCAAAGACTAACATGGTTTGGTTCTGTAGCTTTTCATACCATCAATGGTAGAATCCTTTAAGATTCTCCCTCTGGGATAGGAAATGGAGGAATTGTTTTAGAGTGACTCTAGCCCCACTTGGACAGCATGTTCACAAGGTGGTGCAGAGAATTTCTGTTATAGACCTTGGACACTAGCATGTTGATCCTCTCAGGGTTTAGTCCTGTTCCCCATACTGTTTCAACATATTCCTAGAGAGCTAAAAAGGTAATCTGGAATTATGGAGTTTGGTGTCACTACCATGCAGATAAGACCCACTTCTATTTATACCATATCATCTAACCTTGGAGTTACATGGAATGATATTTTAAAAACTATAAACCACCCAGAGACTACTTGAAGTTGTATGGGGTGGTATATAAAGTGTTCTGCTTATAAGCTTTTGGATTTGTTTTATGATGGACAGCCTTTGAAATATGAAAGATTTTGAATCTCGAAAGAGAGATAAACAACTTTTGGATATGCCCCTGTGCAATAAGAAGAAGTAGCCATGTTAGTCTATAGTAGCATAACAGGCAAGATCAAATGGAAAATAAGAAATACAGAAGAATAAATGTTGTATCACCTTCAAGAGTAATTGTTGTGCTTTAATGTGAGCTTTTGTGGACAAGTCCGGTTCCTCAGACATAAAATCCATAAATACTCACATTGTTTGCCCCATGATTTCTGCTGTTACAGATAATAATTGGCATCTACTTTTATTTTTTCAGGAGTCAGAACACAAAGAACACCAGATTTTTTTTTTAAATTATGTGGAGAAGAGGAACACAAGAAAAATGGAAAGGCACAAAATGTTGCTTTTAAATTAAGGATTTCTCCAGGGTGCTGCTGTACACAATCATCTTGAATGGAAGAGTATTGTAAAATAATTCTTTTCCCCCCAAAGGGTGAAGATTAAAGATGATGAACGTCTGTAGTTATTTATACATGCTCAGTCCTTATTTATGTTCAAAATATGCTTGGGCCTCAGTAGACATATTTATTTATTTATTTATTTATTTATTTTTACAATTTATATGCCGCCCACTACCCAAAGGTCTCTGGGCGGCTTACAATCAAAAAGTTAAAACAGTTAAAACATCAGATATCAATAAATAATTAAAACAATAATAAATACCTTACACTAATGGACCCAGCCTCAAAACCCCAGATGTTGTTAGAGACATCCAGGTGAGCTTGGGTAGGCTTTTAGTATTCATTCCAAATGTATAACAGCCAACTATGTGCTCTAAGATTATTTTCTTGTATGTTGGGAGGAAACAGGTCAAACAAATGATGCTCCCCCACTACCTGGCAGTAGGATCCTGCATTTTTATTAGTGACTGAACCACAGGACCAGTATGCTGCTTGTTCATGTTAGAAGATGTTGTGTTATATCGGTTTGCATGCCCCCTTGTTGTCATAGATAAGCTACCGATGAGTTGTTAGCCTGTTGTTTATGCGACACAGAAGCACTGTCTCATAATGTTTAATTGCTGTCTGTGTGCACACATATTACTTTTTAGTACAAATGGTGGAACTGTTATGTACGGATGTTGGAAAAAAGGGAGTGCTGTTTCTTCTGAAATATGCTTTTAGAATTGGGTGTATCTTCCCTGCTCCAATTTTGCAGAGCCTCTTCTCCCATGAAAACGAATGTGTACATAACACGTTTTTAAATGTACAAAAATACAGGTTGGGCATTACATTCTTTTGTAACAACATTTGTAGTTGCTCTGTATGTGCGCAGCAATTGGCTGCCCTACTAACAGAAGGAACAATCACATTTATGAAAACTGCAAATAGAAATTATAAACTAATAAACTACTAATGGATGCCACAGCTGAATCTAAGCATGGATCACAGGGCATCAATCATTAGACAGCAAGCTTTAAGATTGTGTTAATTAATATAATTGCTTCATGATGAGAAATTTATGGCACAGTAGTACATTACCTTTTCAGCTCTGATATCACTATAGTTTTATTTGCATACATAGATATTAATTAAGGAATTTAAGTTTAATTTTTATTTGCCTCTTAATCTAGCTCCTTAACATGGTACTCGCCCCTTAGGAATTAATTTAACAGCTAATGACATATCAGTGATTGGTTTTTTATTTCATAACTTTTGAGTATCAACATTAAGGTTGCAATCCTGTACAAACCTTCCTTGGAGGAACCCCCATTGAATTCTGTGGGTCGTATTTCTAATTTGAAATGTAAAGATACAAATTGTTAATCAAGGATTTTTTCCAGCAAGGACAGCTCTTTTCTTCTCTTCACAGTTCAATAACAATTGGGAACAGCTGGAAAGCTGGCGGCTGTCTGTAAAAATGGCAGCCTTTTTTCTGACAGTGATATCAAGTCAACACAAAACATTAGCTGAGTTATTCTTTCCTGGATACTATTTCATCCATCCATCCACTGTTCTTTCACTTATGTTGTCTTCCATGCAGGCTGTCATATTCCGAAGTCCAATAAAGTAAATTTTTCTATCTCTGTCCCAAAGTATGAGTGGTGGGGTATAGACATGGGCATGACTTGGCAAAATTCTCGTTTCCATTTCCGTTCCTCGTTTCTGTTACGCAACGGAAACGGTAACGACAATTAAGCCGTCAGAACTCGAACTTGAACCGATAAAAGAAAAATTGGGTCTGATTTGTCGTTGTCGTTCATGGCATCGCGGCGATCGCGCGATGCCAAGTGGCACAGAAAAAAAGTTAAAAAAAAACAACAACCCGATTCCCGGCCAAAAAAGCAGGCGAAAAATGCCTGCCTGAGTGAGGGCACCTACCAGAGGGGGGGTTTCTGGGGGGGGGTTCCCCGGCCTCCCCCCCTCTCCTGTCCTGGGCTGCTCACTGGGGGGCATCCTTGTCGTCTCGCCATGCCATGCGGTGCGGGGGGATCCAAAATGGTGACCGCAATATTTTTTTTGAAATCATGGTCCAAAAACCCACCAAAGCACCACACAGAAACATGCGAAAATTAGGTATTTTAACTGCCTGAATTTTTACAGTAGCAGCAGTGGGTTTTTCTTGCAATAAACATCTGTCTCCAATCCCATTGATTTTTTTTATTTTATTTTTTATTTTTTTACACCTGCGCAATGATGGGCTGGCCATGGGATGGGACCATGCAAATTTTTGGAGCCATTCCACCAATCGCATGGCCACTTAGCCAGGTTCTGGGATGTGCCAGTTGGGCATAAAAAGCCCACTATAACCCTAGCCCTAGCCCTAACCCCAACCCTAACCCTAACCCATACACCATACACTGTCCTTCTTAGTGGGTCAGAGGCACCCAGAGGTGCAGCCCACTAACTCACCCTAACCTTACCCATAATAACCCTAAGCCTAGCCCTTGCCCTAACCCCAACCCTAAGCCAGATCTGTACTCGCATTGCACTACACACAAGTACACTTCCCTTCTTAGTGAGCCAGAGGGCGCCCAGCAGAGGCATTCTTCTCTCACCTCGCTCACCAGTCCAAAGTTCCAAAAAACTCTGTACGCCAGTATGCTGTCCTTCTTAGTGAGCTAGAGGCACCCAAAAGTGAGGTGCCTCTGCTAGTGCCACTTGGTACGCAATGGCTACATGGTCATGTACCCTTCCTTTTCCCTTTGTAGGGGGCCAGAGGAGGCATCCACCCCAGAGAGGTGCCTCCAGGAGCCTGCTAAATGCCTTCCCTTCGTAGCGGGCCAGAGGAGGCACCCACCCCAGAGAGGTGCCTCCAGGAGCCCGCTACCCTACCCCCCCTAAACCAGTACTAACGACAAATGACAAACGAAACGACAAATTTTTGAAATTTTTTGCGACAAACGGAAACGAGCTGAAACAGGCCGGCTCCGACACACGACAAGTCGAAACATCATTTTTCCTGGTCGTGCCCATCTCTAGTGAGGTATAAAGGCAACCCTTTCCAGGGTAAATGTATTCCAATGGAATGGACAATGGAAAGCATATTATATTAATTAAATGAGGCAAGAAGGGTTGATTTGGAGGAACCAGACTAAAGGCCAGTGTTAGAAAAGACTTGTCCTCATTTATTTCTGTGGTTGTATCACTCTCACTTTTTGTTAGACATATAGATGTCTTTATATTTTCGTTTTTCTGCACAAAATACAAACAGTAATGAACCTCTTCCTTTCCTATAAGTGATCCTGCATCTTGTCCTTTATTTTTATCACAAACCTGTATTGTGATCCTGTATTTTGAACAATCTTCTCCCTAATGTTTAGTTCCATTCAGAATCTTGCATCCAGGGCTGAAATTCTATTGTGCAGCTCTGCATGGGCAACAGGTGCTAATGTCACCAGAAGGGACAAATCACTGATTGAAAGAAAATCACAGTTGATGAAAGGCAAGTCTGGTGTGCACGTAAATCAAACACATTTTGACATAGCCAATGCTCACCCAAAATCATTGCAGGAAGCCGTTAATCAGACTGATTAATCAGTCCCAGTTCCCTGGTAAGAGGAGGTGGACAAGGGGATGATAATAGAGATGGTGGCAGCAGCACTAAGTCTACTCTCCTATTGCAGGAAGAAGAGGAGGAGCTCCCCTGCCTTGATCAGAGAAGATTAGGAAAACCCAATAAGCAGCAGAGGAGGCAGTGACATTTACACCGTTTGCACTGCTGCTGTTTTTCTTCCTTTATATTTTCTTCTTATTTTTCCACTATGTGCATTTAGACAGGATCACAAAAGTATACTGACTGACAGCTGACAAGGAATGAAAAGAAGGAGGGTGAGGAAGACGTGTTGAGAAAGGGTGCTTTTTATGACAGGAAAGTGGGTGAACTATAAAGCCAATACAAACTGCAGCAATCTGATGAGGGCTGGTGTGGTTTTATGTCCTGCAATAAGGTGCCATTGTATGTGAATTAAAAAAATGACCCTGTTCTTCCCTATGTAGTAAAACCCCAAGTTGGGGTAGCAGCACCTCGAGCAGCATAACTCAAAGGGCCTATCTAGAAATATTGCAGGGTAGATGATATCCAAAGTCACAGAAAGGTCCTCTAGAATCCCCTTTATAAAGAGGTCTGAACAACAACAAAAAGTGTTTTGTTGTTTTTGCTTTTTTGTTTGTTTTTTGGAACTCCAGAACATTCGTTCCTATGGGAACATTCGTTCCTATGGGAAACTGCACTTCGCAAGATAAAATTTTCATAAAACGAAGAGACCCACAGGATGAATTCATTTTGTCTTGTGGTGTATTACTGTATTGTTTTATTTAAAATACTAGCTGTATAGACATGTAATATTTGAATGTCACTATCCCACGGACCAAAAGGTTCCGGTTCTGGCAGGGGAGCATTTGGTAAGCTGCAGTCAGATGGTGGTAATTTATTTTCTAATTTCTTCTACTCTAATAGTCCTTACTCATCTATCAATCTCTGTCTTCACTACTGATAAGTGAAGCAATTTGGCTAAACCTTAGTGTTGGAGGTTTTAGTGTCCGCTCAGCAGATAGTTTTTCAACTGCTGAAGAAGATTACAAAGAGGTTATTATCAACATCCTTTTTGCCCCCACTCCTCCCTACTCCTTCCCTCCTTGATTGACTGCATCCAGGAGGTGCCATTATTCCCATAACCTTCTGGTCTGAGCCTGGTCTGTGGCTAATTAACTCTTTCCACAGGGAAAGATGAAGAGTAGTGGCACCAGCTGGAGAGAGAGAAGGTCCTTCATACATCTACTCAGAGTGGAAAGCAAGGGAGTAGATAAAGTAATCATGGGTGAATTAAACTCAACAGTTTATTCTACCAATGAAGTGGAGGTTATGGATGTAATCCCCTCCTGTATTATGTCAGTTTTTGAGATTCACACCTTTATCAATCACACCAATTTCCAAACTAAAAACAGGAGAAAAACAAAATTTGCAGAGCCTTTACACCCTCTTTGCCCTCCAAGGGTTTCACCCAAACCACCTCTGTCAACAAAGTGAATATGGCATACCACAATAAAGCGGCGGCGGGGGGGGGGGGGGGGGGGAACAAGCCAAGATAACAGATTTTGTTAAATATCTGACTCCTGTAGCTGGAACAGAGCCTGCCACTGTTCAGTTAATTAACCCTCCCATAGATCTTACTTGGAGTATATTGAGTATATAGCTGGATTGCAGCTATATAAATATCAACTTGTATACTGACTTTGGTAATTTATAAACAATGGGACCCCGGGATTGTCCAAACTCCCCGGTCATGTTAGAACGACCGGCAGTGATCAACGAGTCTATAAGTATAAATCCTTTGCAGTTAAAACCTAAAATCACAGACACATTTAAATCCAGAATCCACATAGAACTTGTCATATCTGAGGAGGAAGGTAAAAGGACTGGAGCATCCACAGACAATGGTAGTATAGGAGAGAACACTCTCAGGACGCTGAATTGAAGTTAATTAAAAGTTTATTAAAAGAGCCCAACGCGTTTCGGCCCAAATGGCCTTCTTCAGGGACTTTTTCACTGTGCTCAAAGAAACTCTGGAAACAGTTTAATGTCTTGCTTCTCATATCTGAGGAGGGTGGCAGCCTCCCTGCTCATGATCCACTATTAGAAATCAGAGACATTCTTAAAGAAATTAAGTAGCTTCTGGTAGTTACTCTAAGATTCTTAAAGGGAGCAGAATACCCCATAACATCAAATTCAGAGTTTCTTCTGGGACCGAGGAAGTGCCACAATGCCACATATCAGGAGGATGAAGTGGATAAAGTGAACTACTATAACCTGTCTCCTAAAACCATAGACAGAATTGCAAGCCTTTCCCTGGAGGAACTACTACTGTGTGTAGATCTGAAGGCTAGAACCCATTCAAAATCTACTGCAACACCTCAAGAAGTTACTAAGAACAACACTGCGGGACAGACTGCAACAGATCTCAGGGATCCCCAAACATCTCCAGAGGATGATGCTGCAACAAAGAATACCTCCAATTGCAGAAGGGAAGTACCTGTTTCCACCAAGCAGGCTACTATTTCCAACTACCCCAAATTCAAGGGTAAGAATGTTAAGGGAAAGGGGGTTGGCAAGCCAATGGGCAGGAAGGAAAGAAACATGGAACTTCTGACCCTTGTTCAATCTGCTAGAAAAGACTGAACCCTGTATTAAAGCTAATTCCTTTTGTAAATCACTGCAGAATGAAATGTTTCTAGAAGATCTGAAAGGAGCAAAAGTCCTTAATCAGAGGAAGGAGTCCAGAAAGATGCAGCCAACCAATGTCCCTACTCAGTCTTTACATACCTTACCCCCAGAAGACTTGCAACCTACCAACTCAGAGTCTCATTCACAACATCAACATTTGCGGACTCTTCAAAATAAAATTAACATGTCAAATCCCAACAAAGTCTGTAGACTCTGGTTCCAATATGGGTAATCAAATTCTGGTTCTTATTAGGAAAAAAGAGGAAAAGGCCTAGCCATGGAGGGCCAAGAAGGAGAAAGGTGTTTTGGATCAAGGAAAAGAAATGGAGGTTTACTCCCCCTCAGAACCAATTGAATACCCTTAGCCTCGAAACACAATGGTACTATAACCCCAGTTGCCAGAGAAAATTCATATATGGTACATCAGGAAGGCAGCAGATGGACTGATGCAGAGTACAGTTTCCCCCAGAAATAGTATAGATCTGCTATTAGTTTAAGAGGCAAGGCACCAAGGAAATCTCTTGAGTCAGTGAATGAGTTAACTATTTGGGAGAACAACAATGGAAGTAGGGAGTTGACTCCCCTATCTGTACTTACAGAACTGGTGAATTCTAATCAGTCTTTTATCCTCATTCCACTAGGCTCTAAATCATCTTATTGTGATCCAGCCACATCTTGTGGTATAAGAAATGGTAGTTCATTTTTACAGCAGATCCCATACAAGTGCTCGATGGTCTTGCAATTCACTTGACCTGTTTCTGAGTCTAATCCCTCTCCTGCTCTAAATAGCTGATTTCATTCCTCAAGTGGTATGAATACCGTAGTTGTACATGCTTTCCCTTCTCTAGGACATTATGCAGTAAAGTTACTACAGTAGGCAGAAAAGCATGTCTGAATCCTCCAACAAGCCTAGAAAGGCCATCGGAGCCCCTATAAGTGCTTTGTAGTGATCTGGAGGTCACTTCCGGTTTTTCAGAAGTGACTTCTGGTTTGGTGAGAAGCACTTTTAGGGCCTCCGACGGGCCCACGGAGACCATCTGAGGCCCTTTTGGGGCAGCGTGAGGCCTGGGGCAAGTACAGGAGGCATGAAACAGGCCTTTTCAGCTTACCCCAAGGGGCTTTTTTTCATATTCTGCAGTCCTGCGATATACCAGGACCGTAGTATATGAACCGCGAAAGGGTAGGGGGTTACTGTATCCTGGAACGTATCGGGATGGTCATCCAAAGTTGGAGATATTACCTTCAAAGAGTATGTTGGCATATATGATATTTTATTGTTTCAAGAGACATGGACGCAGAAGGATATAACTTTGGATGGTTGTGTGTGTCATACACTAAAAGCAATTCCCAGTGTAAGTGGAGGGCAATGTAAAGGGGGTTTGGCTATTCTTGTTTCAACCAAGTTACAGGTTTCTACACTTAATCTGGTTCCCCTCCTTGAAATTGCTACTGCTATGGTTATGAAATTTAAAACATTTTACTTTTGATTAATATTTATATTCCTCTTTAGAAATCTTATTCACAATCATCTAAGCTGTGGGCCAAATTGGAGGAATATATAGATAAATTAATATTACTTTACCCTAATGCTTCTATTGTAATTGTGGGAGATTTCAATGCCAGGATAGGAAAAAATGACGAGATCCTGTTCAGATGTTTCAATTTGATTCCTCCAGATTCCACTTCTCAACATTATCTCTATTGCAGACTCTCCTTAGTTACAATCATAGTTGTAATTTTGCTGGTTTGTGCCTTATGCACACAACCGCTAATTTGGATCTAGTTATTCTTAATGGGAACATCAAGGGAGACAGGCCGAGTGAATACACATTTACATCTACCTCCAGAGAATCATCCATAGACTATGTCATAACCTCCCACAATTTGGTGGACTTGATTTCTGACTTCAAGGTGGATTACCACCCTGAATGTGATCACTTTCCTCTAGTAATGGAGTTCAATGGTCAAAGACTTAAATGTATTTGCAGACAGACTCCCAGCATTAGAGCACACAACTGAAATGAGATCAGCCCACTCAAAATGGTCTCCCAAATTATCCAATTCCATGAGGCAACTTTTACATTCAGAGCCTTATGCCGACTCCCTTGTTAAAACATTTGATATGTATGACAATCTGATTAATTCTCTCCAATTTTATCTAACTTATAAAAATGTCAGGAGCTGCCAATTTCATGCCTCTCATTCAAAACCTTGATTTGACAAAGAATGCAAAGCTGCAAAACATAATCTTGTGGTGAAATACTGGTCTTATAGAGAGCAGAACTTATATAGGATTCTGTCTGATTGATTCCTATTAAAGAAGAACTATAAAGCCTTGATTAAGAACAAAAAAGCTCAGGCCCAGAGAGAGAGATGGAAATGTTTAATAATTGCATCCAATTTAAAGGACTTTGCTTCCTTTTGGAGGTTAATAGCAGAGGGCATGACAGATTACAACCCCAAATATAATTTTTGTATACCTCCCATTGCCTGGGAGGCACATTTCCAAAATATATATTCAGGAGACCCTGTTATCACCTTACAACCCCAGGAAGAGATGTCATATCTAGGATAATGCCCCCTGTCACCCCCAGGGAAACTGTATCATTAATCTACCAACTAAAGGTAGGAAAAGCCCCTGGAGCAGATTATATCCCAGTAGAATTGTTACTTGCCAACTCTGATTGGTGGGCTCCAGTCCTGCCATCTTTATTTACTTGGGTTAACTACACAGCAACCATTCCAGAGAACTGGGGATTGGCTATTATTATTCCTATATTTTTAAAAGGGAAAGAGGTGGGACCCCACTAACTTCCATCCAATAAGTTTGCTGAGTATAATCAGCAAATTATACGCAAGAAACCTGTTAGGTAAATTATCGGACTGGCTAAAAGAGGAAAACATCCTAGTCAAGGAGCAATCAGGCCTTCATCTCGGAAGGTCAACCGTCAAATAGGGTCTTATACTCCAACACTTAGCCCATAAATATTCTACACCAAAGGGTGGAGCACTATTCGCTGCCTTCATTTATTTTAATTCTGCATTTGACCTTATCCGATGAGAAATGTTTTGGGCCAAATTTGAAGCCACTTATATTGTTAGGTGTCTCCTTTTGTTAATGCGGCATCTACATGAAAGCACTTGTCTGCAGGTTCTTTGTAATGAAGCTGGTGGTCTGTCCAAGTCAATTCCCATTCACAGAGGAGTCAAAAAAGGTTGCATTCTGGCTCCTACATTATTTAATTTTTATATCAACTATTTGTAGAAAACTTATCAAACCCTGATTGTCATCCCCCCAAACTGTCCTCCCATCCCCTTTCAATATGTTATATGCAGATGATGCAGTTTTGCTGTTGCTATCTTGCATTGGTTTACAACATCTTCCGAGGGCTCTCTTCTCCTACTGCACCAGTGAGCAGCTAATTATTAACTATTCCAAAACCAAGGTTCTGATAATAAGTAAAAGAAGAATCGAACACAAATGTCCCATCAACGGGACCCCATAGAGCAGGTGACAAGCTATAAATATCTTGGCTTTGTTTTTCACTCATCTGGCTCTTGGTTCCCTCAGATTAAGTCTGCTGAAATAAATGCTAGGAAAAATAGTACTATCAGTGATCCATAAAACCAGGTGCCAAGGTTTATATTTTCAGTCTTTGGCTAAAGCTTCTTTTCCATTCCAACAGTCTATCCTCATTGAATTTATTGGACTCATTTTGTTCAAATAAATCTTTGCAAATAGGTCTCTCCCTAAACCACCTTATATTGTTGGGCTATAGTAGTGCTAAAGCAGTAATTAAAGGATTTGGGATGTTGAACTCCAAGAACATCAGAGTTTGTTGGTTAGCTCCAGTGTTGTCAGATCCAATGTTTTTACTCTCCCCTTTTATTTGAAGACTGTTTCTCTACCTAAACACAGAAGAGCATTCACCATAGCAAGACTGAATGTGTTACCTTCTAGGCTGTTGGATGGAGGATTTTTAGGTATACCACACTGGTGAAGTGGAAACCGTAGGACATGTTTTTTAAAATTGTCTGTTTTAGTGGTTTACACAAATATATTTTGTACCCAATTCTCCAAAAAAATTTCAGGAAGATCTATTGAATTTTATATTTCCCTGCAACTTTCTGACAGGGATCCTCATGTTATGTCTGCTGTGGCTAAATTTTGTGTGACAGCTATTGCTTGTTGTAGGGCACTGGTTATGTATGGCCCTATGAATGCTTCCATTACTGCTTCTATCTGAGTCCCTGTCCTACAGTCTTAAGCTTTATGCCCATACTAGTAGTATTATTATGGTGGAAAAACATTGGAATTTTACTTCAGTGCACCCAGTTGCTCAAATCCTATACCTTGTTAAGGATTTCTGGAATTGTAGTTTTTATATGACCCAGGCCAGATGGCTTCCGGTATTTTATGATTCTTACTTAATTGTATTTATTTAAACTGTATTTCATATTAATTTTGTCATTTTGTTGGTGGTTGACAATAAATAAATAAATAAATAAATAAATAAATAAATAAATAAATAAATAAATAAATAAATTCCCTATCCCATGCCACGGTGGCCCAAGGGACTGTCAAAATGAGTTGCATGTAAGAATATTACTATCACCCTCTCCACCATTATCATAAAGAGAGAGAAACCAAAACAGCCCAATGAGAGCTGACCATGGAATTCTTCATAGTAAGCTGGGGTTGGAGAAAGATGGACAGAATTGAACATGCTGGAAGAAGGCATGACTGCCAAGCTGGAATGTCACACACGAGAATGCCACACTCCAGAGGTTTGTTGCAGATTGGTCCCACTAGTCTCATTTAAAAAATGTTGAGTGTTCTAATTCATGCCACAGAACATCTTCCAGCAATTGTTAAGATAATTGCTACATCAGTATGAAAACAAACAAGGTTCTCCTCCCTTGTCCATTGAAGAAATGGTCTGACCAGCTTCAGAAGAACAAGATATGGATAAACAAGATGAAGTGTAATTGCCCTGCACTGACAAGACTCTAGACCAGTGGTTCTCAACCTGTGGGTCCCCAGAGGTTCCTGGATTGCAACTCCCAGAAGTCTTTATCACTAACTGAGCTGGTCAGGATTGCTGGGAGTTGCAGTCCAGGAACATCTGGGGACCCACAGGTTGAAAACCACTGCTCTAGACTATAACAATCCTGAGCAACATGATTAGGTTAATTCAATTGCATTTGAGAATATTTCTGTGCATGTTGTATTTGACCATTTGTTTGTTACTTTACATATACCTGTTGAACTTACTTGACTAAACATTTCTGCGTTATTGCTTATTGGTGTGATTGTTTTGATGATTTGGTCATATTCAAACCCCCATATTACTGGTGACTGTCCTTATTTTCTGAAGCTTTTAAACTTGTTTGAATCAGAACTATTTTACTGAGAAATGTGAAGTTTTTGATGTTTTATATTACAGAAAACTTGTTATCTCTTAAAAATTAATTAGAATGGAATTTTAAAAGAGGGAGCTATGTAGAAGTAATTGCCTTTCCTTTAGAGTTACCTTTGCTTTTATAATTTTCACTTTCTTTTGGGGTGGCGGAGCCATCAGAATATCCACAAACCTGAATTTCTCTTTGGCATCTGCATCTGCAGTCTCTTTGATCTGACTGGTATATTTTAACATACAATATATTTCAAGCTAGATGGAAATAACACTCTCTGCTTCATTGTTCATGCATAATGCATGTGACAAACATAAAATTGTAGCTGTGTAGTTACTTATCTCTTCTCAAAAGGCAGCCAAGGACAAACTACATGGTACGCTACAGATGCAAGTGACAAATCTTTAGCTTTGGTGGAGTTCAAGTGTCTGGAGAGGGGAGTTTTAGAAAGGAATGCACAAATATTCCCTCTTTCAAACTTTTTTTGTATTTCTTCCAATCCTGCATGCATCCTTTTTCTGTCTGTTTTTGACATCCACTTGCAAAAATCTCGCTATTTTTTTTAAAATTTGGATAGTTTAATACATAGTGTTTGGTACTCCATTCCCATTCCACAATTTTGGTCCATATATCCAGAGGTTTTGTAGCATGTAAATGTAGTGTAACACAATTTGCTCCAAGTGTTGATGGCAATTTCAACAGATGTGAAGTGTTATTCACTCTTAAATGGGTATTGTGAGTCAAAAACATATCTAAACTGGAGGCAAATGCTTCTGCTCTCCTTGTAGCCATGCCAGAGGGAAGGGAGGAGAGCAGGAGGCTGTGACATGTTGCACCTTTTTGTTATGCTATAATATGCCTTAGTGTGACATTCAAATTATAGCTGCTGAATTCAAGTCTGGCATCAGACAAATACTGGGGGCAGCTGGGACGGATTACAATATTTTCTGAAATGTCATTCTACTAAGCAACACTAAGGGAGCTGCCATTTTCTATTCCCCATATGCCTCTGGGGCTCTTTTCCAATGTATCTTTGGTGTGACACCTACAGGCATATAAAACCACATTAATGATATAATTGAAATGGGCACTATTTATTACAAGTAGAGGGAATTGCAGTAGAGGGATCAGCAATTATCAATGGAAGAAATGCCAACGAATGCATTCCTGACAATAATCAAAGCTCTATTTTAAAGCCTCCATGAATGGGACCACAATCTTCCAAGGTAACGTATTACATGGTGAAATAGTTATCCCTACCAGAATATCCTCAGTGGTGTTTAGTCAGATTGTTCTTATTTTAATCCAGATGTGCTGGTTCGGGGCCTGTTGTGGACCAAGTAGGTCTTCTGTAGAGGCTACCCCATCTTCTTCGGACCTCTCTGTTACCCTTTGCCCCATCTTTGGATACATTTGTAGGAAGGTGGTGGATTGTCTGGCTGATGCTGGCAAGTAAGCTGGGAAAATAAAGTGCTAGAGGAGTGTTTTCTTTTCCGTACACATCCCACCAGATATCAGGTTTAACTGAGATTAAAATATCTGAGTAAGAAAAGTGAAATATTAGGAAATAATCAGCCAACAATTAACTAGCATAGAATCATAAAGTTGGAAGAGACCTCAAAGGTCACCCAGTCCAACCCCCTGCCATGCAGGAAACCCATCAAAGTAGTCCTGACAGATGGCCATCCAGCCTCTGTTTAAAAACCTCCAAAGAAGGCAACTCCACCACCCTCTGTGGCAGCATATTCCACTGCCAAATAGCTCTAACCATCAAGATGTTCTTCCTAATATTCAAGTGAGTCTCTTTTCCTGTAGCTTGAAATCATTGCCCCAAGTCTTAGACTTTGAAGCCATGGAAAACAAACCTGTCCCCTCTTTGATATAACATCATTTTCAAATATTTAAACATGGCTATCATCTCCCCTCTCAATCTTCTTTTTGTAAAGCTAAACATTCCCAGCTCCCTAAGCCGCACCTCATAAGATATTTCTTCCAGACCTTTAACCATCCTGGTCGCCCTCTTCTGGACCTGCTCAAGGTCGTCAACATCCTTTTTAAACTGTGGTATGCATAACTGAACACAGTACTCCAGGTGGGGTCTTACCAGAGCAGAATAGAGTGGTACTATCACCTCCTTTGACCTAGAAACTATGCTTCTGTTCATGCAACCAAGAATTTCATTGGCTTTCTTGGCTGCCACGTCACACTGCTGACTCATGTTTAATTTGTGGTCCACCCAGACTCCCAGACTCCTTTCATGTGTACTATTCTCCAGCCAGGTGTCTCCCATCCTATATCTATGCAATTCATTTTTAATGCCTAGATGCAGGTTCCCATTTCATTAGCCTTGGCCCAGCACTCTAGTCTGTCAAGTTCATTTTGGATTTTTATCCTATCTTCTAGGGAATTAGCAACCCTTCCCAGTTTTGTATCATCTGCAGATTTAATCAGTCTACTCTTTATTCCTTCATCCAAGTCATTAATAAAGATATTGAATAGCATTAGACCCAGAACAGAATCCTAGGGCACCCCACTAGTCACTTCTCTTCATGCTGAGAAGAAGCCATTTATGATCACCCTTTGGGTATGACCAGTCAACCGATTACAAATTTACCTAACAGTAGCACTATCTATCCCACATTCTGCTAACTTCTTTGCAAGTATATCATGGGGAACCTTATTGAAGGCCTTACTAAAATCAAGATAAGCAACATCCCCTCACCCACCAGACCTGTAATTCTATCAAAGAAAGATCAAATTAGTCTGGTGTGGCTTTTTCTTAAGAAACCCATATTGATTTCTAGTAATGACAGCATTTCTTGTTAAATAATTACACACTCTGCTTAATAATCTGCTCCAAAATTTTCCAGAACAATAGATTTCAAGATGACTGGGTGATGATTATTTGGGTCTTCTTTTTTCCCTTTTTTGAAGATGGGGACATTCGCCCTCCTCCAATCTATGGGGATGTCCCCTGTTCTCCAGGAATTCTCAAAGATTATTGGCAATGGTTCTGAAATTACTTCTGCCAGTTCTTTTAATATAATTGGTTGCAATTCATCTGGTGGCTAAGTAATTTCTTTCATTTGTGTAGGTCTCCTTATGTACTATTGGTCTGTGTTGTGCTGTCAAGTCGGAACTGACTTATAGTGACCTTAATAGGGCTTTCAAGGTAAGTGTTATATTGAAGGAATGGTTTTACCATGTGGTGATTCAAACCCAGTTCTCCACACTCCCAGTCTGTCACTATGTCCACTGTATGGCTCAGGGAATCTATGTGCTCCACATAAAAACAAATCTAGTACATAATGCAGATTTGGGGAGTTTACTGAGATTTAGTGAAAAGATGCTGAAGACACAAGACATCTTTCTTAAAAATTATTTTGGGAGTGGGGAATGTCCAAACAGTAACTCTAATCTGAGATTGAGCTGAATTGCTCTATTTTAAAAGAAATTGAGAGTTAAAGTGAAGTAATAAGCAGCTCTCTTGTTAAGAATATAGAGCATCTTATTTTGGGAGATATACTATTAGAAAGAATCAGATGTGAAATGCTTATTGGCATCCATCTGCCTACTCTCTATTCAAGTTGTAGACAGCAGCAGCAGCTGTGCCAGTTACCCGAAGTTCCTACTGAAATCAAAGGGATGTGTTTTTTCTAGCCAACAGACAGTTCACTTTTTCATTATCACTAAACAAAAAACAAACAACAGAGAGAAAAACAAGGAGGCTTGCCAATACCATGAATTTCTACATTAGCTGTAGCTAAATGGCTAGCAGGTGGTTTGGGGCACAGAGGGAGATGGGGGTAAACAGCAGCCAACCATTTCTTTAGAGTTTATCTATTCTTCCATTATTTCATATTCCAAGTTACTATGGGAAAATCAAATTAACCTTTTATAATGTAAATAGCAGCAAACGGCATATCCCAAATTATTATAAGGATTTTTGAAGTTATAACAAACGGATTTGCAATAAATCCACACAAGCAATGCAAAATTGTATCATGCTATTCAGCTTAAGGGCAAAGAAGATGGACAGATTGTTATATGTCTGTGGAGGGGAGATTTCAACACTGCTAGTCAATTACAGAGTTTAGAGCTTCATAAAGTCAGGATGTTCTACATCTTTATGTTGCTTTTTCCAGCGTCAGATCACTCTACACCAAATAATAGACATAGGCCAGGAGGGAATGGATACCAAAGTTAGCAGGGAATGGCAACTTTAGATATACAACCCATCAACTATTACTCTTTCATTAAGCCTTTAAAGCCCCCAAACTAGCTTGAACATCTGAACAGGAGAAAATCATGACACACATGTGGCTAGATAAGACTGGTGAAGCAAACCACAAACCATCCCCAGAAACACCACTGCAATAGCCATTCTGGTGAAAAAGATCATATTGTGCAAAACAGCCTGGAGTGGTGATTTCAAGTAGGATGGCCCAGCAAAATTCAACTGTCCAATCAGAATGATATATCAAGCCAGAAATCATGTTCAGGACCATATTCTAGGACCCATTTTGAGCAGAAAAATCAATGTTGCAAGAACAGCCCAAAACTCTGATTGTAACAAGTACTGAAACCTATCCAGGAACAACATTTCCAGTATCCATACTGGTCAGAAAATGGATACCGTGTAACAAAAATCCAGGATGAAATTCATCTCTCCCATTGCAAGCTTGGACATGTCTCCAGAGACATTAAATACCCGTTCTGAGTAGAAAATCAATGTCACACACACACACACACACACACAAAACCCCAAAACTGTGACTGCTGAATGGCATATCTCAGCAAAATGCACACATCCCATTGAAATAGAGGGGGCCTGTATAAGAAGCCACAAAGCATCATCAGGAAGATTCAGTTTCAGGCAGAAAATCCATCTTGTGCAAAAAACACAAGCTTCCGAGTAGGAAAGACAAGCTTAATTCATGACACACATGTGGCTAGATTGTTCTCTTTTGTCAAGCTACAAAACAATACCAGAAATCACAGTACAGATTCCAGTACCTATTATGCCCCCGAAATCTGTATCTGGGGCGGTGGGGGGGGACCTTGAAGCAGAAACTTCTGAGTAACAGAAGCCAACATCATTTGCCAGCTATATGAGCCTCAATTCATCAAGCTACAAAACATTTGAAAGTACAGTACCACATTCCAGTTACATTTTCTGCCATAAATGCAAACTATTAAAACTACTTCTTTATTAAAATGTTTGCAAATGATCATCATCAGGCCTCAATGTATGTATGTATCTATGATTCCTTAACTGATCCCGCACAGTGGCAATGAGTAAATACTTCCAGGCAAATTTTTCCTAATTCTCACATTTGTCATATGGGATTCTGATGCAATATAAACCCTCTAATCTTGTACAAAATTTATTTTAATTTTTGAGTGAAATAGTGTCCTTAAGTCAACTAGCAACTGTTACAGGAAAAAATATTTAACCTCTTTCACTGTATCTTGTAGTGTTAATGTGCTAGCCAGTATATTAAAAGTTTATTAAAATAGTCCTTATTAAAATAGCCCAACGCGTTTCGGCCCAAATGGCCTTCTTCAGGGACTTTTTCACTATAAAAAGGTGACATTTAAAAGACATAGAGAGAATTTTACATATGAACAACAAACAGAAGCACTAATAATCAAATGCATGATAAATACTTAAAATGCTGAAACAGTAAGTTTTGTAGGGATACTCACTAAGTGTTACAGGTATACTTTAAAAGCAGTATGGCCTGCTGTCTCAAACTCCTAACTAGCTTACAAAATAACATTCTGGAGAACAACCATATAAGGCGTGGTATGCATGTGTATACAGTCTCAAAATATATAGCTTCAGAAGAGAAGTGATGATAGCAGATACATGGGTATTTTACTGTTTACCCCACCCATATATAGGGTATCATTCACTGCTTGCATGTGTATGGGTGTTGTCTACAACTATTTCCAAACATCTTATTGAAGCGGAATTTGCGGGCATTTATCCCTGTGTTCCACTTGTTGGAAAACATACTCTTATCTTTCTTAGTATTATCACTTCATTGTTTAGAAGGGTAAAAGAACTGTTTTTATTCAACATAACTGCAATATTATACTACAATACATACCATAACCTGTGCTCAAAAAACTCTGGAGACGTAAATGTCTTGCTTCTCAGTCTGTTGCTAGCTACAGCTGAAGACTTTTATAATTGCTGGTGAGATTACCCACTGGTGTAGCATTCAAGTGAAATCCATTTGTAGCTGTAGCCTTGACCAAAATTTTTATAATTTGTAAAAAGTCTATTTCTTCATTCAAACCCATAGGGGATAAGGTGTTTAGCCTAATGATCCAGTCTATTTCTTTTTTTAGAAGGATTTTTTCATTGTTTTTCACAGTTTCTATTGCCCAAAATTTAAGATCTTTTTCTGAATGCTTGTAGTCTATGAAGTGGTTTACTAAAGGAGGCTGATGTTGCTAATATGTTCCCCTATCCGTTTTTTCAAGGGTCTGGAAGTCTTCCCTACATACAGTTTAGGGCAAGGACAGCTGATGACATATACGACACCCTGAGTATTACAGTTTGTGAATTGCATTAAAGTATATTTCCTATTTTGTGTATCTGTAAAATCAGTCATTTTTGTGGTATGTTTACAATAAATACAATGCCCACATGGGTGATGGCCAGTAGGTGGCTTTTTACTTGAGAAATCTTTTATCTGATTTGTTTCTTCTTTGAATTCAGTCCTGATTAAAAAGTCAGATAGGTTTTTTGTTCTTTTAAAAGTTAAAGGTTTTTCTGCACCCATATTGAGGATGTGCACAGGTTAATGTATTGTAGTATAATATTGCAGTTATGTTGAACTTCTTTTACCCTTCTAAACAATGAAGTGATAATACTAAGAAAGATAAGAGTATTTTCCAACAAGTGGCACAGGGATAAATGCCCGCAAATCCGCTTCAGATAAGATGTTTGGAAATAGTTGATAGACAACACCCACACACATGCAAGCAGATGAATGGTACCCTATATATGGAAATAGTGGGGTAAACAGTAAAATACCCATGTATCTGCTATCATCACTTCTCTTTTGAAGCTATAATTTTTGAGACTACACATGCATACCACTCCTTATATGGTTGTTCTCCAGAATGTTATTTTGTAAGCTAGTTAGGAGTTTGAGACAGCAGGCCATACTGCTTTTAAAGTATATAACACTTAGTGAGTATCCCTACAAAAACTGTTTCAGCATTTTAAGTATTTATCATGCATTTGATTATTAGTGCTTCTGTTTGTTGTTCATATGTAAAATTCTCTCTATGTCATGTCACCTGCCATTTGGGCCGAAACGCGTTGGGCTATTTTAATAAGGAATAAACTTTTAATATTTACCAGCATCCTGAGAGTGTTCTCTCCCACACTGCTATTGTCTGTGGATGCTCCAGTCCTTTCATGTTAATGTGCTAGCCTCCAGCCTTTTCACAGGCAATTGACAAACACCACTTCTAATTTTTCTCTTTCGCTGCTTCACTAGCTTCACTAGTAAATTAAATCCTTCAGGCTGTTTTAAATTGAATAAAAATAAAAGAAGTTTATTTATTACAAAAGTAGAATCAAAATCATGAGGGTGACGTGTTTAAATACAAACAAAAAGAGGAATATAGTTCAAACCCACTTAAGTTTATTTACTGATAAAGCTGCATATATGCACACCCAGTTCCTAAGTTTAAAAACTTTAGACATTTAATTTTCCTCACAGACACTCTAAAACTCCTATCTCTTCTCTTTCTATCTTTTATCCAGTAAGCATAGGTCCCTATCTATCCCTATCTGATTCTCCCAGACTCCATGAGATTTCCTGACTAAATCAGTGCTGAGCAGAGCCTTAAATTCCATCAGGCCACTCACCAGACTCTCTAATGGTGAACAATTGAGCTTCTGTGGGTGCATCTCTACTATGGGTGTGAGGGAGGAAACCTTTTCAGAATGAGCTAAGGCAGGGTTGAGGAACCTTCCCAGAATTGAGCTTATATTTCCAATGGCAAAGGATTGTGGGAGTTGTTATCCAAAACAACTGGAGGGCCAAAGTTTGGACATGCCTGCTCTAATTGGTCTACAAACCCACTAATTAGTACAGACACTTCTCACCAATTATTCATTACAACAGGTAAATGCCACAACTGTCATCATTTGGACACATTTTAGATGTATTATTTTGCTTATTTCCACTTTCTTCTCTGCTCATTCTTGCTACGTGCTTGGGACATGCTCTGACTCATGGCAACCCTATGGATGAATACTCTCTAAAATTTATTGATCAGCTTTTCCTGACTTGAGTCCATGGTCTCTTATAGGGAGTCAGTCTATTTCAATTCTCTTCTCCTACTGCCTCCAGTCTTCCCCAACATCGTTTTTTTTTCCCCCAGGGAAACCTGTCTTCTCATGATCTGGCCAAGGAAGGGCAGTCTCAAGTTTGCTCGCCAGGGGAACAAACAGAAGACATAACCATTAACCAGAGTAACTACCAGCCCAAAGTCAGTAGCCGGAATGTAAAGCAGATACAAACACTAAGTCCAGGGAGGAACCAAATCCATCATCTAGAGAGCAGTCTGAAGTCAAGGTGTTGAGCAGGAAACAAGAGTCAAGGCCAGGGAATTGGGAGCAGACAGGAACGTGGAAGCAGGTCAGGGGACTTGTTGCTTCCATGAAGCACCCTTAGCCCAGGTTGCCAACTTGCTCACAACTATCTTTCTTCAGACTGACAAAGCTGTTTGGATGAGCAGTGAAATGTTTCAATCTCTCAGGAAAGGAAGTCCAGCTGCCATGACTCAACTTCCAAATAACTTCCTGGATGACTGAGAATCTTCACAGATATATTTCACTTGAGGGAATTTGCCTCTGGAATTTATGGTGTCAGTGTTACACATAGGTCATTACCCAAGGGAATTTTGGCCATTATTATTTTTTAATGGCAAAACAGTTTGCAAAAGCAAAGCAAATGGGGCTGGGCTGTCCTATCAAACAGCAACAAATCAGAAACATTAATCTTTAGAAGCATTTGTTTCAAAAACAATAATATTCTATATTATTTCTAAATATATACAAATAATATCTGTCAATGAATTACATATTTCCTGTCCTCATTTGATTCACCAGTGCACAGTAAAGTATAAATATCACTCTTGGAGTTCTCTTTCTGGAAAGAACACAATTCTGAGATTTCCCTGATATAAGCAAGACATGGTCTGATAGTACACCCACACACAAGCCATTTATTTGTGTTCAAAACTATTTACACTTGCATAGATGTACTCCTATAATCAATTATAATATAAATAGTTGAAGTCTTTACTGACTGATTCATGAATCATGCATTTATGCCTATAGCCTTCAACAGAGAGTAAAGAATATGTTTTGAAGCTTGTAGATATTTTTTAATGCAAAACAAGAAGCAGCTTGCGTAAGTTTAGGGGGGAAAGAGTTTTTTTCAAGTTTTTTTTTTTGGGGGGGTTATGACAATATATATATTTTAAGTGCCTCTGAAACTTACTTCACTGTTGCCTCATTATCCACAAGATTTTTTTTATCTCTTTATCTAAAATAGTTTTATCTTGCCAAGGTGACTTACAACAATTAAAAGACATTTAAAAACAAAAAAAGAGTATAAAAGTTTTTTAAAATTAAACAAATATTATATGGAAAATAGTCAATAAAAAGCAGTTTTTCCTTGCTTCTTTATGTTAAATTAAAATAAATATTTAAAAGCTGCCAAGTTGCCAAAATCACGATTTCAACCCTTAATCGTGATTTCCAGAGGCTTTTTCACTTTGCTGTGGAGGTAGTGCAGCTCACAAGCTGCAAGTCAAAATCAAAATAAGTTCATGCCACTCTAAAATTGCCCCATCCGGTATCAAATCATGGAACACAGTTTCACCATTTATGGATTAAATTGACCTTCATTCTGCTTCTCATGCCCAGAAACCCCACAGGTCATGCAACAGAATAGTATTTTCCAGGTCATTGAGGGCTTGACTAAGGCTGGGTATCATTATTTCTTCCCTTACAAACTTCTACTTCAGTGCAGGAACAACCAGATTGACATTTTTGTGCTTCTGGGTTATACGATCAATGCAACTAGTAGATCTGAGGAGGGCTAAGCCTTTGTATTCAGACCTTGAAAGGGCATATCTCCCCCCCCCCCCAATTGCACATGGGGCCAGCTTATGGACTTTCTTAACCCTCAAATTCTTTATCATCTTTGCCTGGTGCAAAGTTCTGGAAAACTCAAAAGCTCACACTATAGGTAACTTTTTAGTGATCTAATATAGATATTGCCTAACCTTTATCAATGCATCAAACTCTTTATTGATTGATTTACATTTAGCAGGCTTACAAAGGGAGCTATATGTGCAATTTTATTACTTTGGCTACCAGTCTGTCTGGTGATTTTCTTCCTGACACAATTTAAGATTTTTTTATTTCCTGGCAAAGTAATGTAAACCTAGCAAATAATGAAATATAAATCAAAAGTTCAAAAACTAATACATATCATATCAGTAGATAATGTAGTTTATTGTACTGTGAGAGAGTGCAAAAAAGTTCTATTTCTGATGACTTATTTCATCTCAAACCATCAAAGTGACATGATAATGGGCCATCACAGAACCTTTTCCCAAACAAATGCACCTTCTAGGTCATAACGAAACATAAAACAATAAGGGGTGATTTTGAGAGAACACAAGCATGGTGAGGCAATGCTCCAGAAGCAAGGGCATCCAATGTCACTACTAGACATGGGCACAACCAGAAAAAATGACGTTTCAAGTTTTCATTTGTCGGAATGGGTCGTTTCGGCTTGTTTCCATTTGTTGCAAAAAAATTCAAAAATTTGTCGTTTCCGTTTGTCGTTTGTCGTTTCCACCGCGATTTAGCGCAATTTGACTTCCCAGAGCATAGGGGCGTCCCACAATCAGGGCTGGCGCTAGGTGTTTCTGCGCCCTAGGCGGCAGGCTGGGTGGGGGGCGGGGGGAGGTGCGGGCGGGTGGCGGTGGCGGGGGGCCATGGGTGGGCGGCGGGTGCGGGCGGGCGAGTGGGCGGTGGCAGCGCAGGCGGACAAGCGAGTGGGCAGTTAGGATATCACTTAGAAAGGATAGAGGTTCTGTTCTTGGCTTGCACCCCAAATGTGTGTGTGTGCAAGCAAATTGAAGTTGGGAAAATAGAAAATAAATGGTAGTATATAATATATTTTTAAAATAAATCCACACCTCCCACTCCCAGTCGAACCTCCCCTTTATCCAATATCAGAAAAAAAATCCTCAAACTGCCAGAGAAGAAATAAAGAATAAACTGCTATTCCCTTCAGCAGACAAAGCTGCCGGGAATCAAAGAAATTATTTTCTAAATTCAATTCCCTCCCTGCCTGCCTAACTTAAATCCTAAAGCCTCCAGCCTCCCTCCTCAATCTCGATCGGATCACACCAGCACCACCAGCCAGCCCTCCTCCCTCAACCACATCCATACACCTGACTGCGATTTCTGGAAGGTGCCGGCATCCAGAAGTGTCAGTCAAAAACCTGGCGATGCCATTGGTGGAATGGTTCAAAAAAATTGCATGGTCCCATCCCATGCCCAGCCCAAATGGGCAGGTCTAAAAAAATAAAAATAAAAATAAAATAAAATAAAATAAAATAAAATCAATGCAACATTTTATTGCTATAAAAAACCCACTGCTGCTACTATAAAAATTCAGGCATTTAAAATAAATAAATTTCACATGTTTCTGTGGTGATTTGGTGTGTTTTTTGACCACGATTTCAAAAGAAAATATTGCGGTCTCCATTTTGGATCCCACCCCACCGCATGGCATACAGCGAGACAGACGACGAGGATGACCCCCCCCCCCAGCCTGGTGCAAGCATCCCAGGACAGGAGAAGAGGGGGGGAAGGCCGGGGACCCCCCAGAAACCACCCCTCTGCTAGGTGGCAAAGCCTCAGGCAGGCATATTTTCGCCTGCTTTTTTGGCCGGGAGTCGGGTTTTTTTTAAAAAACTTTTAAAACTTTTTCTGTGCTTCACATCACACAATCGCCACGATGCCACAAACAGAAACAAAAAACCCGACCAAATTTTTTCTTTTTTCGGTTCAAGTTCGAGTTCTGATGGCTTAATTATCGTTACCATTTCCGTTACGTAACGGAAACGATAACCGAAAACGGAAATGACAATTTTGCCGAGTCATGCCCATGTCTAAAGCATAATACAAACTTTTTGATAAAGTCTGCCTCAAATGGTCTGTGAAGATTCTCAGTCATCAAGGTGTGGTTATTTGGAAGTTGAATCATGGTGACTGGACTTTTCTTGTGAAATCGGAAGTAGTGACTAAGGCAAATACTCATCCACCCAAAAGACCAGACACCAAAGCACAGGAGCAGCAATATAGTATGTGTGGTCCAATGCACTGAGGAGTGTGCAGACCTCTACAATGGAAAAGCCAAATCACCACTAAACAGGAGCATGGCCCAGTAGAGGAGAGGAAACAGCTCAGGACCAGAATCAGCCGTGTACCTTCATTTGAAAGACAAAGGACACTCATTCAAAGACAAGGGTGTCCACATATTAAACAGAGAAGATATGTGTTCCAAGAAAGATGTCAAGGAAGGCATGCATGTGTGTATAGAAAACCCCTATCTCAACAGGGGTGGGGGACTCAGGCACAATCTATCAATCACTCATCATGTGGCCCGATTCCTAGACAAATCAGAAGTACTTCATACTTCCACCAGGAAGGCCACTGCTAACGACCCATAATGGATGTTGGGAAGGCTTACCTAGTTGAGATTTTCATACACAACCAGCCATTTTACCTCTAATGAGCCTATTCAGGCCACTGCCCACCTTACAAGCCAATTCAGACCAGGGTGGTATGAAACCAAGAAGAACTATAAATTGGAAGCCTCACAGCAACTTTCCACAGGGTTACAAAGCTAATTAGATGAGTAGCAAAATGTTTCAATCTCACAAGAAAAGAAATGCAGTTCCCATGACTCAACTTCTGGTCTGCCTCAAATTAAAACGTCACTGTAGGCATCAACTGTTGGATAATGGGTATATTACGGTACTTGGTTTTCAACAGACAATGTCTATGGTGAGTTATTCACCTTCATACATTGTGCTGTTTGACTACACCAGCATAAAATTCTAATAGTTATTTGGCCAACCTCGCATAACTAAATATGAAGCAAAAATGTTGAGATTTCTTGGCATCATTTCAGACTGCATAATTCCAAGCAAAACACCCAACACAAACAAAATGAGAGAGGAGGGGAGAGAGGGAGAAGGAGAAACAGAGAGAGATGCCTGGTATTAATCCTAAAACTGGCAATTTCTCACCTAATATTATTTTCCCCGAAGTTAGCTATCGAAACCTTGGTGGAAAGCAAAGAGTGCTTCCCACAAAGGGTTCCCCCTCCCGAATGTAGGACCCTTTCCAAACTATGCTTTGGTTTATGGCTAATATACAGACAGTTCAGTTAGACTTGCTGGGTCTCCCCAGGTTCACATCTGAAACACAGGAAAAAGAACCTGGAGTTAAGGAGTAGGTCCTGGTGCGACTAGGGGTGCCCGGTATTGCCAGTAGAAAAAGCCATCTATTTATAGTCCCTTAGGGAGAAGCTTGAAAGACATGGAGATGAAACACAATTTGCCAAATGGCAAAGCTTGTTAAGAGAAGCAAATATGACTTTATATTTGATGCTGAAACCCAGCCTTTGAGATTTTTCCGCAGTTCTCTAGATGCTCCAAGAAGCTGGCTAATAGCATGAAACAATAACTCAGACTGAGACCCGGTAAACTGGACACGGACAAACACACACACACACACACACACACACACACACACACACACACACACACTTCTAATTTATGGTTGAAAAGGATCCAAATAATTTTACATTAATAAAAGTGAATATTTCAGTGAAAGGAGAATGCGAAACTGCTATTTCTGACCTTTTCTTAGAGCTTGCTACAGACTGGAGAATAAACAGAACTGTTTTAACAGCATGTGACGCATCATACTCACCGTTCCGACTTTCTTCATCAATTGGAACTATTGTTGCTGGAGGCCCTGCTCTGGCCAACTTGCAGTCTATAAATATGAAAATACAAGTTACTTCAAAGTCAACATTTGTTTGCATTGATAGTTACCACCTTAACAGTAAGCAATGATAGATACCCTCACAAATATATTTTTCATAGTCATTTAGAAAGAGTATGGTGAACAAAACTTGTGCTATAAAATTGGCAGTATGTACTCTTAATTCCCAAGGGACATAACCAGATTTCATTTAGCTGTTAATGATGTGACATAAGGATTTCCCTTAGAAAGGCCTTAACAAAGTTCTACTAGCTGTTTACATCACCAACATATTTTGAACATCATGCATATGCACAAATACTAAGTCTTTGCCATATCACAAAACAATACAATTCACTTGCTACTCTTTAATTGTATCTTGTACTAAACAGAGGTCCACAGAGACCACTATGGAAAAGAATTCCTTCAGGACAAAGATAATGTGATGATAATTCAACCCCCAAAAAAAAACATAAAAGAATGATTAAAAGGAATAAATCGTAATTAAAACTTCACAACAGATACAAACATAATTGAAATTTAATTGCAACACAAATCTCTAATTAGCGAGAGTGAACAGAATTTCAATAAAGTTCTAAATATAGTAAAACTGGGGTGGGGGGAAAAACCAAACAAACAAAAACAATTTTCAAGAAGTCACAGTTTGCCTTCTTACCCTCGTACTGCCAATCTGGAAGGAAGTTAAGAGTCATCAATGGAAGCAGAGCAGAATAATGAAAGAAAATAAGTAAGATTTCTTTCTTTCGTACAGAAAGTTTTAAAGACAAATAAAGCAGTACAGATTATGAAGTCAGAGACAGGTGAGTATTAAGCTCAGAGAAGCTTTTGCAATTGCTATGAGTAATATTCCAAATGGGCCTCCATTCACAAACCGGCTGAATTAAATGTTCATTCATTCTAATCCAGTAACTGTTTATGTGCATACACATAGTTTTCCCAGAGGCACATGTTCCCCACTCCACTGAAATGAGTGAATTTACGTTCAGACCTATGCTCTACAGATGAACACTGCGATATCCTGCAACTCTCTGAATTGAGAGAACCATCTATAATATGATATTCATAAAAGCAGATATAAAAGTTAGAAAAGAAGGAAAATCTAAATTGCTCCTTTAACAACGGCAGCCTTTACTTACTTAGTAAGAAATCAGTCCCACTGACTTCAAAGGGGCCTAGTATACAGGATATAGGTACAGGACTGTAGCCTTAGGGGGTGTCTACAAGGGGATTTTTCCTGCTATTTGGTCTACTTTGGGGACAGGCTGGTTTGCTCCTTTTCCTGGTGACCACACAAGAAAAGTATTATCACAAACCAGCCCACCCCTGAGGTCATTAACTGTTGTTTCTGATATCCTGAAGATGGCTTGATGGGTATACATGCCAAAGGCTTGATTTTTTAACTGTATTAAAGGTTTTAAAAGTTTTTACAGTAGGACCCCGGCATCCGCTGGGGATTGCTTCCAGGCCTTCCTATGGATAATGAAAACTGTGGATAAGAGAGAACGCCTGCTCACCCCCCCCCCAAACTGCTGTTTCCTGACAGTAGCTTGCTATATGGCCACTGTTTGTGACAGTAGCTTGCTTTACAGCTTGCATTGTGGCTGCTGAATTATTTATTTATTTTTCCCCTGCCATCCGTGGATAACTGAATCAGTGTTAAATGAATCAGTGGATACAGGGGTCCTACTGTACTTGGAAGCTAAACTTGTTAATTTTTTTGTAGATCTTCACAGTCTGTTGACTGATATTGGTCTGCCTCTGTTAAAATTCAGAATGCTCCAAGAAAGAAGGAAAGTTTTTATTACCCATATTGTTGACTATGTCCAAAATCATTTAGTGGACAAATCCAGATTATTAACTGCATGTTTGTATGTATGGCTGACATTAAATTTTGTTTACTAATAGGAGACTTTGTTTTCATACATCTGTCTGTTAGCTTTGAGTCAAAACCCTCAGATAACAAGATAGCATTTCAAGAGAGCAAGGAGAGTACTAGGGAGAAATGATTAGGGAATACTGAATTTAAACTAGCTAGGCAATATCCTCAGGCAGAAGGCACAGCGCTAAAATCAATATAAACGGAGAATGGCAGACAGCAGGAATTCTTGTAATTAAAATGTGTATGCTAAGTGAAACTGCCTCTTTGCACTGCTAAAAGCATTTTTACATTTCTCTCCCCACCCAGTACTGTTTATACTCTGAAGCAATTTAGTCCATGTTTTACACTTACACCACTAGCATGTCACAGTTCTCCTTGGTATATCTTGGATAATTCACCTGTCTATGTTCACCAAAGAGCCTTAAGAAATATTGTTATAGCTGTCAATCTGATTGGTAGACCCAGGCTCCACTCAAGATATATTGCATTTGCATGTTCAAAAAACGTGCCTTCTGACTGAAATTCTGCAAGTCACTGGACACTGAAAAATATGTTTTGCCCATGTTGAACAAACATTAGGAATGAGAGAAATATAGTAATTTCAAAAGCATGTGACACATTCCTCTAGTAATGCCATCTGTGTGTAAAAATCTCCTTTAAAAAAAAAAGAAATATATATTTTATTTCTTTCCATTTTCAGTTCTGTACAGAACTAGTTCATCTTCTTTCCCTTGAAACAAGTGAGGAATAGAGATAGGGGTGAATTAAAAAAACAAATCACATTTTCTAATAAATTTGGCCAATTTGTCAAATATCATCAATTCATATTCATCATAAATTCCTTGATTTGTATTCATTAAAAATTAAGTCCCATGATGAATATGAATTCCCACATTTTTAGCATTTTTTATTCATTAATTCATCAAGATATAAAATGCCCCCAAGGC
The DNA here is from genome assembly GCA_037367245.1 of Phrynocephalus guinanensis. Classification (NCBI taxonomy): domain Eukaryota; kingdom Metazoa; phylum Chordata; class Lepidosauria; order Squamata; family Agamidae; genus Phrynocephalus; species Phrynocephalus guinanensis. The sequence goes on along the minus strand of CM074735.1, from coordinate 44,062,963 downwards.
ATGTAGTGACACCAAATTTGGACAGACATATCCTCTGAATCTCCTTTGTAATCCCTCCAAGTGAGGTGGTGATTAGCATTTAATGTATGAGTTACCTACCCCCAAACAGTCCCCCAAGGTTCTCCCCAAGTACCTAGAGCTCCCGAATTTCCAGAGATGCTTCCTCTGACTCTCCTACAATTTCTCCAAGTTTGATGACGATTGGCTAAAAGGGACTATCCCAGAGGAGCAATTTGTGAGTATATAACACAGATGTCTGAAACCCAATTTTCACCAAACTTGAAGGAATTGTAGAGATGAGATGGGAGAAAAATTTGGAAGTTTTGTATCTCTAGGGTCCCTGGAGGGTACTTTACTGGGGGAGCCTTTTTTACGGTGCATAACTCAGATATCTGAGCCCAATCCCAGTCAAAAGAAGGATCCCTGCTAATTAGGAGAACATTTTAAATGGAAGATGAGGTTAATTAATGAGACAGAGGGAAGACTTCCCTCCCTCAAATTTTGTTGTGCAGATACACCTACTCATCCTTCCACAAGTCATCCACGGGTGAGAGGTAGCAACTTCAATTAACTTAGAGAGTTGCTTAGCCTAGCAAAACTTGAAATCAGTGCAAACACTGGGCGTTTATACACGACCCCTAAACTCCGGGGCAAATGGCTCCCAGCTCCGGAGCTTAAAAATGTTTCCCCACCAACTCCGGAGTTTACAGGAAATTAAGTGCGGCCACGCCCACTTTAGCGTGTCCCAGCGCACCTTTCAAGTACCTGCTCTTCCACGGTGAAAATTCCTTGATGCGGTGTAAGGATAGTGAGTGTGGGGCTCTCCTCGCTTCTGTTTGTTGTTGTTTTGGCTCCCGCCCCTTTAAGAGCTACTTTACAGTAGCTCTTACAGAGACAGGAATGTTGCTGGCAAGAATGGAGGCAGAACGGAGGTGAGCCACGATCTTTTCTTCCTTTTTTTTCTCCCTCCCCTCACGCAGCCAGCAGCCAGGGTGGGGACACAGGAAGAGCGACAAGCCCCTAAGATCTCTGGTCTAAATTTAAGTGGCCAGTGGATCTTAGGGGTCGTGTAAAAAGGCCCACTGTTAACAGGTGTTATCAACACTAGATCTTTCTCAAAGTATCAGCTTTCAGAACCTCCACTAAACAGATGGCTTATGATCCAAATGTCAAGCATTTGAGATTTGTTGGAGGAAGCTACTCTCCAATTTAATAGCCGGCAATTATAATATTTTAGGCAGGACTGACTCTAGGTTTGAGGACACCTTATAAAGTGCTCCTGTGACACCAATGCTCCATTAAAAAGCAACATGATCTATAATGTGGTTACACGCTGCACACCATTTCAAGAGCCATGAATTATCAATTATCATCATACCATGGTTTTGTGACAACCTTGTTTAATTTGTGCACCACTTGGCAGCCCATTTCCATAAATTGTACACCAACACGTGGCATTTCCTTAACAGGCTTCCCCTAAGAGGGTGAATATGTAGGCTACAGGAGTAACCAATAAACAATAAGCAGGGTGAACAGCAACAACAGTATAACTCACAGTATCTCAGGGCAGCTTCTCAAAAAAAATTTCCTGGCTTCCCCGGGATAAAAACCCTTGTTGCGGCCTCCTTTTCCCATCCAGTCACAAAAGAATGGAATAACATTTTCTTTATCTGGTAGGATGCCACAATATGTTTTAACCATCCCAGACACCAGGACTAGACCCCTTGCTCTCCCTTTCCTCTCACCCAAAGGATGCACTAGAGCAGTTGTGGTGAACCTTCGGCACGCTAGATGTTTTGGACCACATCTCCCATAGTCCTTTGCCATTGGTAATCTAGGCTTGGAATTCTGGGAGTTCCGGTCCAAAACATCTGGAGTGCCAAAGGTTCACCACCACTGCACTCGAGCATCAGAGGTGAAACACTAAGGAGTAGGACTGCTGTCCAGACCTCCCTCCATAAAGGCCCCAGCAAGATCTCTTATTACCCCTCTGCCCACCCTCATTTTTTTCACCCATCCTCTTTCAGGCCTTATGAAGTTGGAAGGGTCAGAGCCAGGCCTGTGCACATGCAGAAAGACATATGTCGACTTAAGAACATTTCCCCACCATTGTTCATTTTTTGTCATGTATCCCTTAATGTCCTTGTTCGTACCACTGAGGGATGTCTATCCCAGAATTGGAACTACTGCTCTACAGTATTGTGGACCACATCAAAGAATGAATGGCTTGTAGCTGCCCACCATGATGTAAAACCTGAACAGGGATGTACAGAAAGGCTGATGAACCCCCAGTAGCCCAAGGTCGCTAGCTGTTTGTGCGACAGTTGACTGTAGGAAAAACAGAGTCCATTTTGTTTTAAAACGAATGAAAAACCAATGGAAACAGAGACATGAAAATAAATGGGAGTATAGAAATGGACATGGAAACTGATGAGACATTACACCGTATTGTTTTACAAACTGATACTTCACTAGAGTCTTCTGAAGGCAAATGGGATCTCAGAGGATTCTGGAAGTGACAAAACTCTATCCAGATTTCTACCAATGTCTATAAAGAGTATCTCGGAACTGCACTGGTTTATCAAAGATTATCCTGATGTAAGCGGAATTTGTGCAACATTATAGAATATTATGAACTAAGAAAATACCAAAACTCTCCAATCAGAGACTTAAACCCGTGAGAAACCTAGAGGGTATCTTTGTGCAGTTTTGCTGGGATATGGCAGGTAGAGATGGGCACGAAACAGAACAATGGTGGTTCGGTTTTTCGTTTGTCGTTGAGAGGTCTGTTTCAGTTTGTTTCCATTTGTCGGGAATTTTTTGAAAAATTTTGTTACCATTTTTCATTTTTTTGTTTGTCATTTCTACCCACTTTTTGCGCAATTTTAAAGCATTTCCGTGCGCAGGCATCCTCTTGTCATTTCTACCCGCTTTTTGCGCAATTTTTAAAGCATTTCCGTGCGCAGGCATCCTCCAACGCCCCAGACCAGAGGGAAAACACTTTAAAAATGGATGCTGGCAGAGACACAGTATATACTAGGTATGCAGGGAGGCTGCAAAGGCAGCGGCGGGCGTTGCCCAGGGTGCAAGGCAGTCGCAGAGTGACTGCACGGCGGGGCAAGGGAGGATACTCACCAAGAGGTACACAGCACACACGCACACAGGGAGGCTGCAGGACGGAAGCTAGAGGCGCAGCAGAGACAGCAATCCCACCCTAACTCCCACCAGAGACTGCAAGGAGGACGGGGGCTGCCAGATCTTTTTATGCCCTCTGTGGCTGCCAGACCTGCCCACCCAGTCTGCAACCTGGGCATGCTATTGGTTGAACATGATCCCATCACATGGCTTGCCTCCATTTTGTGGCTGGTGGCGACATCCATTTTAAAGGGAAAAGAATAATACATCGCGATGGAGAAGACAAAAACAAACGTTTTAAGGACCCCAACCCCCCTGGTAGGTATTATCAGACAATATAAATAATTATCACTGCGTTTTTATGGATGTCCAGGGCGTTTTTTAACATTTAAAACAGCTCATTTCATTGTGCATCGCCATTAATGGAAACGAAACGTAACGACCACAATTTTTGTGGTTCTGTTCGTTTTGTTGCATTTTCATCACAATTTTCATTTGTCATTTCGTTGCGTAACGGAAATGAAAAACGGTAACGGAAACGAACAAATGTTCGTTCCATGCCCATCTCTAATGGCGGGGCTTTTCTCCTTAACAGAGCAGCACAAGTGAATATCATTTGCCTACCAAAGCTGTACGTATTATGATTGGTATCCACTGTAATCAAGGTTGAGTTTAAAAATAAGAGGAAAAATGAAAAACCAAGGAAGCAGCAACTGAATGGAACCATAACAAAGTGCTAATAAAAACAATTGTGTTGCTGTAAGTGACATTTTAAAAAGTGAATAATTTTCAGTTGTAGTTTTTGACTTTTAATGACCCCTACATCCTATCCTAAGGCTCCCCCAGTCCCCCCCCAACAAGGGTGGGGAGAGAATAGGAAACTTTTACTTAGTGTAAATGAAATTCTTCTAGCATTTAATTCAAAGTTAGAAGCAGGATTTAGCCCATTTTTGCATAGATGTTGAAGAGGATAATTTAAAACAAAAACAAGTGACCTCTTCAAGATATCTAATGGAATATTAAGCAAAGTTTAGGGATGCTGATTAGGGTAACATCTTATTCAAACAGGATAAAAGAAAAGTTGAAGACAAAGAGATGAACTATAGAGAAATTATACCAACATTGGCAGAAATGTTCAGTGAATAAACTTTTTATGAATAACCTGAAATTTTAGACAGTGATATGAAAACTGCTCTCTGAACACTTGGAAGAAATAAATCACCAGAAGCAGAAAGGATTCCAGTGCAACTAAGTCAAGGTACAAAGACTTGCCAGCATATATGAAAACCAAACCAAACCCAACAACTCACAGATCAGAGAGAGGGTTGCCATAATATTCAAATAACTTGAAGGCACATAGCAATTTATTTTTCGTGAAATGAATTAGTTTACATCAAACTGCTATTTTAAAATATATTTCTGGAGTCAAAAGAGACACCTGGCCACAGCCTAAAACTTCCTGAATGCATGATGGAATCTACTGTACATCAGACTGGCCAGGAAATGTGCCCAGAAACATGCTTTGAACATCAGACTTCTGCTTGAGGTTAGCCTGCTCACTGAAATGAAATACTGGGACACACTGTAAATTGAAAGACACAGTTATTTAAAGAATTAAGTTTGAAAACTGTGAGCTTTAAGGAATACTTCATTTTATGGAAACCCTTCAATATATTCTAATAAATAACAATGGTTTTTCTCCATTTTTTCTCACTGAGGATGAGGAACAGTGTTTTTATCACTTGTGGAACAACCATTTCATGGAAGTTAAAATGGTTTATTGGTTGTTTCCATTATGCTGTCTTGTTAAGATCCAGCCTTGTAGGTACATTTGGTTGACATGTAACGGAGTCCAGGGATTGGCATATGGGGCATGTCAATCCTGTGGTTGTCCACCCCTGCATCAGAGGGGAAAGGTTGCCTGTTTATTCTAACATGAGATTTCCTGAATCTTAATTTGGGAAATTGGCCTGCTTTGTAATTGAGAGACGAACAAAGCATGAAAAGTGAAAACCTGCATTATCGTTCTTCCTTTGTTAATACTTTTCTGATACTGAGACATAATAAAACTTCATGGGTGTGCGCACATGCTGCAATTTACAGGCTGTTAGGAGCACAGTTCTATGATAAAGATATGATGGATGAGTCTGTAGCCGAATGAGCCTTGTGCTTAGTAGTGAGTGATGTTTGCTCATATTGCCAGAAGCTGGAGTTACAAGCTTTGCAACACAGCCAAGTTACTCAGGTAGGATGACCAGAGGCACTTTGGAAGCATAGGAGTTTTTGTTCCAAGATTAATTCCAAGTGTATGTCCTAAAGATCTCAAAGGACCAAACCTACTCAATTAGAGCAATATGATCTTGATAACTTGAAGGGAAAGAAATGCTGCTATGTGAAATCTCTCCAGAGATTTGTTTTCTGTTGCTATTAAAGTTGTGAGAAACAATTTTTCTCCACTATTACATCCTATCTGGCAAAAACAAAAAGTGTTCCATCTCATCTAGGGCATGTTTTTCCCTTACTCTATAAGAAACAGGAAAAACATTTTTCCACAGCCTTTGAGGTAAAAAAAGGTGATAGGTTTTATTTGTAGGTAATTAAAGAATATATTAATCTTTATAGTCATCATTGATCATTATATCAATAATTACGGTTTCATATAATCAAAAGGGCGTTGGCCTGATACGAGATTACCTTGGCATAGTAGTATTGTACAGATAACTTTTGATTTTAATAAAGACATACAGGCCTGTCTGTAACTTCTGCATTTTCTAAAGCACACTGAATGTCAGATGTACACAGGGGGTTTCATGTTGTATAGCCACAGAGCATGTGTTGGGTAATATCTTGCCAAATGCTGAACCACAAAATGTATCATTGTGCTAGTGTCCAGAGGTGAAGAGCTCATGTTAGACAAATAAAAGAGGACGTAGACATCCACAAACTACTTATTTGACTTAAACAAAGATGTACAGTAACAGAGTTGTCCATTCATATAAGGTACATAAATGAGGAAGTTCACAAAATGCAGAACTGGACAGGAGAAAAATGTTTATTTGACTTGTACTAAGAAAAGAGGAACCTCAGACAGAAGGATCTGGAAAGCTGGGTACTGCTCTTAGAAAGTATATAAGGGACCAAAATGCATTATTTGATATCCAGAATCCCTGTGACCACTATTAGCCTTGCTGTGATTCTGATCCTTAAATGCATTTAGTTTTGTGTCTGTTGTTTGGTTCTGTGATGTGTTCCCTTGTGTATTTTCTAATAAAGCTTGTGTTGATCTGTCAAACTGAGTGTGGCAGTGCAATGTTTTTTACATCAATATTTCAATGTATTAAAGGGGAAATGATTTGACATTTCTGGGAAATGTTTCATGAAAGTATGCTTTTTTATGATATGCTGGCACAGCAAATCAACATTTTACAAGGCAATTCTAAAAATGGGGTTACCTCTAACAAAATTTTATAACATTTAAATTGGGCTTCAAATCAGCACAAAATTTGGCACAATTGTAGCAGACAGTATTCTCTTGTTCTGTGTCATATTTGGGGAATTTTCAAAGGATTTTAAATTAGTTTTTTAAAGTAAAATTCAGTTTACCCCCAATTTAGAAATAGCCAACTCTAAACATAAACAGTTTTAAAAAACACGTATAAATCTAAAAGACCAGCTGTGCCAGCAAATTGTTGTCCCCACCCCCGTTTTTAATTAGAAAAGGACCCAGGCAGCAGGGACTGACCCTCAAAAAAGCTATTTCAAAAAAAGGAAAACCACCACTATTGGTTCTCACCATAGCTGGCCAACAGAAGCTGTATGAAATGAAACATTTTATACATTCATGGTGGGTGGAAGAGACATTTACAGAGAAGAACCACTAAAACAGAGTGAAGGTCTGGAAAGATTATGAAGCACACAGTCTGGAACTACCATATTTTTTGCTCACTTCCCACCCCAACAGTAAGGAAAATGTCTGTGCATCTTATAAAGTGAATACATCCCAATGATAGGATCCAGAGCAGCTGCTGTGGAAGCTTCTGGACCCGGTGGAGGTCCCAGCCCCAGCTGCAGCCCCAGCAGAGGCTTCCCAACCCAGTTGTTAAAAAACTCCCTTGCACAATTTTTTTTCATTTAATAGAAGAATGGAGAGTAAATGGACCTACTGGAGACCATGAGAAACAGGCTAGAGTGTAACCAACCATCATAATGACCATACAGTTGCTCTTTAAGATGGGCTGAATGGGAGAGCTCCACCCCCTGGATTCAAATTCAGTCCATCTTGAAGAGCAGCTCTATGGTCATCATGGTATGTGGTTACTCTCTAGCCCATTTCTTGTTTCTGAGGTCTGCAGTAGGTCCATTTACTCTCCCTCTTCTATTCAATAAAAAATCAATCTTAAAAATGATTTTTTTACAGCCAGAACAGGATGCCTCCGCTGGACTCAGGACCTCCACTTGGTCTGGAGGACCCTGCAAGGGCTCAAGGCTTCCCAGACGGGCCTCCCAAGAGCACCATGGCTGGAGAGTAAACTGGGGCTGAAGATGTACCAGGACCACAGTATGTATATGTGAATTTTTTTTCACACATGCATACCTCCCAAACCTAGGTGTGTCTTGTGGAGCAGAAATTATGATATTTAACAAGTAATGTTGTCATTACGACAAGTCAACATGGGTTTCTTAAAAACAAGCCATGCCAGGCTAATTTGATCTCTTCTTTTGATAGAGATATAGGCCTGGTGGATGAGGGAATGCCGCAGTTGTTGCTTATCTTGATTTCAGTAAGGCCTTCAAAAAGTTTCCCCATCTTATACTTGCAAAGTTAGCATAATGTGAGATAGATAGTGCTACTGTTAGGTGGATTTGTAGTTGGTTGACTGATCATACCCAAAGGGTGATCATAAATGGCTTCTCCTCAGCATGGAGAGAGGTGACTAGTGGGGTGCCCTAGGGTTCTGTTCTGGGTCCAGTGCTAATTCCCTAGAAGATAGGTAGGATAAAAATCCAAAATGACCTTGACAGATTAGAGTGCTGGGCCAAAGCTAACAGAATGACTTTAAAGAGAGAGAAATGTAGGGTCCTACATCTAGGCAGAAAAAAATAATTGCACAGATATATGATGGGAAGCACCTGGTTGGAGAATAATACATGTGAAAGGGATCTGGGAGTCTGGTTGGACCATAAATTGAACATGAGTCAGCAGTGTGACACAGCGGCCAAGAAAGCCAATGTGATTCTTGGTTGCATCAAGAGAAGGATTGATTGATTGATTGATTGATTGATATACCACATCATCTGACCAATCATCTGGTCACTTTGGGCAGTTGACAAAAAATTAAATATAGACAATACAATAAATTATACATAATACAATATACAATAGTGTCAAGATGAAGGGAAAGGATAGTACCACTCCATTCTACTCTGGTCAGACCCCATCCAGAGTACTGTTTCCACCTCCGTGCACCACAGTTTAAAAAGGATATTGACAACCTTGAATGGGTCCAGAGGAGGGCGACCAGGATGGTTAAAGGTCTGGAACCAATGTCTTATGAGGAGCAGCTTAGAGAGCTGGGAATGTTTAGCCTTACCAAAAAAATGTTTATGAAGGAATATGAAAGCCATGTTTAAATATTTGAAAGGATGTCATATCGAAAAGGAGACAGGGATGTTTTCCATGGCTTCAGAGACTAGGACTATATGAAAACAGATTCAATTTGAACATTAGGAAGAATTTCCTGAGGGTTAGAGCTGTTTGGTAGTGAAACATGCTGCCACAGAGGGTGGTGGAGTCTCCTTCTTTGGAGGTTTTTAAGGAGAGGCTGGATGGCCATTTGTTGGGGCTACTTTGATGTTGGTTCCTGCATGGCAGGGGGTTGGACTGGATGGCCCTTGAGGTCTCTTTCAACAATTATAAAAAAATTATGCTTTTAAAAAAACAAAATGGTATTCCTCCAGAAAGGGAGGTATTTTGCTATATAACTTCAGTAAATATTCTCTCAGGTCATTCAAACCCAAGAAGCCTTCTCACATAAGTTATCAATGGGGAAATTAACTTGGCCTCTTGAACAATCTGAATGTTTGACCCTTTCAATCAGGACACAATCAGCTCACTCCTAGCTGATCTTTTAACTGATTTCTGGCCAAACAGGCCTATCAGAATTGCACTTGAAAGGATGTGTGGCTGTAAAAACTGAGACACAATATAGGATATTCAAAAATTTTAAAAATGCAGACATTGAAAATATTTAAAAATGTATTCTAAAAGAACAAATATTTAAAAACTCACAGTTTAAGATGTAAAACTGCTGTTTTTTTGTTTTTGTTTTGTGACTAGGAGACATTCTACCTGATGTCTCTTCCTTGGTGCCTTCTCTACTGCTTCTCCTAGAATCTGGAACTCCCTCCCATGGGAAACTAGGCTGGACAAATCTTTACTTCCGCAAAAAAGACAAATACAGTACATTTCTCTTCAAGTAGGAATTTCCTTGATGTCTTCTGGTCTGAGTAGGGCTTTTTAAATGGATTTTTGCATTCTGTTCTTCTTAATGAGCTTTTAGTACAGACTTTATTTAATATTTTTAATATAATATTTATAATACTTTAAGAGACACCCATGTCATTTCTTCTCCATGCTTAATGGCCATTGTAATAAAAAAAGAGAAAGGCTCAGGAACACATGTACTTACTGAAACTTCTTTGAAAACTTGATTTTTTTTTGCCTAAGGCAGGGGTCCTCAACCTAAGGCCCCAGGGCCGGATGCGGCCCCCGAAGGTCCTGAATCCGCCCCCTGGGACCAATTGCAACCCTCCACCTACCCCCTGCTTTGCGAGCAAGCCAGCCTCCACAGCTGCTTCTATTGCTGAGTCAGTTCGAAGCAGTGGACGGGGCTGCATTTGTCCCTGGTTTGTGATGGGAGGGCTGGCGAGCCAAGAGAGCACCGTAGCCTGGGTGGACATGGCCAGTGAGCGGCCTTTTTTTTTTTTTTTTTTTTGGACTGTGGTCCGGCCCCCAGTGGTGTCTGGGGCGTGGTGGACCGGCCCATTGTTTGAAAACTTTGAGGACCCCTGGCCTAAGGTATCTGAAAACTAGCTGATAAATCTATGGTACTGACAGCATAGTTTAATACAAGCTATTATTTCTACTGTGCATGATTGCTGCTAAATGGGCAGTATAAAACTGAAATAAATAAATAAATAAATAAATAAATAAATAAATAAATAGTATCCCATTCAGACCACTTCAAACTTGGAGGATATTTTGTAATCACACAAAAGAGGATATATCTGCCTTAATTGTAGTGAGTGAAAACTGACTGTCATCCTGTCAGGCCCCTGCCAGATCCTATTGGAGAGGCTGAAGAGTTAATGCCTGAAGAAGCCCCAGATGGGGTTTCTGAGCTGTCAGTTCCTCCAGCAGCTGCACAGGAGAGTGACTCAGCATCTTCAGGAGAGTCTCCACCTCCACAGAGGGCTGCTTGTTGAAGGCAGCAAAGACTTACAACTAGGAGAAGCAGAGACAAGCTTTATATGAGCCACTGAGGTCTGCATTCAGGGAGTGCTGAGTTTTGACAGGGTTAGTTTCTGGGGAAGTTATGTTGCTCCCTGGAGACATAAATTAAGCATTCAGGGCTGAGGCAAACTGTGGGAGCAGCACCTTGATAGACAAGTTGCTACTGCCTTTATGCTCAATCCTTGTTCCTGCTTGGTGTGATCCTGGACCTCATCTCCCTTGGCTCTGGACTTTCTCAGTGGATCTGGCGTAAGCTACGCTTGCCATTCTGGCTTTGACCTTTGGACTGTTTATCTTGGACTCTGCTTTGCTCTCTGAATAGGCATGACCTTGCTATAGTTCTCCTGGACTCTGAATTACTTCTGATTTACTGTATTGGGGTTTGGCTTTGAGTTTCTAGTAAAAAGCCTGAACTTACCTGTGTGTGTGAGTCTGTGGGTCGTGATAACAAGCAAAGATTGGTGGTTACTTTAATGTGGCATTTGAACATTTAGTGTTCGCTGAAAAAAACATACTACCAAATGTAGATAGGTAGATTAAATGATTCCTATGGTAGAGAAAACTATTTAAATCTGAGGAAAACAACATAATTTAGTCTACAAATATACAAGAAGATAAAATATGAAAAACACAAAAGTCCTGGGAGAAAGGAATCCAAGACTGACTATTAGGAGAAACTACCCAAGTAATTGTTAAAACATGAATAGCAATAGAAACACTCTTGGATAAATGATCTGATTGCCATAGTACACAAATAAGTAAAATAACTTTGATATTTATCAGACCAGGGATGCAGATAGGAACTTTTTGATGCTTTCTTGCTCAGCTGTTTTCATTTGAAACTGGTCTTTTAGGTTCTTTTGCTTATGAATTTGTTTTTATTTTGTTTGTTTGTTTTGGTCAATAAAGACATTCTCCATCTCAAATACAGTAATAACTTGGTTTACAACTACCTTGGTTTACAAGTGTTTTCCAAGATGAGCAACCATTTCTGATAAATTTTGCATTGATCAAAACAAGCAATGTCTTGCAATACAAGCACTGGAGCAGGTCACATGATCACAAGTGAGCCAATGGTGCCCCCCCCCCTGTGAACGGAGATCTCCGTTGCACTCTGTTGTTTTCAAAGGGGAAGATAAGAGTTTTTTCCATTTATGTTTATATTTTTATTTATTTTATTCAAACATTCTTTTTTATTTTTCAAACAATTTCTCATCATGGGGCAGCTACGCAAGTGTGTATATAGCTACAAATAGCATGGTTATTATTGTCACATTAAAAACAGAGAGTAAAATCCAGTTGTTAGACCAAAGCAGAGCAGATTCTGCAGCCAGGTATCTGAACTGTAGTGTGGCTATGGATTTCTAGCCAACCTCTTTTGTGAGTACATTTTGGCCTTTTGTGTGTACAGCATGTGATCTATGGGACCCCAGAATGAATAATCTGAGTTTTCATTATTTCTTATGGGGAAATTTGCTTTGATATACAAGTGCTTTGGTTTACAAGCAAGTTTCCAGAATGGATAATGCTTGTAAACCAAGATATTACTGTAGAATCAACTGTCACTTTGCTGATTCCCTCCTAGAAATATTCCAACAGAAAGCCTTTCCAAATGACTTCCTCAGAAGACATGAAGCAGTGAGCTCTCTGCCCAGTGGCATCAGCTGCAGCCACCATTTTTCACCTGATCAATCCTGATATTCACCTCTGATCAGCATCAACCTTTCAGCACCAGCACTTCCTTATTTTCACAAGGTGTGGCCAAATCACACTACTGTTCCCCTTGGAGTCAGCACCTCATTGGGAGGGGAAATGCCACTTCATTATTAAAGATCACCTCCCTTCCATGCGGCCAGTCTTTCATTTCTTCCAGCACTAATAGGAAAACTCAGAAAGCTTTGTCTTAAAGAAAGTGGAAAGAGTTATGTCACAACCCTTCTCTAATACCATGCAGGAGTATCAATGAAAAACTAGTACAAATGTAATATTAACTGACCATGTATACATTGGTGGGGAGAAGAATCTCCAAGCTTATAATGTGGAAATGGTTCCCTGAAACCTCTAAAAACTGCATAAAGTAAGAGCCAGGAACTGATGGGAGCATAACAATTTATCCGAATTTAGGAAGGGATATTATGTTTGAGGGGTCTTTTGAACTTATGCAGCCTTTGATCCACTTCACCCATTATGCTTTTGATGATGATATAAAAGTTATCAAAACACAGAACTGCATAATTGTAAATCATCTGAAGTATCTCTTCACTGGAGATGTCTAAGATCTTCTCTTCCAAGTGTCTGTCTTCCTAACTTTTTGAGAAGGTGAGATTTCTCTTGTCAGTTCTAAACATTAAACTTTAGAATCATATCTGCAAGTAAAATATATTATATAGAGCATGTTTGTTTTGTTTCTTGCCAATCTGAAGACATAGTTGGTGGTTCATAGTCCATGCACAGGAGTGTCTTTCAATAAATCCTCCCCTTCTCTGGTCACAGACCACCAATATGTAGGGAAAAGGGTCTGAAAACTGCTCTCAAAATTACTAGAGCAATTTTATTGTTGCTTACAAGTGGTATTTCTGTGCCTCATTTCTTCCACTTCACGTAGCAATACACCTTTCTCATTTATTCCATCTACTCAATTATTGTTCTTCCATTCTCTGTGTAGAGCTCTATGGAATGACCCTATATTTTCTCTCACAGTGAACTATTCACTTCCGATCTGGTGGGAAGAGGAATCTCTTTGTTGTTATTTTAAGCTCCTGGCCAACTTTAATGGTGGGATAATAAGCCCTTGTCTATAAAGTGGCTTAGAAGTTATTTTGTTTTCCAATTCCCCCCTCATCTAAATCAGCAAAATGGTTACCAAATAATCATTATATGCCATCAAGTCAACCGTGACTTCCAACATCCCTTGTCTTGGCCTTGTAGGCCAAGGCCTTGTCTTAGTCTTGGCCTTTGAATTCCCTTATGATGACCTTCCTGGGACTCTACCACTTGTTTATGGGCACACAGGCTTCCTGTCCTCCCATGAGGCACTTTGGACCTAGTACTCCAACTCCCATTCCCAGTACCCCCAGTACTCCAGCTATCAAATTAGCCTTCACTGAATAAATGTTAAAATCTCCTGTCAATATAAAAACAAAGGAAAGTTGAAACAGAACAAAACTGAAATGAATTTTAATTCCTCACAGTGCCAAAAGTATAAACAAATTAGATAACAGATTAGCTTCAAAAGGCAATCAAGGCGGAGGACCTATATGTATTGTTGTTAGAGAGTGTTTCCAGGCCCTAAAAAGGCTCTATTGTTTTCTCAGTCACCATTATTGGAAATTTTATTCAGAGTACTTTAAGTCATTGCATTATTCCCTCTGAAATACAGCTATCTAGCTTGGAAAAATATGTGACAGTATTGAAGTCTTGTCACATAATCATGTACCAGTGTCATGTTCAATTGTCTACATCCTGGGAATCATGGAACTTTTTTTAAAAAAACAAACTACATTGTTTCTAATGTCAACTTACACAGGTTTACATAGTTAAACAGTTTACCATTTGCTATAAAAGGCATTTCTAAAGTGCCAAGCATCAGTACAAATTCCAAATAAAGGGCTGCAAAGTCAGATAGCTAAGTCATTTGAGTTTCTAAGCAACCCAATGTTAAAGCGAAATTGCCCTCTTTCATTTCCTGCACAAATGAATTCAGAACTACAGCTGTGCAAATTAGGGTAAGCTTGCCATAGCCCTTTACATTAGCTGAATTGTAGTAAAATTCATCTGTATTGAAAATAGCATAAGAAGGGCTTTCAGTCTATTTCTAGCTCTTTCTACAGAGAGATCCAATTGTAAAGTCCCTGGAAGAAATGACAGTGAACCTTAGACTGTATTCATCTAGTGCCCTTGTAGTAGACTTGTAAACTACACTCGGTTTCTGGACAAGCATTCAGATTGTAAATTAGGTGGTCAATTAACCAGCGCTCAGAAAACTGTAGTTCAAAGATTCAGAAGGCGAGATGGCACCAAATAAAAGGCTCTTACAAAAAGTTGGCTGAATGCAAACTGTCGGCTCTGACAACAATTTTTCCTTTTGTTTTTAATAAGCCAAGGGTGAACCCTTGGCTTGATAAATGCTAAAAGAGCAAATGAAGGGAAAGAATGTGAAGCTTGGCTTCTTGTTTTGACAGCATTAACAAACTGAAGTTCATTCTCTGAGACTGCCTGAATGAAATATTTGTGTGTTCTCAGGCAGTACTTCTGCTTTTAAAAAACAATTTTTTAAAACACAGCCAGTGCCAAGGGCAAAAACCATTACATACTTAATACAGGGTGGTAAAAGGTCAGTAAATCATTGCCTCCTAAGACATGTTGTGTTTTATTGTTGGCCAATAAAGTGGAATTTTTATTTAAAAAAATCAGTTGTCAGAACACTGATTTTTGAAAATGTCATTTCATTCAATTTGGTAAAAGTCATGTCATAAGTAGATAACAATTTCTATTTTTCATGTATTTAATATATATTTGTGTCACATCATGTTAGAGCAAAATAAAGAGATAAATAAGTGGCAAGTCATATGCTGAGGGATGTTGCACTACTACAGTAAACTACTGTATATCATATATTGTATATCAGAAGTAAAAGCGGGCAGGAAGAAATTATATGACAAATATTTTAGCTTCCATGAGTTGAATTAACGGTTTCCCAGTGAAAACCATGAGCAAAATCTTTACCTTCTCCTATATAATTTGCTGTTCTAAATCTGAATGCTCAGCTTTGTGAATGGTCGGGGTGGGGTGGGGGGTGGGGAGAAGAAGCCAGAATTTAAAAGTTTAAAGCTCAGAATATGTTGCAACTGCAAGTTTGGATGCTCCAGAAATTTTAATTTGGCCAGACAACCATGGGGACAAAAAAAAACTTGGCAGCTTTTGACACTGATTTATTTACAGAACATATGAGCTCCTATTCAGGCATGTGACAAAAACAACAGAGTGAAAAATACTCAGTTTGAAATTTGCAATTCAGAGTGTTATCAGGGATTACAGTCAAGATACAGAAAGAAGCTGGGATTAGAAACTCCTTTTTCAAGTGCCATCTCCTCAGAGAATGTTGGTGATCAGTAGCCTGAACTGGTTTTGATCTAAAGCTATTCCAAACAGAGCAGCTGTGCTCAATGCAGACCATGGGCTTGAGTTCTTAAGCCAGAATGTTCTTCTACACCCTGGACCATGTTTCTTCCTGTTTCTGGAGGAAATAAATTATCTGGATCAAGCCCAATCTGGATTCAGGCCTGGTTATGGGACTGAGATGGCACTGGCTGCCCTGGTAGATGACCTACGCCAGGAAATGGATAGAGGATTTGTGTCCATTTTAATTTTATTGGACCTCTCAGCTGCTTTTGACACTCTCGACCATGGAATCCTCCTGACTCGTCTCTTTGAAATGGGACTTGGGGGCACTGTCTTACAGTGGCTTCAGTCCTTCCTACAGAAGAGAATGAAAAAAGTGGTGTTAGGGAACTCATGTTCAGCACCACGGCCACTGACCTGTGGGGTATCTCAGGGTTCTGTTCTGTCACCTGTGTTATTTAATATTTATATGAAACCACTGGGGAAAATTATTTGGATATTTCTAAGTACAGTACTTTACCCAGAAAACCCTGAAAAGAGTTGGCATAAATCAAACTTGACAGCAGTCAATTATATTTACAGTCACAAAGGTCTTTTCTTTTGACAGCTTGCAGCATGCATATCTAGGGGATATGTGGCAATTAAAAATGGGGACACCATTCTATGAAGACCCCCCACCCCATGAAAAACATAGTTTTTAAAATATATTAAAAGCTTGATACTGAGAGCATAATCCTTTCAGAATCAGAAATCAATGTAGAAAATTCCAACAGAAAATTGCTTCTCTGGTTATGATAAGGATTATACATACTGTAAGGTTTTTATTGATGATTTAGTGATATTTTACTCTTAACTATTCTAAATTGTTTTATTCCTTGGATTGTAAGCCGCCCAGAGACCTTTGGGTAGTGGGCGGCATATAAGTTAAATAAATAAATAAATAAATAAATAAATAAATAAATAAATAAATAAATATAGAAGCAATGGGTGGGGTAACGGCTGGAAAGTATTTCCGCTGACATTGTAAGGCTTGGGGGCATATCATAATGTCACCATCTTCAGAGGAGAATCTCTAGTTTCAATCATGTGTAGCTGAGGAACAGGTGCATAAGAAAACAAGGAGGCTCCAAAGCTAATTTACATAGCTTTGCATCAGCTAACATAAACTGTGCACATCATTTTGTATGTGTGTTTGGGGAGGTGGGTTGAGGTGGAGGAGACCCATAACACCTGCACCTCATTGTTATAAACATTTCACGTATCATGACAAGAGTGGCAAATTGAGCTTTTTAATCTCTTATTGCTTCTAGTGTGAGCGTTCCAAACATATTTAGAAGAAACATTTGTGCCCAATCTGTTCTTTTGCTCACACTTTGTCTACAGCTCCTGTTGAATTAATATGTAAAGTCAGACAGGTGTTTCTCCTAACATAGCAAAGTGTTTTCTTTTGTATGTGGCCCAAAGAAAGAAAGAGACATACTGTACTTATTGTATTTTCTTCCTCCAAAATGACATTCTGCAAAATTGTTTTCCTGCATTGGCCACAAATACCATTCTAAGGACATAATATTGTGATAACAGTCTAATGATATTAGTACTTAGACATCACAACACCATTGGCAGCAGTCCATCAAACAAAATATTTATGATTAGTATCAAGAAGTACATTTGAAAACTATCACATTTGTTGCTGAGTATTTATCTATTTATCAGAACAATTTATTTATTTATTAGGTTTTTATACCAGCAACCCTGGACAGTTTACGACATTAGGAAAATGCAAATATTATAAACAATAAACAATAAATTCTAACTAATATGTAATTGTAACATATAAAACACAAATAATATAATACAAACATAATAATAATCTATAACAAAATAGAGTTGAATAAACATATTAAATGAGAGAAATGAATCACAAAAAGAATACTTTATTAATACTTTTTTGTCTTTCTGACAATTAAGAATTTCTTCATTGTTCTTTATCATTTTACTTTGTGCATTAAATTATATCTCACATAAAAGGGAGTGTTGTTTATACAAAAATATAACCTTCTATTTTTTTTTCAGAAAAAAGGTAACATGTAATGCTAATAAGGATATTTTATATTGCCAATGTGTTCCCCTGCCACACTGCCACATTCAGTATACAAATATGCATAACCTCTCAAGTGCTGCATTTTCATGCATGGGAAATATAAAGTAAAAACTACGCTTGGGATCCAACATAGATAATGACCACATTTCCAACCAGTTTCCAGGAGCCAGCAAAAACATTGCCACCATCCCTAGCTAGATATATCAACGGTGTGACTCCGTTCCACAATACAGAACACATACACTAGGTTAAAAGACAGGTTTTGCACATAACAGCCTGTATTTAAGAAACATGTAAGTGTAAAATGTATTCTTTCTTGACTTGCAGATTTGGGCTTTAATACAAGAAGGAGGATTATTTCCACAGATCCCACCACAATTCTACACAAGTAGTTTGGAAATAAGGCACCACAATAAACATTTTAATTCATTTATTGTCTGATTTGGAGCCCCAGTAGATTTTGCATGGAACAGAAAAAAATTGTTTCCATGAGTAACGTTACAAAGAAGACATTGGTTGCTGGTACTCACTAACCATCAACACAATAAATTAACTTTTTAAAGTGTTACAAACTTTGACTAATTACAGTTGGCTATCCTATACAGTCTTCTGATTACAGAGGCAGTTGGAAAAGAAGTTCAGTGGATGGGTGATATGTCATACAAGATGTGCAACAGAACACAACTGGGGGAGTAGTTCAGCAGAGGAAGTAACTGGGGGACTTTTTCTTCAAACAAAACACTGACAAGAGCAACATGAAGGGATTTGGGTAAGTGAAGCAGACACTAAGCCAGTGGTGGAAAACCTTTGGCATGCCAGATGTTTTGGACCACAACTCCCACAGTCCATTGTCATTGACAATAAAGGCTTGGAATTCTGGGAGTTGTGGTCCAAAACATCTGGAGTGCCAAAGGTTCCCCACCACTGCACTAGGATGTCACTCTCTATTGTTACATGTAGTTATGTGTAGTCAAGTCGGAACTGACATATAGTGACTCTAATAGGGCTTTCAAGGCAAGTGAAATGTTTAAGGATAGGAGCCTCGTGGTGAAGTGGTTAAATGCCTGTACTGCAGGTAAAACTGTGCTCATGACCTGGGGTTCAATCCCAGGTAGCTGGCTCATGGTGGACTCAGCCTTCCATCCTTCCAAGGTCGGTAAAATGAGTACCCAGCTTGCTGTGGGGAGCAATGTATATCCTGAATACTGTAATTAAGTACTGTAAACCACCCAGAGACTATTTGAAGTGGAATGGGGAGGTATATAAGCAAAACACTTTGCTTTTGCTTTTACATCCCCCGAGAGTTTCCATGGCTGAGCAGGAAATCTAACCAAGGCTACTGGAGTCCTTCTATCCTTCTACACTACAGTGGGTACCTCATCTCTAAACCTACATTTATCAAAAAAAATTTAAACAGTTTCTTGAAAAAAAATCTACCCCGAACGATCTATAAAATATGACTAGTTATTAATATTTTGCTTCACCGTATGGATTGCAAAAAGCAATTTCTTCCATCTGTCTTTTTGTGCACTGAATTGGCCCCACTAATCATTATTGTTATCACGGTAATACCGAACACTATATTGCTGTGGCATCTCATCTTCTCAGTTTCTTGCACTACAAAGTTAACAGAAAGAGTGCCTAATTCACCTGATCCCTCAGAAACGGCACACAATCCAATCTGGCAAGAGTGAAGTTGCTTATGAATTTTGTATCAAACATGCTGCAGAGGAACAGCCTAAAGAGTTATGTTATTCTGCAATGATAAGCCAGTGGCACATAGACAGACATGTCTGCATTATCGACAGCTCCACTTCTCCCTGACTTCTGGAAATACCCCACCCAAGACAGCATTCACAAGCTCTTAAGTTAATGTGGAGCTGATCTTTCCCCTGCTCAATACAAACACAAAGGATAATTTAGGAATATGGAGATAGAGGTACAAAGGTGGGATGACTTTATGGCCGAATCCATATTCTGTTCTCCCATTAGAAGCCTGATAGATAAGTCAGGAAAGGTAGTGCAGAACTCTCACGGGCATTCAGGGATTTATTATTCACCAGGGGCTTAATAAAACACGTCTGAGGACATTGGGGAAACTCCTTTAGGCTAAAAGAAACATGCTGCCTCTACTAAAAAAGGCCAAAGGATGTGAATGGCACAACACCCTGCATATGTTTGTTTCTGTTTGTGTGTGTGTGTGTGTGTGTGTGTGTGTGTGTGTGTGTGTGTGTGCGCGTGCGTGCGCCATTGCCTGGGAACATGGAGTCATGCTACACTGGGAAATAAAATACAACTTTTTATCCAGAAAAAAATGGACTGGGGTAGAATTATTGGATGCTGTGATCAGAATATTGTACATGTAAAGTAATCTTGCTGAATCTATACTTGATTCGGGCTCCATTAAGGTTTTCTTTTAATCCTGTTTTGGGTTTTCAGAGCATAAGCCAGCAAATCATGGGAATATTTTGTATTTGTACCCGCCTAGGCTGTAGGAGTAGCAACATTATAAAGTAAAAGACTTGATTACAGAAGCCACTAGTGCCTATTTAAGCAGGAAATTATGCTGGTGGCCATTATGGAGAGAGAGCACATGGGTATTGCTGTCTCTCTCCAATAGGAAGTAGAAACTAAGTGGCTTTCTTGAGGGGGAAAAAACAGCTGGAACAATTTCTGCAGCAAAGTAGTCACTAAGAAAAGACATTGGAAACAGATGTTCAAGCCTACCTGTCTACCTGTCTATCATCCCTACTTTTTATATATGTTAACATGTCATTCTATGATGAATAACAATTACTCTGTTCTTCTACTCTTTTCCATGCCTCCTTGCTTTATTGTGCCACTGACAAGCTGCTCATGCAGCAAAATGGGCCATGAGCAGGGTGAGTAATCAAGTTGATTTGAATTGTGATTTAAACCATGATTTAAACTTTTTAAAATCACTTTTTTTTAAAAAAAAGTAAGTCATCAAAATATGGTTATTTAGATTTAAGTCAATTTTATTTAATCAGATCCATCCCGACCATGACAAAAGACAGCCTGAAGTTACAGAATAAATTAATTTTACATGGTGGGTATTGGATAGAAAGAAGGCAGCAAAATATATGGTCACAGGTAAGTTTAGCGCAGTTTAGAGTTGAGGAACTATTCCTAAAACAAGCTCCAACATTTATCCGAATCTTGCATTCAGAGTGGATTTAAAGCAAGCAGCTATTGATAAACAAACAGCTTTGTGAAACACCTATTGTTTGAGCCATCATTGCTACTGTTGTTTCATTACAGTCATGACTGATTCTTCATGACCCCATGTCCATGGAGTTTCCTTGGCAGGAATACAGGTGTGACTTGCCAGTTCCTACTCCAGGTGCCTACAGCACCTGGTATTCCCTGGTGGTCTCCCATCCAAGTACTAACCAGGGCCAACCCTGCTTAGCTTCCGAGATCAGGCGAGATCAGATTTGCTCAGAGCATCTAGGCAGCTCTTGAGCATATACATGAGAACAAAAAATAATTTAAAAATGACAACAAGCACAAGGAGACTCTACCACCCTCTGTGGCAGCTTATGCCACTGACAAACAGTTCTAACTGCCACGAAGGCCTTCCTAATGTTCAAACGGAATCTCTTTTCCTGTTGTTTGAAAGCACTGCTCCCGGTTTTACTCTCTGAAGCCATGGAAAACAAAGTTGTTCCCTCTTTGATATGACATCCTTTCTAATATTTAAAAATGGCTATCTTATCCCCTCTCAACCTTCTTTTTGTAAGGCTAAACATTCCTAGCTCCCTAAGCCGCTCCTTGTAAGACATCTCTTCCACACCTTTAATCATCCTGGTCGCCCTCCTCTGGATCAGTTTGAGGTTGTCCACATCCTTTTTAAATTGATTTGTGCAGAACTGGACACAGTATCCCCAGGTAGGGTCTGACCAGAGCAGATACTATCCTCACCCATCCTCAAAGCACTCCACATGTCAAGGGTGGAATGTTTGCAGTGAGAAGCCATAACTACTTGAGGAGAAAAGGATTTCTAAGGAGCCTTTCTGAATAAAGAAGGTTCCCCACTGTAGACATTATTCTTCATAGGGACAGAGTGGGAAGGACAGAAGGGCATGGCCTGTTGTGATTCTAAGTGTCTGTATAGTAATTCTCAGTAGTTCTACTAATTGATCTTTGACAAATGACAAATTTTGCCAGTTCCTATTTTTCATGTTTGATGAGGCAAAGTGATATAATCAAACCTCCACATGGTATGTTAGGAAGGAGGTCTCTGATTGGATGGGGGGGATAGCATTTTCAGGCTAATTTCTTCTTGGCCTTAACTTTATTCCTTACCTGTTTGGGAGGAGCATTTATTGCCTCATAAAGGATTGACTTTTTGCAGAGTCGCCAAGTGCACCTGGGAATATTATTCAATCATTTTGTTTTATATGTTGTGGATATGTGAGTTGTATTGGGGAACCATAAAGGGGTGGGGAAATTCATTAAATAAATCAATGATTATAAGTAAGGGAGGAGGGAGGTTGAGTTGAGATTATGACGTTTTAGTTGGTTAATTCATTTGGCTAGTATTGGGTTATTTTAAATATACTGTTAAGGTATAAATACTGTACTTAAATGGGAACAATTATATAGAGATTGGTAAATAATAGAGATTAACTTAATCAACATGGTAATGTTATTACTTGATAGATTATCATAAATAAAGGTAATCTGGGCATTTGTCCAGTTTGAGAACTCATATTGATTTATAATAATTAGCCATTTTTTCAAGGGGGCTGTATAACTGCTGTTAATCGAATTAACTGCCTCTTGGCTATTGGTTCTTATTTGGGAACTTTATTTGTGTATAGCAGTTATCCAATTTTCAAGGGGGTTGTTTAACTGCTGCTAATTTAAATTTAGTGCCTATTGGCTATTGGTTCTTATTTGAAAACTGTATTTGTTATAGTATTTAGTTAATTTATAGAGGGTTGTAGAACTGCTGTTAATTTTACTTTAGTGCCTTGTAATTGCTTGGTAGCTCAGTCTTGTGCTGGCACCTGTTGCCTGCTTTTGGCAAAATCTGGAAATTGCTAGATAGCAATTTTGATTATATATATATATATGCTGGAAGAGAGAGGAAGATTTTTCTTCTTCTACAATCAGCAACAGAGCAAGCAAACCACACACCCCCAGCAGTATTTATAGAAGGACTTCAACTGAGACCACGCTTTGCTTCAAGAAGAAAGAAGCCAGAACACCAGCCTGAAGATGACGAGTGAGACCTCGTATATGAATATATATATATATATATATATATATATATATATATATATATATATATATATATATATATATATATATATATATATATATATATATATATATATATATATATATATATATATATAAATTTATATATATATATATATATATATAATTTGAAAGCTATCTAGCAATTGCCAGATTCTATCTATCTATCTATCTATCTATCTATCTATCTATCTATCTATCTATCTATCTATCTATCTATCTATATTATATATATATAATTTTTAAAGCTATCTAGCAATTGCCAGATTCTATCTATCTATCTATCTATCTATCTATCTATCTATCTATCTATCTATCTATCTATCTATCTATCTATCTATCTATCTATCTATCTATCTATCTATCTAAATTTCATCCCCAGCTGTTATTTACAACAGCCTCATGGCACAGTGGTTCTATGCCTGTACTGTGGCTAAAACTGTGCTCACAACCTGGGGTTCAAGCCTAGGTACTCGGCTCATGGTTGATTCGGCCTTCCATCCTCCCAAGGTTATAAAATGAGTAACCCAGCATTCTGGGGGGGGGGGGGAGGTGTATCCTGCATAATTAAATTGTAAACCGCCCAGAGAGTGCTTGAAGCACATGGGGTGGTATATAAGCAAAAGAGCATAAGAACACCTTTGCTGGAATAGGCCTCAGCCCATCCAGACCAGCATTCTGTCTCACAAAGTGGCTCACACAGCGGAACACTTTGCTTTCACTGCGCATTGATTCTGAAGAATGCTGTGAATATAACAGATTATGTGAAATTGAGCATTTTGGGGAGCCACCATGCACAGGCCGCAGGGATGCAGGAATCATTCGATCCACCTAGCTCGCCAAGGCCAACCAAGGCATTGAGATGAAGTGAGGATGGATGTTTAAGTCCGGACATATTATCGTGTACTGTATTGCTGTTTTGGAAGGTAAGCAGGTTCATCAGAGAGCATGTGCGAACCCCAGCTGTGTTGCATGGTTTGGCTAGCCCGCCGGTGCCTTGGCAACATTCAGCCGTGTCTATCACACCCATGAGCTATATGCAGCCTGTGCCACTTGAGAATGTTTGGTGCCACAAGTCACAGAATTGTCATTGAGAAGATAGCAAACTGTGGTTCAGGTGGTGCCACTGCAACCAGGTGAGCACACTCCAACACATCCTGCACACAACTGTGGGTGTAATTGGCCATGGGGTCCTGTTGGCTCACAGGGCTAACCCTCATTGCTGTAACCTCATCTTAAACAGATGAGCACCCAACCCGGGTGTCAATCATACTGGCACCTGTGCCACTGGTGGTTGCAGAGGCAAAGAAGTTTCCTGGTTTGCAGCAGGCCTTACTAGGCGGGTCCCTTGAGTCAAGGGCTCCTGCAGCTCTAGCACCAGCTAATCCAGGGGGTGTCCAAACTCCCTCAATTGATGTAAGTGTTACATTGGATGGGAGCACTGTCTCCCACAGCAATTTTTAGACTTGAATAAATCCCTTTACTGGGGGATCATTGCTATCAGTAGAAGATATGGAAAAATGAACTGGTAGATGTCTTTGATTTTGCAGACCACTATCCATCCCAGATTGCATCAGGTGTTCCTCAGATCCGTTGTGGGTTCGAACAATGGCCCACAACCACTTGGTGCAGTGCGAGTGCTCTGATAGTACAGGTTGGTCAGGTTTCTTCGGCCCACAATGTTGCGGGCCAGGCAGTCAGCCTCACCTTCTCTGTTCAGACTTTAATGCTAGGGGTTTGTTCCAAACACCAGAGCTCAACATGTGCAGGCTATCTTGCTGCCAATGGTACCACCAAAGGTTGCTAATGGGGCCAGGAGAGGAGTGACACCAACAAAAACAAACAAACAAACCAAAAACAACAACTTACAGGTGGAAACAATATTTGCAAAGGAACGTAGCCCAATTAATTTGTTGTTGTACAGCTATCCTGATTAGGAAGTGGCTAGGTTCTTTAGGGAGGGTTATTATACTGGGTTTTAGAATCCCCCTTTTAGGAGCAAGGGCCGCAATATGGCTAAAACACAACATCCCTTTAAGACATGGAAGAGGTGGTTAGTGAGAAAACTATTATTTATTTATTGGATTTCTATACCGCCCATCTGACAGCAAAGAGGTGAAAGAAGGCTGTGTAATTGGACCTGTCCAGATGCTGTCTAACACCAATTATAGAGTTCTGATATGATTCCACATGACCTTTGTAGTGTTAAATATACATCATTTAATGTAGCTGTCCACATGGTTAGGGCGTGTGGGTTGGTGGCACTCTTAGGACAGTGTTACATTAAAGCAACCTTCTGTTTATATTCTGGCCACCCCGCTGATTTTGGGTTTTGCCTCTGAGGGTGGTTATTACATGGATCGTTTGATGCCATTAGGATGTTCTGTTCCCTGCACCACATTTGAAAGTTTTAGCACCTTTTTGGAGTGGATGTGAGAAAAACAGCAAAATCCAACTC
This sequence comes from Phrynocephalus guinanensis, assembly GCA_037367245.1. Taxonomy (NCBI): domain Eukaryota; kingdom Metazoa; phylum Chordata; class Lepidosauria; order Squamata; family Agamidae; genus Phrynocephalus; species Phrynocephalus guinanensis. Next base: position 44,037,346 of record CM074735.1, on the reverse strand, counting down.
GGTGGTCCATTATTTAGATAAATCTTGTTATGTGGAAAATCTGTAATGCCCCAGTGTCATTGATTAATGCACCACTTGAAAGCACTTATGGAAGAATTCGGCATCCTGGTGGTGGCTGGGAAAGCTGAATGGCCCACTCCAGTTTGAATATTACTAGTTATTGATCTGGATACTAGAAATGGGCACGAATAAAAAAAATGGTGTTTCGTTTGTCGTTTAGGGGGTCCGTTCCAGTTCGTTTCCATTTTTCGTGAATTTTTGCAAAAAAATTGTTTTCGTTTTCGTTCGTTTCGTTACCATTTTTTCAATTTTTTGTGATTTTTTTAGCATTTAAAGCAGTTCAATGTATTGCCATAACGAAAACAAAACGGACGACAAAATTCCTTTCATTTCATTTTAGAGACAAAATTCATTTGTCGTTTTGTTGCGTAACGAAACGAAAAATGAAAACGGAAACGGAAAATTGTTCATTTTGTGCCCATCTCTACTGGATACACTTGCCCAGTTCAGCTGTTTACCAGCAGGAGAAAATAACTGATTTCAAGAAGCAGATAGAGTATATGAGGGATAGAAGGAAAGTAACCATTGGCAAGCTCCAGTTTCTTATGAGGCACCTTATTTTGACCTACAGTGTAACAGCTCATGGCTGGGTGTTTTTGAGATTTTTCTGTGATGCCATGGCAGTGTTCGAATAGCTTCATTATATGGGATGCATGCCCTCAGGCATGAAGGAAGTTCTGTCTGATTTGCAGGTCTTTTAAATTATTTCAATGGTGTCTCCTTTTGAAGGGCTGATCTGCTGCTAAGCTAAGTACTGCAGATGCACACAGGTGCTTCAGGCGCTCTGGGATTGGAAAAAAAATTCAAAAACAAGTGGTGCGCAGGACAGTGGCCAGATGAACGGGCAACATCTGGCTTGGCCCATGATCTGACCTGCCTCAAATTCTTTCCAATTGCATGGGCACTGTGGCTGGGGACTCACCTATGGGCTAATTTCATGGTGCTCTTTGGGTGTGACAATTTGGCTATGGTGGGTATTGTCAATTGGCTGCAAAGTCAACCTTGATTCATGAACCTCATGAGAGCCTTTACACTGCGAGGCCTGAAATTTAACATTGTTCTGCAAAACAGTTACCTGTGGTTCAAAACCGGATTGCTGATACATTATCTGGACAACAGTTTGATTGTTCTGGTGTTGGCATCCAGTCACTGAGTGACCAAGAAGTCTTACCACCAGGGGTTGGGAACCTTGCATGGTTAAGTACATCAGGGAAGCATCAAACGTTCCTATGCACAAACTTACTCAGAATATTTACAAGACTGTACGGGCGAGCAAGTACCTCCATGGCCTGCCCCCAAGGACCAGTTGGTCCAACACACAGTATTTTCTAGTTTTGTTTAGTGCTGCGGCCTCAGTGGTCTTGTTTCTGGTGCAATTCATAGTAGTGAATTGATTGCCAACTCTAAGCATGATTCTTCACAGATGGCATTACAGTGGGGAGATGGAAATTGGTGATGATAATGTTTTAATTACCCTGTGCAGGTCTAAAACAGATCTAGAGTAAGGGAACAGCTGTCCAATGCCGACCTTGATGTTCAAAAGCAAAAGGCCCTGTGGCTTTAAGCAGGCCTTGTGTGGCTCTTAAAGGGACAACTGCTGGGTTTTGGTTACAGCACAGTAAGACAGAGCCCCTTAATCGATTTCAATTTTGGCAGATGCCATCATCGGCACTTGAAAAGATGGGGATGCAGCACTGCTGATGTTGTTGTCATTAGTTTAGAATCAGGGTGGCTTCTTCTGCTATGGTTATGTTATCTTCTCATTGGGATATCCAGTGTTTGGAAGATGTATAGCTTCTGCTATATTCACAAGATCTGGACGGCTGCGATCCCAGGATGGGGCAGCCGGTCTTGACTGTGCTTTGTCTTTCAGGACTTATTGCCGGGTATGACTTTGGGTGGTCAGCGACAGCCACAGTATACCGAGGGCAGCTAAATATCCATGGCACCCAGTTTGGAGTCGGAACCTATTCTGAGGCAAGCATGCATTGCTTGATTGGAAAGGTCTGAGAGGCATGATATGGGGACAAATTTTGGGATCTTGTGCCCCAGAGTGCAAAGCATGCATTGATGTCTTGCTAGTCCAAGTGGACATCAATGATTGGACATGAGTGCCGGTTAAAACTTTAATCCTTTAAGTTATTGCTGAATCAGGATTTTTAAACTGCATTTCCCAGACACTCGGGTGGGTTTGGTCTTTGATCATGCCACACTTGGCCTACCATGGCTGCCAAAAATCCTGCCTGAATTGACCGTGCTTGCAAATATGTCAACAGATATTTGGCCGGGCTTGGGGACGTGGCTAGTGGTCGGTTGCTAAACACCCTGCGATTGCAGCACAGCATACAGAATTATATAGGGCACCTGGTGTGCATCCCTCAGTGAGTGATTTGCGAGGGGGCCTCCGCGATGAAATTGTCAGCTTGCTGGGAAGCATGGGGTATACTGCATAACCCCTTGCTGTGGCAGGTAGTGCAAGGTGTTGGCTAGGTGAGTTTCAGGATATGTGGCCCAGTAAGGGCACAGGGCAGCCTTATAAGAAATATTTAGAGTTCTGGTTAAGTTTAGTTAGATATTAATATACTGTATTAGGTCATCTTAATGTTGTTAGGGCTGCTTTGGGGGAATTTCCCCAGAGTTTGGAAATTGTGCTGAATAAGGACAATAACATTTCCAGGTAGAAACTCACCTGCATTATTTTGGGGTCTCAGGTCAGCGTGATCTAGGCCATATGTTTACTTGCACTATGGTAGTCCACCCCTTTTATTTAACCATAATTAAATCAATAAAGTTGAGGCCCTGTTTAACGCTGTTATTTTGTGTTGGAGTATTATTTTGGGTCTGCAAAGCTTACCGCCTCTTTAACTCTTAAACATTTAAAGCATTAAAAAAATAGCCATGCCCTGGAGGGGTACAATTACTGTTCTTTACCTTCATGCACAGGGGTGTTATTAGTTTAACATAAAATTGTTGATTGCAGAAGCAGTTTACTTCTGCAGCATCCCTGAGGCAAGCTCCCCTATCTTACTGATTAGTTGCATTCCATTAAATCATGTTTTCTTAATTGTTCTTGTGCTAAAGCTCATTAAACACACAGAGACTCACATGCACACACAGGTGCAGGGAGAGGTTAGAGAAGTGGGAGAAGGAATCTACAGGTTGTTCTAGTATCAGCAAGAAAAGTGTGAACACCTGCATTGAATAACCTGATCAATTTGATCCAGACCTGTTGACTTAATATGCAATTTAGAAATTAACTATCTGCCTGATTATGCAATATGAAAATACTGCAACAGTTTTCAGCAGTTTAAATTATGCATATACATTTGGTTATATGGTTGGTGATCTTATGTTATATGCCACCTCTTGTCCAATAGTTAAGACATTTTATCTCCTTATAATCAGCTGAGTATATGTAGCATCATGGGCACCCATGGTTTGAATCAAAACAAATAAGCAAAGTATCCTGATTGCAGCCTACTCAAATTCACTTGAAGATTATTTCAAGGAATCAAATGTGTTTGTGTGCAATCTTGAAAATGGTAATAGAGGACAATGAGGATGGCATAAACTGCACGTCAACTATAAAAATGCATGCAAAAACATCAATGAACAAACTTATCAACAGTAAGAATCAAGAATCAGCAGTTCTGTAGCGATGAGAACTACATAAAACCTTGGTTCGGTTCAAGCATGCTCAGGGTCCCATGTGATCTGCTCTCTCGCCTGGGCCCAAGGCTTTTATTAATTACAGCAAACAAGGCATCACACACATCACAATGGGGAGGGGTGAGGGTCTTGGACAGAGACCTGCAGCTAGTCATGTAGCCATGAATTCCTTTGGTAGGGGGAAACTTATATGAAGGTTGCAGGCAGCTGTTTGTCCTGCAAACCCCTCTCACCAGCTTCTTGGCTGTTCTGAGGAGATACAGACCGAACTGGATTCCTGATTATATGGGCTTTGCTATGAAATCCATTCCTCTTCACCCAGGGCTTTCCCGCTCAAGTAGAGAAGTTAATGGTTTCCAAAGGCCTTACCCATGCAGGCAGCTGGTCTCATGTCCTTCTCTCCAAGAGGGTTTCTCTACACATTTCCTCAGCAAAAGAGAAGAGACAATACTTTCCAGAATAGTCGATCATTTGCAAGATCACATATTTGTATTCTGTATTGGTTAATTTCAAATAGCAACCAGTCTATGGTTCTACCACACACAACATCAGTTAACACCATTATTACCCAACCGAAGAATGAAAGAGAAGCACTCTTCTCTTTAGCCCCCTTTACCATGATATTTAAAAAGGTAACCCCCCCCCGCATGTGTGCTAGTCATGTCCAACTCTAGGGGCGGTGCTCATCTCTGTATTCAAGCTGAAGAGCCAATGTTGTGTAAGTCCATAGCCAAATGGCTAGCACAGCTGCAAGGAAACACCTTCCCGCTTTTTATGGTGGTACCTATTTATCTTCTTACATTTACATGCTTTTCAGCTGCTAGGTTGGCAAGAGCTGGGGTTATCAGTGGGAGCTTGCTCCGCTGTGTGGCACCTGGGATTCGAACCACCGAGCTGCCAACTTTGCAGCTAATAGTTTTCAGAGGTATAGTCCGCTGAGACACCATGCACCCATTGAGCCACTATGCACCTGTTAGTGTGATATTGGTGCATTGAAAAACAGATAAAAGGAGCTCAATAGTAGGCACTTTTATATAGTTGGCATTTACAATCCATAGTATGTCGAGGAACATGCTATATGGAACATTTTTTCCATAAGGTAGTTTTCAGAAACAAGACAAGAACAGAAAAAATGTATTCCATAATTTGTTAGAGCTGAAATAATTATTTCAGCCATATGCTGAATAACAGATACATGCTTGGAGCACCACAGAAGAGGAATATTGTTGACCCATCACACATGTTCTTTACCTCATTAAGACTATGTAAAAACACACACAGACACAGACACACACATCATTCTGTATGATGCAAAGGGCACTACTGTGCATGCTTAAACAAAATCAGTAAGGTAACTACTATTCAAGTATTAGCAGAGCATAAGTTTTTTGGTGTGTACGTTCTAGCTATTCTAACTATTTTATTAACTCCTCTTCACCTAGAGTGATCCAAGTGCATGCACAGGGCCTTCCTAGTAGTTCCTTAGGCCCACTGCTTCCTCAATGCTTTGGTTCTCATCTAAAGAGGACTTCTCAGGGCAAATCAGTGGAAGACTTTTGCTCCAACATAAGTGACACCATGGTGTAAATGGAGTTCCACCTGGCTGGAAGGTTCATCAGGCCCACCTGGATTTCCTGGCCCAAATCCTCCTGCCACTTACATAACCAGCAGGAAGCTTTCATGCTATGTGAGTTATGCCTCTTGGTGGTATTGGTCAAGGAGTGCCTGTGTCTCCTGGATGCCTGGATGGCACTGAGGAAGAGACACAGCAGGAGCAGGAAAACTAAATAGTGTACCTAAAAGAACTAAATAGACACAAAGTCCCCAACACACCAACCCACGCTGAACACAACCCTTTGAAAATAAATATTTCTTTTAAATAAAAGATGTGACTGAATCCCTCCTCAGTGGCCCACTAATGGAAATTATACAGAAGAAAAGTGCTTTTTTTTAAAAAAAAAAAAACAACTGAAAATATATGCTTTTTCAGCACACAAAAGTAGTGTCTGGAGCACACAGGCAACAAGGCAGTAACCCCTCCCGCCAACAGACACTGGGATAATTTGTGGGTAAAGGATAATCCAAGCACACAAAATTCCTCCCCAGAGATCACACACACACACACACACACACACACACACACACACACACACACACACACACACACACACACAGGCCTGAACACTACCCTATGAAAATAAATAATTTTTCAAATTAAAGATGTGACTGAAGCCTTCCCCAGAGTCTCACAAATGAAAATTATACCACACCACTTCTTCACCAGCCCACCCATCTGAGCCACCCAGGTTGACCATTCAGTGTTTCTGCCCACTTGTCTGCATGCCCACCTGTCTGACCACACACCCTTCAATTTTTTCAGTCTTGCCTCCAATGTTTTGCCCCTCTCGGGCACACCAGCAGTGTTCTGCCTGCAATCTAGCCCTCTCAAGCCAAAACCTGAAATCCAAGTCTTTAACTGGCCATTTCCGGCCAGAAAAAAAAACTTAAAGTCTATTTCTAGTCTTCTTAGGCCAAAACTTGAACCCAATGCCTATGTGTGGCTTTCTCAGGCCCAAACCTGAAAGCAAAGCCTCTAACTGGACTTCTCAGGCCAAAAACCTGAACTTCTTTTTCCCATTGGAAAAACCCTGCCAGGCCCTCAAACATTCCAAAGACCACATATCTACAAAAGGCCTTAGTGCCTGAGGGCTAGCTCTTCCTTGGAGCTCCATAATGTCTTTGTGCTTGGGGAGAAGGCCTTCCTCTTAGCCCTATAATGCCATTTGTTCCTGGGGGCAAGTCCGTCCTCAATGCCCAAGAATGCCTTTGTACGAGAAGAAAGCCTACTAAAGTATGTCTATACCTCTATACCCCTAGTGCAATAGGTAAACTATGTGTTCAACTGCCTCTGTCACTGTCCTGGGGGAGTTATTTATGGGTGTATAACTCAGACGTCCAAAACCCAGCCTTCACCAAGCGTTCAGAATTTGTGGAGGAGATTTGGAAGAAGCTTCTCTGTGAATGGAGAAGATGCATGGATTGGGTACTTTTATAGCATTTTAAAGGGGAGATGAATCAAGAAAATGAATTTCATTGACGAATTCATGAAATTTGTTCTTGATTCATCAACCTGGATGACTTATGAAATGGGATGAATCTCCATTTTTTAAAATTTGTATCCATCTTTAATCATAACAAATACAAAAATCACAGCCTTCACCAGTTGTTAGAAACATGCCATCTTGTTTACTACTTTCACATGGCTAACACACAACAGATATAAGAAACTACTCATAATTTCTTTGACAATTCTGGACAATACCTGAATTTCATGAAATCCCCACCTTTTAAATAATTCTACAGTTTGTGATAATTCTGTAATCAGACTGCACACTAATAGTCTCCAACCACTTTGGCATAAACCAACCCCTTTAAAATAATAAATTGCAATTAAAAATAAAAAATAAACACAAAACATAATAAAATTATTTTAAATTAACTTTGTGTAATGAAATCCAAAAATTAAAAATATTTTAAATGGATAAAGATATCTTGTCATTATGAAAATCACAAATTCTCATAAATTCCTTTGGATTTTGTCATGCCCCCACTGGGTGGGTAGGTGAGTACCTCCCCCAGTTTGGAAGCCGATGTCTTAACAATGGGCAGACTGCCCTTTGAAAGGTATGCTTGTTTTAAACCTTTACCCATCTTTTGAGTCTCTTTGTGAAATTATGTTGGATACTTAAAAAGACTTACCATCATCATTCTGGGCCAAACAGTCCATAACGACAACAGAAGCTGCAATCCCTATTGCTAACCATTTTGAGAAGCAAAGCTGCTGTAACATTTTATGTCACACTTCAATCAAGGTAAATCTGGAAAGACAAAACAGAAAGAAAAATTTCATTTAAAAATGTTTACAAAAACTGGACTTGAAAATATACCCTCATTGCAGAGCCAGGCTTATGGGCTCATCATCACACATGCACCTCCTGGTTGGAGCTTTTTCAACCCAAATGCTGAATCTAATTCAGAGACCTTCTTAGGAGACATTGAAGGATAAAAAGAAATTTGAGACTGATTTGGCTCTGTAATGTGGAGGAAAAGAAGGGATATGTGAATGTGTGTATTGTGTGTGCTAACAGCTGGAGAGTTCTCAGTTCAAATTTCTTCATAACTGAAGACTAATCCCCATGTGTTCCATTCAGTTTTCTTTCAATGTCAGAGATGCCACCGCTGTAGAACTAACTAATGAAAAACCAAGAGAAAACCCTCTAATCAGTGGTATATACAGGAATGAGAGACAGTTTCCCCCTTTTCTCTCCCCAATAATTAATAAATTAGTAAGTAATTAATTCAAAATAAAGATACCCTTTATTATGGCTTACTTAATAGTTACTTGCTACAGAATTCTGTTCAATGAATTTCCTGGCTAATCATGATCTAATCCAATGGTGAGTTTGCATAGCTTTAGCATTCTGTTGCAACCACATTAGCTTCTCTAACTACCATATTTTTTACTCTATAAGATGCACTTTCCCCCCTCAACAGTAAGGAGAAATGTCTGTGTGTCTTATTGGGTGAATACATCCCTGCCGAGAGCCTCCAGCACAGCTGCTGCAGAGGCCTCCAGACCCAGTGCAGCCCTGGTGGAGGTTTCCCAACCCAGCTGTTAAAAAAACAAATTACCTTGAATGATTGATTTTTTTCCATAGAATAGAAGACAGCAGAATGTGAATCCATTCAGCCTGTCATGAAGAGCAGTTCCATGGTCATCATGGTAGGTGGTTACTCTCTAGCCCGTTTCTCATGTCTATGGTCTCCGGTAGGGCTGTTTACTCTCCCTCTTCTATTCTATAGAACAAAACAATCTGGAGGTCTCTGCAAGGACTGCAGGCTTTGCAGCACAGAGAACCAGACAGGGGTGGCGGCTTGTATTTGCATTTTCCTCTCCAGCCATGTATTTGCATTTTCCTCTCCAGCCATGCATGGCTGGAGAGTAAACTGGGGCTGGAGATGTACCAGAACCATGTGTCTTATAGTCCAGTGTGTCTTATGGTGCAAAAAATATGGTATATTTCTGCCCACCCAAATGTCAACCACCCATAAACTCCTGAACCAAGTCTGGGGTTGCCCTTTGAACAGGTATTCAACTCAGGAAGTACTCAGTGTTCCCTTCTACATTGCTGTTTTAATAAAATTCTATTTGGCTAAAACACCACAAAACAAAAGCAAGAATACTTTTGAATAATAATGACACAGAAATGTAGACTCATCATAAAAACAAACTCAGAGTGTTATTCATAACAATACAGCATTATAAGATTAAGATAAAGTTAATCTTATAAACCTCTTAATCATGCAGAGTAACTCACTGTCACTATTTCATGATTATGGTTTTCTAATATGGTCAAAGAAACAACACATCCTTTTATTTTTGAGCAAATAAGACGCTCATCTTTCCTCAACAGCTAACATCAAAAGAATCTGTTCTGCCTTTTCTTGGAAATCATTAAAGTCACTGCTATCACTTCATTTCCAGAAGTCAAATTTTTCTTATCTGTGAATTTGCAATTTTGTCTTTGCTGCTTATTTAGATCACAAACAATAATATCATGTCAAGATTTAAAACTGTTCCTTGGATCATTCACTGCTTCTTTATATTCATTGCAGTCAAGAGAAAATAGGATCCTTTTTAGTGAAAGGAGATTTTTCATTAAAAAGAAGGAACAGACAATCGCACAATTTAAAATTCATGAATTGTTCCTGAATTTGCCATTTACAATGTATATGGTTAAACACAGCAATAATTTCAATTGGCTTTATGTTTTGAGCAGGTTAACCAAATGGACATGTGATATACTTTGAAAGAACAAAAAATATGGTATATTCAAAGAAGAAACTAGTATGTTGTTGAAACTGAGATGGAAAGAAACAAATAATAAAAACCAAATGCAGACAATCCTGATTTTTGAAACCAAAGCCTAATCAGTTAGCTTACTATCTGAAACCTATAGTTCAGTTTCCTATATTTTCATGGGTAGGTTGTCAACCAAACAATGGAAAGAGCTTCACAAATTCTGTTCTTCCTGTTAATGGTCATAAACCACTGATGCACATTGTTATAGAATGTATCAACAATTCCCCTTCACTGTAGTTTAAAATAGACTGGCAAAACAATAGTGTCCAGTGTGGGGCAGTGGGGAGAATGATGGACTAGAATTTTGGGGACTAGGGTTTGAATCCCCGCTTGGCCATGACATCACACTGAAGGAACTAGAGAATCTATCTATCTATCTATCTATCTATCTATCTATCTATCTATCTATCTATCTGTCTGTCTGTCTGTCTGTCTGTCTGTCTGTCTGTCTGTCTATGCATCCATGTACTTTTGAGAAATAAATAACACAGTCTCATAGATGACTACTGAGAATTCAGTTCCATTGGGTTCAGCAGTGGTTTTTGATATGAACACGAATGCAGGACTTCAGCCTTAGACTAAATTATTAAATATAAACCAATACTATAATTAAATAAGAAGTCACATGTGATTTAGTTGTGTTGATAAAAATAACTTTAAATAGTATAATTCCTGCCCCATAAAAGCTATTAAAATATGCATCTGTTTTCAGAATAATTAATTCATGGCATTTTGCAATGAAAGCAGCAAAATATAAATACACAAGCAAAGTTCAGTTTATGTACTGTAATGCATTCTGAGCACTATGGAATCCTGTACCAAAATGCTCCACAATGCAGATGATATTTTAAGATGGAACAGTTGAACACACAACTAAATGGATTTACATTTAAACTATGTATTCAATGGATCACAAAAAGATATCTCCTATGTTCCGCCAACAGTCAAACTATACAAGCAGTGTTTTTACACTGTGTGGTTTGACCTTCTACTTAACTATAATTTTAATAATGCAGTAAAATGATTAATGTTTTTCCTACATCAGGTTTAAATATATAGTCATTAAAAACAAATACTCTCAAATTGCTTCTGAATTCCATACCTAATTGTTTCTAGTATTTGTGTTTGATGAAATACAAATATCTACATGACTAAGAATCATCACTTTCATATTAAATCTCCCCCATTGTAAGGAACAATGGCTATTGCTGCATTGCCAAAAAACCTGCTGCTTCTTGAGTTGCAGTCAAATAGTTTCATTGAATCAGTGGGGACTTCCTACACAAAGCTACATTAATTTTACTCTGGAGTAAATATTTTATGGCAATCCTTTGGCTAAGAACCAAACCAAATATGACAGATGCCTATTAGGGATGTGCATAGTGAAAACTTTCTTCTTGTTATTTTGTTTTAGTTTACAGCAGTGGTGGCCAAACTTTGGCCCTCCAAATGTTTTGGACCACAACTCCCAGAATTCCAAGCCTGTATTCTCAATGACAGAGGACTGTGAGAGTTGTGGTCCAAAACATCTGGAGGGCCAAAGTTTGGCCACCACTGGTTCACGGGGACTGCCTTTTTGTTTTTCTGCCTTTCTTAATTTATTTCATATAATTTCCTTCCCAATTTCTGTTCTCTCTGGAACTCATTCAAAAGCCCTAATAAGCCTTAAAACACACTTAAAATGCAGGGGAAGGCAAACAACAGAGAGTCAATTTCCAAAACACCCAAGGAAGCCTTCAGATATCAGCCAAAAAAAAAAGAGGCAACAGGAAATTAATCTGAAACTCAATGGAACTCTTAAAAAGTAATCCAAAGAGGCAAAGATGCAGGGCTGCAGATTGACTTCAAAAGCAGATAATATGTGAAAAAGAAAAAGAAAGTCCCTGCCAAAATATACTGTACACCTTTAACTAATACACGTAATATACAGGAAATTAATCAAGTATTTATTATTTTTTTAAAAATTAATGTAACAGGGAAAGTACTATGATTCCAAGATGCCCCAGCTGTTTTAAAATGTTGTTTTTATCCTTGTTGTTGTTTATTTTGTACTGCTGTTTTATTCTTATGCTTTATATTGTTTTGCTCGCTGACTCGCTTAGCTATTTGGAAGCCGCCCAGAGTTCCACTCCGGAAGATGGGCGGGGTAAAAATTAAATAAATAAATAATAATAAATAATACTCATCAAGAACAAATGAGAGGGGAAATGGCAAGCACCCCAAACTAGCCAGGATATAGAGTCCCACAAGAGTGACTAACATAAAGCACTCCTCTCACTGATTTCTAATTAAGGATAGGCACAAATCAAAAATTGTGACTTTTGAATGAATTTTGCAATTCATTTTTAAATTCATTCCCACTCCTAGATGTTATGATTGGCTGCTGACTGCAAATCTTCAAACTGAATTGGATTGAAGGGGGGGGGGAAATTCCTGGGTGAGTTTCTGAGCCATTTGACAAAGGTGAAAGAAAGAGTAGATGAAAGGGGGACATACAAGAGGATACAACTCTTATTCGCTGTGTTGCAAGCCGTAACTAGACTTAACCCACTGAAGCAGTATGGATTTGGTGAGTTTGACTGATTGACCCCAGTAGCTCCTTCCTACACTAAGCAATAGGAACTGAGCCTTGGGATGAAATGAAGGTTCCTTCCAGGCAAACTGCTAGATTCAAGCCTGAAACTTTTCTCCCCCTTTGTCCCTGTTTAAAAGCAGAAGTCTGCAGTACCTGATTAATTTCATCAGCAGAACTGTACTACAGAATTGGAAATCAGAATACACAATATTAATTCTTAAGTTTGAAACATTAGTAGTAGCTTTTCATGATGCAAGGAAAATACATCACCTTCTTTGTAGTCCTTTTAAGCCAAGATGGAAGTGGCAAGTACTGTAGCAGCAAATAATAAACTGCAAATTTTAATTCTGTTTCTTTGTTAAAGGACCTTAAGAGCTTAATACAGTACCCTAATAGAAAAGTCCAGCAGTGCTAAACCCTGGAATCAAAGTTTTCAGTCATGTCCACTAGAAAGGGTGTGTGTGTGGTGGCTCAGCTGACTACGGCTCTGAAAACTGTTGTTTCCAAAGTCGGCAGCACAGTGGTTCAAATCCCGGATGCCACACAGCGGGGCAAGCGCCTGCTGAGAACCCCAGCTCCTGCCAACCTAGCAGTTCAAAAGCATGAAAATGCAAGTAAATAAATAGGTACCGCCCTAAAAAGAGGGAAGGTAAAACAGTGTTTCCTTGCAGCCATGCAAGCCACATGGCCATGGACTTGCACAACACTGGCTCTTTCGGCTTGAATACAGAGATGAACACCGCCCTAGAGTCGGACACGACTAGCACGCATGTGTTGGGGGAACCTTTACATTTTTAACTTTTACCACTAGAAAGGCAGGTTAAAGGAGCTCTAGAAAAGACTTCTGAGAAGCCCAGAATGTGCTTGTCAAAGGATAATGGGAAATTATAGAGAATGAAGTTCTGGGCCATCAGAATAGGGAAAGAACAGCCTTAGAGGGACAAGTCACTGAAAGACAGTGATGAATCTCTCTCCTCACCTTCAGGCAATGTAGTCTCCCGTCTTCGCAGGGAACACAATGTCATCCTATTTGCTGCCCACATTATCTATTAAGATAATGAAGTTTTCACCTGTACTTATTCTTCAGGGTGATTTGGGGACCTCTTTGCATTGTTAACTTCTACTTGTATCCAGCTCTCATTTCTAAAGGGGATGCCATCCCCACAACTTTCCGCAAATTTCTCAATACAGTTCTTTTTGGTAGATGGTTGTAAGGGAGGATGAATCATTGTCTTTAAATGTAAAACCCATAATGGATGTAAACACTTTAACATCTTCACTAAACTTCTGTAAGCCTCTTATGTCAGTTAGAACACCTAGCAGTGGTACAGAGAGGAGAGAATCAATTGTAAGTGCAAAAAGAAACCTGAAACTACAAAGTTCTTCAAATGAATTCAGCAGCATAGCATATTATGTGCCAATCTGAACAGAAGAACTCATATTCATCTGCGCTGTCTACTGCATAGCCTTGGGCAAGTCAGTATCTTTCAGCCTAACCTACTTTATAGATTTGCTATGAGAATTAATTAGGAGCAGGGAAAATCTCCTGTAGACGGTGTTGTTTAAAGGAAGGAAGGAATACAGCTTTAGTAAACCATGCATTTAAAGATTTTTTGGTTAATTTTGGAAAACCTGTGCAATGTTCTGAAAACGGCTGTACAGGACATTACAGGTAGCATGTCAATCCCGCTTTGACCAGCATTTAGAAAATAGAGAAGTGCATGAGCTTAGAATGCACTTCCTCTCCAGACATCCAGAATCCCAAACCAGCATAGCCAATGGCTTTGACCTCTAAAAGCCTTTCAGTATTTGTCTCCACATGTGCTGTTCATGCCTTAAGATGCTCAACAGAGCCCTTGTTCTAGGTTCTCCTAGCACCTGAAGGATGGAGTGTGGATACAAAAAAAAGGAATCCATCTCAGCAGGAAATTCAAAGGAAGGTGGCTGTACTCAGAGAGGCTACTCTGGCACCCACTCTTCTACAAGAGGCAAATTCTGTCCAGAATGGATTTCTATCCTGCCACATTGGTTGAGTAATGTACATTTTTGAACCTGTCAAGATGGCATAACTGTGAGTAAAGCATATATGTTCTCCTTTTTTGCCCAAAGGAATTGGCAGAGGGATTATTTCTCAGAATGCTAGTTGTTGGAAAACGGGCAGACTTGAAGGACTTGTAACTGATTCTAACCCTTACTTGTTGCACGTCAGCTGTGCAGCTAAAGGGAATTAAGTACATACCTAGTTACTCTAAAGGCAGCTCCACAGGGCTAAAGGTCCTGGACGGGAACATTAAAATACAAGAAGAATAGCCCACATGATTGTGGGCTTTTCACAGGCTTGGATAAGCCTTCAATAAGGCTGCCTGCTGTTGCTTCTTCCTCTTGCAGCTTTTGCTGCACCCCACCTGCCCTCCCCAATGCCAGTGAGAATGAGAGTAGCTGGTCGCTTCAGGGTCGGTTGAGAAATTTTGATCGGCATACTCATTGTCTGTTGCCGGACGGTGAGTTTTTGCCCATCCCATTCTCACTATTTGGCTAGGCAGGTCATGATCTACATTGGTCGCAACTGGCAGGTAGTGCAAATCTTTTGCAGTAGGTGAGTTCATTGGATGGTCCCATTAAAGGGAGTTGGGCAACCTTTGATGGAACTTTAACTAGTTAGAGAATAGTAGTTTAGTAGTTTAGCAGTAACCGGTTGTGGTAAATTTACTGAAAGCTGCCTTTGGGAGTTAGTCCCACAGAGTATGGAAATCCACTAGTAAAGTTAACAGCACATTTCCAGGTAGGAACTCACCTAAAATTGAAGGTCAAGGACAAATCAGGCCAAAGTTTACTTGTACTATGGCAGCCCCACCTATTAATTTAGGAACTGTTGATTAAATTGTTTAACCCTAAGTTGTGGCCCAATTTTAAACCCAATATGACATGTTGCCTGTTTATTTTGGGTCTGGGAGTGCAAAAAAGTATAGGCTTAGAGCTGATGCAGAAAATTAAAAAGTAAAGAAGTTAGATAACAAGTATTTTTTTCCAGACTTTTGTCATTCTATAAGTGAATTGTGTGGCTTCCCCACACACACAACAAACCAAATCACATGACTATCTGAAGAGATTAAGTTGCTGCTTTTGCTCATGTTCAGAAAGGAGGAATGCCATCAGACAAAAGATTTATGTGAAAAATTTTCAGTACTGACTTCAGCAAATTTTACACAATGAAAAAAAAAGGCTAGTGTTTGATCTGTGAACTGTGAGAGCCAACGGGTGTTTAGAGGGAGATAAACCAATGGGTGACAGCCAAGGAAAATGGGAAGATTGGCAAGATCAACAATTTTTCATGGCCTTATAGAAAGAGAGGGCAGTAAAACAGTAAAGAAAATGCTAGAATCTTTAAAACAGTCTTATGGCTTTGTCAGTTCCAAATCAGAGGCAGATTTTATCACAGAACTAACCAGGATTCATCTCAATAATAAGAGAGACCCAAAAAAACACACCTCTGATTTTCTGACAATTCTCGATAATTTAAGCTCACCTGAATTTGATAGAAAAATGGATTTTGCATCTATTACATATAAATTCCTAATAACTCTAAGAAATATGATCTGATTCAACATAAGGCTTTTACAATGTTAGAATCCACCCTTGCCACTTTATGTCTGAAGCAAGAAATGGACTACAAATAGCCAGTGACTTGGAAGAAGGAAATTCATAACTAACTTGAGTCTGAGCATCACAAACTTTCCACACCTCTGGGAGTAAGCAAATTAGCTTGCTTTGTTGGATGACTCACCTTGATCATCAAATCATAAGACTCCTTTGAAGTCAGATTTCATGAGGCATGAATTCAAAAACACAGAAAGGCTGCCTCAGTCACTTCTCTGCAACATTAATGTGCCTTCAGTTCTTATTATAAGGTATTCCTAACACATGTTTCTTGCTTGTAAAACTGGATACAACCATGCTTGACATTTTGTGATATATATACATAGCCATCAACTGAAACACAGAAGATAAGGTAGACCTCACAAGACCTTCTGATCAGCTTAACTCATGTCATGGTGTTAATGTATAGTTAAAACATCACTTTGATTTCCTTACACTGTAAGGCAGGCACAAAGATAGGATGCTAACATTACACCTATGAAACCAAAGCAGAGCAAAGTAAGAGAGAAATGTTGCATGTTTGATGGTATGAAGTGATCCTGTTTCCTCTGAGAAAAGGAAATATTTTGAAAAAACACATTATACAGTTTGGGATACAGTAAACCCCCACCAATTGTGGGGGTTAGGGACCCATCCCACCCGTGATCCATGAAAATCTGTGATATGCGGAAGTGGGTGGGTGGGGCCTGGGGGTGGGTGGGGCCTGAGGGGGGTGGGTGGGGCTCACAAAAGCCTCAGAGGAGCGTGGGGGCAGCGCGGAGCAACCCGATCGCCCCCGCCGTCCCCCCGTGGCTCGGAGGCAGTCCGGAGGTGCCCGGGGCGGCTGTGGAGGGGGGCACTGTCCCTCCGCGCACCTGCCCCAAGCGGCTAGGAGGCACTCTGGAGGCACCCGGGGAGGCTGCGAAGGGGGACACCATCCCTCCACGCACCTGCCCCGCATGGCTCAGAGGCAGTCCGGAGGCGCCCGGGGCGGCTGCGGAGGGGGACACCATCCCTCCCTGCAGCCCTCGCTGTCCCTCCCCACCGCCCCCCACGGCTCCGAAGCCTTTTGGCCCCCTGCCCCCCCCCCAGGTGCAGGTCCTGCGATCCTACGATGTAGCGGGACTGCGGGACCTGAACCACAAAATGGTGGGGGGTTACTGTAGTTTCATTGTTATGCTATGGAATCCACTGTACTTTTAATAAATAAATAATTGTTGCAACCTGTTGGGTTATTATGCCTGGCATCACATATTTAGTTGAAGCCAACTTGCAGCTTGCACCCCACCTATTGCAACAGGAATATTGTAAGGTTGTTGCCACTGTTCTTACTCAATGGAGTGGAGGCAGAACACAACACACCTTTCAATTCATGCTCATAATAAAAACCCTAAATTGCCAAAGCTGCCCTAAGATGACAGTTCTATGGTTTATACCTGAGTTGGTGTTATCTTCTCCAAACCTAATAATGCCTTAGCTGCCACATAGCCTTCAAATTGAAACATATTTGCTTGCATCTTTGTATCATAATCAATTTATCACAGCAATAATATTTCCCCTTGAGTTTTCCCCCCTTTGAAATAATTATGAATAAGTAAACATTTTCTCTTTTTTGTCTTATATTTATTAAAAAATAAAAATGTGCTATCTTTTTAAATCACACTACATCAAGTACACATATTTCAAAAGCCAAATGTAATAGCTATGACTTCTTTGCTCATCAGGCCATTCTCACACTGTCTTGTAGATCTGTAATGAAACAGAGCTCCATTCTTGCCATTAGGCAGCCTAAGGTGGTTTGAGAAAAGGGCAGCTCACAGTAGCAGCAAGGTGTTCAAAGGACAAAGCTGTGTGCACTACACAACAACTCCTTCATTCCCTAAAGCAAGCCACTACCCTTAGGTGTAATAATAACTGCTTTCACGTTGCCAGTGTTAAACCAAGCTCGAACTGACAGTCTGGTTCTGCTTTGCATACAGAACAGGTCAGTACCATTTGATATTTTGCTTCTGGTAGCAAAATGTTTTGGACTCGCCTTGCACATAAAAACAATCAGATGACCTATTTTAAAACAAAACCCAAAAGAGGAGGAGGAGGAGGAGGAGGAGGAGGAAAATAGAGAAAACCCATTCGCAAGCCATGTCGATTTAAAAAATAGAGCATGAACTCAATTCATCTTATATGGTATCATCACTGATTTACAAGGCCATGTAAATTATTTTCTCTTACTTTCTAGGAATCGGAGGAGAAGCCACATTCAAAATTTTCAGCTTATTTTGCTCTGTGTCCTGAGATTCCTTTTGCTGAGTTTTCATCCCCCAACTTTATGAGGAGCAAACTGTTACAGTTATTATTTCAAAAACTCATTTGGTATCTTGGGGAGGGAAAAAAAATAGAAAGCCAGCCCTTCGGCAACAGGAATCACGTTCGGTTCTAAGCTAATGAGATTAGTAGTGATAAAGATACTGTACATGTTTTGAAGGGATTTTTATTGCATGCAGTTCTTATCAAGAAACAACAAAACTTTATAGATCTATATGTGTAAACCTCAAATTCTTAGTTATTACCATGCAAGCAGGTTTATACTGCATGGAAAACAAGACAGTGGTGTGCCCACAAGATATACCCTATATATTTATGATAAATGAGAAAAGGATATTTAATTTGCATAAAGAAGATTAGAGTCCTTGTCAATTTCCTGTTGCCATTGTGCTAACACCACTCCAGGCTTAGACTATTTTTTTGGGGGGGACAACAAAAAAAATGCCAGCCTCCTCCCCCCCCCCCCCCGCCAGCAGCTGTAATAGGATATGAGAAAATTATTTCTCTTTTATTGATAAGATCTGGACAAGCTTGTCAAGACGTAGCATTTTGTGATTTGCTGAACTGGGACATATTTTAGAATATGTTGTTCTTCTGCATTTATTTATATAAATTGTAAGTCTAAAAGAAATGCTACATTACTGGGTACTTCTTAAAAGTTCTGAAAGGCATTCTGCCTCTCATATGTATTAATTTATTTAAGCTGCAGGGCCTAACAGGCATATTTAAAAAGCTGAAATAACAAAATGCTGGGAAGTTGCATGCATTCCGTGGTCAGATTTAGAGGCATATTAAATAGATTGGCATGTACTGGGGCAACTCTTGCCTGTTCCAGGGATTTGAATGAAGAATATAACATACAATTTCAACAAGCAGCTATCTTCATAAGGAGAATACCAAAATGCATGCAGGCAGATTAGTCCAAGTAATCAATGGAGGACCTGAGTGTTCATAAAGGTAATAGCTTTTAATTGTCCAAGATTAAATTTCTTAGAAATACTTTGGATAGCAATAAGGATAGCATGAAGTAATTCACTATTCATGGGCAAATCCAGCATGTACATCAACAATAAAAATGAAAGTTTTGGCACCTTAAAGATTAACAGATTTATTCAAGTGTAAGCTTTAAAGGATATTTGCAATATATATCTTGCATTGGAAATTTCACACAGCTGAGACCTGTAGACATGAATTATGGCTGGAAGCAGGATGTATAATTTTTATGGAGGGGAAAAATACATTCTGATGCATCATGTAAACTTGTCTATAAATTCAGTCTGCCCCCCATTTGTTTTCATGCTACAAAGGCTTGGGTAAATATCCACCTTCCATTACTTTACATTTAGCTGCCTCACCATCTATTGGCATGCAACATAATACTTGTCAATAAATAGATTTGCATGAAATATTATTTTTGACAAGAACTGCTGGCACATAATATTTAAAGACAAATCATTAATGTCACATGTGTCATGCTTTAGTCCAGTCCAAGAACACCTGGGGCCCCAAGGTTGAGAACTACTGTTTTAGATAAATAGGACATGATTGGGCAGTAGCAACCATGAAGTGAATGGTACGATAGCTGAGATAGCTGACAAAGTGGTACCTGATGAAGAGAAGCCATGTGGTTTATCAATAGGAATGGGATTTCCAGAATTAAACAAAACAAAACAAAACAACAACCTCACTCCCACAATTCAGTGGGATACATACATGCACCAGCTGAATTACGGAACTGAGAGCCCTCAGCTTGACAAGAGGTAGAACACACCCCTTACCTCCAAAGTGGTTAGAAAATAGGCCCGATACACAGTGAGAGTGTGACTGTTCTCTGCAACTCACAAAGGTGCACAAGGGAATGAGTTCCAATGGAGGCTGCCTCCACAAAGAGTGTACATTTCATATAGCTTTTATAGAGGCATTCTTCATTGGAACTTATTCCCCAATACACTTGGAACCCTCAGGACATCCCCAGGGGAGGGTTCCCACCAAAATATAAGTGAAAATTCTTTAGTTCCAAACATCTCATCCCTAGCTGCATTTTTAGTTCGAGAAAGTTAGAAAAACCTTGTGCAAATACCAATAGGACTGTGGTCATTTACTCACAAAGAAATTTCACTGTGTTCATTGGAACAGACTCCTGCAGTCAAATAATACAAAAGGATGACAGTCAGTTTCACTCACTATAATTAAGGCAGATATATCCAGCCTTTGTGTGATTCCAAAATATCCTCCAAGTTCTATGTGGTCTGAATGGGATACTATTTATTTATTTATTTATTTATTTATTTGAGTTGTATACTGCCCATCTAGCAGCAATCATACACAGTAGAAATAATAGCTTGTATTAAACTAGGATGTCAGTACCATAGATTTATCAGCTAGTTTTCAGATACCTTAGGCAAAAAAATCAAGTTTTCAAAGACGTTTCAGTAGGTACATGTGTTCCTGAGCCTTTCTCTGTTTTTTGCTACAATGGCCATTAAGCATGGAGAAGAAGAACACGGGTGGAGCTTTCTAATTCCCATGGGAACTGCAAGACATGGGGTTTCCAGTTTTTAGAGAGGCAGTCTCCACAGAGCTTAATAAGCTCTTAGACCACTTCCAAATGCCGGTCTTCAGCAGGACACTACATAAAGTATAACTTAACTTGAAGCAAAAGTTCAGCTCATCATGTCCGAATAATCTTAACCAAGCAAGTTTTGATCATTGATTTTCTTGTTAAAATTGTACTGCAATCCATATGACAATCCTGACACTATGCCAAAAGATAGAATGTCTTTTGAGAAAACATATTTCACTTCCATATTGGCCTGTTACAGAAACACATTTGAAAGTCAGCTAGAAACACATATGAAAGTCAGCTGTGTTGTGCGATGTGATGCAGTGCATATACCCTCTGCATGGTCCAGTATTACTGCAATGCTTAATCTTGATGATGTGATTCCAAAATGTTATTCTGAAGATGTTTAATGGGTTTTTGCTCTTTTGTCTCATTTGAGAGAAAAGGTAAAGAACAAAATATTAAAGCATTAAATTTAACACATTATATCCAAACTGTGTGGTTACTGCCACTCATACTCTAGAAAAATGCAGCTTTTTCATAAAGAGCCAAAGAGCCTTCCTTCCTGTTTTCTCTTTAGTGATATAAAAATCTCCAGTGCATCACATGAGTGAGGATGCAAACAGACATTACAGACAGCCTGATGAGAGCTGAAAATTTACTCATGCTGGAGAAACATGATCTGGGGAGACTTTCACGTTTAAGAAGTTGAGTTTCTAACTCATGCTTAAGTCCTGAAGAGTTTTCAAACACAGAGCAAGGGAGTTTGGAAATTTCATAAATTAATAAAATATTTTGGTATAATATCATGCCTTCAACAGTTAAATAATTTCTGTTAGAGCTCCCTGGCAGAATGTAGCCAAAATCAAAAAACGAATAGGGACATCTTAAGACTTCTGAGCACACTGATATTTTTATAACACATTGTCTTTGACTCAGGTGGGATGTCTGAAAAGAATTAACAATTTCTTGGGATTTCTCATATGCAGACACAAACAATTCATTGAAAATACAGTATGTCATTTACCAGATAAATACTAAGTTAGGTAATTTCACTAATTGTTTTTCAGATCATATCCTTATTTTCATCAACATTTGGACCCTCTTAGTTTTAACATTGCTGTAATGCTCAGGTAAGGATATGAAATTAGGACATTTCTCAATTCATAAGTTTCACTGTTCATTTCCCAATTTATCACTTTTTGTGTGTATCTGTATGGGACAAATAACTGAATACAAAAAACCCCACACATTATTGTTGTACCAATATTTTAGACAAAATCCCATTTGCAATGTAGGACATATGGCACATGATAATAAAATGAGAAGCCACCGATGTATTAAAACGTAGCTGCAAGATTGTTTGAACAAAATATTCATTGTTACTAATGGTTTTTTCTTTTAAATTTTAATTTCTGGTCAATTTCTCATATGGCATCGCATTTTACAACTTCAGTTCAGAAGGCTATTAAAAAAAGGAAAAGAAACTATAAAATTAAACATCTGTTACATTAGTAATGCCAGTGTAACCATTGGAGCTTAGTATTTCATAGAAAAATCAATAAATGTGGGCAAGAAAATGATTGTGCAATTGATACCTTAATTAGAGGTTTAATGATCTGATCTAATTTAATAACAAATACATGATTTTACTTTATGAATGCATAGAAGTAATAAAGGAAGAATGCTTCTCTGTCTATATTGTGGGGCTCTTCTTCAGTGGTACATTACATTATTATTACAGCTTCATTACCCAACTTGCTGTCAGGCAGAAAGCTAGTAGAGTCTGATAAAGTCAGGATCTATTTCATAAAAACTCGTGCTTCAGAGAGAGTGCATCAGTTTTGCTTCTTTTACCACAATAACATAATTAGCAAATAGCAATTATCATGCACTTATTCTGCATGCAGCAGTGTGTTATTTACTGATTTATTGATCAATAAAGCTATTCATTATCCCTAGCAATGATAATATAAAATTATAGAAATAAAATTCCAAAATTCACTAACACCCCTCCCAGTACTAGACCATCTAGATCCCAGCAAACAAATAAGGGCAAGCATTATATATAAAAGAGGGAAAGCTATTAATTATGAATGTAAATTCTTCATCCACTTATATTTTACTTGGGGAAAAAACATTCTACAGTAGTTGCAAAATTCTGTTGCCTAGCATAGTAAATTCAACTAGAGCAATGGTTCCCAAACTTGGGTCCCCAGATGTTATTTGACTAAAAGTTCCTGAGATCCTCACCTAGTGGCAGAGGATTCTGGGAGTTCTAGCCCAGGAACATATGAGGTCTCAAGTTTGGGATCCACTCCACTACAGTATATTACCAATTTGTCCTACCAAGTTTTAAAAATACTGTAATACTATTCCCAACCACTAGGAATTCCATAGTGGTTTTTCATCCCTTTCCATAGTTCTTGAAGACCGGTGAAACAAAATTATCTTTCTCAGTTGTATATGTCCTTGTAGAACTAATGAAACTGTCACTTGTCCTGTTTTGTTTTGTTTTTGACATTTTTATAATGGCTTTAGACAGGCTCTCTCTTCTTTTAAGTTTCTTCTCAGGCATATAATTCCTTGAGCTGACAATTTATGTTCCTGAAGTTAAGACATTTTTTTCTATCAATCAAATAGTGAAAAAGAGACCAAATGTTATCGAAGCAATAATCTAAAACAATTTGCATCTTAAAAATCTGGTACTAGGAAAACACATAAACACACACACACACTCACCTTCTTGTATTTCAAATTGATCAGTACAGTCATCAAATTGCTTCTGCTGCTTAGAGACAGTTTTTGGCGCATTTTAAAATATATATATAAAAACTGTGATTTATGAAACTATTAAGAATATTCCTGGACTTAAGAAGTTACAAAACTGTAAAGAGTTAGGGACATAGGTGTAATGATAAATTAGAAATTGCAGGTGATCAGCATGGCCCTTCCCACTGCCACTTCTGATGGAAAAAAACAGTCTACATAATCAGGCAGGTGGATTAGTCCCTATCAACTATTGGTGAATAGGTTTTTTTAAGCTGTATCGTGTAGTTGCTCATTCATAGAATCCTAGAATAATGGCCTTATTATGGGGTGGAATAATTGGGCGGAAACTGAAAATAATCATTCCCAACCTTCAGCCTCAAGCTGAGTAGGAGTTGAACCATATGATTCTGCTAATTCTGATAACTGCCCTTTAAGACACTAAGTAGGTTGAATCCTAACCTTTACAAACATTGAAAGAATTAAGTTGGATGGACAACGTAGGCTGCACTGAAACAAAGGTTGCTCTTCAAACATATGCTTTTTCTAACAAGAGTTATAATGAGCAGCTATTATGTGGAATGGAGTAGAAATGGGGTCCATAATTCTCTAAACAAGTTTTACCGCGGTAGCTCAAAAAGACACATGCAGTATGTTTGCTTGAGTTGGAATTTCATAATATCGGCTATGCGATGCTTGATTTGCTGTGATTACGCTACCCACAAGATGATTCTAATTTTTTATTTAAAAACCACAACAACAACTTAAGGACGCTGGAGGAAAGCAACCAAATGCTTACAGAAAATAATGTGTGAGTCGACCCTAATTTGGAATAGAAAGCAAAGGAAAACACAAGGCAAATCTTTGTTGCATTCTGCATTCAAATGTAATCCTCAGGAAAGCCAACAGCCAAGGTCAAAAATCCCACCACCAGGGATTCCTGAAGGCAGACGTTCCATAAAAGAAAGGCTCAAAGTCCATGACTGCAACCAACTGCAATGAACAGCAGAGACTTGGCCTGGCCAGACTGCCAACTCATGGTAGCTTTTTCCAAGAGCAGTACATGATGACATCTGAGATGAGATATAATGAAACATAGTCTGCACCTTTTGGAAAGGGTGGCATTCTAGTTGATTGAGATTTACAAAGCCAGCACTACAAGTGGGAAATAAATGCCACATATAACAAGAATTTAATACAAATATTTGGAATAGCTGTATTAAAAATGTTTATTATACGGTAGCTGAGAACTGTTTGCTAGCCATTTTCAGCAATGATGAGATCTTCCTGGGGAATGGTATAAACACATATTCACTTGAGAGAATTAAACTAGGCTAGCTGTTTTTGCTTAACTGGTTGCTTTATAAAACTTTGGCTTACATCCAAAGTGTTTCCAGGTGACTGGAGGAGACTTGCATGTTTATAAGATCACCTCCAAAATGTACTGTTTTCTCTTCTCCCCCCCCCCCTTGCATTGCCTCTCTGTGTATCATCACATGGTTTGCAACCTTCATTTCAAAGGGTTTTAACTGAATTAAGAGGGAGGGGAATGCCCAATTGCCTTACTTGAGCTGCGACTGTATGTTTCGTGAGGCACAGCAATGGATATGCATTTGCATATAACAAGGTTCCCACACTTCACTTAAAGTGTATCCACATTATATGGATATGGACTCAGGTGATTTTAATAATATGTCTACTTGCACCTATAGCTACTTTCTTGTGGTCCCTTATGAGGAGAGAGTGCAATATCAGTGACATAAATGCAGTACATAAATAAACATTAATATGTAAGCCAAATCATTTCTACAGATGTACATGTGCAAAATGTGCATGCATGTATACAGTGACGCCTTGAATTACAAAAGTAATCCGTTTGAACTGCATTTTTGTAATTCAAAATTATTGTAATTCAAAACACAGTTTTCCATAGGAATGCATTAAACAACAATTAATCCATTCTGGAGGTCTGAAAATCGGCAAAATAGGGAAAAGATTAATCAGTTTTCAATGTATGATTATGGGAAGCCTGCCCCAACTTAGCAAAGCAGGGGAAAAGCTTCCCCCCTTTGCAGGGTTGGCAGGAAACCTCCTAAATCACCTGGCATCCAAGGCTGCCGAGCTGTCAAAATCACCTGGCTGTCAGCGTGCCTCCAAAATCAGTTGCCGGTTGAAGGCTCCCCCCCCCCCACCAAAAAAAAAAACACACACAAGCAAATGGGAAAGCTCTTTCCCTGCTTTGCTGGGTTGGGGAAAATGGCTCCTTTGCCGCCGCCACCACCACCCCCTTCGGCGCTGTGGTGGCAAGTGCTGGGAGGGTTTCTGCCTGCTTCCCCATGCCCTGGTTTTGCCTTGTAAGCAGCCATAAACTGCAGCTCCTCCTGTATGTGGGGCTTCTGCCTGCTTGCAGGGCAAAACCAGGGCATCAGGGAGCAGGCAGTCTTTCCTCCAGCAGCTTTGCCTCCCTGCCACCCTCCTCCTTTTCAGGCACCCAAAAGTTGAAAAGAAGAGAGAGCAGGGAGGCGTAGCCGCTGGGGGAACGACACTCTGAGTACCTGGAAGAAGAAGGTGTGCCTTTCTACCAATGGTTTTCCCTCCCTGCCACCTTCCTTTTCAAGCACCCAAAAACTGAAAGGGGGAGGGGGCAGGGAGTGTTTTGTTGGGGAGCAAAAGCGGGTGTCTGGTTGAGAAGCCTTAAAGCACCGGAAAGGCTTTGCAACCAGCCACCTGCTTTTGCTCCCCACCAAACCAGCTGCCCTTCGACCTGTGCATTGAGCAATGGGCGAAGGGCAACTGGTTTGTTGGGGAGCGAAAGCAGGTGGCTCACTACATCCACCTGGCTGAAGCAAGAATGTGCGGTAGGAGTGAAGCTGCTGCCCACTTCCCCACCGCTGCCACCACCCGGCTGTGGTAAGGGGGGCAGCGACTGCCCCGACACAGCGAGGGCACAAGCAGGCAAGGGGTAATTTACATCACACATCGTAGTAGACCTAAAACTGCAGCACATGTGACCTCCTTCTCCTCCTCCTCCTCCTCATGGCTGAATTACATGGCATTACATGGAAGGGGAAGTCATCCAAGTTCTCCAAAAACCTTCCCCCCCTAATCCTCAGTGTGATAAAATTAAATAAATGAATCAATGGCTTACATCACTTATTTCTAAACAGCTAAAGCACTGTTGAAACTTCACATTCTCCAAAAACTCTTGGCTGATTCAAATGTTACTGCTGGCCTCAATGACTGCCATATATTTGTGCAATTCAGCAGTCTATATATACAGGTTAGTAGGCTGCACATACTGTGTTCAGTAGCCTAAATACTATTGCAAGTATCAACTAGAATAAACCCATTGACTCAATTGCTCAATAGTATCAGCAATTATATAACAGCCACTAATTCAATAGTCCAACTCTAGCTGGGACTACTAGCAGGGTTCTGGCCAGTGTGTCAACAACCATACTTCAGTATTGTACAAACACAGTGTGTTTGAAGGTTGGTGGACTACATAAGAAATGCTGGAGAGATAGAAAAGGGAATCCAGTGATGACTTTTAATTAAATATAGACGTATGCCTTAAAACAGCATGTGATCAACAAATTAATAGAACAGTCTCCTTAACTTCCAACCAATGTAACAAAGCAACAACCAATCATTTAGAAAAAGGAAATATCATAGTACAGTACTGTATTGACACACACTTTGGCTACCAAAATGAACATATTCTAAAAAGATATTTTTGCGGGGAAACTCATTTTCTGCATTTCCTTGGGATCAGGGCAAGGTACTAGAAGGAAGTTGGAGTGATTTAGGAGGCGGTGATAAAAACAAGTTGTCCATTTAGGAAGAATTGATTTTAGCAAACACTTTTTGGCTGGAAACCTGATGGTGTTGGTGTGAAGTACTCTAAGAAGCATCTGGAAGTTAGTACATTGAATTGCTTGTGAAATAAGTGCTGTGAGTTCAAGCAAAATAATGGCTAATTTTGCTCATTTGTTTCTGTTCCAACATCAGCATCTTTTCTACACATGCACAGATAGTGTTTTATGATGGTCGTGGTATGTCCTCAAGCCTGTTCCTAAAGGTGATCATTCTCAGGGTTTTCTAGGTACGGAGGTGAACACACCCAGAGTAGCAATTTTTGCTTTTAATGTACTGTATTTATTGTATTTACTGGTTTTTATTGTTCTAATTTTATTGTATTTTGATGTTTTAATTGTTTTGATTGTGAGCCGCCTGGAGACCTTTGGGTAGTGGGCGGCATACAAGCTATATAAATAAATAAATAAATAAATAAATAAATAAATAAATAAATAAATAAATAAATAAATAAAAGCTCAAACAAACAAACAAACAAACAAACAAACAAAATTACCATTCCTTTCTTCTGGGAGTCCTCTATATATGTGCATCTTTCCCACGGCTACACAGGTTTAGGATTAGGGTTAGAGTTATTTGTTCTAAATATGGTGTAACAGACCTCTCTGACAACTGGGGGTGGCGGAATGTAATTTGAAAATAACTTTATTTTGTGCAAAGCTACAAGCCAGCAGCCTTTGAGCATGAAAATGGGGTTCAGCATCAACTTGGAACACTCTACTTGTGATTAAGCTTGCTGGTTCACACACACACCCTTCATAAGGTATTCATGCTAAAGTGTTGGGATGTTGTTTGTGCACAGTGTAAGTAGTGCAGGCATATAAACTAACCAAAACAATGCATGTTTTTTCCTTCTTCTTTGTCCTGTGCAGCCACTATGGAACAAATCATTTTCTTAAGTGCTGCGGTAAGAAGAGGCATAGTCTATTGTTTGCATGACATAGTTAAGGATAAAAAACAACCTCATTTAGAGAAAATTATATGTGCCCTTCTATCTTCTTTCCATTGGCATTCATCAACCATTTTCTGGTTAAAAGTAGAATACAGACAGTAAAATTCTTTAAATGATTTTAATTTCAGCTTTGAAATTTACAAGACTATTGAAGATATCACTTAAAATGGTAACAGCTGTGCACACCGGCTTAATAACAGTCAGAACTCCTTTATTTGCTACAACCATCTGGCCCATCAAAATTTCCTTTTAACCCCCCCCCCCAAAAAAAAAAACCCTACTTTGTTGAATAGTTTTTTTCCTAATTTGTCTTCATATCAAGGAACTGATTTACTCTTGGCACAAATTATTTTAGAAAACTCAATATCAATCATATTTGTTCTTTGCACTTATAGGGCATCTTTCATCAGAGTACATCAGTATTTTTTGACTAATGTGAATTTGTTATCATAAAAATTAGCTTATGCTTCTTCATTAAAAAACTAATTATTTGAGGACCGCTTTGCATATTCAAAAAGGAAATTGGAAAGTAATTTTTCCAAAAACTCTGGGTGCAAAACATGAAGAATAAAGAATTTAAGAACATATAAATTTGCACTTAAGTTTTCAGTTTTTATTCCTATTAACTTCAATACCAGACCTATGCCACTACTTTAAATGTAACTTTAAAACACTAAACTAATATTGCACATATCAATCCTGTCACTGTTCTGTAACTTTTCAATTTATTTTCAGTAATAAGAGGATCAGCTGGAAAATTAGTCTATTGGCTGATAACTTGATAAGAAACCAAGATTTTTAAAAAAATAAAAAACCAAGAACACTTCAGAACTTCTCTTTCATATATTTCTGCATCCCCCCCTTCTACAATACAATTTTCACAATGTAAAACAAGTTTCTTCATCCAGTCAAACAGACAATTCAAAAAATTATTATTTTCCCACTATTTCACCCTTGTTGTATTGTATTGTAATCTTGCTTCTTCGAAAATACAAGATAAAGCTGTATGGGAGTCTAAGCTGAAAGTCTTGGCTAGGACTGGGCAGCAATAGATGCTTGGATTATACAGTAGTCACTCTGAAGCATCTCATTCACAAGTAACTGATTATCTTTATCTGATGCCATTATATTGAGAGGCTGACCATCCACACATTGGGGCTCTTGATTCACTTAATCAATGTTTCCTTGCCTACCTATGTGCAGAGCTTTTGTCAGTACATTTGTCGGTACATTGTTTGCCAAGAAATTTCAGCAGGAATATTGTTTTCTGCGGTTAATAACGCAGTAACAATTATCTCGGTTTTGTTCCTTTTCAATGCAGTATTTGTTGATGACGCTTCTTTGGCAGTGTCATTTCCTGAAATATCTCAAGTTGTGCAAACATATGTGGCACCTCTCATAGGTACCTATCATTTCATCATTACTGTCAGACAAGATTTTTTCAGCCAACCTCATAAATGCTTTAGATTTATATTTTGGATAAGTTTAATGTTATCTAACTGTTTTGTCTTTGGATAAATACAGTATTA
The DNA here is from genome assembly GCA_037367245.1 of Phrynocephalus guinanensis. Taxonomy (NCBI): domain Eukaryota; kingdom Metazoa; phylum Chordata; class Lepidosauria; order Squamata; family Agamidae; genus Phrynocephalus; species Phrynocephalus guinanensis. Next base: position 44,007,472 of record CM074735.1, on the reverse strand, counting down.
CCTCTTAAGATGAATTTAATTAATTCTACGGGTCAATTTGACCTACGAAAAATTCATCCTACAAAGCACGGTTTATTGCAGATTCCCATAGGAATGCATTGAATGTGTCTTGCGAAGCATCCCATAGGAAAATTCGTCTTACAAGGTTTTCCTATTCCCGGACATTTCATTCCTCTTACAAATTTTTTATCTTAAGGTGCATTCATCTTACAAGGTATTACTGTATATTATCTTCTATTGCTCATGAGGAGCTAAATAATTCAGCTCTATTAATTGTGTGCTTGTTGCTCCACTGACTGCCTTATTTCTATAATGCACCAAACATGATAAATGGTCTTAATATGTTCTTTTTCATGCTGCCTGGTTGGAAAATTTCCAGTGTAATGACAGGTGGTAGGAAACCATTGCTGAGTTTAAGTTTAGCCTCCTTTTGTATCTTTATTTTATTTAGAAATATAATAAGAGCTTCATACCACTTTAAAGACAGTTAGGCATATTATAATGGCATTGGTTTTTGTGCCTACTTTAAAGGAGGGAGTGGAATGTAAATATAGAAACAGAGCTTTGGTGGAAATCAAAATCTACGATTCTATTTCAGACCTAAAAATAGGCAAATGGCTATGAACTCATCTTAGACTTATACTGACCTGGAAAGAAACATGACATTAATTATTCCTTTTCTAAACCAACCAGAATATATTCAAGAAATGAACATTCCCTCCCTGTTAGTTGGGGTGGGGGGAAAGGAGCAATTTTTTTGCCAGTCCCATGCCAGCTACAGTGATTCAGGCTCAGCAAAAAATAAAAATAAAAATAAAAATTTTAAAATCCATTGGGTGGGGGGAAAGGAGGAATTTTAACCCTTTTTTGCCAGCCCCAAGCCCACACTATAGTGCTAGGGGCTCAGCAATAAATAAATAAATAAATAAATAAATAAATAAATAAATAAATAAATACATACAAAATAAAAATAAAAATCCTTCCTTTTCTCCCACCCATTGGTGGGGGAAAAGAGTGTGTGGGTTTTGTTTTGTTTTGTTTTGTTTTTGCTGAGCCCCAAGCACCCATCAGCTGTACATTGCTTGGGGCTAACAAAAAAAGCTTTAAAATCCCCCCCACACACACACCCGTGCTTCCCTCCTGCTTTAATTCAAGTGAGGGATTAATTCAATAGAGTAAGTGATACAAATGCTTCAGTCCTTTTTCTTTATGGAAATGTGCAGCACATTCCTGAAATTATTGAAATCAAAATGGCTTGCTAGGGTTTGACATGGTACAATTACAACTTGCCTGGGTTAGACCATGTGAGACTAGCTATTTTTATCTTCTTCATAATGATACACCATAAGGCAAATTGCCAGTGCAATTTTAGGTGTGCTTACTTAGAAATGTGTGGCTGAAATGTAGACAGGACTGCCAAAGTGACTTGACAAATACATCTTGAATTTTCTGATTCAGCAGAGTCTGCTCTTTGGATTGGTTTGTCTTGTTCTTGGATAGCAAAACCCACACATACTGCACATGCACACATATATCTCTGATCAAAGCATCAAGTTAAGAATTTTGCAGAAAGGTCACATCTGCTGTTTCTTTGCAACAGGAGGGTAATCTATTTGCATTTAACAACAAAACATAATACTGAATTCCTTTGAAGGTACCATGACCAGAGGAGAAAGGAGCTCCATAGCAGAGCTCTGTATTCCCCAGTGTTTCGTGTGATTTAAAGCAACAACACTGAAGACAGAGTCTTAAATGACAGGAAATCTAAATAATTTATTTACAGATCTATATTGGTTTATTTTCCTAAGAGATGTTTATCTCATTAATATGACTGATGGAAGAGGACAAGGGAATCCATTATGATGAAGTATCAACTGGCCCAATGTAAAGTGTGGGATTCCATTAATCATAGGAAAGATAACATTATTATTTAGAGACACGGACACACTATATAAATAGATCCAATAGAGAAATACATTATGGGACCGAAGAGAGAAAATCAAGGCCTGTCCAACTAAACAGAATTCCCATATTCACATGTTGACTAGAGATGGACACGAAACGCAAAAATGGCGTTCCGTTTCCGTTTTGGTTCGGGCCCTTTTCATTTCGGTTCGGTTCCGTTGAAATGGATTTTTCTAGAAAAACTTCATTCCGTTTGCCGTTTTAGTTCGATTGTCGTTTTCCCATAGGAATGCATTGAAGCAATGCATTCCTGTGGGAAAAAGCAAGCACGGAAATCGCAGCATTTTTTTTTTTTGGAACAGCCCCAAGCGCCAATCAGCTGTAGCGCAGGGTTGGGATTCAGAAAAAAAAAGTTTTAAAAGCTCGTGCTTTCCGGGTGCATTGGGGCGGAAGTGCCCTGGCTTATTTTTAAATCTCCTTTGTTTTTAAAAGAACAAGAATAATTCTCGCCTTCTTCTGCCACCGCCACCGCCTCCCAAACTCCGGAACAGGTGCTCGCTTTCTTAAATTCTCCCCCCTCCCCCCCACAGCCCTTTACCATACCGTCACAAAAAAGCAAAAAAGCAACATAGCGAGCAAAGCGAAATACACCCTCTTTTACCCCCACCTTGATTCGGGATCTCCTCCTGGGGTTGCTGCCTCCTCTGCCTCATGGTCCCTCACCCTCATTGCCAAACAGATGCGGAAAGACAACCCGCCACACCAGAATCCCCACCAGCTTCCCCCTCTTCTCCATACACATGCACAGCGTGTGCACACACACACACACACACACACACACACACACACACACACACACACACACACACACACACACACACACACACACACACACACACACACACAGCACAGAGGGCATGACCATGAGGGCGGAGGAGGAAAGCCCGGGAGATCCGGAGGAAAGGTGAGGCCAAGGGGGTGTACTTTGCTGAGCTCCCTCGTTAATATTTTCCTTTTTTACGATGACACACAAGGGGGGGAGGAGAATGTAAGAAAGAGAGCACCCAAACCTTGGCTAAGAATAAATCGCTTGATTTATTTAGGCATGCTTGACCCAGAGTTCCAGAGGTGGCAGTGGGAGGCGGAGAAAATTATCTTCTTGTTCTTTAAATAGCAAAGGAGGTTTAAATATATGCCGGGGAGCTTCCCTTCCCCAATGTGCCAAATCGGCGCAGGAAAAGCATGGGCTTTTAAAAATATTTTTTGCCAAGCCCCCAGCCCCCCGCACTACAGCTGATAAGTGCTTGGGGCTCTGCCAAAAAAAAGTTGCAGTTTCCTGTGCCGTTTTTTCCCCACAGCTCCAGTCCATTTTATTGCACGCCACCACTAATGCAAACGAACAGCACCAAACAAATTTTTGGATCTGTTTGGTTCAAGCCTGACCCGTCCAAATTGTCGTTCTTCATTCCGTTACGTAACGGAAATGAAGAATGGTAACGGGAATGGTAATTTAGTCGTTCCGTGCCCATGTCTAATGTTGAACATTAGCAAGGCTGCTACTGTGCATTGCTCATGTTTAGTCTGCATTGCAACACCGTGAAATGATTCCCATTCATTTACCATGTCATCTGTGATTCAGAGAGGGTAGCTGTGTTAGTCTTTTCAAGAATTTCAGGCAAAAAAAGTCAAAGAAAAACAAAACAAAAGACACAAACATGCGGCACCTTAAAGACTAACTTTCATATTTTAAAGTAACATTTCGTAGACAATCTGTGATTCACTGTTTCTGTGTTTTTGGTTCTCTGCTAATAATACTTATAAAAGTTGTGGATGTTTTCTAGTAAATGAAAACCACCCGAGGTAGTGGTTTGAAAAATTCCAGAAACAGAGTTCTTTAAAACTGCCTCAAGGCACCTTGGGCATTGGTCAATTATAACTATGAAGAATCCAATCTCGGCACATAATGAAATGGTGTGGTCCTCACTTTTGCTCAGCTTCTTATTTTCCCTCTTATTGGATAAAGTAATTACTGATTGAAGGAAGCAACAGGGGGAGCAAAATTAGATTATGAAAATCTGATGTATGGGCTTAAAAAATCTAAAATGCTTCCTGGAAATTTATTTGGAATAAACAATTTTTCCTTCAGATTCAATTCTTCATTCACAGTAGAGGGGTAATGATACTTTCTTCACTGGGCAGTTGTAGGCTCACTAAAATAAAGACATGAAACTCTTGGCAGAATTGAAATTAATGTAATAAATGCAACAAATTGTTATTGTAACTTAGCCAGAAAAAAATAATGCACATAGCATCACAGCTATCAGAAGATCTCAAAGATAAAAAGTACTTGCGAATCTTTAGTACAGGATCCATACTATTTCAGAAATCTTAGATCTGCTAAATTTTCTAAATAAAATATTTTTGTGTGTGTCAGATCTCTCTCTACAGAAGCTCAGCAGTGTTTTCTTTTTTGTTTTCTTGTATATAATTTTCTGTGTCTCCCACCGGTTTCTTTCCCCTCTTATCTTCTTCCCATATATCCAGAGGCATTTTTGGTGTGTGTGTGTGTGTGTGTGTGTGTGTGTGTGTGTGTGTGTGTGTGTGTGTGTGTGTGTGTGTGTGTGTGTGTGTGTGTATCTGTCAAACCATTCGTTCCTTGTCCGTCTTTATTATTACCTTTCCTTGGTTCATTTATGTACTGTATCTGCTGAAAATCAACATGAGGAAACTATCATTTGATCAAAAGAGGAAGCTTCAAAGTCTTCGTTCAAAAAGGCCCTGCCAAGTTTTCCTCTGAAATCCAAGTATCAAATTCAAGACCAATTTTCTGAAAGTAAGCTAGAAGTAAATCAATATAAATCATTCAGAGAAAAATGAAGGGCACCAAAACAATGTCAAATGGAGAGAAAACATAAAGGATTTTTATTTTTCTAAAATATATATGCTTTTATTTATTTATAGGTCAAACAATGGCTAACAGCTTGATCCTCAGTGGCTGCAGAACACAGAACTAGCTCCTGGGCTGGCATTTCAGCAGTTTAGTTCTGTTACTCTCTTCCTAACTATGCTGAGAGAGGTTGAACTCTGCTAAGCGGTGTTGCTGAGGTTTATAATTTAAAACTGAGAAGTACAAATCCCAAGGTTTAGAAGTTTCTACCTCTCAGAGGTGGTGTGGGAGACAAAGCACACAGCTTTGTGGCTGACATGTTCCTGGAAGGCACAGCCAAATCAAGTTGGATGGGTGTTTTGGGAACTGAGGTTTCTCTTAGGGCTTGCAGTTTCACACACCCTCCAGAAACTGAAAGGTTGCAACTGAATATGTCTTAATTGTACTGGACTGTATATTGTCCCTCATTACTGTAAGCTGTCTTGGGTCCTTTTCAAAGGAGAAAGGTGGGATAAATAATACTCTAAATAAAATAAAATAAATAAAATCCCATTGTACCATCACAGGAAGCTTACTGAGCCTAAAATAGCGATCTCAATAAAAATTTGAGAGCACTTATAATTTCCTTTTGCTGATATGATATTTAATAATAGGTCTATGTGTTAAATCAGGATCAAACAGCAACTTCTGTGACAACCTGTCACAATAAAGGCCTACTTACAAGGCAGATCTTGAAAAGGTCATTTTTGAAACTACTAGACTTATTCTTTCATGATTTATTTATATGTATAGGTTATTTTTAGATGTATTCTCGAAGGCTTTCATGGCCGGAATCTGATAGTTGTTGTGAGTTTTTCAGGCTGTTTGGCCATGTTCTGGAAGTTTTTCTTCCTGATGTTTTCATCAGACTCTCTGGCTGGCATCTTCAGAGGGCAAGAAGCTCAGAGAACTAGGAGTTCTCTCTGTGCTCTAGGGTATGAAGTGAGAGAGACTGTGGGATTTAAAAAAAACGTTGTGGGAAAGAGGAAACTTGTCCTATGCAGAATAGTCATTGTATTGCGATGAAGGGATTAAAAAGTTTCTCTGCAATTAGGGATGGCAGTAATACTTGTCTGTGGTTGATGGGTGTTGTTAGCTGTTCTATTGTGTGAACTCATCACTGTTGCTTCTGGCTGATAATTGAGCTGGCACCCTTTGCAGACTGTAGTTTTCAGTACTGGAAGCCAGCTTTGTTGATTTTTAAACTTTCTTCTTCTTTTTGAAACTGTGTTTATCTTTGTGGATTTCAATGGCTTCCTAGTGTAATCTGACATAGTGATTGGTAGTGTTATCCAGTACCTCTGTGTCCTGGAAGAGGATTTCATGTCCAGTTTGTTCAGCTACTGCTGATTTTTCTGGTTGTTTTAATCTGCAGGTTCTTTCATGTTCTTTGATTCTGGTCTGGGTGCTGCATGGTGTGGTCCCAATATATACCTGGCCACAACTACATGGTATCCAGTATACTCCTCCAGTGGCAAGTGGGTTCCTTTTATCCTTTGTTGACCACAGCATTTTTGTGGTGGGAATTTTTGTACCAGTTTTGTAGTGGGAATTTTTGTGGAATTTGTGGAGCCATGGTGAAGATAAACTGGAAGAATTTCTAAGCTACCTCAACAATATCAACCCAAATATACAATTCACCATAGAAAAAGATATAGTGGGAAAACTCCCATTCTTAGATGTCATGGTCATATGCAAACTGGACCTCCAATTAGGACACAAGGCCCCTGGCTTTTTAAATCCCCCCCCCAAGTACCATGTGCCAGCTGATTGGTGGCAGAGTGGGAAAAATAACATTTCCCCCACCCACCCCAGTGACGATCAGCTGGCATGTGGGGCTCGGGTGAAGAGGAAAAGTTTTAAAAGCCAGGTGGGAAAAACGGTGGGCTTTTAAAACCTTTTTACCTGCCTGAGCAACAATCAGCTGGTGTGCGGGCCTTTGGCAGGGAAAAAAATATATAAAAAGCCTGCCGTTTCCCCACCTGATTGGTTTCCCATAGGAATGCATTGCTTTGATGCATCCCTTTGGGAAAATGAAAAATGAAACAAAATGAAACAAAAATATCTGTTTCATTTTGTTTCATTTTTCTTTGATGAGTCACTTCATTTTTCATTTCTTTAGGGAACGAAACGAAAAATGAAGACCAAATTTTTTTAAAAAATCATTTCATGCCCATCTCTACTTCAAAGATAACCATCCACTGGGCAACAGGGTTTCAGCCCCCATATTTAATCTATTCAATCCACAGTGATACAACATGGGATGTTTAATTTCTATTCTTTCTTTTTTCTCTGTGTACTAGCAATTTCCTCTTCAACAGAGGGGTTTTTAATTTAAAAAAAAAACTGGATACATATCTGGAAATCAAATTTGCAAACCAAACAACCACTGCACTGAATTTCTTTGGAAATGTTATGAGCATCACCTTTAGTTTTACAAAGTTCAGAAAGGATTTGCAAGAGTTGTAATTGCTGATTAGTGACGTGTTTGACTCATGACTGGCACATGACTTGGCAGGCAACAAACGTGTGATACACTGCCTCATCAACTACCCACTGCATGTTCCTCAGTTTCCCTTCAATGTGTGGTAAATTGCAGTAGGATTCTGACCTATATATCTAACTCTAGACTTGATCAGACACAAGTAGATTAATTTATTAATTACCCACTGATAATCTGTATTCTGTTTCCAAGCAAGCTCATTATTGGTACAAAATTATGTATTAAGATGTAGGTGTTCTCACCTAAAATATGTCTACTTTTCCCCTCTCTCATTTTGCAGTGCCTCTTAAATGAGACCAAAATGCATCAGTATTTCGTATCCATCTATCACCTTGTAAAATTCTCACACTTCAGCAAGTCATCAAAATAGTTTATATTAGCACAGCAGACGCATTATCCAGCAGTCTGCCTGGATTTATTCTGAAAAGCAGCATATGGGGAAAATTCACATATGGAGCATAATGGTTTCAGCCAACAGTGAGTGAACTGCAGTCAAGAAGTTAAAATGTGCTATTTGCTGCTCTATGTGCAACACTAATATTCTGATTCTACAGTATAACAAGATTAACTGGCATAATTTAATCGCAACTGGCATTATAAATCTGCATTTAAAACATAGCACATTATACCTAGATCTAAGCAAAGAATATCCTAATGGTGCATATACACTTCAAGGAGACAAAAATCCACAAGGGGAAAAGAGAACAATTTGCAAGTACTAACTCATCTTAAAATAGAACATTAAAAAGTTATGCAAAGATGTTATTTCCCCTTTATCAGGGGAAAAAAGCCAAACTTTTGAAAACTTAGGAAAGAATCTCACCGAGTTCAATAAAGAATGAACAAGGGCTCAGTATCCATTCGATTCAAGGAGACACTGGATGTCATACAGGTTGAAGTTTGGAGACTTCTGTCTTTGATTCATCAGAGCTTACCATGTCCCCTTAACCCCATGGTTAATCTTAATTATGAACCATTAACCCAAGACAGTGTTGTAAATTACTATTGAAAATGGTGTTTGGAATCTACCACGCCTAAAATACACTGCCGACGACCAGGATAGGATGACACAGCAGTGGCTAATCAAAAGGAGAAGCAAACAGATATCTAGTCTCATGCGCTCCCAAACGCATCTGGTGGGGCCGCTGTGAGATACAGGAAGCTGGACTAGATGGGCCTTTGGCCTGATCCAGCATGGCTCTTCTTATGTTCTTATGTTCTTATGTTATGTTCTTAAATTTACAAGGATCTCCTCCTGGCTTTACCAAGGAGGAAAGGTATCATGCAAGTGCATGGTGAAAACTAAGTTCATTCATGACCCTCTGCTTTTAGGATAATTGTTCATAACCTGCTTCCAGGAAATTCTGGGAGTTGCAGCCCCCAAACAGATGTACACACCTCTAGTTTCAGTAATTCTGCACAAAGTATATTTTGAATTTGTCACTGCTGGTTGTGCTTGATCTCTCAGTGGCTTTCAATATGATTGACCATGGTATCCTCCTGGACTCTAACATTGGGATTGGGGAACTAGCATTGTGCTGTCCTTCCTTGAGGACCTGCAGAGAGTTCAGCTTGGGTATGGGTATGATTTGTCAGCTACTAGGACCCTCAATTGAGGGGTGCCCCGGAGTCATTAACTCCAGTGCTATTTATCATCTACATGCAGCCACTGGGAGAGATCCTCAGGAGATCTGGCATAAAGTGTCATCAGTACACTGAAGACATGCATCTCTATCTCTGCTTTATCAGCTCTACAGTAGATGTGATCAAGATGTTTAACCAATGCCTGGTTTCAGTACTGGAATGAACTAGGGCTAACAGGCTCAAACTGAACCCAAACAAACAGGTGTGTTTTTGTGCATTTGGAATGGTGTTCTCTTCCTGTTTAGGGACCAAGTTCACAATCAAGACATTCTTCTGGGCCCAGCTCTTTCTTGGGATTTCCAGGTTACAGCCTGTGTGGTACTCAGAATGTGGTTAAGGACGTGAACTGAGTCACTGGGGGAATACTGTTCATGCAGTTTCTTTGGCCATGCACATGGGGGGCAGGGAGCATCAAGCAACTCTGACACAAAATTCCTTGTTTTTTGAAGGGTGGACTTCCCTCATATTAGGAAACTAGTTAGAAAGAAGTTGAAAAGAAAGTAAAAAGAATCCAATCTCTCTGGAGTGCATGGAGCCTGTTTAAAACAACAGTAGTAGAGGTCCAGTGAAAGTGTATACTGCACAGAAAGAAGGGCTCATTTAAGTCCAAGAGGGTGCCTGCATGGTTGAGGAAAATAAAAAGGAACACAAACTGGCCAAAAGAAATGTAAGAAGGTGACACATAAGGCAAAGATAGACTTTGAGGAACGTATGGGCAGCAACATAAACAGGAATCATAAAAGCTCCTTTATATAGTTTAGAAGCAGGAAACCTGCCAGTGAATTGTTTGGCCCTCTGGGTGGTAAGGAAGGCAAAGCACCCCCCCAAAAAAAAAGACTGCAGAGAAACCAAATGAATTCTTTGCATCTGTCTTCAGACTAAAGAATTAAATAAAATACAGGTTAAAAGAGAGGATCTCATAGACCTAACTGATAAATTGAAAATCATTAGCTAACTGGGCACAGATGGCATCCTCTAAGGGTTATTAAGGAACTGAGAAATGAAGTTATGGATCTCTTAACTAAAATATGCAACTTGTCCCTAAAAATGGCCATAGCACCAGAGGACTTGAAGATAGCAGATGTCATGCCAATCTTTAAAAAGAGAGGGATGGGGGGACCTGGAAATTACAGCTAGTTAGCCTAAAGTCTGTTCCAGGGAAGATGGTGGAAAGCCTCATCCCACATAAAAAAATTAAGGCACACAGAAGAACAAGTTTTGTTGAGGGGAAATCAGCATGGCTTCTGTAAACTGTTAGAATTCTTTGAAAAGATCAACAGATGTGTGGATGTGGGTGACCCAGTGGATATTGTCTCTCTTGACTTTCAGAAGGCATTTGGCACAGTCCATCATCAAAGGCTGCTGACCACTTATCAGACAAGGGATAGGAAGGGAAGGGCCTCCTATGGACTGATAATTGATTGAAAATGAGGAGACAGAAAGTAGGTGTCAATAGGTTATTTTCACAATGGAGAGACATGAAAAACAGTGTGCCCCAGGGATCTGTCGTGGAACCAGTGCTTTTCAATCTGTTTATAAATGTCCTGGAGACTGGAATAAACAATGAGGTGGCTAAGGGCCTTTTCACACGACCCCTAATATCCTCTGGCCACTTAAATTCAGACCAGAGATCTTAGGGGTTTGTCGCTGTTCCTGCGTTCCCACCCCCTCCGCACTCCTGGCTGCTGGCTGCATGAGGGGATGGAGAAAAAAAGGAAGAAAAGAATGCCGCTCACCTCCGTTCTGCCGTCCCTGCACTCCATTCAGATCTCTTAAAGGGGCGGGGGGCAAAAAAAGAACCAACAGAAGCAAGGAGAGCCTGGCAGTCACTACGTTATATCCGCACCAGGAATTTTCACCTCCAGAGAGCAGGTACCTGAAAAGTGCGCTGGGACGCGCTTAAGTGGGCGTGGTCGCACGTAATTATCTGTAAACTCCGGAGCTGTTGAGGAAACAATTTTAAGCTCCGGAGCTGGGAGCCATTTGCGGCGGAGTTTAGGGGTCGTGTACAAAGGGCCCAAGTTTGCAGATAACATGAAACTTTTCTGGATTGTAAAGACCAGAAGAGATTGCAAAGAGCTCCACAAAGATCTCTCTAAACTTGGAGAATGCACAGTAAAATGGCAAATGTGTTTCAGTGTGAGAAAATGTAAAGTAATGTAAATTGGAGAAAAGAATAAAAACTTTATCAGCTAATGGGTCTTGAGCGGTCCATGACAGATCAGGAAACAGATTTATTTATTTTATTTTAGAGTATTTTAACCCTACCTTTCTCCTTGGAAAAGGACCCAAGGCAGCTTACAGTAATGAAGGATAATATACAATCCAGCATAATAAAGGACATGTTCAAGTATTTGAGAACAAGGAATTGAGGGATATCTTACAGCAGGGGTGCCCAAACTTTTTGTAAGGAGGACCAGATTTGGTGGCTGAGAATGTGTCAGGGGCTGGTTGCTCCCCGACCCTGCCACCCCACTGTGCCCCACCCACTGACCCATAAGCCCCACCCACTGACCCCTTGCAACCCCACCCACAGGAAGGAAGGTGGGGTCCAAGGAAGGGAGGGAGGGAGGGAGGTGGGGACCAAGGGAGGGAGGAAGGAAGGAAGGTAGGGACCAAAGGAAGCACAGGGAGCCATGGCCACAGATCACCCCTTGGAAGAGGTGATCTGTGTGACCTTGCACCCCCCCCAAGCTCCCCAGCGATGGCGACAGCTCGCCCGCCAGCCCACCCCAAAGCTCCTTGGTGGTGGCAGAGGCCTGCTGGCCTGCCCACCCCCAAACTTCCCCCTGCGGTGCCGGTGGCAGCAGACCGGCCAGCCGCCCAAGCTTCCCAGTGGTGTCAGTGTTGGCAGATTTTGTTTAAAAAAAAATGGGGTGAAGGAAGGGGAGGGAGGGGTGGCCGGCCAGCTGCGGGCCACTCAGAATGGCCTGACGGGCTGGATTTGGCCCCTGGGCTAGACTTTGTGCAGGCCTGTCTTACAGCATTACTAGACAACATTACATTAAAGCTACAAGTATTTATAAACACAAAGTCTATGTGAACCTATAGATTCATATAAAATACACATGGTAGCCCATCATTCAGGGAAAGCTTGCCTGAAGAGAAAGGTCTTTGCCTGTTTCTGGAAAGACAACAGAGATGAGGCAGTCCTGGCTTCTAGTAGGAGGGAGTTCCAGAGTCTGGGTGCAGCAGTTGAGTTGAGTTGAGTTGGTGTGCTGATGGACAATTTGACTAAAGTGTCAACCCAGTGTGTGGTAGTAGTGAAGAAGGCCTATTCCATGCTAGGGATGATTAAAGCGGGGGATTGAAAATAAAATAGCCAATATTATAATGCCATTGTACAAAACATGTTGAAATGAATTGTTTACCTTCTGTCTGCTAAAATAAATAAATAAATAAATAAATAAATAAATAAATAAATAAATAAATAAATATGGACAGAAAGACAGACAGATAAAGCATAAGCATCAAGGCTTGAGCATGATCAATGCAATTTCTTTGTATTCTTGCTCTTACCTTAAACAGGAAATGTGCCCTTCACTTAAAATTGAGCTTGTCATTTCATGAAAAGAACTGCTGAGAAACATACCAAGCTGAAGTTTCTTGTTTACTGCACAAAGCATTAGCTGTCCTTAAGTCCTAGAATTCTGGCTTTCTCCTAGTTTGAGCTTCTACATATATTATATCAAACATCTGACAACCTTGCTACCTTTCTGATGACCACCAGTATACTGAAGCCCACACAAGAATGCAGTTTCTCCATACATACATAGCTCATGTATACATAGCTCATACATAGCTCATTTCCAGTGACGTTCCATTAACAGAACTCCACAATGACTGCCTAGGAGCAAGATGCTGGTTGGAAAAAGTGAGAGAGATTCATAGCCACTACTAAAACAGCAAAGTCAATGTGGTGACACAAAGTCTTCTTAAGATTGAGAACTTATTTTGAAGCCAGTTACCCCATGCTTTCTGATCTTACAATTAATATGGCCATGTGAAGAAATTGGGTATTTTCTTCTTCCAAACCACAATCTTGAGCTAATCAGCACTGATGTCACAATTCCCACAGGCTTCCTGTGGAAACCCCAAACTCTAGTTCCATTACTAGTACCACCTTGCAACTCCACTGAGATTTCAAGGTGTGTGTATATTCCTTCTTTTGGGAGATTAAGCAACACCTTTACCTTAAGAGCCCCGTGGCACAGTGGTTAAATGCCTGAACTACAGGTAAAACTGTGCTCACAACATGGGGTTCAATCCCAGGTAGCAGGCTGAAGGTTCACTCAGCCTTCCATCCTTCCGAGGCCGGTAAAATGAGGACCCAGCTTGCTGGGGGGGGGGCAATGTGTAGCCTGCATTACTGTAATTAAAACTGTAATCCTCCCAGAGACTACTTGAAGTGGTATGGAGCAGTATATAAACAAAACAGTTTGCTTTGCTTTAAAGCACTCAACATGTATGTGAAAGATTGTGAAATTCTTTTACATTTTCTAAGTTCCAGCCCAACATGTATGTGAAAGATTGTGAAGAGTTCCACCCCCCCCCCAAAAAAAACCCTCTTATATTTGTTTTCTTTGACATTCCAAACAGCCAAACAGAATCTCTCAATCCTAACATACCAACTTTGATATGCTGCATTCTGCACAGCAAGTACAAAATCAGCATGTTAATCGGCATACAGATGCAGCCATGGAGAAAACAAAAGCAAAACAAAAGCATCAATCACTGTATTTCTTGTTCCCATCAGCATGTGAAAGTGCCAGCCTTTGGTCAGGAAAAACATGGTAGGCAATTGTGACTGACAAACTCAGGTGCATTTCCAAGATAAAAATAACAACAATATATTTCTGAAAAGGCCAGCTTAGCTTTTAGGGTAATAGTTTTAAGGAGAACATTTTGTAATGACCAAGATCAAGTTCATCTGTTGACTAAATTGTGTCCATGATAATGTTGACTTTAGATGGTTTTAGTTGAATAATGCATTTATTTATTTATTTATTTATTTATTTATTTATTTATTTATTTATTTATATACCGCCCGTCTTCCCAGGGAACTCCAGGCGGTTAACAACATGGGATGACTCAGCCTTTGATTATTTTATATCAGTTTATCATCTTTTATAATGGCTCTGGCTAGACACAAATAAATTTGTATTCTCTGGTGCATTTGAATATGTTCACACATCTCTCCCCAGAAATGAAACTTGTCCTTATGTTTTCAGATCTGTTCATTTCATCATTGGAGCAACGACCCTATGCAAGTAGCTCTTGTACTGTAAGGCCCTTTGTACACGACCCCTAAACTCCGCCACAAATGGCTCCCAGCTCCGGAGCTTAAAATTGTTTCCCCACCAGCTCCGGAGTTTACACCCATGCCATATATTCACCATACTCCTACATTCACCAACACTTTCCTAGTATGACTCTTCTGTTACCCTATAATTTATCAATTTCTGGACTAAAGGGTATTTTATTCAAGACCTGTAATCATTTAGAGAAGCAAACTTGTGGGATTATATCTATATCTATCTATCTATCTATCTATCTATCTATCTATCTATCTATCTATCTATCTATCTATCTATCTATCTATCTATCTATCTATCTATCTATCTATAAACAAGGAAGCAAAATAAACTCACAGCGCTCTTAGATCAAAGAGCCTTTTACTTGCTTCTCTTGTGTAGCTTCAGCTGGATATGCCACCGAATAACAAACCTGTGATCTCTGAAATGCCAAAAACTCAAAATAAATTACTTTTTGAGGAATATCTGAAACAGTCTGTGGATTTTAAGCTTTCTGTAACAGTCAAAGTTTTCTTTTAAATTCAAGTGTCATTCACCCATGCTAACCTCGATCTAATCTAAGCTTTCTTACTTCTACTACTCAAAAAGCAAGATTCAGAAGGACCTTTGAACCTCATAAGACACAGAAGAGGTCAGTTCAGCTATAATAGATATATCCAGTCAGGTGGGATAACAAAAAATAAAATAAAAAATAAAATAATGAATGAATGAATGTGCTGGAAGCATAATTTGAAGGGGGATAGTTTCAACAGCATCTCAGCCTTCCTAAACCAAGAGGTGAAAGCTATTTGGGGGGGGGGAGATAGCAGGAGTGTCTACTCCTCCCTAGTAATTTCTTTACACAACTATAACTGAGTATAATTTAAAAGTAGTTATTAGAAAGAACTGTTTACAAGTTTCAGCAAAAGGATACAGATTAGTCAGCAATAGAAAATGCCTCAAATTACGAGGGTCATGTCCCGAGGTAGAGACAAATACAGTCCCTTTATACAAATAAAACAAGCAGCAATCACATAACATTAATATTCCAAGCACCACATTGGGAGTGATGCTAACTAATCTGCATATAGTCAGCGACACCACATATCCAGCCACAGGGCAGATCAGTATGCCCTGAGAGCTTAATTTGTGTGTGTGTGTGTGTGTGTGTGTGTGTGCGCGCGCGCGGGCACGCTAGGAAGGCTGCTCTTGCCTATCATCTGCTCACCTGTGATGCTGGCAGTGGTAGCAGCAAGAACTGAGAGATGATGGCGCAGTGCACAATTGTTCCTGCTGGTTGGGGTGGGGTGGAGGGATGTTCTCATCCTTTAAGTTCACTGGCGGGTCCCTCAACCTGCCACTGCTGATGACACACTTATCATTTCTGATTCCCCTGCCCTAAAAGCAAACAGAAGCAGGAGGGGGGCAGAGGTGCCTAGGGAGGCTTTCAGGATGGGACAAAAGCTGGGTGAAGGGGAGAGAAATGCATGGGGGATCCTTGCTTCTTACCATGGAGCAACAGAGTGGCAAGAAGAAAGGATCATTAAATGGCTAACTTAAGAGAAGACGTCTTGCCTCACTAAGGCTACCAGAAAGAGGACTGTAGTGCTTGAGCCCATTAAAACCTGCAGAGATCTCTTGTACAACTGTCCTGCTTTGTTCTGGGGGTGGGGGGAATTGTTGAAGACCAACAAAGGAACAGCACATCTCCTTTAAAATGAGGGATGGTCCCTGCCCTTGTGTCTTTTTTCAAAAAAAAAAACAAAAAAGGGGATGTGATGAAACCGGAAGTAACGTTCCAGGCACTTACGAGAATATTTTGGCAACTGGCTGCAATGGGTTGCGGGGTGCTGGTTCCTAGGACTCCTGAAGCCTGCCCGTCCACGCACAAGGCATCTTGTTTTGCTGTGTTGTTATGGCTGTAAATATGATGTGATTGGACTTGAGGGAGAAAATCCGATTAAATTTCAGTGGATTAGTGGCCATGGCATATGGGTATGTGTGTGTGTTAACTGTATCATTTTGGAATTAGAGTATGTCTGAGGGAATAGAGTGCCAGCTTAATTAATGTGTTGTTTAAAAAGCATGAGTAGTAATTCTTTTCTGTTTCCACAAAGCACAGCTATAGTATTGTTTAAATAAGATCACAAATGTTTAAGATTTGTCCCAATGTGATTTTCGTGAAAGAGAAAAATTACAAAACGTTTTAGTTTTGAATCATGAAAAATGAATTGTATAAACGTAAAGTAGAACACAATATTTACCTGCTGCCAACTTTTTGTTAGACAAAGTAGCACTATTGTTAGTAGTTAGGTGGTACAGTAATCCCCTCTCCTATTCTTTATAATCTGAGAAAAATGACAATATAATTTGCAAAAAGCAATCATTGAAAGAATAGTCTGCTTTCTTTAAATTTAATTTTCCTTTATAGAGTAACCTTTCAAACTCAGCGTATATAAAATATGTCCAATGCTTAAAAAATGCAATAGGTAAATGTGATTCCAAAATAGTGTGCGAATGGAAAACAACAGAACCAAATCTCACTGCCTTGAACCAGGGAGAGAGAAAAGACAACTTATGCAAGGATTAATATGATAAGGATTTACAGCTATACTCTACGGGTTTTCTCATCAAAAGTTACTTTTGAGTTATGAAAAAAAAAGCACACATATCTTCTGTTGCTAGTAAGTTACAAAGATATTAATCTTTTTAATACCCCAGTTAAGATCTGGAGATCAGTGTAAATAATGAACTGGCGGATGGCTCAGTGGGTGTTTGATTTCCCACTCAGCATCCTTGACTCTGCAGTTGTAAGATAATGATGATGATGTTTAATTCCTCAATGTAAGCATCCAAATGAAATAGAAACAGGTTTTTAACTATGATTTTTTCCACTTCCTGAGAGGTTTTGTTTCTTTGATTGAATAGTGTGCACCCAATTGGAAATAAACTAAAATTGCTGAGGTTTAAATGGTGTCTAAGAAGAATTAATTAACTTCCTGATGACCAAGAGGCTCGAACACCAATTTGGCTTTAAAAACCTTTACATTTTTATATCAAAAGAGAAGAGAAGAAAACAAATGTGTAAATTGGCAACAGGCTGAAGCTGCAGGTTACTATTTAAATACACATAACCTTAAGTGTTCAAATACATGGAAGTATTAGCCTGCGCAAGGATGTTTTGTCCGATAGGCATCAAAAGATTTGCACTGGGCTACACTACCACTTTTTCTATCTTCACAGAAAAATGGAATGGAATGGAATTTATTGTCATTGTATAAATACGAGATTAAAAGTGCTGTCCAGTCAGCTCATTCACACACCCCAGTATAAAAATCCAAGACATAAAATCTACCATTTAAGAACAAAACATCCATACGTATACTGCTACATTCACATGCAGAATATCACTTATACTCATTTAAAACTGACATAAAAACCAAACATACACACACAGCCCTACACTCTTTCACCTGACAGCATTCATACTCAATACATAAAAATTACGATTTGAAAAACCACAGCCATACATAATCCCCCATACAATATATATGTTACATATTCAACACTGATATTACCCGTGAACTTAATTTTTAACAGAATTAGCATGGTTACTGCTATTGGGTAAAAACTATTTCTGAATCTTTCTATCCTTGCTCTAATAGATCTATACCTTCTGCCTGATGGTAATGGTACAAACAGAGAGTGTCCAGGATGAGAAACATCTCCTACAATATTCTGTGCTTTCTTAAGACAGCGGGAGCTGTGTAATTCCGACAATGTGAGGAGTGGGCATCCGATGATCTTCTGTGCCATATTGATAACCCTCTGGAGTGATTTCCTCTGAGCCACTGTGCAACTGACGTACCACACGCATATGCATACTGAACAATGATAAAAAGACACCAATAGTCTCCGAGTGATGTTATTCTTCTTGAGCACTCTCAGAAAGTACAGTCTCTGTTGGGCCTTTTTCAGCAGCTCAGAGGTGTTTACGCTCCAGGTTAAATTCTTCTCAATATGGACTCCCAACAAACATAAGTCTGTCACCCTTTCTACACAGTCCCCACTGATGAATAGTGCTTGAAGATCTGTTTATATTAGTATCATAATATAAGAATATCTGAGAACACATTAATTCCAAGTCAATCAAAAACATGAAACCTTTCAGGTTTTGAATCAAATTGTATGCACTGCACCCATTTATTCAAAAGGGTGAGTTAGCTTCTTTCTCCCCTGATGATCAGTATTTCATCAATCTGATCAAACAGGATTATTTTAATAAGATTTATGTAACAAGCTACAGAGCAAAGAGATATAATACAAAATGCAAATATGTATGACAAAGTATTTTTGAGTAATGAATTTAGCAATAACCACTGATAATATTCTCCATTAGCTTGAAAAGGAAAAATAAATACATAAAATTATTTCAACCCAGAGCTTATCCCTGGGTAGAAGAATACTGTCATTCTTTGTATACAGAATTGTTCTTGATAAATGTAAAAAAAAAAGATGACAAATTTTCCATAAATAAGTCTCCCTTTTGTAATGCTTCTGTTACCCTCATTTTTGCATGCCACTCTTTCACTGAGGGCAACACACCACATCACTCAGTTTATTCAGACTGGGTTTTGACTTTCCAGCAGTCTCAGAAATAGGAAGGAGAGCATGTTTCAAAAGAATTCCATACCATGTGCCATCAGGGCCGGCGCTAGGTTTTTTTGCACCCTAGGTGAGGGGCGGTAGGGGGGTGGGGCGGTGGGGAGGCAGGCGGGTGGCGGCAGCGGGGCGGTGGGGCGGTGGTGGTGGGGGCGGCGGGGGGGCAGCAGGGGGCAGCGGATGACAGGGAACGGCGAAGGGTGTGGGGGGCAGACGGCGACGGGCACGGGGGGCGGCGATGGGGGGGCGGCGATGGGCACGGGGGGGCGGGCAGACAGCAACGGACGGCGGGGGGATGGACAGCGGTGGCCAGCGGTGGGGGGCGGTGGGGAGCAGCAGGCTGGCCAGCGCCCCCTCTCCATTTTGGCGCCCTAGGCAACGGCCTAGTTTGCCTTAATGGACGCACCGGCCCTGTGTGCCATGGAGGTGCAGGGAGAGCAGATTTGAAAGAAAAGATTAAATCTCTTCCGCCTCCCCAATCTGCTATGGTTCCAATTTGGGCTGCAACTGTGCTTACTTTTGGATGAAGAAAACCCACATGCACGTTAAATGTAATGTGTGGTTTGACTTTTATTTAGAGGGAAGGCTGGAAGGTGGGGAAAGAGTGCTTAAAGGTGTGGGAAAAGTGTCAAGTTGAGTTCTAAAGTGTCCTAATGTGCCTCACTAAAACATGGTTCATTATTTAAGATGCACAGCTGGTACGACAAAATTAATCTCCAATGACTGGTTTTCATGTCACCAAGCCAAGGTACAAAACACTCTTCAAGGCTCATCTGAATTTTCTGTAGATTTTCCCTGTCAGTTTATTATTGTGATTACTGGATCTGAGAAGCTAGGCAGGAGCACGTCCCACAAAATTTTGTCTAATCAAGATAAATGTCTATATATCTTGTGTTAAACAGTTGTATCAAAAAAAAAAGTTGTGGGGGAGAGAACAAGAACAAAAAGCAATTCTTTAACAGTCATATTCAACACAAAACAGCTCAGTAACACCACCAAGAACCGCTATACAACCATTGATCAACTGACCAATTGCAGTCAATCAACTGTATTTGGAAGTTTACAAACTGGCCATGGTCTTCTGCTGTTCTCCCTCAGCAACTGGTATTTAGCCTACCTGCCCAGTGTGATGTAATGGGCAAAGTGTTGGATTAGGAATAAGAAGGTCTTGGTTCAAGTCACCACTTGGGCGTGGAAGTTCATTGAGTGGTGGTACTGGTGAAACTACACCTTAAATTACCTAATTTACTTTGAAAGCCATATGAGGGTAGAAATAAGTCAGCTGTGATTTAATGGCACTTAATTACAAAGCTGCCTTTCGAAATCAGGTTATTGTTAAATCGATCTGGCAATGGCTATCAAGGACAATAGACATTATTCTCTTCTACCAGCATTCAGAGGACTGAATCTGGGAACTTCTCCATGGAAAACATATTCTCAACCACTGAGCTACATCCTTTCTCCAATAAAGCATCTTGTATTCCCTGGTGACATCCCATCAAAGTACCCAAATGACCCCATCCTGTTTAACTTACAAAATCAGACATAATTAGGCTTTTCAGTGTGGTATAGCAGCATAATTCTGAACATGGAGCCTTTGATTTAGATATAATTTTATCAACATGTTTTCCAGTGATGATTAGATGTTATTCATGCATTGATTATGCAAAGATCTGTTTGTTGGTTTCCTCTTTTTAACTGAAGGAATTGCTTCCGCTACAACATGAATAAATGTATTTTGTTTAAATGTGCAAGAAAATCTCTTTGCCAGTTGAGTGTTCACCATATTCTGCCCATTTTGATTCAAACTAGCACTTCTGATGGGTGTTCTTAATTTCACAAAGATAATCCTGAAATTATGTTTTAAATGACTACACTCTATGGCTGGAATCCTTTGCAGACCTATGGTGGCATAAATGATGACATCGTCAGCCATGGACTTCAATTTATACTTCCCTACCCCAATGTCATGAATGAGTTTTTAAAGGCAGCACCAGATACACACTCTAAGGTCAGAGCCTGGAAAACAAGTCAGCCTCCAAGAGTTCTAACATCAATCAAGTCCAGTCCAAGGTCAAGACAAACGGCAAGAAACCACCATGAGCAGGAAACCTCCGCCAAAACTGAAATTGTGTCCATAGAGCACCATTTCTGTGGTGGAACAAATTACCCTGTGCATAACCAAGTAATGCCACATATCGATGCAGGGCCACAATGGGGCAAATTTAGGTGATATAACACCTACACAGGTGAATCACCTGTCCTTTGCCTACTTGGTCAATTTTGACCTATGTATGATCAGGTTGAAATGATACTGTTCAAGTACTAGGTCTAACCGCTGCAAGGCGGACCGTGATGGATCAGTTTTTGATTGAGCAACCAACTCACTAACTCTGTGCTGCAAAAAAAAGTCACCAAAGATGCAACATGAAATAACACAGGTTCAGAATGGCCAATACATATCTGGCCCCAAACGGTGGCTAACTTACATAATATCTGTGGTGATATTGGCATCCAGGAATCCCTCACCTGGCCTCTCTGACAAGACCAACCCTGTAGCATCTTTGCAATCCTGAACTCACAGCTCGGGTGATTATGCCCCTGGGCTTTAGCATAAAAGGAAAGAGCCGACAATTTGCCATGAATGGTTCCCTACATTTGTGCTGTAGTGGGACTCTATAATACAATCTTCAGCAAGCTAACTTGATTAATTTAGTAGCAAAAGAGCGATACAAAATATGTTGCACAACACAGAAATGCAATCATTTAATTTCCATAGGATGCTACAATATGTACATTTTAATTAGACAGTATGTACATGTCTAATAAGTTTCCCCTCTGGCAAGATTACTCCAAGGATGTTTTAACCGTTATATCATCGCTAAGCATTATGGGTTTCAGTATCCCACTCCCCAAGTAAAATAAAAAATGACATACCATTCTTGCACATACAGTATTGTTGCTGAAGAGATTTAGTTATAGTACTGGAGAAATTGTCTAAAATTCTCCTTATGGTGATTGTATTTTAAATTGTGATCTTCAGGATTCTTAAAGACACCTCAACAAAAGAAAAATCAGGATTTGATTAAATGCAAACGAATCACAGGATGGCACATGCCGAAATGCATGGGGCTAGCGACGCAGGCATTCAAATCAAGTGTCTGAAATATTAGCTTAGGCCACATTTGCAACCATTTTCAAGGAAACCTGTGCGTACAGCTCATTGTAATTCTCTTAAGTATATATTCAGTCATGTACCATCCAAGAATAATCATCCAATACACAGAAATATAATGGTTGGGGCTTTCTTGTTCATGAAAAGGTTGAAAAGGTTGAAGCCAAGCACAAAGTGAAAACCAATGGGATTTTAGATTTTAGCAACTGTGCTTCTGAGCAACAGGAAATCATAGTTCTATTCCTCTGCTTGGCCAGAATCCCAATGAATTATGCTTAGGTGCAAGAATAATCTTAGAAGTTCAGATCAGGAAGGGATATTTTGGATCAATGAATTTGCATAACCTGCTTCTGCTAATAGTGGCTAATTGATGATGTGCCAGGAGATGCCTCACTTGCTCACCTGCTTAATTATGATTGCTCGGTTGGGATGGGCCACAGCACTTTATCAAGTAACTACAGCACATTACACAAACAATAAAATTCTGATCTACATCTGGACTAGGCTGTCTGCACAGTTTTGACTGGTTTTTCTTCTTGGGTTTTCTTAATTGTCTTCTTATTCAGACAGTTTTTATTCCCAGTTTCACTTTTTATAGATTTTGAACCCTGAGAAGGTTTTCCTTAGGATTGTTCACAGCACCTCCCCGACCCCCGTTCAGTTCAGAATCCAACTCTGGGGCTTAGGAATGGATCTCGGATTCTACAGGAACGTTGTGTATCAAAATAATTTTGGCTCACAACCGGAATTCAAACAGAGCTGTGAAGCTGGTTTGCCAAAATCCCATTCACCTTCTGTATAAAGCGAAAACATTTATAACTTTATTTTTGCACTCATATCTGTCAAAATTGGCTCTATAAATATCTCAAAGGTTTAAGTTTCTGGCTGTGGTGCCATAAGTTGAGAGCTCAGCTCCTCATTGTGCTTCATGTGAGCAGAGTCAGCCTGTGCAGTTATGTGGAAGCTGCACTGTCTGCCTATATAGCAAAGTGTTCTGCTTATATACCGCCCCCATACCACTTCATGTAGTCTCTGGGCAGTTTAGAGTTTTAATTACAGTAACGCAGGCTACACATTGCCCCCCCCCCAGCAAGCTGGGTACTCATTTTACTGACCTCAGAAGGATGGAAGGCTGAGTCAACCATGAGCCTGTTACCTGGGATTGAACCCCAAGCCATGAGCACAGTTTTACCTGCAGTACTGGCATTTAACCACTGTGCCAGGATGCCCCGCAGTAGAAGGAAATGGTAATCCATTTCTAAGTATTCTCTTCATGGAAAATCCTCAAAAGGGGTTGCTCTAAGTCAGAATGGATTTGACACGACATGATTAAAAATATATATATACCACCCCAGAGCACTTCAGGCACTCTCTGGGCGGTTTACAATTTAACTATGCAGGCTACACATTGCCCTCCCCCTACAAGCTTGGTGCTCATTTCACCAACCTCGGAAGGATGGAAGGCTGAGTGAGCGAACCTTGAGCCTGCTACCTGGGATTGAACCCCAGGACATGAGCAGTTTTAGCTGAAGTACGGACATTTAACCACTGTGCTACAAGGGTCTTAATTACTGATTATTATCAATAGAGCCCAAAGCAAACCCACCAAATCTCGGACAGCTAGTTCAGGCATCGTTACATGCTTTCTGTTCATTTTACTTCAAAACTACCTATGGGTTTGAAGCAATCTGTCCACAATCTGATTTTATGCTTGACAGTGAGATCAATTTTAAATTTCCTTTGCATCACCCAGAACTCAATGCAGGCATTCTGCTTGAATCTATTATGGGATGGCACTATGGCAGTTTAATTATGGTTCATGATTTGTTGGTGTCCACAAACAATGAACCGTTTAAAATTGGTTTTAAAAATGAACCTTCTCATGGTTCATTCGGTTGGGGCCCATAGGAAGCAAAAGCAAAGCAGGGGCAGTGCCGGTCAAAGGGGGCATTGGGGGGAGGCAAAAGCCAAGGATGAAAAAAAAGTTCAGCATTTCACTGCATGGTTCCTGATCCACCCCTGAAACAAAGCATAAACCAGCCCAGGTTTGTGGGGGGTTTTTTGGTTGTGGGTGGGTTGTGGCCCATTTGTCATACAAATCAGTCTGTGTCAAACTGATCTGGTGAATATAATTAAGATTTTTTATCAGAACTGATCTACAGCACTAATTCAGTTCTTAAAATGAACACTGAATATAGTGAAGCTTTTATTTTAATGACTTACCTGGCTTTCTGTAGATGTACAAACATGCTTACACTTTCCTACTGTGGTCTGATAGGCTGGGAATATTGCAATAAAACTGGGTTTCATGAATGGGATTGGTGGCAGATGGCTCTGTCGATCTTGGGTGTGGATTCAGAAGATGAACTGGCCATCTCCCCTTCCCCGAAAGTAATCTGTGATAACATGAGTAGAGTTAAGCTATTATGTTCCAAGAACAAATCAATACTAGAATTCCCTTAATTAAATGTAGAGCAAAACAACCACTGCTATAAAGGTGAGGGTAGGTTGGGGGGGGTAATAGGAATCAATGCAAAATGCAGCCTGAGCTGCTGCCTTTTGGTTAGGCTTTTCCCTAGCTTGGGCCAATGAATACCCCAGTTCCCTATCTTCATGGCAAAACAATGAACTTAAACACTTAGGTTAAACACTAAACACTCATAAATTATTTGTCACCACCCTAAATGAACTGAATTTATTAAGTAATGCTAGTTGCTTCCCAAACAGTGCAACCAGAAATAAAATGAGTCAAAACACGAACCACTAAAACCTAACCCCTTTACAGCCAATGAACCACAAAATTAAATTAAATTCTTAAATGCACCCCCCCCCAAGCCAGGCAGCCTCATGAGAGGCTAGCCTGGCACCCTCCCTCCCCACCCTCGCTAAGACCCAACTCCCCTAACTATGCTAAATAAGCTGTAAAGCAAGAAAGAAATAGCACAGAGCACTGGCAGGAAGGCACAAACCACGCTGCTCAGCTGAGAGCTGAGCCAGTCTAAGCAGTGGCAGCGAGGAAAACAAAGATCTGATGCTGCAGCCAGGAATGTTCTTGCCAGCAAACAGGCTGCTGGGTAAGAGAGAGGGAGCAGGACAGTGCTGCCTTAAGTAAGCTTGCTCCCTGCCCTCGCAGCCACTGTAGCGGGCGCACAACTTTTGCACCCCGTTCGGTTGGGAGGCAAAGAAACCCCACCCTGAAACGAGTCTGAGTGGAGCCCCATTCTCATGCTTTCTCTGTGCAGTTGTCCTTTGTACCTGATAGTCATCTAGCTACAACAAGAATTACCCAAAATCTTCAATACCCTCCAAGTAAAGATGGGAAAATATCAGCTTTAACTGACGGCAAAGGCATTTCAACCTTTTTGCTCTCATTTTCCACACCTATAATTTCTGTGAAGGTACAGTGATAACTTCAGAATATCCCACATTTGTGGATCTGTGTTATGATACTACTACACTTATGTATACAACAGCCATCCAAATATTTATGAACTTTAATTGTTCACAGTCACACGTCTTCTTTTCCCAGTATGTTTGGATAATCCGGAGTGGATCAGTATGTTTGTGAATGTCTTTCTGTATGTCATTTTGCACTTAGACTCAAGTTTGGTTATATTCCAAAAATATATTATTTTACCCTCATTAACACTGATGAGCACATTTATTTTGTAAAACACATAAGGAATACATATTGAAAAATTACATTTGATGCTTTTATTTTAATAATACAGAGACAGTTGTTAGTAAAATATACAATTTTATGCCATTGAGCTCTAAATCAATATGACCTCATCAAGTCTGAAACATAGTGGAAAACCCACAGCTAAAATTTAAGCCCTTTCACAACACTGCCAAATTTGAAATGTAAAGTAAGCCATAAACTTGCCTCTTGAATGCTAAAGCAAAATTAAAGGAAGCTGTTCTCAGACTAACAAATTGTACTTCCATACGGATCCAGTGATCCAGAATCACAGAAATGTCACTCTGGCCCCTTTCTAAATCAACAGGGAAAGCATTCATTAGCTGGACTTGCTATTAGAATGATGCACTTCATTAAGTACATGGCTGCCTTCATTTATTCATCAGGAAAGCTGTAACTGTGTCAAGTTTTGTGGTATTTGATCAGCCCATGCAATACTTATCGAATAAATCGTAAGCCAGAGACAGAGCCTTAAAACCAAACAGCTATATTACAAACTGTCCCTTTCACAGCATCACACTGAACATTGATAAAATATATGGCAGAGAAACAAAGTGGGTGCCTTACTCACAGAAGGCCCAATGGAAATGTAAATGACATTACCTCATAGCTATTGCAATGCAACCCCTTGACAGAGCGTGTTACATCTGCTGCAAACGCTATTGGACAGAAGGTCCAGCAGCTGGAGGCTCGCATATCCGACCAGCAACAGGAGCTTGATCAGAGCGGAACAGAGCAAGTCCAAGAGGAGACCAAATTTATATTCCTGTGAATGTGGGAAGTCACCTCTAATTGACAGTTTCTTTCTCACTATGTCTCTTTCATCCCAAACAAACAGTGTTCTTCCTAACCCTACTCAGTATCTTAACCTAGCGATAACCCTAAATACAATTCACAGGATCTCCGTAACAATCAAATCAAAAAGACAATACATTTCTTTTTAGGAATACAAAACTCAAGCACATAATATTCATCTTTGGGGGTGGAGATGGAAAGAAACATGTCCAAGTTAACTAAAGTTGTCAGAGTTTTGTGGTATTTGATCAGCCAGCGGAAGCAATACTTATTTACGAGGATGATGGTTGCACTCCGATCATGATGGGACCAGATTCGAATAAATGGTAAGCCAGAGACAGAGCTTTTTCTCCGAGCAAAGATGGGAAACTTGACCATTTGGCAGCAGCTATATTACAAACTGTACAAAAAGTGGGATACACACCGCATCACGGGTTGGAGGAGGAGTAGAACTTATACAAAGTTCACTCCACAGCATAACAGCATTACTTGATTACATTGATAAAATAGCTATGGCAGAGAAACAAAGTGGGTGCCTTAGAGCAACTTGTCTCACAGAACAGCAACCCAATGAACAATGAATTTACAGAACAGTGACCATGCTTATTACCTTTGCCACATGTCGTCTGTCCAAATGGTAACCCTTGATTTTGAGGGCAAATTCCCTCATAGAAACTAGTTAGAGAGCAACTGAAGGGGAAGGTTAGAAGAATCCAATCTCTTCAGAGTGCATGGAGCCTGTTTAAAACAACAATAATCAGGCCCAGCACAAGTGCATACCACAAAGAAAGAAAATTCATTAGTCCAAGAGGACACCGGCATGGTTCATTAGAGAGGCTTAAAGCGCAGGTCCTTCTGTAAATGGAAATCCTCCCCAAATTAGGATCACAAACTCTGGCAAAAAAAATGTAAGAAGATGATAAGGGACAAAGAAAGACTTTGAGGAACGAATGGCACTAAAGGGTAATAATAAGAGCTTTTTAAATATGTTTTACCTGCCAGAGAACAGTTGGCCCCTTCTTTGAGGGAATCAATTGAATACATGCGTCTGTCTTCAGGTATAAAGAATTAAATCAAATACAGGTTAAAAGAGAGGAGGTTTAGGACTAAATTGATAGAGATTAGAAGGAACATCCTGTGACTAATACATGTATTTCACTAACTAATATCTGACAAGGGTTATTAGGGAACTGAGAAATGAAATTCAGATCTCTTAACGGTTATATGCAACTTGCATAAAACGGCCACAGTGCGGAGGACTGGAGGATAGCAGATGTCACAAATAAAAAAGGAAGGAGGGGGGACCCAGGAAAATACAGTTAGCCTTATCTGTCCCAGGGAAACTGAAAGCCTCATCATCTTAAAACACATAAAAGAACAAACCTTGCTGAGAGAAAATCAGCATGGCTTCTGTAAGGGTAAATCTTGCAAATAGAATTTTTTTTGAAAATCAACAGGCACGTGGATTTGGGTGAACCGGTTGATATAGTTATCTGGATTTTCAAAAGGCTTTTACAGTCCCTCACCAAAGGCTGAGAAAATTGCACAGTATAAGAGGGCAGCCTCTTATGGATTGAGAACTGGTTGAGATGGAAACAAAGAGTAGGTGTCAATGGTCACAATGGAGAGAAGTGAAAAGGTGCCCCAGGGCTCTGTGTGTTCATAAATGACCTGGAGACAGATAAACAGTGAGGTTTGCTGAGACACAAAACTTTTCCGTGTGGTAAAAACCAGAGAAGATTGTGAAGAGCTCAGAAGGATCTCTCCAAACTGGGGGAATGGGCTGAGAAATTTGCGTTTTAATGTAACCAAATGTAAAGTAATGCATTTTTCCAAACTTCATCTATCAACTCATGGGCTCTGAGTTAACGATTCAGGAAAAGATCTTGGTGTGTTGGTGGACAGCTCCATGAAGGTGTCTCCCCAATGTGTGGCAGCGGTGAAGAAGGCCAATTCCATGCTAGGGGATTATCAAAAAGGGGATTGAATAAAACAGCCAACATTATAATGCATTATACAAAACAATAGTGCCCCACTGGAGTATTGTGTACTAAACCGCATCTCAAGAAAGACATAGTGGAAGAAAAGGTGCAGAAGAGAGCGACTAAAATGATTACTGGCCTGGGGCACCTCCCTTATGAAGAAAGGCTCTTTGGGCCTCAAGTCTGGAAAAAAGGCGATTGAGGGGGGATATGATTGAGACATACAAAATAATGCAGGGCATGAGTAAAGTGGATAGAGGGAAGCTCTTCTCCCTCTCCCAAAATACCAGAACTAGGGGACATACACTCAAATTGAGGGCTGGGAGAGTAAGAACTGACAAAAGAGAAATATTTTTTCACCCAGCGCGTTGTAAGTCTATGGAACTCCCTGCCACACTGGATGCCTTCAAAAGGGGATTGGGACAGATTCCTGGAGGAAAAGTCCATCACAGGTTACAAACCATGATGGAGATGTGTAACCTCCAGGGTTTAAACCAGGGTACTTCAAGGGCCAGATGCAGGAGAGTGGTATCAGGAGACAGATATCTAGTCTCATGCACTCCCAAACACATCTGGTGGGGCCGCTGTGAGATACAGGAAGCTGGACTAGATGGGCCTTTGGCCTGATCCAGCATGGCTCTTCTTATGTTCTTATGTTCTTATGTTCTTGCATCAGCCAAAATTCATTATGCTCATTCTTAACATCTGTACTCCATTAGAAAAAACTATACATTGAGTCACTGAGACTTTGCACTTTTACAGACTCCTTCTTTAAATCAATTGAATACATATCAGGTATATAGAGAACATCCTGTCTAATACATGTATTTCACTAACTAATATCTGACAAAAGTCATAACTGAGCATCCACTGCAGATGGAAGAAAATCAGGAAAATACAGTTTATCGAAACTGGGATCATCGCATGTGGCATCATAACACACGGAATTTTCTTCTACACAAGGCAGTTCTTATAGCCTTTCTGAGTGCATGATGGCCCAGGGAAGGTCAGTGCATGCTAGTTATTTCAGCCCAAGGGAACAGTAATCATCAGGTTCATTCAGAATTTCGTTTTTTTCATTTCCACTTCAAAGATTCAGAAAGCTGCATTGACCCTGGCATCCCCAAAACAGGAATCCTGCACAAATGTGTACGAATGGTACAAAATGAAGCAGAGGGAAGCCAAAAGAGGAAGAATCTTTTCCTCAAGTCACCATTCTCAAAGTGAGAATAGGCTGTGAAACAGATGAGAAGAGGTGTAGAAGAAATTAAGGACACCCGTTTTCAATTATTTATTTATAAGATACATAGTGTGTGAGTATTATTTCACATATGTGCATGCATATGCATATGCATGCACACACAAACACATAGACCTCTCACCTTCTTCCTTCCAAGGGAAGAATGTTATTTATATTCCACCCTGAAGAGAGATCAGCACCCGTGTTTCATAACTAATTCTGCTCTCCAAACCACTGTGGATCACGGATCCTTTTCCCCAAAGCTACATACATAAAAATGATGCCCCGATGTGCCCCATCTGCAGAACTACATTTAGAGTCTGGTCTTGCATCTGTAGAGTTGTAGATCTTGGTCTCTTGCATTTCAATATCAGCTAAAAGTTGTATACGCTGAACCATCCTCAGGTTATCTTTATCTTTTGCAGAAAGATATGTTTATGAGTTTGTGATTTAAAGGCTCTGTGGACAAATTATATCCACTAGGTTTTCCAATGGACTTTCTCTATACTGTATGCAGGACTATGTTAATATAAAATCCATTGTAGAGCAAAACTTTAAAGACATTGACGCACAGTACTTCCTGTCAAAGGGTCATGGCTCTTGCTCACCAAATTATCTTGGTTAAACCTTTGAATACCCAAGGCAGGCTCAGTATTTGGAAAAACTTACTGTCCCCAGATACCGACATGCTTTTGCCAGGTCAGATTTAATTGCCTCCCATCCACCACACTGGAAGGGCTATATAATAACACTCCTTTTTGAGGACCACCTCTGTACCTGAGGAGATAAAGTAGTTAAGTCGGTATCACATGTCTCATTTGAGTGCAGTCTATACAGAGATGAGCATAATAGAATTCTTTGTCCTATTATGAGGAAATGGCTGGGAAGGCCACTTACTTGGTACAGGGAGTATTTGCTAGCAGGATTAAACCAAATTGTTACAGAGTCTGTAGCTAAATTCCTGTTCTCTGCTGTAAGATATCATCAAAAGACCTTTTAAATTACTTTTTTAAAAGATGGACAACATTCTAACAATTATTTTAAATGGCTTTATTGTTTCAATTTGTCTGTGACCTTAGAATGAATGAATGAATGAATGAATGAATGAATGAATGAATGAATGAATGAATGAATGAATGAAAAGGATGCACTTCTGCCATTCCAACATATGTTCTCCATGTGCACTTGAAAAAGCATGAGCAAGGACATCTGCATTTGTTTCCAAGTCAAAGGTTCGGGTGGGATAAGCCTAATATGCACATTGAGCCCCACAGAACACTAGACTGTGACCAAGGGATCATCTTCCTCACAAAAACTACAGCTAATTAACAAAACGGTTATGTCCTGCAATCTATAACCAAGATTAACAATGTGCAAATTATAATCTGGGGTAAACTTCTAATTGAGAACAATTTACCTCTAAACATGACCACAATGCAAATAGATGATAATATAATTCGATCATAGTGTTGTTACACTGCTGGCTAAATGATTTATGTTAATTTCAAGCCCACTGGAACAATCTTATAGTTGAATTACTATGAACAGATGGAAATCAATAAATGATACTGCCTTTGACACAAAGACATTTGTTTTCTCTAGATAATGCTATTAGATAATGAGGTTTTTATAAAACTAACTATTCACAGTTTCCCTTTTTTTTTAGATTAGGGTTAATTTTATAACATTTTAATGCATTACAAATTTGCCCATTTGGGTAGACAAAATCCACTAGTTCATAGCACAGTGTTTAAAAGTTTTTAGCTCTAAAATGTAGAGCCAATTTATGCCTCATTTTCATTGGTTCTGTTGCAATTGAATTTTAATTTACTACCATTACAATTGAATTTTAATGTGTCTACCAGCATACTAGGAAATATTACTATAAACGGACACAAAATTTCAGGCCTGCAGACACTGGCAGACTGCAGCTTCATGAAGTCCATCATCTTTCATCATTTTATCTAGTGACTGGAGTTCTGTTCAGCTGTCATAAATCCAGTGGATGTTCATCATGTGTACAATGGACAGACGGAGGTTCTGCCCTTTCCATCTGCAGACCCATCGTCATCCTGTATCTGGACAACTATCCATTGACACTTTGCTCTGTGGATCACTCTGTGTTCTAGAGATGGGGATAAACCACAAAATTGGATCAAACTGCCAAAAAATAGGCAGGGACATGCCCTCAGTCAGCCAGTCAACAAAGTAAAAAACAAACAAGCACGCAAAAACAAAAAAATGACAATGGGACAAATATAAAAGGAAATATTCATCCCTCGGTTCTCTGGACCAGATGAATATTAAGATATGAATATTTAATGAATCAGCAATATTTGTTGATACTGCCAATTCCTTTTTTTTATTCATCCCCATCTCTAGTCACAACCATAAAAATTGGGGCCCTGACTGAGGTGGAGAATGTCCATGGATAGTCTGTTTCAGACTCATCATTTTACAAGGGTGATGAAAACCAGGAGTGGAGAGGGCAAGACCAGAACATTCTACCCATGGTGAGCATATACTGTACTCATAGTACCCGAAGAGCCCTTAGGGCTAAAAGGAGTTGCAGGCAACCCGCATCTGAGGGTCAACCACTTGTCTACCTCTTGAACAAAAGGGAGGATCTTTTGGAAGCTTAGATTTAATTTAAAAAACAACAACAACTGAGACTTCCATACACAGAACTGATCTACTAATTCCTTCCTCGAACATTGTGCTGCTCATGAGTACAGATCAACTCATGAAAAATTTAAAAATGCAATTCTGACAAGAAAGGTTATCATCTTTATCTCTTTTTTTGGGGGGAGGGAGGGGAGAGGAATGACTGCAAACTTCTTTTCATTGCCAGCTTGAAATAAAATTTTGCAGTCAGAGTTTACACCATAGTGGTGGAGGTAATGAGCATGAGCTGAATGGTTCTTGTTTGAGTTACTTTTATATTTTTGAAGAGAAAAATAAGCATTAATGCTCATTCACAGATGAGTGGCATGAAAGGAAACTATTGTTCCTTCCAGTTGAATCCTAGCATTCATCAGCAACCCATCTCTTCCTCTTATTTAGAGCTTATGTTGGAGTATTACATGTCTTTTGCTAGAAGGCTTACAGAGCATAGTAACCCCCCACTTATCACAGGGGTTAGGGACCCACCTGACCCATGATGACAGAAAATCCGCAATATGTGGATGCAGGTCAGGTTGGGCCTAGGGGGGCAGTGTGCCACCGTTGTTTCCCCGGGCTGCTGGAAGACTTTTAAAAAAGACTTCCAGCAGCCTGTGCAAGCAGAGGTGGATGATCTGATCCGCCACCACCGCTTGCTGCAGGTACTCCTCCCCTAGCGAATGCCAATCAGCTGCTTGGCACTGGCTTGGGGCTAGTGCTCCCCTGCAATCTCCATTGGAATGCACTGGCTCAATGGATTTCAATGTAGAAAATTTTCTCCATTGAAATACATTGAGCCAATGCATTTCAATGGAGATGGCCTGGGCCTGGAAGGCATTTAAAAAGTGGCAAAAAGCTTTTCCTGAGCCCCCACGGGGGGGGGGGGGGGGAACAGTGCACCACCTTTAAAATCCCTTCCAATCATCGAGGCAGACTTACCTCCATGACTGGAAGGGATTTTTAAAGTGGTGTACTGCTTCTCTGGAGCGGAGAGAAAGTGGTGCACCACTTTTTAAATCCCTTCCAGTCATGGAGGTAGACTTGGCTCCATGACTAGAAGGGATATTTAAAGTGGAGTGCTGCTCCCTTCCCCCACAGGGGCTCCGGAGAAGCAGTGCACCACTTATAAAATCCTTTCCAGTCACGGAGGCAGACTTGCCTCCATGACTGGAAGGGATATTTAAAGTGGTGCGCCGCTTCCTCCTCCAGGGGCTCTGGAGAAGCACAGCACCACTTTTTCCCTTCCCCACAGCCCGGCTCCAGCTGATTGGTGCTGGGGTGGGGTAATAAAGGTTTTTCTCCCTCACCCCAGCGCTAATAAGCTGGATCCCCAGCATGTACTGCAGTCCTGCAATGTAGCGGGACCGCAGTACATGAACCACAAAATGGTGGGGGGTTACTGTAGCAGGGAATAAAATCCTTTTCCTCTACCAAAATCTCTCTTTTTAGTTTCAGTGTCATTGTGTCATGTATTTTTTATTTATACATTTATTTAAGCATCCCTTATGTTTCATATTTGATTTGAGATACATTTGTGCAACAACCACCCTCAATGACTCAACTTCAGAGTGCATTATCTGAGACCAGCCCAAAGGTCATCTGGAAGCAAACCAGAAGCAAGCAAACTGAGTTTCTCTCTTTCAAGGGTTGGCTTTCAGTCCTTTCCGGTGTGTTAGATTGCAACTCCCATCAGCCTAAGACAACATGTGCAAAGATCAGGGATTATGAGAGTTATGACTGCTTTTGCAGGACTAAAGGCATATAAATCTTGCATCCTGGTTAAATGCTGCAAAGGGTTCACTTCTATATGGAATTCTACTTCTGCTTAGTTTTCCTTATATTTGATCCTAATTCTATTAGTGATCTTGAAGCAATGTTATCGCATAGCTGAATACCAGAAAACAAAGTAGAAAAAAATCATATTCATAATCACTTCTATATTAAGCATTTCCAAAGAATCTCTAGTTCCAATTATTCCTTTTGTTTCCACATGAATTCAGATGATGGCTTTGTAACAGATTGCAAGAAGATCTCTTTGTGAAAGAATCCAAGTATTGAAACTGTGGTCCCCAACATTAGCTCTATTTGGTGTTAGGGTTAGCATTTAAACTCTGCCACCACAACCACAATCTTGAAGTCAATCAGACCTTCTTGGGCATAATTCTGTAGAGCAGCTTGTTAAACCTGTTCAGCTGAACATACTTATAGAACTCCTGTGACTGGGGAGCTTAATAACAGAAGACACTCAGTCATGGTAGCTCCTTAAGTCCATTCAGCAGAATGCAGCCTCCTCTGAAGATCTTTGCACTATGCATGCTTTTCAAGTTGGTTTAAGTAGATGGGGTACAGAGTTTATGTCCATGACCCATCGCAATTCCAATTAGGGCTTTTTGTGCTCAGACATAATCCATGAACAGGACTAGTGCCAAAGCAAATTCGAGTAGCAGTAAGAAACTGGAACAGAGATTCCAGGTTGCTGTTTTGGTTATAACATTTTCTAACTTTAAACTGCTAGTGGCTTTGAAAATTATTGATTGACAAGTAGGTTATAGATGGAATAATGAATGAATTTAAACACTCCAGTTGAAGTGCACTAAAATATAGTGGCATAGGACTTGATGGATGCTCCAATAAACACTGAAAGAACAGGAGAAGTCACTTTATATTAGGTTTGAACTTGTCTGGCTTCTTTGCAATTGGAAGTTTACATTAAGCATGTTATTTTTTGTACTACCTCTTCTCCATGATCTATTCTTAACATATTCAAAAGTCTTGGATGGAGATTCCAACCTGTTTGTGATTCTGATCACAAGATCAAGCGGTGGCATTTAATATTTGGAGATTTAAAAGAGGCTAACTCTGCAGCTGCAAATGTCTTTTTTGGATCAGAGGACTAATTAAATATAGGGCAATTTGAAAATGCATTTTGAAACTGAGGACTAACACTCTTAAAAGTACCACAATGATGTGGTACTTGTGTGCAGGTGTTAGCAGTTTTTTCAACTGGAAACATGATAGTCTCTGAGGTGTCTTTAGAATTTTAGTTTTGTTCCCCTCTGCAAGAGATAAAGAGGACTACTGTTAATAAATTAAATGATTCCAGCAACACTGTGGTTTAGTTCACAAAACTACTACTTGAAGTAGACTACTAATTCAGCATACAACACTATCTAATAGCTTCAAGATGCATACCACAGACATGCATGGATCAATAGTCTAGTATAAAATCATGCTTTCCAAATAATATCAAGAATTTTATCACCACTGTTTTTACAGGTCAGTGCTCTGTTAGCAAAGCTATTACACCTGAGCTAAGATGTCATGAGATGACAATGCAATTATTCCAACCAGTGATTTAAGACAACTAGATAACTATAAAGTAGAGAGGAAATTTCAGGATTTGCTATAACTTGCACATGTTCCCATTCAAGGGTAGCTTTTGAGACAAAGTGTTTTGAGACTAAAATTCATATCTAAGTTCATCATTACATTAGTTCAGAAAACGGCCCTTCATCATTAAGTAAATGAGTACTCTCATTAAACCGCACTCTCATTTCATAGGGCTCTGGCTCCATACCAGGTGGATTATGTTGCTGAAACTAGAGTAACAGCACAACCTAGACAGAAGCATCAAATAACACAGTGAGAGCCATACGTAAGTCCACCATTTCAAGCAGAAGAGAAGAGAAACAAATGAATTAGACCAGAGTAACTAAGCAAAAGATAGAGATAAAACTAACTCCCCATATTTAGGAGAGGATGACCACGATATGCTCAATGTGAAAATCAATTAGCTTGGTGTCATCAGAAGCAGATTGACTTTACCTTCTGCCATATTAACCAACTAGCTGTAACAATTACCTGTCTGTCTATAAGCAGAAAGAAAGCATATATCTCAATCTGCAAGGCATATGACAATGTTGGACAGGTACAATTGTATTTGTGATATAGTTTTAAGTCCACTATACAACATCAGCAACAACAGAGAGTATTATGTCGGACCCACCAAGTTTACTTCTACATTTAGACACATTTTGCACGTGGTCAGTTCCCAACTGATTCCAGAAGTAATTATTTCAAACTCTTTTGTATTCCTATGAACTACTTATTCCTTTAAAGAATAAATTACCCTCCTATGTTTTCCCTGCACAGCTTTCCAACTAAATTAATATATGAATCAAATTGTTGAGAAAAGAAGTAAAAGACATTCTCTTGTGTCTGGATAACAGTCATTTCAGCTATTCCCTTCTAACAAAGATACTCACAGATCAGCCAAATCTATAATGCAGGCATCTTTCCTAACACCACACTATGGCATAGCAAACATATACAGACTTACACTGCAGTTGCGGACAGACAAGAATTTAAAAAAGCAAAGCAGGAGATGCACAAACTGGCATGCTGCAGGATTTAATATTCAAAAGACAATTTTTATAGTGTAAGAGACTTCAGCATCTTCTGAAATACATGGTTACTACCACTTCATTACTGCTGGCTTCTAGCTATAAACCTCAAAGCAGATAATTCACATGCTAGATACAGTACTTTGCTCTTAAGCAAATCTCCACTTTTCAGGTGGTTTACCATCAATTTCCATTTAAAGTGGGGGGAGAAATAACTTACTGAAGAGCTAAAAGTTCCATGCTTAGCCAACACAGCGTTATGCATTAAGTTTCACCCACCAAGCTTGTTTACTGTATGCATCTAACATAGAAGAACAAGCTTTCTCTCCCCTCCTGACTTCAAGACAAACAAGATAAAGTGAAGAATCTCTTAGCCCAAGAAACATGCAGCACAATCATCGCCCAAATAAGAACACACATTTTAATAAGGGGAAAAAATACCTTCTCATATTAGATCAGAAAGCCACAAAAAACATTCACCACGTTCTGCTGTGCACTCCAGCTGCTTTAGTCATCACAAGTAACTAGCCATAGATTCCAAGCAAGAATTGGTGTGCCCTCTATCTGTAGCTATTAGCTCAGCACATTGATTCACTGGCATTAAAGCAATAGCAATTAGGTGCCCTGCTCTCAGCAGCTACTGGAGAGGCAGAGAGAGCGAGAGCTGAGTGGGCTAAACTCTACAGTGACCACGGAGCTCTTGCTGGCAATTAGTAGCAGGTGCTCCAGCCCTAAGATAAATTGATATCCTACTGATAATCAGAGCTAGCTCGTCCAATAGAATGTACATTCACCCAACCTTTGCCAGGGGCTCTTTGGTTTTGTTTTTCCTGTTTCATTAGCAATAAAAGAGTGCAACAGCCTAAGCTCATTTACAACATATCATCTGACCAGAATGGAATAAACTTGTTAAAGCCTCTCAGCATATGGACAGTGAAGTCCACCTGGTGCAAAATCTGTTAGGTAAACAAATGTAAAATAAAAGACCTGGCTTTCTTTTAAAGGTAGTTCTTGTATCTCTTGTTTGTTATATCTAAACTAACAATAAAGACACTGCTATCTTAAAATTTAAAACGTTTAGATTCTGATTTTTTTCTGTTACTACTCATTTGAGATGTATACGAAAACCAAAATGCAGTGTGCATTTAGTAAATCTTCCAATAAAGCCTTGTAATAACATCAGGGTATGTGAAGACAGTACAGAATGGATGACAACATTCCCCAACCCTTTTGTTAAGGGTTGCCTTTGCTCCTTAACAATCTCCTATACCTATCTCATCCCCCAAACCATGAGATTTCCATGACAAAATAATATAAATTGGTAGTTGGGCAAATGAATATAGAGATCCAGCGTACGCAGGCCTAGAATGCCCAGGGTTGATTTGACAATGCATAAGTTGGGAGGCAAGAACTGTTTCACTTAACCATGGATAGATAGCAAACTGAGCTACCTATCCATGGTTTAGTTTGATCCATTCTGAGAAAGGAAATAAAAAATAAAAGGACATCTTAGACTTGATAGGACAACATTTTATATTACTCCCCAAGTGCTTTGCTTTTAAAAAAACAGACACTTGAGATATAATCAACTGCAAGTATTTTAAGAAGTAATAATTAGAGATGGTCACGAAACAAATCAAAATTCATTTTTATTCGTTATTCATTTCATTAGGTAACAAAATGAATAACAAAGCCCCCTCTAAGGAAAAAGAAATGAAACAAAACAGAAATTTCAATTTTGTTCTGTTCATTTTTCGTTTCCCCACCCCATCAGTGTATCTTACCTGACATCCAGGTCGGGGATGAAGGCGGTGGTGGCGTGGTTCACCCACCACCAGGTGCAGCTGCTACTGGGGCTCTGGAGGCAGTGGTGGGGTGGTCCACAACTGCACAGCGTGGCAGCTGCTGAGGCTCTGGAGGTGGCAGTGAGCATTCCCACTGCCTGGTACATCCACTGCTGGGCCTCCAGAGGTGGAGGTGGGGTGGCTGCTGCCAGGGCCTTCTGGGCCACCACTGCCGGGATCACTGCCACTGCCATCCAGGTAAGCCAAACCAGTTGAGTTCAGTTTGTATGAATTTTTGTTTTAAAAATTTGTATGAACCAAAGGCACGTTCATTGTGTCATCTATGATTATGCTCAATAGTCATTCTTCATTTAGGATTATAAACAACACTTCTCAATGGTTCTCCTATAACAAATTGAATGATAGTGTCACTGCTATTTTTAAAAGAATAGGAATTCTTACAACAAAAGCAACACTACAGATGGCATAGAAACTAATTTCTTATGCCCTGCTGCTATCCCTGGAGGAAAAGGGTTTACAGTGTTTTCAAGTATATGTATTATATTGTAACATAGAATAGACCTAGGTTGCTTGCCTTCAGATCTATGAAATTACTCAATTCCATCTCACGTCCTTACATTGCAATACCTGTGTTTAGTTTGGGGGAGAGGATAAAACAACTAGAATTGCTATATGTTATAAATTTGCACATGGAAGGCTTGATACAAATGTTAACATATTCCAGGCTATTCAGTATAGAGTACCTCATAGGCTCAACAAGTTGAAAATGTTTAGGCTAGTGATAATGGAATGTGGACTAATTATTAGTGCATATATATTTTAACTAATTAAATGGAAACTATATTTTGAGGATATACAAATAAAATGCCACTGCCAAGCAAAAATTACAAATTATGTGAAATTTGGGGATGTGTTAAAACAATTGTGAAGTCTGCATAGCTTCAGAAAAGGTACAGTGAGCTTTCTGTTTCTGGAGCTATTAGATAATAGCTGTAGCATCATGTACCTAAACCCAAATTATACATGATGCTCCCTTAGCAATTAAAACCAGAGTTTCATGCAGGCCATGAGTCAAGTGGATAGAGGGACACTCTTCTCCCTCTCACAAAATACCAAAACTAGGGGACATGCACTCAAACTGTGGGTTGGGAGAGTAAGAACAGACAAAAGAATTTTTTTTACCCAGCATGTTGTTAGTCTTTGGAACTCCCTGCCACAAGGTATGGTGATGTCATCTAGCCTGGATGCCTTCAAAAGGGAATTGGACAGATTACTGGAGAAGTCCATCACAGGTTACAAACCATGATGGAGATTTGTAATTTCCAGGCTTAAAACTGGAGTACTTCAAGGGCCAGATGCAGAGGAGTGGTATCAGGAGACAGATATCTAGTCTCACCAGATGCATCTGGTGGGGCCACTGTGAGATACAGGAAGCTGGACTAGATGGGACCTTTGGCCTGATCCAGCATGGCTCTTCTTGTGTTCTTATGTTCACCCCAGGCCCGAAATAATAAGAGGAGGCAAGAACTGTGGAGTTCAAATTGGGCCACCAGGTATTGATTAGCTGTATTAAGTAAAAGGCAAAGAATGAACATGGGGGGCTCAGAATAGACAAAGTGGCATGAATTACAAGGTCTAATTAAATTTAGGCAGGTGCAGTCCAGTAGTACAGTACCCATCCCAAATAAATGGTCTTAGAGGTTAGCCCTTATCTAACCTCTAGGGGCCAATAGTAATGCTCTAACTAATAATCTTAATATCCTAGACAATAAATATAGAGGGCTGCCAGGTAAATTACAAATATTCAACATTCTAATACTGATTAACTTAGGCTGCCACTTGTACTAACTGCCAATTGTGATTGGTACAATTCTCACCTGAGGATAATGGGATGTGCAAAAACTCACTGCCACTTTTGGCCAGTCTGAGTAGCAGTCAAAAATTCCCATCCGGCCCTGGCACAACCAACTAATCTCATTCTCCTAATAGGTCAGGCAGGCAGGAGAACAGCATGAGGCAAAAGAGGTAAGGAAACCTTCACCAGAGCCTTATCTAGGCCTGAGGGACCACATGGTCCACAATTTTCATGCTGCCTCCGGTGCAGGGAGGCAAAGGAGCCCCTCCAAGCACTGAAAGGCTGCTCGGAGCAACCAGAAGAGACGAAGAATATCTGATTCTCCTAGCAGAAGTTTCTTCAGCTCTGCAAATTGCAAAGTATGTTGTTTTTAAATGGCGACTGATCAACAGGAGGTAAACAAGCTTCATTTGCAAGTTGACTGTACAAATTCAGTAACTTTGTAGAAATGTGCCTCAAAAAGGATAACTTTTTAACACCATCTTATTGTAAAGCTGATATTTTGTACAGTTTCACCCTTAGATCTACTCTGTTTGAATTATGGTAATGTGCAGAGCTGCCCATTTCTACAGTGGATCTAGAATGCTGCAGCCAGACTATTAAGCAGAAGTAGTTACAGGGAACACATGTGATTTCCTAGTTACAACCATGTCATGAACTACTGCTCTGTTTCAAGGCAAGGTTTAAGGTGTTATGGCCTCTAAAGCCCTATAAGGATTACGAGCAGGCTATTCTGGTTACAACCAGGTCTGTCATTCTGCCTGCAAGACAAGACATGACTTTGGTATTTAAGTTGAGTTGATATTGAAATGATTTTAACTGGTTCGTTTCTTACTTTTTGTGTGTCCTCTATTTTTTTTCAGTCTGTTTAATTTATAAAACCATATCTCTTTTGAATCAGACTGGCTTATTTTTCACAGAAAACAGAGAGAAAAGAAAGAAAGAAAGAAAGAAAGAAAGAAAGAAAGAAAGAAAGAAAGAAAGAAAGAAAGAAGTGGCAAAATTATAACAATTTATTTATTTATTTATTTATTTATTTATTTATTGAATTTATACCCCACCCATCTTCCCATCATGCATGAGAAAAGGAACTGCAAAATTATTCTGTCTTCTATGAGAGGGTGAGACATTTTGTTGCACTCTTTAGAAGAGAAGGCAGTGCGACTCATTTCTTGTGCAAATTACTAAATTAACCTAAATGAAATATCCCGCACTTTAAAACAAATAGTATTATTGTTATTAATGCAAAGGACATGAACTACACAAAATCCCAAATGGCTACACCATGGTCACAATAAATTGCAATGGCTAGAAGCTGCAGAGTGGTTATGTCTATCTTTCGAAAATAAAAATTAAAAAAATACAGCCAGTCATTCTTTACCTGCTATGTGTGCTTTGTTTCTGAAAAAGGAACAAACAGTGTTTTGGCACAAAAACACTATGCACAAATTATGAAGAGTCTGATGCGGAAAAATAACACTCTTGACTTGTTCTAACCTGAGGTTCAAGTGTCCAATAGATCTAGAAAATTTCTCATTGAAGTGTTTCATCCTATTGAGGTAGCCAGAACCCATGAGACCAAAGAATTCAACAAGTATTCTTCATATTCCCAGGAGTCTCTCCTTCCTGATCGTAGCGAGTATGTCAGAGCATTGTCGGTAACTCAAGTCTAGCTTACCCTAGGCTTTATGACAAACTGAAAAGGAAGACACTATATCGTACACATCTGAGTTTATATTTTAAGCTTTCCATTAAGAAGGGAAATGGGTAGGTAGTTCATACTCAACAAAGTCTATTTATGATGAGATACTGATATCATGTGCATCATCTCTTCTTATAAAAGAGAGAGAGAGAGATGGTTCACATGTCATTGTTATAAGCAGGGATAATGCATGTGGTCTCAGTATCTCATCATATGTAGACAATTACTTTTTTTTTCATAGGTTTTGCTGCCACAATAGGATGATACATTTCAATGAGAGATCTTCAAGTTATGTGGGACTCCTATCCTCAGGTTAGAGAAAGCCAAGGGATGCTATTTTTGCTCTCTCTCTCTCTCTCTCTCTCTCTCTCTCTCTCTCTCACACACACACACACACACACACACACACACACACACACACACACACACACACACACACGCAGGGGGGGAGCTATGGTCTTCCTATCCCCATACAGTGGAAGGAGGAACATTGACTACTGATATGTGTGTGTCTCTCTGTGTGTGTGTGTGTGTGTGTGTGAACAAATCTTGGCAACAGATGAGTGAGATCACCAGAGTGAAGAACATTAGCACTTATGCAAAAAGATGTTTTTGTCCCTGAACAAAAGACATGGCAGAAGATAATCATGCACCCTGGAATTCCTCATGTGAAACAAGTGCTGGAGTTAACACTTAGTTCTATTGGTTCAGTGCCTCTGATTTTGATATATAATCACCCCTTAAACAGGGCAAAAGTGGTACTGTACAGGGAAAATGCCGACCTATGGGAGATCACCTCTGACTTTGTTACATTTAGGATTTATTAAAGCCAAAGAAAATATTACAATGTGGATCTGGTATACCGCCCTCCAGCTTGGCAGAGTTTAAGTCCCATATTACTCAGTGGCTTGGAATTACTGTAAGAGCTTCATCCCAGTAGATCAGAACTGTTGAGACATTGAAGAACTTTCATCCTGACTCTCTGCTCTCAGCCATTTTAGAGGGAAGATATTCAAATATCCCTTATGATCAATACCTTCATCCTTGCCAATCTGGTATGGTGGAACAGTGGAACCTGTCCTACTGAAATGCACATTTTAAAAAAGATTTCTGCAATCTACATATCTAGTTTTAAAATACTATCCTGGTAGACCTAATAATTTTTACAGTGAAATTACAGCTAAGTTTGCAAAATTCTGGGCAGCAGCTTGTCTTGTAAGAAAACTGATTATTAAATCACTGCAGTAGTCCGATTAAAAACCTACGCCTACTGTATTTTTCCCTGAGTAAAAGAGGGGATTGTGAAAGTGCTACAACACCCCTGGATGCTGCAATAGTGTTTGGCTTGTGGGTGCAGAAAGGAGCCAACCTTGGTGTTGG
Organism: Phrynocephalus guinanensis; assembly: GCA_037367245.1. Taxonomy (NCBI): domain Eukaryota; kingdom Metazoa; phylum Chordata; class Lepidosauria; order Squamata; family Agamidae; genus Phrynocephalus; species Phrynocephalus guinanensis. The sequence goes on along the minus strand of CM074735.1, from coordinate 43,963,840 downwards.
AAATCCCGGTGGCATGGCCAGGGTGATTAAGTGCATGTTGGGATTAATCTGGAGAATGCACCCCTGAAGTGTGGGAGCATTAATTATGCCGGGAGAACAAAAGCATGGGGTTCATCCTGGATCATTACCTAGTGTCAACCACCAATAATTATTCTCCATGCTGACAAAGAGGAGCCTATGCTGCTGCTGCTGCCCGCCAGGTCCAAGGAAAAAAGATCGGGACAATCCATCCTGGATGGGCCCCTTATTCTCAGCTTCCTTCCACGTATAAAACAACCTCAATTTTTAGCCTAACAATTTAAGGAAAAATAGTGTCTTACAAATGGACAAATAAGGTAACTTCAATTTTAATTTCAGTCTGCTTTGTAATGCTTATCATAATAACAATAAAGTAATTGAATTTGTGTGTTGTAAGAAGTCAGGATTGCAAAAATATGATGGACATTTCCTCTTGCACGACCTGATACTGAAGAATCCTTCACTAGCCCTATATCTACACTCACAGTTCTAAATACTTCTTCTGTCACTGTAAATGAACCTTGTATTACAAATTTGTGGCTGTTATACAGATATTTAAGGTTCATTTCCAGCCTGCATCAAACATTCCACCTTAAAAAAGAAAAGAAAAGAACAAAGAGGCATGTGAAAATAGGATAAGTAGGTGGAATTTGGTAAGGAGACCAATTTGGTAATACCCTAATGTAGTTCTAACAGCAGTGATGGCGAACCTTTTAGAGACCGAGTGCCCAAACTGTGATTCAAAACCCATTTAATTTTCGCAAAGTGCCAATACGGCAATTTAACCTGAATACAGCTGGCTGTGAAGGGGTGATGTCGGGTGCCCACAGAAAGGGCTCCAAGTGCCACCTTTGGCACCCGAGCCATAGGTTCGCCAACACTGTTCTACAGAGACAATTTGAGATGTGGCATGACTGTTGAAAGGACACGATATGCAAATGCCTAACAGGCATAACAATCAAACCAGAACTTCACATTCCATTTTGGATGATATCATATCAATTTTTTTTCAAAGAAAGGGCCATGTTGTGCTTCCATATCACTGTCCAAAATTAACAGGGCAGGAAACAGGAAAGGGAGAGATCTCCCTCTCTTTCCTTGTAGATTAAGATCCTGTAGTTTTTCATCTACAAAGGGAGCTAAATGAGCTCTGTGTAAAGCACTTGGTTTTCTTTGGCAAGGAGCTGTCTTATGGTAGATTCATATACTGATCCTTACCTTCTTTCACAGCTAGTCCTGATCCAGTACCTTAACATGGGTCACTTACCCTGTTAAATAGAGGAAGGTAGCTGATAGTGGTAGCTTGCTTTCAACCATCTCCTAAGGCAGAATGATAGTGTACCAACTGCTTTTAAATAGAGATGGGCACAAAACGAAAATATAGCATTTTGTTTTGTTTTGATTACTTTCTCCTTTTGTTTCATTTTGTTAGTCACAAATTTTTAGAGAATTTTTGGAATTTGTATTCTTGAAGGCTTACACGTCCGGGTTCTGATAGCTGTTGTGAGTTTTTTTGTGGTGTTTGGCCATGTTCTGGAAGTTTTTCTTACTGATGTGTCTCCAGATTCTGTGGCCGGCATCTTCAGAGGGCAAGGAGCTCACGGAACTGTGCTCCATTTTTTTTTGATTTTTTGAATGAAACAAAACAAAATGATCCATTAATCTCTCTCCTGGATCATAGAGGCACCAAAATCATAGGGTAGCTTCTTTGGACTCTTCTCTGTTAGCCCTCCAAATTTGGAAAGGTTTAGGGTTCAGGGGGCTCAGTTATTAAACTCCAAAGGGGGTCTACCTAGGAGAAAACCATTTGTAATTGAGTTGAAAAGCGGTTATTCCAGCCATGTCCAAAGTCCGGCCCAGGGGCCAAATCCAGCCCACCAGGCCATTTTGATTGGCCCATGGATGGATGGCCTGCCCATCCCCCTCCCTCCCCATGCTTTAATAAACCCTGAAGGGTGCAAGAAGCCATGGCCGGGCACCAGAGGGAAGGACTGCAGAAGATGGCCACTAATCCCAGGTGCAAGCAGTGGGAAGTGGCTGCGAGACCACCACCCCCCCCCCAATCTGGACATGCCCATGCCCATGGGGGATCCTCCCACTGCCACCATTCCAAGCCTCACTGGGTCCCTCCTGGCCGCAGCCTGCCCGCCTGCTGGAGAATCTGCCGCTGGTGCTGCTAAAGCCGTCACGGGAGAGTACGCAGCCAGGGGACCCCAGGCCTCCAGGAGCCCCACCAGCCTGCCATCTGCTCATTGGCAGGTCAGTGGGGTAGCTTCGGCAGCAGCTGCAGGAGCTCCGGAGGCAAGCCTAGGCCAGCCTGTTGGCCACTCGCCCTCTTCCACTAGCTAACAGGGCTGGCACCACCACCACAATGGCAGTGCTGATCCTGGTGAGAGTTGCTTATATTTCTCTGTTTGCATTCCCCCCCATTGCATTTTTGGTAGGAAAAATCTAGGATTGTCTTGCTGATTTCTTTTGTCCATGCTTGCATTGCACTGCAGGGAGGTGTTCAGGGTGTGTGTGTGTGTGTGTTCCAGCACTGCATGCCTTTAAAGTGCACTTTATAAAGAGGTCTGAACCCCCCCCCAGATTGTTTTTACTGTAGAACAGGGTGTCTAAACTTTTTGTAATGAGGGGTCAGTGGGTGGGACTTGTAGTGGGGGGCAGGGTTGGGGGGCAGCTGGCCCCCCACACATTCTCAGCCACCAGATCTGGCCCTCCTTACAAAAAGTTTGGACATCCCTGGGTTAATTGCTCCCCCATGGATTTGTTTTTCCAGAATGAAGCCAAGAGATTGCACCACCAAAGTAATAACAAGAGGCAGGCTCCTGCATCAGTGAAGTGGACAGTTCAACCTGAGTTTTAATCTTTCTGCTTGCTATTGTGCAACCAGAGATTGCCTATTTGAGCAGATAAATATTTTGCTTATGCAATACTACAAGTGGCAAAACTGTCAAAGCACTTGTGTTATGGGCTATTGTGCAGGTAGGGGAAGAGGATCCTTCTCAATTTGCTTATTTGCTGCTTAACAACAACAGCAGCAGCAGCAGCAACAACTGCTGCTGCTGCTGCTGCTGCTGCTGCTGCTGCTGCTGCTGATGATGATGATGATGATGATGATGATGATGATGATGATGATGATGATGATGATGATGATGTGATACTGCAGCCATGACTGCTGAGTGTTTTTAGACTGAAAGGAACTGTGAAAAACAATACTGAATTGAAACTACTCACTAGCAAACGGCCAGTAGTTGACCCGGCATTAAAAGCTCAGGTGTCAAAAGTTCAGATCAGTGTCTTAATGTTCAGGGTTCCTATCAATGACATAACTTTACCATGAAACCAGCTTTTATAATATCTGTTTTAGAGGGAAAGAGAACTGAGCTAGATAAAAAGTGAAGCAGTATACAGTAGGAATGTTACTTGTACCAAAATCCTAATTTGGAAACCAGATTTTAAAAATTTGGAATTATAGCCGTCCAGAGGCAGAATGCCAAATTTTAAAAACTTGAAATTTCCACACATCCAAAACTCTCTTACAGCCAATGAATATTGTACAGTGGTATCTTGTATAAAGGAATTAATTCATTCAAATGAAATTATGGTAAGCAAATTTTCCTTTATACAAATTCCCATAGGAATGCATTGAAAATGGAATAATCCCATTTTTTGTTGTACAGATTTTCCCCATAGGCGATTATGTTAAGCAAATTTCCCCTATCTCCGGAATTTTTTATGTTGTACAGATTTTATGTTATACAAACTCTTTGTTATACAAGGGTCCACTGTATTGTTATTATTTCCCCCTTTTAAAAAGGACACAAAGCATTTTAAAAGGGGTTCTTAGTGTCAACTTCCCAGAGATTGTGTCAAATGAACAAAGTTCACTCCAACAGCAAGAAGTTCAAGAAATGTCTGTAACATCTGTAACACAAACTGAACCCTGAACAGTGGGAATGCCAGCAGGAAATGCCAGGAGGATTGGGAAGGAAGAGGAGAGGTCACAATGGGCACTGGGCAAATTCCCTGGGCACCACTGGTAGTTGAACTGGAGCAGCAGATAGCCTGTAGTGGGTGGGAACTGTGCCAAAAGCACAGAGCACACAACAATGCTGGGTGAGTGAGTGCAATCCTGGAGTAAAAGTTGGAAGAATGAAAGAGGTAGAAGGAGGGGGACAGTTCAGAGTGAAGTGTATTGGCTTAGTGGTTTAGGTATCTGGCCTTGGAACCAAAGGCTAGGAGTTTGATCCCCTACTGTGCTTCCTTGAAAGGTACTGGACTCAGTGATCTATAGAATCCCTTCCAGTTCTATGGCTCTGACAATCTAAGATACCGAGTACTAGACATGGGCACGACCAGAAAAAATGACGTTTCGAGTTTTCGTTTGTCGGAACGGGTCCATTTCGGTTCGTTTCCATTTGTCGTGAAATTGTTCAAAAATTTGTCATTTCTGTTTGTTGTTTGTCATTTCCACCACAATTTAGCGTGATTTGACTTCCCAGAGCATAGGGGGATCCCGCAATCAGTGCTGGTGTTAGGTGTTTTTGCGCCCTAGGCGGCGGGTGGGGCAGGGGGGTGGGCGAGTGGGCGGGCGGTGGCTGCGGGTGGGCGAGTGGCGGTGCGGGCAGACGGGCGAGTGGGAAGTTAGGATATCACTTAGGATAGAGGTTCTGTTCTTGGCTTGCACCCCAAATGTGTGTGTGTGCAAGCAAATTGAAGTTGGGATGGAAAATAGAAAATAAATGGTAGTATATAATATATATTTAAAATAAATCCTCACCTCCCACTCCCAGTCGAACCTGCCCCTTTATCCAATATCAGAAAAAAATCCTCACAAACTGCCAGAGAAGAAATAAAGAATAAACTGCTATTCCCTTCAGCAGACAAAGCTGCCGGGAATCAAAGAAATTATTTTCTAAATTCAATTCCCTCTCTGCCTGCCTAACTTAAATCCTAAAGCCTCCAGCCTCCCTCCTCAATCTCGATTGGATCACACCAGCACCAGCAGCCAGCCCTCCTCCCTCAACCACATCCATACACCTGACTGCGATTTCTGGAAGGTGCCTCGGCTTTTTATGCCCTCCGAGACATCCAGAAGTGTCAGTCAAAAACCTGGCAATGCCATTGGTGGAATGGTTCAAAAAATTGCATGGTCCCATCCCATGCCCAGCCCAAATGGGCAGGTCTAAAAAAATAAAAAATAAAATAAAATAAAATAAAATCAATACGACGTTTTATTGCTATTAAATACCCACTGCTGCTACTATTAAAATTCAGGCATTTAAAATAAATAAATTTCACATGTTTCTGTGGTGATTTGGTGTGTTTTTTGACCACGATTTCAAAAGAAAAATCGTGGTCACCATTTTGGATCCCCCCCCCACTGCATGGCATGGCGAGACGATGAGGATGACCCCCCCCCCCCCGCAGCCTGGTGCAAGCAGCCCAGGACAGGAGTAGAGGGGGGGAAAGGCCAGGGACCCCCCAGAAACCACCCCTCTGGTAGGTGGCAAAGCCTCAGGCAGGCATATTTTCGCCTGCTTTTTTGGCCGGGAGTCGTTTTTTTTTTAAAAAAAAAAAATTAAAAACTTTTTCTGTGCTTCGCATTGCGCGATCGCCACAATGCCACAAACAGAAATGAAAAACCCAACCAAATTTTTCTTTTTTCGGTTTGAGTTCAAGTTCTGATGGCTTAGTTATCGTTACCGTTTCCGTTACGTAACGGAAACGATAACCGAAAATGGAAACGACAATTTCGCCGAGTCATGTCCATGTCTACCGAGTACTGTAGACAGTGTGTGCCCATTTCTCTTACTTAAAGGGGACCTCAGAGGACCTCACAGTTAGTAGGTTGATTGATTTAAAGAGAGAACTATAAAGAAGCAGGAGGAGATCAGGCATCTTACAGTTGCTTATCTACAGTGGCCTGACCCTCGATTGTATGGACAGCATGCATTTAGGTCTTTTTGTACTATTTCCCTCACTCAAATAAGGTGCATTGAAATTCTGTTTAATATATGCAAATTAAATTTTGCATCTCTTCTCATACTGTGCATCTGTACTCATAAAGAAATGTGCATTTCCATGCTAATCACTGTCTTGTTTTGGTTGGTTGGTTGGTTGGTTGGCTGGCTGGCTGGCTGGTGATGCACATTCCTCCTCTCTAGTGGTATTCTTTTCTTTGAGATTATGGAACACAGAACATTGCCCAAATAGCACTGAAATGAGCTGTCAGAAGTAAAACTCAAATGGTGTCACAAAGGCTCAAAACTGAGCCATGCTAGAAGCCTGATACGTGCTGGCCTGTCAGGACTGAACTCAGCAGTGCAATGTCTCTCTTTGATAGTCTGTTGTTCTTTTGTTGTTGCTGTTGCTGTTGTGGTTGTTGTTGTTTTGAAGCTGCGCTTCTCAGTGCCAGAAGGGAAGAATGGCACACCCAACAGCAACTGGGGAATAGGTGGAACAGTCTTCCTTAATTTAGTGTCTTCCAGATTTTCAACACTACAAAACCCACCATTCCAAGTTAGCAGAGATTATATGTGGAGGAGCGGGGTCCTAGTCTATTACACTTAGAGGGCTATTAGGTGACGCCAGGTTAGAAGTTCACATCATGTGCGGTACTTTTCAACAAATGTTGTGTGATGGCTTTTACTATTTATTATAACTCTGAAAATGGGATTTTATTTTATTTTATTTTATTTTGCAAAAAGCTAACTGAGCTATTGTAGTATCCAGGGATTCACACAAGATCACAACTTTGTACTTGACATAAAAGCTACAACAACAGAAAAACCCCTGTTGCTCTCCATTCCATACAGTATGATTTTAAGAAAAGTACGGGGGGGAAATAAGCCGTATCTGCATAAGGCTACTGTGTAAGGGCAGAAATTAGACGGATATCTGGTGATGCTTCTTTGGTTGTTATTGTTGCTGAGAGGTAGGATATAAGGAATCCTGATTACAACCTAGAATGCAAGAAAAAGAATACACTGTGCAGAGCCCTGCAATCAGTCCATCTGTTCACCATGTGGGCTTTATTGTAATCCTATCTTCACAAATCCAGGGACAGTAGTAATTGGCTATTTATAAAATTGAATTTTCTGTTGCATTTATCATTTCATGTTAGCTACTTAACACAGGTTGGTTCTCCCACATTTTTTTTCCAGTGGAGTTTTAACAAATTCTATGTAGTTATGCCAGAATTATTAGAAAATTCTGAATATCAGCATTTTATTAGAATACTATTAGAATACTTAAGTAATCGATTTGGTGTTGTTACACTACCATTTGTAGCAGATATCTCTTGTGCATTACAAAATTACAGTGCTCCAAAATGGGGGGGGGAGAGAGAGACCAGGCACATGTTAGATACAGCCATGTATATGGTTCCAAAAGTTGTTTCTACCTAGCCAATTGATCTCGGCTGCAAGGAGGTGACATGTGTAAGATAAATTGAACAGGGATGGCACAGGTAGCTGTGTGGACCAATAAACAAAGTACACATGAGGGTGATCCTGAAAGGGGGCAACAAGCTTCAAACAGCATACTGTAGAGTCAGGCCGTAATTCACAGCTAGACTTGATTTTGCAACAATGGGGGATCTAAATTTAATTCATGTTTTTCTCTCTCTCTGCCAGAAGAGGGGCTACCCCCTGAGAGACCCATGTCTGCTTGTTCTCCCCCCTTCATCCCACAAATCACATTATGCCCTCATAAAAATCTATAGTGTGCTGTCTTTTTGACCTGTTCTATCCCTCATCCCTCTTCCCCAAATGCCTTCCATAATAAGATGCCTTAGGGAAGGGAACTCATTCGAAAAGCTTGCACACAATTTTGATCTTGTTAAAAAAGGTTAATCTAAAAATAATGTCACCCTGATATGGAATTCATATTAGAGTTATTAAAGTCATTTCCATTAGCTTATTTTTTTTAAAAAAAACCAAATACTAAGAACATGTACCTTAACTGTTACGTTTACTAACATGGCCCAAGCCAAGTCATCAGTTGCCTGTTGGCATTGGTTAGTACTTTCAATTTTGCTCTATTGATTCTTCCCATGTGCAAACATAGACAGGACTGTTTATGTATTTCCAAGTTGATGACTGGGTGAGATAAAGAACACAATGCTAATCATGGGGTGCAGCAGCGCCCCATACAGATCCCTTCTGTTATATCTAGCATACATGGGGCTACAAATATTAAAACCCTAAATCTGATTGGTATAGCATAGTGCTTATGCTTTGTGTTCTCAAAATTTCTCTCTCTTCCACATTCCCATTTTAAAAAAAAAACTTAATTAGGGAGACTACTATGTTTGCAAGTACAGTATGTGCAGATGAATGCCTAAATTTTGGTATGGACTTTGAGTGGTTCACTGAGGATCCGTCCCCCCCTTTTGGCTTCTCTTTTCTTGTTGGTGTGACAGTCTCTCTCTCTCTCTCTCTCTCTCTCTCTCTCTCTCTCTCTCTCTCTCTCTCTCTCTCTCTCTCTCTCTCTCTCTCTCTCTCTCTGGTGTATCTAGGTGGCAGAAGGGTACATCTTCTGGGGGTGCCAGGAGGGGGAGCAGGAGGAGGAAGCCATGCACCCTCCCACCACCCAGCAGTCCTTCTTTCCCCTAAGGCAGGCATGCCCAAACTTCAGCCCTCCAGATGTTTTGGACTGCAACCCCCACAGTCCTTTGCCATTTGCAATCTAAGCTTAGAATTCTGGAAGTTGTGGTCCAAAACATCTGGAGGGCCGAAGTTTGGGCATGCCTGCCCTAAGGCTTGGTGACAGCACCCCCCTCCACCTCCACCGCCGTTCTCCAGGCAAGTGGCGAATCAGGCAGGCAGGAGCGCAGTGGCCATGGCACCCCCTCTTCCTATACCTTGCCCTAGTGGGAGATGTGTAAGGCATGTGCACGTACACGAACACACTTGTCCACCCGTCTGCCTGCCTGCGCATGTACGCCCCTACCCCACGCCCACAGGGTGCAATGTGGGGGGGGGGGCAGGAAGGGCACAAAAATGAATTTTGTCCCCAGGTGCTCCAAATCCTGGCTACGCCTCTGCTCTCTCTCTCTCTCTCTCTCTCTCTCTCTCTCTCTCTCTCTCTCTCTCTCTCTCTCTCTCTTGGTACATAATAGCTCTCCCTACTTTTCTTTCCTTGTTGTTCTCTAGGCTATAAGTGGGCAAATCATTTGCAAGAGATAGTTCTTATGGCACTGAATTTCACCCTCATCACAGTACAGACCCAGATGATAATTTGATAAGAATATTTCCAAAAGGATATAGAGTGGTTCAAATTACTATCTTATTCAGGCATGAACCAGGTTAGGGGCCCAGTGCACATCTCTCCTTAAGACCATAAAACCTGTTTGGCCTTCCAGTTTTATGGTGAACTTTAATTATCAATCATATCTCAATGCCTATGTGTTACATTGGAATGTATCATTGTAATATCGCAGAGCCGAAAAGATACAAGGTAGTACAGGCATGTAGAACAGAAAAGGAAGGAAAAGAAGGAATGTTGATGATTGCTCAGTATGTAAAGATGGAGTGAAAATGGAGAAAGGAATGAAGGTCACACAAACACACATCTGCCCTCTTGTCCACTATAACAATGTAATCTCACGCAGCCTCCTGGATTAGGTAGAAATGGGATCACTGAAAAGCTGCTACACTCTCCAATGTCTATTTGCTCACTGTCTATCTAATCACCACAGATGCACCTTGCCTAATTAGTTTTAGTTTTAAAACAAAACACAATGCATAAAGGCATTGCAGGAAACAAAACACTTCCTACTCTCCAACTGGAACAATCCCCCTTTGCGTTATCCTTGTTAAATCACTGAATTGTGGGTCTCAATTGACTCCTGTAGTTAGTGCACCATAGTTCTGCTCTTGATAATCAAGACAGGTATCAAATAAGCAATCTAGTTCATATGCCAGACACACACACACCAGCAGAGAGCTGACAAGCTTCCAACTTTTCTGGTTGGCCCTGATCCATTAAAAATGAAATATGGCTAGGATATCTTTTGACTATTCTTGTACCACAAATGCAATGGCTGCAATTCTCTGTATTAGTAAATACATTAAAAAGCAAAGCCTTTGCCAGCCATTCAGGCCCCCTTTTTAATCCAGTCCCTAGGCCAATGATGGCGAACCTTTTAGAGACAGAGTGCCCAAACTGTAATTCAGAACCCACTATTTTTTCACAAAGTGCCACTACAGCAATTTAACCTGAATACAGGTGGCTGTGAAGGGGCAAGGCCAGGTGCTCACAGAAAGGGCTCCGAGTACCACCGTTGGCACCCATGCCATAGTTCCGCCGCCACTGCCCTAGGAGATAACAAGGGTACTGTGGGCGGGCACGTCTCTACATACATATACTCACTCATTAGCACTTTTAACAAAACCCTTTTCCATTTAAATCCCAGGAAATTACAGCTTCTAAGGGCTATGATATTTTCAGACAGGTTATTTAGGCACTATATATGTGGTATGGTATTCTACATTGGTTCCAGCTTCACCACTACCACAGAGCTGGATTTCTGCCAGCGGCAGAAATCTATCATAAAATAGAATCTAAGTTGACCTGAGGTAGGGATAATGACAAAATGACCCAACATTCAGCTTTTTTTTTTTTTTTTTTTGGGTACAAACTTTGGGAGAGGGTCAAATTTCAACAAATTTAACCAGGTTTGTGACATATTCACCTTAGCTTTCTGGCAGGGTTTGAGTAAACCTCAGGGAAAAATTCCTTGGAAAATACAGTGGACTCTTGTATAACAAACAGCTTGTATAACATAAACTCTGTACAACATAAAAAATTCCGGAGATAGGGGAAATTTGCTTAACATAATCGCCTATGGGGAAAATCTGTACAACATAAAAATGGGATTACTCCATTTTCAATGCATTCCTATGGGAATCTGTATAAAGGAAAATTTGCTTAACATAATTTCATTTGGAACGAATTAATTCCTTTATACAAGGTACCACTGTATATGTGTCAAGGGTTGAGGGGAAGTGCATTAAAGAGAAACTAGTGACAGCTAGATAGTAACACTGCCACATTAGTGACAATTTGAAACTCCCTCTCATCAAGATTCCATCCCCTGACCTAAAAAGAAAAAACTTTATTTCATTTAATCTAAAAATAAACATGGAATAATTCAGACTGCTTATGCCCATTAAGCATTATTCTGCAAAATTCCTTCACTCCCTCATCACTGTTCATGTGACACCCATTAAAACTTTGCACTGATTTCCTTCCTTCTTCCAGATCTATCTTAAACTCATTGCTTTGTCCTCTTACTCTTATATCTACATTCAAGGGTAGCTTATGACTGTGGTAAGGAGGTGCCTCACTATGACAGCTTTCAGTGAGGTTCTCCCCCTTGCAGTCCCTGAATCTCCCTTTTCCCTCCTAATGACCTTGGGTCCCCATAGCTTGAAAATGACATATTAGTAATTATGACATTTATCACCACTTCTTTTTTTAAAAAAAAGTAACTGGTAGAGGGGAAGATATTTTAATATTTCACTTTAGGACATCATAATAAACAATATTTTTAACATTTGCCTTTTTGCATAGTTAATTAAATTAGTCATTTCCTAAATGCTATTTTAGAGAATGGGGGTTTGACTGGTTTTGGCTTTTTATGTGGGGAGGATTGGTGATAAATTGATAATATAAATGTTTAAAGAATGATGTATATATGTTTACCGTGCCTAAAAATAATCCCAGATCCTGGTTCCTCCGTTCTCCACCACTCTCAGCCATGAAGAGTTCTGCTTTTGGAAAACATTATTCCTTTTCATTCATGCAGCTCTATGATTTTAGGTGTACCTGTCTCAGAACACATTATCAACTTAATCAGTTGATTGATTTTAATTAATAATACTATACAGAGCAGGAAGGGACCCTCTGGGTCATCAAATCCATTCTATGTCAAGGAGGTTCAGTGCTGGATTGAACTTCCGAACTCTGACTCCACAGTCAGATACCTAAACCACTGAGCTATCCAGCAGTTCTTCCTGCATGCTGCTACAAAGCTTGGAGCTCTCCCCAAGTTTGTGTGATGAAGATATTCACATTCATCTCTTAGCTAATATCAACTTCCACAGTAACAATTCAGGACTCCAAAGCCCAGAGGAAATCTCATTGACCACCCAAGGAGCAGTAAGTGATGAGAGGGAGCAGTAAACAATCCGACTGTTATTACCTGGGACAACCAAAGCATCCAAGGAAAGGCCCAACATCAATTACTTCTTTATTTAAAAGGTAGTAGTCAGGTAGTAGGGGCCTGGACACATTCACAATTATTTCATTTTATTATCTAAAGCACATAATGGATCAGCCATCTCTACAGAACACAGTTTTAAGATTGTGGCAGCTGAGTGTGAAGTGTTCAGTATTGCAGCAGCAGAAGCAAATGTTTATCCCCGAGGTCAGGATGATGTTATTATGTTAAATAGGCTTAAAATATGAAACTGCATAAATTCTGGAGTATTTCTCTGTGATAATGGATAGTTAGGAAAGAGGATTCAACCCTCCCAAGAACATATAATATACAAACACTTAAGGATGGGCTATTAGAAGGCAAGGGAGAAGATTAAAATTAGTTTATAAGATTAAATCTAGAGTCTGAAATTACTTGGCTACTCTACCATACTTCCCATTCCCTCTGTGGCTTCCCCTGTGTCAAACTACAGAGTGCAAGCTTTCTTTCTTCTTTTTATTACTCTGTAAAATGCTAAGAAAACACATGGTACTCAACTATGTTCTTGTTCCTGTCATCCGCTTTCTGCTAGAGACTGCACATCATCATAGCTATACTGATTCTGATTCTGAACGGGGGCAACTCAAAAAAACAATGATGTTGTGCTAAAACCAGATCAACCACTAGTTTCTTCGTCTTCCTGTAGTAATTTACACCTTTATTTTACATTGAATGGCAAGTTGTAACAACCTATGTTTTTCAGTTCTCATATACTGTGAACAAAATAGCCTTGCTTTTGATATTTTCTGATTTCTTGGTCTTTCTGTGTTTGTTTTAACACCTCTCCTTTGACTGCACTCCATATTAATTGACTGAGTGATAAGAACCAGATTTATTGGCAATGATAAACACTCACTTGAAACAAACTGCTATGAGCACTTAGGCTAGGCACAGTAGTTCCTATTTATCACACCCTTAATCCAAAATTAAGGAACTTGTGACCTAATTGCAAAAGCCTACACATGCTATTTCTAGACCTTGAATCACCTCATCACCCGGTATCTTGTATGATTATTGGGAACAGAAAGAAAAATAAATAAATCAGTTCTGTATAGCAACTTAAAAAAATCACTGTCCTTACCCACAACTTCTCTTGCTATCTAATATATTTTATATTCCCTATGGTCTCAAGAATTTTTTTTAATTCAAACTTCTGTTTTGTTTTATATGCTATTATTTGGTGCTGGCCTTTGGCTGTAATTAATTCAATTTCATTTCATTTCATTTTATTAAAACATACTATTAAGTACATTTACAAATTACTGGTTATCGTGTTCGCTCAAGGTTTTGAATCTTGAGCAATGAACTCTAAGCATGAGACCTGGGTACTGACCTCAGCGAAAGTCCTAGTTGAATTATTATTTTGGTACCCAAGCTAATTTGTACAATTGCATATAAAATAATAACAATATAAAGACTGGAAGAAAGCTTTAATTACTTCTCCTTTCTTGAAACATTATACAGAAAGGCAAAGCTTGAAGTCTCAAACAAACAAACAAACACAACACCATCAGCCTCAATTAAGGAAAGTTATTCAAGTAATTTCCAACCTGGATTAACTTCTGCACCTCAGCCCGTTCATTTGTTGGCATAGGGAGGATCCTCGTCAGAATTCCACTCTGGGTAAGGGTAGCATGGGTAGGGTTGCTCCATTGTTCACATATAGGTATGGCAAAGCAGAACTCTGAGATGACTGCCTGCTAGTCAACTCTCTTTCAAAGGCAAATCACACCGGATTAAAAGAGGAATGCTTTAAATCCTGGCCCATAAAGGCCAGCAGCCTTAAGAAGCATTCACTGTATCATTTAATGCAATTACAGTGCAGTCCTAGGGGGGAAGGGAAAGGCAGGCAGGCAAGCAGAGCATCTGCCTTACCCAGTGATTTAACAGCTTACATTGGGAGAGTGTATGGCAGGTGAGACTTACCTTTCCCCTGTTTCTTTGGACATTTCTTTCTCCCCTCCCCTCCTTGTGTCCAGTGGAAGGAAGTAAAATATGCAAAAGCCACAGCTGACACAGTTCTTCCAACATTCTAGAGGTGCACTAGGGGGCCATGAAAGAGCTCTGGATTTAGTGGATTCACATTCTCTCTTATTATACCCCTGACATGCTTCTTTTTTCATGTACCCCAGTACCAGTACAGTCACCCCCCATCAAACACGGGGGTTAGGGACCCACCCCACCTGCAATGCATGAAAATCCGCAATATGTGGAAGCAGGTGGGTGGGGCCTGGGTGTGTGTGGGGGTTATTGTGTGCCTGTCCGAGGCTTCTCGGAGGAGCGCGGGGGCAGCGTGGAGCAACCCGATCGCCCCCCACCACCCACCACGCGGCTCCAAGGCTTCTCGGAGAAGCACGGGGGTGGCACGGAACGACCTTCAGAGTGCATGGAACCTGTTTAAAACAACGGTAACAGAGGCCCAGCACAAGTGCATACCACAAAGAAAGAAGAGCTCATTTAAGTCCAAGAGGGCACCAGCATGGTTAACGAGTGGAGTTAGAGAGGCTCTAAAGCACAAGGAGAGGTCTTTCTGTAAATGGAAATCCTCCCCAAATGAGGAAAATAAAAAGGAACACAAACTCTGGCAAAAGAAATGTAAGAAGATGATAAGAGAGGCAAAGAAAGATTTTGAGGAACGCATGGCTAGCAATATAAAGGGTAATAATAAAAGCTTCTTTAAATATATTAGAAGTAGAAAACCTGCCAGAGAACCAGTTGGCCCTCTGGATGGTGAGGGAGAAAAGGGGAGATTAAGGAGGACTTGGAAATTGCAGAGAAATTAAATGAGTTCTTTGCATCTGTCTTCACGACAGAAGACCTTGAGCAGATTCCGCTGCCTGAATGGCCCCTCTTGACTAAAGAATTAAATCAAATACAGGTTAAAAGAGAAGATGTTTTAGGACTAATTGATAAATTGAAGATTAACAAGTCCCCGGGCCCAGATGGCATCCACCCAAGGGTTATTAGGGAACTGAGAAATGAAATTGCAGATCTCTTAACGGTAATATGCAACTTGTCTCTTAAAACGGCCACAGTGCCGGGGGACTGGAGGATAGCAGATGTCACACCAATTTTTTAAAAAGGAAGGAGGGGGGACCCGGGAAACTACAGGCCAGTTAGCCTTACATCTGTCCCAGGGAAGATAGTGGAAAGCCTCATCCAAGAGAAAATCTTAAAACACATAGAAGAACAAACTTTGCTGAGAGAAAATCAGCATGGCTTCTGCAAGGGTAAGTCTTGTCTGACAAATCTTGTAGATTTTTTTGAAAAGGTCAGCAGGCATGTAGATTTGGGTGAACTGGTGGATATAGTCTATCTGGATTTTCAAAAGGCCTTTGACACAGTCCCTCACCAGAGGCTGCTGAGAAAATTGCACAGTCAGGGGATAAGAGGGCAGGTCCTCCTATGGATTGAGAACTGGTTGAGATCCAGGAAACAAAGAGTAGGTGTCAATGGGAAATTTTCACAATGGAGAGAGGTGAAAAGCGGTGTGCCCCAGGGCTCTGTCCTGGGACCGGTGCTTTTCAATCTGTTCATAAATGACCTGGAGACAGGGATAAGCAGTGAGGTGGCTAAGTTTGCAGATGACACAAAACTTTTCCGTGTGGCAAAAACCAGAGAAGATTGTGAAGAGCTCCAGAAGGATCTCTCCAAACTGGGGGAATGGGCTACAAAATGGCAAATGCGTTTTAATGTAGCCAAATGTAAAGTAATGCATATTGGGGTGAAAAATCAAAACTTTATCTATCAACTCATGGGCTCTGAGTTATCCATGACAGATCAGGAAAGAGATCTTGGTGTGTTGGTGGACAGCTCCATGAAGGTGTCTACCCAATGTGTGGCAGCGGTGAAGAAGGCTAATTCCATGCTAGGGATTATCAAAAAGGGGATTGAAAATAAAACAGCCAACATTATAATGCCATTATACAAAACAATAGTAAGGCCACATCTGGAGTATTGTGTACAATTCTGGTCACCGCATCTCAAGAAAGACATAGTGGAACTGGAAAAGGTGCAGAAGAGAGCGACCAAAATGATTACTGGCCTGGGGCACCTCCCTTATGAGGAAAGTCTAAAACATTTGGGGCTCTTAAGTCTGGAAAAAAGGCGCCTGAGGGGGGATATGATTGAGACGTACAAAATAATGCAGGACATGAGTAAAGTGGATAGAGGGAAGCTCTTTTCCCTCTCACAAAATACCAGAACTAGGGGACATGCACTCAAATTGAGGGCTGGGAGAGTAAGAACAGACAAAAGAAAATATTTTTTCACCCAGCGCGTTGTTAGTCTATGGAACTCCCTGCCACATGATGTGGTGATGACATCTGGCTTGGATGCCTTCAAAAGGGGATTGGACAGATTCCTGGAGGAAAAGTCCATCACAGGTTACAAACCATGATGGAGATGTGTAATCTCCAGGCTTAAAACCAGGGTACTTCAAAGGCCAGATGCAGGGGAGTGGTATCAGGAGACAGATATCTAGTCTCATGTGCTTCCAAAAGCATCTGGTGGGGCCACTGTGAGATACAGGAAGCTGGACTAGATGGGCCTTTGGCCTGATCCAGCATGGCTCTTCTTATGTTCTTATGTTCTTATGACCTGATCACCCCCGCTGCCGCCCCCCTGCGGCCCGAGGATTCTCAGAAGAGCGCGGGGGCAGCGCGGAGTGACCCGATTGCCCCATGCTGCCCCCCCCATGGCTCCGAGGCTTCTCGGAGGAGCGTGGAGGGGCGGCCCGGAGTGACCCGCCACCCCCACGCAGCTCCGAGGTGCAGGTACTGCGATCCCACAATGCAGTGGGACCGCAGTACCTGAACCGTGAAATGGTGGTGGGGGGGTGACTGGACTCAGTACTCTGACCTTTGTTTGCTTCACCAGGTAAACTAAATGGCATCATATCCACTTCTAGTGCAAACCTTTCCTTCCATCACTGGAGTGCCATATTTGAAAAACCTTATACAGGTTATAAGACTTTATCCTTGAATCAGCAAACAAAACCAAGAAAGAATGGTTGCATCACTTGGTTTGGGGCCCAAATATGTAATTCCATGCTTGCTTAAACAGGGTTTGTTGCTTTGCTTTACGACAAAAGAATATTTGATTAAAAGATTACATACAAATTTTCCACAAATAGTTGGCTATAAAGCTGCCACAGATTTTAATAGCAGTGGTGCATACATGGTATGAATGGCTGTGTTTATATAGCCATCCGCCTTTCTCAGATTTTTGGACTAAATTTAACCAACATTCAATGAATGCAGAATATTTTTTTATTTTTTTTTATTTTTTATTATTATAGCATACTTATATGATTAAACCTTGGATATCACTGTCTCTGACACATACAGGATGTAGAAAACGTGTGAAACAATTATAATTCCTCTGAAAAATAAAGCTAGGGACACTATGTGATTAAAGCCAAATATTTTTGTTGAGGTAAAACTAAGGAACTGACAAAACTACAGAAAATATTCAGTATAGCTTTTGATTTAGTAATAACCAAACCCTGGTTAATAAACACTTAATTTTGCCCTGAAATGTCATACATTTGAAAATTATGTCATTATACCTGCAGCTAATTGGGAAGGCATTAAAACAGGCATGTCCAAACTTCGGCCCTCCTGATGTTTTGGACCACAACTCACAGCATTCTAAGCTTAGATTGCCAATGGCAAAGGACTGTGGGAGTTGCAGTCCAAAACATCTGGAAGGCTGATGTTTGGACATGCCTGCATTAAAACAATCTGATTTACCACTGCATGCAACTTTTACCAGATCCTTCTGTGGTAGTTAAAAAGGTTCAGCAAGTTTTTAAAAGACAGCAGACAGATCTGTAGCCCAAGGAGTACAAACTGATTTATTGTCCTATGCCTGAAGAGATTAAATCTGCACGTGATAGAAAATTAACATGAGGCTAAAAAAGGGCAGACTGTGTCCTTCTCACTCATATCATGGCCATTAAGTCAGCAAATAACAGACTCTCACTCTTTATTGTTCATTTCTAATCTAAGTAATGCTTCCTTGGAATACCTTACGCAAGACTCCCTCTTGACGGGGGAAGGATAACCAACTAGATTGCATATTCTGCCCTATTTTGAAAAATTAAAATTGTTTCTGTTCCAAAGAAGGCAAAAGACCCCTAGAATAATTTTACAGGAATGCAATACTACATACAAGTTTAGTAAAAGTTCAAGAATCTTTCATGCCTGAGAAAACAATAACTAGTAGATTGGAAATTAATATAGACCAAGAATAAAATGAAACAAAATATTTCAATACTTTGAATCAAGTCCTGTGGGTACTAAACAAAACATAATTCATTAAAGAGATGCATTTACCTGGGCAGAAAGAGATGAGAGCCATTTGGGATAATCTGGGATTTTCCCAAAGAGTGTATATTAATCAGCTTCTCTTTTATTTTACACGTCTTTTACATCTCTTTTGAGGAGTGCACATGAATTAAGAAAGTAAAGGCGAAGAATGTATAGTGTGCAGCACTAAGAGATCATTGGGCATAAACAAAATGTCTCCTCACAAGTCCTTCAGTCCCAACATTCTGAACTGAATACATACTATGACGGTTACTTCATGTCCCTCTCATTGCAGTTCGCGGTCCCGCTTGGGAGCGGTACGAGAAAATTTTACTCCACGTCCATTGCGTGATGGCAGAATCTCCTCCCGCCCACAACCCCTGAAGTGGGATTTAAGCATGATGAGCCATACCTCTCCCTGACCTCGGGAATTCTCTTGTCTCAGTTCCTGTTTCAAAGTAAGGCTTTTTGAAGTTTTTGAAGTAAGGCTTGTCACGCAATGTGCACATTCTCCATCTAGTAGCAGGAGTCCAAAGTTGCATTCTCTAGTACAATCCCAATAGCGTAAACAATGCATTGCAGAGTGGGAAGAAGGCATAAAACCTCGAACTTTGCTGCTTAACGCATGAAAGACAAAGTTACGGAGAATCGAAATATCGAAAAACAGAAGGTCGGACCAGAAAAAAAAGGAAAAACGAAGGCAGGGAAGTACAGATGTTGTCACGAAACAAGGATGTGAAGTAACAATCATCATGATACCATCAATCATGCCCGTAGGTAAATGGAAAGAGGGACAGAACCAGGACAAGACCATGTGACCGTAAACGATGTTATCATGAAACAAACATAATCTTGGAACGAGGAAGGATGTGAAGTAACTGTCTATGTGAAGTAGGGATTCATGCACAGGCATTAGAGTTACAACTTAAGCATGCCTAACATTCTTATTTAGAGTGAATTTGGAAAAATTCTGCTTGAGAGGTACATTGCTGGAATTTTGAAATCATTTTAACTAGGTTTTTAGAATTTCCAGAAATCTCAGGGTTCTTTTTTTAAAAAAAATATTGCTTGCTCTCCTCAGCAATGTCTAATGAAATGAATGAGTGAGACAATAACTGAAATCCCATGGCTGAAAACTTAAACTCTAAGAAGAGCAACAATATTAACATATAACCCAGACAAGACACAGGTCTTTCAGGTGGGTGCTCCTGATGTCTGAGATTGGATGCCTCCCATTCCTTTAATGGGGTTAATATCTCTGCTAAAGATGAAGGGAATAGTCCAGGCATCCTTCTGGACTGAGTGCTGTCAGTGGACATCCAGGAAAATGTCTGTGGACCATTCTCCCTATTTGAAGCTTAGGTGGATTACACAGCTGTACCACTACCTTGACATTGGGTCCTTCACCACACTGGTACATGCACCGGTAGTGTCAAGGATAGACTACTGTAATGCTCTCTATATGGGGCTTTCCATATCGCTGTTACAGAAGCTCTAGGAGGCCCAGAATATGGAAGACACATTATGGAGTCGAGCCAGGAAATACTGGAAATAAAGGAAATATTGCCATTTCTGGATGCCCTGAACTGATTACTGGTCCATTTCTGTGCCAGCTTAAAGGTGATGGCAATAACATATAAAGTAGAGATGAGCACAAAATGAATTTTTTATTTGTTTTGTTATTCGTCATTCATTTTGTTACATAAAGAAACAAATAACAAACTGCCCCCTCAAAGGAAAATGAAACAAAATGATTTCATTTTTCATTCCCCATCCATAGCAGCAGTGCCAATCAGATGTAGCACAGCTGGTGCTTGTTTTTTAAAAAAGTGCCCTCAGCTGGCCATGCTACAGCTGATTGGCGCTTGGGGTTCAGCCAAAAACACACTTTTGTTGTTTTAAAAACTGTTTTAGTCATGTTTTATTTATTTTTAATATAATTTAATATAAATATTTGTATAAATTACTGTTCTTAGCTTTTAATTTTTTTCAAAAAATAATGTAAATATTTGATAACTTACTTGTTTTAGGTTTTCTTTAATAATAATGCAACCCCCTTAGGTCCTTTTTAAGAAGAGAGGTGGGTGAAAATATTTTAAATAAATAAATACATACATACATAGACTTGACATTGCTGCCCATTTCTAATCTGAGTATGTTTCCATTAATCTGTCCTTATGTATCCAAACACTGGTAATAATATATACTTTCCTGAGTCAGATGTCAGAGAAGACAGAGAAAGGTCACAGGACTTGGAAAATTCCCTAGAGCACTGGGAATATCATGTAGTCCAAAAAGAAAACTTTGGGCTATGATGCATATGCCATCAAACAGAAAAAAGAAAAAAAACCCAATTCAAATCACTGTTAATACCTTTCACAAATTTCTTAATGAATTGCTGTAACGTAATTTAGAATTAGAGAAGCATTTCTCTAAGGCCGAATGTAAACATTGCTAATATAAATGTGCTATGACTAGCCTGTTGTAGATTTGCTATCTCAAATGAATGTAAACAAAGCCCGAATACACATTCCATCCAAGAAGCAAGTGAATGCTGATTGGTCAAAGAGGTGATATGTGAAGTTTTTTTGTCATGCTGTGAACAGAGATGGAGGGAGAGAGATGCAGAGAGATTTTTCCTGAATGGATTCTGCAATGTGGACTAATGGACATGCTTAGCAATGTAGTCTTAAAGTAGAATTAGTGAGGCTTTTGCCTCTGAAGTTTGCTTTAGATTTCTTTATGTTAGGAAGGGAAATAATATCTTTATTTTCCAGTAAAAGAATATTCCTGTGAAATCCTTATTAGCCAAATAAATGTTTTTAGTTATTATTCAAGTGAAGGTGCCTTGTTTAATAATTATTCTGGTTAATGAGAAAGATTTCAGAGCAAGGCTGGGAGATTCTTAACAAACCCATTTGGGGCTTGACTTCTCCAGACACCAGCATTCAAGCAGCTGTGGTTGATTGATTGCAGATGGGTCTGGGCAGAGAAGCAACTCTGAGTTTCTGTTACAACTGCTTCTGACAGTTTTGTCAGCATATAAATTAGCTCTCATCTACAAAGTTCCTTAGGTAGCTTTGGCCTCCTCAATACCTCTCACAGAGGTTGCTGGAAGGGCAAAATAATGTGTTCCACACTGAGATTCTAGGTGCTTTAAAAATAACAAATAGATCAATTCTTCAGTGTCCTTCATGAACTGAAGAATGAACCTTAGGGAAAACAGCCTTTCCATTAATTAACCCCATAAAAAGTTGATGTATTTGGCTCTGGATAAGTTTTGGGTTCCTTTTCATCTGGTTGCAGAAAATGGGCAAATATCTGCTTTTCCAAATACAATTAAGATCTCCTCTATTGTTGAAAATAATCCCTACATATATTAAAATGAAAGAATTAATAAGGCCAAAAACACAAACATGCTTTCTCAAATGTAATCTATGTCATCATAAAACAACAACAAAGCCAGTGGTGGGAGAAATATGAATAATTTAAACCTATTTCTGTTAGATACTTTTGCCAATAAATACAGGCGGCCATGGATAAAATGGACAACGAATGAATGCTTTCATTCTTATAACTCTACTTGTAAAAAAAACAGCAAACTGAAAACAGTAGAGATGGGAATGAAACAATTTGTTTAATTATTCATTAGCTAATTATTCATTAGCAAATTAGCTAATTAGTTAATTATTCATTAGCTAATTATTCATTAGCAAATTAGCTAATTATTCATTAGCTAATTAGTTTTGTTAGCTAACAAAACAAATAATGATCCAACCCATCAAAGGAAAATGAAATGAAATGAAACAGAAATTTCTGTTTCATTTCATTTCGTTTTTCATCCCCCCCATCTCCTAACTTGTTGCCGCCTCCTCACTTGGTACTCCGGCAGCCACCATGGGCCAGGAGGGGAAAAAAGCCTGGCATTGGGGACTTTTCAAAAATAAATAAAGTAAAGTAAAGTAAAGTAAAGTAAAGTAAAGTAAAGTAAAGTAAAGTAAAGTAAAAAATTAAAAGCACCAATCCAGCCCCTGGGGCCCCATGGTCAGTGCTGAAAAAAAAATTAAAAGTGCCAACCTGGCCCCTGGGGCCACGTGATCAGTGCTGGAATAATAAAATAAAATTTAAAAAGCGCTGGGCCTCCGGATGCGGTGATGGAATGGTCCATTGCCATCCAGGGCAGCCACGGCCAGGGCTTCAGAGGCTGTGGTGAGGCCTCCCGCTGCCTGGCGAGGCCTCCTGTCATTTGGCGGGGCCACTAGCAGGGCCTTCTGGGCCGCCATTGCCACCAGGATTGCTGCTGTCGGTGCTGCCAAGATCGCCACCATTCTGGTAAGCTGAACCAGTTCGGCTCGTTTCGGGTTCATATGATTTTTTAGTTTTAAAAATTCGTATGAACCTGAACCGTACCGAACAGAGGGTGGGCCCAAAACAGAACAAACAGAACCATCAGTTTTCTGTTTTGTGCCCACTCTGGAAAACTGCTTTGTGGCACAGAGCTGTACTGCAGCTAAACTGCTCACAACCCAGGGTTTAAACCCAGGTAGCTGGCTCAAGGTTGACTCATCCTTCTATCCTTCCAAGGTCAGTATCATGAGTATCCAAGAGGCAATGTGTAGCCTGCATAATTAAATTGTAAACTACTCAGCAAGTGTTTTAAGCCCTATGGGGTGGTATATAAGCTGCACACTTCTTGCACTGCAAACTGTAAGGACATAAAAACAGGACAACTCAGGATCATTGTTACTACAGATCAGTGCAATTGTATACGGAGTACAGTATACACACATCTTCACTTCATCTTTGTGACAATTGCAAATGGCTACAGTGTTATAAATAAAACATGAAAGTAATCTTTCTAAGCCACTATAATTCCAATGAAAGAATGTTTCTATGTAACATTACAGAGCATTCAAGCTAAAGCTGAATTCAACTATCCTTGCAAAACTAGCCAGAAAACCTAAATGATGTATTGAAGTTTTTTTAAATGTGTCCTTTAATGTTCAAAAAGAGGTATTTTCTTCATCATACAACTAAATACTGGGGACCTGTGAAGAATTCTAAGTTGGTGGAAATGTTTATAATGTACTTGACATAAGCGTTTCAGCATTGTTGTCAATCCAGATATCTAGATTATATCACTAATGTTTTTCACATTTACAAGTCATATTTTCTGGAACTATTGCATTTAAGAGTCAGTCTAAAGCCAGTCTAGGACTATTATATCAGCCAGTACCAACCAACAATTCAAAAGTTTTCATATCCACAGTACACTTCAGTACTGTGAGGACACAGAGCTATGATAGCACCAACTTACATAATGTGTTTGCTAACAGTATAGGTGGAGTATATATCTATGTGTGCATGTGGGTGACTGAGTGACACTATTAAGATTTCAATCTACTCAGTGGCTACAATGTTTATAACCAGTTCTGAAATATTTCAAAGGGAATAGTGGGCCATAACATTGATTTAATCCTTAATGATCACTATGATACAAAGATACACTATAACATCCTATCATGTATAAAAACATACTTTGCAGCTGATCAGTATGCTAAAAGTGAGAATCCATGAAGCATAGAATTATGTTTATTTATTTATTTATTTATTTATTTATTTATTTATTTATTCATTCATTCAACTTATATGCCGCCCACTACCCAAAGGTCTATGGGCGGCTTACAATCAAAGAATTAAAACAATTTGAAATAGTTACAAATAAAATATCAGTAAATCATCAAACAGTAATAAAAACCTTCTTTAAAATCATCATCCTAAAATTGTCATCAGCGGACCCACAATCTATATTGTATCAATTAAAAACCTTCTGGAACAGGAAGGTTTTTACCTGGCGCCGAAATGTAATCAGTGTTGGCGCCAGGTGGATCTCAATAGGGAGGGCATTCCATAACTTGGGAGCAGCTGCCGAGAAGGCCCTTTGTCTACAAGCCATCCCTCTCACCTCCTTGAGGGATGGCTCTTTCAAAAGGCCCCCCTGGCTCGATCTTAATCGCTGGGTAGGTTCGTATGGAAGGAGGCGGTCCTTCAGGTATCTAGGTCCCAAGTCATTTAGGGCTTTATATGTCAAAACAAGCACTTTGAATTGGGCTCGGACAGCAACTGGTAACCAATGCAGTTTACGCAGAATCGGCGTGATGTGATCCCTGGTGGCTCCACCACTTACCAGCCGCGCCGCACGATTCTGAACCAGTTGCAATCTCCGAACCGTCTTCAAAGGCAGCCCCACATAGAGCGCATTGCAGTAATCAATACGGGATGTTACCAGTGCATGCGTAACTGTCATGAGGCTCTGCTCGTCTAGGTAGGGACAAAGCTGGTATATTTTCCGCAGATGAAGGAAGGCACCCCTGGCCACCGAGTCCACCTGGGCTTCCAGAGTTAGACCGGGGTCCAGGAGCACTCCCAACCAAGCTGCGGACCCTGTCCCTTAGGGGGAGTGCAACCCCATCCAGGACAGGAAGATGGCCCTCTAACCTGTCCGGCAAAGCACCCATTAACAGCACTTCCGTCTTGTCTGGATTGAGTTTCAATTTGTTAACCCTCATCCAGTCCATTATCTGGCCCAGACACGAGTTCAGCACAGAAACCGCCTCACCTGGATTGGTGGAGAACGAGAGGTAGAGCTGAGTATCATCAGCATATTGCTGACTCCTCAGCCCAAACCTCCTGATGACCTCTCCCAGCAGTTCCATGTAAATGTTGAACAGCATGGGAGACAGTATACAGCCCTGAGGAACCCCATGACATAAATGCCACGGGGCAGAGCAACTGTCCCCCAGCACCACCTTCTGGACACGGTCAGCCAGGAAGGATTGGAACCACCGCAAAGCAGTGCCTCCAACCCCCAACCTGGCCAGCCTATCCAGAAGGACACCATGGTCGATGGTGTCGAAAGCCGCTGAGAGGTCCAGGAGTATCAACAGGGTTGCACTCCCCCTGTCTCTCTCCCGGCAAAAGTCATCATACAGGGCGACCAAGGCAATCTCTGTACCAAAGCCCGGCCTGAAGCCCGATTGAAATGGATCCAGAAAATCAGTTTCATCCAGCAGCGCCTGGAGTTGTCTAGCCACCACCCGCTCCAATACCTTGCCCAAATAAGGGAGGTTCGCTACTGGTCGGTAGTTAACCACCAGCCCTGGGTCCAGGTTTTTTTTTTTTAGGAGTGGTCTAATCACCACCTCTTTCAAGGTGGTGGGGACCACTCCCTCTCTTAAGAATGCATTAACAACCTCCTGGACCCAGGTGCGAACCCCCCTGGCAGATCTTTCAATTAGCCAAGAAGGACAAGGGTTGAGTGACGTGGTGGTAGCACGGACAGATCCAAGCACCCTGTCCACATCCTCAGGTCTCAATAATTGAAACTCATCCAATAAAACTGGACCTAAGCATGGCACACTGGATACATCCCTTGAATCTGCATCAATAGTGGAGTCCAATTCCCTGTGAATCTGAGCGATTTTTCCCTCAAAGTGAGCAGCAAACTGGTCACAACAGGCTGATGAGTTGTCTAGAACCTCCACCGTATTTCTCGGTTGAAGAAGGTCCTGGACCACCCGAAACAGCTCTGCTGGACGGCACTCTGAGGAAGCAATACAGTTTGCGAAATAATGCCTTTTCGCCAACTGTATCGCCACGGAATAGGCCCGATAATGGGCTCTAAGCCGTGTTCGATCGGACTCACAGTGATATTTTCTCCACTTGCGCTCCAGCCGTCTCCCCTCCTGCTTCATTGCCTGCAGCTCAGATGTATACCAAGGAGCTGTCTGGGCTCTGCGCAAGGGGAGAGGGCGCTTAGGTGCGATCGTGTCAACCGCCTGGGACATTTCCCTATTCCAGAGCTTTCAGGAAACCATCTGGATCCATTAGTCTCCAAGGGCAGATCATCTTAATGGATCCCCCACCCTTGCAGAGGGTCGGAGTAGCCAATAGCCTAAACTTGACCAGAAAGTGGTCTGACCATGACAATGGAGTCAAAACCAACCCCTCCACATCCAAACCACCATCTCCCAGTCCCGTTGAGAATACTAGGTCCAGAGTATGACCCTTCTCATGTGTTGGGCTGATGACATGTTGAGACAGCCCCATGGTTGTCATGGCGGCCATGAAGTCCTGAGCTGCTCCAATTAAGGTAGCCTCAGCATGGATGTTGAGGTCCCCCACTACCAACAGTCTGGGGGTCCTCAACACCAGGTCCGAGACCACCTCCGTCAGCTCAGGCAGGGAGACTGTTGGTATGCAGCAGGGTGGGCGGTACACCAAAAGAATCCCCAATCTGTCTCATGAGCCCAACACACAATACAAACCCTCTAGACCTTTCCCCAAGATGACAGGAAGCCTGGTCAAGGAGATAGAACTCCTGTAGACTATGGCAACTCCCCCTCCCCGGCCCTCCGGGTGACACTGGTGCTGAACTGAGTACCCAGGTGGGCATATCTGGGAGAGGGGGACTCCACCCTCCTCTCCCACCCAGGTCTCAGTAATACATGCCAGGTCAGCACCCTCATCCAGAATAACATCATGAATGAGGGCGGTCTTATTCTGTACTGACCTGGCATTCAACAACAGCACCGTGTGGCTCGTGGGCTCGCTGATATGGTCACCTGATTCCTTCTGGCTAGGGGTGGAACCAGAAGAGGGGATAGGTGTAAGATATCTAACCCCTCTTCTCCTATGCAGGCACGTTCCACTCCTACCGCCATACCTTCCCCTACCCAGCACAGTTTCAATGGCTGCCCCCTCCATTGCCCTCCCCCCTTCCTGTTCCCTTAGATCTATTTTGGGTTCCTACCGCCTATCACTGATGACAAGGAAAAGAAAAACAAAGCAAAAGACAAAACAACCATCCACTCATTCTGCTCCATAATCAAACCACCACCTCTACCGGCGGAGGGGGGGTAGTTGTTTGTGGCATAATAAGAGATTATCCCATGTACCCCACCCAGTCTTTCTGGGCCTACCACAGGCCTTCTCACATGGAACAATGAAGAAGGAAGTGCTACCACATGTTGTTCCTATGAAATGGGAACTCAAAGGAAACCTATGTTGTCTTTAGCCTTGCAGATTGGGGAGTGCCCCTTTGCATGTCAGATATAAAGACTGCTTAGCCATGGGCCACTGGTGGGGGGGGGGAGATTGGAAAAAAAGTTCAGACAAGGTGCAAAATGGACCCAGAGAAGGGAGAAGACTCAGAAGTAGGAGAAAGGGTCCCAGGTAGTGGTCCCAGTGAATGAATTAGAGACAAGACCCAGAGCAGAGACAAATGGTGCACCTGAGGAGCCCCACGGAGGAAGACTGAGGAAGCTTAAAAGACCACCAGGAATATTGGTCAGGTACCTGATAAGCACAATCCTCTCCAGAATTGTATTCCAAGAACATTTGGGGATGCAAGGTTGGGAAGTACTGCTCCAGACCAGGCACAGGCCCTAAGGAAGGCTTCTGTGGAGCCTGGAGATTCGGCACCCCCCCGTCTCCTAACTTGTTGCCGCCTCCTCACTTGGAACTCCAGCAACCACCACGGGCCAGGAGGGGAAAAAAGCCCGGCATTGGGGACTTTTCAAAAAAGTAAAGTAAAGTAAAGTAAAGTAAAGTAAAAAATAAAAAGCACCAATCCAGCCCCTGGGGCCCCATGGTCAGTACTGGAAAAAAAAAATTAAAAGCGCCAAAAAATATAAGAAATTAAAAAAAATAATCTATAAAACACTACTTTCTCCCCATTCTTAGAAGCCTCTGGAAATTCTGATTTTGTCACAATATGGGATGTAGGCATAGAAGGAGATGGATAATTGGTCCTATCCCAGGCAACTGATTCCCCCAACCTGTGTTAAGATGGTGGGAGAACAGCAGGTGGGGGGGGGGGGAATGACCAAGGCAGGCCCAGCTGGGATGGAATGCCAAAGTTCCTCCAAGCTGAAACAAAAGGGTCTATCTCCACCAAAGTGGATTTGTGCCTGGTGTGTTTGTTTGCATATCATTGGTTAATAAGTTTGTGCTTACCCTGTAATGGACTGAGATGCCAGAGACTGGATGAACAGGCCAGTTATCCGATCTGGATCTTCTGCTATGCCAAATACTGTGTTGCTGTAGCCAACCTAAGTGGTGGCCTTTTTACCCACAACATACTACATACTTATCTTTATCCAATCAAACTGTTAATTGTATCAAGGTGTGTGTGTGTCTATTTGTGGGAGGAGGCCAAGAGTGCCTGATTACCTCACCTGAGACCTCAATGGAATTAAGCAACAGAGAGCAGGAAAGGGAAAAAGCAGCAGGAGTCTCTTCCCTTTCCTTCTTGGGCTGGGCCTTGATTTGGTTCTGTTTTTCTTCTCCTATGCCTTCTCCTTCATCTTTTGCATTTCTCTCCTTCTTTCCTGGTCTGGATTAATTTCTCTGTTTCACTTATTTCTTGATCTGGGTCTCTCCTTACTTTTCCAGACCTGCTGTTTTCTCTTCTTTCCACCACCTCTATTTTCTTGTGAGCTTCTTGGAGTTCTTCCTTGCTTTCTTTTTGGGTACTGTATGTCCTCCCACACTCCTCTTTCTGTCTTTTCTTCTTCTGTTCGTCCACCCCATCACCAGTCTTTCTTTCTTTCTTTCTTTCTTTCTTTCTTTCTTTCTTTCTTTCTTTCTTTCTTTCTTTCTTTCTTTCTTTCTTTCTTTCTTTCTTTCTTTCTTTCTTTCTTTCCAGGGAGATACAACATAGTTGACTGGCAAAGAAATAGAGAGAGTTTTTCTGCTAGCAAAGTAGCATTTTGTTGGAGAGGACAACTGGTTTCCTGGGTCAATGTTATGTTTTGGAACTCTGCCTTGTACTCTTCTGCCCACCAACATGTCTGTAAAATGGGTGTTTTGTAACTGGCTACCTGTGCCATTATGTTATAGTACCATGACACCCTTAAAATTCTAAGTGTACTCATAGTTTTAAAATGTATGGCAACTATATATCTTGTTCTAGGTTATTTTTGCTCACAAAAATAGTACAGTGTTTCCACTGCACAACCTTGCAAGCTATTACTTCATGTATTTGGCTGCACTGAGACCCACTGCCCTTTCTGTCATAAGTCTTTGCAGTTATGTCATTTTAGTATTTTGGGAATATGGCTAAATGACACTGAAATCCTCACACAACAGGACTCAACTGGACAACATTATGATATTTACTGATTTACACCATAAATATATGTATATGATGCCCAGTGGTGCAGCAGATAGAGAGATGGATTAGAACTCTGAAGGCTTGGGTTCAAATCCCCACTCAGCCATGGGAACACATTAGGGTTGTGGAACACTCTTTAAATATTTCACTTACCTTATAAACCCTACTAGTTTTTAACGGTATGTTGGTTCCAAATTGATGCAATATAAAAATACGATACTACCTTGTATAAAGGAATTAATTCATTCCAAATGAAATTATTGTTAAGCAAATTTTCCTTTATACAAATTTCCCATAGGAATGCATTGAAAACAGAGTAATTCCTAATCATGGCCATATTTTATGTTAAGCAAATTTTCCTTTATACAAATTTCCCATAGGAATGCATTGAAAACAGAGTAATCCCTAATCATGGCCATATTTTATGTTGTAAGGATTCACCCCATAGACAATTCTGTTAAGCAATTTCCCTCTATCTCCAGAATGTTTTATGTTGTACAGATTTTATGTTATGCAAACCATGTGTTATACGAGGTTCCAGGTTTGAATATTGGGTCCCTAACTTCACTTCAGCACTGAAATGTTTAGTAACCTTAGTTTTATTGAGTATGAAGGGTAACAGTAGAAAAAGAAAAGCTCATCTGCAACACTAACTAACCATAAAATGTATTAAATTTAATTCTGCAATATTTTGCATCTTCCTTTGGAAAGGCAATCACCGTAGACATGAAAGAGATGAGTTCCTGCTTGCATAAGCAGAGTATGACTTGTGTGTTTTGATGGCAAGGAATATATAACTTACTGCTGATTACCTTTGCATATAGCTCTGCTGTTCACTTCTTGAAACCTACCAATTTTTCTTCTATAATGCTATTTTATGGACCAGTGTGTTCACAAATCAAAGAGTCAGTGGCAATGAAGAAAGAATGAATGTTGACGTCTTCCCACAGGAGAATAGGTTTGTTGTTGATCTTTCCCCTTCTGCAGTTGACTGAGAAAGAAAGAATATCCAACCCACCTCACAATAAAACCGAATCACAAATTAACGACAAAGAATTTCCACGGATAGCTCAGTGGTTTAGGTATCTCATTGCAGAGTTAGAGGTTGGGAGTTCAGTTCTCCACTTTTCCTCCTGTGAGAAGAGAGCCAGCCTGTATGGCCTTGGACCTGCTGCTCAGTCTCAGGGCACTCCCCCCCCCCCCAAAGCGGAAAAAATGTTCAAACATTTGTGAGTATTTTCTACCTGGAAAGCCCTGAAAACACTGACCATAAGCCAGAATTGAATTGATAGCACATTGATGATGATGAGGAGGAGGAGGAGGAGGAGGATGTTACCTGAAAAAATCCTCAGTGCTTTAATTTGCTATGTCTAGAGTATGCTCAATCATATTCTTGTTTTCAAATGATTTCTAAAGTTAGCAGTAATAGATCCTGGTTTCTTTTTTCCATAAATACACTAAATGCCCAGCATCTGCAATGTTATGTACTGAACAAACATTCAAAGAAAATGAAGAAGGAAGGAAGGAAGGAAGGAGTCAGAATGGTGATAAGAAGGAAATATATCTTGGGGTTATTGAAACATTCAAATAAAATGGAAAAATGCAGACATGACACAGAGACACAACTGAATTGAGAGGAAGAGGTGTTCATATCCCGATGTATGGCTTTAGAAAAACTGGTTCTCTTAGCTGTGCTGGTGCTAACATTTAGCAGAGAAGCAGTAGTTCTCAAACAATGAGGCAGGCTGTGAATGGATTACAAAAGTTAGTTAATCGATGGGAGAGAGATTGTATTATAACTTTTGTATTATGGGATGCTATCCGAGGTTCCAAAATAACATTGTCAGCCTTTCATACCATAACTTGTAAAGTGTATCACTTTTTGCTTTTCTGCTTCAGACAGCAAAATGGTCTTGTCTCTTTGTTGTATCTTCTCACCAGGGTAACTGGTCAAAAACAGGAAACTGTACTCTTGAACCTTTAATACTTGCAAAGAAGAGAACATTTGTATTTTAATGAGGTTGCCCTATAAGGCCAACATTCACACTTTTACTTACTTCATACAAGTCTACAGACAAAGTTGGATAGCTTGCACTGAGGACAAAACATTGAACTGGGATGCATCTGCAGATTATATTTTCATAGAAGTAACCAAGGTTGCTTTTACATTACCCCTAAAATCCGAGGCAAAGGGCTCCCAGATGCGGAGCTTAAAATTATTTTCCCACCAGCAGGGGAACTTAAAAAAAATTAAGTACGACCACACCCACCTAAGCATGCCCCAGCACATTTTACAAGTACTTGGTCTCCGGAGGTAAAACATTTTCTGATGTGGATTATAAAGCTGTGGATACCGGGCTCTCCTTGCCTTCTGTTTGTTTTTTTGTCCCCAACGCCCGTTTAAGAGACTGGAATCCCTACGGGGCTGCTCCGACCGGCAGACGGGGGTGAGCGGAGGTGAGCCTGCATTCCCCCCCTTTTTTTCTCCCTCCCATCATCGCAGACAGGAGCAATGGAGTGCGGAAGGGTGGGAACACAGAAACAGAACAAAACCCCACAATCTCTGGTCTGAATTTAAGTTGCCAGCAGATTTTAGAGGTCATGTAAAAGTGCTCCAACTTTTTTCCTTGTGAACCACACCCACTGGGCAAAGAAGAAGAGAATGTAGGATGGAAAGTGCTATCTTATTTGCAAAGGGAAAACTTGAAATGGTTCAAATTTTCTGAGAAAGCAATGAAAGGTAGGAGGAATGAATATTGATACATATGAGGTGTGGGAGTTAGGGTTTTGCACAGAGTATGTTCCCTAGGAAATAGCTACTCTTCCTGTTCTGTTTTATTTATAAACCTTCCTCTGTTCCTCCCATGATATTCATGAGTTCCTCTTTTTTGCTGTGTGATACATATTCTTTCAACTCAGGTTATTTGCAAGAAGCATAGGTTAAATTAAGATCTGTGCCGTGAAATATACAACTCGTGCAATTCAAGGAGAGTGATATTTGTGTTTTTCATTTATGCTATTAGCTTATGAAAATGGACCAGCCAACAAAAGTACAAATTCATATTTCTCCCCTCTCATACACATAGGTTATAAAACAAATTTGATTTGTATTTCAGTATTTATGTTCACTTATTACTCACTCAATGAAAAAAGTATGCACTGTGCTGTATACTGCAGTTTGTATAACTCCTATCCATAGGACACAATAGCTTTACATATTATTTTTTACTTCTTTATAAAGAATGGATATTGAAATAAATTACAGTGTAGCTTAAATCTGAAAAGTGCTAAACAGGAAAAAAGGTATCTTATAAAATATATTCTTCTGGATAAATCTACCCACCAACATTGCTCCATCCATCCAGGAGAACCAAGCATTCTCAACACACACTGATCTTAACTTTGGGTTTCTCCTTGGTGTGGTTTGAAATATATCACGGAAGCTAATTTCCTCTCTGCAGCTAAAATAAAGAAAACTGGAAATCAATAAAACAATTAATTATATGTAGATCAGAAACTTTCTCATAAACAAGTCTTATGCTTCAGCAATGGTCTATTGTTTCTACATAAAACTAATTTATTCTTGGCAGAAAACTAGGTTCTCTTTCTCTCCATAAACAAATATACACTGCTTAATTCAATAAATTATAAGACGCAGCAGCACTCTTATTTCAAGTGCATTTATTCTTGATACCCACTGAGACAGAGAATTTAGGGCAATGACAGTGCCAGCGCCATGGTTCAGAGACTTGCTGGTTAGGATGACTTGGTGTTCCGGGAAGTCCCTTCCTAAGCTGAGAAGAGCTGAACTTTAGACCACACTGTTGGGCTTTGGCCAATTCTCCTTTTCCGCACTGCATACTTCTCAAGATTGCAGAGAGTTAAATACTGAACTATTATGTGTACTGTTGTCATCCAAATAGAGGAGTGCATGTTGTCATCCTATTAGAGGGGTGTTAGTCTGTGGACCTCCTGCCACAGGATGTGGTGATGGCATCTGGCCTTGATGCCTTCAAAAGGGGATTGGACAGATTCCTCGAGGAAACGTCTATCACAGGTTACAAACCATGATGGAGATGTGGAATCTCCAGGCTTAAAACCAGGGTACTTCAGGGGCCAGATGCAGGGGAGTAGTATCAGGAGACAGATATCTAGTTTTGTGTGCTCCCAGAGGCATTTGGTGGGGCCACTGTGAGATACAGGAAGCTGGACTAGATGGGCCTTAGGCCTGATCCAGCATGGCTCTTCTTATGTTCTTATGTTCTTACTATTGCAAGCAATGGGTTGATGGTGAAAAAAAAGCTCGTATCAAATATAAGAACATAGGAACATAAGAAGAGCCTTGCTGGAACAGGCCACAGCCCATACAGTCCAGCATTGTGTCTTACACAATAGCTCACCAGTTGCTTCAGGGTATTCCAGAGCAGATGTCTTCACCTGCTTATGATTCCCAGCAAATGGCATTGAGAGATATCCTGCCTATCTCTCCAACCCGGAGGTTGTCTTAGGCATCCATAATGATAGCCATTGATACCCTTGTTCTCCATGAACTTGTCCAACCCTTTCTTAAAGCTGTCAAGGCTGACAGCTGTCACCACTTCTTCTGGCAGGGAGGTCCATAGACCAGTGATCCTCTGGGTGAAAAAGTACTTTCTCTTATTTGAGATCTAGCATCCAAAATTTTCATGGAGTGGACTGGGCTCAAACAAGTTTGACCTAAATGGATACTGACCTTGTTTCAGACCAAAACTTTATCACTTTACTAGTCATGTCACAGGAAACACTGGAATGGCCTCCACCAAGCATCTCTGATGTCTGTTTCCCACTGTTCCTTTTCCTGCCTTCAAAAACTTAGTGAGAAAACTTTACTGGACCTTCAACAAGTCCGGCCTGAGGGAAGCTGCTCATGAAAATCCCATGGCTTCTTAATTCCTAAGAGGTTTACCAGGAACTATAAGAACAACATATTATATAAGTACTTGTGTCAAGTGTGCCATAACTTGTGTGCATAGATACTCTGAGTGATGGACCCATGGGAAATATACTAGGAAATATATGGGCCAGTTAGGATGTTAGGAATCATGGGAAGTTTGTTTCCCTGATTTGTTACACTCAAGATGCTGACATGTTAGCAAAAAAAACTTTAATGGCAACCACACAGTAAGTTCCTTTGGCAATGACATACCATATTTTCCATCTATAAGACGCTCCCATGTGTAAGATGACCCTCACTTTTCCAACTCAAAATTACAGTTACAGTAATGCAGTTCTCTCCTTGGCTTTCTTCCCTGTATAAGATGACCCTCAATTTTTAGTCCAACAATTGTAAATAAAAATATAGCCTTATAGACAGAGAAATATATGTGGAAGGAGACTGAATGGCCATCAGACACTGCCAGAATCAGTTAGAGGAATGCTTTATATTTTTGAAGGACCACAAAAGCTAGTCCCAAAACAATCTGATATTAAGAAATGTGAGGAACAGGTAGATCAGAAGGTGAATGAAGAAGAGGAGCGACAAATGCTTGAAACAACATGGAAATAAAACACCTCATCAGAAAAAAAGCAAAAGCATTGACTGCCATTAAACTATATACAACTGTCATAACTACCCTGTAGCTTCATAGCAAATCATTTTCAGAGAGAAATAATCATTCTAAATAGAACATATCTTCTCTTGGTTGTGCATCATTCGGTTTCATGGTCTTCAGGGGAAATTGCACAAGCAGAATAAGCCTGCCAACTGACAGCTTGGCAGTGAAAATAATTGGCATCAGACTTTAAGGTGCACGGATAGTGTGACAAACACCAGTATATCATATATTAATGAATAAACCTAACAATCAAATCAATCCCTTGCTCTCAGATCTCTAGGCCAGACTACAGTATTATCATTTATTTTCAAACACAAAAGTTTAGTATTGAATGCTGAATCCCATGTTTATTGTGGGAAAATGAGTGTACAGTAGACCCTCGTATAACGGAGTACAATGAAAAATCCGTACAACGGAAAAAAATCCGCCCCCCCTCCCCCCGCCGCGGCCACCTCCATCCACCACCTGCGGCTGCCTGGGAAGAGGATGGGGGGGGCGGTCGGGGAAAGAGGGGAGGGGAGGGGTGGCAGGCACGGAGGGGGGCGAGCCAGGGAGGGGTGCCCTTACCTGGCACCTGTGCAGGGGTCCTCCGCTTGCCGCCGCCACCGGTGCACCCTCCTGCCTGCCTCCGGGGCTCCGGCAAGAGGTGAGCGCGCGGGGGGGTAATTCCCCGGGCGGTCCCGTCCAAGGCGGCCCAGGAAGAGGATGCGGGGCAGGAGGGGAGGGGTGGCAGGCCGCCGCCGCCGCCGCGCCCTCCTGCCTCCGGCAAGAGGTGAGGTGGGGATTCCCCGGGCGGTCCCATCCAAGGCCGCCCGGGAAGAGGACGCGGGGCGGGAAGGGAGAGGAGGGGTGGCAGGCCGCCGCCGGCGCCGCCGGTGCGCCCTCCTGCCTCCGGTGCTCGGCAAGAGGTTCGCGGGGGGGAATTCCCCCCCCCTCACCCCCAAAAAACTAGTGCCGCATTGGAATGGATTAAATCCAGTTTCAATGCATTCCTATGGGAAATTAGAATTTGTATAACGGAAAACTTGTATAACGTAATTTGATTTGGAACGAATTAATTACGTTATACAAGGTACCACTGTATTATTATTTAAGGGCTGCATGAGAAAAGATTTTTCACTTGCCACTAAACTTCGTGCTTAATGGCTGAGATTGATCTTATGTGGTCTAGGCAATTACTCTTCATTTCATTTCATCCCCGACCAGGCCTTTCAGCAGGGTTTGCACCAAGTTAACACCCAGAAAAAACTTTGTCAGAAAAACTACATCAGGTGCAAGACCCGTCTCATGCTAATTGTTTTTCATAATGGAACAACAGAAATAATGGAGAATATCATTATCCTGGCAAGTGTATTCAAAAACTACTCCCAGAGTAATTTAGTGTTAAACAATTATTCTAGCAGCAGCAGCAGCAGCAGCCACCACCACCAACAACAACAACATTTGAATTGCTGAGCTGGAAGGAATCCTGTGAATCATCAAGGTCAGCACCCTCAAGGAGGCACAATGGGGAATTGAACTCTGAACCCTGGCTTTTCAACCAGAGACCTAATCACTGAGATATCCAAATGTAACCCTTTCACATTTCTGTGACATTCTGTCCTTAAAAGCACATTCTGCTGGGGTGGTGCCTCTCCAAGTGGTTCCTCAGGGCAGTTGAGGACAGGTGCCTGGGACCGCTCCTGGGACCGCTGCCTCTGCATAGTGCCACCTTGCAGACATTGCAAGTCGCAAGTCTTGGGTCTTCCTCATTGCATGAGAAATGATCCCACAAGGAGCCCTGAGGCCTGCTCCTGCCTGCAGCTGTTTGGGGCTGGCTCCCAGTCCCAATCCCACTGCCACCCTTGGATAACTGGGAGGTGCTGCTGACACTGGAGGAAGGAGCAGAGAGGGAGGGCATGCTTTCCTCCATCTCCTCCTCCAGCTGTTGCTGCTGCTGTTCATCTTCTGAGTCCAATTCTGAGACCAACTCCTGGGACTCCTCTAAGAACAGGAGCGGTTCAGAACTTGGTCCACCAAGAGAATGCTGCTGCCTGATTTGTCCAGCCTCAGGCTCAGTGGCCTGGCTTGTGGTACTGCTTGATGGGCCTTCGCCTGCCTCAGTAGTGGCCCTTCTGCCGCTGCCTCCAGCAGAGTATAAGGGCAGCTCAGATCCCCGCTTGTCGGGGGAAGGGTGTGTTTGCCCTGCAGCCCCGGGGATTGGGCGTGAGAGCTTTGCGCCCATCCGGGTATTTTGCCCAGGGTCGGGAGCCTATAAGAGGGCTCCCGTCCTGCCAGGCGCCATCTTTTGGCCCGATCTTCGGCCCCACCCTCCCCCCTTATGATAGGAGAATGAGATTAGCTGGTCGCCATGCAGGGCCGGATGGGAATTTTTGGTGGTTTCTCTGATTGGCTGTGAGCAGCCACGTGTTTTCGCCCATCCCATTCTCCTCACCATGGGGATGGGCTCACTTCCAGTTGGTCACTAACTTGGCAGGTAGTGCAGCTGGTAACCACATGCAGGTAAAGCTCTGATAGCCACCCTTACGGCGATTCACAGCCCTCGTTAACAGTCTAGCACAATTGGCTATGTCAGCAGACAAATAAGTTGCCATGACTGGAGGCCTCCCGAGGGCTGTGCTGAGCTTCAGACTTGACTGGGTTTTTCTTACCTGAATACTGAGACTTTTGGCTATGGGATTCATCCCTCCTGGTTACCAGTTTGCACTACGGGTCAGGTCCCCTTCAGAGACCCTGACTAACATTTTCTGAAGTTGCTGAGTTTAAATAAAGTTGTGGCCCAGTTTACCCAAAGTTGAAGTTGTCTCGCCTCTTTATTCCGGGGCTTGGGGGGTAAAGTTATCCTGATTTTGATAGTTTTCTTCATTTTTTTTTTACTTTTTACTTTTACAGAACAGTTATGTACAAAAACAACTGTGGGGGGTATGGAGATTGGAGGAACTGATACAGGACAGGTGGGTGGTGGACTGGGAATTACAAAACAATGTGCATGGGTGGGAAGGAATGTAGTTTCAAGGGGGTAGGAGGGGAAAAGCTATATAAATTATAATAAAGAAATCCTGTCCAAAATCTTTCCCTTAATAAAACTCTCCTCAAAGGAACAGAAAAAAGAAGTGCCTCTCTGAAGAGAGAGAGAGAGAGAGAGAGAGAGAGAGAGAGAGAGAGAGAGAGAGAGAGAGAGAGAGAGAGAGAGAGAAAGGCTCTCTTCTACACATTCACAAACCACTCTCTCTTTGTCCACTCACACAACACACAAAGCAGCTTTGCTTTGACCACACCGCAGAAATGAAGCTAGACAACTGTAAAGCAGTGAGCTTGCAGCACTGCCAGAGCTGTCTGACTCCTCCCAGACACTCCTCACATGACAAAGAAATCAAAACCAGCCATCCTTTACATAGCCTAGCACCAGCAGGCAGTTAGAGAACCACCACCACCCCTCACAAAAAAACAAAACACTCACGTTAAATGTTTCCCTATGGGCACCCCATTTGGAGTTCAATAACTTGGCCCCCTGTACCCTAAACCTCTCCAATTTGTGAGTGCTTAAAGGGAAGAACGTGAGGAAGTAAGTTCAGTGCTGCTAGATGCCTGGGATCAGTATTTTCAATTACTTTTAAATTATTTTTTCCTGGGGGCACCCCTTTTACAGTTGAATAACTTGGCCCCCTGTACCCCAGATCTCTCCAAATTGGGGGTACTTCAAGGGAAGAGTTTGAGGAAGCTCCCCTGCCATTTCCACACTGATAGCTGCCTGGGATTGCTATTTCCAAGCACATAACATTGCAATTAGAAATGTTTTCCCCCTGGGGCATCCATTTGATGTTGAATAACTCAGCCCCCAACCCCAAATATCTCCAAATTTGGAGGGCTTAAAGCAGGGGTGCCCAACTTTTTTCTAAGGATGGCCAGATTTGATGGCTGAGAATGTGTCATGGGCAAGTTGCTCCCCAACCCTGCCACCCCACTGCAAGCCACACCCACTGACCCTTTGCAACCCCACCTGCAGGAAGGAAGGTCGGGACCAAGGGAGGGAGGGAGGGAGGTGGAAACCAAGAAAGGAAGGAAGGAAGGTGGGAAACAAGGAAGGGAGGGAGGGAGGTGGGCACCAAGGGAGGGAGGAAGGAAGGAAGGAAGGAAGGAAGGAAGGAAGGAAGGAAGGAAGGAAGGTGGGGACCAAAGGAAGCACAGGGAGCCGTGACCACAGGTCGCCCCTTGGAAGAGGCTATCTGTGCGACCTTGTACCCCCCAAGCTCCCCAGCGGTGGCGACGGCTCGCCCGCCAGCCCACCCCAAAGCTCCTTGGCAGTGGCAGAGGCCCACTGGCCTGCCCAACTGCACACATTCCCCTGCGGTGCCAGTGGCGGCAGACCGCCCGTCTGCCTAGCTGCCCAGCCGCCCAAGCTTCCCAGTGGTGCTGGTGGCGTGGCCTGCCCAATCACTGCCCCAACGTGCGCTCAAGCTCACAATGTTCCCGGCTATGCCAGTGGCGGCAGCCTGCCCATGCGCCACCCTGCTAGCGTACACCTAGCTTCACAAGGGTCCCGGTGATGCCGATGGCAGCAACCCGCCCACCCTCACATGGTTGCCGGCGGTGCCGGTGGCAGCAGCCCGCCCGATGGCTGGCCGCCCAGCCCGCCCAGCCCCACAAGCTTCCCGGCGATGCTGGTGGTAGTGGCCCGCCCCCTCGCCCGCCCACCCAGCCCCACAAGCTTCTGCTCACCAGCCAGCCGGCCGGCCCAGCCCCTCAAGCTTTCTGGCGGTGTCAGTGTTGGCGGAAGATTTTTTTTTAAAAAAAAACATGGGGCAAAGGAGGGGGAGGGAGGGGTGGGCCAGCCAGCTGCGGGCCAATCAGAATGGCCTGATGGGCCAGATTTGGCCCCCGGGCCGGACTTTGGGCAGGCCTGGCTTAAAGGAAGGTACCCAACAAATTTGGTGCCTCTAAGACCCGGGGAGCTGTTTTACAGAGAAATAAATAAGTTCATTTAAAACAAATAAAACCGCCAATTCATTTTGTTAGAAATGTTTCCTATGCTATCTTTTCTTGCCGTTACCTGAAATTCGAGTGGAAGTTATGCAGTCTTCTATACTAGCAGTAAATGTTGGCTACAGATGTTAGTTAATTATTTTCTTGTGTAAGCTTTTGCTTTCCCCTAAACATATATCAAACTGCTTCTTTACCTCTGGTATTTCTGAACTTTTTTTTGCCTTTTTGCTTCTCTTTAATAACTATGAAGGCCTTCTCCACATGATGGCCTGCTTATCAAGTTGGGAACCATAATATTAATTCCAACCTAGCTCCTTGACTACCTACTCCAAAAGTTTGGGTATAAAGTCTGTGTACTGGCAAGTGAGAACTCACAGGACCAGAGTGCTAGGCAAAATGCATGATGGTATGACTCTTTAGCAACCTCTGGAGAGAACAGCTAAGTCATAGTAAAACCTGTGAGCTGAGAGACGAGATGTCAGGTATGTTCTTCAGCCACTGCCACAGTTTATTCTACTTGAGTCTCATACTCAGGAAACAAAAAGGTAGCATTGCACAGTGCTTATAGCAATACTCCCTGGCCATGGCAGGTGTTTTATCAGGTCTGATCATTGGTGCTTTTGGTTCACTTTTAAACCCACTGACTGGGTTTAAGAAGCCTTCCTTAAACTCATTTGAAGATACCAAGTAAAATGCATGCAAAATATGTGCCTTCCTGCCACTGAGCTCGTTACCCCCAAATACAAAAAATATGTGTTCCTGGTTTTATTTTTTAATTTTTTTACTTGAAACATTTCAGCATTTAAGAAACCATATTCTGTTCTGGGTTAATGTGCATACTTTCCAAATCAAACTTTCAATACTTGCTTTCCATTGCAGTATTATTTACGTGTTCTTCTTCTCAGCCTTTATGCTTACTTGATAAACTTGGCTGTTATCCCTTGAAACCTAGTTTAAACATCTTGCAGGTCTGCCTGCGTTGCCATACAGTGCTGTTCAAATGACAAAGATTGATTCAATATGTAGAAGGTCTGCTGCCATTTCACCCAGTATCTTCCAAAAATATCTTTGGTCTTTTCTGTTCTCTTGACTTGTTTTTCTTAAGCGTATCCCTGAAACCTGTGATCTGCCATGGACTGACATTGATGCTGCTAGCAGTTTTGAGATGTCTGACTTACAGCTTTGAAAAGTTACGTCTCAAGACATAATTCCCCAAGCACCTCAGCCACTGGAAATGCTGGATAGAAGATTCAGGGAAATGTGGTTTTGAAAAAACAGCATTTCAAGTTTAGCAAGGCAGACATTCCTGGGGGACAGCCATGCCCAGTCTGCCACAAGAAAAACATCAAAGCATGTTGTGGCACTTTAATGGCCAACTCGTTTTACTTGACATAATGCTTTCACAGCCCACTTCATTAGATACACCCGAGCGTTGAACGGAATAGGCTGCACTCCATGAATGCTTATCTCTAGTGAAATTCATTAGTCTGCAAGACTGCCACAAGTCTGCTTTTGCTCATTTAAGGAAGCAGAAGATCCCTTGTTACAAAGGTGATATTTTTTTAAAATTTATTGCTAATTTCACCCCTGTAGGACTTCTGTAGTCTTCCAAGGAATCTACGAGGATAGCTTCTCAGTTCTGTTTGTCCCCCCCCCCCCCCCGAAAAATATGTGCAAATATCACTGGTTTTGGGGAATGCTATACATCCTATCATATGTAACTGGTTTATATCTGTAGTATGCACATGCATATCCATTTCCACATCTAGTAAATATATTTATAGATTTTTTAACAGCGGGAATTCCATCAGTGAAATAGAGCACAAGCTTCAGAGCCAGGCCTTGATCCGTAGGATGCTTCCAGTTCCTACAAATGATCAGGATTTTCTGTTAAGACAAGAATGAGTTTCGGCTGTGCTGGACTTAGATGAGATTGGTTTTTGACTAGGGATGGGCATGAAACTGAAAAATAGTGTTTCATTTCACTAGAACATTAGAACAGCCTTGCTGAAAGAGGCAACAGCCCATCCAGTCAAGTATTCTGTCTCACACAGTGGCTCACCAGTTGCTTCAGGGTATTCCCAAGCAGATGTCTTCACCTGCTTACAATTCCCTCCAAATGGCATTGACATTCCACAGCCCAGTGATCCTCTGGGTAAAAAAGTACTTCCTTTTATTTGTTTGAGATCTAGCACCCAAAAGTTATTTGGAGTGCCCTCTAGTTGTAGTGTTGTGTGACAGGGAAAACCATTTTCCTTATCTATTTTATAAAGCTCGAGACTCCGTAGTGTGCTCAAGATTTCACAAGGAGCTGAGAGATGCCTATCATAGCTCTTTCCACATCATCCTGCATCAAATATGAAGAAGGCAGACTGTCTTAGGAATCGAGAAGCAGGGGTATTCTATGACTGCAGCCTAAACACCAGCTAATTTTGGCCTTCCTTCAGCTCCCATTTTCTAGGAGACAGTCCATTAAGTTAGATGAACCCTTTTCATCTATTTCATCGTTATAAAAACTGTAACCCAAACTTTCTCTTCTTTTCCCTCATCCCTCCCCACCTTTTACTTCATGCACCAAGACTATTCCATTGTAACGAATTCAAGCTGTAGCTTTCCCTACCCACTTGCAATTTTCTGTATCACTTATAATTTTCTGCCTACTTATGTATTTCTGTAATAAAGCTGTTGACTGCATATTGGTGTGTGTTATTGGCCAGCCGGGGAAGAAATGCAGGACTGTTTCACCTGAGTCTACAGTTGTGTTTTTATTACTTTTTAAAAAAACTGCTTCAAATTGTATAAATGATAAGGAAAACAGCACAATTTCTAATGAATAAGTAAGAAGATATGGAAGTTTCCCTGCTGTTATCACTAATGGATCTAATGCAGACAAAAAAGAA
Source organism: Phrynocephalus guinanensis (assembly GCA_037367245.1). Classification (NCBI taxonomy): domain Eukaryota; kingdom Metazoa; phylum Chordata; class Lepidosauria; order Squamata; family Agamidae; genus Phrynocephalus; species Phrynocephalus guinanensis. The sequence continues at coordinate 43,920,587 of CM074735.1, read as the reverse complement.
TGGTGCTTCCAGGTAGATTTTTACTTAAAATATCCTACCTTCTTAAAGTTTTAGCTGGCTGGATAGCTGAGTGAGCTAAGTATCTGGTTGCAGAGCCAATGGTTGAGAGTTCAATTCCATACTATGTCTTCTAAGAGAAAAGCCATCATGTGTGTCCTTAGGCAAGCAGTCCAATCCCAGGCTGACCCCAAAAGAACAGAATATAAAACCACTTCTATGTATCTTTCTACTTAGAAAACTCTAGAGATGGGCACAAAATGAAAAATGAAAAGCTGTTTTGTTGTTTAGTTAGGTACCAAATTACTTTGATACTTTCGTGACCTAACAAAACAGTAGGACGTTTTGTCGCAACATACCATTCCTCCCCCTCTAGAATGGAATAATTCGTCCTAGAGGAACCAATGGCAGGGGAGCTCAAGCTCTTCCCTGAAAGCTCCTGAAATTTGGAAAGGTTTTTTGTGGGGGGGGGGGGGGTCACAGAGCTGAGTTATGAAGCTCTAAAGAGGGTACCACCAGGAAAAAAAATATTTCTAATAGGAATTGGAAGCCAAGCCACCACGTCGCTATGCTCACCCGTGGCTTGGCTTGGCTTCTGCAGCTCTGATTTCAATAGAAAGTTTTTTCCCCTTAGAGGCACCCCCTTTGGAGCTATTTCTCAAGTGATACTGATCCCAGCCATGTTTCAGCACCAAAGTGGCAGGGCTAGCTTCCTCAAGCAATTCTAGGTTAACCCCCAGAAATTTGCAAAGGTTTGGGGGTCAGGAAGCTGAGTTATGAAGCTCCAAAAGCGGTGCCCCTAGGAAAAAATACTGCTATTGGAATCAGAACGTTGAAAGCCAAGCCACAGGCGGGCTGTGGTTTGGCTTCCAATTCCAAAAAGAAATATTTTTTTTCCTAGCTGCACCCCTTCTAGTGTTTCATAACTCAGCCACCTGAATCCTAAACCTTTGCAAATCTCAGAATCACTTGAGAAAGGTCCCCTGCCATTTTGATCCTTCTGGACCCAGGGGAGCATAGTGTTTATTTTTTTGTGTTTCATTTTGTAACAAAATTACTTTAAAATTCATTACAAATGAAGCAAAATGAAAGTACTACAGAAACGAAACAAATCAAAACAAAACACTGTTTTTCCATTTTGTGCCCATCTCTAGAAAACTTTGAAGAGGGTAGACACAGGTCAGAATTGACTTGACAGCAGATTAGCATGACAGTTAAAAATTTAAAGGCAATCAAAAGATATTAGTGTCAGAATGAGTTCTGAGATTATTTGAAATAATTATTTCATTATTTATCTAGTCATTTCCTACAATGTTTTAAAACCATCTTTAAAGTTTGAAGAAGGCACACAAACATGATTAAAATAAAATGCAATTCAATACAAATACTTGCAATATTTACAATAATGATCTACTGGGTAGCAAAAGCAAGCAAGAGGCATATCATTTGTTCTTGCTTTAAATTTCAAAAGAGCTGGAAAAATTCTGGCATCATCTGCACATGGAATGCAGGTCACAATTGATTCAATGGGTCACAAGCCAGCTGTCTTTATCAGTCATGCAGACTCTGTTTTCTCTGCTCAGGCTGAACTGGATCAGGTGAAGCCAATGGTGTAAACCATCTGTCATGAGTACAAAAATGGCAAGTGCATATCCCACTGCAGGGGACATGTGCATGTTCCTGACTTAATGCTTGCAAAGACCAGTATCATATCCACAGGATATTAGGGCTAAAGCAAAATTTTCAGCAAAGACTACAGAATCAAAAGAATTTGTGATTTCCCTTTATTCATTTGAAAGCTGGAATTTATTTTTTGTAAAGCCCTAATGATAGGCATTATTTATTCAATTAATTAGCGGCTTCAAGTCAATATTGCCTTGTGTTATCCTGTGTAAGGGTTTCCCGGGAATAAAATATTTAATCCTTTTTTGGGATGGTGCTCTAGAGCAGCACTACTGGCCCAACACTACCTACCAAATCTTCTTGCAGGAGGAACGGTAGGGAATTAAACTGCCAGCCACTAGCTTCACAACCAGATACTACCAATCACTTGGGTTGGTTTTCCATTAATGAATGGGGGAAATTGTGATGATATGTAATATACATATTTTGGCAATCATCTATTATGTATGAAATACTTTTGGTAAATGACATTACATACAGAGAGACACATGTGACTAAATATAGGCATTTAAAAGCTGCAGTAGTATTTACTTTAGTAGTATCCTGTTACTGCTTAATGCAATCAGAAAGAGAGCTGCTGATGTTACTATAATTATTGATTTTTTTTTGCAACTGCTTTTCCAGTGAGCATATCCTTAAGAAAGCAGTAACCTTTTTGAAACATAACTGAAGTAGCAGCACCACACTTACTTCACAAACTGCCATACACTAAAATAATGAAAGTTATACCACTGTTTTGATTATTGTAGATTTTGCAGTTGATTAAAGATTTTTGAATGCCTTTTCAAACTCCCCCAAATATTTTATCCACACGTGTAATTGTAAGATTTTCTATATACTTTATCCGTAGTTAATCTAACCAATTTACTTGAGCAGAATATTCAAAGAAAGAGGAAACTTAGCTCAGTGAGGTGAATAATTCTGTCATTTAGAAATGCTGGAAGCCACAAAATAATATCTGCTAACAGTAGAAAAATTAGATTTCTCTATATATACTTGCAGTATATATAGGACTATGTGATGTATCGGCGAATTATGCAAGCAGATCCCAGTAAGGCGGCTTCCTGCAGCTGACTGATGGTGACTTTGTCAACTCCAATTTCTTCTAAATACTTGCTTTGCTCTTTAGGCACTGCACCCAGCATGCCAATTACCACTGGGACCACCTGTACCAGTTTATGCCAGAGTCTCTGAAGTTCAATGTTCAGATCCTGATAGCAGGTAATTTTTTCAAGTTGTTTCTCTGCGACTCTACTATCACCTGGTATAGCAACATCAATGATCCACACTTTTTTCTTCTCCACAATCACAATATCCAGGGTATTATGCTCCAAAACCCTGTCTGTCCGTATTCGGAAGTCCCAAAGTAATTTTGCATGCTCATTTTCAGTCACTTTTCCAGGTTTATGATCCCACCAGTTCTTTTCTATGGGCTGACGATAGTTCTGACACAAATTCCAGTGGACCATTTGAGCAACTACATTATGATGCTTTTTGTAATCAGTCTGAGCAATTTTCTTGCAACAGCTCAATATATGGTCGATAGTTTCATTTGCCTCTTTACAGAGTCTACATGTGGGGTACTCAGCAGATTTTTATATTTTAGCCTTAACTGCATTTGTTCTGATAGCTTGTTCTTGAGATGCAAAAATCAGGGCTTCTGTCTCTTTTTTCAGTGTTCCATTGGTGGAGCCATAACCAAGTCTTTTCCTCATCTACTTTTCCTTTGATTTTTTTAAAGGAACTGCCCATACAGTGCTTTATTATGCCAGCTATCAGCTCGTATTTGCATTGTTGTTTTCCTGTATTGACCCTTTGTTTGCTTTACTTTAAATGCCTCCTTGTTCTTAACCTCAATAATTCTGACTCTGTACTATTTTTACCTAATCTGCCAACACATGCTTCTCTTCTTCAACTGTCTGCTTCACTTCCAAAAGACGTCTACCACCTAATTGTCTAGGTAAATACAGCCTGTCAACATCACTGCGTGGATGTAATGCATAGTGAATGGTCATAAGTTTTCTTGTTTTCCTACCAGACTGTCTAGCTCGATCTGAGTCCAGTTTATAATGCTAGTGGTATACTTGACGACTGGTATGGCCCAGCTATTAATGGCCTTGATGGTGTTACCACCATTCATCTTACTTTTTAATACTTTTCTAACCCTTTGGATATATATATTTTACTGACCACATTTTTCACTTGCCCATGCTTGATATTATCTAATTGCAGTATGCCCAGATATATACAGGCTCCAGACTGCTGATACTTAATAGCTTGGCCATTTGGCATTTCAATTCCTTCACTCTCAGTGATTTTTCCATTTCTCAGTGCCACTGTGGCACATTTGTTTAGTCTAAACTCAACACTAACATCAGTACTGAAAATTCGGGCTGTGTTGGTCAGTTAGTGTATTTCAGTTTCTGATTTTCCATACAATTTAAGTCATCCATTAGCAGTTTGGTACCCTAAATTTGTTATCTGCAAAATTATTGAGAGGGGAATCAGGACAATACTAAATAGCAGAGGTGACAAAGAGTCACCTTGAAAAATCCCTCATTTAATGCTAACCAATCCGTAGCTTTCATCCCTGACAAACAATTCTGTTTTCCAGTTCTTAATCGCATTTTCAATTAGGGCACTAATACTTTTACATATTCCAATGGCATCCAGGCACTTAATAATCCAACTATGTGGTACTGAGTTGAAGTCTTTTTTTATAGTCAATCCAAGTCATATATAAATTAGTTTTCCGGGCTTTACAATACTCTAGGATCATTTTATCAATGAGTAACTTGTCTTTTGTGCCTCTATTTCCCTGTTTGTTTCCTTTCTGCTCTACTGGCATGATGTTATTTGCTTCCAAATAATCCTGGACTCTATCAGCTATGATGCCTGTCAGCAGTTTATACATAGTTGGTAAACACGTTATTGGCCTGTAATTTTCAGGTATTGCTCCTTTTGTTGGATACTTCTGAATCAAATTGGTTTTGCCAGTTGTTAACCACTCAATATAACCTGTCCTCAACATTTCATTAAATTGTTGGGACATTTTTCCATGCAGACTGGTCAGGTGTTTAAGCCAAAACCCATGCAGTTGATCATTGCCAGGTGATGTCCAGTTTTTCACTCTCTGCACTCTTCTGGTGATCACAACAGCTAAAAAAATTGAAAGATATGATGCTAGATTTACTCAGTTTAAAGATATCCAGTTGTTTCAATCAGATCAAAGAAAGTTCTATCAGAGTTTTAATCAGAAGATAGGTATAAAAGATGAAAAGCCTGAAAAACCAAACCATTCAGTTTTGGAAAGACATATGGGAGACTGAGAAAGACTATAATAGAAATGCTGGATGGCTCCAAGATTTTGAGAAGAAATTCCTCAAGTGCACAATGGACCAACTAGAAATAACAGCTGATATGATGATGATGATGATGATGATGATGATGATGATGATGATGATGATGATGATGATGATTTTAGTTCCAATGCCAGTAAATAGAACCAACAATGAATCCAACGATATACTGGCTCTTATTCTCTTTGGTTGTGTGGAACAGGAAACGTAGTTACATTGGTCCTGAATTTAAAATAGTAAAGAAAAAATGAGAAAAACTTCATATCCATTAAAACTGTTTAAAACTTTATATCCCTTAGAAAAACACATTTATTGCTCACTCTTATTCAAAGAAAAATATTTTATCATCACATAAATGTCACCAGAATTAGGTTACATATGAGATATTAAATTTGCACAACGTATTTTTTTCATAGAAAGGAAAATGGAAGTCCCTGCATTATTGAATCATATGGCTTGTAAAGTATGCATTATAAACCAAATCCCATGAGGAGCTCAAGGGATCATTTTCACCCTTTATGTTACCATATGATTATGGCCAATGACTGAAATCCTGTTGCTGTGTGTAATAAGTTTCAGCTAGAGTAGGATTATTGAATAAATGAAACTTACAAAGGTGTTGATTCACCAAATGGTTAAATGAAATTACTCTAATTGTGACTTACTACACCAACAAGATTTTAGCCAATGAGTGCTCATTGTAGAGATGGAGGGGAATTATTTGTTTCAGATCTGAAGAGCAAACCATCTAATGTACAATTTCTAAATTAATTATAGAATACAATTGTCCTTACAGTTTCAAACTTTCTTGAATATAGCTATTGATCATCAATGAAAATGCTCACAAAATACTTTCATTAGAGGAAACTATTTGTTTTAAAAATTGTGCTGGAGAAAGCAGAGTACCAAAATGTACTATGGAAATTTAATTGCAGAAATGAATATATTTGCAAAGACATTCACTTGAAAATACAAACAGATGACAAAACAGGAGGGAACAAATATATGAATGTAATTGATAGTCTAATATTTCTGCTTTCAAATGCAGTCAAACAAACATGTGAAGTAAAAAAAATGGAACACAGAAATCTCTTTTATTCTGAGCCAGGACATTGTTCCATCTGCCTTGGCAATGTGTATATTGTGCAGTCACAGCTGTGAACCAGCCAGGAATCTTTCTGAGAACTGCTGGGCATGAATCTGGGACCTTCCACCAGTGCCTAAGCCAAAATACAGGTATACATGATTACAATGCATTCTCAGCTGAGTCATAAGGGAACTATTCTGTATATATGGAAGAATGAACAATGATGGAACATGTAAAGGGCTTGTGAAATATTTAGTCTTCATTTGGGAAGCACATTCTTTGAAATACTTGATATGGTAAAGTCCATGCTGAGGTGAGGGTGAAGGAGAAATAATAAATGAACGGTGAGAAGAAAATGTACATAGTAGAGAAGGGAAGGAAATAAAAAACAAAACACTGTTTCAGCATTTCATTATGTAACAAATTGTTTTGTTATATAATGAAACAGTTGGATGCATTTCTTTAGTAAATGAAATGAAACATCATATTTTTTCCTCTAGGAATGAAACAATAAGTCCTAGAGGAACCAAAATCGCAGGGTTGGTTCACTGGACTCTTCCCTGTAAGCCCCTGAAATCTGGAGAGGTTTGGGGTTTAGGGAGCTTAGTTATTAATGTTCCTATAGGAAAAAACTCTAATTGAGTTGAAAGCTGATAATAGCCCAACCCCACCCCACAGGGGAGTGATTAGTGGCTTGCTGACTCAATTAGAAATTATTTTCTCCTAGGGGGACCCCCTTTGGAGTTTAATAACTTGACCCCCTGAACCCAAACTTCTCCAAATTTCAGGGGCTTACCCTGCAATTTGGGTGCCTCAAGGACTCTGGGTAGCCATTAAAGAATCATTTTGTTTTGTTTCATTCCAAAACTACTTTAAAAATTCATTGCTAACAAAATCTAAAAAAACAACTAAAAAACTGAAACATTATATTTTTGTTTTGTACCCATCTCTACGATATAGTTAAAGAATAAATGTATTGCTGAATATTTTTAAATACATGTTTACTTACAAATTAAAAGACAAGAAGCCCAAGAGAGCAAGAACTGTGCAATAAATCAGTTATAAATTTGCATTTAAATTTTCATATTAATGTGCTGAAACTCCAAATGGCGTTATAAATATAACACAAAGTACTTGCGAAAGCATACAAGAAATTTATTATCCCAATTTTTTAGAAATTGTATTGTTGGTACATTGGGCATCATCATGTGAGGAATTGTTTGCATATTTCTTGTATCCATAAAGGTTTCATCCACTCCATGCTATCTAATTAGTGAGATACAATGGTAGCAAGTAAGCCAGAACCTTTTCTAAAGTGATAAGTCAATACCTCATGTGGATCATTATAATAGCCTTTTTACTGTTTACAAGGCCAAATGTTACTATTGTAGCTTCCCAGATTTCTCTTATGCCTCTGCCCCCTAGCACAACCCATGATCATGTGCATAGCTGTCATTTTTAAGAAAGAATTTCTTTACATATTACCTACCTATACCTTTACCTCAACCAGACAGGTTCATGACAACTAATCTAAATGATGATACAGGGGGAATAGACAAATTTTGATTAAATGAATCTCAGTGTTCAAAGGTCCTTGATTTCATGTCACATCTGACCAATCTTTGGCTTGAATTGTGGATGGTAAATAATGGTAGTAAATTGACACAGAGATAGGCAATCTCCCAGGCATGGGAAATGTGGTAGCGTGGAATATGACTTTCCAATTTGCAGGAAAATGAACAGCCTGTAAAATGAAACTAAAATAGATAATTTATTATTTTTAAAAGTTTGTTTTGGCCTATCAGTTGATGCTAGCTGTAACAATCACCATAGTTAGATCCTGCTCTTATGGAATAACAACAAAAATATAACAATAAAAGCCACCTTGGGTCCTTCTGGGGGAAAGGGTGGGATAGAAACAGTCTAAATTAATTAAATAAATAAAACTCTGCTCATTTGAAAAACAAAACAAAAAAGGGTTTTGCAAAAATGGGAAACTGTTCATAAGATGAAACATGTGAATTCTTCATACTATCTGGAATGAGCATTTCAAAAATGAGACAAGCAAACAACAACAACCATGCTGAAGAGAATAAGGATGCCAAATTTCTAGTGTTCATCTTCAGGGCCAGCACCAGTTCCTAGCAGAAGAAGGTCAAGAATGCCTTAAGGGTAGGAAGAATCAGAACACAAAAGGCAAGTGTGGAGCGCGACCAAATGGCTACTTCTGTCACTGGCACTGTCTGGCACTGGGGCTGCATTGCCCCCCGCAGCGAAGTGCCACAAGATGTGTGCTTCATAGGCCTCACAAGGCCTGGGGCGAGGGCAGGGTGTAGCCCTATATAATGGGGCTTCACCTGCCACCTCAGAACACGCAATGATCCACCCGCCCACCTGCCTTGTTTCAATGGTAGTGTGGCTCAATGTGGTCACCTTCGGGGGCCGGATAGGAATTTTACCCTGCTCCCCAGATTGACTAAGGGAAGGCAGGGATTTTTTACCTATCCCGTGGGCAATGCAGAGAATAGAAGCATTCAGTGATTCTCAATCGGTTATCAAATTATGCTCTTCCAACCCCAGGGCACTACAGATCCTGAGATCACAGTCCTTGGGCAAGGAGGCTTCTGAAACCCACCTGGGGCAGGGACCGGCCACTGATGGTACTCTCACATCTGAGAGGGGGGCAGCATAGCTTCAGCCAGCTGAGGGGGTGCCACAATGGGATGCCCCCCAGGGGCCTAGGGACACGGCCACCTTGACAATGCTGTTGGCAGAGGTCCCTGGTACAGATAGGCACGAACAGAAAAAATTACTTTTCGGTTTTTCATTGTGGGTCCGTTTTGGTTTGTTTTCATTTTTCGTGAATTTTTGAAAAAAATCCGTTTTGTTTTTTAGTTTTTAGTTTTTTGTTTTTACCCGCTTTTTGCGCGACTTAAAACATTTCCGCGCGTGGACGTCCCCCAACACCCCAGACCAGAGGGAAAACACTAAAAATGATGCTGGCAGAGACACAGTATAGAGTAGGTACGCAGGGAGGCTGCAAAGGCAGTGGCGGGCGTCCAGGGCGTAAAAGGCAGCCGCAGAGTGACTGCACTGCGGGGCAGGGGAGGGTACTCACTGAGAGGTACGCACGCACACAGGGAGGCTGCAAGAGAAATCTCTTCTTTCTCTCCCCTAAGAGCCAGGCTGCAGCCAGCAGGAACTCAGAGACACACACCTGCCTGGCTGGCCTAAAGTAACGAGTCGCAGAGACAGCAATCCCACCCTAACTCCCACCTCAGACTGCAAGGAGGACGGGGCTGCCAAAGCTTTTTATGCCCTCTGTGGCTGCCACACCTACCCAGTCTGCAACCTGGGCATGCTATTTGTTGAAATTGTCCAAGAATTTACATGATCCCATCACATGCCTTGCATCCATCTTGTGGCTGGAATCTATTTTGTGTCATCCTTAAAGGGAAAAAAAATACATTGCGATGGGAGAAAGACAAAAACAAACATTTTAAGGACCACACCCCCCTGGTAGGTACTAATTTCGAATAATAATCACAGTGTTTTTACGGATGTCCAGGGCATTTTAATGCCCAAGAAATCAATATTAGGCATCTGGGAGGCATTTTGGGTCAATGTCCGCTAATTCCCCTTAAAGGAAAAAAATACAGCGATCTGAGAAAAGACATAAATGCACGTTTTAAGGACTCCAACCCCCCTGGGAGGTATTATCTAAGGAAGAATAAATAATTATCGCTGGGTTTTTATGGATATTCAGGATGTTTTTTAACATTTAAAAACAGCTCATTTCATTGTGTGTCACCATTAACGAAAATAAAATGCAACGAACGTAATTTCCATGGTTCTGTTCGGTTCGTTCCAATTTCATCACAATTTTTGTTATTTGTTTCATTACATAACAAAGTGAATAATGAATAACGGAATGATTTTTTTTTGTTTCATGCCCATCTCTAGTCCCTGGGTGACCTTCTGGTTATAGCAGTTCCCTGCACCAGGTAGCCTCCTCTGGGCTAGAAGTGATGATATATAAATAATCAATAAAGCATGACCTGAGTTTTCAATCCATGAAGTTGTCTTCCCTATTCTTTCAACAAACGTTTCAGATAGTGAATGGAAATTTCTGGATAACTAATGTTGCCTATGGGCTGCCTCAGATAACTAATGTTTCATAATGCCTTGCAAGAAAAGTGTGCCCAGAATGCATTGCAACCCTCTGTAGTTTGTGGAGGGGTGGGAGGAATTATATATTTTTTCATGGTGTTTTGGAGCCATTCTGGACATTTTTTTGCTAAGGGATTTGGACCTTTCAAACTTGGAAAGGCAGGGAGTTAGCTTTTATTAATCTTTGCACTGCTTTTCTTTGCATTTTTGGCAGAAACAAGCTGGGGTAGTCTTGCTGCTTGTGTTTGTGTACGTTTGCATTTTCGCCCATTGCAGTTGGTGCAGGAACAGGCTGGGATAGTCTTGCTGCTTTCATTTCTCCCTGTTTACAATCTTTTTCATTGATCTGCAAGCTAGAATGGGCTGGGGTTATCATAGCTTGTGTGTGTGTGTGTTTACATTTTTCCCCATTGCACTTTGGGTGGGAACAGGTTGGGGTAGTCTTGCTGCTTTCTTTTCTCCATGGTTGCAATCTTATCCCATTTGCATCAGGTGAGAACGGGCTGGGGTTCTTTTGCAGCTTGTGTTTGAGTATGTTTGCATTTTTCCCCATTGCATTTTTGGTGGGAACATGCTGGAATAGTCTTGCTGCTTTCATCTCTCTATGTTTGCAATCTTTTCTCATTTGCAGCAGTCAAGAATGGTCTGGGGTTCTCTTGCAGCTTGTGTTTGTGTATGTTTGCCATTGGAAGAGATTCCCGGGTGATCTTCTGGTTCCAACAGTTCCCTGCACCAGGTAGCTCCCTCTGTTCTAGAAGTGATGATATGTAAATAACCAATAAAGCATGGCCTGAATTGTCAGCACATGAAGTCGTCTTGCCTATTCTTTCAACCTGGGGGGGGGGGAGGCAAAGTCTCCTATAAAATGCTGGATGGGGAGAACTACATATGAAGCGGTAGAAATACAGGAAAGAAGAAAGAGGTAACACAGAAGGAGAAAAAGCAGAAATATATTGGTTTCCGATACTAGAGTCACTTCTATTTTTAAATTTACCAATGGGAGTTATACAGATTTCCAGCAATAAAAAAAATCTTGTTTTCATTGTAAATACCCTACAAATATTTCTAAACAATATCATAAAAGCCATGTTAACTATCTGAAATCACCAAGCAGTCTCTCACTCATATAACATAAAAATGCACATAATGTGTATTGAACTCAGCAGTTTTGAAATTATACCTCTTAACCCAAGAGTTCCTTGACATACCCACAGAGAGCATATAACGGTCTGTAATAAGAGCACTTTATACACTACTCATTTCCCTGCATAGATTATCATTAGGTGTGAAGCATTCTGTGAAATCCACGTGCCCCCAAATAGCACAATGAAGAAAGAAACTTAATTCAAACAGTGATAAGAAGAAAATAAGATTATACAGTCTTCAAACTGAATGACCTTCAAAACTTATGCCCCCACCCTGATTGGCAGTGTATGTGTTTTTCAGTAGAGGTATCTCGGGAGTCAAGAACTTTATGATTATTATTTGTTACAGGTAAAGAAAGAGACCAGAAATAGCTGCTTGATTCAGAATGGATGGACTGTATAGTCTTCAGAATCTATAGTGAAGTCAAAGGATGTGTTAACAGCATTTAATATAGCTTCCAAAGTGTACCGTATTTTCCATCTATAAGACACTCCCCATAGATAAGACAAACACAACTACTTTTCCAACCTAAAATGAGTTTTGCAACGCGCCTGCGGTTCTCCCCTTCGTGTACTTCCATGTATAAGACAACCCTCAATTTTTAGTGTAACAAATTTAGGCAAAAATATACATGGGAAAATACTGTATTTCCCTATCATTCTGCTTTGCTACATGCTGCAAGGAATTCACACAGTAGCAAATTATAATCTTTCTTAGGTGAACTAGAGATGGGCACGACATGCCAAAATGGCGTTTGTTTCAGTTCTTCGGCCCCTGGGCCCCCGCTTTGGTTCTTTACCGTTTGGGGGGCCCCTGGGGGCCACTTCATTTTCTGTTTTTCAATTTTCGGGGGAAGTGGGCCGCCCGCTGGCTTCTCCACTCAGCGCTGGGAGGTCGTCCCCGCCCACCAGTCAGGCCAGCAGCGGCAGGGAGGAAACAGAAGTTCCAGGGGTGGAAGTTCAAGCCAACGCGCTCTCCGCCTTCCTGGCGCCTTAAAGGGACCTTCCCCATGCCGGATGACAGAGCCGCCGGGGCAGAGAGGCGAAGGGGAGACTTGGCTGCCCTACGCGCTTTCAAGACCGGCACGGGGAAGATCGCTTTGGGACCCCCGTTCAGTCCCTCTGCATGCAGAGGGGCTGAACGGGGGTCCCACCTTCCCCGCGCCAGTCCTGACAGGCGCGCTGTCAAGACTGGCACGGGGAAGATCCCTTTGGGACCCCTGTTCAGTCCCTCTGCATGCAGAGGGGCTGAACAGGGGTCCCGCCTTCCCTGGGCGGGTCATGGCAGGCGCGCTGTCAAGACCGGTACAGGGAAGATCCCTTTGGCACCCCCGTTCAGTCCCTCTGCATGCAGAGGGGCTGAATGGGGCTCCCGCCTTCCTCACGCCGGTCATGACAGGCGCGCTGTCAAGACCGGCACGGGGAAGATCTCTTTGGAACCCCCGTTCAGTCCCTCTGCATGCAGAGGGGCTGAACGGGGGTCCCGCCTTCCCCGGGCGGGTCATGGCAGGCGCGCTGTCAAGAGCGGCACAGGGAAGATCCCTTTGGGACCCCCGTTCAGTCCCTCTGCATGCAGAGTGGCTGAACGGGTGTCCCACCTTCCCCGCGCCGGTATTGACAGGCGCGCTGCATGACCCGCACGGGGAAAATCCCTTTGGGGCCCCCGGGGCACTGGAGCCGGTGGCAAGCCTGCCAGGAGAATGATCCCACAGCCACGGGAGCGCTCTCCTGGCTGGCTTGACAGCGCCAGCAGTGCCCGGAAGGGCTGGGGGGGATTTAAAAAGCCCGCGCTTCCCCCACCCCATCAGGTGGAAGGAGAGAGTGGGCTTTTTAAATCTTCTCTCCTCCTGAAGCTAGCACCGAGCGGCTACTGGGCACTGGCTCTGGGAAGGGGGAATTGGGGAGAATTGGGGACTTGGAGGGATCTTCCCCACATGAGCCATGGCAGCTCCAGGAACTACCATGACAACCCGGGTGGGGAAGATCCCTTTCAGACCCCCTTTCTCCCCTCTGCATGCACGCAGAGGGGAGAAGGGGGGACTCGCAGGGATCTCCCCCCCCCCACGAGCCACGGCAGCGCCGGACACTGCCATGACAACCCGGGCGGAGAAGATCCCTTTCAGACCCCCTTTCTCCCCTCTGCGTGCACACAGAGGAGAGAATGGGGGAATCACAGGGATTCCCCCCCCCCCCCGCGAGCCACGGCAGCACCAGACGCTGCCATTACAACCCGGGCGGAGAAGATCCCTTTCAGACCCCCTTTCTCCCCTCTGCGTGCACACAGAGGAGAGAACGGGGGAGTCGGCTTCCTCAGGAGGCTGAGGCGATCTCCTCCGCCCCGGGTGACAGCTGCCTGGCCTCCACCCGGGGCGGTGGAGATCGAGCCCGCTCTTGCCTCCGCGTGTGGAAGCGAGACCAGGGCCGATCCTATCTCCTCTGCCCCAGGTAACAGCTGTGCTGGCCGTCACCCCTGGGCGGAGGAGATCGAGCCATGATCCCACCTTCGCTCGTGGAGGCAAGACCACGGCCGAGCCTCAGGCTGATCTCCTCCGCCCGGGGTGACAGCTGTGGTGGCTGTCTTGCACCCGCGGCGGAGATTGCTGGAGAGGGAGCCCCGGTCCTGCCTCCGCTTGCGAGACAAGAACGGGGCTCTCTCTGACAGTCCTCCCCCCTGGCAATGACAGCCGGGCTGTCCTGGAAGTGAAGCCAAACTTCCGGGGTAGGCTTTTTTTCCTCTTCCTGGTCGCTGTCTTGCTGCCATCCCGCCATCTCTGAAGGACTTCCGGGCCGGGCCAGCACGAGGTAGGTCATCACATGGCCATTAATTGAAACGAACCGAACGAAGAAAATGTTCTTGGTTCTGTTCGGTTCGAGACTGGCCTGTCCAAATTGTTGTTAGTCATTCCATTACGGAATGGAACGGCTAACGACTAACGGAAACGAAAAAATGTTCGTTCTGTGCCCATCTCTAATGTGAACTATTATTTTGATAATATATGGGTACTGTCATGTCCACTCTGTTGCATGGCAACCCTTTCCAGGTTTTTCTACTAGAATGGTGATGATGAGGACAATTTTATCTTGTATATCTTGAGGAAGGATAAATTCTCCAGCATTGGCAGTGCTAGGGTAACTGACCCCCTATTACCCCCTTGGTGTTTTTTAAAAATTATTTTTGAGAATTTTCACACCACCTTTCTCCTTGGAAAAGCCCCCAAAGCAGCTTACAGTAATGAGGGACAATATACAGTCCAGTACAATTAAGACATATTCAAATTTAAGAACAGGGAATTGATGGGTACCTTACAGCATTAGAAAGCAACATTAAAGCTAAAAGAGAACATGAGCAATTAAGAAAAGTAAACAAATTCCATGTAATCATGTACGGCAGACCATCTAAAATTTATGAGGGATGAGAATTAACAATTGATAACATAGTATCAAGGTAATCACACAAGAAGAGATATGAACACAAAGTTATAAGTGGTTATATACATAAAGTCTGTGTAGCCATCTATGGTAGAATCATATAAAAGACACAGGAAAGCTTTCCTGAAGAGAATGG
Source organism: Phrynocephalus guinanensis (assembly GCA_037367245.1). NCBI lineage: Eukaryota > Metazoa > Chordata > Lepidosauria > Squamata > Agamidae > Phrynocephalus > Phrynocephalus guinanensis. Next base: position 43,905,581 of record CM074735.1, on the reverse strand, counting down.
TCTTTGCCTTTTTCCGGAAAGATAGCAGGGATGGGGCAGTCCTGGCCTCTAGTGGTAGGGAGTTAACAGAGTCTGTGTGCACTGCAGCAGTCAAGAAGGCCCTTTCATGTGTTCCCACGAGACGTACCTGTGAGGGCGGTGGGATGGACAGAAAGGCCTTTCCTGATTACCTTAACACCAGAGCCGGTTCATACTGTGAGATTCAATCTTAGAGGTAGCTAGGACCCAGGTTGAATTGTGCTTTCTAGATTAAGGTGAGCACTTTGAATTGTGCTCAATAGCTGATTGGCAGCCAGTGGAGCTGCTTTAATCGGGGTGCAATGTGATCTCTGTACCCCACTCCAGTCAGCAATCTGGCTGCTGCATTTTGGACCTGTTGAAGTTTCCTGAGACTTATAATCAGAAGTCCCACATAGAGCACATTACAGTAGTCCAGCCAGGATGTCACTAGTAACCACTGTAGCATGGATAGGTCTTTCCTCCCTTAAGGATATTTTCCTCTATTGTTGTTGCTTTTGCAATGCCGCTGCCAACAATAGCAACTGGGTAGGCACCTTACACTTAGTCTCCTTCTACCTAGTCTCCTTCTAGAGCATAAGTAGTGGTCATGGTGGTGGGAAGAAAGCAATCCCAAACAAATGTTGGAGCAATTTTGGAAATGACTGCGCAAAGAGGACTGCTTCAGAGAGAGTATACAGACATATAACACTAAACCTGTTATTATTTTGTATATAAATCTGTACAGCCTGAGAACAAATAAAAAAGGGAGGCTAAGCTTCAAAGCCACTTCTCCCACAAAAACCAGACTTGCTCCTCCACTGTTGCTGGTCCTAATATATCTAATGTACCAGGCCCCTGAGAGTTCAAGAGCGCTCTGAGACCTTTCAAACCTCTAAGTAAAGAAACCCAACTTCAGTATGTTCAGTAAGCCCTTGGTTTTAATTAGGGCTACTTTCAGACTTCACAATCCAGTAATAGCCATATTTTTTGCCCTATTTTTTTTTTGTACCCAAGACAGCAGAACATCTTGAACCTGGGCACTCAAATATTTAGCCCTTGGGCCGTCAGAAAATCCTGGCCAATGGGTTTTCTGATGGCCCAATGGCTAAATATTTGAATGGTCAGATGTGGCGGTATATAAATCAGATGGTGCAGTATATATACATTAAATCAAAAATAAATAAATAAATAAATAAATAAATAAATAAATAAATAAATAAATACCCTGGCCAGTGGATGAAGCTACGGGATAATCATTTCATCTTGCTTGCCCTCAAAGCCTCTCAATTATCAATGTCCAGAGCTCTATAAAAGCTTTTTTTACAATCTCACTGACCAGATTTTTCTACTGCTGCTGTTCCTTCCCTTGTTTGCTTTATTTTACCTCACCTGTCTGCATTTTAACAACAACAGGATTTAACACATGTACACAGCAGCGGGGTTAGACTCAGTTTGGGCATCTGAATGTGATCTTTGCTTTTACTTTTCAATGGTAACAATTTCAATTAAGCTTATAGCAAGTAAATAGGCTTTAGAAGGGGCTGGGCTTGTACAGCATTGAACCCGGGGACCAAATGTCCATATTTTTTATGACCAAACATGAGTGAAATTTAAAAGATTGTTAGAAAGATACAGCAACCTTACCTCTGCAACAAACCTGATCTGTGAAAACTGATTTGCACTGATTATGAAAGGAGGGGTATGAAGCCCTCTAACTGACTGGAGTAACAGCTGTGGTGAAAATGAAATGTACCATAGACTCTACGGATGAGAAATTCAAGGTATATTCTGCAGATAAAACCTGCTGATATGAAATATTAATGGACTGCCACTGAGAAATATATTGTTGAAGCAGCATTGTTTTCACTGTTTAGGCTAGGTTTCATGGAAAAAAATATGATGCACACCTCCTGCCATGGGTAGACTTATATACTTACTTATTTCTTTTGAAATAGACTTGCTATCTCAGCTCAAGGATGATACACATTTCATGCTGTACATTACCGCAAAGAACCACTTGCCGTTTTCAAAACTGCTGTTCATTTCTGGAGAAATGCCATCAGGGAGACCTTTGTGGGTTTGTATAAGATAAGGAAAAACTAAAAAATGGTGTCCACAAATGCTTGCAGCAATGGCTGAACGCCAGTACCATAATTCAGAGCTTGACTTGCCCCCACTCACCCCTGCTCTCTCTTTGATATTGTTCATTTCTATATGTTTGAGGTCAGAGAAAAAAAGTGCCAGAGACAGCAGTGGTAGAATAATGGTTGTACAACATCAAGCACTAAAGACATTAAAGGGGAAGAGCCAACCAGAGGTGAAGTTCCTGCTCAGTTCTTCCTAAAACTTGAACACTGAGAGTCCAACCTCTTTTCTACACTCAGCGACTGAATTCCAGCCCATGATTTCTCTCATAATAGCTAGGCTTCAGAGGTGAAACCATCTGGGGTGAGGGCCTGGCAAGAGATGATAACTTCAGAATGTTCCTGCCCCTCCTTTTATCCCTTCGAGTAGGATGAATATATGCAATTATTTCTGATCATATTGATCTAAAAGGTGATACTTGCAAATCTCTGTATAATTATCAGCTGCCATCTCTTCTACTCAAGAATTGCACATTCATTAAAATAAATACATTAAAAAGTCCAGAAAATTTCACAAGATTACATTTTGAATGTTAAAAAAGAAGAAAAGATATGTAGAAAATGAAATGCTACCTACGACAGAATCCTGGTTATTTTATTGATTCCTCTAGAGGGCAGTGAATAGAAGAAAATGGAATGTTAGACTAATGCAGTCCAGACACACTTAGGGTTATTCAGTTTTGACAGAAGAGTAGTAGCACAGTTTACAATCAGCTGCATGAGCTTCCAACATGAAACGGAGATTCCTTTTGCCATTTGAAAAAAAAATTGGCTTGTCCCTTTTCTGAGGCTAAGGAAATGCACTTAGGAAGCATAAAATAACAGGCTGATGGACAAACATAGACACAAAGAACTCATCTAGTGCAACTCTTTTTAAAAGTTTGTGTAACAAAGCAATTCTTATCACATTTTCTCCATTTTGTGCATTTCAAATCTGTAAAACAGCATTGCGACATGAATCTGAATTTAGAACACGTTCATCTACTTTCCCCAACTGGGTATGTTTCCTACTTCTGGGTGAGATTCTTTCACTAGCCATACTCAAACCAGTCCTTTAGTTCTATTTTAACAACATCCACATATACACATAGCTGCCTAGATGCCCTGAGCACATCCAATCTCGTCTGATCTCAGAAGCTAAGCAGGGTCGGCCACACCAATTTCTCCTGCCAAGAAAACTCCATGAACATGGGGTCACAAAGAGTCGGGTCACGATTGTAATGACACAACAGCAAGAAGAAGAACAACATATATACATACAAATAATGGCGAAAGGCCCAATAATGCTTTAAAAGTTACATGTAATAATTTCCTGAAGAACGAAATCAAGTAAGAAATAGCCACACTGGTACCTAAAGATGGTCATGTTAACCAGCCAAATGTTTGGATATCAGAATGAACAATACATAATTGAAAACTGTGCAGCCCAACTGGCGAAGGAAAGGGCTGGGCTGTGAGGGGGGGGACCAAAACAGACCAACACAAGTGCACACTACAGCTTGTCTGGAGAAAAAAAATGCAGCCATGACTGAAGTTGCAGCTGAAGAACAGTATAGATTCGAAAAAGGCAATGATTAGGGGACTGGAACACCTTCCTTACCATCTGAAGCTGCAAAGGCTGGGCCTCTTCACTCTTTAACGACATCGTCTAAGAGGTGACCTGATAGAAGTTTATAAAATCCCTATCAGACAGCACTAGAACTAGGGGGCACTCCATGAGACTTTTGGGTGCTAGATCTCAAACAAATAAGAGAAAGCACTTTTTCACCCAAAGTATCACTGGTCTGTGGAACTCCCTGCCAGAAGAAGCAGTGACAGCTGTCAGCCTTGGCAGCTTTAAGAAAGGATTGGACAAGTTCATGGAGAACAAGCGTATCAACGGTATTAATGGCTATCATTACGGATGCCTAAAGGCAGCCTCCGGGTTGGAGAAATAGGCAGAATATCTCTCAATGACATTTGCAGGGAATCGTAAGCAGGTGAATACATCTGCTTGGGAATACCCTGAAGCAAATGGTGAGCCACTGTGTGAGACAAAATTCTGAACTGGATGGGCTGTGGCCTGTTCCAGCAAGGCTGTTCTTACATTCTGATGCACTCACTTTGTATCATTCATTACAATCACCTGCTGATGTAGTGTCCCAGTTCAGACCTCAGGAAGTGTTGAGGCTATGAATCATGTAGACATTCTGCATTCTTCACTGCTTATACTAGAGATGTTATCCACGCATTACTCAGTGTCCAGAATCTCAGGTGGTTATTTTGGTTATTCACAAGGCATACATCGCTACAACAAATTGCTTCTCTTTAATAAGTTTTCCCCTGTATTTCCTGTTATTTCCCAAGTAAAAATGAGTGGCACACAACAAGGAATACAAATGGGAAATTGTTAAATAGCAGCAATGCACCACTGCAATTTATGCCTCTGCACTTGCACTGGCATAAATAACCGATAGGATTCTGGCCATTAAAACATGAACAGTGTCTTGTTCTGTATGGCATTAATGATATGGCACTCAAATGACAGATGACCTTATCCAGCGAGATGGTATTAGCTTAGGTACAGTTTAGGCATATTTACTTGGGCTTGGAAGATTTTACCTGTTCTGCCTTTTATACAAAGAGTATGCCATTGTATTATGCTTGTCTTGTGTGCATGCTTTTATTGTTTTTTACGCTTTTATTTTGGTTTTATGTGGAATGTATCTTGTATTTTATCTGGTCAGTGACTTGGAAGTGGTTCTTCTGTAAGCAAGTGTTTCTGAGTATAGAGGTTTATAATCAAATAAGACTTTGCAAAATCCAAGACCAAAGAGAGAGAATTAAGTGAACCTCAGAACACTGGCTAGCAAAAAAAAATCAAGTTACACCTGAAGACAACAATGAGGAGCTGCTTTTATTATATCTCTGTATATAAATTCAAAGCTGGACAACCAATTCAATGATTGGGAGCTAACAAAAAAGCTCTATGCTTTCCGGACCATAGAAGATCACTGTTCCCATTCTGCTGTGATATGCTACAGGGAGAGTTGTTGATTCTAGTATGTTCAAGGAGCACATTTAAAAGCTTATAAAATCAACATGCGCTCAGAGACCTGAGTTGCTGTATTGAGATGAAGTAATATCAGAGCCATGAAAATGTAAACTGTGATGTGGACTGTTTTATCTAGAATAACCACAGCTGGAAGTTGTCGCCCTAGAAGTTTATTATTATTATTATTATTATTATTATTATTATTATTATTATTATTATTATTATTATTATTATTATTATTATTATTATTATTATTATTATTATTTTACACTGCTGGCCAAAAGCCAACACGGCAGTTCACAGTTTTAAAAAATGATGTGCAATCACCAGCACTCTGGAAATATTTGCAAGGCTACCTTCATTATCAGGAAGTTAATGAGAACACTCAACCATCTTTAAGCCAGCTTGCTATATGGGATGGGAAATAGGCTCATTTCAAACAATGCACAGTTCATGCTTTTGATCTTTTTATTCACATTGACAGCAACAATCAATAGACAAGTGCAATTTGTACTCTTCAAAAAAAGAAAAACATACCTTAATTTAACTCATAGGAGTTAGAGCATGACTTGCTTTTTAAATGTTCATGTTCCCCAACAAAACAAATTTATATTATGATACTAGCTCTGTTTTGATAAAAGGGTACTTTGCCTGGAGTGAGTTGGTACCTTATCAGCACTGCCAGATCTTTTCAAGGCTAGCTATGAATGTCATGACAAGGTGAATGACATCTACCCTGCCTGGGGTGTCTTCAGAATACAGTACTGACAAATTCTGTATCAAGTTTAACATTTTATTTATTTCTTTTCTACACTAAGTTACATAAAACAAATATAATGCTTGTCTTCTGCCGTGTTACTGCTTCAGTCACAGTTTTTCCCAACATCTGAGCTCAATATAATTCATATTTCCCTTCCCAGCTTAAATCAGCATACTTTCACACTTAAGTTTCCTTACTATCTCATCCCTCTTCTAATTCTACCTATTTTACTTACATCTATTTTTAATACAAAGAATATAGCCTATCTAATCTCAACAATCTATTCAAACTCGCTGTTTAGCTCTTTAGTACTAAGCAATTTAGGATAGATTCGGCTAACTACATATATTTTATATATAATCCAGAGTATATTTACCCATTCTTCCAAAGAATGCCTAATTCCAGCAATCATCGCTAATTCAAATTAATATTTTATGGGCTATTGTAAGAGAGCTGCCGCCAGGTCTATATGTTTCACTTTATGCATAGAAGTCCTTATCTATACCTAACTGCCTCTATACTTTTTTTAAAAAATCTAACAGATTAACATTTATTTATAAATCAATTTTATATTCACATTTTTATTTTCCATTTCCCATATCATATAAATTAACTAATGGCCTTAGAAAATCACAATATAGAAAACATTTTTATGTAATAAATTCACTAAGCCAGAAATTCTTTTTTTTTTTCAGTTTTCCCTTTTCCTGCCAAGTCCCTTATCTTCACAGTCCCCCTCCCTTGTCAAATCCCTTATCTTCATAAATTGTTGTATTATCTTGACAGAAATCTTGATAGCCACTCTGCTACTGAAAAAGTCCAGGATTTTCCTCTTTTTGGCACCCACATTAAGTAAGACAGCTGTGGTTATCATATTCCATGGACTTAGCACTTCTAAGCGTTTAGTCTGCACCATTCCTGTCATATTTGTCTTCATGCTGAGATCCACCCTTTGTTCTGGTTTGATGTCTTGATTTGAGCTGATTTTAGTAGATGTGTTTATCATATTTGTGAATTTGGCATATCCAAAGATTTATCCTCTAAACTGGATAGAATTATGTTGGCAAAATTTTCTTCAGAGATAAAATATTTTTCCACAAGAAGGAAACAGTAGGCAGAAAGGCAAGTTCATGAAATAATGTGAAAAGAGTCACTTCTTCTACACTTGTCTATCAAAATATTCACCTTTTTCTTTTATCAAAATATTCACTTTTTTTTTTCTTTTTTTTTCTTTTTTTGCTAAAAACTGCTTCCTCAGAAGGGGAGTTTAGTGCTTCTTTGAAGGAAAGATTTTCCAGATACCAAGGAGAAGCTTTGCATAGAAAGAGATAGAAGAATTCTACTCATAACATAGCAAATATTTACAGCTTTTGATGTCTGGCACCAACAGCTCCATCTTTGCCATAGTGAAGGTCTCCCCCCAGTGGGAGATGAAGCATTTTCCTGCTTCCACAAAGTTCACTGCTGCTCCCTTTATGGTCCACGGTTGTTGTCGCTTCTTCGTTTCCCCTCTGGAAGAATTCAACTTGATAAGCTGGAGCACATATCAAGTTGTCTCGCCCTGGTGTAGCCGGAACAGGAATTTCTTTTTGTGAGGATATTTATGAGGGAATGGGCTACTTTATAGAAACTCAGTGCTTTTTATAACCTTGCATAATTGCTGGATTCTGCTTTTTGTTAAATGGAAAGGTCTACTCAGGCATTACCTCCCAGGTTCTCGTCAACACATGAGCAGCAGCAGCCCATTCATTGATGCTTTCTGTACCTGGGGAGCACCATATCTACTCACATGCAGGCCTTCTACATGAACAAAAATCTCAATTTTCCATGGATTTTGCTCATGTCATTTTTTTGCTCACCAGCAGGAACCTTTCCTCTGGAGAGACTTACTTAACGTATGTTGTGGAAAATTATTTTTGATGCTGGGATGTGTCAACTAGAGATGTGACACATAATTGCCTTTTTTGTTTTTGCTGTTGTTGATTTTCTAAGTCTGGTGAGTCTGGTGATGATAAGCCCATCTGCTTAGATATTCCCCTCCATCAGTGAAATGTCTTGGCTTCCTGTCAAAATGATTACTCAACCACATATTCCCTTTCCATTTTCTTACTTTCCATGTCTTTTTCTGTGTATAAAACTGTCTTTTCCAGTGAATGCTGTTTGGGAAAACGTGTAGGAATATTAATGGTCCTGCGCAATCTTCTGCCCTTTACAGGTCAGTCCCTCACAGGAATTCTAGCAATCCTACACAGGTAAATATTGCTCTGATGAGAAAAGAGCAGTTTTCCTCCTGATTTTTCTCTGCAGGCAAGAGACTGAAGGATTCATGTCAGTAATGTAAACTCTTTAACTTGTTTATTTAAAAAGTCAGGTGTTGTTAGATGGGTCATCTTGCTAATGCTAATAATGGGTGCCATGAACTAAATTTTGATTTGTGGCAATCTTTTCCAGAAATTTCTAGGAAAATTCCAAAGTAATTTATCACTTCCTTCTTCTAGTGCCACCTACCCATTGTGCAGCCCTAACTTTTCCAAATTTCAAGGGATCCCGTAAAATTGCTTGGGGAAGCGAATCCTGCCATTCACATGCCTGAGATCAGTAATTTTTCATTGAATATTTTTAAAAATATTTTAAAATATTCAATGGAAAACTGATGGTGTGCTGCGGGTTAAACCACTGGGCCACCAGGCTTGTTGACTGAAAGGTTGGCAGTTTGAATCTGCATGACTGGGTGAGCTCCCATTGCTAGTCCCAGTTAATGCCACCCTACAAATTCAAAAGCAAGTAAAAATGCAAGTAGATAATTGGTACCATTTTGGTGAGAAGATAATGGCATTTCATGTGTTTGTAATCAAATCAAATCAAATCTTTATTACGGTCATAGTCTAGCAGAGGAAAACAAAATAGAAATAAATAAAATATAATACAAATAGCCAACAGGCCCATCACAGACCAACACAAGGCCAAATCCCAATGGTGCATCCCACTAAAGACAATTTAGCATTCTAATAAATTAGAGTAGGGATATGACAGCAGGAAGAATAGAAGTACAAGTTATTCCATGGAATCATTAAAGAGCATATACAAAGTGCTTGTACATTTAGCCATGATGGCTACATGTCCACCGAAGTACATATGTGGACAAATCCTAACTCTTCAGCTTACAAATGGAGATGAGCATTTTCCCCCTAGAGTCAGAAACAACTGGCCATAATTGTCAGGGGAAAATCCAGAAGATGAGTCATAGCAACTGGACTTCTATTCTTGAGAGATCAAAACATTTCACTAGTCATCTAAGCAGCGTTGTCAGTCAGCTGATTGGAAGAATAGTAGAACATTTTGATCTCTCAAGAAAAGAAGTCAAGTTGTCAACTTCCAGATAAACTCACCTGGATGACTGAGAATCTTCAGAGACATGTCAGGGGAAAACTTTATCTTTACTTTTCATGTCAAAGAACTTGTAATTATCTATTGGATTATCATATTCCAGCACTCATTCTAGTGCCATTTAGGAAGCCATTAACTAGAACATTAAAGCAGAACAAGATATATAGAAACAGCTATCTCTGTCCTTCATGAATTCAACTACTGTAGTTCTTTTTAAGATAGCAAACCATACATCTCATATGCAGTATGAAGAACCTGATGTCTATTGATTGGCTCTGCTGCTTCATAGGAAGTAAGCAACCATTCTTTATTCATTTTCTTCAAAGACACAATTTCTGTTTATATGCGTTGAATTATCAGTGCTACTGAATTCCATTCAAGCTTCCATTTCTAGCTACAACTGAAGTGTACTGCCTTACTAGTGGACACCATTGCCTTATTTCACTTATGTCTTCCCACAAAATAAGATATTTATTCATGTTTTACAAATTCATAGTGAAATAATTACAGTGGTACCTCTACTTATGAGTTTAATCCATTCCAAATGCATGCTCATAAGTTGAACAACTCATAAGTAGAGCAGCCGTATCTAAAAATCAAATCAATCAATCAATCAATCAATCAATCAATCAATCAATCAAATAAATAAATAAAATGTAAGTAGAGCAGATCACATATAAAATTTGTAAGGCAGCAGTTAAAATGCCAATGGTTTTTCACTCTCAAGTCGAATTGCTCGTAAGTAGAGCCACTCATAAGTACAGGTACCATTGCATATAAGGGATGCTTTGATCCTGCCCTGTGCTGGGAGGAGTGGCTTTGTCCACCCGACCAGTTCAGACAGGTTTGACAAGTCATCACATGGTCAGGAATGGACCAACACCACCCTGCTATAGTGGGTCATGGGGTTTGAACGGGGCTGAGGACATTTAAGGACTCAATGTCAGGCAAATAGCCTCTGTGATTGCCAGCACTCTACTAAGAAACTCTGCTGTTGAATAGCGCAAAGACGTCACTATTTTCACCATGTGTCCTGCATTGTTCTCAGTTGCTTCTTCCTTCTTCTTCTCCCCTCATTTTACTTAGCATTGCCCCCTTTGTGCTTGCCTTGCCTTGCCTTTTAAAGCTGGGAACAGCGAGCTTTTATTGCCCAAGTAGGATGCTCACTTCAGCAGCCCTTTGTCCAGAGGTGCCCTTTGTTCTCTCTGTCACTCTAACCTCCCCACCCTTGTCCTGAGCTGCACCCACCTTTGATATTCCCTTCTATCAGCTTTATCTTTGCTCGCTCACTGCCTCAGCAATTTATCCTGAGCTGCTCCTTTTTCTTCCCTTCCCTTACCTCTACTTTTGCTCAATTGCTTCCGTGTGTCTTGAGCTTTTCTTCCTGCTAACTCACAGTCAATGTCTATCTCTCTGCTGATTGATCTCATTCACAGCTGGCAGGTGGGGTGGAGAGGATTCCTCTGCTTGGCTCTCAGCCATCTGCTTGCACCTGGCTGGGGAATCACAGCTTTGAATCATTTCACCGTCAGATCATCTGCAGGGGTACAGCCAACTGGCTTTTGCCCCCATCATGGAGCACCACATTTTCAAGTCCAGCAGTGGAGCCGGACTGGTTGGGTAGCATGGCTGGTACCCAGGTTGGCTGGGTAGCATGTTTACTGCTTGCTCCTTCCTTTTACATCTCTCCCTTCCTTAAGAGTAGCAAAATATGATGTAGCAAATTGGCAGCCATCAACAATAATTAGGAATACATTAGGATAGTAGATATGACAGACCAGGAGTGATTAATAATGTTCAAGTTTAACTTCAAGTTCAAGTTCAAGTTCAAGTGTGGGGGGTAGGCACTAGAACCCTCTCAACAATAACTATTTGAACACCACGTAGCCACTTGCACTTTCAGGCCCCCTTGTGAGAGAAAAGAACACCAGTGACATCCTGAATTTCAGACAGTAAATTGTGACCCAATTTAATCCCACAAACATGTCTTGACTCTTTATTTCCAGGATGGGTGGACAAGAGTTGCTCTGATCCAGCCCTGTGCTAGAAGGAGCGGCTTTGTCCACCTGATCAGGGGAGACAGTTTTGACCAGTTGTCACATGGTCCAGAATGGACCACCACCACCCTGGGATAGTGGGGCATGAGGTTTGAACAGGGCTGAGGGCATTTAAGGACTCAACACCAGGCAGACAGCCTTTTTGATCACCAGCCGTCTACCCAACCTCCCTCCCAGTAAGAGAATGAGAGTAGCTGGTCTCAGAAGGGCCAGATGGGAATTTTTGGTTGCCACTCTGATTGGCCATGAGTGACAGTGCATTTTCGCCCATCCCATTCTCTTGTGCGCAGTGTAGGTTCTTCATGCATCCGGTCACACTTAGAGGTCTGTGCAAGTGGCAAAATGACATCAGGCTAAAAGTAGATCTAAAGATCAAGTTTAAGTTCAAGTTTAAGTTCAAGTGTGGGGGAGCCACCAGGACCCTCTCAACAATAACTATGTGAACACCACATAGCCATTTGCACTTTCAGGCCCCCTTGTGGGATATAAGAAAGCCAGTGATATCCTGAATTTAAGACAATAAATTGTGGCCCAATTTAATCCCACAAATTTGTCTTGACTCTTTATTTCCGGGATGGGTGGACAAAGCTTCCTATCCATGTCAGTATCCCTGGTAATTTCTCCTACTCATTCTACTCAAGCCTTAGTAGTATGACTATTACATTGTGTTCTTGTCATGATTGTGGTTTGTGCATGTGAGAATATTTCTAAATTATCTTTCTAAAACATGATAGCATGGTACTTGAGCATGATAAAAATAACAAAACATCAATGAAATGCATTAATCTCAGGTTTCTGCTTCCTTTATTGCTTTCCCCTGCAACTGTCAGGAGAGAGTAAACATATTCCATGATATACATTTACATCAAAAAAGTCTTTAGCATCTAATGTATTTTATTACTTGAGTGGATAGGAGTTCATCATTTTTACAGTTCTACTGTATTCTAATAACATTTGATAAGGTTTCCACATATATTATTGTATTATTTATTTATCTGCCACTATGCATGAAGTGCTTATATTGGAAAACGTACTTGGTGATATAGATGCAAAATAAAATAGCATCAGAGTAAAATATAGAAAGAAGTTTAAACAGAAAAATGGAATAATGCCAAACTTAAGAAACATTCCTTTACCATTTAAGTCCATATGTTAACAATAATTTCCTCTACATCTTAACTGTTCTTCAATACATTTATATGTCAGTCATTATTTTTCACATTCTGACCCATCATTAAATCATTCCTGGAACAAATGTTCAAACATTTATAGGTTTAAAACATATTGTTAGATGTAATGGCAAATTAATATGAGTGGTATATTTTTAATTTTTTTTATCTACTTATAAGAAAAATTGAATGAGTAAGTTTTATTCTGCCATAAAGATAAAGGCTATGAGTTAATGGTGGGCTTGTGCCAGGAAAGGGCATAATCCAGAAGAAGCTAGCGGAGGATCAGAAAAAACCTTAATGAAATAAAATCATTTTTATTTCACTCTTTATGGTCCTAAAAATCAACATTAGACTTAGAACCAGAGATCAAATACTCTAGAACAGTGTTGGCGAACCTATGACATGGGTGCCAAAGGTGGCATTCGGGGCCCTTTCAGTGGGCACCTGACATCGCCCCTTCACAGCCACCTGTATTCAGGTTAAATGGCTGTATTCGCACTTTGCCAATAATTAGTGGGTTTTGAATTGCACTTTGGGCACTCGGTCTCTAAAAGGTTCACCCTCAGTGCTCTAGAAGTTCTTCTTCAGGAAATATATTACTAGGTCTTACTGCTTTTGGATACCTTTTTGGTCCTTTTTGGACATTTTTGGTACTTTTGGGTCCTTTTCCAAGGAGAAAGGCAGGTTAAAAATGCTCTAAATTACTCTAAAATAAGTAAATACTGTGAGTTTTCTCCTGAAAAATATTACTAAAAGCCTTATTTATTTTATTTATTTATTTACAGATTTTTTTTAGCAACTCCATTCCCTTGAGGGCTGGATCATGCCTCTGGGCAGAAAACAGAGGGGTTAGCTAGAAGGAATTCTCCACTAGCTCTGCCAAGGAAGGAGCTCCTCTCCTTCCTGATCTCTTTCTACTCCAAGGCAGCTGATGGTCATAAGAACAGCCACTGAACTTCAAGATCTGGTCAATGAATATGTACTTTTCCCTTATTCCATTTCCAGATTTATTTAAGTATAAATGGCTAGGATTCTATATATGCAAACTGGCCGCCTTTTTAATTGCCATATGGGATAGAACAATGTTTTGAATAACATTTAAGTAATAGTTTTTACTGTTGAAAGAAAGCTATCCCATAAGATATGAAAATGCTTCATATTGCTGGTGTTTCATAACCTGGGATAATGATTTTCTGTGAACATACATTTGACTGTAATGTTTTATTGGCATATTCGTATATTCTGCTTTTCTTTTCTGGAACTGCCATTGGTCTCCAATATTTAGTCTAACAAATTTTCACTGCAGTTGTCATATAAAATATAAATGGTTAAACTCAAGTCAATATTCCCCCTCATATAGTTTAATAAGAATGTTAATAGATCTAATTTCATCTTTATCAAATTTATTGTTTTACTCATTGTGCTATTTTGTCCAGTATCTGTTGTAAAGAACATTAACACATGAGAGCAAGTTTGTTTGTGTCCATGGCTTGTAATATATTTCTGGCATCTATTGTATTAAGTACTGTTTCTTCATTACATATGCTTGTCTCGATCATTATATTAATGTGACAACATCTTTGTGTTGTAGTTCTATAATGTTCTAAAATAGAAGAATAGATTCCATAGTAAACATGAAGCATTTTAAAATGCCTTACCAACTCCATTGCCATTTGAGCAATGGGGTTAATGGCACTATTATAATAACAAAATTAGAATCTGAAAGATGTTACTTCTTTTTAGACCACAATTCCCAGAAATCCCCATTGTGACTGAGAAACTATAATTCAAAAAAGGGATTTTTCTAAAGGGAGGTTTACAACACTTGTAATATTCTACAACGGACATGGTATTTCACTAACAGTTTACTCTTTAAGCTTACATGTTTAACTAAAAAGTGCTTTAGTACTAATTTAAAATGCAATTTATAATAATCTGGTTGATTAAATACTATTTGCCACACAGTTGTAGTCAATATCTGCCAGACTGCAATATATTTACCTGCCTGGTAAGTCACAGATGGAGAAGTGGTGAAGCTAGGCAAGTTGCATTACTGTTTCACTCTTCTGAGAAGAACTGGCTATATGTCAGACTAGGAAATGATGGAAGGACTACAGGGTGAACAATTTATTGTGTTGAGGAGCCTCGTGGCGCAGTGGTTAAATGCCTGTACTGCAAGTAAAACTGTGCTCACGATCTGGGTTCAATCCCCGGTAGCAGGCTCAAGGTTCACTCAGCCTTCCATCCTTCCGAGGTCGGTAAAATGAGTACCCAGCTTGCTGGGGGGGCAATGTGTAGCCTGCACTCTGTAATTAAAATTGTAAACCGCCCAGAGACTACTTGTAGTAGTATGGGGCGGTATATAAGCAGAACACTTTGCTTTGCTTTGCTTTGATTCTTCTAAAAAAGTGAATAAATGAATTATGACAATTCCATAAGAAATGCTGAATGCAGAAGCTTGTTGGGCATTGTGGGATCTAACATAGTACACAGGTTTGTATCCTAGCCTTAGCTATCTGACAGTGTAACAAATCTCCCTGGTGGAAAGGAATCCCCCTGGGGTGGTGGTGGTTGAAGGATCCACCACTACAGTTTCAGGTGCTACAGACAGGGACTTCGCGGTAGTCAGAAATTACAAGGAAGGTGGATCTATTTGTTGCTATGTGGCATCACGTGAATCTAGAATCCACTTATTTGTACATCCTGAGGAAGTCCGTTTTTTTAAACAATTCTCAGCTTTATTCACTGTCAGGCAACAAAAAAATCCCTCATAATATAAGGCCATATAACGTACAGTATTTTCATCTTTGAACTCCAGGACCTGCTGTAGTAATCTGGGGAGGCTATCTCTTCAGTTCACCAAAGCAACTTCTGAAGTTGTAGCTCTATACATATAAATCTTTAGAAGAATATTGTCCTACATGTTTTTGTTTGTATATTGGTGGGGGATCAATCATACATGCACAGCCTCAAGTAATATTCTTAAAAATTGGTTCCTTCCCTAGAAATAACAGATTCTTCTCTGTTCAACCTTCAGAAGCTCCAGAGACAGGTCAGAGGCATATGTGAGACTTAGTGTTGGAAGTAGATAGATGAGCCCAAATTAATTTGGACCTCTCTCTATGAAATTCATTGCACAGTCCTCCTCCCTACTCCTCAGACCAGCAGAGCCACTTACCTTCTGCAACACCTTGCAGGGGTCCTTTGTTGCTGGTGGTGCATCAATATGGCCGAGAACTCCTACAACAGCCAACCACTCATCAGCTGCATGGAGAGAATCTCCATCCCCCATCCTCAGTGGAGTGGTGGGTTGCTGGAGGAGGTGATGGCAAAGGCCCCCGGTGTTTTGAGTTGTAAGATATGTGGCTCTGCTGCCCCAGGAGATGCATAGTGGGATCTTATAGAGAGGGACCTGATTTAATTCAGACACATTTCTGGTGTGGATTATACCAACCAAAACATAGTTTTTCAGTCTTATTCCTTTTAAGATATGGTAGTCTTGTTTTGACATTAAACCAAGAGAATGAAATGGAAGATTGTCACAAACCTCTGAAATCAACTCATGTGGAAAAGACCAAAGTATATTATTAACATTTGACTCAATATTTTATGGGATTTTTTTGTTTGTTTTAAAGTGGAGTTTATGTCCATGTTGAAAAGGAGGTATGTCTCCAAAAGTCCTCTGCTTTTTCTAGTGAGAGTAAAATTAAAATTTGAAGGGGGGAAAAGCTGTTCAAATTATTATGCAATAAGCAGGTTTTAGGGGAGGAATTGTGAGAAATGAAGAGACTGAAGTCATGACATTAGATTTTAAAATGCCCTAAGGACCAGATTACTGTAATTCCTACTTAGTGAGGTTTACACAAAAGCTTCTCTGTCAGTTGCGATCGACTTATGTGTGTTTGTTTATGGTTTTGCATAATACATGGTGCTGGCTGTTGTTACATTGATTTGTACAAAGTGTTCTTTACAAGTGCCAATCTTTAAGGGGCACTGCATTTGGTATCGGCTTCACATGCCTCTTTTTAGCTCCCCTTTCAGCCTTTATTTTTTATCCCTTATATTTAAATATATTTAATGAACTTTAATGAACTGAGTAGCACTTTAGTCTCACATTAACCTTGTCACTTAGGTCAGTGTTTTTCAACCTTTTTTGGGCAAAGGCACACTTGTTTCATGAAAAAAATCACGAGGCACACCACCATTAGAAAATGTTAAAAAATTTAACTGGCTGCAAAACATTAACAGTTTTTTTTAGGGCACTGTAGGCGAACCTATAGCATGGGTGCTAAAGGTGGCACTCGGAGCCCTTTCTGTGGGCATCCGACATCATCCCTTCACAGCCACCTGTATTCAGGTTAAATTGCTGTATTTGCCACTTTACGAAAAAAATTAGTGGGTTCTGAATTGCAGTTTGGGCACTCGGTCTCTAAAAGGTTTGCCATTGCTGGTGTAGGGAGAAGCAGGACAGAGGGGCCACAGATTGAGGCAGCCCGCTCTCTAGCACCCAGTTCCCACTTACCTGTGTTGTTTTTTTAAAGACATTTTGCCCTGCATGGACTTCTGTGTCCAGTGGAGACCTGAGAAGGGGCACTGACTCTCCAGGAACACAAATAAGACCCAAAAGCCCATCTTGCTCTCCACACTGTGGCCAAGGCAGATGCCTTCAGCAAGTCCAGCGACAGGAGGGGAGGAGGATGAAGGAAGGCAGGAAGGAAAGAAGGCAGAAAGTGTTCTGCTTGTATACCGCCCCATACCACTTCAAGGAGTCTATGAGAAGGAAGAGGACCCTTTTGTCATAGAGATGCCCACGCAGCTAAAATTGTCTCTCTGATCCCCTCTCTGTTTACACTTACACTTTTTTTACACACACACACACACCTCACAAATCCATCCTGCAGAGTCCAGACACACACAACTTCTCACCCCCCCCCAAACACAACAACAAATCCATCCTCCAGCCCAGGCCCTCCCAAGGCATCCCTATCAAAATCTCACCCCCACCCCTCCTGCACCTGGGGATGATGGGCTGCGCAGTTGAAGGACGCCGCCGGGCGGGCGGGCAACCTTGGGGTCCCACAGCGGGGTGGGGCGCTGGCCACCCGCGGCACCAGGAAGCCCAACACACCCACACACCCACCGAGCCCTTTTTTGGGAGGAGCCCGGGGTCTTACAGGAGCCGAGCCCCCCCCCCTTTGTCCCGCGAGCGCAGCAGATGCCCGGCAAGGGCGCGCGGCGGGGAAGGAGGAGAAGAAGAAGAAGGGTAAGCGAGCGAGTGACGGCTTTGATAGCCAGCCAGCCAGCACGCCAGGCAGCCCGCCCACCCATCCAGTCCCAGCTCCTCTGGAGGGGCCTTCGAACTGACCCCCCGCGCCGCCCAAGGCAAGGTCACCGAGGAGGGGAGGGAAAAGGACTGGAGCCACGACACCACCGGCAGCGCCCCTGAGACCGGCTAATAACTGTCCATCCCCCTTCCCCTACCTCCTTCCTGCTACAGTACTTTCAAAGAAAAACTTGTCCCCACCCAACCACCCACCCCAGCATAGAGCTACTATTACCCGGCGGGCCCAGGTAGTTGAACCCAGGCTCGCAATCCGACGTTCGAAGGTGATCGGATCATAGATAAGGCTCCACGGCGATCAGATCTCTTGCTCCCAAGCCAGGAGCCTTATTTGCGATCTGAACGTAGACACTGCTCCGCAGGGAGATCCGCTGCAATCCGATCTCGCCCACGCCGCAACTTTCAAAAAAAGGTGCCCGCAAAGAAGGCGACCTAACGCGCCTGCCCAGAAGAAGGCAAAACGGGAAAGAGGCGGCGTGCCGCCCTGAAGTTAGTTCTGGCTCGATCGGGCGCCCACACCTGCCCGTCTGGCCGTTGGAATCGGCCCCTCGTTGTTTCCCTCAGGCCCTCAGCCGCTCCCTTCTCCTGCCAATGATTTTAGGAGTTAGCGAAATGGGAGCGTATATGGGGAGGCTCTCGACTCTGTAGGGGAGCCTGCTTTCATCCGGTGTGTTTGCCTTCTTTGCTTTTCCGTTTGAACTGCTCTGCTGCTTTCAGTTCAGCCGTGTCTGCACTTCCTGGTTCCTTCTAAGCCCCTTTCCGCACTTTCTAGTTCTAAACAAACAAACAATCGGCTGCTCCTTCACGGCACACCAGGCAACATCTAGCGGCACAGTACTGTGCCGCGGAACAGCGGTTGAAAAACGCTGACTTAGGTTATGCTCAAAGCTGGTGTTGGACAAGTCCCCCGCCTTTTAACTGGGACCTTTGGCTATACAAAATAAATCTTTCTGTTTTCTTTTCTTTCTTTTTGATACTAGCAAGTGAATTCCAGGGCCAGTATCTTAGTTTCCCTTAAGAAACAAGTCCTGCCTGCAGAGTAACACGAGCTTACAGCCATTTGCTTAAGCATTGCCACTGGACAAGTGATAATCTCCACAAAGCAAATTGGTCTCCTGCTTCCCCAATAGCAGTGCTTATTATGTGCTGTGTGATCGTAATGCAGATAACAATGTGCAATAAAAGGTGGCACAAAAAATGGAAGTCGTCCTGGTGACCTGGATTTGATACAGAGATAGCACAGAGGGGGACAAGAGAATCGCTAAGGGCTGTACATCATCTGAACCCTCGCAAAAAGAGAGTCAAAAGTCAAGAGGAGGAACTCAAAAGTGTATCATGGAGCAACGCAAAAGGAACTAATCAGTACGACATTATTTGGAAAATCCACTGGCCTTTACACATATTTATGTCTCCAATTTCATCCCAGGTCACACCACCAAGTCCATCATGTACAGCTGATCTCTCTGATACTGTTTGGAACTACAGGACACAAACAAAACTCATGAAATTAGAACAGGCATTTAATAAACCTCAATGCCTGCTCAACATGGTGAGGAAATCTGACAGAGACAGGCTGGTACCTGTGAACAACTTGCTACAACACAGACTCAAAAGAGAGAGAAACAGTACATCTCCCCAATGAGAGCACTGAGATATATCATCTGTGACCTGCAGACCACTCCGGATTACAGTATATCCCTCTCTGAGGCTTTGCAGAGCTAGATCATACTTGCATACAGACAACTCCAACCTTGAACAACTACTGGCCAACAACATGCAGCACAGTCTGGAGACAGCAAACAAGATTCTGTCATAAACCTAGATGCCAATTGTGTCCCTATATCTACAGGGGCAGTAGCATCATCAAGGGTTCCAATGTCAGCCCTAGTATTAGGAGCTCAGTGACTTCATTCTCTGATGTGATTTACTATATCCCATCTTCTGTCAGTACTGCCTCTCTTTTTCCTACAGAAGAACAATCTGTGTGCAAAAGAATGAATGAATACAAATCTGACATTAAAAATACAAAAAGAGAACAATCAGTTCCATTAAACTTAAGCCTCTCAGGGGTCTATATTACCTATCTTAAAAAGGCTTTCTTGGATTATTCACCATGTTTACTTCCAAATAAACAAAAAGAAAATAGTTTACAGTTAAATTATGAACATCTAATGTATCACCTAGTTTAACCATATAAAATATGCTAAAATCAAAACACTTCTCCTTTTACTTCTATCAACACAGGGCCTTTTCACACCCCTAAGATCCGCTGGTCCCTTAAATTCGGACCAAAGATTTTAGGGGTTCGTTGCCCTTCCTTCCTCCCCACCAGAGAAAGAGGGGAAAATGCAGCTCACCTGGAGGAGCCTCCCAGAGCTCTGTTTCTCTTCCGTGTCTCTTCTGCTTGCTTTTTTTCCTCCCACCTCTTCTCTTAAAGGGGCAGGAGGCAAAAAAAAACACAAGCAGAAGCCAGGAGAGCCCCGCACTGACCAGATTAAATCCGGACCTGGGGATTTTCACCCACCTCAAGCAGGTACAAGAAAGTGCAGCTGGGTCGCGCTTAGGTGGGTGGGGTCGCACTTAATTGTCTGCAAAGTCCAGAGCTGGTGGGAAAACACTTGTAAGGTCCGGACCTTGCAGCCATTTCCTGCGGAGCTTAGGGGTCGTGTATAAAGGCCCACAGATGTTTCAAGCTACAAAAATCAATTCCCATTTTACAAAAGCCTTGACTGTGACTAAAAAGGTATATTTTATAATGATTGAATGGATCACTGTATTCTCTTTGAGATTTCGACATCATTTTATCCAATGAATGAATTTCCCAGACCTGATTGGACATTAACTTGCCTACCTGCACTACTTCACTTCACTCCAAAATTCTAGTTTGAACCAACATAGAGTTTTATGTTCATCTGAACCATCATATTCAGTAAAGCTGTATTTATGCACTTTTGTGAAGTAAAATGTGAAGCATATTTTGGTGAAATTAACAATCTTGCATGCACGGTAACACTTTCTCACTAGCCAACCAGCAAAATTGTTTTAGTATGCTTCTGACTTGCCCCTTCCTTTCTGTCTGTCCTGCTTGTCTGTCCTGCTTGCTTTGCCCTCTCATCCCGTTGATCAAAACAGACGTGTAATTTTCTGGTCCTGCCCTCTGAACCATGGGGCCAGGCTGGTGGATTCCCACATGGCTGAGGCTGAAATAATAATAATAATAATAATAATAATAATAATAATAATAATAATAATAATAATAATAATAATAATAATAATAATAATAATAATAATAATCTTCTTCTTCTTCTTCTTCTTCTTCTTCTTCTTCTTCTTCTTCTTCTTCTTCTTCTTCTTCTTTGTGGAGTTATTTTCTAATATTCCAAAAGGCTAGTTTCATTCTGCAAACAAAATCGCTGGGATTTTTAAAGCTATTTGTTTCTTAATCCTTTCCCCCTGTGCTGTAGTTGGTTGTTTTGCATTTTATACTCTGCTAATTATCAAGGAATCACCAATGTACAACAATACAGAGGGTGAAATGTGTAGAAAAGTTGGTTAAATTGTTGCAGGAAAAAGTCAAATACAATATGAGACAATGAAAATTGAGGTGTTTGACACCAATTGGGAAAACTACAATTACTGATATATTGGGACACGGAGCAAGCAAACTATGAAGTTATCTTTATTCATAGTATTGTTATATAAAAAGAAAATAAACTGTACCTTGTTTGCATTTCTTCTTCAGAGTTCTGTACACCATTTTAATTTGATGCCTGAAAAAGAATTATATGTGTTTAACTCTTTTGTTTACATTTTTATGTACCAGTTTAACACACATACACAGATCTACTTATTATGACTCAATACTCATAGTTCATTACAATCAACTGTTACTGAACCTCTTTGGAGCACAGTTGTCTGCAGGAAAGGGAACTTGGGGGAAAAGTCATAACAGATATTTCACTCCCAGATAGTGAATGCTTTAATAAGACAAATAATAAGATAAAGCTTGAAGCATTCCTTCAGAGAATTTGGCTATTCTACAAAACCATTTGTAAATTAAGAATTCAGAAAACTAATGCAAGATTAATGCATCAGACACAAAAATGCATACTACTAATGTAAAACCTAGACATTAATTCCATTTCCCTGGGGCTTTTATCTCCACACAACTCTCAAAGGACAAAATGTGTTCATATCTGCAATTCATATATTTGCATTTCACCAATATTTTAGCAATATTAAAAAGGGGAATTTACATCTAGATTAACTTTGTTTCTGCCTTCATCCCAGTACAACTGGAATCTGAAGTACTGTAAGTAAAATTAAATAATAATCCTCAGGCTTGGGACCATAATAAATCTACATTCTGGTGGCACTCAAGACTGATTCATATTCAGTGTTCCTGTTTGATAATTCAAGGGAACACGTGAGTTGTATCAAATGAAAAGTATTGTATTTGAAGAGATGCAAGGATTCCATTTTCTGATGTTTGTTATAAAATGGTTGTTGTCATTTAGGAAATGACTTGGGCAGGACACCTTCACACAAATTAGGGCTATTAAGTGGCATTTGTTAGTATGGGAGCTTTGCATTGGGCATCATTGCTAATGGGGACATTCTACATTAGCAGTTTTTAACCTTTTTAGTATCTCCACCTCATTGAAAATGTAGTCTAATTTATTTGTTAGAAAATTACATGCATTTTAAAACTCTTTATATACTGAAAAATAGATACAAATATATACTGACATAAAATTAAAATGATGTCTCAAATTTCAGTGGCTAATTAGTTTATTCATAATAAATGTTGAAAGCAGTGTTCCTTTGTCAAAAAAGCAACATACATTTCATGTCTTGCATTTAAGCAATTTCTATTATATTCTTTTATTTTGTTTTTATATGAAAAATTGATGAAAATCCCATTTCACACAGATAGGTGGTAGCAAATGGCAGAGGTGTCTGCAATGCTACCTATGTCAGTTGTGGAAATGGTTCCAACTGAGCACACAAGAATTATTCCAAATCCATTGGAATATATGAGCCCCATAGTTCAATAAGATCATCTTTTATTAAATTACTGTCATTGGTAGAATTAAGGTACAAAATATCGATCCATCTCTAGTCTTTTCCAATAGATCCCATGGAAAAAAATATTCATGAAAAGATGCACTCAGTTGTTGCAAATATATTACACGTTCAGGAAAATTTGTGAGTTTTTCATTTCCCAGAATGTTTTCTTCAAGCAAGGGAAAGTTTACAAAGTTACCAAAAAAGAGGCCACCCATTCTGAACTGCACTCCAGTTGCAGTAAAAGCTAGCTTGGGGCTCAGCAAAATCAAATTCAAAACAAAGCAGAAAACACACACACACAACCAAAAAACAAACCACCAACAAAAAAGTTGCCATACCTGATGACTTCATCAGTCTGAAGCAGTGTAACATAAAGCACCAGGCATTGCATCCTTATGTCTTAATCTAACTTGGCTTTCTGGGCTCTTACATGAGGGGAAGGGGGGCTTGTATGCTGCTCTGAGCAACTGGATGATAAACCAGCCAGGTTAAATTACTATAATATGTTTTATGTTACGTGCCTTCAAATCAGAACTAACTGATGGTGACCTTAACAGGACTTGCAAGGTAAGTGAGATATTTAAGATGTGATTTTACCACTTTTACACTCCTAAGTGAGTCCCCTCAGTGCAGGGATTTCAACTGAGGCCTCCTGAGCTACAATATATGATCTCAGTAAATATGAGTCAGGTGCTCTTAGTAGTCTTTAACTCTGCACTAAACTGGGTACCATGCCAAAGGTACCAAAGTAGTGTTAAATGTGTACCATGTCATCCCAGAACTGATGGAAACTCAGATTACAATCTTTTTCTTGCAATGGTTTGACTCTAATTTTTAAAAGTACAAATAAGAAAGAACAGATAAAACATAGAAATTTGAAAGCTACATATTCAGTTGTATATATTGTTGTTAAAGAAAGAGATTCATCAAAGTATCAAAAAGACTACTCATTCAGATAGTTCAGATATAAATGTTCCTTGATGTAAACTGACAAACTTATTAGATGTGATCAACAGCAGCCTCAAAAAGAGAAAGAAAAATGAAAAAGAAGCAGATGGCAGAAGAAATATTAGTGCTAATAGAAAACAGATAATATAAGAATAATGATGGCATCAATGTGGGCTCCTGCCGGGCTTGTCCCGGATTGGGGCCGCTTTGTCACCCCGGGAGCCGTTAGTTTGGCGCGAAAGAGGGAGGCCATGTGACTCCCAGGGTGTGCGGGGATCTAAGCCCTTAAAAGGGCAGCACACACACCAACCCTCCTATTTCACGCAGAGCAGCACCCCTCCCTCCCTCCCTTAGAGGTTGTGAGAATGAGATGATCTGGTCGCTTCGGGGCCGAATGGGAATTTTTGACTGGTACCAATATTGGCTGCCTGGTACCAGTGTGTTTTCGCCCATTCCATTCTCATTGACCATTAGGCAGGGCCACCTGAGCGTCCTGGCAGGTAGTGCAACTAAAAAGGGGCCAGGACTGTGACGTCAGAATTGTAAATGCACCTTGAATAGGGCTCTGGGCAGCTGTACAATAGATAATAACATAAGAGCAACTGATAGGTAAAACAACCCAGTAAGAAAGTATATTAAACATCTTAAATTCAAGGAGCTTGTACGGCTGCCCCAAGTAATATCCTGACCTAGTTTTGGCTGGGAGGGCTGCTTTCATTGAACAGCACCCCCGTACTGGGTCCCATCATAAATAAATAACATCAGTGAGCTAAATATAAGTTGCACTACGGCAGGCCCATCCTTTTGGATCCTTTTGGCTACAACTTAATAAAGTTATCCATAAAGTTATTAATAAAGTTGTGGCCTGATTTAAAACCCAATAATTCTGTGTGGACTTATTATTTAGGGACTGGGGGGACAAAACAGAATTGCCTAAGATATCTGAAACAAAATTAGAAAAGCCAAAGAACAATTGCAATTCAGTGTATAAAAGTACAGTACAAACTTACAAAAGTTCCAAGACCCCATTACTGTTTATAAAAAAAGACCAAAGCAATAGTCGTCGAATTTTAGAAATGGCTATGTCTACAATGCCCAATATTATCTGGTACAGAGTATGTAGAAATCTAAAATGCTAGCAAAAAACCTAGTAAAGCTCCTGTATATAATGATATTTTTTGCTGAAGCATTGAAGCTAGTACTAATAGATCATTATTCAGATGTTTCAGTGAATCCTTTCAATCAAATGTGCAGAACTGGAATCATTCCTGAAATTAGGCTGAGAGGGACACTAAATTAAAGAAAAATGTCAAAGTTTACCATGACTACAGAACAAAAAGGCTTAATGCACCATTTACTTAAGTTTTTGTTAGAATTGTTAAATAACAGAATTTATATTCAGTGCGAACTAGAAATAAAAACATGCAGTTTCGATTCAGCAGATCACACAGAACTGGGGAAATATTCTTCTGTATGACTCATCTTGAGCAGAGATGTCACAACACAAACACAATAAAGTATGCTTGCATTTTAC
Organism: Phrynocephalus guinanensis; assembly: GCA_037367245.1. NCBI lineage: Eukaryota > Metazoa > Chordata > Lepidosauria > Squamata > Agamidae > Phrynocephalus > Phrynocephalus guinanensis. The sequence goes on along the minus strand of CM074735.1, from coordinate 43,880,134 downwards.
AAAACAAAAACACTTTTAAAAAGTCCAGCATGGCAAGCTTGTGGAATTACTGGTAAACAAATATCTTGTTGTACCTGCTACAAAACCTGCAGTGAAATATGATGCAGTGACAAGAAATATGACACAGAAATATGAATGCAAGTATGGTAGGAATCTGTACTCTCACCACTGCTTCTCAATTTCTGCTGTGAGAAGATGTTTAAAATATCAACTACTCAAATGACTGCATCACTGTAAACTGAGAGGTTATCAACAACATCAAATATGCACAAAATGCAGTATTACAAGCTGATAACTTAAATTGTCTGCAGAACCATTAGTAAAATTAAAGAAGTAAGTAATACACACAGTTCAAAATTAGAGATGGGCACAAAACGGAAAAAATAGTGTTTTGTTTTGTTTCTGTAATAGTTTCAAAGCTCATATGGATCCCAGCCATATCTTGGCACCAAAGTGGCAGGGATACCTTCCTCAAGTGATTCTAGGTAACCCCTTGAAATTTAGAAAGGTTTGGGGGTTAGGGACCTGAGTTATCAATCTCCAAAGGGGCATAATGCCACTGCAGCTTGGCTTCCGATTCCAATTAAAAATATTTTTTTCCTAGAGGCACCCCATTTGGAGCTTCATAATTCAGATTCCTGATCCCCAAACCTTTCCAAATTTGGGGAGGGGGTCAAGCAAGAGCTTGACCTCCCCTGCCATTGATTCCTCTAGGACAAATTATTTCATTCTAGAGAGGTGGAAATGGTGTTTCGTGATGAAACAAAACATGTCCTACCATTTCGTTAGGTAGCAGAGTAATTTGAAATGAGGAAACAGTGTTTTGTTTTACATTTTGTGCCCTTCTCTATGCAAAATGAAGCCTTGGATACTGGTTTGGGTGCAGTACAACATCTTTGCTTAGAGCTGGTCCATCAAAACTTGAGGGATAGGACTGGATCCTAAGATAGTTGAAGTTCACCCTCATGAACTGAGAAGGGCATCAAGTTTGTTTAAAACTCCACATAAATTGAGCCTACAATGTAGACATTCCAAGACATGGAAAGTAGTGATGTCCCTAAGTTTCAGCCACTAACCTATATTAAACAAACAAATCATTAATAATATAAACAAGACAAAACAAAGCCAAGAAGAAAAAAACAAATCACCATATCTATTCATTTTGCCATTAGTAAATGTTGCCTCACCTACTGTAGGATACTGGAACAACAAAAAATGCTATCCCTTTTGTTGGTGTAACACAGTGCTGAGAGGCAGATGTGACATTCTGGTTGTCAGTAGCTTGGCATCATACAGAAAGGACACTGGAATTATCAGTAGGATCAGAAAATATAATTCCATGTACTTACATGACTATAGTCTTGTTATAAACCCTGAATACACTGGAAATCTCATGAAGTCAAGAAATACATCAAATCTTGCTCTGTGCATACAGCAAATCTTGGTGGATGGGGGTTAAAGTATCTTCAGATGCAAATCATAGTTTTTAAAACATTTTTCTCAACTCCCTTTTAACCTATGTGCTTTAATGTTTGTGTTTACAAACAATACGTAATTTTAATTTTTATTATCTCACAGTTTTATGCTTGAAAAAAAAGCAAACACTTGTGTTTGGTATATTGTCAGGTTTTTGCATGACAACCAGCTTTACCAAAGAAACACAAAACAGAAGCAAAGAAAAATGCTTTGTTAAAACACCAAGCATACTGAAGAAATTAAAGAAAGCCAAAATAGCTTAAAATTGGACTTGTTTAATTTGTTTAGGCTGCATTGACTCCAATAAACTAGATAAACAAATTAATTGAATACAATCAAATTAAGCAAATTTCAGGTTTGTGAAAACAAGAAATAAATGTCAATTTTTGATGCATTTGTGATGGTATGGTCTAACCTCTTAGCAAGGATAACCATCACTGGCTTTCTTTGTGAAGGATGTGTACAGTGTTCTTCAAATAGAAATAATGGCTGAATTCCAGCATCAAGTCACATCTAGGGTAGGTCCATTAAGTCAGTAGAGATATGATGAGTCAATAGCTCTGTAGGTTCCGCTGATCCAATGGACCCACTCCAGTTTCTATTTCCTTCTGGATTTTAGTCAATATATTAGAAACATATGTTTTTCAAATATTTACTACATTGATCTAAAGTCAAACCAATTCAATTAAGTAAACACAGGTCCATTGAGGATGGCAGCTCTGTTCAAGATAATGGGACGCTTTGTCTTGGTTACAGTGTAGGGTTGGATGAAAACACAGAGAAAAGCCTTTATGATATACGACAGGCTGACCAGTGAAGCAAACATCCATAGGAAATGAGAGCAAGTGTGATGAGCGAAAATGAAAAGTTCATTTTTAAAATTATATCTCCTCGAAGATCTTAGCTAGAGTGTCCTGGGAGCTGTTCTCCAAAATTGTAACTTTCCTCTACCATACTGTAGCTATGACAGATGGAAATCACACAGAGACATTTGCCTTGGGCAGCCTTTTCCTTGATTCACTCGTCTCTAAGCCTCCAGCAGATCCTGCTTTCTTATTTTGAACCATTTATCTATAGTCTGGAACCCTAAAGCACAATGCCACGTGCTCCACAACTGGACTTCCAATGCCCCAAGAACAAGCAATTCATCATTAGAGACCTTGCTGTTCAGCTCCAGTGTTATCAATACAAGAGAAATAAAAGTGAAAAAAATTGCAAGTTTCAGTATCACAGAAAGCATCTTAAAGAAAACATGTGGGGAAAAATTCTCTTCCCTAAAGTCATGCATTACCCCTGAAATATTTTTTCAGAATTTGAACTGACAACCCTGAAATAAGTTCTTCCTCCAACTGTAGAAGAAAAGGTTCATATAAATGAAGCATGCCATATTTCAGGAGAAACAGACAGAGAAATAGAAAAAGCTAAACAGAAGAAGAAGTGATGTAACTCTCTCTTTCTATAAGTTTTGATTCTGAAGATGTCACATAATATTTTTAATTTATTCTAACACAGATGATTCTGAAATCCCTTGATAGAAGACTATAAACAGTCTGACCCCATTAAATACAATCAGGATATGATTTGTATCTACCAATTTGTACAGATAAGAAACATATGTGACCACTTTCTCCATTAACTATGGAGTGGAATCCATTTTTCAGTGTGCTGAAGTCAGCTCATGGAACTGGACTTTCGTAATTTTGGCTCTCTCTCTCTCTCTCTCTCTCTCTCTCTCTCTCTCTCTCTCTCTCTCTCTCTCTCTCTCTCTCAGCAACTGAAATGTTGTGCAGCTTGCACAATTTGCACTGTTGTGTCATTTGTGCAAAAACAGTTCTCACCCATGTGAAAACGTCTGTTGAAACCAACCTAATAAAAGACACAACTCTTGACACAACTTGGTGATAAAAAAGTCATGGTTCCAATTCCACCAAAGAATTCAATTTACTCATTTTCCAGAGTAGGGAGAGGCACCTTACAAAAAATGACACACTGTTTTATCGTGTCATAAAGTTACAAAATGTTTTGAAATGAAACAAAACACCACCCAGTGTTTTGCTACAAAATGATATGAAATACCATCCCCACCCCCCACCCCCAAAAATGAAATAGTTCATTCTAGAGGAAATGGCAGGGGAGCTTCCTCAGGCTCTCCCCTGTAACCCCTTGAAATTTGGAAAGTTTTGGGTTTCAGAGTACAGAATTATTAAGCTCCAAAGGGGCTGCGGGTGTACTTAATTGAAGGAGTGTGGATCCACACGCTGAGGAGAATCTGTAAATTAACCCTGTAATTGGTAAAGGGCATCAGACACACTCCTTTCATTAAGCACCCCTGTACCCCCTTTGGAGCTTAATATTTCAGCCCCCAGAAAGCCTAACTCTTCCAAATTCCAAAGGGTCCCCTAAAATCACTTGAGGAAGCTACCCCTGATATTTTGGAGGAGATGCCTGGCTGGGATCAGTATTTTCATGTAAATATTTTTAACGCATACGAAAATACTGATCTCAGCCATGTTTAGGCAGTATGGCACCAAAGTAGCTGGGGTACCTTCCCCGGGTGATTTTAGGTAACCCCATGAAAGGTAGAAAGATTTTGGGGTCAAGAGACTGAGGACCCCAAAATGTGTGCCCCTAGGAAATATTCTTTCTAATTTGAATCAATGGGAAGTCACAGCAGCGCTATCGCTCATCTGATCAGCTTCTGATTCCAATAAGAAAGATTTTTTCCTAGGGACACCCATTTTGGACCTTAATTACTCCATCCCCTGACTGCCAAAACTTTCCAAATTTCAGGGGCTGACCTGAAATGGGAGCATAGTTTTTCTTTTCTTTTCTTTTGATAACAAAACTACTTTAAAATTTGTTTTGTACCAAAACAAAATGAAACACAAGGAGGGACAAAATGAAATGAAACAAAATACTATTTTCCCATTTCATGCCAATCCCTAGGCTACGCCACAGTTTAGAAAAGTAGTAATACCAATGGAAAATGTAAATTATTGGCTAATGAAGACCATAAAGGCCTGAATGCTGAGATCTACTGAGCTTTAATTGATACTTAAGGTAGTACCAGTGGGATCAAATAATTCTGGGAGACAGACTAAGATTAAGACTGGAAAACACTGTGGAGTAGGAAAAATTTAAATCAGTCTCATCTATGGTAAGAAAACATTACGTTAAAGTGGTGCACAAATGGTATTATACCCCACTAAAACTGATTCATATAAATAAAAATTTGGACCCAAATTATTGGAGAGGCTGAAAAGGAATTGGCACATATTTATGTTCCTGATGGCATTTCCCTAGAATATGTAATTGTTTTAAAAGACTTGGTTTGTCCATTTTCTGTCACAGAAAACAAGAAAACTCCTGCCCTCCACCTAGTTCAGTCAAGCCTAGAAATGAGAGCTCCTACTGGCATTTACAGGAGTACTATCCCCTCCAAACTTAATGCAGTGTTAGACATGGGCACGACTTGGTGAAATTCTCGTTTCCGTTTCCGTTCCTCATTTCAGTTACGCAATGGAAATGGAAACGACAATTACTCTGCCAGAACTCGAACTCGAACCGTAAAAAGAAAAATTTGGTCTGATTTGTCGTTGTCGTTCCTGGCATCGCGCGACGATCGCGCGAGCGCAAGCGGCACAGAAAAAAGTTTTAAAAGGAAAAAAAACCCCGATTCCCGGCCAAAAAAGCAGGCGAAAATATGCCTGCCTGAGTGAGGGCACCTACCAGAGGGGTGGTTTCTGGGGGGGGGGTCCCCGGCCTCCCCCCCTCTCCTGTCCTGGGCTGCTCTGGTGGGGGGCATCCTCGTCATCTCGCCATGCCATGTGGTGCAGGCGGGGGATCCAAAATGGGGCGACCGCAATATTTATTTTGAAATCGTGGTCCAAAAACACACCAAAGCACCACAGAAACATGCGAAAATAGCTATTTTAAAACTGCCTGAATTTTTACAGTAGAAGCAGTGGGTTCTTCTTGCAACAAAACATCTCCATTGATTTTATTTTATTTTATTTTATTTTAATTTTTTTTACACCTGCGCAATGATTGGCTGGCCATGGGAGTGGACCATGCAAAGTTTTGGAGCCATTCCACCAATTGCATGGCCACTTGGCCAGGTTTTGACCGAGATTTCTGGGATGTGCCAGTCGGGCATAAAAAGCCCACTAACCCTAGCCCGAACCCGAACCCTAACCCTAACCCTAACCCATACGCCAGTACACTGTTCTTCTTAGTGGGTCAGAGAGGTACCCAGAGGTGTACCCCACTAACTCACCCTAACCTTACCTGTAACCCTAAGCCTAGCCCTTGCGCTAACCCTAACCCCAAGCCAGATCTGTGTACTCGCATTGCACTACAGCAAGTACACTTCCCTTCTTAGTGAGCCAGAGGGCGCCCATAGGGGTCCTCTCTCACTTTGTTCCTCCTCCCCATCCCCAGCCCAAGTGCACCGTATGCCAGGCAGTGAGTCACAGAGGCACCCGAAAGAGAGGTGCCTCTGCCTGCCACTGCAGCTTGGTATGCATATCCAATTGGCTATGCATACCCTTTTGTAGCAGGCCAGAGGATGCACCCACCCCAGAGAAGTGCCTCCAGGAGCCTGCTTTCCCTTCATAGCGGGCCAGAGGAGGCACCCACCCCTGAGAGGTGCCTCCAGGAGCTCGCTTTCCCTTCATAGCGGGCCAGAGGAGGCACCCACCCCAGAGAGGTGCCTCCAGGAGCCCGCTACCCCCCCAAACCAGTACTAACAACAGACAAAAAAACGACAAACGAAACGACAAATTTTTGAAAAATTTCGCGACAAATGGAAACGAGCCGAAACGGGCCGGCTCCGACACACGACAACTCGAAACATAATTTTTCCTGGTCGTGCCCATCTCTATGCAGTGTGTATGTCTATTGGTCTTGTAGAGTAGTAGTTGTGGTGGACAGAGAAAACTTCAATTTTTATATACTATGACCCAATGAAACACAGCATGTTTCTGGCACCTGACCGCAAATGACAAAATGATTGTCACATGGAGTACATTGATAATTCACAACTGTTAGGTGAAGGAACTAGTCATTATCATGACTACAATAGTGAATCTCTTGCTGCATGGACTTTTGAAAATTAGAAAGCAAAGCAAAGCAAAGTGGTCTGTTTATATATCACCCCATAGCACTTCCAGCATTCTGTGGGCGGCTTACCATTTTTAATTATGCAGGCTACCCATCCCCCCCCCAGCAAGCTGGGTACTCATTTTACCAACCTTGGAAGGATGGAAGGCTGAGTCAACCATGAGCCGGCTACCTCGGATTGAACCCCAGATCTTGAGCAGTTTTAGCTGCAGTACAGACACTTAACCACATAAGCAACAGTATTTGTTGTCTCATTACAGTCATGACTTCATGATCCCATGCCTATGGAGTATTTCTTTGCAGGAACACTGGAGTGGCTTGCCAGTTCCTACTCCAGGCACCTACAGCACATGGTATTCTCTGGTGGTCACCCAGCCGAGTTCTAGCCAGCCCTGACACTGCTTAGCTTCCAAGATCAGGCAAGACTGGATTTCCTTGGGGCATCTAGGTTGCACAGACAGTCTTTCCGCATCATTTTTTTAAACAGACAGTTCTGTTATTGCTTTGAGTGTGCTTTCGAGGCTGGCCTTTTATGTTTACACTAAAGGGGAAAACATGAAAAATATTTTTCATTTTTGTGTTCCTTCTTAAAAAGGAATGAAAAATGGTAAAGCAAAGCAAAGCAAAAGTATGCCATCCCATAGTGCTTAAAGCACTCTCTGGGCAGTGTATAAAATTTTAATTTTATAGGATACACAAATACTGGACCCCATACATTGGGTACTCAATTTATCAATCTCAGAAAATTGGAAAGCTAAGTCAACCATGAGGCAGCTCCATGACACTATTGGGATTGATCTCAGACTGTGAGCGGCTTTTTGACGGCAATACTGAAGTTTAACTGCTGGAACATGAGGCTATGCAAATGTGTGTGTGTGTGTGTGTGTGTGTGTGTGTGTGTGTGTGTGTGTGTGTGTGTGTGTGTTTCCCTCTTTCAAGCTTTCTTTTACCCTTAATCAAATCATCAAGGAAAGTTTTCATCCAACAAAACATCAAGGAAGGGGAGGGGATTTTTTTTAACTGTACAGGGGTCTGGATTGGTTAGATTACAATGTATTGCTTATAGAACGCATTTCCAGATTTGGATCTGGACAGACTATGCAAATATTAGTTTTAACTTGAACGACTTTGTACTTACTGTAAGTGTATTAATTTTGTCAAGTCCTTTCTGAATATTATAGAAATACAGTTTAAATGTTTATATATATCCAGCCCAGGGGAAAGAGCTGACATCAGCAGAAAGAGAAGTAGACTTATTTTAGATTTTTTTTAAAAAAAATGATAATTAAGTTGGACCCAATCATGAAAACACTTATTCATCTTTTTAGCTGTAAACATAGACCCCATTTCAAAGAAAATGAGATGCTCCTAGGATGAAATGCTTTGCAACAGATAAATGGCCATGCTTTCCTGATTGTGCTTTGATTTCACCAGATTAAAATGAAGTACAATTGTAGCTTGTTAAATTGTCAGATATTTTGTCCCTCAAAGAACCAACTGTTCTGGACAAACTGGCACTGTCGACAGAACAGAATATTTACCTTGGCTGATACACAGTTTTTGAACCACAGTCATTAAATGCCTTCTGAAAGAATGAATGAACAATTCTCCAGGTGTACTTCATTCACAAGTGGTTGTAACTGCACCATCCCTTTCCTGCTTAGTTTTAAAGAGCATTTAAGTCATGATTTTTCTAAATTATTATATGAAAAAATAACACATTTTTAAACTTGACTGTTTAATGAATCATTTATTTCACCTATTAATTGACAAGAACTGCAAGTTATGTATGTGTATCGCCTCATTATAAAGTTGTACACACTGGGTGGCAAGGGGCACAGTTCTATCACATTGAACTCAAACATTTCCTCTTTTGGTTGCTCTTATGTAACACCATAGGCAAGGTAACAGGGTAAAGGGTAAGGAGAATAAAAGTAGTGAATTGAAGCCCTCTGGTCATCCATCTCAATTAAGGATAATTAAAGAGACCATTAACAACATTAAGATATAGGAATGAAGAATCAAACAGGGCAGGTACAGAATCACAGATAGTTCACATTTAAACCAACCTAAAGCTATAATAGAACCATCACATTGGCTCAGACCTCTCCATCTGCCATGCAGTGGAAACATGTTTCAGCATCTGACATACATGAGATCCCACTGTTGGAAAAAAAAAATGAGAACTTGCCATTCTGTGCAACAACATTTGTGTACCTTAAGAAAATGCTGACTTATGGGGACACTTTGCCAGATTTTTCAGGCACAGAGTACTCAAAAGTGGTCTTCCTTTCTGGAATATTTTTTGGGGGGTGGGTGGGGTGGGAGTGGGGGATTCACTGGAACTGCATAGTTTGCCCAAAGCAACACAGGTCAGCTATTAACCAAAAAGGCACAGTGGAAAATCAAACTCCTAACACCATAGGTTCCATCCTCCATCCATCCATCCATTTCAGACTTATAAAACTGTCCTTTTAAAATAATAATAATAATATACCTCCGTGTGTTTAACTGCAAATAGTTGCTTTATGTGGAACACCTTTGTGATGCTGTATTTTGAATACATCTTCTATATGGAACAAAGGCTTCATGATGAATCAGTCTGTCTGACAGAAAAACAGCCAGGCCTACAGCAAGTACATGAATTATTGGACTTTTTTGAGACCCTGCTCAAGCGCATCTACAAACCTCTTCAAGGAATTGTTATATATGCACAGCTGAAGCTTAACCCCATAGCCTTTTCCTGAGCTAGGAAAATGTGAGTATTATGAGTAATCAAACCATGCTTCATTCCAGACTCCACAAAGGTCATTCTACTCGTGCCTAAGATACACTTCTTCTTGGCTGCCTAGGTGAATGCTGCTAAGGTGCTCAGTTCTTCCATGTGCTTATGTATATATTTAACCCATAAAGTGACATTCATCCATTATAGGTCCAATGCTTTTCTATTCTCAGTAACTACACTTCTTGAAAGCTTACCAGACACTTTTGGAGATAGAAATACAGTGACCCCCCCACCTATTGTGGGGGTTAGGGACATGACCGAACATGCAATAATTGAAAATCCGTGATATGGGGATGCATGTTGGGTTGGGCCTGGGAGGCCTAGCTGGGGGGGGGCTTGTACTTACCCCCAGCCTGGTGCTGCCCCAAACGGGCCTGGGAGGTCCTTCCCGGGCCTTCTGGAGGCCCCCAAAGGGCCTCCCTGTGAACCAGAAGTCACTTCCGTTAAACTGGAAGTCACTTCCAGTTCACAGGGAAGCCATTTTGGGGCCACCAGAAGGCCCAGGAAGGCCCTCACAGGCCTATTTGGGGCAGCCCCAGTCCTGGGGTAAGTACGGAAGGCCTGAAACAGGCCTTTCCCCGTTACCCCAGGGGGCCTTTTCTCATATACTGTGGTCCCGCGATATAGCGGGACCGCAGTATATGAACCGTGAACAGACGGGGGACCACTATATAACTTTATTGTCATTGTACGTTGTACAACGAAACTAATGCCAAACACAATTATAACTAAATAATAATAATTTAAACACACACACCCATCCACCACGAATCCCTCGGATTACACTAAAATTTTAGCAGCATTCAAGGTGACTATAGCTCTTCGATAAAAATATATTTTAATCTGTTTGGTCCTGTTTTAATTGTCCTATATCTCCCACCCAAAGGCAGCAATGCAAACCAACAATGTCCAGTGTGGGATGGATCCAGTGTAAGACGTTTCTTGCCTTTTTAAGAGAATGGGAATTATATACTGTAGTTCTTCCAAAGATGGGTGAGGGTGGCCAATAATCTTCTGGGCTGTGGTAATAACCCTCTGGATCACTTTCTTGTCTACAGCTGTGCAGCTGCAAAAACCAAGCACATACACAGTATGTCAAAATGCTCTCTATAGAGCAATGGTAAAAGGACACCAGCACTTCCTTGCTCAGATTATTTCCCTTCAGGAGTCTGAGAAAATATATTCTCTGCTGGGCCTTTTGCACCTGAGCCATAGTATTAGTGTTCCAGGTAAGACCCTGCTCAATAATAAGACCCAGAAGCTTAAAAGCAGCCACCCTCTCCACACAGTCCCCGCCAATGTACAGAGGTTGAATGTCCATCTTTTCCCTCCTGTAATCAACCACAAGTTCCTTAGTCTTAGTGGTGTTCAAGACCAAGTTGTGATCCCCACACCAGTTGTACAGCCTCATCCCTCCGAGAGATCAGCCCCACTACCATGATGTCATCTGCAAAAGGTGAGGAATTGTGGACCTCTAGATGTTTTTGAACTATGTCTTTCATAGTCACTCACCATGGGTCATTCTGGCTAGGGCTATGAGCAATGATAGGACAAAATATCTTCAGGACCACAGGGACCCCCATCAAACACTATGGGAAGTTATATGGAACTTACAATTGTCCCACAGGATTTCTATGTGTTATCTTTCAGTGAAAGAAACAAAGGCTTTAGGATTGCTTTTCTGTTTCCACCGAAAAGCCATGGCCTTAACTCAGTTTGATTCTTTGACCATATTAAATATGTAGATTTTTAATGTAAATAAAATGTCTGGTAATTTCAAAATACCAATCAAATCATCCTTCTGGCTGTTTTTTTAAAAAAATTCTATATATTGTGCTGGTGAGAGTCTTTGGAAGAATATATCTTATTTTCTTATTTCTATTATTAGTTTTGACATTACTGTTCTTCAACTTTGCAATCACTGCTATTACTGCTGTTTATCCTTTATATCAGTCCATTAATTTTTGTGGTTATTCACTGCAGTAACAGTTTTAAACAGTTATTTTAGCATTAATTCTATTGTACTATAATGTTAATTAATAACTAAATGGCTATAACTTAGCAACTGAACTCTAAAGTAATCCCAGAACATCATTCAGTAAAGCAATTATATGGTAAAATGAAATTAGATCAGTAATGGAACTTCATGGTTGTTCAGGCAAAACATACCTTATTGTAATGATTTTTATGGTTACTAGATAAATCTGTCAGCATATGTTTAATGAGAGGCCAAATAGCAACTAATGTAAACATATTTACACAACAGCATTCTAAGAAGTCACTTAAATTGCATCATTTATTTATCAGAAAGAGTGGCAGAACACAGAATTCTGTTCCTTGTTTAACAGTGTTAAAGAGATGTTTCGGCATTTATAGAAAGAGGTGAAAAAAATCCTTCTGAGACAAAGGGTTCCTAATTTACCTCTGGCCACAGAAAAGGTCATGTACTACAACCCAGCTGGCCATGACTTTCTAAGAGATATGATGAAATTTTGCCAATTTATTTCCTGCTGGTTAACAACAGGCCTTGGTGCATTACGGCAACCTGTTATGGTCTTTCTGCACCATGTGAGGGCTCTGCTATCCTGTGTGGGAACAGGACAACAAGCAGCTTTTTGTAAAGAGATATATAACTTTGCTTGTCATTTCCTTGAATTTGATGGTCTAGCTGTAGCATTTTTCTCCCCACTAGCAATGATGGTGAAGCATTTCTGGAAACTTGCAAGATAATTCTAGCACTGATGAGAACAATATTTTTTCCACAACTTTAGCCCTTTTGTGCAAAACTGCAGAGTTTATGTTTTTGCACACAAACAGAATGTCTGCTGTTTTGTTTCAGAATTTGAAGCTGCTCTTTTGTTCCTACTGTATTTGTTTGTTCTTGTCTTTTGAAAGGGGAATGATTACAAATACAGTGGTACCTTGTATAAAGGAATTAATGTGTTCCAAATAAAATTATGTTAAGCAACTTTTCCTTTATACAAATTCCCATAGGAATGCATTGAAAATGGAGTAATCCCATTTTATGTTGTATGGATTTTCCCCATAGGTGATTATGCTAAGCAAATTTCCCCTATCTCCGGAATTTTTTATGTTGTACAAATTTTATGTTATACAAGCTGTTTGTTATACAAGGGTCCACTGTAGTTACAACCATCCTTTCTCTTACAGAAGCAAAGAACACATAAGCTCAAAATGGACTTAAAGGCTGTTAAGAAAGATGCAAAGACTGCATCTACTGCTTCAAATTCTTATAAAAAGCAGCAGCCATTCTAAAACTGAGCAAGATGTGCAATGTGAGGAATCATATAGACTATGCAGTGTTGCACAAAAAGGGATAATTTTGTGGACCGAAGGGCTAAATAATGTATTCCTGTATTCTGCTGTGTATACAGGAATGGCTCTAGCCCAGCTCCATTAAAAAAAAAAGAGTAGCCTTGCTGGCGGACAAAAAAGGTCCAGCTTGGGCATGAAACAGAGTTGACTTGCCTCATGATCTCCTTTATGTCGAATGAGTACTGGAAAAGAATGAAATGGTTTGAAATGTGTTTCTGTGTATTGTGGTTTCTGATGTCAGATTTGTGACCATTGATCGGTTTCTGTAGAGATCTGTCCTATGCAGAGCACAGAAGGGCATTGTTGGCAAAAGATGGCATAGATCACGTTGGTTGAGGAGCAAGTAAAGCTGCCCTTGATATTGTATATGGCATTGTCAGGCCCTCTGATTGTGTTGTCAGAGTAGAAGTGTGGGCAGAGTTGTCATCTGGGTTTGTTGCAAGGTTTAGTCCCCTTGTCTGTGTTGCTGTTTTGTAGCTTTTCACACATGGTTTCTCCCCTTTGACTTTATATTTGTAAAATATATCATGGCACAGGGTAATATGTCATGTATTGTTCATCTGAGGTTGTAGTTACCTAATTTTCAGACCTGCTAAGGACCAGATGATTTTGTTATGTCCTGATACATAAACCTATAGAATTCAAAGAGGGTGTATTCTCTTCCCATTTTACAGTGTAGCCATACCAATTTTAATGAAATGGAACCCTCAGTGGAGTGCTTTCTCATGCAAAAGTGTCTTCCTCTTGCAGTAAAAGTTGTCCAGTTGGCTTATGCATGATATGTCCAACAACCAAAGCTGTGTAACAATGAGTATGAATGGCAGTACATACAAGGTAAAACAAAATAATGTCAGGGACAAGCTTAGCCACTATTCAGCAGGATCTTACTCTAGATAAACCAATTGTATGAGTTAGTAAGGCTCGAGTGAACCCAGTGTATGTGCAAGGTGACAGTAAGGAGGAACTGTGTGGATAGGACATTAAGGACATTTCCCCCTGTACTTCTTCAATGGTGAACCAGGGCCAAAATCCTGTTGAGCAGATTCTACCTATGCAACGGGAACAAAATGATCACCACCAGCAAATAGTCATTGATTTAACACTTCCCTTTTTCAATCTTGGGCTGTATGTGACTTCTCATTGTGTGGATGCCATGTGCACACTGAAATGAAAAATGATATACTGTATTTAAATAGCAGCAAGTTGCCACTGATGAAGGCCTTATTCTTGTTCCATGGGTAGAGTTATACCACAACATTTTGGGTACTATACATTAAAAAATGACACCCATGCTCAATGAGTAGCAAAACCAGGCTATCTTGACTAATTATTACAATTGTCAAGAAGCAAAGTGAGATGAAACCCAATCCAGTATCTGCAGTGTTTTCAATATATCCTTCTAGGAGCACACTAAAGGAGTACAGCATGTTAGGGAAATACCTGTCAGAGATGTAGATGTCCTAAAGAAACTAATTTGAAGCAATTTAGATGCTCTATCCACCTGCTCATTTGCTAATATTGTACATGGGCACCATCTGCCAATGATGCCCTTCTGCATGCTAATGTAAGACAAAAAGGTTAGTTTCTATGCAAAGAACGTATGGACACAAACATGATATCAACAATGGTGAGATTCAGAAATCAGTAGAACAACACCATCAAGGTTTGTTGCTGTTCTTTAAATAGTGGTTTTTGAATAAGAGAACTTCAAATGAATGCTTCAGTCACTGTCTTTCTCCCTTCCCACTCTTACAACCTAAGCAGACACATCAGCTCTGCAGGTGGGCAGCCGTGTTCTTTCAAGAGGCAAAAAGAATAACGAAACAAGAGCAACTTCTATTTCAATTATTGCAGGAAAGGAGCACCCGTGGTTTCAGCTTATACCCATAGAGATTCTGCAGGCACAATCTATTAAATAGATAACACAACTGAACATTACTGTCTTTACATTTAATAGAAGCTATTCATTAATTCAAAACATGCAAATTGTTATTATTCTCAGCTGTGCTAGACTTCTTCCTTTTCCTGCTTTACAGGCTCAACTAGCTGGCAAACTTCAAAGTCCCAGTCTGTTGTTATCTCAGTTTCTCATATTGCATGGCAGTTTTATACTTTTTTGCCTATGGAATGTTCGGAAACACGGGGCACCTCACCAGTAACATTTGATTTCAATTATTTCTACAATATTTACATTATGGACATCAGAAGAGATACCAGACAAATTGAGTTTTGCAAGGAGCACACTCTCACTTATCATCCTGAACTGTCAGGTTTGTACTTCTTGCTGCCACTGTTTGAAATAAAACAGGTTTTGTTGATTGCTCTCTCAAAGCCATCATTGATTGTAACACTCCCCTCTTCCCCGACATGCTTATCAATATGCAAAGAAAGAGCCTGCATGAGTAATTCTTTCCCATGCCTTCTTCAAAAGATCATTTTCATGACAACTACCTTGTGTTTTTTAGTTATCCAACAGTACAATACTCATCAACTTTCAACATCCAATTTGGCTTTAATAATGCAACGAAGACAAGCACTAGCATTACTTCAGTGCAGCTGAGTCCTAAAAATGCTTGCACAGAGGTAGTAGACACTGCATTGAGAGTAGGTAATGAGACTTAAGATACATTGAGAACAGGAGAAATGCCTTCTTCCTCTCCTCCGACAGTGGTGGCTTCGGTGAGGCCAGCTCTGGGCACCTGGAGCTGGTCCTCGGCCTCGCCAAAGCTGCCGCTGCCACTGGAGGAAAAGAAGGGCCGGGAGCTCGGGGCTGGCCTCGCTGGTTAGACAGTTGGCTCGGTCTTGTAAAAAATCTGCCTGCAGAATTCTGGTACACAGTGGAAGCATTTTAGTTGGGGAGCTGTACAGTTATGGGACTCTAATGGTAAGCACAGGGTTGTTCAGAACTTGGAACATCAGGTTAAAAATCAGTAAAACTTAAATGTTAGACATTGTTGCTATGAACATTAAAAAGTGGCATCGTATAACTTGTGGACTATAATTCCACTGCCTCCTCCTCTCTTTGAAGAGACATTTCATTTACATCCCCAGAAGGAATCTCCTATCCCAGTCAAATTTGTGTTAAATTGCTGTTTTGGGGCGTCTTTTTCATCGTCTGGAACAGATGAATCCACTTTCCCATTACTTTCTATGGGAAAAGTTCATTTGACTTAAGGCATGTTTGACTTAAGTCTAGACCATCTGGAACGGATTAATGACGTAAGTCAAGGTTCCACTGTAGTTGTAATAATTTATTATTTAGCTTTTAACTTTGTTTCTTTTACTACTGTAAGCCACCTTGGACCCTTAGGTGAAATGTGGCAAATAAATAAATAAATTTAAGAAAGGTTTTAACTAGAGAAGGGCAGGAATCAGAAAAATGGCAATTCATCATTATTGTAATGAATCAAGAGTTGACAATCCTGATAAATCACAAATTTACTAAATTTCTTGTTGAATCAACAAATTGATGTGTTGGTTTGTCTCACCTTTTAAAAACTATAAAATGGTCCTCCATGCATTTAGAGACACCAAAATCACAGAAGAACTTCCCTTGACCCTCCCACACAATCCTAGCAATGTTGATGAAGTTTACGTTTGTGGATATGAGTTATGCATTCTCACACAAGCCCACTATAAGAAAGTTTCCTCCATGCACCTAGAGACACCAATATGTATGTATGTATGTATGTATGTATGTATGGATGGATGGATGGATGGATGGATGGATGGATGGATGGATGGATTTAATAATAAATAAATTTGGGCGGTTTACAGCAATACAATAAAAATCAAATGCAACAGTTTATAGAAAAGACATTGAATAACACAATAAATAAACACAATAAATAAAAACACTTAAACAGCAGAAACTGGCCTGGCAGTCTTATTTTACTGTCCCCCCCACCCCCACAAAAAAGTTAATGACCGCCAAATGCCTCTTTAAAGAGCAAAGTTTTAACTGTTCTCTTAAAGGCAGGCAGGGAATCTGCAAGGTGAATCTCACTCAGAAGTTCATTCCATAATGTCAGGGCAAGCACTGAGAATGTCCAATTCCTGGTGATCACTTTTTGGGCCTGTGATGCTCTGGTGGGTCAGCCCGAAGCTGATTCTGAGAAGATTCACTCTGTCAGGTCCCAAGTCATGGAGGGCTCTGAAAGTCAAAACCAATACCTCGAACCTTACTCGGAAAGCAACGGGCAACCAGTGCAGGTGAGCCAGCACCGGGGTAAATCATTGAATCATAGAATCATAGTGTTGGAAGAGACCTCAAGGGCCAACTAGTTCAACCCCCTGACATGCAGGAACCCCCTTCACAGGACTCCCAACATATGGCCATCCATCCTTTGCTTAAAAACCTCCAAAGAAGGAGACTCCACCACTCACTGTGGCAGCATATTCCATTGTCGAACAGCTCTGTTATGAAATTCTTCCTAATATTTAAAGTGAATCTCTTTTCTTGTAGTTTGAGACCATTGCCCCATGTCCTACTCTCTGAAGCCATGGAAAATAAACCAGTTCCTTCTTCAAAGTGATATCATTTCAAACATTTAAACATAGCTATCATACCCCTCTTAGTCTTCTTTTTGTAAGGCTAAACATTCCCAACTCCCTAAGCCATTTCTTCCAGACCCTCAACCATCCTGGTCGCCCTCCTCTGGACCCAGTCAAGATTGCCAACATCCTTTTTAAATTGAGGTGCACAGAACTGGACACAGTACTCCAGATGGGGTCTGGCCAGAGCAGAATAGAGTGATACTACCTTCCTACACCCCACCAACAAAATCCTAGAGAAGCTCCCATAATTCTCCTATACAATCCTTGCAAGGTTACTGAAGTTTGGGTTTCAAACATCCTAGTTCTGCAACCCCAATGGGGTCTATCCAACGAAAGTGACAGATCATGCAGGGTCCCCAAAAATGGCCAAAAAAAGAATAAAAAGATCACTAAAATTTGTTACTTCATATTCACAGAGATTGTTGAACTGAGTGAATACAAAGTGAAGGGTTTTTAATGAACTGGTGATTTCTAATGAATATTGTGTTTCTTCTTTTTTTATTTGTGGCTATCTCTAGTTTTATCAATTCTACATATTCAATAAATTTCCATGGGCGATAAGGATTTGAGCTTCAGCCTCCTAAATCCTAGTGTGTCTCTCTATCCGCTACACCACACTCAGCAGATATCCCAGCAGATCCTTTCTCTAGGCATTATTACTTGAATTGTCACAAGACACCTAGTATCCAACAAGCAGTACTTTGCTGGAGAGTAAATTGATTTCTATAGCAATTCTCCCATACCTCCCCACTCACCCACCCACCCATTGTAGCTATAAAGAGTTTGCCACTCAGGAAGGTTTGGGCAAGTTTTCAAAGATTTCCTTGGATTGCAGTTGCACCTGAAAGCCATAGCTTTGGTGCTTAAAGATAATTTGTTGCTCAGCTTTTAGGGAGAACCATAACTATGACCACCCAAATCCAAAAAAAAGCTTCATAATAACTTACATTGCACAAAAGTAATAAGGAAGTAGCAATTTCCTTTTTTAGTGCTACACTTGTGAGAATAGCAGTCTATCAAAAATATTCAAGCTTTCGGGGAACAAAACAAAAAAAAACACTTCCTTTACCCACAATTAGGAAATCCATATAAGATTAGAATAAGTACCACTTGTTAGATCAGAATAGGTTTATCTTAATACATCAAAGGTTGTTTTGGGGTGAGGGTGGTAGTATGACATTAATGGAGAAACTGAAAAGAGATGTTTTTAATTTCAGTGTCCATGCTGATTCTTCTTGCTGGGAAATCCTTCTTAGGTCCAGTTGCTGAAATATCTGAACTATTTAGCCATGATCAGTCATGTTGCCCCGGTTGCACCATGAGGCTACTCCTCTCTCTCTCTCTCTCTCTCTCTCTCTCTCTCTCTCTCTCTCTCTCTCTCTCTCTCTCTCTCTCTCTCTCTCTCTCTCTCTCTCTCTCTCTCTGGCTTTTCATATGTCAGTGTGAGCTGGCCAGGAGCAGTTGGCTAGATTGGACTAAGTTCCAGAGTGGTCAGCCCCCCTCGAAAAGCCAGAGAGAGAGAGAGAGAGAGAGACTGTTGGATCCTGGGATGCAGAAGCCCAGATGGAGGGAGAGGAGTGGCCTTAGCACAGCTGAGCCCAAGGCCGGGGAGGAGAAAAGAAAGACAGGGGAGGAGGAGGAGGAGGAGGAGAAGAAGGAATGCTGGGAAGAGGTGAAAGAATACCTGAGGCCAATGCAAGGAGTGGAAGACAGATGGTCCTAAGTGGGGGGGGGTAGAGAGAAAGGAGGTCTCCAACAGTCAGCCATCAACTTTAGCAGGCGGCAAGGGCAGCCAAGCAGTGTATTCTAACAGAAGCAAAAATCTTCTTCCACAAAGGCAAGGACTCCCTCCTCCGTTCCATACCACAGGCTGCTGGGCGGACTTGGCAGTAAAGACCCTAAGAAACAACTGCAGATGTAAACCTAGCAGGGGGTTGTACTGGACTTCATCACTGGGGGAAGTTCAAGGGGGTTGACTATTTGGTTGCCACCTAGGAGTAAAGAAACTCCTGGGGAAGAGGACAACATCATTGCCACACCTCTTAAAAGGACTGTGAATAAAAATGTTTGTTTACCAGGACAGGGTGTCTTGTCATGGAGAGTGCCCAGGGACCAGCTCACAGATAGAGACAGTATACATCTATAATAATACTTTTTTGAAAAAACACCTCTCCCCGCCCCTTAGCAGTTATCGAAGATTGTGTATATCCTGGAGTTATTTTGGTTTCAACATGGATTAATTAATTTCAGTTAATTAAAGTACATCTGTAGTTTGCAGTTCTGGATTTATACGCTTGGCATGCTTAAACTACCCAAGGGACAAAGTAGGAGGCATGCCTTGGGGATTTCTGTCTTCACAGAGAGCCTAGAGCAGTAGTGGCCATACTTTAGCCTTCTAGATGCTTTGGAGCACAACTCCCAGAATTCCAAGCCTGTATTGCCAATGACAAAGGACTGTGGGAGTTGTGGTCCAAAATATCTTGAGGGTCAAAATTTGGCCACCACTGAGTATGTCAAACTCAGTCCTCCAGATATTTTAGACCGCAACTCTCACAGTCCTTTGCCATTTGCAATCTAAGCTTGGAATTCTGGGCGTTGTGGTCCAAAACATCAGAAGAGCCGAAGTTTGGACACCAGTCTGCAATCTAGGAGGCAAACAAAGTTGCAGGGATCACACACAGAACATGTCCATATGTGCACTTTGCAAAGATGGGTGGGGGGAGAGCCTGAACCGAACTGAGATGCCTCCAAAGAAGCATGCAAGACAAAAAACAAACTAGGCAGCTGCACTATCTTTAGACACACGGTGTGGCTTCACTTATCCCAATGATAATGAATGTGTCTTTGAAAACTCCATGACATTTCTTGAAGACTTGAGCATATCACATTATAAGAGTTATTTCATTTGCAAATCTACATACTTCTGATAGCTAACATGACAGAAAGAGGGATAAAATACAATTTAAACAATAAAATGAGTAATAAGAAACACAAAAGCAATTCAGCCAGAAAACAAACACAATAATCAATCACTGAGAGAGAGAGAGAGAGAGAGAGAGAGAGAGAGAGAGAGAGAGAGGGAGAGGGAGAGAGACAGAGAGAGAGAGAAATATTCCTTGTTTGAAAAGGAACAGCAGCAGTGGGACTTTCAGATCAGCTGAACTTGAAGAGGGATGGGAAGTGCTCCCCCCTTTAAATAATTGTTGCTGTAGTATATATTCACCACTTTCTACACTTTCCAGTGTTTGTGAAGGCAGAGGGATAGATGGAACTGTGTGAAGGCTGGGAGTGAGGCAGAGCTGCTGCTGGGCCAACTGACTGTGCAAAAAGGGAAAGAGAGCAATTTGGGTAAACATGCCCAGGAACCCAATGAAACACAATTATTTGTGTAAAATGGGGAATGAATACTGCAGGAAAACAACCAAAAAGAAAAAAGATAAAAGGAGCAGCAGCCATTTCTGCCATGGCCTGCATTCCTTGTGACTCTCCATAGCTCCTGTGACATATGGGCAGTTGGCCCATGACGCCATGGCTTATGGAAAACGATCTGCCCACTCTGGGCCTGCACTGCTTCTTCCAAGGTTTGTGGAACAAGCACGCTCACATTGCTCACTCTCCAATCCAGCCTTGTTCCAGATATCACATAGAGCAACGATCAAAATCCACCAGCTTTCTCTTGCCTAGTTTGTCCTTGTTCTTGGCTTCTCGGTGCTCCTATATTGCACTAGCACAACACACATACAAGACCTTTGGGATTAGTCAGGGAGTCTCCACACTAGCCAGGAGCATTAGTTGTGTGGCCCTGCTAAAAGCCAAGGTTATGATTGACAAAGAAAGAGAAAGAGGAATTTGTAAAGGAGAAAACAGGGACCAGAGAGGGCAGGTTTGAGTCACATTTTATAAATGAAAGCTTCTGATATCCAGTATTATCTCTGCTCTGAGCCAAAGACTAGAAAATCACAGGGACTGTATTTTATAATGGAAAGAAGTCAACTGCTTCTCCAGAATATTGCTAAGGGCGTTTATACACGACCCCTAAGCTCCGCCGCAAATGGCTGCAAGCTCCGGACCTTAAAAATGTTTACCCACCAGCTCCGGAGTTTGCAGACAATTAAGTGTGACCCCGCCCACTTTAGCGTGACCCAGCGACTTTTCTTGTACCTGCTCTTTGATGGTGAAAAATATTTGAGGCGGAGAGTGCCTGAGCTCTCCTCGCTTCTTTCTGTTGTTTTTCTTTTGCCTCCGCCCCTTAAAGAGGAACCAGGAAGTAAACAGAGGTCGGAGCAACTTCCACCGGCACCGGAGGTAAGAATGCATTCTTTTGTCCCTGTCTAAGGCTTTTTTTCCCTCCCTCCCCTCATGGAGACAGAACAAAGAAGTGCGGAGCGGGTGGGGATGGAGGAACAGCAACGAACCCTCAAGATCTCTGGTCCGAATTTAAGGGACCAGCGGATCTTAGGGGTCGTGTAAAAAGGCCCTTAGTCTCTGAAGACCCTGACACACAGTAAAGGTATAGTTCCATTTAATCTGCAATTGCTTTCTCTGCACTTTCAACATTAAAGCATTCTAAAGATAAACACAAATGAAACACAGCACTGTGACTTTTCCCCCTTTTAAGATGGTTCTTGTATATCTAATAATTGGGAGAGTATTACGTCAGCACTTATGACATGCACTGTAAACATTGAGAGGTTCACCAAAATAAAGAAAAAGAAAGGAACCTGCATTTTAACAACCCCGCAGTCCCTCTCCTGTGGAGATCTACTGTTAAACCCTGCAGTTCATCTTTGTTTTAGTAGGCATTTGTTCTCTTTGTGAAATAGAGGGCTGAAAGCACTTAAGTTCAAACACACATTTTAGTTTATTGAGACCTGGGGAAGAAAGATAACATGATTGTCCTCGTTATGGTCTGATAAGATCCCTGATTAAACTAAAGCAATAAATTCAACTGCTATTTTTTTCACACTCCCATTTTTATGTTGACAAACAAACTTCATCATGAAAAGGAAGAGAAAGTAGAATAGTTTATCGTCATTAGTTTAAATTGGAATGCCCTTCATGGGGAATGAGATGGAAAAGCACAAAATATTTCCTGCTTCATAATTGTCATATTCAGCTTGTAAATATGCTTTCTAAACTGCTAACTTCTTTGTGGAAGTGCTGAGCATCACTTCACATTAGGAAAATAGATGTACAACCATTGTGCATGATAAGGATTAATGAGCATTAGATCTTTATATAAATAATGTAGTAGAACACTGCCAGACAGTTGCAGATACCTGAATTATGTATCTTTTGTAGTCTTTTACAAATTAAAAGTGACAGTAAGGTCAAACCTTAACATCTTGGCCCACCCAAAATATATTTAGGGAAAATGTTCAGCACAATATGTCAGTGTTACAATATGACCAATGTAATTCGTTGAAATGGAAATGAATTTTGGAATATGAATTAATACTGCTCACATGAATGTTTGAGAGAGGTAAATGGATAATTAAAAGCCCTTGAAAAAAATTAATTTATTTATTTTTATTCCTCCCCCTCCAGCGCTGACCAGCTGGCCTTCGGGCTGTCAGCACTTTTTATTAACATTTCCTTTAGAAGCAAGGTACGTGGGAACTCTGAACCCACATCTTCAGTTGCATGAGCAGGTAAGGACAAAAACCCTCACTGCATCTTCCCCGTCATGAGATAGTGCTCTAAGAGTAAATACAGTATAGTTATGAAATTTTGGGAATGACATCACAGATGCTACTAGATCAAATTCTGACTTACTTTCCAGGGTTTTTAGGAATTCAATACTCAGAATTCCCTACTCTAGGGCCTCTGAAACTATGCTACTTCTAGGTTGTCTCTTCTGCTAGGAGGAACAGTGAGGAAATTTCCATTCTCTGGAACCAAACCTTGGTATCCAACTCACTGAGCAATCCATCCAAACATTTACCATTAGCTAATGAGTTCATCTTTCATTTGTGGGGTACAGTGACCCCCGCCATTTCGCGGTTCAGGTATTGCGGTCCCACTACATCGCGGGACCGTAGTACCTGCACCGTGGCAGGGGGAGTGGCCGGGTTGCTCCGCGCCACCCCCCACCCCTCTGAGAAGCCTCCAGGGTGTGTGGGAGGGCGAAGGGGGGATCCGGTGGCTCTGCGCCACCCTCCCACGCACCCCCAAGAAGCCTCCAGGGTGGGTGGGTGGGTGGCAGCGGGCGATCCGGTTGCTCCAAGTGGCCCTCCCACACACCCCTGAGAAGCCTCTGGGGTACGTGGGCAGACGGCGACGGGTGACCCGGTCGCTCCACATAGCGCTCCCATGCACCTCCGAGAAGCCTGGGGGCCGTGCGCTTGGGTGGGGGCGGGCGATCCGGTCACTCTGTGGGGCCCTCCCACGCACCCCCGAGAAGCATCGGGGCCGCGTAGGCGGGCAGCGGTGGCGGGAGGTAAGATCCCCTGGCACCGCTGATGCACCACGCAATTGCCCCCCACCCCCGCCCCCACCCCACCCGCTTACGCATAACTGCTCCAGGTTTTCTATGTGTTGATACCAATACATTCTTTTTGGTACTCACCATCAGAACAGGCTATATCAAAAGCTGTCATTTGGATGCATTCTCAAACGCTTACTGCATAGCCTTCCCACATTGTTTGCAAGGTTCTTATCCGTTCATAATTGGTTACTCCCTCTCACCCCAATGGCCTTTCAAATACTATGGGAATTTGTCTATGGCTGTAAAATAATTGGATTACTTTTAATGGTTTGTTTCAGAGAAAGCTGTGTAATGGATTGCCCTTGTTCCTCGTGGACTTTACTGCATAAATGCCAGGCAGAACTTGATAATGTCCTAGATAATGAAAGAAGACTAGATATATAATTTATCAAAATTACATCATAATTTCAGGAATATAATGAAAAAAGTACAAAGAATCCCCAGCAAGCTTCTGCTTCAATTTCCATCCTCTCAATTCTGATTGAATTTCAGTCTTTAAAATAGTTCCCGTAATGAGTTCATCTGATGGAATTGTCAAAGCATTTTATATTGCAAAGTCTCCAAAATCAGCCAAACTTTGCTCACATACCGTCACAAAGAAATAATAATTTATACATTGTCCTGAGTACTCTGCTGTTTATCTCAAGAAGATTCTTAATTACTGAAATTCATTGAAAACTAAGGCAAGTGCAATATTCTGTGAAAAACTGATTTATTAATAATAATAATAAATTATTTATATGATGTTTAATTACCTTAATTGTTACCCCATCTTCTCCCTGCTGCCACCACTTGCTCCAAGACCAAACGGCAGAAATAGCAGCAGTGCTTATGCAGAAAGCTCTACCTCAAGACTAAGAAACAGCATACTCAATTATGGGTCAAGAGCTTCCTAATAAGTATGATTCTAGAACAACACTGCTTTCAAAAATGGGCAAGGAAGGGGTCCTGAGAAAGAATCCTTGCAACTCAATCATAGCTTCAGTGATCTATTCTAGTTATGCTGGGTGAAAATTCATGAAACTTGGCCTTGACCACATGACTCTTATTATTTAATATGATCTCCAGGCTGTGGAACACAGTAGTAAAGGCAGTCCTATGGTTGTGAATTCCATAAAACAAATAGTGACCCTTTTCAAATACTATTTTTCAAATTCATACTTTAGATATTAGAGGTGGGGGAAAAAGAAAGGTCCTCTGTAGTCCTCAGCCCGTGCTAAATATTTGAAGAGAAACCAAAACATACTAAGAGATGGCTGTTTGAATGTTTTTCAAATGCAGATATATTACAGACAACATTTATTTCAAAGTAAAATTCTGAAATGCAATTTGCACGATTTCTCATCTGCTTCAGATTTGCACAGAAGGAACGTCTGAGAGATAAGGACACATCATCATCATTCTGAAAATGAATCTGCCATCCAAAACCACATTAGTGTTGTTCATTCTCCTTTGCAGAAATGAGCCCATAATTCACTTGTAGTGGCTGAATCTTTACAGAGCAAACACTATAAAATTTTCGATATCCTCTAAGGCTAATGTCTGCATGGGAAAGATAGTGAAGAATTATAGGATACATGAACCTTGAGCAACCTCTTTCTTGATTATATGTAATTGCCCGCCATCCACTATGGTAGTAGTAACTATAAAAAAATCATTGCTCCATTGGACTCAGTGGACACAACCCATTTAAGCTTTGGAAAGCTCTAAAGAACAATTTCTGTTTAAATAGCAAACCTGTTAGACCTAGAAAAATATTGATAGATTTAACCAATAAAACATAATAATTACAGAGGGGAAAAATCCATCCAATCAGTACCCTAACCCACATATTTCATAACCTCTACACATTTAATTGTCTGATGTGAGTCTTGATTTTACTTTGTCTGCAGAAATATATGTATACTACTATTTGATCAAAAAGCCACATTCATGTTTTATCATATAGATAGATAGATAGACGAGCCTCTGTCACAAAGACTGACACCAGGTCCAAAAGGACACAAGATGCCACCACCTTCCATCCACACCAAACACAAACCCAGACCCTTCCCACAGATGAAACGAAACCACCATCCAATAACAAAACCACGACTGCACCATCTACCGCTACTCCCCACTCCAGCCACCACATGGAGCACACTTACACACGCCAAAAAAACATTGGGAGACCACAGACACGCAGCCAGACCAAAATGAATTCACAAGACACAGGACCCCACTCCACCAAAGCCCAGGATGCTGCCAGAACACCCATCACCAAGGTCGTTAAGAAACAAAAGGCTAATAGACACACATCCAGCACCTCACCCACACATGATGTCTCTAAACATCCATCTAACCCACCAGCAGTTAAGCCCTTAATGATCGCCTCAGCCACACAGCAGATCACAAAAGAACAAATGAACCTACAATCAGCAACAGAGCAAGCAAACCACACACCCCAGCAGTATTTATAGAAGGACTTCAACTGAGATCACGCTTTGCTTCAAGAAGAAAGAAGCCAGAACACCAGCCTGAAGATGACGAGTGAGACCTCGTCGAAACGTCGCCAAAACAACCAGATTTCTACACGGGAAGAAACCCGAATCCACCCTAACATGCATAGATAGATAGATAGATAGATAGATAGATAGATAGATAGATAGATAGATAGATAGATAGATAGATAGATAGATATAGATCAAGATAGAAATATAATTAAAGTAGTATGTGAACTCAACCTAAAATTAAAGTTTAACTTGGAAAAGAATGAAGCAGGGATGGGGCTCTTAGGGGAAGCAGAAGAGACAGTATCTATATATTGAGAAGCTTTCAATGAAGATGACAGTTTCTCTATTACATTTTAATGCAATAATCTTTGATATGATGATGACTGCTTAAAAGAAGAAGAAGCCCTTGAAATATATTCCTTTAGTGTTAGTTTAAGAATATGCTTGGCTGCCTTGAATCTAAAAATCCATAGATTTATTTATTTATTTATTTATTGAATTTATATCCCACCCATCTTCCCGAAGGAACTCAAATGGGTAGATTAGGTTTACAAACAATACATTATTCTTCGGAGATGTAAGATGTGAGGAGGTCACTCTGGCAAGCCATCTTGTACTGCTCCAGAGTCCCTATAGCAGTGGTGTCCAAACTTTGGCCCTCCAGATGTTTTGGACCACAACTCCCAAAGTCCTTTGGCATTGGCAATCTAGGCTTGGAATTTTGGGAGTTGTGGTCCAAAACATCTGGAGGGTTGAAGTTTGGACACCCATGGCCTATAGGATGTTGTACTCCTTTTATTAAGGGGTATTGTGCAAAAGAAACCCAAGTTGTTGTACAGGAGGCAAGGAAAGGAACCTGATGTTTGCAAAAAGATCTTCTCCCAATGGCTCTGGATAGGGCAACTCAAACAGAACACCTTCCTGCCAAAACTCTGAGGACGGTAGATGAATCTCACCTGACTAAGTGCCCTCTATAGGAGGAGAAGGAGACAAGGGAGGCTTCTGATGGCCAAAGTGCCAGGGCAGGGCACTTTGCCGATGCATCCAGCCAGCAACAAAGTTTGAATAGGCCACGTAACACAACGGTTGACATAGTATATAAATAGGCTCACCTTCCTTAGAGTGGCTCTTTCTATTCAGTTCGCCTTCCCGCTCTCCCATCCTATGAGGAGAATGAGACTAGCTGGTCGTGTAACGGCTGGATGGGATTTTTTGACCATTACCCTGATTGGCTAAGAGTGATGTTGAGTTTTCGCCCATCGCATTCTCTTTGAGCTTTTGGGAAATTGCTTACTCCGGTCAAAATTGGTGGGCAGTGCAAGTGGTAATGGAAGTTAGGCTAAAGTTATTTAGGAATAAGACGCTTAGTCCAGCAGCCCTCAATTATAATTAGGACTGGAGGAATTATTGAAGAACAGATGAGTAGGCCCAATGATAATATTATGTCCCTGAATGATAGATATGGGCGGCCCAGACTGCTATACTTTTGGCACCACACTGATCAAGGAAGCAGCATCCTACTAATATTAATCAGGAACAGAACTTAGCCATTTGCACTTTCTGGTCTCCTTGCTTTAAGGTTTCAACTGTTAAATCCACTTATTTGAGTTAATAAATTGTGACCCAATTTAAACCCATCAAATGTGTCTCATCTCTTTATTTCTGGACTGGGTGGGCAAAGGGTGTTGAGAACTAGAGAACATGCAAGAGGTCCTGGAGGAAAGGAGGGAGCCAGAGAGAGAAGGAGTCAGAAGAAAACTGCTGGGCCTAGCAAAGGGGGAGAAGGAAGGAACCTGGGGAGACACTTGAGATGACTTGAAAGAAAGCCTTCTGGCAGAGGAGGTGGAGGAGAATCAACCAGAGCTCCCCAGAGAATTGGACTATGTGGTGCAAGAATACCCCTGGACTAGGGTTGAACTTTGGGTCCCTAAATAAGCATCCTTGTCTTCCTCTTCCTCATTGTGACTATACAGGCCCTCATTTCTGCAGTCGCTAAGCTTCAGAAGTACCTATTAAAGAGGACAGTGGACTCTAATCCCTCAATGACATTAACCTGGGGGAGCAAAGGAAATAAAGCCAACTAGCCCCAAAGATGATCTGATGACTAGTTTGTTCAATGATTTCCCTTCTCCTTGTTTAATAAACCCTGTGGTTACTGACACTGGTGCTGAATCCATTGATTTGGGAATACAGGAGAGGCCACCTGCCAACAAAGATATGTAGAGAAGTGCCTGTGCCTGTTAACAAACTGACATGGCTTATAGCTGTCTGGATAAGCTTACCTTCAGTTCACTCCTATTTTTCCTATTTTGCTGCAGTTATCAAGATGATTTGATGAGGCCTTGAAGAACCTTTTTTTCCATTATAGTTGAAAAGCTTGAAATGCTATTTAAACCTCTGAAGGCATAGATCCTGGAATTAAAAAACAAAAACACAGAAATCATGCAGAAGTTGAATATTGGGGAGGGGGGCAACAGATCAATAAATAACACTAGTCCAGATTCTCTTGCCTGGCTATGTTAGCAAAACACAAATTGTGTAACTTTTGGAGGGATTGCCCCTAGCTAAGAAATTCATTGTGCATTAATTAAGTCATATGGCTCCATATGCAAATGGCAGTGTCCACAATGACTTCTTTGGGGAATTCCCCTCTAAAAGTGTTGTCATTTTAGTAGGTAAAAGGATTTTGGCTGCTGTCTGAAAATTATTCAGCTTACACTATATAAAGGGCTCTGTAGAGAAAACAAACAGATTCTTGACAACAAATCATAAGGTATAAACTGAAAGCCCATGTTAGCTTAAAATTCAAGGGACACACTGATAAGGGGTAAATTTAAGAACACAAATAGATGCCCCACTAACCAATGGTTGCTACCTATGTGTGTGTTTTCTCTATCACAGATATATTGAAACAACGTACAGTGATGCCTTGAATTACGAAATTAATCCGTTCCAATGTATTTTTTCACAATTCAAAATTTTTGTAATTCACAACTCGGTTTCCCATCAGGATGCACTAAAATCAATTAATCTGTTCCGGAGCTCAGAAAAAAAGGCAAAAAGAGGGAATGAATTAATTGGTTTTCAACACATTCCTATGGGAAGCCTGCCTTGACCCAGCAAAGCAGGGGAAAAAGCCCCCCCCCCCCCGCTGGGTTTGGGGAAAACTCTTCGATCAACTGGCAGTGGAGCTGTCAAAATCACCTGGCTGTCGGCCAGTCGGCTGACAGCCAGGTGATTTTGACATCTCTGAAGCCAAGGTACTTTTTGCATGATGCACATGGGTCTTTTAAAAGTCAGTCCTTGCTGTTCTGACCTCAGTGGTTGGGAAAGCAGTCGAGGGTCAGAAATCTGCTTTTAAAAGACGCGCAGGCACCATGCAGAGAGCAGGCTGTACACACAGGTGTTTTAAAAGCGATTGAAATTTGATCATCAGTGCACCTGACAGCCAGTTGATTTTGACAGTTCCACGGTCTGACGGAGTTCCCTTGGTAATTCAAAAATTTTGCAGTTCAAGGCATCATTGTATTTGGAGATCACCTGAATCACACAAAATATGCTTTTATATCATTTCAGCACAGGCACAGTGATGTGTTATTTAGTGCACATATCAAAACAAATGTGTTGGGGGGGGAAATAGCAGATTAATAAAAATGAATGGGAGAACATATATGTAAATGCAGGAAGTCAGGTTACTGGAGCCCCTCGGTAGCTCACTCTGTGGAACAGAGTGCAACAGACTTCAGAAAGAATAAATGCTTAGAAAGGTAAGCTCCTACTGAAGGTCAAAACAGAATAGACTCTGCTCTCACCATCAAGTTTAAATAACAAATTACGATATTTAATTTTATTTATTATTTATTTTGAATATTTTTAACCCACCTTTCTCCTTAGAAAAGGACCCAAGGTGGCTTATAATAATGAAAGTCAATATACAGCCCAGAACATTTAAGACATATTCAACTTTTTATCACTCATAATTTTTACGTGGAATTTTTACTCTCTCTTTAACTGCTCACATTATCTTGTAACTTTAATGTAATGTTGTCTTTTAACGCTGTAAGATGTCCCTCAATCTGTTCTCAATACTTGAATATGTCTTAATTGTACTGGACTGTATATTGTCCCTAATTACTGTAAGCTGCCTTGGGTCCTTTCCCAAGGAAACGTGGGGTAAAAATACTCTAAAATAAGCAAATAAAGAACATTAAGAACAAGGAATTAGAAGAGGCATCTTACAACATTAAAAGCTAACATTAAAGCTACAAAGAATACTTTTCCCACTACTCTATGAGCCATATATCTTATGGCAATGTAATAGGATGCTTGCAGGCATGAATGGAAGCCCCATTGGGGGAAAATTTATAATATTATAAGGGGCATCTTTCGTTGGTTGAATAAGTTAGAATGCTGAACTGGTCCACAGTGAATTATAATAAAGTTTCCCCAGTGTTGTTGAATATGAGAGACTAGAGAGTTTAGTTGACTTGATAGCTATTCATGTATTAATAAATGCTTAATAAATGGATGCATTTAGTTCCAGGGCCATCTCTGAGTCTTCACTGGAGAACGCATATCTCTCCACTCCAATACAGGACCACTGAGCTATGCAGACAAACGTCTACAAATAAGCCTCCTTTTCTCTTCTTCAGAATTTAAATCATATGTTGGGATTATAAGAAAAAAAATTGTCCATATTCCCCCACATATTCTTAATATGTAGCCTGTATCATGACTAGGGATGGGCAGAATACAAAAAAGACACACTGTTTTGTTGTTTGTTTAGCTAACAAAATGAAATGAAATGAAATGGGGAAACACCATTATTTCCCTATAGAAAGAAATGATTAGTTCTAAAGGAAATGGCAGGGAGCTTCCTCACGTTTTTCCCTGAAAGCCCCCCAAAAACCTTGTAATTGGAATCAGAAGCTGATAGCGCTGCCACCACTTCCCATACGATTTCAATTAGAAGGGTTTTTTGTAGGGGCACCCCTTTTGGAGCTTCATCCCTCAGCATGGGAAGGGGGTGTCTAATAGTAATGATAACTATGAATAAATATGCTTTCTTTGTTTTTTTATATTTTATATTGTACAATATTTTATTGCATTGTAAAATAAAATATTGCATTTGTATTGCAAAATATAAAATACAAAAAGTGGATTAATTATGTATACTAATAGTCACTTGTGCTTTTTACAGCTTCATATGAAGCTGTCAGCATGGCACCACAGGTGCTACACTAGTTCACCCCAACTCACCCCAGTCAGATCGGCCACTCCCAAGCTTTGTTGACTACCAGAGTTGTTCTTCAGTGGTGCCCAATTCCATAGATGAGATTGCTTCCCAGGCAACCAACCACTCATCAGCTGTGTTGGGATACTCCTCATTCCATGTCCACATCAGAGTGGTGGGATGCCTGAGGAAGGGGTGGGACAGCCTGGCTCCTGCTTGGAGTGGTGCACTGCTGGAGAAGAAGGACCCTATCAGTGTTCTGGACATCTGGGGCAGGGGGAGCATGGAGGATGGGAGAAGCACAAACCACCCATCTCTGAATACTACTAGTTCTATAGTAAAGTATGCCTGATCCGAAAGTCAAGAAGGGAAAATATCTGAATATCTCTGGTATGTGAAGAAAAAAATAAAATGAGGGGGAACACACAGTGGGACAGCGGTGGGAAAAAGCACAGGGAGGTATTTATTTATTTATTTATTTATTTATTTATTTATTTATTTATTTATTTAATGTACTGCTCCATCTAGCTACATGGCTACTCTGGGCGGTTTACAAAAGGTAGAGTGCATGTGTTCTAGCTGCCACATTTTGCACTTGCTGCAGCTTCCTAACCACCTTCAAGGACAGTCCCATGTAGATGGCACTGCTATAGTCAATCCTTGAGATTACCAAAGTGTAGGCTAGAGTTATTAGGGACTTCCTGTCAAGAAGTGGACGGATATGTGCAATCTGCTTCAGATGGAAAAAGGTAGACTTGGCCACAGCCACAGCCAATACCTATTTCTACATTGAGAGGGCTGGGTTCAAAAGCACACTCATATAGTGGGCCTGATCTTTAAGAGAGACTGTGACCCCATCAAGACCAGGCAACATGCCTCCCAACCGATCAAGATGCCCTCTCAACAGCAGGGTCTCTATCTTGTCAGGATTCAACTTCAGCCTATTCCCTTCATCCAGTCCATAACCACAGCCAGACAAAACTCTAGGGCCGTGGCATGAGATGTTTTGGACCACAACTCCCACAGTCCTTTGTCAATGGCAATGCAGGCTTGGAATTCTGGGAGTTGGGATCCAAAACATCTGGAGTGCCAAAGGTTCACCACTGCTGCTCTATGGAATGTATAGCTTCTCTGGCTGAAGAAGAAAAGGAGAAATCAAGTTGTGTGCCATCAGTGTACTGATGACAACACACACCAAATCTTCAAATGACCTCTCCAAGCAGCCTCATATAGATGTTAAACAGCAAAGTGGTGACTATTGATCCCTGAGGAATACCACATTTATTTATTTATTTATTTATTTATTTATTTATTTATTTATTTATTTATTTAAGAATATTTTACACTGCCTTTCAGTATCCATGGGGACAAAACAGCTTCCTCAAGCTGGACTCTGTGGCAAGGAAGGAAAGAAGCCAGTATAATGCTAGGCCTCCAATCTCTAATCCCAACAACTGATCCAGGAGGACATGGTGGTCAAATATTTCCCAAATTTTTCATGCTCATCAATTTAGGTTATATTGGAACAAAAACAAAAAGTGGTGAGGAATTTTTAAGCCTTGCAGGATTCCATGCTTGTTATGTGAAGGAGAAGTGAGCAAAATATTATTTCTGTAGTGGATGGATTGATGCAACAGTTATCCTAGTTCTGCACAAACTGTAGTATGTGTGCAAAAATTATTCTCATGAAAAACAAAACTCTGCTTGACACTGACAGAAAATAAATCCCTCTCTTGCAAGTGAGAAGAGTGCTTCTTGTTTTTACAAGTTAGAATGAAACAAGTGCAGATGTACATCCATAGGACATTATATAGTTCCTTTGCTTGTTTTTGGCAACCTATTTGTATGAATTAAAACTGAGAAATACTCATAATAGAATGGAATAAGTAAAGATTTACAGTTCTAGTATTAATCCCTTCCTGGGAAGAAGAAATAACAGAGTAACATAATATAAAGTTACAAATAACCTGCTTCTTTTACATATCTCAGAAGCAGTCAAAATGCAAATGCATTTCATTACAATACCATTCAGTAAAACTATACTGTGCATGTTAATAGCGCAAAATACTATCAGAGACCAATAATCCTTTATCTAGCTTTGCTAAAATAATATTATAAAATACCCTGTCATGAAGAAAATCTGGTTTTGCATATCATCAATTCTCCTGGAAATAATGGCCACCCTATGAAAATCACCCTCCAAAATGTTCTTCCCTCAACAGCCTTGCTCATCTCTTGTGATGGCCATTTGGGAGTCAGTCCATCTTATACTTGTTTGTCCCCTTTCCCTGATGACTTCTACTTTTCCCAGCACTGCTGTCTTTTCCAGAGAATCTTGCCTTCCCATGATGTGCTTCAAGTAAGGGCGTTTATACACGACCCCTAAGCTCCGCCGCAAATGGCTGCAAGGTCCGGACCTTAAAAATGTTTACCCACCAGCTCCGGACTTTGCAGACAATTAAGTGTGACCCGCCCACTTTAGCGTGACCAAACAGCAGTTTTCTTGTACCTGCTTTTTGGATGTGACAAATATTTGATCCGGTGTAAGGATAGTGAGTGCGGGGCTCTCCTGGCTTCTGTTTGTTCTTTTTTTGCGCCCCACCACTTTAAGAGATCTGAATGCTGCCGGGAACAAAACGGAGGTAAACCGGCATTCTTTTCTTTCTTTTTTCTCCCTCCCTCAGGCAGCCAGCAACCAGGAAGTGCGGAGGGGGTGGGGACAGAGGAAGAGCGAGGAACCCCTAAGATCTCTGATCCGAATTTAAGTGGCCAGCGGATCTTAGGGGTCGTGTAAAAAGGCCCTAAGACAGCCTCAGATTCCACTGTTTCCCCTCCCCCCCCATAGATAGTTGAGGCTTGAATTGATCCAACTGCTCCAGCAGCATATTTCGTATGAATCTCTCTCTCTCTCTCTCTCTCTCTCTCTCACTCACTCACTCACTCACTCAGCTTTCTAAACTGTCCAGCTTTCACACCTATACATAAGGACTTGAAAATACAGTATTGTTGATCTTAGCCTTGGTCTCCAATGACACAACCTTACACAATGATGTTTTCTAATTCTTTCGCTGCTGCCTTTCCAAGTCCCAGTCTTCTGATTTCTTGCCAGGGGTCTCCATTTGGGATTGATGATAGAATCAAGATATACAAATTATCTATTTCTAATTCTTCTATAGTCATGAGTTTTGTCTTTTTAATATTCAGGAGCCTTTCTACTAGGGCAGTTTCTTCTTTCACTTTCAGTAACATTCAGCTGCAATTCTACGATGGCACGTTCTACTTTCTGGTTATCAGTTACTGCTGCTTTCTGCCAGTAAGATGGTTATCATCTACTTATCTTAAGTTGATGTTTCTTAGACATCAATTTCCATATGATCTTCATAGAGAGTGAACAAATAAGGGGTTAAAATGCACCCTTGTCTGAGATCCATACCTGTAGGAAACAATTACATCTCTCCATATTTTATCTATAATGAAATTTACATATTAGGACAAGCAAGTGATAGAGCACATACATTTCTTTCAGAACTACCCATAATTCCTCACAATCAAAGCTTTGTAGTCTATTAAGCAAAGGCTAATAACACAGGCGTCACAAAACAATATCCCTCTTAGTGTCTTGCTTGCAGGGATGTGAAGGAAACAGTCATGAAAAGAGGTTTTGTGTGGATTTTTAGTGGTGCTCAGGACAAAAGCAGGAAATTGTTGGCTGAGGAACAGGGGGCATTTGCTTGGGTGGTTATGGCTCTGCTTCCCCATTTACTCAACAAAGCAAAACTGCTGGTGAGCTTACAAATAACATCTTGTTAAGTTTTGCCGAGTGTTGATATTCTAGGACACATAGGAATAATTCTACTTGGCTAAGTGAACCAGAGAGAAAACATGATTTGTTTCAAAACCAGCTATAATCCTGTTTAAAACCAGCTCCCATGAAATTTCAACATGAAACCTTCACAAAACCCTAGCATTATAGAAATCCTCCTCTCTGGCCTTCATACGGAACAGAGGTATTGCCAGAGTTGAAAGAGACATGCTTGGTTCCTCACTGATTCCAGTAATTATCATGCTGGTCAACAAACAACTAGGAGGAGAAGCAAGACTTTCATGTCAAATTAATGCTGCTGTTAGCTTTAGCAGCTATGAAATGCAGCCCGTTCTATTCATAATTATAAGATTTTGACAAAATACTTTCTATCTGAAACACTCTCTCCAAGGTAGAGAACTCTCAAAGGAAGCACCCGGATGAGTGTCAAGAACAAGAATTTTACATAATGCTAACAGAAGCCACTGGCTATATATGCCCTCATGTACCAGATCACCTGTCAATATCAGTCTGGAATTCTATCAAAAGCCATGCAATTCTATTAGCACTTCCATTGATGGTGGTCTCGGTGGATGATGCATTTGTTTTCCACTTCTCTTTAGAAGATTGACTTTACACCAAGATTCTACTGAGGGGGAAAATATTGTTATTATTTATTTATGTCAGACACATAAACGTGGAAAGAACTGTCGAATGATTATGAAATACAACAGCCAAGTCATAAGATGTTATTCTCCAATCTGTCTCTCACCTTAATAAGTATGTGCTATAAGTCATATTTTAGAAATTAAATGTTTCTGTTACACATGGAAAAAGTAATGCACAATTACTACTGGGCTTAGCAGTGGGAAATTAAAATTTGAATATTTGCAATTGATATTCTGGCTTCACAAGAGAACCTGGGTTTATGAATGCATGCCTCATGAAACAGAAGGATTACAAACTGACTGAAGCTACTGCTAGAATTCTTAGAATCACAGTATCTATTTCAGTCCTTCCTTATGGGGCTTCTAGTCCCCTTATTGCCCTCCTCTGAATTAAGTCAGTTTATTGGCATGTACACAAGCTGAACAGGCTGATACAGTAACCCCCCGACTATCGTGGGGGTTAGGGATCCACCCAACCCACGATGACTAAAAATCTGTGATATGCGGATGCGGGACGGGTGGGGCCTGGGGGGAGGGGGTGATCAGATCCCCCTGCCACCGCCAGCGTGCACTGGTCCAAGAAGTCTTGGGGTGGTGCGCGCCAGCGGCATTGCAGGATCTGACCTCCTGCCACCCGCCGGGGGGACTTCTCGTCCAGGGCCATCTCCATTGAAATGCATTGGCTCAATGCATTTCAATGGAGAAAATTTTCGCCTTTGGAATACATTGGCTCAATGCATTCCAATGGGGAAAAATTTCTCCATTGAAATGCAGTGAGCCAATACATTTCAGTGGAGATTGCATCGCCCCACGCCGCCAGCCTGTGCTCCTCCAAGAAGCCTCAGGCAGTGCGGGTGGGGGCCGGGGTTATGCAATTGCTCCCTGCTGCCCATCCGTGTGGCCCCGAGGCTTCTCTGAGGAGCACGGGCCGGCAGTGATGGGGGATTGTATCTGGGGCTTGGGGAAGGGGAGGGAAAGGTTTTAAAAGCCTGGGCTTTTAAAACTCCCCCCCTTCCCCAAACCCCGGGCCCCAGCGCAATGGCATTGTGGTGGGGAAATAAAGGTTTTTCTCCCCCACCCCAGCACTAATCAGCTGGAGCCAGGGCAGGTACTGCGATCCCGTGATATAGTGGGACCACAGTACCTGAACCGCGAAATGGCAGGGGGGTGACTGTAATTGAAAGTACTACTTCAACAATAGTGATAGTGTAGCATTACCTGCTGAACCTGAAGGCATCAAGTTGCTTAGGGACTGTAGTGCATCCAAGGTAATATATAAAATCTTTCCCCCCAGTATGTGCTTCTTAAGGCAGTTGTGTTACTTGATAAATGGGAAAGACCACCTTTCCAGTATTAAATTTTAAATTTTGGAGAATAAATTAACCTATTGGTTTTGCTAAGCCTACGTTTAGGACTTCAAGG
This sequence comes from Phrynocephalus guinanensis, assembly GCA_037367245.1. Classification (NCBI taxonomy): domain Eukaryota; kingdom Metazoa; phylum Chordata; class Lepidosauria; order Squamata; family Agamidae; genus Phrynocephalus; species Phrynocephalus guinanensis. The sequence goes on along the minus strand of CM074735.1, from coordinate 43,842,755 downwards.
TGAAATAGGCTATATGTGAAACCATGTACACAGACCAAGGAAAATTTGCATTCTAGGAAAGGTGGTCAACCAAGTGTTTGCTGGTTAAATTCAGGAAGTCCATTATGACTCTGAAATTCTATATCAATTTATGTTGTTGTTTTATACCTTGCTTGGCTATTGATATAGCCTTGGTCACTGCATCAGAGGATCACATATTTTATGAGGAATGTTTTCCAGAAATGACTGATATTTTCAATTTATTAGCCGCAGTTAAAGCAAACCATTAAATGAATGACACTTGTTAAGTCAAAACTTAGAGAAGTCCCACTGATGCAAAGGATCTACTTTAGTTTAGGCTGATATTTGGATTTTGACCATAATATGTGTTTCTGAATACATTTGAATGAAATGTATTTGCATCAATTTCAATGTTTTGCATCAAATTCAAAGATACATACTATGTATGTCAATTTACTGAGCACAGGGCTTTATCACACCATTTGGAGAACTGTGAAAATATATCTGCCTCCTTCTTTAACCTGAGCATCAGGTGGAGCAGGCCAAGACTGTTTACAATTTGTAATTGACCTCTCAACAGCAGAAGTAGTAGTGCCTTTGCTGTTTTTCCAGTAAGCAAACGTCAAGACTCTGGGTTCTAAGGTAATAAACTGCTAATCTTAGAAGAGGTTATGTAAATGTCCAATGCTGCATAAATGTATTTTTGAAACCTGTCTTTTCATAAAGGACGATGTGCCAAACGTTTACAGGAAGATTTTTGCAATGCTATTATTTAAATACCCCCTATATTCCAGTGTGATTTGTAATCTGTTGAAGATATGCAATAACTTTCCTCTTTGTAATAACTATTATGGAAATTATTATGGTTCTTTGTGGCTAGTTACATATTATTCCTCACTACCATTTTGTCTTGTAATGAGAATGATTCCATGTTTAATGGCTTTGCTAATATGATTGTCTGCTAAACAAAAAACCAATAAAAATGTAAAAACAAAAATGTAAGCCTATAAAAATGTAATGAGGTATTAAGATGCCAAATGTTTGTTTTTCTGATATACACTCTTTTAATGGGGACCAGATTGAAACAAGGAAAAAGGAAAAGAAACCCACTTAATTTTTACGACTTCTGTTTTGCAATGCTCATTTTACCATATTTTCTAATGCAACATTTTATACATGATTCGAGTTTTATAACAAAATATTGCACTTGCTCCGGCTTTAACACTTTAAAACTAATTACATAGATCTGGTTTCTTCAAAAATGTCAAAACATTGGATAGTTAGCAATTGTAAGCAAAAATATGGGGAAATTATTTTTTAAAATTTAAAGGGAGAAATGTACTGAAGAGTATATTTAATCTGAGGTGAATTGTTTGTAATTTCATTGTTTTATTATTACTTAAATGTCAGCTGCAACTCAAAAGTGTATCCATATAGCAACAATATATGGTCAACAGTAATGGATGAATAGAAAGGAAATGTGTGGCACCACATTTTAATCTCTAAAATATCTTATCAGAAGACTTTGGAAGGAAGTCCAAAACAAATGCTAAACAAATTTACTAGACACATATGGATCAAAAAACTTTAATTAAAATGGTGAAAATAATGCTAGGAATGAAAATGAGAGAGAGAGAGAGAGAGAGAGAGAGAGAGAGAGAGAGAGAGAGAGAGAGAGAGAGAGAGAGAATACATGTAAACTCGGGGGGGGGGGAATCCAAAGTTAATGTTAATGTTTAATACTTGTTTTCATATTCTTTGTATAACTGTTATTTTCAGAAATTGACTTGTCTATAAATAAATGGAGATATGAAGACATTTTGTTCTCGCCTAAAAATTAAGATATAATGATATTCTGTGCTCAAAAGTCAAAAATGTAATTGTTTTATTAAATCAGTGATTACTTTGTTAAGCTATTTTGGTAATTATGTTCTTTATGCATTACTGGATTACTTTTAATTGGAGAAGGAGGTCTCTTAATTGGATAAGGACATACTTTTTGTGCTACTCATTCTCTCTCCCCTCCCCCCAATATTTTTATAAAAACATTTAGAAGAAAATCATAACTATGATATGGAGTATGATATGGGCCAAGGACGGGGCCAATAAAACAGAAATAATCTGTAAAAATGTTGAAGCATTGTAAATAACTATTTGTGTGACATCTTCTGCCTTATGAGGGGGCAGATGAAGAAACTTATGTCAATGTTGGTAGTACTGCTACCAGCTCCCTTTGTTCGCTCTGGGTGCTGTAAAGTCATACAGGGGAATTTGGGTTTTCCAAGGTCTGTTCAAGTTAAGTGGACACACAAGGAGAGGAAGACATTGGTGAAACAGTTTTGTTTGTAGCTTTTTAATATATAATATATCACAGAAGTGAGTACACCCCCTCACATTTCATAAATATTTTAGTATATCTTTTCATGTGACAACACAGAAGAAATGATATGGCTACAATGTAAAGCAGTAAGTACACAGCTTGTATAACAGCATAAATGTGCTGTCCCCTCAAAACAACACGATATACTGTAGCTTTCCCAATAGGACGGTGCATCTGCATAACTATTTAATAAACAAAAAAGAAGGGTAGAGTGGTGATTCCCTCATTTCACATTTCAGGCTTAGGTGTGTAAGGACATCGGGAGAAAAAGCAGCTCCCTGTAACCGGACCAAGAATCCACATTCCATCACTCTAGCTCAGGCACTTGGTACAGTATATAAAATGCATGAAAAATGGCGGGTGGGGGAGAAAAATCTGAGTATATGACAAAATCTGAGTATATGACAAAAATTTGGGCACCACAATGCTTTTATGGGGGGGGGGGTTCGGCTAATTTTGGAGCAGTGAGGGGCAGCCCCTTTAATTCTTCAAACAGATTTAGTTCATGTGTTATGAAAACTATCTTATTAAAGCCACTCAGCTGGTAGAGACAGATTAAAATATGTGAACCATAAAGACAGCATGTTCACCATCTCACCTAACTGAAAATATCAGTTATCTTGTTTTGGGTTGGAGTCTGAGGCATGCAGTGGGTCCTTAAAGGGGTCAGATTATCAGGACAAGGTGACAGACTGTAAATACATGGACAGTGCAACAGCATCTATTTAAAGATCTACTTTGCTAACACAAAAACCTGAATATTACATTGAAATCCAACAGTGATATAAGTTGGTTGTTTCAGCTAAGAGCTGTTTGTCAAGGATATGAATTCGTCTTTGTCATCATTCTGTGAGAGGATAAGGAAGAATAAAATTATTCTCCTGCTGCTGAGAGAGTCAGAGGCATTCATTGCATTCTTGACAAAAGAGGAAACTGAGACAAAGAATGGTGATGGTGATAAATAGTGAGCAGTGATGATGGCTGTTCCTTTTCTGCATAGATTTCTGAGAACTAGTATATAGGGTGAGGTTGCTTGTGTTTTTCTAACCATGAGTGAACTGCCTAGTCCATGTGTGGTTGCTCTTTGCCCAGATCCTGAAAATGGAATCCGCTACCTCCTTGTTCAATCACGAAACACTGTTGTTTGTAGTAGATTGATATCTGGCTTGAGTAACTGCAAGCTGAAGATTGCCAGGGCAAATGGTGGAGAATATAGAAACCACCTTTGTGTATCATCTCCTGAGTGCTCCCAATTGTATTAGGATATATAGCCCTATGCTTAGAAGTATTAGGCAAAGGGAAAGCAGAGCCTGGATCCAGACTTGAACATTCTGGTCATGTATACACTTCTTGGCTGAGCACTTTGGGCATGTGTAAAAATGCCTCTCATCCAACCCCTTTGGGGAGAAAGGCGGCATAAAAAATAAAATAATAATAATAATAATAATAATAATAATAATTATTATTATTATTATTATTATTATTATTATTATTATTATTATTATTATTATTATTATTATTATTATTATTATTATTATTATTATTATTATTAAATGCTATTTGATCATCACTCCAGTAAGTGACTATCTCTGGTCTAACATAAAATTAGGTCCATGTTTAAACCCCTTGAATCTATTCTATTACTTGGGCATCAATAGGCCTACAGAGCACTCAACCAGAAGTGTTATGACATTGAGAAACAATGCTTTTTCTCCTTAGTAAATAGAACTTGTTCCATTTTGGCAAGTGGTGCCCACCCATCATATTTAACTACACTTCGAACATCTCAGGCCTGTAGAGTATTCATGCTCACCAAATTTAATGTCTTACTCTCAGTTTTACTTCCAAGTAGATTTTAGGGAACTCCACACCAAGAAAGATACTGCCCGCGTGCATTGTGGTGCCCAAATTTTCACTGTACACTTTATGAACAAATTAGAAGCTATCTGATTCAACTCCTGTTGCATAAATTTGCGTAAATATATGCCTGGTCAGGTATTGCCTGTTAGACCAGAATCCATATATAATAGCTCAAGTTGCTAATATCTTGTGTTCCTTCCTGATTAGAGACGGGTTTTTCATTTCAGAAGTGGTCCGCTTCCCAAACAAAACTTGGGAGCCAAGATGACATTTGGAACCAGAGGAATGAAATCAACAAATCCCTTACATTGCTTTACCTTTGTGCAGGGTGCAACTCCAATGAGGACGAAGCCTCCAACAAGTCAACCTTTGTTCTTCCTGGTGCTGGCCAATCAGACAGGGAAGCAGGATGATGAATTTCTCTGCACAGCTCCTGACTGGCCAGCACCAGGAAAAAGGAAAAAATGACACATCGGAGGCTCCTTCCCCATTGGAGTTGAACCCCGCATGAGGTAAAGTAAGGTAAGTGATTGGTTGATTTCATTTCAATTTTCTTTTGTATTGATTGGTTTTGCTTACGTTTATAGATCATATGATTGCAATATATCTATCAAGGATCAGTTGGAGAGTAAAAGATTATAAAATTACAATGGGGGCAGAAGAGAAAAAGCTGCTTCCCTGGTAATTCAAAAGTATGGGGAGAAATACAAAAGTAAAAATGTGTAATTGCTGGTAATCAAAGTGAACAGCAATTTTGAGGAAATAATGGTGTTGAGAGAAATTGAGATTAAAATACTAACTTTTGGAAGAAGAACCAAGTATAGAGAAGAGGGTTTCAGAGAAGGAAAAAATGTAAGCAGATAAATTTATATTGATCTAACAAAGTCACTGGTGTATGTGCCTGAAGAGCAAGCCAATTTTATAAAATCTGGATTTAGTAAGGTAAATATATTTGTGGCATAAACAGCTGGTGAAATCATTCCTTTCTTATGCTATTTCTATAATTAAGCATACCAACAGCCTTGATGTCACAGTAACCGGGATCTGTCTTGTCTTTTTTGACAGTATGAAATGGTGCATTTCAGTCTAATATCAGTAATTTTATATGTATTTTCTTGATGTATTAAAGCAGATATCTAAATTATTTGAATCTCATACCTGCAAAACTCAATACTTTGAAATTCCTAGGTCTGTAGGGCCTATCACATGAGCAGAAAGCAATATGAATGAGCATTTGCTTTGTTTGGGCCATACATTCTTAATTCAGTTAGCCAGCATTACATGAACTCTCATCCAACCCATTTTTGACTCTTTGTGATGCATCTGAATTCAACATGGGGAATTACCTACAGATTCCAGTTTTGTTTGAATCGGGAAACCATGTTTATCACTCCCAAAATATGCTTGGATTTTATACCATAATTTAAAGTTGGCTTAAAATCTATTAAATTCTCAATATTATATTGATCTGATACCTCCGTAATGTCTTCAGATAAACCAAAAAAGGCAGGAGGGAGTAAGTTCTCTGTGTGGATATAAGCATTATCTGTATGTCAACTAACTGAGATTCTCTACATAGCCATAATGACCATGACATTATATTTTTGAGATTTGTGATTTCCTTGTTTATATTTCCATTTATACAGAAGTAATACAAAATAAACACAGTCTGTTGCTTAAAGCATCAATTTACCTCCCATATCATATGGTAGTTTAGGCAACATTTAATTAGATAAAAAAAATGAAATACCAGAGTCCTACGGGCTTCTGCAAAACTTTTTTTTTAAAAAAAACTATTGAAATATTGGAACAATTACTCTGCATAATATTGGCATGTTGACGATTGTCTTTTGAGCAAGTAGATAATATCTGATATAGTTCCTTCCAAATCAGAGTTTTGACAGATTTTGCATGTGACTGCATGGAAACAGTTTAAAATGCCATCCTGGTTCCTATCTAATCTCCTGTGTCTCACGACCGAAGCATTATTTGAAAAGAATATTTATCTTTCAAGGCGCTCTAGTGACTGAAGAATATGGCCTGGTTCCTGGGTATTAAAAGTCTTGTATCTAGTTTTACCCATATGAATACCAAGAGGTGACCGAAGACCTTGGTATTATCCTGATGTTATTACTCACCATGACAGCTGTATGTTTTGGTCTCTTGTGCATTGTAAAAGGTAGTTTTATGGTCATTTTTGTTATTCAATAAATCAAGCTTTACCTATGTCTCCCCCAAAAAAAACATTTTTGGAGGTCTAAGGACATACATATATGCCTGAGCAGTAAAACATAAACTTCCAAAATGTATGATGGATTTATTTAGTTATAGGGAATTTCTAGGAACTTCAATTTGCCACATATCCTGATTTACAGGCATTAAAACTTTAGACACCACTACTATTTTTACAAATATTTGTCTCCAAAGATGGCAGGAAGTATATGTGTGTTGAGGGAACTTGCACAACAGGATTGTCTCCGTCAAATGTGACAATTCCATCCATAATTTTTCTTGAAGGTAGCAGGTGGTTATATGCCATGTTAAATGAGAAATGATCACTTTTCTGCCACACAATCTAGGTCTATGAATTACCATTCTGTTGGTAGCCAAGTTTGTTTGCCTGCAGAAAATGTCAAGCTCTGTTGTCTATTATTTATTCCATTATATTTTCTGTAGGACAGTAGGTGTTCTGGGAGCTATCAGTTAAAACTATTCTTATACAGCTAAGACTTAATTTAACTCTCTCCAGTTTAGTGCTGGCTCGGCTAGTAATATAATATCCTTGTTATTTAATGTCCGCTCTTCCTTAGTCTGTCTATCTATCTATCTATCTATCTATCTATCTATCTATCTATCTATCTATCTATCTATCTATCTATCTATCTATCTATCTATCTATCTATCTATCTATCTATCTATCTATCATCTCTAATATTTTCACCCCGCCTTGGAAAAGGACCTAAGGTGGCTTACAATAATGAGGGACAATATGCAGCTTAGAACATTTAAAACATAATTAAGTTAGGAACAGAGAATTAGAAGAGGCATCTTCCAACATTCAAAGTTAACATTAAAGTTACAAAGGGCCTTTTCACACGACCCCTAAGATCCGCTGGCCACTTAAATTCGGACCAGAGATCTTAGGGGTTCATTGTTCTTGCTGTGTTCCCACCCCTCAGCACTTCCTTGCTCCTGTCTGCGTGAGGGGTGGGAGAAAAAAAGAGAGGAAAAAATGCATCTCACCTCCGAAGCCACCCAGCTTCCTGATTCCTTCTCTTCCTGATTCCTCCCGGCTTCCTGGTTCCTTTTCTTAAAGGGGTGGCAGGCAAAAACAACAACAAACAGACGCGAGGAGAGCCGACACTCCCTCCCTTAAAACCGCATCAGGGATTGTCACCACGGGAGAGCAGGTACATGAAAAATGTGCTGGGTCGCGCTTAGGTGGGCGGGGTCGCACTTACTTTTCTGCAAACTCCGGAGCTGGTGGGGAAACATTTTTAAGCTCCGGAGCTTGCAGCCATTTGCGGCGGAGTTTAGGGGTCGTGTATAAACGCCCAAAGAGCATGTGAAAAGGGGAAAAATCCATTAAGAGGGATGGAAACTAACATGGACAACACTGGTGTTCATGCATGGTAATCCATCTAAAAGACACATAACAGGTAGTCCATCATTCAGGGAAAGTTTGCCTGAAGAGGATGTTATTTGCCTGCTTCAGGAAAGACAGCAGAGATGGGGTAGTCATGCCCTCCAGCAGGAGGGAGTTCCAAAGTCTTGGAGCAACAGCAGAGAAGGCCCTTTCATGTGTTCTTCTGAGAGGCACCTGTGAAGCTGGTGGGACGGAGAGAAAGGCCTCTCCTGATGACCTTAGCCTCCACAGCAGTTCATACTGCAAGATTTGATTGTTGAGATAGCTTGGACCCAGACCATATAGTTCTTTGTAGGTTAAAACCAGCACTTTGAATTGTGTCTGATAGCTGATTGGCAGCCAGTGGAGCTGCTTTAATAGGGGTATAATATGATCTCTGCAACCCACCCCAGTCAGCAATCTGGCTGCTGCATTTTGGACACATTGAACTTTCCAGAGACTTTCCATAGGTAGTCCCCACATATAGCACAGGGCATGTGTCACAGTAGCCAGGGCATGTTTCTTTCTCCTCTCCTCTCAATCCTTGACAATATTACAAAAGAAAACATGTCAGGAAGGCTAAGGAATTCTCTTAAAATCCTCTTGGAACCAGACTTTCTTGTTCATTGCCATATCTATATTTGCTTTGCATTTAATATGGCAAGCAAATGTTACCTGCATTTTCTATTTTAAACCATCTCACACCTTTATTTTTGTTTTAAATATGAATATGTATCTTCAGTTTTTGGCTTGGAAGCTCCAAACCAATTAAAACATACCGTTAAAAGCTCCTTTCCATAATCTAAAGATACAGCATTTAAATATTTTCAGCATTCTTTTATTTCCTTATAATTTGTTGGCCAATCAAAAGACCAAATTCGATAAATTCTAACATTTCAAAGATTTTTCTAATCTCTAGATGGTGGGGATGGATGAGTAGGATATGCATGCACAGTACTGGATTTCAGCTACTGTAGTAATTTTGTATGCATTTTCAATCACAGAATTATACTATTTGGGGAAGCCAAATCAATTTGAAAGCACACAATTATTGCATCTGGGGAAGTACAGAAATAATATGTACTAATTTTGGAGATGTAAATTTGGTCAGCTCATAATTAAAACATGAACCAAAAAGATTTCTTGTGCCTCAGTCATATGTTATATATAGGTGGGTGACAGTGCTGCCTCTAAACTTGCTGAATAGAGGTGGGCACAAAACAGAAAACCGATGGTTCAGTTCATTCTGTTTCGCCCCCTCAGTTCATTTTGTTTTATTCTGTACATATTTTTGAAACAAAAATTCATATGAACCAAACCAAAACAAACTGGTTTGGCTTACCTGCACCACCACCAATGACAACGATGGGGGGCTGCTGCCGCCACCACCACCACCCATGGCCCACCTCCGATGTTGCCGCTGGGGGACCGCTGCCACCAAAGACAACGGGGGACCACTGCCGTCAACGCCGGGGGACTGCTGACGATGCTGACCACATAGCCCCAGGGGCCGGGTCAGCGCTTTTTTATTATATTTTTATTATTACAGCACCAACCACACGGCCCCAGGGGCTGGGTCAGCACTTTTAGTTTTATTTTATTTTTACAGTGCTGACCACACGGCCCCAGGGGCCAGGTCGGCACTTTTAATTTTTTTTTTTTAACAGCACCGACCATGCGGCCGTAGGGGATGGGTTAGTGCTTTTAATATTTTTTTAATTTTTAAAAGTCCCTGGTGCCGGGGGCTCCCCCCCCCCCACAGCTGACATGCACCCCATTTTATTTTTATTTTATTTTTCCTCCTGGCCCACTGGCTCGTGGGCCAGAGGGACTTTTTTAAAGTCCCTCTGTGGGGCCTTTTTTTCTTCCTGGCCTGCTGCTGGAGTTCCAGGCAAGGAGGCTGGCGGTGACAAGGTCGGAGACAGGGGGAATGAAAAATGAAATGAAACAAAACAGAAAATTCCGTTTCATTTTGTTTCTTTTTATTTATTTATTTATTTATTTTCAAATTTGTATACCACACCTATTTCCCGAACGGGAACTCAGGGTGGTTTACACAATGGATTAAAACAAGTAAAAACAGTAACAGCAATATCCAAGACGGCGGGGGGGGGGAGGAAAAAAAAGAAAAAACCCAACTACCCCTAGCAGTTTCCGAAGGCGTCCCTAAATAGCCAGGTCTTCAAGGCTTTCTTGAAGGGTGCCAATGAGGGAGCTTTCCGTATCTCGCTTGGCAAAGCGTTCCAGATGGAAGGACCAACAACCGAGAAGGCCTGATTGCGAGTTGTTACTTTAGGAGCCTCCCTCGGCGTGGCGATCCGAAGCGAGAGGGCCAAGGAAGATCAGGTGGATGGGGCCAGGTCTGATCGTCGGGAGATGCACTCTGCCAGATGGACAGGGGCCAAACCACGGAGGGTTTTGTAAACCAAAACCAACACCTTGAACCTTATTCGGGAGGCAATGGGCAGCCAGTGCAGGCGGACCAGGATGGGGGTGATGCGGTCAAACTTACGTGCACCTACCACCAACCTGGCTGCCGCATTCTGGGCCCGCTGCAGTCACTAAACAAGGTTCAAGGGGAGCCCCATGTAAAGAGTGTTGCAGTAATCCAACCTCAATATTACTAGTGCCTGTACCACTGTCCTCAGGGAATCCCCATTGAGGTACGGGCAAATCTGGGCAATGAGCCTAAGATGGTAATAGGCTGACCTGGTCACGGCAGCCACCTGGGAATCCAGGGACAAATCCAGATCCAGGACGACGCCCACACTCCTCACTCTTTGCGCCAGCTGGAGGGTGGACTCACCCAGACTGGGAAGAGGGCCACTCTACCCCTCCGGCCCTCCCCCAAAGAACAGAACCTCAGTCTTTTCAGGGTTGAGCCTGAGTCTGTGAGCCCTGGTCCAGTCCAAAACTGCGGCCAGGCAGCGATCAAGGGTCTGGACGGCCTCCACTGCATCGGTGGAAAAGGAGAAATAGAGCTGCGTGTCATCAGCGTACTGATGACTGCACACTCCATAAATCCGGATGATCTCAGCCAGCGGCTTCATATAGATGTTAAAGAGCATGGGGGAGAGAGCCGACCTCTGTGGCACCCCACAAGTGAGTGTCCAGGGAGACGACAAATCACTCCCCAAGCTCACATGCTGGGTGCGGCCAAGGAAGGAGCGGAGCCAGCCAAAGGCCAAACCCCCGATCCCCACCTCAGAAAGCTGCCCCAGGAGGATACCGTGGTCAACGGTATCAAAAGCCACTGACAGGTCGAGAAGGACCAACAGGGTAGAGCAACCCCTCTCAGCCCTCCTCAACAGATCATCATGCAGAGCGACCAGTGCCGTCTCAGTCCCATGACGCGGCCTAAACCCAGATTGGAAAGGATCCAGGACATGGTTCTCCTCCAGGAACGTCTGGAGACGCAGGGCGGCAACCCGCTCAGTCACCTTGCCCATAAAGGGAACATTGGCTATAGGACGATAGTTAGACATATCGTCTACAGCCAGGCAAGGTCTTTTAATGATGGGCTTCACCACCGTCTCCTTCAGACGACTGGGAAAAATCAGAAGCAATTAGTGAAGCCCATTCCGGCATGCTCCCTCCGGCGGTCTTAATCAGCCAGGAAGGGCAAGGGTTGAACGGAGAAGGTGCAGGCCTGCAATGTCCCAGGGCCCTGGAGGCATCAACTGATGAAACAGGCCCAAACCTGGGCGACTCAGGCGGCAAGGCACCGGCCACAGCCGAGGGTGGATCGATGCAACCAGCGTCCAGCTTGGAACGGATGGCCTCTATCTTAGATTTTAAAAAGGCTGCAAATGACTCACTAGTGAAATCACTAGGAGGAGGCCCCGGCGGACCGGGATTGGTGAGGTCTCGAACCACCCGGAACAATTCCGCCTGATGGTTCGAGGCCTCACCAATTCTCAGGGAGGCAAAAGATCTCCTTGCGTCCCTGATCGCTCGAGAATAGCGACCGGTCAACGCCTTAACCGCAGCCCAATTCAAAGCCATCCAAGCCTTTCGTCATCTGCTCTCTAGCCTCCTCCGCTCTTGCTTGATTGCCCACAACTCCATGGTAAACCACAGCGAGGAGCGGACTCGGCATCGGATAAGGCGCTTGGGGGCGATCTGGTCAGCTGCCCCGGCCACTTTCTCAAACCACCTATCAACCAGGGAGTCGACCGGGTCGTCAGCCAGACCGTCTAGTAATCCCCCTAAGGCCTCCGAGAACCGTACTGGGTCCAGGAGCCTCCAAGGGCGGGCCCAGATCGAGGGGCCCTGCTCCCCGTGGGGCGGGGTGGCGATTGTCAGGGAAAAGTTCAGCAGATAATGATCTGACCATGACACAGTTCGGGTGCACAACCCCCCGACCCCCAGATCAACACCTGCTGATGTAGAGGCAAAAACCAGGTCCAAGGTATGTCCTCCCTTGTGAGTGGGACCGATGACAAACTGAGACAGGTTCATGGAGGCCATGGACTCCACGAACCACAGAGCTACTCCCGACAGTTCAGACTCGACATGCACATTGAAGTCCCCAACCACCAACAGGCGGGGGGACCTCAAAAGTGCCGCCGAGATGAACTCGGAGAGCTCTGGAAGGGAGTGTGCAGGTTTGCGGGGAGCACGGTACACAAGCACAATCCCAAACCTGTCCAAGCCAGGCCAGCGGGCTCCGGGTTCCAAGCCAGGCCAGGCCAGGAACACCAGCAGGGCGGTGGCAACGGCAGCGGCAGCCACAGTGAGCGAAGAAGGGGTAAGGGACTGAGACTTCCACGTCCCCCCTCAGAGCTATAATTCAACCCCCCGAGGTAGAACAGCCCCCCATGGGTCACTGGCAAGACCCAGAGAAATTAAGAGGTAGCTCCAGCCAAAACCCTTTGATAGGTTTGTTTGTTATTCATTTCATTAGCTAATGATAATGAAATGAGTAACGAATAACAAAATGAATTAAAAATTCTTTTCATGCCCATCTCTATTGCTGGGGCTTCTGAGATATCCTCCTCCTCTTTGTTCTAGTGCTGGAACTCCTGGTAGATGACCAATAAGTGCACATTGCATTTACACTGCTTCCTCGTTGACGGACAGTACTGTTTAGTTAGAGGCATTTGGTTAGCTGCATCACTTTTTGTACTTCTCCATTTCAGGTCAGAAATTTATTCATGACCTCTATGCATTAATGAAAATATCAGAGAAGCTTAACTTCATTCTCAAGAAGATGTGCCACAGATCATTTGGAGATTCATGCATCATCATAGTTGATTAAGGATAATAAACCAATACCTTTTAAGCTGTCCCTTGGAATAGCTGATTAAGTATTCATAAAAACACTTCAGTAGGATGGGGAAGTAAATCTCACCTATTCCTAGTGACTTGTTCTCTCTTCTCCAGTCTCTTGATAACTTCCATATAAATTATTCTAATCTCCCAGACTGAGATACTTTTCCTGGATTTCTTATATTTTCATCAAGTACTCAAAGCAGTAATGGAAATATACAGCATAAATAGGCAGTTTGAACACTTGAGAGTTTCTGACTAGATGGGCTTTTAGTTGCATGGTTTTGCTATAGACACCATATTTAAGATTTAGTGGAGCTTGTATAGTTTTGTTTAAATGTGTTTTAAATTCTTCTTCTTTTTGAAAAACACAACAATCCTGAGAAAAATATGTAACATAAAAGTATTTTTGCCATGGAATATTTCCAGCTCAAGATTTTTACATTAACTGGCAGTCATTCCAAGTTTTTTATTATATTAAGAATAAAAACAAAAACAAAAACTTGGATTTTATTTATTTATTTATTTATTTATTTATTTATTTATTTATTTATTTATTTATTTATTTTAATGTACCTTAGTGCAAACTGCACTACCCAGGGTGGTTTAATTTGAAGCAAAGTATTCTGCTTATATATCACCCCATAATGCTTAAAGCACTCTTGGCAGTTCATAATTTATTTATGCAGGCTACACACTGCCCCCCCCCCGCAAACTGGATTTTCATTTTACCAACCTTGGAAGGAGAGAAAGCTGAATTAGCCTCGAGCCAGATACCTGGGATTGAACCCCAGGTCATGAGCACAGTTATAGCTGCAGTACAGCAGTTTAACCACTGTGCTGTGGGGTGCAGAACACCTCCCCAGTACAAAAGAACTGTGATCCATCCTATCCAAAATTAGTGATCCAGAGTAGCAGATCCAATTGGCAACAAAGTTCTTTTAACTTTTCAAATAAGATTGTGCTTAGGTGGTATATAACTGCCTTTCTTTCTGCTCTTCCATCACATCCTTGCTGTTCACACCAAGTTGCCAAATGCACACATTACTATGATACATTCTCAGAAAATACTGGGTGAGAGTTCTACTTGGTAGACAGTTCAGCCTCAGCCTCAGAAGAAATGTTTATCCTGCTCCCATCAGCTATTACTTGCCAGTGTCAACCCGTCCTATTGCAAATACACAGAATTCAAAAGCCAAATGTCGAGGAAACAACAGCAGTCACATTGTCTTCTTTACTGAACATCCCTGATAATACTAGTGGTCAAACAAATCCATTGAATCTAGATGAGAGCATCTGACAAGTTTTTGTCCATTCCTAAGGTACTTTCAAGGGGAAACAAAACAAAACTAAACAAACAAACAAAAACACTTCCCTCCCCTCACACAGACAGGAGCAAGGGAGTGCAGGGGGTGGGAACATAGGAAGAGGAGCAAACCCCCAAGATCTCTGGTCCAAATTTAAGTTGCCAGCAGATCTTAGGGGTCGTTTAAAAGCGCCCTTTGAATAAAGAGAAGAAGCCTAGCTGGAGAAGCAGTGTCTTAGAAATCACACTGATTTTCCCATGCTGCCTGCAATGGGAATAGAAGCCAGCAGCAAACTGTCCGTGAGTAAAAGTTTCCTTTGCCAATTTATTTTGGTTTTCATATTTTGTTTTCAAAGACACCAATTTCCATCAGATTGATCATCCGGGGAAGGGGGTTTTCCCCACCCACCCCAGTGCAGATCATCTGGTAGGTGGGGCTTGGGGAGGAGAAAAGGAGAAGCCCTGCCACTGCCACTGAAGAGCCCGAGTGGAAGAGGGTGAGAGCACATGGCAAGGGGTCCTCCCGCCACCACTGAAGAGTCTGGGATGGGGGAGGGTGAGCATGCACAGTGAGAGACCCTGCTGTCGCCACCACTGCTGCCGCAGAGCCTGTGCTTCCCAGGAGGAGGAGGAGCAGGAGGAGGAGGAGGAGGAGGAGGAGGAGGATGGCTGCCCGAGAAGGGGCCATGGTGGCTTTTTCAGCCACTTTCCAGCCCCCCCCCCCATGAACCATTTTGTTAATGTTTTGTTTCGTATGATTTTTTTTTGCAAAAATTTATATCACATGAACGAAAACAAAATGAAAAACCATTTTTCCACTTTGTGGCCATCCCTAGCTCACACACATTTCTTTTGAGAATTGGCATGGAACCCCATTTTTCATTAAACTTAAGTTGTGCAATGCTGTTGTCCAATGCTGTTGTCCAATGCTGTTGCAAGAAAATGGAAAGACTATTGTTTCCAATGGGATTTATTAATTTGGATTAATGACGTTGGAATGAACGTAACCTTCATGAACCAGTGACATGGATAACTTAAAGTTTTGCTTCAAATAAGTAAGTGATCAGTTAAATAAAGGAAGGTTGTTTTTAACTAAATTGATAAAATCAAAAGAGTGTTGCAACAGTTATAAAAGTGGAAGAAAGGACAACCTTTCAAAACAAAATCATAGTCCAATTGCTTCTGGCAGAGAAGCAAACTTAATAATTAAATAGACCTCTTATGGTGCAAATCAAATGCTAAAAAAGAAAGGTCACAATGATATCAGTCATGGCTGAAAATAGTAAATGACCACAAAATAAGAGGTCCTTTCTCCTTAGATTTTAAACTGATATAGTACATGACTAATTGTTTTACTACCTTAATATTTTCTTTATTTTCTTTTTAAAATCTCCAAACATCATTATCAAGTGCACACACACACACACACACAGAGAGAGAGAGAGAGAGAGAGAGAGAGAGAGAGAGAGAGAGAGAGAGAGAGAGAGTATAAGCCCCAATGAAATGAATTGCATTTTGGGAGACCACAGTATTTTGTTGTTTTCAAATGCTGTACATTCTCCAAAATTGAAATGTGCTTTTCTGTATTGTAATAATACATCAAATGACCACTTAGCAGACTATGCAATGCCATTATATGCAACATTTAGTCATACATGGCCTAACTAATGGGAGCTCAGAAGATGCAGTCAGCCTGAGAGTGAGAAACTTGAAGAAGATGCACTCAGTGCTCCTTCCTTTGGGTGATGTCACTGTCATTCAATTACCTTTCTCTCCTTGCTTATCCATCATGTGGGTGGACCAGTGAACACGAAAACAAGGCATGGTGATGATAGAGAGCAGGGGTGAGGAGAGAAAGATACATCAACTGTCTTTATTTGCAACTTGCCTTCCACAATCAATTCAGAAGAGGAAAAAAGTCACAAGGAGCTCTCACTGGAGGCCCTTCCAGTCCATTTTGCAAAGAATGTTTACCTCTGAAACAGAGCTACCCAAACTTAACCTCTTGACAGGAATCAATGAGTGAGGGGATTCAGGTGGTTCCTGCTCCATGTTGCCTCATGTACAAACTTGTAATTCTAATTCCTCGTTGGAGCTCCTGATCTTACATCCCAAGCAATTCATCAGGATCTTGAGAAAGGGCATTAGAGGGTCTAGTGGGGAAGCAGTACAGGTCCCACTTGCTATTTACATTTTTTTTATCTAGCAGTTAATAATTAACAGAAAACCTCCCAAAAAAGATGGAACGACCATGAGTATAATGGATGAAATATGGTGGTGGTGGGAGGAAACAAGTTGTACAGGTGGAATGCATCTAAATCAAGGGAAATCCAAAATGCCAGGTCTTCGTGAATAATGATTAATTTGACAAAATGAAAGAAACAGCCAACAACCTCACAAAATTAAGTGTTATTTCAGGGATAAAAACACCCCAGAATATTACATTTCAATGATCAAATCACATGGTTGTACATTACTGCCTTCTCTTATATTTAGTGATAACATTTGCATTCCTGCATTTATATTCTAATGTTCTTTAATATATATTAGGGGAAGATGAATCTATTATTGACTCCCATCATGTAGCTATGACAAATTCTTATACCTTCCATTCGTCTGTTAGCTATTATATCATTTGCCCTCCCAGCCCAGGAACTAAAATTGAGCCACAATTTATTGGTATGAAATTTACTCACTTCAACTGTTAAACATCCATTAAACAAAGGGGGCTGAATGTAGTGCAAGTGAATCAGTTAATGATTCCTAATATTATTAGAAGGGTGCTGCCCACCTGTTCAGCACCCTCCCAAAACCTGTGGTCTGGGCAGCCCTCATTTGTCCAGCCCCGCACACAGAGCACACACACAAACAGGGTTCAGTTCTTTACCAAGATCTTTAGCGGAAAGCCAGGCAAGTTCAAGTTCATTGCTTACAATCAGGTGCCAGATAAATAACAGAATCCAACTCCCAGCAATTAACAGTCCAAGTCAAAGCCAGAATATCTCACGGAAACCAGATGCCAAACCCAAGGGAACAGATCAAGCCATGGTCCAGGAAGCCAGTCCAAAATAGGAAACAGAGCCAAGGTCACAGACATGAATGTGGTTGAAAGTTCAAATGACACGTTGCTCCCACAGAGAACTCAAGGTGAGCTTACCAGCTTTATCCCAAAACAGGGAACACAACTGGAAAGGCTTATTCTAGTACTCAGGGCTTGCTGCCCTGATTCCCCATTTGCATCAAAGACCCTTTCCCTAGCCCTCCTGGTAGCACGTCTTTGCAGAATCCTGCTCATGGCCCTTCTAGGGGCAGAAGATATGTTTTCAGCTGAGTCATCAGACCCAGCTGCCTGCTGATTTGAGCTGCAAGGCTCCTCCAGCAGCTCTTCACCATTTAACCCCTCAGAATCAGGTTCTGTGACAGGCAGGGTCCTGGCATCATTCATAATATTTTAACCTATTTATACCTAACACCTAATGTTCCCAATTTCCTAATCCATTTCCTAATTCATATTGAAGACTACTGGTTCACTACAGAATATTATTCAATACATTTCACGTGACTTAATTTTTTTGCTTGCACTACCTGCCAATTGTGACTGGTTATAAACCTCCTCTTAGCCTTAAAGAGAATGGGATGGGCAAATACACACTGCCACTCCAGTCCAATTTGAGTAGCAGCCAAAAATTCCCATCTGGCCCTTATGCAACCAGCTACTCTCATTCTCTCAATTAGGAGGGGGGGAGGGAAGACGTCTAGGTCACAAAACAGGCCTCTCACCATGTGGTGAGGCCTTATGAAGATTCTAGCCCCTGCTGGGCAGCCCGTAGGCTGCACAAACATGACACTAGCCCAGCAGGGGCAAAGTGGCCTCACCCAGCACTATGGCTGCTCAGAGTTTCCATAGAAATCATGTTTCAAGGGCATTGCTCTCCTGTGTGACTGTGACTCTTTCACTGTTATCTCTATCCTTTAAGGGTTTGGGAATAACATTACACAGCATTATTAATAGGACTGGCAGGCAAATCAGAATAAGAAACTGACTTAGCTTTCCAAAACTAACAGATATGCTTTGATTGGAATTCCTGCAGTGAGCAGGGGGTTGGACTTAATGGCCTTATAGGTCCTTTCAACTCAGTTATTCAATGAGCCTAGCAAATGGATATCAATTGTTTTCTTAACAAACTGAAACAAGAGTATGCCTTCAATGGAAGGCATGGAAACTTCTATGGAAACTCTGAGCAGCCATAGTGCTGGGTGAGGCCACTTTGCCCCTGCTGGGCTAGTGTCATGTTTGTGCAGCCTACGGGCTGCCCAGCAGGGGCTAGAATCTTCATAAGGCCTCACCACATGGTGAGAGGCCTGTTTTGTGACCTAGACGTCTTCCCTCCCCCCTCTCCTAATTGAGAGAATGAGAGTAGCTGGTTGCATAAGGGCCAGATGGGAATTTTTGGCTGCTACTCAAATTGGACTGGAGTGGCAGTGTGTATTTGCCCATCCCATTCTCTTTAAGGCTAAGAGGAGGTTTATAACCAGTCACAATTGGCAGGTAGTGCAAGCAAAAAATATATTATTATTGTTTTTTTTTTTTTTTTTAATATATTTTTATTTGTTTCATATCATCGGGGTCCCTACATAGGATAGGGTATGGGTGGGGTGGGAAATCTAAGGATAAAACAGGGAAGGTTCAAGTGGTATATTTACAATATTTTTCTATATATTAGTACACAGACTATATTTTAATTTAATAGTGTTGGAGTCTCTTTTTTAAGCTATTTAGTTCTTTTTCGTAAAAAGTATATAGTGGTTTCCAGCAGTCTCTTGCCTTCTGTAACTCTTTGTCCTTTATCAGTTCTGATGTTATATCCATTTCAGCTGCTTCAAGGAATTTTTCCAAAAGTTCTTGTCTGGTTGGTGTTTCTGCAACTTTCCAATATTTGGCATATGAGATTCTTGCTATTGTTACAATATACAATAACAAATGCTTTATCTTAACATTCTTAATTTCTGTCATAATATTCAATAGAAATATTTCTGGCTTGAATGGAACTGTATAACACAGCATTTTTTGTAAGATCTCATGTACCATTTTCCAATATCTCTTTGCTACATCACAAGTCCACCACATATGATAAAAAGACCCTTCTTTGTTGTTACATTTCCAGCATTTATCTGATGTATTTCCATATATTTTTGCTATTTTTTTGTGGTGTCATATACCATCTATAAAACATCTTATATATGTTTTCTTTTAAATTTATTGCCTTAGTAAATTTTACATTACACTCCCATAACTGGTTCCACTGTGCTAATTCAATATTATGTCCTAGATTTTGTGCCCATGTTATCATACAGTCTTTCACAATTTCGTCCTGCATTTTCAAATCTAACATGTATTTATAAATTTTCTGAATCAGCTTTCCCTCTGTTCCCAAGAGCAGTTTATCCAGTTCAGTTCTCTCTATATAAAAACCCTCTTTCTTATCTTTAATAAACCTTGAGGTCAATTGTGATTTTGCCCACCAATCTAACGTCACTTTTGGGTTTTGAAATTCTTCCTCTGATTTTAGTTCCTCTTCATTTTTCAGTATCTCACAGTATCTCACTAATTTGTTTTCACTCATCAGTGTTGGTTGTGTAAATGCTTCTATTGGTGACACCCATCCAGGTATTTTCCTATAAACTTGTCTCTGAATATTTTCCCACATCCAAAAGAGTGCTTTTCTCACCATGTGATTTCCGAAGTATTTCTGTTCCTTAGCCTTCTTATACCAAACAAAAGCGTGCCACCCCAACCTTAGATCATGGCCTTCTAATTTCAAAATTCTTTGATTTTCTAATGTAATCCACTCTTTTATCCACACCAGTATACAAGCTTTGTAATATAATTCCCAGTCTGGTAGGCCGCAGCCTGCTCTAGAAGTATCATCTTGTAGAGCTTTTTTTCCTGATCCTTGGTTTTTTCCCTTGCCATATGAATTTCATTATTATTTTTTCTATCTCCTTGAAAAATGTTTTTTTTAATAGTAATGGAATCATCTGAAATAAAAATAGTAATTTTGGAAGTATCATCATTTTGATTGTGGCTATTCGTCCCAGTAATGATAAATGCAATTTGCTCCATTTTTCCAGATCTATTTGTATATCCTTTAAAAGTTTTAGATAGTTGTCTTGCCATATCGTACTTGCTTTTTTAGTTATCTTTATTCCCAGATATGTAATAGTATTTTCCTCTTTAAAATGTGTTTGCTCTACTAATTCTCTAATTTCTTTTGCTGTCATATTCTTTGTTAAGATTTTAGTCTTTTCTTGATTTATCTTCAGGCCAGCCATTTCTCCAAAGTTCTTTATAGTTTTCAAAAGGCATTCCACTGAATCAATAGGGTCTTCTAATATGAAAACTTCATCATCAGCATATGCCTGCAACTTATATTCTTCTTCCTTTATTCTTAACCCTTTTATCGCCTTCTGATCTCTTACTTGTTGGTTTAATACTTCTAATGTCAAGATAAATAACAGTGGAGAGAGTGGACAGCCCTGACGTGTTCCCTTCTCTATCTCTATCTTCTCTGTCATATCCATATTAATTTTCACCTTAGCTTCTTGTTTTGTGTATATAGCTTCAATGTTGTTCCTAAATCTTTGGCCTACTCCTATGTATTTTAAGTGGCTTAGCATAAAATTCCAATTGATGTTGTCAAATGCTTTCTCTGCATCCAGGAATATCAATGCCATTTTCTTTTCTGGATGCGCCTCGTAGTACTCTAAGGTGTTGAGGATTATCCTCATGTTATTCCTCATCTGTCGCTTTGGTAGAAAACCCATCTGATCTTGATGTATCACTTTCACCAGAAGTTTTTTTAATCGTGTGGCCAGAATTGATGCATAAATTTTATAATCTACATTTAACAAAGAGATAGGTCTATAATTTTTTATCTCCTTAGGGTCAGTATTCTCTTTGTGTATTAGTGATATTGTTGCTTGTATCCATGTTTTGGGTATTTCTTTTCTTTCAGTGATATCTTCAAGTAATTTTTTGTATGGTAATAGTATGATCTCTATCATTTGTTTATAAAGTTCAGCGGGCAGTCCATCTGGACCTGGCGCCTTCCCATTTTTTTGACTTCTAATCGCTTCCACAATCTCATTACAAGTTATTGGCTCCTCTAATGCTTTCCTTTGTTCTTCTGTTAATTTTATCCTGCTATGTTTTCCTAAATATTCTTCCTGCGTTTCTCTGGGCACTTCTTTTTGTGAGTAAAGTTTTTGATAAAAATCCTTCACTATCTTCTTCAGTTCCTCATGGTCAAATTTATCTTTTCCATCTTTATCCTTTAAGCTTTGTATATGTGTTTTCTCTTTTTCTTTTCTAAGTCTGTATGCCAGCCATCTTCCTGGTTTGTTTGCTGTTTCAAAGAAATTTGCTCTTGCAAATTTTATGTTTTTTGCTATTTCTTCTGCCCATAGCGTATTCAGATAATGTTGTTTCATTTTTAGCCTTGCCTTTAGGTCTTCCTTTTTTGGGTCTTGTTTTAAACCTTTTTCACATTCTTCTATAGACCTTACTGCTTCTTCTTTTTCCCTTTCTCTTTCTCTTTTCTTGTATGTCGCAAATTTAATTATTTGGCCTCTTAGAACAGCTTTGCCAGCATCCCATACAGTAGCCATAGGAATTTCTGGAGATATATTTTCCTTAAAATAAAGCTTCATTTCCTCTTTGATTTGTTTCAAAAATGTTTCATTTTTCAGGAGAGAAGTGTTTAGCTTCCATTGCCAGTTATTTTTTCTATTTCCTAGACATATAAGTATGGGGTTGTGGTCAGCAAATGTATTAGGTAGAATTTCAATTTCTTTTACTTCTCTCATGATATCTGATGTAAGCCAACACATATCTATTCTTGACCATGATTTGTGTCTATCTGAGTAGAAGGTGTAATCTTGAGCAGAAGGGTTCCTTACTCTCCATACATCCACTAGGCTTAATTCCTCTGCCAATTGCAAGAAGTCACGTGGCAATATATTTCGCCTGTTCTTTTTCCGTTTCTCTTGTGTGGTGTTTTTACATCCAAGCCCCTATCATACACAGCATTGAAGTCCCCTACAATTAAATTTTCCTGCTGCGAGGTTTTAAGCAATTCTTGTTCTAGACTTTTATAGAATTTCTCCTGTTTCTCATTAGGGGCATATATATTGGTTATTAAAGTCTTTTTCCCATCTCTGTGTATTTCTAACATTAGGATTCTTGCATCTTCAGATGCATATATCAGTTTTGGGTTCCATTCCTTTTTGACATATATGGCCACACCTCTCTTCTTTTCCTTCAGATCCGAGGCTACAAAGAGTTTTCCTAATTTAGTACAATTCAGTAGGTGTTCATCTTTTTTCTTCATGTGCGTCTCCTGTATACAGATGACATCTGCTTTTAATTTCCTTAATTGTAAAAATATTCTTTTCCTCTTCTGTCCTGAGTTCAGTCCATTAATATTGATTGAGACTAGCTTCAATTGTTTATTCAAGATTTTCATCCTTTTTATTATCTTTTATTTTCTCTTCCTCTCTCCTTTTCTGTTCTCTTGTGATGGCACGCTTTTGTTCTTGTTCTCTTGTCTCATGCTGCGATTTCCCCTTTCCTCTCCTCTGTTTTCCTTCCTCGCTATCAGAGGGTGTATCTTCCCCTCTACTTCTTAGGAAATCTTCTGCCTTCATCACAGAATTGATTGTATATCTTTTAGGGCCAAGTTGAAAAAATATGCCTTCTGGTATCAGCCATTTATAAATAATTGAGTTTTCTCTTAAGTATTTTGCCAGAGTTGAGTATTTTTTCCTCCTTTGCCGCATTTCCCAGGGGACCTGTTTTAAAACTGTAATATCTTGATCTAAAATTTGGATTGGTTTTCCTTGTATTTCATTAAGCACCATATCTCTCATCGATCTCCTTGTGAATTTCAGGTGAATTTCCCTTGGTAATCTGTTCATTCTTGTGTAAGCTGAACTCACTCTGTAGACTGAATCAATTTGTGATAGGAACTCTTCCATTTTCAAATTCACAATTGGTGCCAATGATATGCTTATCAAATCTGCCAGCTTCTCCCCTTTGGATTCTGGGACATTCTGCAATCTTATAAAATAAGCTGCTTTTTCCATTTCTAATGATATTATTCGATCTTCTTGTAACTTTTGCATATTTTCTATGACATCCATCCGATTCTCAGCTTTGACTGCTGCTTCCTTTCTTTCCTGTAGCTGTTCCGTATTTGTTTTCACCTGCTTATACAGATCATCGAACCTTGTATTTGTGCCTTTCACCTCATTTGTCAATTGGTTTACTGTTTGTGTGAGTTGATTCATTGCTTCCTGCATCTGTTGCAGACTGTGTAATATTAAGCTCTCTGTTGAAGATTGTCCTACTAATTTTGTCATGCCTGTCGTCTCAGGAGAACTCTGGGGTGTAGTTTGAGGTGTCATTTGTGGTGTGGTCTTGCCTCTTCCTGTTGGTACTTTGAAAGCCATGTTAATAAATTATGTACTTCATATACTTTAGTCAATTAATCAATATTATGAGTTATCCCAAGGAACCTTAGGCACTACTAATTGAACCCTGTCTATAACATATAACAGCTACTGACACTGATATAAATAAAGTACTGTCAACTCTTCACTATTTTTCTTATGCTTAACAGTATATATTCAGTAAACTACGTGTCTAGAACTCTTAATATGATAAGTTTCCCCTTTAACTTTAAAGATTTCACGTAACAGATTATCTAGCTAACTGGCAATTTTATCTCCAACTAAGTATCCTTTTATCCCAACTCCAAATTCAGTCACCCAGGTCTCTTTAGATTGCCAGCCAGAACAAATTTTTATATATACACCTTCAATATTTCACCTTCCCAGGTCTTTCAGGCTGGTCTCTCACCTCCAATTTGGGCTATAAATAATCAGATATAGAGTTTGGTAAACCCAAAAAATGTTTTTCCCTTTTTTCTCTTTTCTTAAAGATCCCTCTGTGGGTTTCAAAAGTTACTGTTCAACAATTATTTGTAATCCGTTGGTATGTCTCTTCCAGTTCTTCAAAGTCTATTTAATTTCGTTCTTCACAGTAGAGAGAGTGTGTTATTTAAAATCCATCAATGCAGTGTGTCTCTTCCAGCCTTCTCCAACACCGTTATCTTCACTTTTCCAAGAGAGGGGGGGAATTCAAGGTCACCCGTACTGCTTCAAATCTAAACAGTTCAGATAGTGGATTCCCCAGGTGAAACTTGCATTCAATTAATGTACAGTACTCAAAATGGGTATTCCAATAGAACTAAGAAACCATGCAAGAAGGGGAGAGGGGGGGGGTTAAAGTCTTCTTTACTTTTAACTCTTATAAGTTTTCTCTCCTATAAGAGCATACGCGCTTTATGCTTCTCAGTTCCTCACTTAGTAGCTGCTTAATAGCCCAATTTAAGTATATTGTCCTTGGATTTCAGTGAACAATTCTCAGCTAATTGGCAATTCAAAAGTCTCTCTGCCGCTTGACTTTAGAGATTTCTTCTCTCTCCTTCCAAAGTCTTTAATCAGCAGCTCCACTTTTTTAGCTTAAACAAAAGTTCTTAAAACAGATATACATACTCCTTAAGATCTTGTAATTGCTGTTACCACAGGAACTCTCCTACCGGGGCGTCAATAGCTTGCTTGGCTTTGTGCCTTCCCCATCTTGATCCTGAATAGCAGGCGATGTCCAGGGCGAGATCAAACTGCTTTAAGATAAAGCAGGCTCTCTTAGCCCCCAACCCTGCTTCGTTGAGAAAGCTTACTCTCCTGTAAGCTCTCTGTCCAGACCTCTTAGCTCCGGCAGTGGTCTTTCTGGATCAAAGGGGTTTTCACAGCATCAGAGCTCCCTCACAGTGCTGCTTCCCTCGCCATGACGAAGCCCCGCCTCCAAAAAATATATTATTATTGTTGTAAACCGCCCCGAGTCCTTTTATGGGAAATGGAGCGGTATATAAGTGTAAATAATAAATAAATAAATAAATAAATAAACATACTGTTACAACACTCACTGTGCACAATAAGGTGGGTGGGCTATACAGTCCCATTAAAACATGTTATCTCAATGTTATGAAATGTTGCTTTTGCAAGAATGAAATTTACAGACATTCCTGCCTTCAACAACTGAGGGGTGTTTGTTTTTGTGTGTTGTTTCCAAATATAGCTATTGAAGGATGTACCGGCTAGACAATGTGAGGAAGCAATTTATGGCGGAAAAACAAACCACACATATGTATACCTGTGAAATGTAGCAGAAATAAGAAGAGAGAATTCTTTCAGAGGATGAGCATAGCAACTATTGCTGCTCCCATCATCTTCTTTCCCATAAGCACTGTAATGTGTCTGGAAGATGGGCAGCTTTGTAGTGCAATGGTTGTTCAATTTAAAGGCATACTCACACTTTTAAGATGACATAATAAATTACCTAGTGATGCCTTGCAACATCCAAAAGTAAGGCATGAATCTTCCACAGAACTGCTCATATCAAACTAGAAGTTTTGCAGTGCTAATAAAAACTTGATTGGAGAGCCACATTCTTTTAGACATTTATCTGACAGTAAATCTCATTGAACTCAGAGTCTCCGTAGACAAGAATACAAGTGCTATATCAATTCTGATATTAAGAGTCAACTATTGACTTCAATTTTGTACTTCTGTACTGAAATTAAAGTATAAGTACTACTTATATTTTGACAGGCATGTAAGAATATAATTTTGGAAGTAACATTTGAAGATTCATTAAAATAATATTACTGTGCTCCAAACATTTTTTCTTGAAATACACTGGAAATTATTGTAGTTTTTCATATATTTTTGTAACAATTTGATATCAATCTTATGCCTATATCATTTGATATCATTCTTATGCCTAAAAACAGTTTATTGGAACAATGAATAGTATATTTAAGCTACGGCTGTGCACCGGCTTTGACCAAACACCAAATTACGAACTGAATGAGCTCATGATTTGGAGCACTTTGTATGAGCACTGGATTGAAGTGAAATGGCTGATTCAGCTTCAGGGCAAACCAAAATGAATTTACAAATAAATTCAGATTCAAGGCACAACTCAAATTGTATGAGGTACAAAATATTTTTATATTCTTTGGTGGTGGCAGGTGAATATAATATTTTATACCCATCACCACCAAAAAATAATATAAAATGTGCCATCTGTCTAAAATCTTGCAGAGTCACTCACCTCTTTCGTTCATGTGTACCAGTGCAAAAAACATAAATTTTACATATATATATATATATATTTGTTTTCTGTTTGGAGATGGACAGCTTGAATGTACTAATCTATTTCAATTTGGGACAAAGAATGAATCTGGTGAGGTACAGATAATTTTAGATTGAATATTCAAAGAAGTGGCTGTATTGGTCTATGAACAGATATTGGGGGAAAAACAAAGCAAAAACAAAATGCAGAAATGCAACAAGAAATAAAAGCTTTGTGGCACCTTAAAGATTAATGTCTATAATTTAATGTGAGCTTCCATGCCATCATTGCCTTGAAGACAGATAATTAACATTATTCACAGACATATAGCCTATTTACACTTTTTTTTTCAAAAGTCCCTTTATCCATGGTCCGTATCCCCCACCTGGTCATAAGGCCATGTATAAATACAGTATGATACTCCTAAAGTCTCAATCTTATGTCTGAGCACGTAGACTTCCCTCCTGTCACCCAAGCCAAGTTGCATACCTTGTCAAATTGTTTTGGCACACAGGTCACAGAAATCTAGCAATCACTTTTCCCTATCCCTTGTGGTAAAAAGTTAGTATGAACCAAGCAGTTGACCAACAACTTGCTACATATTCAAGTTGTGTGGTGTATCTATTACCTGAAATGGCTTCTTCACTCTGGCTGGTGGTAAGGCCAGCTGTGTTGGTTTGTTAACATGATAAAGTGCAGGCCCTAACCTGAAGCACATTATATTGATCACATGTGCAATTAATCACATCAATTCTTTCATGACTGCACTGGTATTTAATTATACTTTGTATACATCCACTGAAATCAGCAGTGCGAAATTCTATCTGGACCCTACCCTACAGAAAGAACCTCAGAGGGAAAACATGAATAAGCTGTGGAGAGCCTTCATAGGGAACCTTATGAACAGGTACTGGAATGCCTATGTTAATGTAACATTATAACCAATATACTTGGGCTGGTGTTGCAACACAACTTGTACCCCAGCTAGTGAAAAAGGGACAGGCACAGGAATTTCAGCATCAGCACCTGCAGCTGCTTTTTCTGATACAACTTTGTAGAACTCTGGAATGCACGTATCTTCTTCTAGCGCATTTTCATGAAATTCCATCTGTGATGCCTGATTCATAATCCAAAACTTAATCAAGTAGTATTGAGTACAGTTTTCAATGTCCGAAGGATTTCAGCTTTCATTAAAAAAGCGAATTCTAGAAAATAAACAAAAGCAGTTGGGGCTTACAATGACATATTGCAGCAATGACCGCTCTTTTTGGAAAGCATGCTATATAATACATATCCATAGCATGCAATTGTGATTCTGTAATGATGTAATTATATTACAAAGGCAGGAACTGCCATGGAACTGAGTTGTCCTGTAACAATCAATAATAGAAATAGGCAAGAGTGAATGGTTGGGTTTGTCATAGTCACACTCTCAAACAGTGTCAAGGTTTCTTGACTCATTTTCAAATGTAATACTTATGCACTGCCACTGTTATTTTCTTCACAACCAACTTATACCCATCTTCCACCACAAGACTCTAAGGTTAAAACTCCCTATAACACCTCTACATAATTCTCTCTCTTCTCTCACCCTAATGGCCCCTGTCTTCACCTTTTCCCACTCTTCCCCCTTCCTTGTTCATCTACTCCCATATCTGGCTTCTGTCTCTACAAAAAAAAACCTCATTCTCTCACCTAATGAACCATCTTCACCTTTCCCACACCTCCTTCCCCTCACTGGCCTGTTTTCAGACTCTTGAGGAATCTTCACAACAAAGACCTAAGCGATGCTGCCTAAGCACTGCATCAAATGCAGTGACTCAACCAACAGCCAATGAACATTTGGTATATAACTTATATTCCATTGCATATTAATTGTACACCTCATTCTGCTACTATATGTCTGAAGAAGTAGATGTATCCATGAAAGCTTACATTAAAGTATAATAGTCTTTAAGGTACCACATGTTTTTGTCTTCGATTTTGTTTTGTTTTGATTTTTGCCTGGAATTCTTGCATGGACTAACATGGCTACCTCTCACAAAACTACAGTCTCGCTTCTGTTCCTGTTCAAATGTATCTTACACATTGGCTCCTAACATATCTCTAGAACTTGAGTCACAAAGATCTACCATCCACTATTTTGGTTACACAATGCTGAGATTTAACAGAGAACTGAATAGGATGAAGGTGGGTTTCAGTGTTCTGTGTTACTTTTTGCCAGACTGCATGATTAACAAAAGTGGAATGAATTGCGCAAATTAAGCAGTACCATAAAACTTGCAGATTTGAATCAACTTGTCAAATATTTCTGTTTCTCAGTTAGCAGATAATATGGCCCTGCCTATGGACCTTTCACTGGAATTGCAAAGGGTGGTGCAAAGCCGCTCATGTTTAATAATAAATGTATTTTTATTTGTCAGATATCCCAGGCTTAGAGCTACACTTCAGCTGAAGCAAAGCAAGCCTCTATTTGCATCATTTCAGCTGAAGCCAATCTAGGGAAACAGGTTGTTAGAGACAGTCCAAAAACAGGCTGTCATCCAGGGTTCTTTTGTTCCTCTTGAACAAGCGCAAGATTAAAACATTTTCTCAAACTGCTTGAAGTTTTCTCTAAGTACTCCTTCCTACCCAGGCAGGTCACCTTATAAATTACATTGGCAGTTTTAGAGCATTGCTGAAACCTGGTGTTAAATTGGCACCCAGTGGTGGAACTCCTAAAACATTTTTCTGTTAACGTGACAAAAACAGAACTTACATTATATATCATGGCATTGATAAAAAAAATTGCAAGCATTAGGAACACTCCGCCTGACTTTCAGATGCCAGAAGTTCAACAGGACAATGTAGACTCCTGACATGGCAAATGTGTGTAA
This sequence comes from Phrynocephalus guinanensis, assembly GCA_037367245.1. Classification (NCBI taxonomy): domain Eukaryota; kingdom Metazoa; phylum Chordata; class Lepidosauria; order Squamata; family Agamidae; genus Phrynocephalus; species Phrynocephalus guinanensis. Next base: position 43,813,178 of record CM074735.1, on the reverse strand, counting down.
TAACATGGTGTAAAGAATTTCAAGATGAGGAGATGTGAGTAGGGGGGGCAGTCTAGGTATTATCTATCTTTTAAATGAATGGTAATGATAGATGCTCAAGAAACAGGCTTCTTAGGTGTCCACACTTGAGCGTGATCATCATCCGAGTTATCCCAAATATGCAGATATGTCAATAATCTCATTTAGCCAAAACACACACACACACACACACACACACACACAGAGAGAGAGAGAGAGAGAGAGAGAGAGAGAGAGAGAGAGAGAGAGAGAGAGAGAGAGAGAGAGAGAGAGAGAGAGAGAGAGAGAGATTAAACATACTTGTAACTACAGATGGAAGGTATATTTTTAGTTAGATTTTTATATATCTATTTTTTAAAACAACAGAAAACACACACACTGATTTCTTCATCTCCAGAATGTAAACATGCAATTAAAATTCAGGACAAATGGACTGATGGAGTTATTTCTACAGATGCAAGTTAACTCTGAAATGTTTGTTGTAGAAAAGGTAGTATGTTAGTTTATGCAAGCATAACAGGTAATAATGTTTTTTAAAAAATAATAATAAAAGATTTATTTATTTAAAATATTTTACCCTATCTTTGTCATGTAACTTAGACATGTGTCACCATGATCAGATCACACATCTCCAGGAAGGGACACATCTGGCATTCTAGTTTCCATTGTTCAAATGCACCATCACCAAAATCTGGGGAATCCAAGCTCAGAGACAAACTCAGGAACACCTCCAAGCTATGCAGGTGGGTTTTCAGAGGGAGTTTAACCCCTACCAGGGCATGCTGCATGCCAATTCCTTGATCTACCTTTTAACTAACCAGGAGCACCTTAAGAATAGTCAATACCCCTAAATGCACACATTTGGGAGATCGGTATTCTTATTTGTCCACAATATTTGAGAAATATATTATCTCACCTAATGTCAAAAGCCAGTCAATACAATGACACATTTATTGAATTACTTTTAAAATGTCCAATATTTTCCATATTGGCAGGCAGAGTGAATTTTTTACTTACTGTGTCATTGAAACTTGCAAAAGGAACAAAAATTGATCTAATACTACTACTACTAGCAAAGCTTCAGCTTCACATTTACATACTCTAACCATGTATTCAGCTTGTTTGCCATATGTTTGTGTGAGAGAAAGAGCAATGTGTTTTTTGTATACTTGTGTTGCCCACATCTTGCTGGAATTTCTGTCCATGGTGGCTCCAAATATGAAAAACAATGGTTTCCAAGTACACCGCTACTTTCCACACAGGAATGCATAACAAACATTAATTTTTGTAAGGAAAAATAACATCTCTAGCCAGGAACATAACTAGGGTAAGTGCTAAACCTAACATCTCTCCCAGTGATCCCATTGTTTGGTTTCACGCATAAGAGTAAATGACATTTATGCTAGCAGAGTATAGTTGCCTGCAGTTATGCTTTTGATTATAAAAGAGAAAAGTTATATTTATTGCTGCAGGAAATACATTGAAAAATAATGTAGGAGAAAAAACATGCTAGACTTAAGTTGTAAACGTCTCTACAGTTTGGCTAACAGCATGCTGTTACCCATTATGAAAGAGACTCCATGTATAATTACCTTTCTCTAACAGAAGGAAACAGCAATAACTGGCTTGTGAAAAGAGGCAGGAAGCAATTATTGCATTACTAAATGGTCATTTAGGAAATACAAGATGGGACAGGATGTCCCAGCTCACCTAGCCATCTGTCCACTGCCTCCTTCCCCGGTTCAGGTTGCTTCTTATGTGCATCAACATTTTTTAACTGCACCTCTACTCTTTCTATTATGTTATGGCCCATTTAATTTCATATTTTAAAAATCAACAAGACTCTCAAAGAACCAGAGTTATTTCTGTTTGCTGAAAGCTGGCTTTAAAACTTATAGACAAAGTACTGCCATGATGTGATAGCTTGACTACTGAACTGTTACAGATCAGCTATGGTCTGAGTAGGCCATTTCTTCCAAACAAGAGTCAATTGCTATAAGAATTGAGATAATTGTTTTAACAGCCACTGCTCTTCAGATGTTCATGTGATTTGGAATTACCAGTAAGTGTAATAGCAGAAAATAACGCAAACTGAAGAGCAGGTGGCAACTAGTAAAAGAAAAGTCTCTCAAGCGTGTGATAAATATTAGACAAATGCTAGTACCTGGCATTCAAGTGGACTAAGCACAGTAAGTTATCTTAAAATGTAATGTAGACATATAACAAAAGTTCACATCAGAATTCCCATGTTAGTCATTGAACACATGTTGTGCTAGATCAAAAACAGAAACTGCCAACAGTGCATTTAGCATTACCACTGTACCCTCCAGCTGCCTTGTTAGTAACAAACAAAATATTGTTGACTATCTCTAACTTGCTACATCTTTATTACAAAAATGCACCAAGAAGATATTACAAGTAACTGAAAAGCTCATTTTGTGACACAGCAGACACTAGGAAACCAGACTGGTTCATAAAATGAACAATGACACATGTTCAAGAAAAGAAATCCAGTTGCCATGACTCAACTTCCAGATAAACAAACTCACCTGGATGACTGAGAATATTCACAGACAAGTCTAATAAATAAATGAATAAATAAATAAATAGGGGTGCCTGCTGTGATCAGTTTTATCAGCAGATGAACTGCTTAAGACTTTTAAATGGAAGATATGCATCTCCTCTGTTTCCTCTTACTCTCCTTCTTCCATTCAAAAGCAGAAGCAAAACCCAGGACAAGTTTTTTTGATAACCCTCCCCACTTCCCAGGAAAAAAAGCTATGAAAGAACAATCACTAGTGGCCAATGTTTCCTCTCCATGTGCTTCTGGGTTTAATACAAAGGAGAGAAGAAGGGAGGATGCATATTTCACAATGTTCGGGCATGTCTCCTCAGAAATATATACACAGAACCCATCAAGATATTGCTTCAGACATGTTTTCCGCAACTTAGCTCCATACCAGAAGTGAGTCAAGCTACAAAGTATAGTTCTTTAACGAAAGGAGGGGAAATGGTGGGGGAAAGAGACCTTACATTTTTCACTTGCCTATATGCATTATATTTTCCACTAATTAGAATCCCATCCCTGTTCCATTTCACTTTAGAACTGAAAAGAAGAGGTATATGAATACCATGTTCTTAGCCAGTACATTCTGTTGGATCCTTACTAAGGATCTGGTTATACCACCTTTTCATAAACACAAAAGCCCTATTGAGTTAATCTGAAAGCATGTGACCTCCAAACATACTGAGGAGAGGATGCTATTCCTATCTGTTCCATTCTTGCATTCATCATGCAAAAGTGACAGCCTGGAGACAAGGAGGCTGTTCCTTGCTGTAAGTTCCCCAAGAAAGCTAGAACACTGATATTTTGTTTGTTTGTTTGTCTGTTTTTTGGTGGGGAATGTATCTACATTCCTTAAATATACCCAAAAATATATTAGCAGAATAAGATTTTTTTTAACCTACACCTGGCTGAATACTCTTCTGTCATTTCTCCATGCAATCCATAACATACTCTTAGTGTAAACATCTGTATAAATAATTTATTTTTTTAAAAAACCCCTCACCAGGAATCTGGAATCATGATTTGGGGTTGAGATTCGCAATCAGATGGCATTCTGTAGCTCTTTTTTCCATTGTTTCAAAGCTGTACATTAAATCTGAAAACACAAAATCAATAATTTTAAAAATGGTATCAAAAATGCTTTAAAAATACTATAGCAAGAGCATTATACAGTATGTAATGAGCCTATTTGGTAAGATATATTTTCTGTGCCAGCGCCAACCTTAATAAATGTGGAACTCTTTGTAATCCAATTTGTTATAGACGATGGTGGTCCAGAATGGAAGTTAGTGCAGAACTTCCTGTATTATATACAGCATTTTTCAGTGCATGAGAATATATTTTAATCAAAAATTGTTAAACTAAAAATTCAGGATTGTCTTCTACATGCAAGTAAATCCAGTAGAGAACAGTGCAGTTGTGAAGCTGGAATTTTGGGTTGGAAACATGGGGGTTGTCTTATACAGGTGGGTGTCTTATAGAATGGGAAAATCCAGTAATAGGTGGCAACAAAAAGTTATACATTTTAATGTTTAACATAATGGCAATAAAGGTAATATGGATTCCAGGATGAAAACTGCCACATGACTGCAAAAGGAGTGGGAGGGACGGAGCGGGTGAGGAAGTGAAGGAAGGAGCAGCAGTGGCAGATGCCATGGAGGTGAGCCCAACCACCAGGCCATGTAGCACCTTGCTGGGATCCTGGTGGCCCAAGCTCTTTCCCCATGCCTGGCACACCCACAGACTCTTCTCCAGGGTCTCCTAGCCAGCCTGGAGAAGTGCTGTGCTGTTAAGTCACACACCACAATCACCACCACCCCAACTTAGGGATGCTGATAAAGCTGATTGGGCAGCAAACCAGGCAGTGCTGGAATGCACCTTTGCGCCATCCCGTCTGCTGTGCTGCCCAGTGGCAGGGGGTGGTCCGGGTTGAAATCTTTAACCCCCCCGGCACCCCTCCACCACTGTTGCCACCATCACCATTTTTTGAGTGTTTGCTCTTATCCATGGATTTTGGTATCCGCGGGGCAGCCCAGAACCAATACCCTGTGGATAGGTGGTCCTACTGTATTGCTGAAATGAAGATGTGCTGCTCCTGCAGGATTCCTGGAATACTCATTTTAATTTTGTCCTATTGTTGTCATGTTTTAGTCCTTTTACAATTTTATGAATATTTTGTGCTCCTGTGTGAACCGCCCAGAATTCCCTTTGGGAAATTGGTGTGGTAAATAAGTGTAAAAATAAATAAATAAATAAATAAATAAATAAATAAATAAATAAATAAATAAATAAATGTGTGGATGGGTGCTGTAAGAATGGCCTTTGGTTTGCATGCAACCTATACACTTTGTGAATCTTTTCTAATATGTCATCACTAGAGATGGGCACGAAACAAACAATTTTCCGTTTCCGATTTTTTCGTTTCGTTACGTAACGAAACGACAAACAAATTTTGTCTCAAAAATGAAATGAAACGAACAGAAACACCAGAAATTTTGTCGTCCGTTTCGTTTCCGTTACTGCTATACAGTGAACTGCTTTAAATGCTAAAAAAAAATCACAAAAAATTGAAATAAATTGTAACGAAACGGTAACAAAATGAACGAAAACGAAAATGAATTTTTTGCAAAAAAATTTGTGAAAAACGGAAATGAACCAAAAAGGACCCTCCAAACGACAAACAACAAACGAAACTCCATTTTTTCTATTCGTGCCAATCTCTAGTCATCACAGCATAGCAGTTACAAAATAAATTGCAATATCCCAAATAAATTGGTGGGATAGTTTGGAGGCTTTCTCTAAATGGGAAGGTTAGGTTTATTGCAAAAAGAACATTTAAACATTGTTATACATTTAGATACCGGTGATCACAGTTCAGACCATTAACATATAAATAATCAACAGCCACCACCATTTTGAGGAAGCCCTCCTCCTATCTCCCAACATCCTGCAAAGATAGTCAGGGAAATTCAAAACGAAAAAAACTAAAAAGCAACTTGAAAAACCATATATATGCTGTCTTCTGGATTTTAAGTTTAAAAGTAAGAGACAATATGCATATACATAAGGCCTAGTAGTGCTGGAGAAAAATGACATATATTTCTCCAATTGTGCACCTTTCCCCACTCCTGTTTTACTACATATGAGGGTAGGTAGTTCCCCCATTGAAACTGAGTGGGCTTTCACTACATTTCAATTTGACTAACAGCATCTGACTCATTTTCAGTCACATTTAATTTGGCTCATTGGCATCAAATTCCAATGCTACTCTGATCTGGCTGTTTTGCACTGATTAGCATAATTTGATTAATAGCTGCATTTTTGACACTTCCAGAAGCACAGGATGGGAGGGGAGGCATGTGACAAAGAGCTTCTAAGTTCCCCAAAACTTCATGCTTTTAAGATTTACCACCGAACCCCACACACAACCCCCACACCCAAGTAACAATGAAGTCTAGGTTTGTCTTTCACATGGCAGCTAAACTAGTTTGAATGGCTGGTGGTCATGCCACACTTCATCTGCCATGTTCATTTTCCATTAGTGCTAACTCAAGCAGCTTTATAAACAAGGTGCCCTAAGATCATATAGATGGAGGATTTCTCATTCCATACCTTAAACATATGTTTCCAGAACTTATAGGTCATAATACAGAATGAAGTTGCACCCTCAGCAACCTATCACTATGTCCAGGACCTTTTGTCTAAATATCTGACTCAATAACAGCTGGATTCAGCTGGAACTTTGTCCAGAAGGACTGAAATATGATTTTGTTCTGCAAATTAAAGAGCCTCTGGAATGGAAAAATTGCACTTCATCATATAGTAAAAATAAATAAATACAGTAATACCTCGGATAACAAATGCCTCTGTTAACGAATAATTCAGATAGCAAATTGAAATTTCTGGGAAAAGGATTGCCTTGGAAAATGAATGTTTCTTATGGGCTGCCTCGGATAATAATTTTTTCATAATGCCTTGACAAATAAGTGTACCCAGGATGCATTGTGTCCTCCATAGTTTGTGGAGGGATGGGAGGAGTTAGAGCATTTTCTTTTGTGGTGGTATGGAGCCATTGTGGACATGTTTTGCTGAAGGATTTGGACCTTTCAAACTTGGAAAGGTAGGGAACTGAGGTTTCCTTGCTTTCTTTTGTATTTTTTTTCATTGGTTTCAATTGCACTTTTGGGGGGGAATGACCTGGCATTTGTTTTGGAGCTAGCTTTTATTCACTGTTGCACTGCTTTTCATTGCACTTTAGGCGGGAACAGTGTGGGGTAGAGATGGGCACAAAATGAACTTTTTTTTGTTTCCGTTATCAGTTATTCATTTCGTTACATAACGAAACAAATAACAAAAATTGTGATGAAATTGGAACGAACAGAACAGAACCACGAAAATTAGGTTTCTTACATTTCGTTTTCGTTAATGGCAACACGCAATGAAATGAGCTGTTTATAAGTGTTAAAAAATGTCCTGAATATCCATAAAAACCCAGCAATAATTATTTATTCTGCATGATAATACCTAACAGGGGGGTTGGGGTCCTTAAAACGTGCATTTATGTCTTTTCTCAGATTGCTGTATTTTTTTCCTTTAAGTGGAGTTAGGGGACATCGACCCAAAATGGCTCCCAGATGCCTAATATTGATTTTTTGGGTATTAAAACGCCCTGGACATCCGTAAAAACGCAGCGATAATTATTTCAAGTTATTACCTACCAGGGGGTTGGGGTCCTTAAAACTTTTGTTTTTGTCTTTCTCCCATCGCAATATATTTTTCTTTTCCCTTTGACACAAAATGGATTCCAGCCATAAAATGGATGCAAGGCATGTGATGGGATCATGTAAATTCTTGGACAACTTCAAACAATAGCATGCCCAGGTTGCAGACTGGGCAGGTCTGGCAGCCACAGAGGGCATAAGAAGCCCTGGGAGCCCCCATCCTCCTTGCAATCTCCGGTGGGAGTTAAGGTGGGATTGCTGTCTCTGCGACTCATTATTTTCACTTTAGGCCAGTCAGGCAGGTGTGTGTCTCTGTGTTCCTGCTGGCTGCAGCCTGGCTCTTAGGGGAGAGAAAGAAGAGATTTCTCTCTCGCTTCAGTCTTGTAACCTCCCTGTGTGCATGCGTGCATACCTCTCGGTGAGTACCCTCCCCTGCCCCGCAGTGCAATCACTCTGCAGCTGCCTTGCACCCTGGGCAATGCCCGCCGCTGCCTTTGCAGCTTCCCTGCGTACCTAGTCTATACTGTGTCTCTGCCAGCATCATTTTTAAAGCGCTTTCCCTCTGGTCTGGGGCATTGGGGGACGCCCGTGCACGGAAATGCTTTAAAAATCGCCAAAAAGCGGGTAAAAATTAAAAACAAAAAACAAAAAACAAAAACGATTTTTTTTCAAAAATTTGCAAAAAACGAAAACAAACCAAAATGGACCCCTCAATGAAAAATGAAAAACCAAAATGCCATGTTAATGTGTGCCCATCTCTAGTGTGGGGGTAGTCTTTCTCCTTTCTTTAGTCCATGTTTGCAGTCTTTTCCATTGCTCTGCAGGCAAGAACGGGCTGGGTTTCTATTGCTGCTTATGTTTGTCTGTTAGGGAACACGTTGGGGGTAGTCTTGCTGGTTTCTTTTGTCCATGTTCTCATTGCACTGCAGGGGGGCGTTGGGGGGTGTTCCAGCACTGTATGCCTTTAAAGTGCAGTTTATAAAGATATCTGGAAAAAAACCCAAGCTTTTTTGCCTTTTTCCCGGACCTCCGGATCATTTTCCAATTCATTTCAATGGGAAACCGCATTTCAGATAACATTTTTTCAGTTAGTGAATTGACTCACATAATGCATTAAATTAGTTATCCAAGGTACCACTGTACATCAACAAATAAAATTGTGGGTCACTTTTACCATACTGGAACCAAAGACAAATTGCAAGCTAAAAAGCCATACATAATTTTTGACACTACTCCTAGATTTAGCTTTTTTGAAAACTGCACCTTGATTTTAAGCTACTGCATAACATCCCTTTTTTCATGTTTCTTGGATCGTAGAATATTTCAAGATGAACCAGTGCATCTCCCTCTGCATCACCTTCAAGATGTTAACTTTGACATACACATCTCGAAATGGTTTGGGACTTTGCTACCTGACAGAGTGCCTCCTCCCAATGAGAAATGCCCACAATACCCAGTCTTCCCAGGAAGGGCATTTGAGGGGATTTAGGCCAACAGAGGCCCATAAAGTGAAAACAAAGAACTGAGCCTTCTCAACAGTTGCTCCATACCAGTGGAAAAATCTTCCACTTGACATCTGCTTGCCCTCCTCACTCATCTTTCAAAGGAGGATTAAAAACTTGGTTATAGAGGCAGTCACCTCAGTACTTTCCTACAAAGATCCATTCCTTGCACTTCAAAATGGAAATTTATGATAATTACTGTATTTAAATTGTATTCTAGTGTAAGTTGAGTTTTATTGTTCTTATTTTACTTTGGTTAATATTGTTTGTTTAATATATGTTATAAACCACCCAGAGGGGACTTGCCATTAGAAGAGCGGTATAAAGTAAGTAAGTAAGTAAGTAAGTAAGTAAGTAAGTAAGTAAGTAAGTAAGTAAGTAAGTAAGTAAATTTCTGATTAATCAGGGAAAAATTTGGAAATTCATGGTTCATGGTTTTTGGACTTCAATAACTGATTATTGTTATACATCTTGAAATAGAGTAGTACGATCACCTGTTTCAAAACATTCACAAGTGGTTTATCTGTTAATAAAAGAAAATAATAATGCAAATTCCCTTCCTATTTCAATATTTTAATAGCATCTGATGAATTTTAAAGTGTAACTTTTGTTCTTCTGGTTACCAGGAAGTTACATATGGAAGGGCTTCACAGTTAGTAATTAACCTTGATGCAAACAAGCTAGCAAAGGTCAGTTGGCTTGGCTGTGCTATCAAGGTGAACATTAATCTGACTTTAGTGAAGCATGCAGGCATGAAGAGAATTGGTTGGTTCATCCACTGAGAGTGGCTGGGAGGGAAGCCAAAGCACTAAAAAATAATCCAAGAGCAAATGTTCCCCATTTCCCCGAGAGACCTTGAAAGGGCTTGGGTTTAAAACATGACCTGACAACACAGCTACAACCCAGATTTTGTCAGGCACTAAAGTCGTGATTGTTTTACTACATACATATGGCACAAAGAGCCTTGAGGCATGCCTGAAGGTGAATAAACGCAGCAGATCAAATCTGCAAACTGAGGGTCACAGTGCAGAATCTTGAACACACAATAATATTTTAACACACTGTAAAAATACAAGAGACATTTAAAATCTGCTGTGATGGCCAAGGAAAGTCATCTACAAATGAGATTTCAACTGTTCTCATCATTTTCATTTCTATGTTATTCTTTCTCCAATGTTGCAATGATCCATGACTAATAAAGATCTCACAATTAATTCCAGGACTCTTTGTACATCATGTCTTTTGACATGCATTCAAGAGATGCTTCTTATCCATTCAGACCTGTGTGACTTATAGCCTTGACTGTACTAATACTTGTTTTATATTTGTTCAAAGAAACCTGTACCATAAAGTACACATGTCACCTGTAAAAAGTTGTAGCAATAATGCTACTAGGTAGACTTACTTCTATTGAAATCAAGCTGATGTTTGGGAATCTAATGTAAATCAACATGGTTGTTTGACATTTATGAAAGATTTAGGTATCCTGCATCTATCTTTGATTTCCGGGGGCATGGTTAAAAAAGTACAGCTTTTCCATAGCAGGAAAAAGCAAAATACCATAGGTACCTCAGCAAAGGCTTAGAATAATCTGGGGGGAAAAGGATGGAATGTTTTTAAAAAGGACAGAATCATGTACTTTTAAGATAACTCTCTGCCTGGGCAGCCAACTACTTTTTTATATTAAAACTTGTACATAACTCTAATTTCTAATATGATTGCATATTTGTTTACTTGGTTCAAATAAAAAGTTGTATCCTTTGGGGACATGGGTAGGATCTGAAATGGTTGCTCCATAATGGCTGAAAGTGCCAGGAGGGGCCACTTTGCCTGCTCCTTTGGATCAGGCCACATGGATTAAGCAGTTTACTGGCTGCTGGCATAGAGGATGAGGTTTCTTAAGGCAGCTCCATGTGGCACCAGGCTACTATGCAATTCTGGCCATCTACCTTCCTCCCACTCAAAAGGAGAATGAGATTAGCTGGTTGCATAAGGGACAGATGGGAATTTTTGGCTGCTACTCAGATTGGACTGGAGTGTTTTCACCCTTCCCATTTTCTTTAAGGAACAGGGGGGAGTTAATCTTGGTCACAATTGGCAGGCACTGCAAGTAGTAAATTGAAGTCAGATTAGATATAGTGAATAATACTCTTGATTTGGATGGCAGTCCTCAATATAAAATTGATTAGGAATTTAGGATCTTCAGCAAGTTCAAAGTGTGAGGCATGAGGGCTGCCTAGACCACTTCTCTTGGGAGGGTGCTGAGCAGGTGGGCAGCACCCTCCTAACATTAATTAGTTACTGTTAATCAAACCACCTGCATTACATTCAGCCCCCCTTGTTTAATAGATCTTTTGATAGTTTAATTTTAGTAAAAATGATTTAAACACATTGTGGCCCATTTTAATCTCATAATTCGTGTCTTGTCCCTTTATTTTGGACTGGGCATGCAAAACCATATTTTCATCCTTATATGTGCAAAGTCCTATGCATTGGAGTACTGGCTTAAGAGCTCAGTCCACTTGTATCAAGGTAGAGATCATGGAGAATTATTCTGCTGGCAAATATGTGGTACAATCAACAGAAGTATTCATATATTGTAGCATGGTTGACTGACTAGAATCCTAATGGCATTCATGTCAGGCTGATGTAATGTGCTGCTGATAGATATGCCTAATTGACAGGCCACCAGGCCACACCTCAGTTGTGTAATCAAACCTATCACCATGTAATGAAGGCACATCTCTGCACCTTGTCACTTAGTCACAATCAGCCACAGAAAGTTATGCATACCTTGTACAAACACCCACAGGACTGTGTCCAGTATGTTTTAAATTCTTTATGTGTCTGTGCATAATATCTAATTTGAGGAGTTAAGAATAGAGATGGGCACGACTTGAAAAAATTTTTTTTCGAGTTGTCGTTAGTCGGGCCGGTTCCGTTTCGGGTCGTTTCCGTTTTTCGCGAAAATTCACAAAAATTAGTCAGTTCGTTTTTTCATTTTTTCATTTTCGTTAGTACTGTTTTTTTTTGGGGGGGAGCGGGCTCCTGGAGGCACCTCTCTGGGGTGGGTGCCTCCTCTGGCCCGCTATAAAGGGAAAGCGGGCTCCTGGAGGCACCCGTGGGTGCCTCCTATCCTCACCCACTAGGAAAGGGAAGCAGGCTCCAAGAGACCCCTCAACATGGGGGTCTCCCCTCCTCACCTGCTGCTGCTGCAAAATGGTATGCAATAGCCATATGGATATGCATACCAGTTGCAGACAGTGAGACTAGTGATGGCAGTGAACCCAGAGCCATAGGTGATGCCTAACTAAGGCTCTCGCACCACCATGTCTCACACAGAAGGGAATTGTACTTGCGTGTAGTGCAATGCAAGTAGATCTGGCTTAGGGTTAAGGTGGGTTAGTGCAAGGGCTAGGGTTAGGCTAGTGACGGGTAAGGTTACGGTGGGCTAGTGGGTTGCACCTCTGGGTGCCTCTCTGACCCACTAAGAAGACAGTCTGTGACGTATGGGTAAGGACTGGAGTCAAGGATTAGGGTTAGGGTTAGGGGGCTAGGGCAGGTTTTAGGGGGCTTTTTGGCACATCCCAGAAGTCTCCATGGCCAAGTGGCCATGCGATTGGGGGGATGGCTCCAAAAATTTGCATGGTCGTCCACTCCCACATGGCTGGCCACTCGGCCAGCCCATCATTGCGCAGGTGTAAAAAAATAAAAATAAAATAAAATCAATGGAGGACAGAGGAGGAGAGGAGAGACATTTTGTTGCAAGAAAAAACCCACTGCTACTGTGAAAAATCTGGCAGTTTATAAATTTTCACGTGTTTCTGTTGTGCTTGTTTGTTTTTGGACCACGATTTCAAAAACAATATTGCGTTCGCTGCCCCATTTTGGATCCCCCGCCCGCACCGCATGGCATGGCGAATCCGGCTGCCCAGGACGGGGGGGAGGCGGGACCCCCCCTCCAGAAACCACCCCTCCGGTAGGTGCCCTGCGCCCTTAGTCAAGCAGGCATTTTTCCGCCTGCTTTTTTGGCCCGGGAATGGGTGGGGGGGGAAGAAGTTTAAAAGTTTTTTCCTGTGCCGTCCCTGCCACTTGCTTGCGCTTTAATTGCGGCGGCCGGCGGCGAGACTGGGCTTTTTGCTGGCTGCGAGCCTGCGGCGAGTCCCACCAGAGCAGCCCAGGACGGGGGATGGGGGGGAGGCTGGGGACCTCCAGAAACAACCCCTCTGGTAGGTGCCCTGAGGCACGGCAGGCATTTTTCCGCCTGCTTTTTGGCCGGGAACCGGGTTTTTTTAACTTTTAAAAACTTTTTTTCTGTGCCGTGTGGCATAACGAGCACGACAAATCAGACCAAAATTGTTCATTCGTCGGTTCGAGCTCGAAGTCTGGCGGAGTAATTCCCGTTACCGTTTCCGTAGAGTAACGGAACCAAGTAACGGAAACGGAAACGGGAATACCGCTAAGTCGTGCCCATCTCTAGTTAAGAAATTTGTAAGTAATGTGATGGGAGAATGTACAGGACCCCATTAACCTGAATATGGTAGGCATCTCAGGTGTCAGAGAAGTGAGAGTGGTTAATTTGCCCTCTCTTGCCATCTCCCAGCAGCAACCCTGCCATTCCAAAGATGGGAATAAATTAAAAAACAAATTGAAATTTATTTTGTAGTTGGTAACTCATACCCAAATTCCACCAAACGTGCAGGCCTTGCTGAAGACAGTTATGGGAAGCTTCCATGTAAATATTGTGTTTAAAAGTAAAATATGAATTTTCAAATCAATTCATGTTTGTGATTCACTGATTTTGATGAATCGCAAATCACAATGAATCACCCTTTCATTTTGAGCTATAGTCTCTGGTAGTCATTCCTCCCATAGGCCCTGATTCTGAGAATCCTCAGATGCAGGTAGCTAAGAAGACCCTAGTTTTATACAATAGAGCCAAGAGATCCTGCATTTCATGCTCCTTCATTTCAGCCTGGGTGCCACAGGGTAGGGGAGGAATTATAGCATTTTCCTGTCACCACTTTCTTGGAGATTTGGTGAACACAACCCTTCCCCCTCTCCCAACCCTAGCGTGTAACAGCACTTTGTAGCAGGCCAGCCCTACACTTTCTGCTGAAGCAGTAAGAGAGCTTGGGGTGGCCATATGTGCTGCATTCCTTATACATCTCTTTTCATTTTAGCATAGGTAACTCTTACCCTGCCTCACAGCTTCCACATACATAGAAGATATTGGTTTTTTTTTCTGATTAGAAAATAATCAACACAAACACAGTTTCAGCTGATGCTATTGCTGATGTCAGAACTACTTTAAAAATTCTTCAAAATGTGTTAAAATGTTACTGTTTATATTGCCCCTGGTTATATTTGACAGATGAGATGGCCTATCTCAAGCAATTCAGACACAAAGCTAAATGTTAAGCTTAAGCTTCCAGTTCTCCTTCATGCTAAAATTTACAGTATACCCAGAGTCTTCCAGCGATACTAAATGAACAAAGTAGAGAACGAAATGAAAATGGGATGGGCAACTTAAAAATGGCACACAGTGTTATAACACAAAATCAGTGTGATAAATTAGGAACAAATAACATAAATGATGAAAGCGAGCAGTGTCAATATGCCAACTGAACTGACCTTGCTAGGCAGAATGGATTCCCAATTCCTTCCTGCAGCCTACATTGCTATCTATCTGTTCTGGGGGACTGTCTGGAGGAAAAGAGTCTCTGCAGGCACTGTTTTCAAAGCTAAGAAAGAACTGAATGCCAGTTCTTGAGCACCTGGCATCTTTAGCCAATCTCACTGTTAAATGAGGAGGCAATGCTGCAAGAAACTTAAGGCACTGCACTGCACTGCACTTTGGATTCAGCAGTTGTTGAGCAGGATGAAGTCCCTGTTTAAAATATTAGGAACCTAGTCTTCTGCATTTTCTGAAAAATTAAGAGTCTGCTATAGAGGTGGGCACGAAAGAGAAAAACGACGGTTCGTTTCATTCTGTTTCGGGGGCCCTCAGTTCATTTTGTACAAATTTTTAAAACAAAAATTCGTACTTAACAAACCAAACAAATGGTTTTGGTTACCTGGCTGACAACGGTGGCAGTGATCCTGGCAGCGGCTGTGGCAGCGGCAATCCTGGCAGTGGTGGCAGGGGGCCCAGGCCGGCCGGCCGGCCACTCCAGCTGGCTGATGATCCTGGCAGTGGTGGCAGCCACTCGGAAGCCTCCTAACAGCCTTGCCAGGCTGCTCCGCGGCAGATCATCAACAATGGTGGTGGTGGCTGCTGGGAAGGCCCTGGCAACAGCTGCTCCGGGCGGCAGTATACCTTGCCGCCACCGCCTCTGGAGACCCGACAGCAGCCATGCGGGCGGCAGGAGGCCTCGCTGATGCCTTTGGAGCCCCAGCAGAGGCTGCTCCAGACAGCTGTAGACCTCATTGCCGCCGCCTCTGGAATTCCAGCAGCGGCTGCACCAGGTGGTGGGAGGCCTCCGAAGCCCCCTCTGTGGAGGCTTCTCACCAGCACTGGCTGCTCTGAGATCCGGGCAGCCGGCGCAAGGCCTCCAAAGCCAGGGACCCCCCCCCCAACACAGCTGAGAGGCACTTGCTTCCCAACACCCTGTTTTTAATTTTCTTTTTAAAAATATTTATTTATTTATTATTTCTGGCTGGCCCATGAGCCAGACCAAGGTTTTTAAATTTTTTTTTTAATTTTTTTTTTAAAGTAACGGCCGGGGCCGGCCCCTTTTTAATTTTTAATTTTTTAAATTTTCCAGCACTGATCACGTGCCCCCCGGGGATGGGTTGCCGCCTTTTTAGATTTTTTAAATTTTTATATTTTACAAAATTTTACCTAGTTGACCATGTGGCTCCCAGGTCAGGTCGGTGCTTTAAAAAAATTTATTTTTTGAAAAAAGTCCCTGATGCCCGGGCTGTGTCTCCCCCCCCCCCAGCACCCCATTTGCCACTGGAGTTCTGAAGGTCAGGAGTCGGATTCCACACGACTCAAGGTATGTGCACTGTCCAGAATGAAAAACAAAATGAACAAAACAGAAATTTCTGTTTTGTTTTGTTTCATTTTTCTTTGATGGGTTGGTTTGTTATTTGTTTCATTAGCTAACAAAATGAATAATAACAAAATTAATGAAAAATTGTTTCATGCCCATCTCTAGTCTGCTACATTTCAGGAGTCAGTTTAAATCAACTCACAGTCCTTGAACTAGAAACCATGCCTTTCACAGGAACTGCCACGCATGGACCAGCCTCCCACAACCCTTATTTCCTTTTCAATAAACTTATTTAATTTATTGAAGAAACTAATTATGTACTACTAAGTTGATTCCAAGCCATGGTAATTCTTTTCAGGATTTTCTAGATTCAACTCACAAATAGTTTACTTTCTTATAGGGTCACCCTAGGAGTTCCTATATCGTTCAAGGCTACAAAGACTAGGTGGCTCTCAAAATTATTAAAATAGATACAAAGTAAAACCCACTAAATTAAAACACTAAAACACAGATTAAAATATCATCAATTTAAAGCAATATCCAATTTGAAAACATCAATACAAATGAGTAAAAAATACAGTACTGTACTGTACTTCCTGCTCAAAGCTCCATATTTGATTGGTGACATTGGCTATGTAATGGCTAAAAAAATTGTTAGGTATTATTAAAAATATTCATTTAAGACTAAAGAAACCTACATATTTAATTATGTTTACTTACTGAGTTTACATACATAAATTGTACAAAATGGACACTAATTTTAATTCATATTACTTAGAATTAGCATTCACCACAACTCCCTGGATCTCATTCTGTGTTTAAGCCAGAATCTTTCAAAATGTTCTCACTGGAATTTATTTTATCTTTCTAGAAATTAACTATGCCTCTTGGAGAGAAAGGATTATCCTGCTTGACAGCATACTTAATTAAGATTCCATGTGATTTGTTAAGGATACGTGCAAATTAAAATCATTTGTTGCACAAGACTTCAGTGGCCTCCTTGTCTCTCTCCCTTGCCTGCCCCACTTATGTAGAGATCTGATAAGCAAAAGGTAAGGATGAACTTTAACTGGTTCACCCTGCTGATGGCACTGAGGCACCAATGAAGATTTTGAGCATTCCTGTGGCAAGAATGGGACACCAACACAAACAGGACCTTCCATCAAAAACTGAATCATCCTATTATTGCACCACTTGACAAGTGGTCTACTGTCACCATGTGATTTACATCACTCCAGTGTTTCAAATCTGCTACTGAGTTCAGGAACTGGAACTATATGGGGTACTGATAAACCATGCTTTCTGGCAAGGTGTCCCAACAATAAGAACTGTCAGGGGTTCTGGGCCTCTTCATGCAGTTCACATGCAGATGAATGCGGTTAAGTGGTGCTTTACTTTGGAGGTTGAAACAGCAGGGCCAGCCCCGCCATTAGGCACAGTAAGGTGACGGACACAGGCAGAAGATACAGTATGTGGCTTCATAAAAGGGAAGCAAAGTTTAAATTATTTAATTGACTGTGTGGCTATGTACTGCCAGGAAGAAGTACAGTAGTAGGTACTAATGAGATCCCCACCCCAAATGCTAAGGATTCTACATATCCACACTTTGGTAGAGAAAAAACTTAAATGCAATGGTCTGCCTTGGGGAGCAAAATGTCTTTTAAAGGGACTGTGTTTTGTTACCTTCAAGGATCAATTATCTAATCAAAATAGGAAGTGAATTGAGCTTTTGAGATCTCTCTCTCTCTCTCTCTCTCTCTCTCTCTCTCTCTCTCTCTCTCTCTCTCTCTCTCTCTCTCTCTCTCTGTGTGTGTGTGTGTGTGTGTGTGTGTGTGTGTGTGTGTGTGTGTGTGTGTGTGTGTAATGTGTATGACCTTGGTCTCTACACTCTGCCTTCACAAAATGGCTGGTGAAGCTATCTGAAGAAACATATGTAGTGCTTTAAGATCTCCACACCTCTGTGGTTGGTAGGCCCAGGAAAGGTCTTGGGCATCACTGGGGTTTCAGCTTTGCCTCACTAACCTTCTCCTTTGGTACCAGGAACTCAGTATACTGAAGACGAATGCCCATTTGCTCAGTTGAAATTGCAAAGCATTTTTAAAAATCCAATGAATACCAAATGGAGTGCAAGAGATCAGAGTGTTGTCCCACCTTCAGCAGTGAACCATGGCTCTTCACTCTGCCTCACAGTTGTCCCAAAACCAAAACAAAAATGTGGATCAGTTTTGCACATTTATCTCAAAGGATATTTTGATTAACTCCCCAGGGGCTGGCAGAATAATGATATTTTTAACCAACTGCATGAAATCTGAAAACAAGAGTCCTTCAAATCAGAGTCAGTGTAGGAATAGATGGACTATTTGTGTAGGCCAGATCCAAATAATATTGCATTCAGATTTAAGCACTGCATAGCCACCAGCTTCTTAATATGAGCTTTAGGATATCCTATGGCTGTGGTCTGGAAAATGAGATTGGATTTTCATTTCTGATTTGAAGACTCTCCCAAACCCACAAGCTTTCCACAAGTCATCCAGTGAGCTTCTCTGTACATGGAAATACTCACAATGAAATAAGCTTTCAGCTGAATGAGAACACAGGAAGTTTTTTTTTAATTGATGAATATTCTATGGTTCATGTTTGCTAAATAATTTAACTTTGTGATAATAGGCCTTTCTTCCTGTACATGTTTTAAGCTTCACAGAGTTTAAAAAAGATAAAATAAACATGTTTTAAAATAAATAGTGTCATAAAATAAAATAAAAATGTGTATTTCTGAAATGTACAATCTTAATTACATAACATCCTTACTCTAAAATTCACTGCACTATACATGGCTTGTGAATGGGGTACAAATTGTGCAACAGAAAAGGGGCAAGGAAAAAAAAGTTTCAAGAAGTAGTATCTGTCCACTAGGTGACACTGTCTTTTCATTACAACAGCTCCTGTTCAATTCTCAGCCAACATGTAAACTAGCAAAGTATACCATATAATACATTTTTCTTAAAAAGATTTAACTGTATTTAAATGCTGAATCTGTAAAATATACAACATGCAATTTATATATTGAAAGTGGTATTTCAGAAAGGAATGGAACATTTTCAAATTGTGTGGTATTTGAAAATATATAATATGAATAGATGAACATTTTATATTACTATGAATGCATGTATCAGTATATGATTTAATAAGATCCCTGCTTTAAAATCTCGGTAGAGTTAGGTATTCTAAAAATGCCACTTTTCCTATACTTTTTGATGATTTATAGAAAAACTGGGAATTATTGGGTATGAGACTCAATAGATTGTTATTCTGAGGTATTCATAATGTTGTTGTTGTTCAGTCATTCAGTCGTGTCCGACTCTTCGTGACCCCATGGACCAGAGCTCGCCAGGCCTTCCTATCCTCCACTGCCTCCCGGAGTTTTGTCAAATTCATATTGGTCGCATCAATGACACCGTCCAACCATAATATTTGCATTTAAAATATGATTTCAAAATACAGTCTGTCTGCTCCCTTTGACTTTTGAAAAATCTCTATTAATTGCCATTCCTCCTTTTCTCAATTAATGCAATTTTTATTGTCTTGCATTACTATTTTTAATTCCTACCAATATGCTTAATGGGTGACAATTGGAGATGGGCACGAAATGGAAATATAGTGTTTTGTTTTGTTTTGTTTATTTAATTGTTTTGTTTTGTTTTGTTAGTGATGAGTTTTAAAGTTGTTTTGTAAAAAACTGAAATGAAACATTATGCTCCCATGGGTCCTAGAGGCACCAAAATTGAGGGGAGCTTATTTGGACTCTTCCCTCTAAGCCCCTGAAATTTAGAGAGGGTTGGGGGTCAGGGGTCTAAGTTATTAAACTCCAAAGGGGGTGCCTCTAGAACCCCCCCACACACACACACACATACACGGGCCAAGCGATTAGCAGCTTCCTGGCTCTATTCAAATTTTTCCCTAGGAGGACCCCATTTGGAGCTTAATAACTCAGTCCCCTGAACCCCAAACCTCTCCACATTTGGGGGGCTTCCAGGGAACAGCTTGAATCTCCCCTGCCATTTTGGTGCCGAAACATGCCTGTGGATCACTATTTTGGAGTACATATTTTTATGTACTCAAAAATAGGTATTGCAGCCATGTAGTGGCACCAATATGCAGGCTAGCTTCTTTGGACTCTTCCCTGTAACCCCCCCCCCCATTTTGGAGAGGTTTGGGGTTCAGGGGCTGAGTTAAGCTCCAAAGGGAGTCCCCATAGCTAATTGCCAGTGTGTGTATGGTGTGTGCCAGCAACACAGGGGTGAATTTAGGCAGCTTAACCCCAATTAACCCCTATAGTGCTGGCACATGCTGTACACACTCTGGTGATTAGCTATATTGGGACCCCATTTGGACCTTAATAACTTGGCCCCCTGAAACCCAAATCTCTCCAAATTTAGGGGGATTGTAGGGAAGAGTTTGAGGAAGCTTCCCAGTGGTTTTGGTGCTGAAACATGACTGCAATCATTATTTTCGAGCACATAACATAGTGATTAAAATAGTAATTGCAGGCATGTTGCAGCGCCAAAATCATTTTGGAGCTTCCACAAGCTATTTCTTTTAAGCGACTGAAATTTGGAGAGGTTTGGGGTTCAGAGCGCTGAACCCTCTGAACCAACCTAGGGGGGAAATCATTCTAATTGAATTGGGAAGCTGCTAATTGCTTGGCTGCCGGGGGGGGGGGTATTATCAGCTTCTGACTCAATTAGAAATGATTTTTCCTAACGGGACCCCATTCTAATTTTAATAACTCAGCCTCCTGAAACCCAAACCTCTCCAAATTTGGGGGGCTTACAGGGAATTGCTTAAGGAAGTTCCCCTGCCATTTTGCTTCCTCTATGATGAATAGTTTCAATCTTAGAGGGGAAATGGTCTTTTGTCTCATAACAAAACCTGTTCTCCTGTTTCATTTTGTAATGAAACTATTTGTTACATAACAAAATGACAAAACCGCATTTCATTTTTTGTTTTGTGCCCATCTCTACGGACAATTCCATACAATGTATTTTTAACAAAAAAATTTAAAAGAAAGTGATCTGCAAAAGCTCTGCACCAACACCTTCTATATAAGTAGTATCACATTTACTGTCAGCAGTCATGGGGGGGGAGCTTTCTCAGCATCTATAGATTTTCAGATATATCAGAGGACTTTGACTTATCCTTTTATTTTGAACTACTTAATGTATAGTTCCAATACTGCTCTGCAATGGGTGAATACTATATTTATACTTAATCATTATGTTATAATTCTGAGCACTGCTCATTTCTGTGCAAAACCCAATTGAAGGTATGCATAATGTGAGATGCTGTGTGGAAAAACAGCCAACATTTAATTGGAAGTTTTAAGCCACAAGATTTCCATCCCCTTGGGAGTCAAAGTATAACAGATTCAAGATGCTAAGTGGGTTAGGTTTAAATATGCATATTTTATAGCTTTAGCGTATGGACTAGAAATCTGTAGGCAAAGCCTCTCGGTTTCTTTAGTATCAATCTATGTTCCCACTCTCTTTGGTTTTCATTACCTGTTTTGGACTACAAACTCAATGTTTATACCTGGAGTAATTATTCTCCTAGACCTGAATCCTATTCGGAAAACTCGCATACTGAATGCAACTGGAAGCATTTCCTGTTCTTTGGCAGGATATCCATTAAGTAGCCAGCCATTGTATCAGGACTAAAAGTAGTCATGATGACATTTCACAACCAGAGCAAAACCAATTGCGAAAGGGATAGAACCCCAAAGCAGACCCACGGTTGCACTTTTTATTCAAATTTGTATTTGAATTTGAGTAACTTTATTGTCACTGAACTTCCGTACAACAGAATTAAATGCCATCTCCAGTGCACAGCGTAAAACACTTGAAGCATAAAACACATAAAATGCATTCCTCACATTCACGTTCTTCACATGCTATTCACCACTGCAAAGCCCTTGTCGTCACATTATGGCCGCTATCCCACAACAGCTAAAATCTGCTTCTAACTTCAAGAAAACCACCTCCAAAAATTGTGTCCCCATAAGCAGCCACATTTAAAAGCAACACAGCCACATCTCCTTAAGTGAAGCCCCTACAAAAGGGGGTTGCAGGACTGGAGACATGTAAAATGAACCATGAGAACCTTACAGCCAGAAGGGAAGCAGTGGATAACCTTTTCACGTTCCTGACAAGGTGGTGGTGCTGGTGGGGGAAACCTTGCAATCAAAACCACTTGGAGATCTGTCATGTGATGCCCTGCACACTGACCTACCTATCTGCATACATTCCATTTATTCAAATGGACCTATTCTTATTGTAGCATAGTAAGCCATAGTAAAAACAGGCCCATTTGAATCAATAGAATTTATGGAGGAGCTGACTGACCAAATCCCATTGATTCAGTGGGCCTAGTGTGATTTACCACGTTAAGCAATGGAACTTTGTCCATAATGTATTTTGACCCTCACACATAATGGTACCTTATTCCGCTCTTCCTCAGTCAACTGCTTACTCTGACTTTTTCTACTACTGTTCTTGCTCAGCTCTGAAATTAATTAGAGCCTTGGAGAATTTATATCTTCTATCAAATATGTCTCTTCTTCTCTCCCAGAATAGGTTGTGGACCTTTGGTTATGGAAACGTCAAGTCCCCACTAATTAGATCCTCTGTTACCTCTGCTAAATTACTGAGAAAAACTGCTTGTTCCTATCTTTAAATAGTTGAAATCTCAAGTTATCTGTGAAATTGCTGATATATTCTACCAACACAAATTCAAACACTCCTACATCTACACTG
Source organism: Phrynocephalus guinanensis (assembly GCA_037367245.1). Classification (NCBI taxonomy): domain Eukaryota; kingdom Metazoa; phylum Chordata; class Lepidosauria; order Squamata; family Agamidae; genus Phrynocephalus; species Phrynocephalus guinanensis. The sequence goes on along the minus strand of CM074735.1, from coordinate 43,790,564 downwards.
ATCAGGTTCAACAGATATTGCTATTTGCAACATGGAAAGAACCTGCCACACAGATATCTGTATGCCATGTTGTTGTGTGCCATCAAATCATCTTCAATTTATGGTGACCCTATGAACTAATGGTCTCCAAAAGATCTTGTAAACTCACCACTATGGCTTTATTTATTAAGTCAATCTATTTCATATTCAATGTTCCTTTTTTCCCTAGTTCCTTTCACTTTTTCTAGCATTATTACCATGTTTATCTGTCTTCTCGTGATTAGTCCAAAGTATGATAGCATCATTTTGTTTTGCTTCTAGAGAGCATTAAGGCTTGACTTCTTTTGTGACTCACTTTCTGATCTGGGATCTCCACAAAGCTTTCCTCTAACCTTGCATTTCAGCTAACTTGATTTTAATTCCTATCAGCTTTTGCAGTCTACTTTTTATGTCCAAACATAGTAATTGCCAATACCATGCTTTACATCAGGCATGTCCAAACTTCGGCCCTCCTGATGTTTTGGACCACAACTCCCAGAATTCCAAGCCTGTATTTCCAATGGCAAAGGACTGTGGGAGTTGTGGTCCAAAACATCTGGAAGGTCCAAAGTTTGGACATGCCTGCTTTACATAATCTTGGTCTTGGTCTCCAGTGACTTATTTTACACTACACGATCTTCCTGCTTCCTCCTAGCTGGCCTTCCAAATCCCTGTCTAATTTCTCCTACATCAAAATCCTATTGGGTTCCAAGACACAGAGTAGATCTGACCATTTTGATTTCTCCATTGTCAAGATTAAAGCTAACTAGACATGGGCACGACTTGGCGAAATTCTCGTTTCCGTTTCCGTTCCTCGTTTCCGTTACGCAATGGAAACGGTAACGACAATTAAGCCGTCAGAACTCGAACTCGAACCGATAAAAGAAAAATTGGGTCTGATTTGTCGTTGTCGTTCATGGCATCACGTGCGGTAATCGCGCAATGCCAAGCGGCACAGAAAAAAAGTTTTAAAACAAAACCCGATTCCCGGCCAAAAAAGCAGGCGAAAATATGCCTGCCTGAGTGAGGGCACCTACCAGAGGGGTGGTTTCTGGGGGGGGGTCCCTGGCCTTTCCCCCTCTCCTGTCCTGGGCTGCTCGGGGGGGGCATCCTTGTCGTCTCACCATGCCATGCGGTGCGGGGGGATCCAAAATGGCGACCGCAATATTTTTTTTTGAAATCGTGGTCCAAAAACCCACCAAAGCACCACACAGAAACATGCGAAAATTAGGTATTTTAACTGCCTGAATTTTTACAGTAGCAGCAGTGGGTTTTTCTTGCAATAAACGTCTGTCTCCAATCCCATTATTTTATTTTATTTTTATTTTTATTTTTATTTTTTTACACCTGTGCAATGATGGGCTGGCCATGGGATGGGACCATGCAAATTTTTGGAGCCATTCCACCAATCGCATGGCCACTTGGCCAGGTTTTGACTGAGACTTCTGGGATGTGCCAGTCGGGCATAAAAAGCCCACTATAACCCTAGCCCTAACCCTAACCCTAACCCTAACCCATACGCCAGTACACTGTCCTTCTTAGTGGGTCAGAGGCACCCAGAGGTGCAGCCCACTAACTCACCCTAACCTTACCCGTAATAACCCTAAGCCTAGCCCTTGCCCTAACCCCAACCCTAAGCCAGATCTGTACTCGCATTGCACTACATGCAAGTACATTTCCCTTCTTAGTGAGCCAGAGGGCGCCCAGCAGAGGCATTATTTCACCTTGCTCACCAGTCCAAAGTTCCAAAAAACTCTGTACGCCAGTATGCTGTCCTTCTTAGTGAGCTAGAGGCACCCAAAAGAGAGGTGCCTCTGCCAGTGCCACTTGGTACGCAATGGCTACACGGTCATGTACCCTTCCTTTTCCCTTTGTGAAAAATTTCACGACAAACGGAAACAAGCTGAAACGGGCCGGCTCCGACACACGACAGCTCGAAACTGTCATTTTTCCTGGTCGTTCCCATCTCTAAATTAGCTAACCAATTCCTCTCTAATCATTATTTTTGTCTTCTTGATCTTAAACCTGTATCCTGTTTTTGCACTTAACTTTCATCAGGAGCCATTTCAATGTGCTTCTATTTTTGGCCAGTAATATGGTGTCATCTGCATAATATCTCTTAGTGATGTTTATTCCACTCTTCTTTCATCTGCCTGACATGCATGTGTAAAAAAGGATCCTCTCAGGGGGAAAAAGAGCAGACAAACCCAGTTCAGCAGTAGTATGGCTGAATACAGAAATCCAGACATTAAGAGTTAAATTTAAAGTTTTGGGTTTGTGTAATGAAATATGTCATGTGTTGTTTCTTTTATGGTATTAGAATATTTTGAAATCACAAATTTCGTCCATAGTGAATGTAACAAACTTAAATTATTAAGAGAAAGAATGGAATGAAATAAATTTCTTACCCATTCTTAATGTAACACCAGAGCAACATAATGGGTTCATTGTCGCTCTTGACAAATCCAAATGGAGCAGACTATGAAGAGGCAGGCTGCTTGTTGACTGTTAGATGCTGTCTGACAGAAGTTCCCATCAGCCGTAAACAAGCTCAGTCAATGATGACAGATTATAGGAGTTTCAGTAAAACAAGGGCCTGAGTTCTATTTGACTTTATTGAGGTTTTGTGTAACATGTCACAATCACATTTTTCGTCAGCTGACTGACTGCCCATCAATTAGTTGCAATTAGCCATGGCCACTTATGTAAATTGTACATAAACACCAGATGGTTTCTAATCAATGTCAGGAAAACTGTAAATATGTTATAATCTATCAGTAGTACTTTTTGCAACTGAATGGAGCCCCATATAGTTATGACTCCCCTCAGCTATTTTAATCCCCAATGATTCACCAGGAGCAGGTTTTTCAATGCTCCAAGCCTTCCCCTGCTAATTAAGCTTTTACCAAGAACTGAACTGAGTTATATGTCCACATGGTCTTTGTTGACTGCCTGTACACCTCTCACAGAGAAAGAATACGTTATGTCTACAATTATGAATCTGAAGAATTTTCTTAGGAGATCTTGGAACACAGGGACTAATGATCAGACACACAGAAAGCCAATTTGGTTTTTAATCTAAATTCACTTTCTTCCTATAATCTCAATGAATTTTTCCAGAACAAAGGCACATATTGCAAATATTGCCAACCAATACCTTAACTCTTTTAAACTGTTTTGAAAACACTTTTATATGAAGAAGCAAATCAGATTTTAGAAACATACTGTCTTTGCAAGCATTATCAAATCCATGAAAAACAACACAAGGGTGGTGCCACAAATTTCCTTGCAGATGCTGAAGGAAAAAATGTCATGAATGTCACATGAATGGCTGGCATACTTTTAAATAGCTTTCAGTAATGTTTGCCTTTGTTTTAACCTGAGACATTCCACCCTCACAAAATAAAACGAAAATGAAAATGACAGCCCAAAATACTAGTGGCACTAAACAATTTTGTGATTCTCTGCAATTTAAAAGATTTCCAGTGTGTAACCCTACACAGACAGCAAAATGATCTGTCAAACTTTTCTTATAATTTTTTCTTACAAAGCATTTGCCCAATTTGCTTAGCAGTTTGCAGCTGTCAAAAGAAGAGCTCAGACTACTATGCTCTGTACTGGGAAAGTGCCAAGCTATTTGTCCTCACAGTGGTCTATTTTTTAGAATTCAGAGAAGCTGGATGCTGCAAGATGGAAACACATGACTTTGATTGGGTTACTCATCATTATCACTGGAGACAAGAAGCAATTCCCCCCAAACTCTGCTGAAATAGAACACGGTGATGAGTCAAATGTCTTTTGTATAATTATAGTTCTGCTGCTGAAAAGAAAGACGTGGTTTGCTTGTCTGGTGTCCTTCTTGTATGCATGGATTTTTGCGTAGGTAGGTAGTAATTTCCAGTGACTTGTTTCTAAAATCACATTTCCCAGTTGACATTTTTGTGAGACTGGATGTTTTTGAACATTATTCAGTGTTGCAGATACATGCCAAACTCTCTGCAGATGTCTCTGCGAGAAAACACACACACCCAGAAATCACTTCCAGAACATCTCAGATGATCAGTAAATGCCTCAATTCATGTTGCACACATTTTCTTCATTGGGGAGTGCTGAGGAGGAAAACTCATCTATGTATCATTTAGGAACGGATTAGCTTTCTTTCAAAGGGATATGAAAATACATGCTGTTTTTAAGGAGTTGAGATGGCAAATTTGGGAAATCTGTAAAATATTCAAGCAATCAGACAATAAATAAATAAATAAATAAATAAATAAATAAATGCCTAGTTAGAAAGCCAAGAAGATTCCACTTCTTGAGATGAACTGATTGTCTAGGAAGAAAGGAATCAATAAAGTTCTATGCTGTTCTTTCCCACAATAAGTCAAAGGTGCACTTTGTCATAATTACATTCTTTGTTAATAAATCTCCAAAATCAACAGTCTTTCTCCAAAACCCTTACCAGTATGTCTTATGACAGGCCTGCCCAAACTTCGGCCCTCCAGATGTTTTGGACGGCAACTCCCACAGTCCTTTGCCATTGGAAATACAGGCTTGGAATTCTGGGAGTTGTGTTCCAATACATGAGGAGGGCCGAAGTTTGGGCAGGCCTATCTTATGATCTCAGAACCTATTAAACACGGATGGGAAGGTTAGTATTCAATAGCAACCCAATGTAGCAAGGGACTAATGTAGAATCCAAAGCTCAGGACATGCATGCAAACCAGGACAAAAAGCAACACCCCTCTCCCAAAAAAAAAAAACCAAAGCTGTAATCAACAAGCAAGGCTGGGATATAATCTGCTAGCCTAGACATTCAGAGACAGTGCTTTCAAGACCCTCCTGAGTTGAGGAATTGATCAAGTATCCTACACTCCCTCAAGCTTCTGAGGCTGAGAAATACAAAAATCTAAGAGAAACAGAGAATCCCAAGAGAGCAGGCTTTGGACATGAAAGTTATCACTTCTCTCCATTCAGCCCCACTTGATGAACTGCCTGCATTGGCAAGGAGCAATTTCTAGTTTCTTTTATCTTCTGAAAAGAATAAGGAAAATACTATGCAGTTCCCAAGATTACACAAATGTAAAAGAGGGTGAAAGCTCTTTCTTGGACTTTTGACTATAGTCCCCCCCCCCCACATTATCCATGAAAGTTGTGCTAAGCTTGATGAACTGGAATTTTTCACCACAAAAGCTTGCAATTTGTTTAAAAAAATTTTTGTGTACCAATAAAAAATACCACCCACTCTCCAATTTGTCTGCTTCCTTGGCATTCAGCTTCTCAGCATCTTCTTTCAGGAATCTTGGATTCTGGTGGCTCCTATCTGTCTATTTTAGCTGATGCAGGCTTATCTGAAATGTGTGGTCCAAATGTGTGGTCCAAATTTGGACCATGCATTTCAGATAAGCCTGCATCAGCTAAACTAAGCTGAAGCAGATAAGCTAATGATGATTACCTACCATCATTCATTTATGCTTCTTTGAAATCAATACAGTTATACAGAGGACCATCCATGAAGATTCAATCTTCAAAATGCATGTCTGCATTTCAATGCTCAGGGAAACAAATTAATGAACTCTACATAAATAATAAAAGAATGCACCCACTACCTTATGCTGTAAAACAAATCTTTCAAGGATAAAATTTGACTGTTCTTTAAAAATATATAGTTCCATGCTGGCAAAATGCTATACACTGAGATTTACTTTAAATGGCTGGTTGTAGCAACTTTCTTTCCAACTGTTTTCAGGATGAACACTTCTAAGTATCCCAAACCCACTAGAGCATATATAACATATGTCCAGATGGGAGGAAATGGCAAGTTGTTAAGAGCCTTGTGGCACAGTGGTTAAATGCCTGTACTGCAGCTTAAACTGTGCTCACGAGCTGGGGTTCAATCCCAGATAGCTGGCTCACGGTTGACTCAGCCTTCTATCCTTCTGAGGTCAGTAAAATGAGTACCCAGCTTGCTGTGTGTGGGGGGGGGCAATGTGTAGCCCCGTGATGGCGAACCTTTTAGAGACTGAGTGCCCAAACTGCAATTCCAAACCCACTATTTTTTTTGCAAAGTGCCAATACAGTAATTTAACCTGTATACAGGTGGCTATGAAGGGGCGACGTCGGGTGCCCACAGAAAGGGCTCAGAGTGCCACCTTTGGCACCCGTGCCATAGATTCGCCATCACTGGTGTAGCCTGCATAATTAAATTATAAACCACCCAGAGAATGCTTGAAGTTCTAAGGGACAGTATATAAGCAGAACCCTTTGCTTTGCTTTTGATCTAGCCCTAGTATTTTTTAATAGACTGACATCCAGAGCACATCAGCTCAGAATATACACACATGGTTTTGGTTAATGGCTACTTTTGCAGCAGCCTGAATGAAAGAATTGTACAAAGACGGTGTCACTGAAACAAAATGAAAGACCAAGGCCTGCAGTTTCATAAACCCTTCGTTTTCAAGTGTTCCAGCCAAATGTTGTCTTTGATTCTTTTTTTGCTGTTTCAATAACAGATTTAGGCAATTACAATAACTTTAGCAGAATAAATGTTCAGTAGTCAAAACTAAAGGAAGCCTCTTTTCTTCCTGCTTGCTTTTTCTATGACTAATAAGCAATTAAACAATCCAATGTCTTTTCAAGTTACTCTGGGAGTCACATGAAAACAACAATTGTCCTCTTCCCTAGAGTAATCTAATTACAAATAATTTTACTACAGCCAGCATGCTTTTTCTGTAGGTCTCTTAGGAAATGTTATAGATCCTGCCATTCATTCATTTTTGTTTCATTCTTCTTACCATGCATAAAATATTCAATAACTCCAACAAAAATAGAACAGAGGCTAAAAATACTATCAGAGGCATTTTTAAAAAATGAGATTTGTAAAATGTTGTTTTTACTTTCTAAGGAAAATATATATATATATGTAGCAACATAGCTATAAGCATCACAGTAGAATTATCTGAGTTATTTTGGTACTAGAGGTGGTATGTTGTACCAAAAAAGTGATTTCAAATTTCCTAGTAACTCCGATCCCAATAAAGATCTCAGACTTGCTCAGCAGATTTAGGACATATGTTTATTATTTCATTGCACAGCGTGGGAATATTTGACAATTCCCCTATGCAAAAGCACCACAGGACATATTAAATTATGATGTTCAAACTAGGTTAGGCCAGATTTTTTTCTTTCACTTCCTATTTTTACTATTTTACTGACAGTTGTACTGAAAAAAAGAAAACAAAAAGAAAGGGTGAGACTCAGGATTTGGAAGTAATGAGTAATATATAATTTTTTAAGTAACAGGGACATTATGTTTGTGAAGCAACATACAGACTAGCAATGCTGCTTTTTTATACATTTTAGTAATTATTCCTACAAAAATTATTTTGTGGGGATCATCTACTGGATCTTAGGCAATTTTTAAATGATGATAATAACAAAAGAAGTAATATGCTGGCAATGTATTGCTGAAAAAATATATACAGTCACCCCCCGCCATTTCACGCTTCAGGTACTGCGGTCCCACTACATCATGGGATCGCAGTACCTGCACCTCAGGGCAGCAGGAGAGGGCGGGGGCTATCAGCTCGCTCTGTGCTGCCCTCAGGTTCCACTGAGAAGCCTTGGGGCAGTGTGGGGGTGGCGGGGAGTGATCAGGTCGCTCCACACTGCCCCCAGGCTCCCCCAAGAAGCCTCGGGGTGGTGGTGGGGCAGTGTGGGGTGATTGGGTTGCTCTGCGCTGCTCAACCAGGCTCCCGAGAAGCCTCGGGGCGGCATGAGGGGCCAGCGGGGGGCAATTGGATTGCTCCGTGTCGCCCCCAGGTTCTGCCAAGAAGCCTCGGGGCGGCATGGGGGCGGCGGGGAGCGATCGAGTCACTCCGCGCCACTCAACCAGGCTCCCCCGAGAAGCCTCAAGGCGGCGTGGGGGGCGGTGGGGAGTGATTGGGTCGCTCCACGCCACCCAACCAGGTTCCCCCAAGAAGCCTCCGGGCCACGCAGGCAGGCGGCGGAGGTAAGATCTCACAACACCGCCTGCATGTGCCACACCGAGACTTCTCGGACAGGCGCACGATCCTTAGGTTCTTCCCACAAATCTTGCATATGCTTCCTGTGATACTACACAATAATTGAAAACACCACAGGATTTCTTATCAGCATCTAGAGCAACCTTAACTGCTATGTACAAAAACAATGAATATTAATTAGAATGCCCCCAGACCAGGTGAATTATGTGCCAGTATTTGAGCATTAAAAACACAACATAAAGCAATGAAGGCTGTGATGACCCTCATTTTGCAGAGGAAAGGCAATCCAGGTAACAAGCACAGATTTTTTCCTGCATTTGGGGATTCAGCTTACTCTGTAAACATCACATTTTGAATGTGGACAGCCTATCCTGCCATCTGGGGTTCAAAACAGAAATACTGTATTGTCCCTTTTTACCAAATTCCAGTGCAAGGATTAAGTACGACAACTTAATTTGAAACAGACCATTGTTAGAGGGTAAAACTGAGGAACAAACAGATGCAACCTCCTTGTGGAGGATAATACTTCAGTCCCAAGTCAAAATCAGTCTTGCAATGGAAATCAAAGAGAAAGAAAGGGATAGAGGTAAGAGAGATATTTAAGGATATTTAAGGAGTAAACAGTTCTACTCCCCTTATGAGCTTTCATAGCCGAGCAGGGTTTGAAACTGAGCCCCCTTGAGTAACTCTACCCACTGCACCACACTGCATTCCCTAATAAATTAGCATTATATTTTGTCCTTTTTTCTGAACAAGATAATAGCCTTTAGAATATTATTAGAATAGATACAGTAACTTCTCGTGCACTAAAAATTAATTTCTTTAATTGAGGGATAGGTTTATCATTATTCAACTCTGGCAGCATCTCTTAATTAGAAAAAGCATAATTAAAATTGAGAGCAATTCTTTTAGATTTAAACTCCAGATTATTCAAAAACAAAATCACATAAGAACTGAAAACCTTTATTAAACATTTCTACATAACTTTTGTGTATTCTGATCAAATAGGCTTCAAGCTACGGTTTTCTTTTACATGTGCAGCTCAAACATAAGATTTTAGATATTGTAATAAAAAGCGGTAAATGTTATCTATGCTAGACGACTAATATTGCAAAAACACATTAACAAGGAGTGAAAGTTTACACTTCAACTCACGCAGCACCAAGGAAAGAATTTCTGCTAAATTTAGCTGAACAGTTCTGCCCTGCTTTTCTCACATTTATTGGTGGTACATTTTACTCTGAGACAGATTCACATGAATATCCTCTTCTTTCACTAGCTCGGAGCATTTCAGAGTGGATTCCCCCTCCCTTTCTTAGAGAAAGAAACCAGACAGACAGAAAAATTAAACACACTGAAAAAACCATCGGCAAACAAATCTGACAAAGCCTCTAATACTCTATTAAATGTAAGCATTTCAGAGAGCACATAATCTTGCTCTTTCCAGTGATTAAGACCCCACTTGGGTGACATTTCCTTGCTCTCTTGTCATTGCTAGCCCATTTAGTAAACAGAAAGGGTTCACAAGGCTGACCTCTCGAGGAAATGGTTTGATACTTAAATATCATCTCAACAACCCTCAGAAGTATCACCACCATTGTGTTTCATAACTGAAAAGAAAGAGAACACAAGGCTCTTCTTGCCTCCTATGACAGACGGGAAACTTTTGTAGCTTTTAACTCAAAGCCTTCAGGGATACATTCAGATTTAGCAGGTTTGGTTTATGTATGCTCCCATCAAAATCAACAGGACATAAGGTAGCTGCCATAAGCTTCACTGGGTCTGTTCTCTGTTCCACCTTAGCTATAGTACAACAGATTATAGCAGTTTCTTGAAGTTCTAGAATCTGTGAAGCACAGCCACAGTTGGAATCCCTCAGTAAATTTACTGGGGCTTCCTAAGTGCAGGATATGGACATTAGAAGCCCGCTCACAGTGGGAAACACAGTCATAATAGGCTGTGATAAGATGAGACACTCTCAACTATGTATGAACATAAATGGCATCCCAGAGGTCACACAGGAAAAAGTCCGGCAGCAGTCCTGCCACAACTATGCTGCACATTCAAACCAACTCATATACACCATCTCAGAGTGGGGGCATTGATTGCATCTCTGTTCTTTCCCCCATGATTGGGGAAGGAACAGAGATTACCAGACCGCTGGAGTGCAGCAAGAAAATAAGGAGAACTTGAACTATGAATTCGGAGAAATTGTTCAGGGTGTGTTCATGATAATGTAAGAGAAAATTTGATTTTTACTGTTGCAATAAATCAGTTCATGATAGAATGGGATAAATTCAAAGGCCAATGCTTATCAACCTTGGTAAACCCAGGTATTGGGAGTACAGCAGTGCCTCTTAAGTCAAATTTAATTCATTCTACGAGTCATTTCACAGTATGAAAATTTTATCTTACAAAATGTGGTTTCCCATAGGAATGAATGGGAAATCTATTAATTTGTTCAGGAGGTTGGAAAAAAGGCCCAAAAATGTACAATGGAAAGCAATGCAAAAACACAAAATAAAGCAAGGAAAACTCAGCTCCCTACATTTCCAAATGCTAAGAGTTCAAAAACTACTGCAAAACAATGTCCAGAATGACTCCAAAACTTGATGAAAAAACTCCTCCCACCCCTCCACTAACTACAGAGGTGCAATGCATCCTGGGTAACTTGTTTCAAAATGCAGAATGGATTTTCTTCTTCTGAAGCATCTCATAGAGAATTTTCATCTTGTGAAGCATTCCTTTTAACAGAAATGTTATTCATCTTACAGGGGTTTTGTCTTACGGGTCAACTGGAAGGTAGGGGTGGGGTAGCCATTGTATATAAGAACTCTCTGAAGGCTGTTAGGCTATCGTCATTGGAGGCCTTCCATGTGTTAATAGGGGACAGGGTTAGAATTGGGATTGTGCTGGTGTACCATGCTCCCCGCGACCCAGCACACTCTCTTTCAGAGTTGGCGGCCTTTGTCTCTGCGGTGCTCTTGAGGTCCCCCAGACTTCTAGTTCTGGGTGACCTCAAAATCCATGCGGAGGCAAAGGTCACTGGGGCAGCTTTTGAGTTCTTGGAGACCATGGCCGCCCTGGACTTATCCCAACTTGTCAATGGTCCCACACACATGGGGGGTCATATTCTAGGCATGGTGTTTTCTATTGTACAGTGAGAGATGGTGGCCGATGGTGACCAACTTTGTGTCAGTCCCTTTGTCATGGTCAGACCAGCGCCTATTGAAATTCAGCCTCACAGTGGCAACTCATCTGCATGGGGAGCCTGGATTCATTCAGGGCCTTTTCACATGACCCCTAAGATCCGCTGGTCCCTTAAATTCGGACCAGAGATCTTGGGGGTTCGTTTTTGTTCCTGCGTCCCCACCCCTCAGCACTTCCTGCTCCTGTTCGCGTGAGGGGGGGGAGGCAAAAAAAGGACAAAAGAAGCCTTTACTAACCTGCCGGTGCGGTCGAACTTGCCACGAGCCCCATTACTTCCTGCTTCAGTCTCAAGGAGCTCTTAAAGGGGCGGGAGGCAAAAAAACAACAGACAAGCCAGGAGAGCCGGGCACTCTTATCCGCATCTAATTTTTTATCACCTTCAAAGAGAAGGTACAAGGAAAGTGTGCTGGGTCGCGCTAAAGTGGGCGGGGTTGCACTTAATTGTCTCCAAACTCCGGAGCTGGTGGGAAAACATTTCTAAGCTCCGGAGCTGGGAGCCATTTGCAGCGCAGCTTAGGGGTCGTGTATAAACGCCCTAAGATGGTCCGCCCACACAGGCTTATGGATCCTTTGCAATTTCAGGAGACCATGCATGGGATTCCCAATGAAATGTCTATTCCTTGGTGGATGGGTGGCACTCTGCTGCTTTAAGGGCAATCAACATGCTCGCTCCTGAATGCCCCCTTCACCACTGGGTCCATGGTGCACCATGGTTTAACCAGGACCTTTAGGCCCCAAAAGCAGAATAGAAGGAGGCTAGAGAGCATTTGGAGGTGGGCCCCAAGAGCCCCAAGAGTGTTAGCATTTGTGTCGACTATTTACTCAGCCAGGATTAGAACATCAAGAAGATCTCACTTTGCTATCCAGATAAGTGAAGCACAAAACCATCAGGCTGAGCTCTTCCGTATAGTCCGTGATCTATCTGGAGTTGTTTGCAGTGATAGGCTTCCACTAGTATCTCCTGCAACTAATTTGTGGCATTTTTAAAATCTAAAGTGTAGGCCATCCACCAGGACCAAGACCTCCAGTTGACAGCAGTAGATCAAGCAGAGACATCCAGTAATCCACCTTGCCCGGTTACTCTGACCACCTTTCAACCTGTAATGTCATCTCAAGTGGACAGCGTCCTTGATTTTTGTCTTGCCACCACCTCCACATTTGATCCTTGCCCGGCCTGGCTTATAAAAGAGGCCAGGCAGGTTACGACTGAATGGGCCACAGCAATAATTAATGGGTCTCTCCAGGATGGCAGAGTTCCCCCTGCCCTCAAGGAGACATTAGGCCTACTCTGAAGAAACCACAGCTAGCAAAGGACCACACTGGCAATTATAGACCCATTGCAAATTTACCATTCCTTAGCGAGCTTGTAGATAGAGTGGTGGCCGACCAACTTCAGGAGCTCCTGCATGAAACTGACACTATTGATCCATTCCAGTTGGGGTTCAGACTGAGCCATGGAACAGAATCAGCACTGGTCGCCCTGCAGGACGATCTTCTGAGGAAGGCGGATAAGGGCAAATTGTCCTTGCTGGTTCTCCTCGATATGTCAGTGGCCTTTGATACCATCGACCACGGTATCCTCCTGGCGAGGCTCTCTGAGTTAGGAACTGAGCTCTCTGTTGTTGTTGTATTCGGGGGGGGGGGCAATTCTCTCCATGCAGGATGAGGTGCATAGTCTTAGCATAATATTGGACCCTATGCTTTCCATGGAGGCCCAGGAGCCCTGCACTGCCCATTTTCATGTTAGGCAGATCACTCAGCTGCATGCCTTTCTGGACCCCAGCACACTCACCATGATGGGCCAGACACTCGTTGTCTCAAGATTAGACTACTGCAATGCACTCTATGTGGGTCTGCCTTGTAGTTTAATGGGGAGGCTCCAGATAGTGCAGAATTCTGTGGCTAGACTAGTTATGGCAGTGATGGCAAACCTTTTAGAGACCGAGTGCCATCCATGAAGACTCAATCTTCAAAATGCATGTCTGCATTTCAATGCTCAGGGAAACAAATTAATGAACTCTACATAAATAATAAAAGAATGCACGCACTACCTCATGCTGTAAAACAAATCTTTCAAGGATAAAATTTGACTGTTCTTTAAAAATATATAGTTCCATGCTGGCAAAATGCTATACACTGAGATATATATATTTTGTCACCATTGTTAAATGTTTTCTTGTTGCCTAAATGTAACTGCTCACTTTCTACTTATTCCTCTCCTAACAGAGATTGAACAGAATCATGGCTATATGGAAAGTGGCAGCTATCAGGAAATGGTGCTATGTTGCATCTAACTTAATATCCAAGGTTATTCAGCAAAGAGGTTCTCCCTACACTTATTTTATTCCCCTTACATTTACTTTAAATGGCTGGTTGTAGCAACTTTCTTTCCAACAGTTTTCAGGATGAACACTTCTAAGTATCCCAAACCCACTAGAGCATATATAACATGTGTCCAGATGGGAGGAAATGGCAAGTTGTCAAGAGCCTCGTGGCACAGTGGTTAAATGCCTGTACTGCAGCTTAAACTGTGCTCACGAGCTGGGGTTCAATCCCAGATAGCTGGCTCACGGTTGACTCAGCCTTCTATCCTTCTGAGGTCAGTAAAATGAGTACCCAGCTTGCTGTGTGTGTGGGGGGCAATGTGTAGCCCAGTGATGGCGAACCTTTTAGAGACTGAGTGCCCAAACTGCGATTCAAAACCCACTTTTTTTTTTTTGCAAAGTGCCAATACAGTAATCGAACCTGTATACAGGTGGCTATGAAGGGGCGATGTCGGGTGCCTGCAGAAAGGGCTCCGAGTGCCACCTTTGGCACCCGTGCCATAGGTTCGTTATCATTGAGCTATGGGATTAAGGAAATATCAGCAGATCAGCCCCGCACACACACACTGGCTGCACTGCACTGGCTGCTGATTCACTTCCATATTGATTTCAAGGTTTTAATGATGATAAAAAGCCCTAAACTCTTTAGGACCTTGCTATCTGGCAGAATGGCTCCTGCCACAAAATACTGCCCATAACACCCGTTCATCTCAGGCAGGGCATCTGAGGGTGCCATTTATTTATTTATTTATTTATTTATTTATTTATTATTTATTTGACTTTTATAACGCCCATCTAGACCTAGGGCTACTCTGGGTGGTTTATAACATGTGATAACATAACAATGAAACAAAGGAATACATTTTAAAAACCAAAATACAAAGCAAAGCAAAAGCAAAGTGTTCTGCTTATATACCACCCCATACCACTACAAGTAGTCTCTGGGCAGTTTACAGTTTTTAATTACAGTGTGCAGGCTACACATTGCCCCCCCCCCCAGTGAGCTGGGTACTCATTTTACCAACCTCGGAAGGATGGAAGGCTGAGTGAAACTTGAGCCTGCTACCGGGGATTGAACCCAGGTCGTGAGCACAGTTTTACCTGCAGTACAGGCATTTAACCACTGCACCACGAGGTACATAATAAAATAAAATATACACTGGGAGCTACTGCTCTAGGCCATCACTGCAGGAGGCTTGTTAATCTTTGAAAAGAAATCAGGTGTTCTCTTTAGCAGCCCCTTGTCTCTGGAATCAACTTCCCCCTGAGATTTGTTTGGCATCTTCCCTCATGGACTTTAAGAAATATCTAAAGATGTGACTATTTAAAAAGGCTTTCCCAGGGTATTAGCTATTAAGGATTCAGTGTTTATGCACTTTATTTTTATTTGTTTGTTTTTTTGGAACTCCTGTTTGATGCTCTGATATATATTGTTTTATTACTTATTATGTTTCTATTATTGGATTCTTTATTTATCGTGTGTCTAAATTGATATTTGTTCTACCTTGTAAACTGCCCAGAGTAGCTGTGCAGCTAGATGGAGTGGTATATAAATAAATAAATAAATTTGTCTTAAGAGGTAGCACTGTACAGCTTAGTGGTGAAGGCTTATGGAACTGCAGTCCAAGAACACGTCGATTAATGAAGGTTGGGAACTACTGCTCTATCTGCGTACAAGTGCGCTCAAGACCAACAGGAGACATCCTTAGGGCTTGCTGTCCAAGCAGGGGAAATAACTTTCTTGAAAGAAAGGAGAAGTGATAGAAAAACAAGCATCCTATGAGCACTCTGATATTTCGGGTGGCATATGTTATTGTTCTTCTTTATGGGTTAAAGCAATGGTTCTCAACCTGTGGGTCCCCAGATGTTCCTGGACTGCTACTCCCAGAAACCCCTTCCAGCACAGCAAGTGGTAGAGGCTTCTGGGAGTTGCAGTCCAGGAACATCTGGGGACCCACAGGTTGAGAACCACTGGGTTAAAGGAAGAATAGGAAAGGGAGAGAGATACTGAAGTAGTAACTTTTACATATAACCAGTTAAGGTCAAGATGCCCAATCCCATATGTCTACCGGTGGCTGGTTGCGTATAATACAAGGTGGCTACACTTATTCTAGCAATCAGAACTAGATTCTCCATTCTTGCATTTATGAGACACTATTCCCATACCTGCTGGTCGCTCATTCTTTAACTCAGCAAGCTCTGACAATAATGAGAACAACAGAATTAGTGTTTAGACCTTTGCCTCAAGAAGCTTTGCTGAAATGTCAAGCCCTTTAATTTGAATAACTTGAAATCCTAGGAGTGGGAGCACAAAAGAATGCTAAAGCTATAATGATTAATACTCAGCTGTCTCAAATATTTTTGGAATCCTTTAGAAAATCACCTTGTAAAATCACTGATTATAAGAAATTGGCCACTAGAGACTGAATATCTCTTATGTCTAAAGATACTTCATTGCAAAATCTGCTTCATCTCTATTTTCAGGAAATTAGCAAGAAATTTCTTTCTTTCTTTCTTTCTTTCTTTCTTTCTTTCTTTCTTTCTTTCTTTCTTTCTTTCTTTCTTTCTTTCTTTAGCTATTCTGTAATAGACACATACATACATGCATTTGTCTTTTTCTTTTGATAATAAATTATAAACATGTGCAATGTAACTCAAGAACAGTGAAATATATGTATCCATGATATCTTCCCCTCCTTTGGGTCTAGAAAACCAGGGTGTGCTGTTTTCTTCAGAGTCAAAGGAACTCTAAAAGTTTTCTGAGAAGTCTGATCTTTAGTGTGAGAGAAGGCACACCAAAGATCCCCACCACTAACAAATGAAAATTCATCCAAATAAGAGGCAGTGGCTATAGAACCAGACTTACTCTAGAATGCCCACTCAAACATGGTGCTAATAACATTGATTGCAGCACAACAGATGGACAGGCCATAGACCTTACTGATATAATATTGCAATTTGGTTTGAATGCCAAGGATTCTAAAGTCCCTGAAAGCACAGGGAGAAGATGGAAAGCTGACGAAAGTCACACTTGCCCATAAAAGCTACTAATTTACCATTGTGAACCATGTCAGATGACTCATTAAATGCTATGAAAGTGCAAACCTGCATGTTGATCAGCTACTCTTGGCATCAGATGTATAAAAGCAAAACAAGTTGAGGAGCTGTGTCGTCATTACAAAAACCAAATACAAAAGTGGAACAGGTGATACATTTAGGCTACTAGAAAAATAACAAAAATGTTGCTAATAATTCGAAGGCAAAACCCTCTTCCTCAGAGCAGTACCAATAGGTTATAACATGGCAAAAGATGGATTTGCCAGGAGTTATTTCTTAGATGTAAGGTCCTTGGCAAGATGGCGGGGGGGGGGGGGGGGGAGGAAGTTTCTTAGTTGAAGCTTGAAGCTTGGATGCTGTAGGCTGCATCCAAATTGAAGGGAGGGAGGTGTTTTTTTATTGCCCCAGTCCTTCCAAAGACATGTCAGGGCTTACATACACACACATTCACACCTCTCCTAAGTCTAAAATAGCCAGCCATTTGGCATTTGGCTGAGACTTCTAGGTCCCTGTTTACAGTTCCTAACTCTGAGTAATTACAGATGGCTGAGAAGGAAGTACATGGAGATTTGTAATTACTGCAGCTTTTAATAAGTTGAATGCTGCTTTATATCTTCCTATTTTTCGGTATTCCTCTTCCTTAAACATAACTTCAGGCTCCCTGAAGTGCACTGAAAATAAATCAACCAACTATCCTCTCAATGGCTTTCCTTTAGCAGCAGGCAAAAGATGACCATGCAGCAAAAAAAAAAAAAAAAACAAGACACAATGGGTGTGTGTGTGTGTGTGGGGGGGAAGCCCTGTGCAAAGAAGGGGAAGTGCATACATCAGTGTGGGCCTGCACCTCACAGGAAACCTTGTGGTCTGGTTCCCATTGAACAGTTTGCAGGCCAGGGGTTGAGAACCCCTGTCTTAGATGAAAATCAGGAGTCTGGTGGTGGTTTTATGGTTACAGCTTAGGCAGCTGTGGAATGTGCATAACAGCCCAAGTAAAAAAAAAGAAGCAGAAGCCAAGTGCCTACTCACACCTCTCCATTTGGCCTTGGAAACAGATATATTCCTGGTTGGAACAGGGGTGGGGGAGTTGGCACAGCAAACCTAACTCCTCCATCTGGGAATTGAGCTGACAATTTAGGCCCTTTGTACACGACCCCTAAACTCCGCAGCAAATGGCTGCCAGCTCCGGAGCTTACAATTGTTTCCCCACCAGCTCCGGAGTTTGCAGGAAATTAAGTGCGACCATGCCCACGTAAGTGCGTCCAAGCGCACTTTTCTTGTACCTGCTCTAGAAGGGTGAAAATCCCCAGGTCCGGATTTAATCTGGTGAGTGTGGGGCTCTCCTCGCTTCTTCTTTTTTTTGCCTCCCGCCCCTTTAAGAGAAGGGGCGGGAGGCAAAAAAAACAACAGAAGAGAAGGAATCAGGACGATGGGGCTTCGACCGGCTTCGGAGGTGAGCCTGCATTTTTTCCTCTCTTTCTTCCTCCCTCCCCTCACGCAGACAGGATCAAGGAAGTGTGGAGGGGTGGGGACGCAGGAAGAGCAACGAACCCCCAAGATCCCTGGTCCGAATTTAAGTGGCCAGCGGATCTTAGGGGTCGTGTGAAAAGGCCCTTAGTAAACCCTATAGGTTTAGCCAACTGAGGTCAGATTAAAGCAAAAAAGGTATTATCTAGTGGTTATACTGTAGTACTCATGTGCCAATGTTTTTTATTTTATTTTAGAGTATTCTTACCCCACCTTTCTCCTTGGAAAAAGGACCCAAGGTGTCTTACAGTAATGAGGGATAATATACCGTCCAGTACACGTAAGACATGTCCAGATACTGAGAACAGGGAATTGAGGGACATCTTACAGCATTAATAAACAACATTACATTAAGGCTACAAGAGAACATGAGCAGTTGAGGAGAGTAAAGTTCTATGTAAAGTTATGAGTGATGGAAACTAACATTGAAAACATGGTGTCAATGTAAACCCATAAGGTTATAAGTACTTTTAAACACAAAGTCTATGTGATCCTGTAGATTCATATAAAAGACACATGTTGAGAATCCATGTGTCTTCTTGTAGGTACTGGGGCGATGGCTGTTCCTTGGTATCCTCATAGTTCTATTGAAGTAAAGGGTAGTTGATTTGTCAAGAATAGGTTTACATTTTATCAAGTCAGTGCTACTGTCAAATTGATCTCTAGTGGCAAATGACTAACTGCATCGGTCCATAAAATTTTAATCTCACAGCTGAAAATGGGCTGTTTATAGTCTGGTAAAATACATAAAGCTGTAACAAATGCAACAAACTGAAATGCAATAAGAATGTATATTATATGATTTCCATACTATATTCTATTGCAAAATGAAGCAGAAACCCAGGGACATTTCGACAACACAAGTGCTTTATTACAATCTAATAATTTCCAAAAGGTCACATTACTTTTATGATTTCATTTATGCTACAAAAAGGTCATTCAGTGGAAGGGCATTAGAATGAGTTTATTTTGGAGGGTAAAGTGTGCTCAGATGATGGATGTCTAGAACATATTCTGCCGTACTCCACAGTTCAAAATAAAATGAAGCTCATTAGTGCTTAAGTGTTCCTAGGAAGTATTACGTTTCCAAGGAGAATAAAGATTTTTCCCATGGTCAGTTAAAACTAGAACAGGGAAGGCAAGCAGAAGGATATAGCTCAGAGTGCTATAGTAGAGAAAATCCCAGGTTCAACCAGTCATGTCTTCAAGTAGGTCTGAACTTATTTCTGGCACACTGGAATTACAAAATTTAACACTACATTGCTATAGATCTTCAATTTCACTCAGTATAAAGAGATTTTTTATCTCTCACTCTCAAAAAGTTTGAAATGGAAGTGTCTTTGCTCCAGGTGTGAGGGGAGATGAGAGTCAAGTATCAAAGCATCACTGCAGAGTGTTACTTTCCAGTTTATTACTCTCGATATATCAGTCCCCTTTTTCTCCCCACTACTGCCAGGAAGTGTAGGATGGGAACATCTGCTCCATTTGTTATTTTAGCAACTTCACCTTTTGGAAGCACTGCTCTTTCTACTAAAATCTTCACTGATACAAGCTGGGGTACTGTCATCAAATTCTAATGCTGCACAAGTACCAATATGAAATGTGTTTTTATCTCCATTGTTCCCTTGGTCTTCAGAGATAAGATTACAGTTATTAGCTTAAAATCTTGTAGGTTTAACTGTTTCAATTAATTACCACATTTCTACGCCATACAAAATGATATTTTGCATCTTCTAGTCATATTTTGTACTTTCCCAGGTTCAACAAGTTTATTAATATTTACTACTTGATTTATTATAACTTTTATAAGAATGATCTAAAGGAAGGCTGGCAACTCAGCATAGAAAATGGTAGGAACAGAATATCCTACCATTTTAAAGGGGGGGAAAACTGTGAGTATCCAGAAACCTTTCAGGTAGCCATAGAAAAAGACTGTATTTCTAATATGCATTTTACTACTTGCTCTGTTGTCATTACTTAAGGCAATATGAAGTTCTACATCTTCATAATTCAATCAAACTTCAGGCTGTAATACTCTCAGCAAGTAAAACTTCTGCAGGGAATAGTGACACGCATAGTGGAAACTTTTGTTCCTGTCATATTATGAGTTCTTTTGGGGAGAGTGCCTCTTTCATTTTCATGTCTTTCTTGCACTGGTCCTTTCATTTAAGATGAATAGGACAAGCTCTTTTGGGTTTTTCACTTTGGTTTTTCAAATTAATTTTCTATATGTCACTCATCTAAGAGCCTTTAAAAAGCAAAAAATCTGCCCCAAAAAGCATGGGCAAGGCAAAAGAGAATTGCTCTACTCCAGAAGTATTACCTTTAACATTATAAATACACAGAATAAACTAACCAAATAACAATTTTAAATAATCAATCAAACATGGAAAGCATCCTCCTCATAAATGCATGCAGAGAAATAAAAAGAAACATACACAACCTCCTCTCCAAAATCCAAGAAAAGGAAAAAGGCAAATAAATGCAAAAAAAGCAAGTGAACCCTCCAGTGTAGATTAGATAGATTAGATTAGATTAGATTAGATTGGATTAGATTAGATTAGATTAGATTAGATACACAGATAGACAGACAGATAGATATGGGGAATTTTTTATACACACCGTACCATTTGATACAATTGTCCTTTGTTTTTAGAGAATAATGTGCAGCAGGCATACAAATACTGTAATCCAAAAAGAGGAAAGGAAAAAAGGAACCAGAAAATACATTGGAGGAGGGAGGGAGTCCAAAACAGAACCACAGGGAAGCAAAAAAAAAAAAGTACTATGAATTCAGGGATCCAAGATAGAGTGAGACACAGTCAGGCCAACAGACAGCATGTAGCACAATATGGAGGATACCAATCTGCTATGAGAGAAGAGCAAAAGATAAATATAAATAGCACTACAGTGGACCCTTGTATAACAAACGGTTTGTATAACATAAAATATGTACAACATAAAAAATTCCAGAGATAGGAGAAATTTGCTTAACATAATCGCCTATGGGGTGTATCTGTACAACATAAAATGGGATCACTCTGATTTCAATTCATTCCTATGGGAAATTTGTATAAATGAAATTTTGCTTAACATAATTTCGTTTGGAACGAATTAATTCCTTTATACAAGGTACCACTGTATTACTTTTAACAATCATGACTGAGTCCCTGAATGCCAATTTTAAGTTAAGACTTTTTTAACATTTTCTGTTTCTAATTATTCACTGTAGCTTAATCAGTTTTATAGCTTAATTCTTTGGAGACGGAGCGGTGGGTCGCCGCCGCCTCGTGCCTCTCCAGCCAGCCTTGAACCAGTCCCGCCTTTGGGACAACGCAGTGGCAGCCATGGTACGCTATAAAGTATACCGACCCATTGCAGAGATGGCCAAGAAGATCCGCGAAGCTCGTGCCCTGCTGAACCAGCCTCGCGATTCCGAGCGCTATGCCTTGGACTACGAGAGCATGACCCGTCCCTTTACCGGCAAGCGCTTGCCGGCGCTGGCATGGGAGGACGTGAGGAATGAGAAGCGGCTGTTCACCCTGCTCTGCCGGCTGAAGAACTTTGGCATTGGGCGGATGGTCACGCGGAAGTCCTGGCTGTGGGAGCACGAGGAGCCTTGTTACTGGGTCATCACAAGGGTGGAAGTGGATTATATGGCTGAGGAAATGGATCATGGAAAAGCGTGGGGGTACTTGACATTCAGAGGCCAGCCAAAAAACGAGGTGAGACAAATAGAAAAAGTCATGTATCACGACTGGCGTGTAGTTCCCAAGCACGAAGAAGAGGAATTTAAGAAATTTACACCAGTGGTGACAGAAACGATTCGGTATGTTCCCTACCCACCATTGCTGCGGGCGATGATTTTGGCTCAGAAGCAGAAGGAGGATCAACCAATCACGGAAGAGCCCATGATTGATCTGGAGCGACCATATTTCTACCGAATTAAGCAAATAGAAAGAGCTAAGAAGAAATTTTGAGGGACAGGCGTGTGAAGCTCAGAAGAGCCTGTGTTCATTTTCTTTATTTTACAGAGCCTCGTGGCGCAGTGGTTAAATGCCTGTACTGCAGGTAAAACTGTGCTCATGACCTGGGTTCAATCCCTGGTAGCAGGCTCAAGGTTCACTCAGCCTTCCATCCTTCCGAGGTCGGTAAAATGAGTACCCAGCTTGCTGGGGGGGGCAATGTGTAGCCTGCGCACTGTAATTAAAATTGTAAACCGCCCAGAGACTACTTGTAGTGGTATGGGGCGGTATATAAGCAGAACACTTTGCTTTGCTTTGCTTTGCTTTTTAATATACAGTATATCTTGCTGTGTTTTTAATTGTGTGTGTGTGTGTGTGTGTGTGTGTGTGTGTGTGTGTGAACTGCCTTGAGTCCCTTTGTTAGGAGAAAAATGGGTTATAAATAACACACACACACACACACACACACACACACACACACACAAGCAACTAGATTAAAGCTGAAAAGGTATTTACTTGCTGATGCAAAAGATGCAAAAGAAAAGTTGCATACCATATGGTGTGTCTACGTAACTTGAACATGGAATATAATAAGAAGGAATAAAAGTAATAATTGAATCAAAAAGCAAGAACCAGCAATTGTTAACATTGCAGTACCTGGGAGGGAAAAGCTTAAATCAACTGGAACAGGACACTTTAAAGCAGAAAAGATAATTGTAAATGGATAGTGTCACTAGAGGGTCAATAGAGAAAGGAAATAGATTAGAAAGCAGAGGATATAGAAACACTTGACAATATAAGACCAGAAACAGACTGCATTACACACTATGAACTATAAGTATAAAAACTATAGTAAAGTGTAAAAGTAATACTGTATTAGAACAGTCATAGTGCCAAAATATAATTTAAATAAAAATCCTGGATGATTTAAAGTTTATGTCAATTGAATTGGCTGTAAACCAAAAGAACTGTGGAATGAAACTGGAGACATCATCAAGGAATATTTAGTTCTCCAAATAAAATGAGTCTAACTTGCATATTAAACAGATTAGGTAGTCCAATGTGCATAATATGCAAAATCACAGATAAATTAATCAATGTGAATTTTTCACGATACGCAAATTAAACACATTAACTGTTGCACTGTTTTTCTACCAATGCATTCTAACATTGGTATCCTTTATGTAATTTATCTGAAGGAGGTATAATACAGTAATAGATTGCTTAACTTGTAAGTAGGAAAACAAGAACAAATTCCTTCTCAGTCAACGGGTTTAGCAGTTATCCCTTGGCTCATAATACTTTTCAGCCAAACCTATTTTATCAGGTCACTTTCAGCTTAAAATAGAACCACATAAAGCTGACATGTACATTGCTCATGCATATACATAGATAATTATATTTTGCCCTGTACTCTGGGATTCTGGTGATAATTCTCATGAGATGGCTATCACCTCTTGCTATCAGGGAGATGACTGCTATTTTTTGCCAAGTGCAGAACATGAGTGGCAAACTGTCATCAGATCTATAAAGAAAAAGCAGGGTAAAGTAAAGGCAAGCTGCAGGCATCAGGGGGAGTGGGGAAAACATTTAATTTACATTGGAAATCCAGAATAAAATATTTTTTTATAATTTAAACATGTACATAAAAACATAAGAAGAGCCATGCTAGATCAGGCCAAAGGCCCATCGAGTCCAGCTTCCCGTTTCTCACAGTGGCCCCATGAAATGTGTCTGGGAGTACTCGAGACTAGATATCTGTCTCCTGATTAGAAATGGGAACGAAATGCCAAAATGGCATCCGTTTCAGTTATTCAGGCCCCTGGGGCCCACTTTGGTTCTTTAGCGTTATTCGGGCCCCTGGGGCCCACTTTGGTTCTTTACCGTTATTTGGGCCCCTGGGGCCCAATTCATTGTTGTTTTTTCGATTTTCGGACCCAGCGGCAAGCGGCCGGGAGAGCGTTCCCGCAGCCGCAGGGAGCCCTCCTGGGCCAGGCGCCGCCGGAGCCGGCAGCAAGCCTCCTGGGAGAGCCGTCCCACAGCCGCGGGGAGCTCTCCCAGGGCTAGGCGCCATCTCTTTAACATCCCCCTTCACCCCTCTGAGTGCAGAGGGGCAAAGGGGGGACTCGGCTTCCCCGCACAGGTCATGACAGTGCCAGGCACTGTCATGACTCCCACGGGGAAGATCCCTTTGACACCCCCCCTTCGCCCTTTGGCATGCACGCAGAGGGGGGAAGGGGGAACTTGGCTTCCCTGTCATGACCCGCATGGGGAAGATCCTCCCCCGTCCGGGCGGAGGCGAGACCACATCCGAAGCTCAGCTGATCTCCGCCTGGGATGAGAGCTGTGCCAGCCATCACCCCGGGTGGAGGAGATTGAGCCATGATCCTGCCTCTGCGTGCGGAGTCGAGACCACGGCCGAAGCTCAGCTGATCTCCTCCGCCCAGGATGAGAGCTGTGCCGGCCGTCACCATGGGTGGAGGAGATCGAGCCGTGATCCCGCCTCTGCGTGCAGAGTCGAGACCATGGCCGAAGCTCAGCTGATCTCTTCCGCCCGGGATGAGAGCTGTGCCGGCCGTCACCCGGGGTGGAGGAGATCGAGCCGCGGTCTCCCAGCCCCTTCCTTCTTGACTCCGCCCCACAGCCTAACAGCCCACCGGGCTGTCAGGCTGTGGTGAGGATGGCAGCGAGAGGGGGCTCCAATCTGGCCTCCATGCACGGAGACCGGATGGCAGCCCCTTCTTGACTCCGCCCCCGACTGGACCAGGAAGCCGGAAGCCAGAAGACTGGACCAGGAAGGCAAGCAGCACCAGGTAGGTCATTCTCATTCATCGCGTGTCCATTAACGAAAACGAACAGAACCGAAGAAAATTTTCTTGGTTCTGTTCGGTTCGAGCCTGGCCTGTCCAAATGGTCGTTATTCGTACCGTTATGTAACGGTATGAATAACAGATAACGGTAATGAAAAAATGGTTGTTTCGTGCCCATTTCTACTCCTGATACCACTCCCCTGCATCTGGCTCTTGAAGTACTCTGGTTTTAAACCTGGAGATTACACATCTCCATCATGGTTTGTAACCTGTGATGGACGCTTCCTCCAAGAAGCTGTCCAATCCCCTTTTGAAGGCATCCAGGCCAGATGGCATCACCACACCCTATGGCAGGGAATTCCACAGACTAACAACACTCTAGGTAAAAAAAGAATATTTTCTTTTATCTGTTCTCACTCTCCCAACCCTCAGTTTAAGTGGATGTCCCCTACTTCTGGTATTTTGTGAGAGGAAGAAGAGCATCCCTCTATCCACTTTACTCATGCCCTGCATTATTTTGTATGTCTCAATCATATCCCCCCTCAGGTGCCTTTTTTCCAGACTAAAGAGCCCCAAATATTTTAGCCTTTCTTCATAAGGGAGGTCTCCCAGCCTAGTAATCATTTTTTAGTTGCTCTTTTTTGCAACTTTCCCAGTCCCATTATGTCTTTTTTGAGACGTGGTGACCAGAATTGTACACAATACTCCAGGTGCAGCCTTACTATGTTTGTACAATGGCATTATAATGTTGGCTGTTTTATTTTCAGTCCCCTTTTTGATAATCCCTAGCATGGAATAGGACTTCTTCACTGCTGCCACACATTGAGTAGACACCTTCATTGTGCTGTCCACCAACACACCAATATCTCTTTCCTGATTCATCACGGATAGCTCAGAGCCTGTGAGTTGATAGATAAAGTTTTGATTTTTTGCCCCGATATGCATTACTTTACATTTTCCTACATTGAAACACATTTGCCATTTTGCAGCCCATTCCCCCAGTTTGGAGAGATCCTTCTGGAGCTCTTCACAATCTTCTCTCATTTTTACCACACGGAAAAGTTTTGTGTCATTCGCAAACATGGCCATCTCTCTGCTTATCCCTGTCTCCAGGTCATTTATGAACAGATTGAAAAGCACCGGTCCCAGGACAGATCCCTGGGGCACACCACTTTTCAACCCTCTCCATTGTGAAAATTGCCCATTGACACCTACTCTTTGTTTCCTGGATCTACACCAGTTCTCAGTCCATAAGAAGACCTGCCCTCTTATCCCCTGACTGTGCAATTTTCTCAGCAGCCTTTGGTGAGGGACTGTGTCAAAAGCCGTCTTAAAATCAAGATAGACAATATCCACCAGTTCACCCAAATCCACATGTCTGTTGACCTTTTCAAAGAGTTCTAAAAGGTTTTTCAGGCAAGACTTATCTTTACAGAAGCCATGCTGATTTTCCCTCAGCAAGGTTTGTTCTTTTATGTGTTTTAAGATTTTCTCTTGGATGAGGCTTTCCACCATCTTCCCTGGGACAGAAGTAAGGCTAACCAGTCTGGAGTTTCCCAGGTCTCCCCTCCTTTCTTTTTTAAAAAAATTGGTGTGTATGAGTGAAACAATGCAGACAAGTGGAACAGAGGTGACAAAAGGGAATCACAACCATCCAGAGACTCCCAGCCAGAACAGAGATACCATTTCATTGCAGGAACAGGTATAATATCAGCGTTTAGAAGGATTACCTTCCAAGTGTGGACCACACTTTCAGAAATAGGTAGTAGCCCACAACATCTGTGCAAGCATTTTTTTTTAATCCTTGGGAAAAGTCTCTGAAGCTTTTAAAAGTCAGGATGGGAACAAGAAAAACTTTTTTTGTTATTGCCATACAAATCCTGGATTTTAGGGTCAAAGATATTTAAAGTTTGGATTTATTTTTTTACCAGTCATTTGAGTGGCAAAAAGTGGAGAGGCTGTGTCAGCTAATACAATTCATTCATGTTAAGGTGAAATTCCTTAGAATCAGTATTTATTATTCTATGTGGGCACAACCACTTCACTACCACTAGCCAATTAGCTATATATCTCCATTAGACTAATTATTTATGGGGAAAAGAGAAGTGAGTGATTATGGATGAGCAATAGCACATTGATGGACATGCAGGTGACTAAATAGCCAATATGAACCCAGAAGATACAGAAACAGTAGGAGCAGGTTAGTTGATCCTTGGCCTATGAGAAGGTACATCCTTGTTTTCTCATCTCTCTCTCTTCTTTTGTGCATCCCTGATTTGTTTTTGTTTTTTTTAATTTCAAATTCTTAACCAGTTCATTGACATCATTTTGCCAGGGACTAGGGTTTTCAGAGCTTTACAGTTGATGAAGTCAATATTAAATCATTTCAATGCCTTTAGTGTATTCTTCAATTGTTTATTTTGTCCACCACAAAATCGAGCACCTGCAACAAGCTCTCCTTAGAAAATACATTTTGGGAGTTGGTCATCAGTTATCCTTGTGACATGGTCCAGGCCTGTGAAGTTCTTATGATTTAGGACTGCAAAAATGCTTGTCATCTGTTTGCTCCCAGACTTCAGTGTCAGGAGCGGTATCTCTCAATCAGATGTGGAGAATTCTCCAAAGATAGGTAAGATTAAAATGACTGAGGGTGGTTTTCCCCCCGCATGTTGTTGATAACTGTAGATAGTTCATGTTTCTATTCCATGCAGAAGAGAGGACTGAGCAACAGCTTTGTACATCTTCAGCTTAACAAAATGATTGATTTATGTTGATTCCACACCAAGGAACAAAGTCTTTTGATGGCAGTGCTGGCTTTAAAGATTTGTAAGGTCTCTTCATCATCAATGAGAGTGCAACATGAGACACAGCTTATCTGCTGCAATAAGAGGCAGTTTGCGTACTATTTCCACGAGAGTTACACCCAAAGCAGGTTGATAGATTGTCATTATTTTATCAGTATTGATCTTCAAGTCAGAAGTGTTTTGGACTTCTTTCATACTGAGAAGTGTGGTTGCATTAAGAGTGCAATTGTTGGCAAATAAAAACTCACACACAGTGCAAAATAATATTTTAGATACGGACTGCAGAGACTGCAGATTGAACCGCTTTCCCACCAGTGTGATATGGAAGGCTAAGCCCTTTACTGCAAGAATCTGACAGCATTGCAACAAGCAAGAAAGAAGAAAGAAAGAAAGAAAGAAAGAAAGAAAGAAAGAAAGAAAGAAAGAAAGAAAGAAAGAAAGAAAGAAAGAAAGAAAGAAAGAAAGAAAGAAAGAAAGAAAGAAAGAAAGAAAGAAAGAAAGAAGAGTTAGAGCAAAAGGGCAGCCATGTTTCATACTGTTTGTACAGGAAAGGAATCAGAGAGGATATTATTGCCACAGACATAAGTTTGAAAGTCATGATTCCATGATGGTATCTTGAATGATACAAGTGGATCTCTCAGAACTATTTTTCATGATTTTCCATAGCCCTTCGAGGCACACCATGTCAAAATCTTTAGTCAATTCTCTGACTGTTGCATAGACATAGGCATGATACATGATACTTTTCTTGTAGTGGTCAAATGGCAAAGCTCATGTCAAGACTACCTTGTTCCTTACAGAAGTCACGCTGGTTTTTTTTTTTTTTTTTGGTAATAGGCCACTCACCAAGTGTCCAACAAAGAGATTCACTAGGATTTTTGTCAGAAATTTCCCAACAGTGTATTGAAGTAAAATGCGTCAATGCTTATAAGCATTATAACAGAAAGAGGGAAGATGCTGCAACAGAAACAACAGTCACTTTTGGCAGTATCTTCAGAACAGGAACAATATATTCATTGATTGTGGTATAATTCAGTAAATTGCAATAGTACAGCAGCTCTTTCCAAGGATATAAAAATACTTCAGCATATTCATTGCCTCATTTTTGGCAGGACAATAACATGACAGGGAAATTAGATTCTTCCACATCGTGCTGTGGAACCTTACTGAAATGTCTGTTCAGCTTTGCACTTGCAGAGAAGAGCTACAGGAAAGGATAAGACATTTTATCTTCTATTTTTAAAATGTCTTGCATTCAAGACATAAATTAGATAACTAACTGAATATAAACAAAATTGAATAATCAATCTAAAATAAAATAAAGTGCTATTCTTGACACATCACTTAAAATGTTATTTGAGCTGCTCAGGTAAAAACAAAACCTATTCAGAGATTGAGCCAACAAGAGATACAAGTTAGCTGTCAGCAAAAATAATCCACCTCAAATGTTATTGCTTATTTTGGTGATAACTAAATTTAGTCTGCCACTGCCTTCAGAACTTAAAACTGGTTTTAAAATAAAATAAACAAAATTGTTATTTGATAGCTTCCCCTCTCTAATCAGCTTCCCCCCCTTCTCATATAAGTAACCTATATGAGAATCATTTTGAGGAATAAAATCAAATAGCATGGCATTCTAAATGCTCAGTGACACTACTAGTGACTGGTACTAGAGCTACTACAGTGGTACCTCTAATTATGAGTGGCTCTACTTACGAGCAATTCGACTTAAGAGCAGAAAACTGTTGGCGTTTTAACTGCTGCCTTACAAACTTTAGATGTGGTCTTCTCTACTTACAATTTTTTTATTTTTTTCAATTTTTTAGATATGGCTGCTCTACTTACGAGTTGTTTGACTTATGTGCATGCATTCGGAATGGATTAAACTTGTAAGTAGAGGCACCACTATACAAGCTCTCTGATTCAGTAGATTAGTTTCCTTCAGCTACATGTAACAACTATTTCTCCTTCCATTTCCTGCAGAGCACCTCGGCTACCTGAAGTAAATTTCAGCAAAGAGCAACAAAGTGTTTGCCCATACAAGGAAGAAATACTTGTGGTCCAGGATGAGACACTTCACAATTGCTGAACAAAGTTACATAGAGAAGCTGTTTCCCTCTCACATTGCTCTCTATAAAGCCCAAGGGTAGAAACAATGAAGCTTGCAATTTGTAAAATGATGAATCAATAAGTCACACAAATGCAAATTGTGTTGTGAAATCTGAATAGCACCGGGTATTTCTTATTTATTTGAAGGCAAAGTACATTTTAATCAATTAAAGGCCAAGGAATCTGGCCTAAAGAAAGTGTATGAATAA
Organism: Phrynocephalus guinanensis; assembly: GCA_037367245.1. NCBI lineage: Eukaryota > Metazoa > Chordata > Lepidosauria > Squamata > Agamidae > Phrynocephalus > Phrynocephalus guinanensis. The sequence goes on along the minus strand of CM074735.1, from coordinate 43,760,513 downwards.
TTTACAAGTTTATCCACATACTGAAATGCTGTTTCAAGGAAGCTGAGCCAGATTTCCATAATGGAGTAATACTTTTTTTTCAATCAACTGAGGGAGGAAAACCCCATGATTAAATTGGCTGTCCATTTTATTTCATTAGAATTATTATAAACACTATCTATTTCGGCCCAGCATGAAAAAATTGGTTCTTGCATTCCATGATAACAATGCCAGAGAAGCAATGTCCTGGAAAAGTTTTGATTTCACCTTACTGTAGAATATTACAAAAATTGAATCATACCCTTAATCAGACATATGGGGGGAAAGTTTGAATATATATCCCTTCTTTCATTAAAGGCATTTAGGGTCTCTTCCATCATAAATTAGTGGAAGCTGCACACAGTACACTTTATCTCTACTAAAGCTTGGGAAGGGAAGGAGACTGGATGAGACTATCATATCCTGTTCAAAATGTCCAAAGAGCACTTGTGACCATGTATGTGCTAGCATCTAGACTGCACAGAATGTGTCTTAGATTATACCCTCTCGGACAGTATTGACCTGAAATTCTGAGCAGTTGTCTTTGCATATCATTCGAATGTGAAAATGGAAATGGATCACAATCAAACCTGCAGTTATATTTTTAAAATACCTACATTTTCTTGGTCCTGTATTGGGAACAAACTGTACATTAAGGCTGAAAATGCTGCTTGTTATAAAGTCCGTAACAAGGACAACAAAACAAAACACTTGGGATGTGCCATTTGGAATATATGGATTCTAAGAATTTTCCAAGAACTTCTAGCTCCAAGAACTTTCATAGACAGTCTTTGGGGAGTTCCATCTCATGGGCCCACAATTTAGACACCTATATTTTGATCACCAGGAGCAGAGCCTAATTCTCTGATGTTGCATGGCAGTATAGGTCTATATTCCCTGTTGCAATTCTATAGCAATGCTTCGTGAACATCAGAGTTTTTTGGAAGGTCTTCTGTATTGCCTAAGAGGCAGCATACCATCATGACCAGAAAGCACTGCAGCAGGAAATGAAAGCCTAGAAAGGCGTATATTCTTGGAGAACTAGGCCTGCTCCAGGTGAGCAAAATACAGATATCTTAAGGTGTGTTCCTGTAAGATGGAGCCCTGCCTAGATTATTCTTAGAGACTCCTAGAAGTTGGAGACAATTTCAAATGCCACAGCCCTACAAAACACAATAAATTCTGCTGTTCAGAATGCATGTGTGTATGTGTGTGTGAGAGTTCTTAGTGTTTGTTTACATTTTGGCTTATTATTACACATTTTATAGTGTTGTCCTAGCCATTGTAGCTGTCTTGAACACCATTAACGTGCTGTGTGCTGTATATTTGGAGTGACTATACAAATTAAGCATTCAGTACATACTATTACAATAGTTTCTTATTTGAAGAGCTGGCATCAGAAGGCAGATGGATGCCCATCTGTTGGACCTATGATGTATGTTACATATGTTACAGAGAACTACATGATTCTAGATTGTCTTCCATTCAGCTAATAAACATATGCAGTAATACCTTGGTTTATGAGCATAATTTGTTCCAGAAGCACACTTGTAAACCAAAACACTCTTATATCAAAGCAAATTTCCCCATAAGAAATAATGGAAACTTGGATGATTCATTCTGGGGGCCCTTAAACCACATACTGTACACAAAATGCCAAAACTCACAAAAGAAGCTGGCTAGAAGTCCACATCCACACTATGCTTTAGGTATCTGGCTGTGTCATCTGCTCTGCTTGGGACTAACAACCGGATTTTACTCTGTGTTTTAAATGTGTAGCCCTATACACACTTGACTAGCTGCCCCATGACTAGAAATGATTTGAAAAATAAGAGTGTTGAAAACAAATTAAAGAAAAAATAACTAAAATAAATAATAAATAAAACAAACCCCCAAATCTGTGCTTGCTATTGAAAACTTTCCTGGCTGGTGCAAGAGAGAGACCTCCCTTCCTCTCTCTTCCCTCTGCTTTTGAGGCTGCCTTAGGCAGAACATTCCAGAGAGAGAGAGAATCCCCCCTTACTTCCCTATCTTTGTTGAAGTGTTATCCAATATCCAGGCCATTTGCATTGGCTCAATTGTGATCATGTGGCCTGCTCCAGTTACTTGTATTGCAAGACCTTGTTTGTTGATCAAGGCATTATTTAGAAGAAATGTTTGCTTGTCTTGTAAAACACTCTTAAACCGTTACTCATAAACCAAGGTATCACTGTACAAAGATGTTAGAACAAATATGGAATACAAATGTCTTTATAAATATGGCATCTAGCTCTACTTATCACATAATTGGAAGTACGGGTATTAATTGGGGGAGGCCTGTTTAACCACAAACTTTATAGCTATGCACAGTTTTATTCTGCTCTCAGATAAAATAAAACAATATTTGCTTGCTTGCTTGTTTTCTATATCACTCATCTGGCAATACAACCAATCTGGGCCGCTTACAATAACCAAAACCAAATATGTCACATTTTCTTGGTGGCAGACCCTGAATTCATAGATATGTGAATATTTGTGAAAATTAGGCATGGCTATTTCGTATTTGTGTCCCTGTGGATACACACACAAATTGGAGCACTACAGTTGCCATGGAGACTCACTCTCTCCACCCAGAACTGGCCAGTTCATTCATTGTCCATCCCATGGTGTTTGCCTCTGTTGATGTCACTGCTGTGCCAATTGAGAACAGAGTCCAATCAGGTCTTCCCTACTTCCCCACTTATTAGCTGAGCAGGAAGACTCCCCATCCTCCTCCATACCACAGTGGTCAGCTATCCAGGGAGGGTGGGGAGAGTTGGGTGGGCACCTTCCGTGATTGACGTGGTGGCAGTGGCGACAATGATGGAGCTGAATGCCGCATAAGTGGATTGGCTGGGTCTGGGAGGAGGGAATGGGTCCCTGAGGCACCTGTGGTGCTATGATTTGTGTTTGCATCCCTGGGATACAAGTATGAATTGTCCATGTCTAGTGTAAACAATTAACTAGCATATTCAAGGAAAACACTTCCCATTAGCATCTTCATGGACAGAGACTCTTTAAAATGCTAAAAACTGAGATGACACCCAATGATTAAGTGAATGTATTTAATACCTAGGTAGTCCTTTCTGTGACTCACTTCACAGATTTAATTAAGTGACCTAATGCTGGTTTGAATGAGCTTGATGGATTAACCTGCATACTTGCAATAAAGTTCAGATTACATCATCAAAATGTCACAATGGAAAGGTGACAGGGATCAGAAACTGAAGAAAGGGGAGATTTAATTATGGATATACAAACTCTAAAAGAAGCAGATATAAACATTCAAAAGCTAACAACAAATCACGCAGTTTTCTAAGTGGCAAAGGATGATCTATACTTCATTTGTTTAAACTTACACGAAGAATTGAGCCTACCAGACTCAGAATCAACAAAAGAGATATGAAAGCAGGAAATTCAAAATCTTGCATGGGAAATGCTGAGGACTCTTCAGGAAAAATAGAACTATAGCCTTAATGCAAAAAGCAGATCATCTTAAAGCACAAACTGAGTTTATCACTCACTTCAAGGCTATGATCACTAACAGTGACTGTCACAAGCTTATATAAAAATTCATATAAAGTATACAGGCACTTGTAAAAAAAATACAAAAGATAAATCTGAAAGAATGTTGTCATGTATCATATCTAGTTTTCTGTGTCATTCAATAGAAAATACACAGTCAAATGTCAATTGAGTGCATGGCCATTCAATGAAGAGTACCCCAAGATTCCTTAATTCAAAATTAAATTGGCCCTGTTCTGGAAAATAAGATTTATTTATTTATTTACTGCCCTGTTAGCACAGAGGCACTATTCTATAGTGCAGAGGATCTAATTATATGCTGTGTTGGGGGGACAAACCTATTATAGATAAGTAATGAATTGCAATAAGCAATGAAGAACAGGACAACCGAAGGATTTTGAGAACAGATGTGTTTCCAAAAGTCTCATTCATAATACTGAAAAAGCTATTAATGAAAACAAACAAATCATGTGTAAATGTTAAAGTCCTGCCCTTGCTATGAAGCATGGCTGGAAGCTAATGATAATACATGCGCTCTTCCTCTGGCTTTCTATCACTTACAAGTTACAAGAATTGTTCCAAACATCCAGAAGTAAACCAAGGGATAACAGCTGTAACAACTTTAAACAGAAAACACTGGCACCAGTTAAAAGAAGCTATGGCTTTTGTATCTTTCTTTCCTGGACAGAGTTTATGTTTTAATATGAAACACATTAGAGTTTAGAAAGCAATTTTTAATACCCCAACTTACATTCCACATTTTCTGTGAGTTGTATTGGTGAGTAATGAAAGTTCCAAGCTGACTTCAAAATTGAGATTTCAAGTTAAAGACATTGCCACACACTAGTAAAATGCCATGAATAAGGATATAAAAGATTTGTCTGAAAGTATAATAAGAAATATTTCATCATTCCTAGTAAATGTAATTCAGTGATGGTCCTCCTCCAGACATCTCATATAGACATGGGCACGACTTGGCGAAATTCTCATTTCCGTTTTCGTTCCTCGTTTCCGTTACGCAACGGAAATGGAAACGACAATTAAGCCGTCAGAACTCGAACTCGAACCGATAAACGATAAATTGGGTCTGATTTGTCGTTGTCGTTCATTTTAAATGCTTGAATTTTTACAGTAGCAGCAGTGGGTTTTTCTAGCAATAAAACGTCTCCATTGATTTTATTTTATTTTATTTTTATTTTTATTTTTTTACACCTGCGCAATGATGGGCTGGCCATGGGATGAGACCATGCAAATTTTTGGACCCACTCTACCAATCGCATGGCCAGGTTTTGACTGACACTTCTGGATGTACCAGAGGGCATAAAAAGGTGAGGCACTCCCAGAACAGTCACAGTCCGGGCTTGGATGAGGGTGGAGGAGGGCTGTGTGTAGCTGGCTACTATGCTAGTTTCGATTTCGCGGAGCCTTTAGATTTTTCAGTTAGGCAGGCAGGGAGGGAATTGATTCAACTGAATTTTTAGGGAATAACTCCTTTCATTCCCTGTCTGCTGCGGGGAATAGCAACACAGTTTATTCTTTTTTATTCTCCTGCAGTTTTATTGTGAGGATTTCTTTTCTGATATTGCTTCAAAGGGGAGGTTTGACTGGGAGGGGAGGTGTGGATTTATTTTAAAAATATATATTTATATACTACCATTTATTTTCTATTTTCCAAAGTTCATTTGCTTGGTGGCAAGCCAAGGTCCTTTCATACCCTGTGGGGGGGAATAGCAAGCCTAGCAGTTTATTCTCTTTTATTCTCCTGTTTGTGAGGATTTCTTTTCTGATATTGCTTCAAAGGGGAGGTTTGACTGGGAGGCGAGGTGTGGATTTATTTTAAAAAAATATATATTTATATACTACCCTACCATTTATTTTCTATTTTCCAAAGTTTATTTTGGCAAGCCAAGGTCCTTTCATACCCTGTGGGGGAAATAGCAAGCTTAGCAGTTTATTCTTTTTTATTCTCCTGTTTGTGAGGATTTCTTTTCTGATATTGCTTCAAATGGGAGGTTTGACTGGGAGGCGAGGTGTGGATTTATTTTAAAAATATACACTAGTATATTTTAGATTTCCCCAACCAGTGCACTCAAACACATTTGTTGGCAAGCCAAGGGCACCTCTATCTAGTGGAGAATATTTTACATTTTAGAAATACATTACAATATTATTTATGTACTTTACTTTTACTTACATTGTTTGTTTCCTAAACTTCTTGTGAGGACACTGCAGTTCAACAACACAGGCCCATTCTGATATCAGCCTTATTAACAGACTTGGGGTTCCATCCAACTCCAACACTGTTTACTTTGTTTGTTTATCATTGTACAATACATTCATTTACAAGGCACACCTTTTGCTTGGGCACGGCCCTCTGAGTCTGAGATCAGCCTTTCTTCCAGACTTGGGGTTCCAGCTCCAGTTTACTTTGTTTACTTGTCCTTTATATTACTGCTGTACAACACGACACACTGTGCCAGCCTGGCACAAACTACTACTGTACTAGTATACTTGCTCAATCTCATTCATTTATTTACAAGGCACACCTTTTGCTTGGGCACTGCCCTCTGAGTCTGAGATCTGCCTTTCTACCAGACTTGGGGTTCCAGCTCCAGTTTACTTTGTTTACTTGTGCTTATTATATTACTACAACACAGTGCCAACCTGGCACAAACTACTCCTGTACTAGTGTGCTTGCTCGTTCATTTATTTACAAGGCACACCTTTTGCGTGGGCACTGCCCTCTGAGTCTGAGATCAGCCTTTCTACCAGACTTGGGGTTCCAGCCATTGAGAAGAGTAGACCCTCATCCAGATTTGGGGAGAAACGGAAAGTCTGTGTCTCCTGCTGTCTCTGAGAGGTGGAGGGGAGATGGGATGGATAAAAGCTTCAAAACAAAACAACAAAAAAGTATGACAGGTACAGCAGCCAGACCAAGTAGGGTGGCCAGCCGGTTCAGCATTGACCAAGAGAAAAAAAAGAAATATATTGCATTCTGCCCACTTTGTTTGCTTTATTGCATAGGATGCATGCAGTCTTGTGCAGCAAGTCCATCACCCAGTTTAAAGTGTTTTCTGCCTGCTCTGGGTCATTGCGGGACCTGCCGCCGCCGCCCGTGTGCCTGCCCCTCCCCCCTGCCGCTGTCACCGCCCGCACCTCCCCGCCACCGCACCCCGCCGGCCGCCTAGGGCGCAAAAACACCTAGCACCAGCCCTGATTGCGGGACGCCACTCACTGGGACATCAAATCGCGCGAAATCGCGGTGATAACGACAAACGACACAACAAAATGACAAATTTTAAAAAAATTTCTGTGAAAAACGGAAACGGCCCAAAACGGACTCGTCCCGACAAACGACAACTCGGGGAAAAAAAATTCTGGTCGTGCCCATCTCTAATCTCATATATAGAGATGGGCACAAAACGCTAAAATGGTGTTTCATTTTGCTTTTTGTTTTGTTCTGCTCCCTTCCATTTTGTTTCATTTTAAATGATTTTTTTTTAAAAAATCATTTTGTTTGTCATTTTGTTTCATTTTGTTTTATTTTTTAAACGTGTGTGTACTGTGTATGTGTGGTGCTTGTGCAACTTTTTGTGTGTGTGTAGTGCTGGTAGAACATTTCCCCCCTCTCCCAACCCACGCATTTTAAAACTTTTTTTCCTGCTGGAACGCCAATCAGCTCATGCATGGGGCTTCAGGCGGAAAAAAGTGTAAACAGCCTGTGGTTTCTCCGTGCCCAATCGGTTTCCCATAGGAAAAACAAAAAACAAAACAGAACAAAATGAAAACAAAACAAAAAACAAAAAACAAAACAGAACAAAATGAAAATTTCCATTTTGTTTTATTTCATTTTTTATGAGTCACTTTGTTTTTCATTTTGTTAGGGAACAAAATGGAAAACAAAAAATAAAACAAAAAATCATTTTGTGCCCGTCTCTACTCATATAGTCAGATGACTTACAGGGTGGAGGAAGCATTAAAATCTTAGATCAGTAATTGCAGGCATAATTTCAAGTTGGAAATTGTTCATTATGCAAAACATCTGTAGGAATTCTACAAATGGTCAAAGGACTCTGGTTTGGGTTGCTAAAGTTCTGTCTACATTTAAAATACAAATAAAATGTATGTGTGCTTCGAACTGTACCATTTTCAAATTCAAATTGAAACAAAGCTTCAAAGAAAGCTTCCTCTACGAGGAAGATAACCTTTGAAACCACCTTCTATGGTCACTGACAACAGATAAGGAAAGTCCAATGATGTGGAGCAGCCTGTTAATCTCTATATAAGAGGAAAATTATAATTGACAACTATAATAAATGGACTATAATGAATGTTGTCCATTGCTGAATAAAAGACCCAATACAAATCTCTCCCCCCCGGCTGCCGCCTCCTCCATGTTAATCTAACAATAATTTTATTTCAATTTGGCAAAGAAGTAGAGGTGTTTTAACATACTGCAACTACAATTGCCTGAATGATACCTGATACCTAGGTAAATTCTACAGGGCCTTTTGTAATTGAAATTCATGGCTGAATAACAGGATTTCCTTTCATGTTTTGAGAGGTTCTGCATACCAGATCCTTATCTTTAAAAGCACTAGAATACCATGGAGGAGGAGAAACAATAATGACTAGTTATGGGGCCGAATGAAAAAAAAAAAGGAATCAGTGATATCAATGATGGTCGCTGATTTATGGGATATTCATCCCTTCATATTTGTCAGTCCCAGAGGTCCCAGAGAATATGAAGGAATGTATTTGCTCCATTTAATCCATCCCTTTGTTGGGCTTCTCTGTCTGCCTATACCCCAGTGATCAGCTGTTCCTTGGAGGCTTAGGGCTCTATCTCATGACAGGAATATGTGGTTAATGAGAAACTACGGCTTTTATCCTTAATTTGTCACATGACTAAAGATGTGGGTTCAGAGTTCCCACATATGTTGGATTATTCTCCGCATCTGGAATGTTCCCACTGCCCTAACCCGCTTCAAACCTTATGTCACACGCATGGGCAACGGCATTATTACAACAATGTTATTTTTTTTTTTTACAAAAATCTCTCATTTATTATTAAACCAGTCATTGTTGTTTTAATTTTCAACTGGCCACTAAATGGACCTAAAGTACCTACCTTTGCAAATGTTAACCTTAACCCAGACATTCCATTGATACCTGATGAGAGAGTGTCCTTCATCCACCTCCCCCATTCAATCAAAGCTAATTCTTAACTTCAATTTTGTTTGTTAGGGGAAAACCCAGATGTTATGTGCCCCCACTGACTTCTACCCCTGGAAAAATGCACATTTATAAGTGGAGTAAAAAATACCCACCACCACCCTTCAGTCTTGGAAATCTTGCTAGAATCCGGTTAAGGGGGCGTTACCAAGTTTTTGTTTAGAAAAAAACTCAAAGGTCGTGGGAGCACATCTTTTGGAGATGGATTTTATTTAAGTAAGAACCCAATCAAACTGGTCATGAGATAGAGCCCTTAGAGGGAGGAATTCCCCCACTGCCCCCTTTTAAAGCAACCCAGCTGTCATGAGAGAGAGGGGGGAGGGAGGGAGGGAGGGAGGAAGAGAGAGGGAGGGAGGGAGGGAGAGAGAGAGAGAGAGAGAGAGAGAGAGAGAGAGAGAGAGAGAGAGATCCCTCTTACTTCCCTACCATTGTTGAAGTGTTATCCAATATCCAGGCCATTGCCATCTTGGAAAAATATGGTTGTGTGTCTTCCATTAAGCCTGAGGTGGTGGCTCCACCTAGGGCAAAAGAAAACCACCATTGCTATCCCTGCAAATGGAGTCTGATTAGCCGGCTCTTTCTGTGCAAGTGCCCACCTCACAGCCATTTTGGTGGTTCATCCTCAGCTCTACTAAGAACCATAATCATGTTCTCTTTAAATACTCTTCTGGCCCATGTGACTATAGGAAACTTCAGGATTCATTCAATCTCTGTTTCTTACAATAATCTTTGTTAGCCTTGCGAGTTTCTAAGAACTGTGTCCCCCTTATTTTTTTTAAAAGACTGTTTTGTCGAAAGGACTTCAGAGATCTTTCTGTGTTTTTCGGCAAAAGGCCAGAGACACACTTTAATTTTTATGTTATAAATCTGTCTGTTCAATCAACACTACTTCCTATTGAGATAAAAATTCTGCCTTGCAAAAATTCCACTCAGTTAATTTTTCAGTAGAATCACATTGACAATGTTATCTTCCTCCACCCACTCTAGAAACCCATTACTGTGACTGTGAATGTTTTAAGACACTGTATAAGGAGGATACTGCAATTTTAGATGGGAAGTAAAACCATTTTAAACATCAGTCTCAGGCATGCAGCTATAAATGAAAATGCACTATACAGGATTTATACATTAAATCTCTGCTCAAGTAAACACATTTTCCTCTTCAATGGGAACATCACTGTGAAGTTTCTAATTATAGCAAATGCTACGTGAGTATGACTGAAAAGTAACGGGTATATTTATGATTTGGAGGAGTCCACATCTGAACAAGTAGAACATCAGTAAGAAAGGCAGAATTACAGAACTGGGAGGGGGGGAATAAAAAAGCATCTGGTGAAATTATGTCTTACATAGTACCTGAAATTACAACATCAGCACATTTATAACCTAGTCCAAGATATCTCATATGCGGAAAATAGAAACCACTTCTTAATCCCGCATTATCATATGAAACTCAGGGATTTTCCAGATGAAATGTTTGCACAGCCCTTTCTTTCTGCTTGGTGGTGGAAGAACATAGCATGTATTGAGGTTAGCATCCAAACATATCCAGTTCTCTTCCCTTTCAGACATACATTTTTGTTTTGACATATCATAATACAATTGTAAAGCAAATTTATAAAAATCCTTCCTAGAGCTGGGGTATTTTCTCCCTTACATACAAACTTCCTTATTTATCAAATGATAATTGAAAGCTCCAGACTGGGAGGTTCTGCTCCACACATCAGGTTCAACTGGCAATTTCTCTTCCCAATCCCAAGAAAATAAACAAAGATTGACGATAATCATGGCTTCAGGAGAAATTCAAAGCCATCCCAAACTGACACGTGATTTGGAGGATTCAAGGACTACCAAGACATCAGCCCCCAAACATAGTATTTTTAGTTGAACAACTGTTTCTTCTGGAGGACAAATGCCTTGGAAGCTAAGGAGTGACTTTTACAATATTTGCATTGTTTACTGGTGAGGATCATTTTATGATATCCTACAATTGACAATAACCAGATCATAGTAAATCATGCTCTTGGATTAGCGTAATATGCTGTTTACGGGAATGCCAGTAAAATGTCTACCGTGCTTTAGATGGTATAAAATGTAGCAGCCAGAAGTGTTGCCAGTAGCCAGGCAGAATCATATTACACCAAGAAAGCTGGACTAACTGCTTGTTGGATTCCAAGCCCAATTCAAGCTCCAGATGTAGAACTTCCCTGTTCCAAACGGCTTGAAAATCACATAGCTGTATTCTCCCCTCTTCCTCTACTAGGTACCTATGATCTAAGCCTGTCTACAGAAGCTACTCCTAAAATACTATTTAAAACACTATTTTTCAACAAGGTGGAGCACCTTCATGGTTGTGGCTCTCTAACTAAGAAACACCTTCCATATTAAGGTGCAACTGGCACCCACACTGTTTCACAGGCAGTTCAAAACCATATTGATTTTAACTAATTTTTTTATTTGTTGCCTTTCATATTTTTATGTTGTTGGTAATATTTTCTATTGTATTTATACATTGTTTTAATCCACAAGGACAATGGATATTTTAAAAGGCTTCAATACACAATGAATATATAAAATGACAGCAAACCATAAGAGTCACGTGATTTGGACATTGATTGCAAGCCAACTCATGCACTGAAATGTCCAAAGAAAAAATTAATTGCCCATGACATTTAACATCCTGCTTCTAGATGCTGCACTTCCTGACGTTCTAGAAATAGAGGTCACGGAAATCATAAATACTTCTGAAGTGCAGAGAACACAAGGAAGATGCAGCTGCTTTTTACAAGAGACTTCATAAACGAAAATGTCAGACACCTTGAACTGCATTTGGGTTAGATGCATTTTTAAAGTCATAAAATTTGACATTATTCTTGATGGTACAGAGTGAATCTCACTGGCAGATGGCAAACAACATGTTGCCTTCACATTGTACATTAAAATGCACCATTGTTTGCCATGTATCTGAAATAAAGTAACTGTCAGAAAGTGACTAAATACGGCCATTTGTCCAGAGTACGTTCTGAAAGAAATTAAATAGACTTTTAACTGTATGATCATAAACATTAAACATGAACATTTTTGTATCCACCTTTTGCTTCCTTTCCATTTAAGGACTGATGTCTGTGCATTTAAATAAAGCACAATGGAGCAAATCCATCCTAACCCTTTCCATGTTCAAGACATCTCAATCAAGGGACCCATTTCAAGATACACTCCATTAACCCACATTGTGTCCACCCCATTAGACATTCCCACTGTGTCAATCCAGAACAAATGTTTGTTTGTTTTTAAAACTATGCAAGAAAAAACTAGGGAGGAATTATAAAATCATTTCTGTTTAGAAAACCATATTTATGAGGCCAAACAGGATTACACTTCATCTTAATTTTGTTTGTCCAGTCATGCAGAAAGTGCTATATTTAAGTAGAAGTGCTCCCTTTTAGACCTTTGTTCTTGCTTACACTGTTGTCATTAATAAGAGACCTGCATGCTGAGATACCTGCAAGCAACAAATGTGCAAACAGATTTCTTGTACTGAAATTTCTCTCTGTATGAATACAGGTTATTAAATATGAATAAAAGAAGAATGTAGTCTCTCCCAAAATGTTGCTTTCTGCTGAAAACTTCCCAGTCCTCTACTGTGTGACATTTCCTTGCCTAGTTCAGAAATAAAAATGAGGCCAAGCTTGAAAAAGGTCACATTTTTCTTAAAAATTTGTAAATGGAGGCTCACCTTGGCATGTCTGGGGGTGGGGTGCTTTGCATCCCTATCTGTTGCAGATTCAGCGGGAAAATCACACGCATGTGACCCAGAGTTAGCGTGGGCTGAAGAGCCTTTAAAAAGGCTCCCTGCAGCTTCTTTCCCTTCCTTTTGCAGCTTGAACGAGCCCAGAAGGAGTTGCTGCATCCCCTGCCTTGACTTAGTTTCACTTTTGGGTCAAATGTTGAAGAGGAGGAGATCAGATCTCTCCAGCCTTCAGGCTAATTCAATTGCTTCGCTTTCTATTTTTCTTTTATTTTGGCTTATATTGTGCCTTCCTATTTATTTATTGTTGGCAGTTGGTTGGCTTGGGCTTGACTTTGTGGGCTGTGCTCTGGCATGGTCCCCAAAAGGGCTTCCCCCCTTTACTTTAGGTTAATTGTAATTAAACTGTATTTGTGTGTGTGTGTGTGTGTGTGTGTGTGTGTGTGTGTGTGTGTGTGTGTGTGTACACACACAGACAGACTCTAGTAATATTGCTAGGGCTTCAGTTTAGTTATAGGGCTTCTGTAGTTTGTTAAACATACCTTTGACTGCTTAGGTGGCATAGTGGGGACTAGTGCATTGTTAGCCATTTAATAAATTGATCATAATTATAATTATAATTATAAATTAAAAAAATTGCTGCATAAATATAAATTAGATACAAATATACAAGTGAGCTAAGATATATTGGCATAACTTGTAAGAATTACATGCCCCATTGTTGGTGGCCTCTTAACATCTTGATTAATTTTACATTGCTGGGTTGGCATTTACTATGCCTCCCAAGAAAAGGAGTGGTTCACAAAAGGGGAAACAGCCAGCTAAACGGAAGGCTTTCCCCCGACCTCCTCCTGTGATTTCTTTGGACTAGGAATCTGACAAATGGCCGCAGTTAAATCTTATAATAGAGAGGCTCAGCAAATTGGAGAGATACAGGGCTCAGTCTGCTGAAATGCAAGAATCGTATGAGCCTCCATGCCGATCATCCAGGCCTTCTAGGGCACATAGGCAGGCCTTCTAGGGCACATAGGCGGGCAGATAATTAGTCAAGATATTGTCGCTCACATTACTGTTCTAGAAGAGGACTGCACAGGCTCATTAACGGAGGCATCTGCTTCACCACCTATTGAGTTGCCAATGCCTGATGACAATGCATCCCTGGGCCAAGTTCCTCCACTGACTGAGGCCAGGGGGGTGGTACCTGCAGAGCAACCTGGGCCACAAATATTACTGGAGAGCCACAAGCATGTGGCTTGTCTTCAGGAAAACAGGAGACATCTATCATGCCCATGGCCAGGTTACAGCCAGGTCAGTCAATGCATATACATGTTACACCTGCACCTGTGTGGTTCTGGCCTTGGGGCCCCATAGGCTTACAGCTGCCGAGCCCTGGGATTTTAATCATGCCAACACCTACACTGATCACCAGTCAGCACATGCTTCCCCTAATTACACAGTCTGCTGGGATTAGCCCAGTGCTGATTAGTGAACAATTGGTTTTGTATCAGTGAGCAATTGGTTCCATGGCCTGCATCAGCTGGTTTTATATGCTGTATTCCTCCATGGGAAAGGTTTAGCTATTAGGTCAATATAAGGTAAATTATCTGCTTTGACATTCTATGCTAAGGCTTAAGGCTTCTCACACCTGGGTAATGAATTTAGGATTCACAAGATGTTAGGGGGTGCTCTAGTGGAAAAGGTAGGACAAACAATGACAGAACCCCCATAACACCTGACATGTTGACACAGCTTTTCAGTGTATGGAGCTCCATTTGCAGGGATGAATTCGACGTCTGTTTGTTTTGGGTGGCAACCTCACTGCCATTTTGGGGGGCATTTAGGATAGGAGAACTGGTCACCAGTTCAAAACAGGACCCATCTGGATTCACCTTTCAGGTCGGTGATGTTACAATGCACACCAACCATATTTTGCTGAACCTTTGCAGGTCTAAGATGGATAATAAAGGAACCACTTTTAAAGTGGGATCTTACTGCATAACATAATTTGCCTGGTTAAATTGTTCTCAGCCTTTTGGGCTGTATGAGGTACATGTGAGGGTTATTTATTCCAACACAGATTTATATTTATATTTATATTTATATTTATATTTATATACAGCCCCTTTAGAGCAAACTGCACTACTCGAGAAGCGAATTTTTTCAATCTCACAAGAAAAGAAGTCCAGTTGCCATTACTCAACTTGGTGGAAATAAACCACCAGGACAACTCTGTACTTGACCATTTGCTGTAGAACCTAGAAGTGTACAAAATCAGAGGAGCTGTAAGTGCATTCAGAGTAACACTACACCAGTAGTCTATTTGAACTGTCATCTGAAAATGAACAACATACTACCTTTGCCTTTGGGCTAGTGGTGGGATTCTATTTTAAGATAGACAAGTACATAACCTGATCACACCGCAACAGAAAACCATGGAACAAAGACAGTGACCCTTAGCTTACTTCCAATCCAAATGCCAACTTGCAACATGGCTAGCTGGGTAGGTGACAGGGGAACCAAATCTGAGATGGAGTGACTCCATAAAATAAAGCCACAAGATTGAGTTTGGAACTGCTGAGTAGAGCTGTTGAAGACAGGACATTTTGGAGATCCCTTATTCCTAGGTTTATCATAAGTTGGGGTCAACTTAATAGCACATAGCAACAGGGATACTCTACAATGTTGGTAGCAAAAATGCATTAATATATAAGAGTTTTATTGCATCTCTTTCCAGTGCTAACACTCTACCTTCTTACAATTGCCATAAAAGAATGGATTCTGAAATATCATGTTATTAAGGCTGTTTTCTTTCTTGAAAATGTCAAACCTCTGTTTCTAATGGTTAAAAAGGTTTTCTGAAACAGCAAAGTTCAAAAATTCATCCACCTGACAGGTCTTTGATACATCGTGATAGGTGCAAGGAATCTACTACTTTACTGCAAGTGATGTCCTTTACAGAATGAGGCAATCAATGAGGAATAGTAAATCTCACCTGGAGAGAAGAACCATAGCTTACACATAAATGTGTAAGTGGCAGACCCTGCCCCCAGGCATTTTTTATCCCTGGGAGACTGACTCTAACTATTAAAAACACAACACTTCATTCTTGTTATTCTTTTTTAGTTTTGTCATGCATGACATATCCTACACTCTAGATACAGTATACAGTGGTACCTCGGATAGCGAAATTAATTCGTTCTGCAGGTTATTCCGCTAACCGAAAATTTTGTTGTTCAAAACGCGGCTTCCCATTGAAATGAATGGGAAACCAATTAATCTGTTCCGGAGGTCGGATTAATTGACAGTCACCTCCAAAATTCCAAGTTGGCCATAAATGTGAGGGTGGTGCCAACACACACACTTGGACCACTGACATTCAGTACCTTTAGTTTAACTGTCCATTCACACAAATCAGACAATTAAGATATATTGGCCAAATGAAAGGGGAAAGCAAAAGGATGTGTGTGAGAGGAGAGACAAATATGTTTCATTGTCAGTTTCCACAGACCAATAACCACATCTTCGGACACAATTGAAAATAAAGTTTAATATCCAAACATAACTCAAATTTAATACTTTATTTTGACTCAGTAAAACATATCAGCGCTTTATGCATAAGACAATGTAAAGAATTTCTAAACCATTTAATGTGTTCTCAACAATCAACAGACCAACCCAGACAGTAGTCCAAGCAATGACACTTATCTTGCAAAGAGTCTAGGTGGGCAGCTAGTGAGCTTGGGTGGTGAGGTGGGAGTGATGAATACTAATTAATGAGACTCACACAACAAAATAACTGCACCTTGTTAAAGACGAAGTTATATCCTCATTTACAGACCTTGTTATATCCTCATTTCAGATATAAATAATACTTGTTCTTATTGGTTTATACTGTCTTGACACTTTGATGACTTTTCAAGCTCTTGGAAATTATTTAGCTTTGTTCACAGTGATCTGTGTAATTACTGCAAATTGTCTGTATGCAAGACTAGTGATGTTCACTTTGAGATGAAATGACATGGACACACAGACACAGTATGTACAGCATGAGTGATTGATAAGATGCAAAACCTCCTCTAAAGCTTCTGTTTAAACTTATGATGCAAAGCAGCTGCCACCGTATGTTTGTAACTTTTGTCATATTTGCACTGGAGTGTTGTTTGCTTCAAACCATTATTTGCTTCACTTTCCTTAATTTTCACAAAACACTATTCATTTTTATTTCTCTTTTTGAGAACTTCACAAAGCACTCCCCTCCGTGAATGATTTTTGGTACTTCATCCCCATATGGAACTATCTGCAGCCCCGAACTCTATATTGGAAACATTCTTACAGTACCTAAAAATATAGTTTGAAACCTCTGGAGTTCCTACATCGGCTGAATTTAAATATGATAGACATAATATTTTATTAACAATGACCCATGACATTTTGTATAGGACAAAAATGCATTTTTTTAGATCCCAAACTGATATGACATTAGAAATAGAAGCATTTAAATTCAATGGAAGAAAACTGTTTCCCTGGGTACTCTGCCTCTGAACTCGGGGTGACCATCCCTGAATGAAAGCACTTGAAAGTAATTCCAAAGGGAAAACCTTAAGAAGAATACATCACCAGGTTCAACTTTATTTCCCTTGACCTAAAAAGCAATAAAGGTTCTACAAGTGTCCCTCCATATATCAACCAGCTCATCTGCACAGGTTTGTTTTTTATTGCTTGAAAACTATTATACAATCTGTTTTCACTGTTTGGACACTTTTCTCACTCATTTGATTTCAGTTCTAGATCTATCTATCTATCTATCTATCTATCTATCTATCTATCTATCTATCTATCTATCTATCTATCTACCACTCATCTGGTAGCAAGGCCACTCTGGGTGGTTTATATCAGTGAAGATAAACAGAAAACAAATAATAGTTGAGTACAAACCAAACAAATAAAAATAACAACAAACTATTAATAAAAAACCACAATTAATCTACAGATTTAAAAGAAAACTGATAGTTGAAGTGAGTTCTTAGCTGAAAATCAATACTGCATTAAGCTGAGAAACATTAATATACAGTACTACAAACAACTAGTACATTAACTCAAATTATTTCAGAGTATATCAAGCTATGAAGGTTAAAAATAAGATTTTCCTCCCCCGTTCTTGATAACAATTCCCACTTTAGTCTGTGTGGCTTTCATTGCATAATAAAATAATGTCCCCAAAAAAGTCCCAAGTTATATGCAGTAGCATGTATACAGGAAACAACACACTCTTTTGCTGTGGGTGTTGAAATTCAAAATGACTGTGTAGAAAGAAATATATTATGACTCTTTCTACCTTTCTTTCATATACCCAAATATAACCACATGTTTTCTTCATCCCTGTACACTCTATTCCAATTAACGTACTTCATTGCTAAAACTTAAGCAAAGAGCTGCCACCTTTCAAAAGGCGGTCTCATAAAAATTATAGTAGTAACCATTGCTTCTCTTTACACTGCTGCAGCTGTGAAGGCTGAATCTAAAAGGCAGAAAACCTTAACAGAGTTTGAGACTATCTTGACCCAGAACTCTGGAGTGACAAGTGAGGAACAAGATACCAGAGATAAGAGTCCAAAAACATATCTCTGTCTCAACAGAAATTGTGTTCTTTAGTAACCCTTGTGGAATGACGCCTCAGCCAAAGAGATGCCAATTCCAACCCAAAGGCATAGTTCAGGTGCCACAAGGGCTGACATGTAACAACTTATAACAAAAACTTGTGAACATCTATGTAACCACAAATGGTACAGAGTGTAAATGGAGTTAAGGCCCTGGGAAAACAAATCCCACCTGTTGTTACTGCTTCCTGTTGTTTTCCAGCCGTTAAGGCATTTCTAAAAATAAATGTACCTGTGCAAATACAAGCTGAGCAACCTCACCCAGCATCTGGTTCGTCTCCAGTCTTGCAAGACTTAATTCTTCCTGTTTCTCTCTATTTTTCCCTTTTTACCCCTTTTCCTCAATTAAATCACCATCAGTTTTTAAACAGGACCTTGGCAGAGGAACAGAGAACCTTTCCAATTTATTTATTTATTTATTTATTTATTTATTTATTTATTTATTTATTTATTTCATTTTTATAACAACTATAGGGATATAGTGTGATACCTTGCTTGCAGCAGGTAGCTGCCCAAAAAGGACGTATTGGTGCATACAGCAGGCATGAAAACACTGCTAATTAGGAATGTGAATCTCACTACTACTCAGTCTTGGAGAAAGACTAAAAGACAAATTACTTTTTTTCTCTTTGCAACAAAACTTGCCTCCATTAGTTTTCCCTTGAGAAACCTTGAAAAAATTATCAGGAGTTCCATGGTTATTTTCTTCTGGAAGAAATGCCAAGTTGCATAGGATTATCATAATTCATATGCAGAAGAGTATCTTTCTTGTGTAGGACTCACTTGAAAAGGGCAGAAGCAACACTAAACTATGCAAGGTTATTACAATTCTGGCTCACAATGGCACCTTTCCTGTATAGGAACCTATACTTAGAAAGGGCAGAAGAAACAAGACATTCTGCAGGATTGTTACAATTCCTGTACATCTCTCCTAGCAATCCCTTACACAGGAAAATAGTTGAAAAGAAGAATAAGGAGGGCTCCTTGTTGCAGAAAGCCAAGAAACTTCACTGATGCAGAGGAAATTCTTGGCAGGGAGTCCAGCATGGCATGACTCAGAAAATCAATGAGAACAAGAAATTTTGTGACTAATCACCTACATTGCTACTGCTGAGCCATGTGCCTATTGGGGATCAAGCACATTCCACTTCACTTTATACACTCAATAGCCAGTTGTTGTTCCTGCTTTTGATTAACTCAGTGTAAAGATTACCAAATTAAATTGCTCTGTGCTTTTAAGTTTGCTAAAATATTGGCATCTTGCCTTGTCTAGCTGTTCGCTTTTGTTTGTTTGTTTGTTGGATTGCTACCAATTATTTCCTCCCTTTGCCTGCCCCAGGCTTTTTGCTATATTATTTCTGTTTCAGCTGAAGCTGTTTACATTTCTGTGGTCACCTTGTTATTAATCAGTTGTTCCTCCCACAGTCTCACAAGTCTAAACACCTGGCATCAGTATTTCATGCATGTTAGTCCAGATTTATAGTGACCGTGATGTATATTTCAGAGCAAGTGGGGTATTTAAGGAGTGGTGTTACCACAATTTCCATGGATAAACATGTATACACACTCAATTTTTTTTTGTCCATCACTTTACCCGCTACTCCACACTGGATAATGATATTTCATAGGCTGTTGAAAAGCAATCCAAACATTCTATTCATTTGTTTTACTAACTCTGAAAAATATCTACTATAGCCCCACCATTGTTAAATTACACACACAACCCCCAAGGATCTCGTGTCTCTTTAGCATGCTATTTTTTAATCTGTCTTTCCATTTACAAAATGCCCAAGGAAGTCTACGACATAGCGGCTTCGAGAAAATGCTATCATTTCCAGCAACTGATAGTTACAATTGATAAAGTCACATGTCAACATGCATCTTTTTAATGCTTTTTTCATGGCGGTATTTTTTATGACAGTCTCAGTAGCACACTATGCCGGGAGGTTCAAAAAGCTGGTTGGTCATGTGTGTCTATATATACGGGATTGAGACAGTTGGAGGGAATGGAGAGAGACACAGAGAGAGTTACTCAGAGATGTCACTGAACTGCAGTTGATAAATGCAGCAAGACTTGTGATATTTAATCCCATTAGCTGCTAATGAATAGTTGCCCCAGGGAGGATGATAAACAAGCATTATCTCTTACCCAGAGAACTGTATCTCTACTGCCATTTTAATCCTGAACAGGTATTTTTCAAAGCCCTTTATTAGTAAAATGCTTTTCCCATTCCCAAACATACCAATTTGCTAATAGTCAAGGCAAATGAGGCATCAGTCACCTGATCTGCCAGTATGTTACAGATGCTGCACTGGATTGATACAAGATCAAGGATGCTGGTATGAATGGAGGAGAGAATGGAGAGGACCTACATCTATCTACAGGAGTATAAGGAGTATACGTTCTATAAGAAATTCCAGAAAATCAGAACCAAAGGTTTAGAGTTGTAGGGTTTTATAAATCATATAGGAGACCTCCATCAAGTGCTGGGCAGTGGGAAAATATCTTAATATGTGATATCCATAGGCTTCAGACCCAAGGAACAGCAAAAAGAAGTTTTTATTTAGTCTTGGAACTGGGACACAACAGAAGTGGCAGCAACCACAGTTTCCTCCCACTCTTGTTTATCTCAGAGTAGGATGAATGTCAGAAACTAGCCTTTAGGAGAGTCCAGCATTTTTAGGGCCACCAATTATCCCCACCAGAGTGGGTACAATGAACAGGGTAGGATTCGTGGCCCAAGGAGTTGTCCCCAGCATCCAGAAGTGTGTGAAGCCATGTGCAGCCAGGCCCCTGTCACAAACCAAGGTTTGCCAGTTCCTCTTGAAGATGCCACTGATACCATCTGATATTTCTTCCCCCAATCACTCTTCTATGTTAGGATACAGGTCGGTTTCACAGCTGGTTGCTGGTTCTATCAATGTGATGGACATGGGGGAGGATGACAGTAGATCAGCTTGAATCATCTTCTAAGGAGTAGCCAAATCAAGGGTTCTTCGATGTTGGGATGGTCAAAGACCCTAACAGGGCTGGCTCTGTCTCCTCGACTACATCACACAAATCCCTTCTTCTTTGGATTCTGTGGTGTCACTTTCTGTCTCTTCTCCTCTGCTGCCCCCAGTGGATTCTATTCATCTATCATGCCTCCATCTTTTCCACTCCTGATGTTTTCCACCACAGCTGGTTGCAAAGGCCTGACCCTACCTCCTCACCTAGGTAGCTCCCATCATTGGGACTTCTCCTCTCCACCTTGGGCTAGCTGACTGACCTTGACACCCATCTGAGGTCCAGAAAAAAACCTTTTTCTACTTTTTTTGCTGCACGAACCTTGGGTCAGCTGAAGCTCGAGCTCTGGCCAGCAAAAATTCTTTTTTAAAATTCCTCCTTTCCCCCACCTGATGGGGTGTGGGGGAGGAGGAATTTGTAAACTTTTTTTTCTTTTTGCCATCCCAAGTGCCGATCAGCTATAGCTCAGGCTTGGGGTGGCAAAAAAATGTTTAAAAAACCCTCCCCCCCCCCACCCAATGGCATGGGGAGGAGAGGAGGGATTTTAAAACTTTTTCTTTCTTTTTTGCCACTCGAGCTTAGGGTGGCAAAAAAAAGTTTAACCATCCCTCCTTTTCCCCCAACCTATTGGGTGGGGGGAAAGGAGGTGTTTTTAAATTTTTAAACCTTTTTATTACTGTTTAATTTTTAAAAAGAAATGTTTTAAAATCCCTCATTTTCCCCCACTCCATTGGGTAGGGGGAAAGGAGGGGTTTTTGAACTTTTCTTTTCTTCCTTCCTTTCTTTTTCTTTTTCTTTTTCTTTTTCTTTCTTTTTCTTTTCTTTTCTTTCTTTTTTTTTTTTGCAGCCCAAGCCTGAGCTACAGCATCGGCACTTGGAGTGGCAAAAGAAAAAAATGTCTGAAAATTCTCAGATAGATCAGCTAGTTGCATTAGAATCAGTCTTGTGTGTTCCCTTATAAACTGGAGTCATCATCTGAGATAGAAAAGTCTCATCATATATTGGGTGGGTTTCTTGAGAAGCACCTTTCTTGAATTGCTTAAACTAGTGTAAGGGAGCCCACTTTGAGACCTCAGCCCCCAAACCCTGGCAAAGCACTGGAGCAAACCAAATAGCCTAGGGACTGAAGTCACCGACAAGAAGGGCAGGCCACAGTGTGGATGACGCCGAGAACAAGACAAGACCAGCAGGCTGGCTCAGGAAGCTACAGGGCAAAATAACAGGGCCTGGCACCAAGAGATTAGGAGAGATATCTGGAAATGGACATGACCAGAGTCACTTCCTCTACTATAAATGATTCCCATATGCATTCATTGTCTACATGATGAGTTGTGGGTCTCACTCACACCCCTCCCTTTGTGATGTTTGGGATGTTGTTTGTCACACCTAATAAAAGCCTCAGTCTGGCCAGCTCCAAGGAGCGCAGTGGACCAAGGTGTCGTGTGTAGTCATCTTTACAAACTAGAGGGGTGTTAATTAAAACACAGTGACTAAAATTTTCTTGAATAGTAAGTCCCATGAATAACAAATCCACTGAATCAGTGACAGCTGGGTGTGTAAGCTCCTCCATAAGTTCCATGGATTCCATTGATCATACTCCAGGTATACGCTAAGCAACAGGATTTCAGCCAGTATGTTAGATTAATTGATATGTGTCTATGGCTGCTATCTCACCTGGGTGTTGATCCTGATCTTCTGAAGGTCCGGCTTTTCCTCTTCCTCCCATGACCTGATTTAAATGTGGGACAAGAGATTAGGAGAGATATCTGGAAATGGACATGACCAGAGTCACTTCCTCTACTATCAATGATTCCCATATGCATTCATTGTCTACATGATGAGTTGTGGGTCTCACTCACACCCCTCCCTTTGTGATGTTTGGGATGTTGTTTGTCACACCTAATAAAAGCCTCAGTCTGGCCAGCTCCAAGGAGCGCAGTGGACCAAGGTGTCGTGTGTAGTCATCTTTACAAACTAGAGAGGTGTTAATTAAAACACAGTGACTAAAATTTTCTTGAATAGTAAGTCCCATGAATAACAAATCCACTGAATCAGTGACAGCTGGGTGTGTAAGCTCCTCCATAAGTTCCATGGATTCCATTGATCATACTCCAGGTATACGCTAAGCAACAGGATTTCAGCCAGTATGTTAGATTAATTGATATGTGTCTATGGCTGCTATCTCACCTGGGTGTTGATCCAGATCTTCTGAAGGCCCGGCTTTTCCTCTTCCTCCCATCACCTGATTTAAATGTGGGACAAGAGTTCCCACGTCAAAAGCTGTTTTTTTTTTTTAATTTTAAAGTGCAGTTCAGCCCCCTTGGCCAACAAGTGCCGAAAGCATTTGAAAAAAACAGACCACTTGCCTGGGGGAAATTAATGCTTAGGGCACTGCATGGAGCTTCCTGTTTCTCCGAAGGTGAAAAGCAATTTAAAAAAACAGTGTCGATCGGCCCCAGGAACAGCCGGTCGGTACTATGAGTTAAAAAGAAGAAGAAACCTGGATCATCTGTGTGGTCCCACGGTGTCTGCTTCCTTAAAAGGTGGATTATCAAAGCGAGGCAAAAAATTCCCTACGTCTTGGGTGAGTCACAGAAACCTCGCTTAAAGGGGCATTACCGGGTTTTCTTTTTTCTTTTTTCTTTTCAAAAAGCCTGGTGGCCGTGGGGACGGCATTTTTAACACAGGTTTTTCTAGTAATTTAAACTGCTTTTAAAGGTACGTGGGACCGAGCCCATTATGTCTGTATCTATTTCTGGATAAGTCACAAAATGATAATTGTCAGTCATAAGTCAAATATGCTAATGCTCCATAATATTTTCATAAGAAACCCTGGTATTTCCCATATTTTCCCATCTATAAGATGCCCCCATGCATAACACAATCCCCACTTTTCCAACCCAATATTACAGCTTTGCAACCACATGATTTTCTCCTCAGGTTACTTCCATCTATAAGATTACCCTCAATTTTTTAGACTAACAATTTTAAACAAAAATGTAGTCTTATATAGTGGGAAAATACTGTAATTCTAGAATGTTTCTAATTCATGGAAGCAAACAACTAATGGATAACACAATTTTCAGTTCGTGTTCTGTCATCAGAGGATAGTAGTGGGCAACAAATAAATGTTAATCCCGAGAAATAGTACAATAATATGCCGCCGTGGATCCCTTTTAGGATAAAAGAGAGATGAAAATATTTTAAATATTACAAATAATTACAAATAATATTATACAGATCTACACAGTATGAAAAGAATGATGGGGAAATCTAGAAAACAATGTGAAGAATAACAACTATGATGAGTATTTTAGCATGAAGAAGTATTTATATACTGACTGTGGAACAAGGGCAAGAATAACTTGATAAACTGCAGATATGTCACTTGACTGAGTGCTCATAAGCCCAGTTATTACAATGATTGTGTAACACAAACTTTTTGAAACAAAAATAACACTGCCTTCCCTTTTCCTATATCAAATTACTTGGAGATATCAGATATTAAAGAGAAAAAACATTTTGTATTAGACATAAGAGGTTTGTCTGCATGTGTTTTGAATATGCATTTAATTGATTTGCAGAATGGAGTGTAGCATGTAGTGATGAATCATTGTAAAACCCAGGTGTAGAATATGAATGTAAAGAACAATGCTGATGCAAGATAGGTGCAACAGCATGAGATAACCAGTTTCTTGGTTGGCTACGATAAAGTATAAAAGGACTCCAGAAATCAATAGATGTTGGGCTTCTGGTGAGAAAGTACCAATTTTTCTCATGCTCTGTATATACATTACGTCATATTGATATGTTGTCTCTATGCATCTGTGAAGTGAAATTTTGTCTCTATGTATCTGTTGAAGCTCCCTTCTACTTGTATATATATATATATATATATATATATATATATATATATATATATATATATATATATATATATATATATATATATATATATATATATATATATATATATAATACAGCTGATTTTAAGAAACTCTGCTTGTTTGTCTGCTTGAATCTTATCGTCCTAAGTTCGGCTTCCACTGGCAGAAGAAATTGCCAAAACCCGGTCAGGAATCTCTGCACATTCATATTTATATTTATATTCGCAAAATTAATTTTACGTATCACTCATCCAAATAAGTGTGCAAATATGTCCTGGTTTCAAGAACATAATAATGCCATGCACAGGTTAGTCTCGCTTGTGGTTACATATCATATAGGGGGCTGCAAAAAGAAAGCCCCTCCCTCATTCCCTGTCTATCTTCTTGCCTCCATCAAGATGCTCTCCGAAATGAAGGCCTCAGATGCCAAGCTCATGTTGCTCTCATGTCAGATAAAATTTCATTTGTAGTAATTTAAGGATACTTTATTTTAGGCTACTCCATTTAAATCAAAAGAATAAGAGCTCATTATTTCTCCTTCAGTGTAGTTTCATGTCACACTCTTCTAATGCTTTTTTTTGCTACTTACTAAGTCTGAATACTTCTAAAGAAATGATATCCAAGGTGTGCATTCTCTTCATGGACACAGTAGGTTGTATTGACGGATATTGTAGATATTTTAAAGATTCTTGTTCTCAATCATTTTTCAAAGTCTCACCAAGAAAATGACATCTTGAGCTTCTTCCTCCACCTTTTTTGCATTTTTTACTTGGTCTGAGCAGGATATTGTCACATTCTGCTCAGCTTCAAGTCCTTCCCAGTGAATCTTGCACAGGAAAGGTGTAATTTTACATAATAATTCTAATAATGCTGCACAGCTTCAGTCTTACACCTTGCCAGACAAATCCTGTACAGGAAAATGACATTCTATAGAGGAACTGTGAGACTTCACCCACCTTGTATTTTCTTTGTGGGGGCGGGATGAGCACAAACTTTCTGAGAAATCTCACAGATTTCCCATGAGATTACTTCACAAAAAATATGCATAAAATCTTGCTGGGGGGGAAAAGAGCATTTTTTCTCACTTTCTTACTGAGAAGTTGTACGATGTGCAATTCTATTACCCAATAGTATCGTTAGGTTATGAATTCAGAATCCTTATCCCAGATTCTTAGAATTCCCGTGATTTGCCCATAATTCTTAAATGAAGAAGGTGACCCCAGAGATGAACAAATCACTTGTGGTTTGTATTTGGTGGCTCAGGAGCCGTTCAAATTTATTTTGACCACATCTGAGTTAGTATGAATCCAAGCGCTTCGCTAACAATTGAGGATCGCTTTCAGATCCCAGGTACCATTTGAAACCTCCATGTAGCCATACAAGATATCAGTGGCCATTGGGAGGCAATTATAAGCAGATAGTAGAGACAAAATATATGGTGGAGAGAGGGTAAGCAACATTGCACAGAACACCCTTGGAGCATGAAGGTATTGTGTTTTGAATGTCATCCTCATATGATTGTTCATGGGACCACCCTGGGGCCCTGGTCTTACTACTGCTATCTCCACATCCTAATATGATGCGTACTATTTTTTCAGGTGGTCACATGACATTTGGTGCGCAGTTAGCACCCCAACGATAGGGGAGCATTTTACTTCTCTGCATCCGTCCCAACTTGCTTACTGTGCATCTTTTCCCTATTTTCCCTTATGGTAAATACCTGCATTGCAGCCACATAGCAGTTTTTCTTCTTAAAATCAATTATAATTGCA
Source organism: Phrynocephalus guinanensis (assembly GCA_037367245.1). Lineage (NCBI taxonomy): Eukaryota > Metazoa > Chordata > Lepidosauria > Squamata > Agamidae > Phrynocephalus > Phrynocephalus guinanensis. Next base: position 43,733,646 of record CM074735.1, on the reverse strand, counting down.
GGCAGAATGCCAGTAAAAATTGTGACGACATGCCGGTATGACACCAATTCAGTAGCATAAACGATTACCAAGGCAGAACTACAGGAAGTGGCAGAAAAAGGGGTACGGATCTAATTGGTGTGAATTTTGTGGGGTCACATCTCATTTGAGGCATTAAAAAGTGCACATCAATAACAGAAGTATTTTAACACAACCCCTAGTGGTGGTACAAAATGCTGCGTTTAAAGTGTACTTCCGGGGAGGCGTGATTGGCCAGGGTACCAAATACTGCTCCTCTAAAAGGCACAGAAGAAGGAAATGGTAAACAACATCTGAATAACTAGAAAACTATAGAAAGACTTGCCATAAATCAGAATCAAATTGGTAGCAGTATAGTGTAGTGGACAGAATATCAGACTAGAACTCAGGTGACATAGGTTCAAATCTCTGTTCATCCATAGGAACTTACTGTGGTGTGGCACTTGTAAAACTCTCCACCGGAAATACTTTACATACCTTGGAAATTACGATTATTTGATGGTGCATAACACGGTAAAACAGTTGTTAGGGAACTGTCTCAAAGAAGATGGAAATATGTCAACCACTAGAAAGTCATCTAGCTAGCATGTAAAAATCCCTTCCTAGCCTTAAGAGTCAACCAACATGTGACCTGTTTTCCCCAGAAAAGGACCTTGACATAGGGACAGCCTGTGTGAAGCCTTATGAGATATTTGAGTTCACATTCTGAAGTGATGTTCTAGCATCCCTTTCAAGAAGGCACTAAGGCTAAAAAAGTTGCTTCATTTTCCCACTATCTTTACCCTACCCCTACCCTTATATGCCATGAAGAGGCACAATTTAAGAAGCAACAGAAGGGGAAAAAATCTGGATGGATACAGAGGAGGGCAGGGTCTCTGCAAAGTCAAACACATAAGAAAATAAGCATAGATCTAGGATCCTACTTTTACAAATTCAACTGTATAAAAGTTAAAACGTGCACAAACGTCCCTTTGTCTTTTATTTACCAATTTTACTAAACCCTTATTTAAACCCTTTTATCTCTTCTTTTGGCTACTGCAATGTGTTATTCATCAAAATTCCTGTCACTCAACTTAAGCCTATTATTTGTTCCTAATTCTTTTAATTTAATTTTACTTTTGTTTACATTTTAATCATATAAAATTGCATTGTGCTTTCCTTTGTTGTTTTTCTCCATTGCTCCAATCATGAGGTCTTTTTTTTTACAAGCCTCTAATCCCTTTATGATCTTCCGACTTTCTATTTATCTTTGTTGCTTTCTCTTTCATTTGCCTTCCCAAACTGGTGCTTTCCATATGCTAGTTAGGGGAGTTTCTTTTGTACATCTGTTGGTGTCCATTTCCCTCTGTGTGTCCCTTACATAATAAAGTTTAAACTCATTACACCTCTATTTCCTTATGTCATCTTTTGCTTTTCATGTGGAATCTTTTCCCTTCAATTTCCAAAGAAGTTAGCCTATCTCAGCTACTGCCAAAAGTAAAGGTGAAAAAGAGAAGGAAAAAAAACCACAATTGCCAAGTCTAATTGGCTTATCACCATGGTTAGGATGTACTAATTAACAACTTAATAGTAGAATGGTACCGTTGATTGGTACTATTGTCACGTTGTCTATTTGTATCTGTATCCTCATCTGGACATGAACCTCAACCCTTTGGAACAGACATAGGGGACCAGTACTTGAATTCCTTGCAACTGAAGAAGTGGATTTTGATCCATAAAGCTCACTCACACTGAAATAAATCTGCTAGGCTTTAGTAAATTACAATATTCTGCCTTTCTTTTCTTTTTTCCTTTCTTTTCCTTTAAATATTTTATTGATTTCCTCCTTGTCTTACTTGAATAAATTATTTAAGCTATTTTTCCATTGCATTTCCTGCTAACTATACTCTTTGACTTTTAAAATTTGTTCCTGCCCAATTAGTACTTTTATCTTTTGTCCTCTCTCGGCTAGCACAATTATTTCCCTCTTTTATAAAAATCCTTTCATCTCTTTTCTTTTCTAAATTGTAAGCATAGAGGCAGATACTTACTCCTCCATTCCTATTTCCGTATAGCACCTAGTGTATTTTAAATACTTCTATAAATAATAATGATGGTGTTGCACAGGGAAAGGTTGAGTATATCTGTCAACTTACAAAAATATTAGTAAAAGCTTGAATGAACTCTAGTACTGTACAATGTCAGTTAACAAATTACCTATACTGCAAGATCCAAAATGCATCTTATATATCTGGTCATATGTTTGACAGTGGACGCTGTCTGCATTCTTATGTTTAGCATTTTCCAAAACCCCAGAGTGAAAGACAAATTGTATTAGTAATGTTAGGATCCCAACACCATTAGTTACCAAATAAAGTAATAGAGATGGGCACGAAATGAACAATTTTTCATTTCCATTTTCATTTTTTCATTTCGTTATGCAATGAAACGACAACCAAATTTTGTCTCCAAAATGAAACGAAACAAACAGAAACACCGGAAATTTTGTCGTGTGTTTCGTTTTTGTTACTGCAATACAGTGAACTGCTTTAAATGCTAAAAATATCACAAAAATTGAAATAAACGGTAACAAAACGGTAACAAAATGAACAAAAATGAAAATGATTTTTTGCAAAAATTCACGAAAAACAGAAACAAACCGAAATGGACCCTCCAAACGACAAACGGCAAACGAAACGTCATTTTTTTGATTCGTGCCCATCTCTATAAAGTAATATATTTTCATACAGGAATTAAACGTATTTCAAATTGACTGTAGTATAACATTTAAGTTATAAAAAACACAAGTAGCTTATAAAGCCTGTACATCCTGCATTCTACATAGTGTAAAATATTCTCTCTCTAAAAAGGGTACATAAAAGGCACAAAGTTGGAGTGACAGAATAGAACAGATGGAAGGCAAGAAGCATTACTTCTGTATCCCCCAATCTCTCCTTTCCTTTGTCAAGTTTTAACTTTTCAATAAAGCCTGGCTTGCATTATGGTGTTGCTGCAGCCACAACTGGCACTGACGGTGACTGAACAAGTAGCTGGCGTGTAATATTCACTGTGAATAATCAGTGAAGTTTAAAAAAAACCAAAGCCATGTTATATGAGTTCCATCACTTTGAAAAAAGGGAAACATTACCACTGAAGTGTTATAGGCTACATAACAATAGACATTCTAATTAATGCTGCATAAAAGTGAAAACTTTGCAGTTAATGTTTCTTCATTCTGCCAGCATAGTGTCACAAGCTGGGTACAGTGTACTGTAAAAAGGTATGATGTATTAAAGTGGTAGACAAGGTAAACTTTATTGAAGGCAACAGTTGAATTAGTATCACCACTTTGTTGCTATTTTTAAACCATGCTTGTTCTTATTTTTTTAAAAGAGAAACTGATATTGCAAGGGAAACTTGAAATAATATTTAGTAAGCCCTGTCATTCTTCATATACAAAAATAAGCATACACCCAAACAAAAACCTTTAGCATATATGGTAATCCAAAATGGCAACATTATAAAGAATTTAGATTTTTATTCAGCTTTATTGTTCAATATGGAATTTAAATGGAGAAATGTGATAAGAACAAAATTACCTCAAGCAAAAAGCTTTTACTTGGTAAAGGATCATATTCTCTCTCTCCTCCAAATGACATGTATATCATTTACCTGTCATTTTTGTGGGGGGAAAACGCAAAAGATGATGTTAGATCTTTATAAGCAGTCTTTTAATTTCCTGGCCATGACTCAGCACTCTGGGTTAACTTGTGTCCTCTTTTCCACCATGTATTACTTTTTTTCAGTTATACAGTACATCTGATTTTGCTGTGCACTCATAGTACAAAATCATTATAGCGCCACAAAGAAGAGGGAGACACATGAGATTACTTTGTATTTGTGCTGGTTTGGTTGATGGCTCCAAAACTGACCAATGATTTGGCACTCCACCCCCTCTGGCAAGCATCCACTTGGGAGGTAGTAACTGGAGGCAGTAGGGCAGGGAAGTCAGGCACTGCCTCTGAACGGGCAGCTGTCAAGGCCAGCCATTAGATCTATCTTTAGTTGGGAACCTCTACTTTAAAGCAGGGGTGGGGAACCTTCGCCCCATCAGATGTTTTGGACTGTAACTCCCAGAAATCTGGGCCTATATGACCAATGATAAAGGAATATGGGTGTTATGGTCCACAATATCTGGAGATCCAAAGGTTTCCACCGTTGCTTTACAGGAAGAAGGTAGGCAAGGCATATTTAAATCTAATCACAAATGTAATGTGTTTTTCATTTTTCGGAACTGCCACCCCTGTTCCCAAGATGAACTCTCTTCAAATGGGAACATACTATGTTTCTTCACTCATCATTACATAAGGGTAGCTGAGACTTTTTTTCTTTAAGTCGTTTTGAAGAAGCTTTGACTAAGGTTGAACATATGTTTTAATGGTGATTTTACAGATAATTCCTAGGAGTCTCTTCTTATTCTTAGATAGGAGTTTATTATTGAGCCTTCCAAGTAATTTGCTTCCCCCATGCACTCTTCTGTAAGTCACCTTGAGTCCCAATACCTTTCCATACCATGTGTGATCCAAAGTATATGTCATTAAATACATAGAAAACACAAAGTGCTGACCTAAACCAATCTCCTCATTGGTTTACTCATTGGTCAAGCCAAATATATATTCTAAAGTCTTTTTTTATTATTTTGGCTACTCCATTCACATTAATTTTGGTGATTTTGTGTACATCCTCTCATGAAGATTGGGGGTGGCTTTTTGTTTCTTTTCAAGAAAGATATGATAGAGAAACAATCCATCGCCATGTTCTTTCCCCAGGGTGGCAACAATTATAAAGATTTCCATAAAATAACTGGACAGATGTGCAACAAATCACTGTAAAAATCTAATGTGAATACACATCACATTGAGATTTACAAGTGTTTCACCAGATATGCTGATATTTTGTACTTTCTGAGGGTGTCCGTATTTCCATTTCTGAAACTAAAGTGAAATGGGAGTGGATCCCCCCCCCAGTTTGTTGCAATTGTACAAATGCATAGGTGGAACATTAATAAGCTTTACACCCTTGTGAGTGATGGGCTTTTAGTGACACTACTAGCCTAATTAACAGACAATTTTAATGTCTATAGAGCAAACCCACATGTAACAATTCTTTATCAACAAAATTAATGGAGTGAAACAAATGAGTATGCATCAGGCACCTGTCACAACTATGCATTCCAACTTAATACTATACACAAACACCCATAGTCAATTTAGCATTAACAGTTTCTTTGACCTTTACTGTTTGGTGATTTTCACATACTCATGAAATCAGTTCCATCAACATCTACCATTAATTCATCTAGTAGTCTGAATGCAAGATAATATGAAATAAGTCACCCATGAATGCCCCTGTTGCTATTCATAGAAAATTAATGATGATATATGATATATCTCATCTCACTGAAAGAATGAAAATAATGCCGCTCTGCTCTGGACTGCTCTTATCTGTGAATGCCGTCGTCAAGCGTTAAGGCGTTCTACCCTATATATTAATGGTCCGGCTCCTGAGACTGGGAAGAGAGATATTCTCAGAAAAGGACTCATCATAACCTCAACAAAGGAACATGTGAAGATATTTGTTGCCACAAGATATATAGCCAGCAATTAATTCCCTAAAAATAATCTAGTTCATGACTGGCTAGATTAATTCAATATTTTTCCTTATCAGATCAGCCGCAGCATCACTCCAGTTAGTGGATAAAAATCCATTTTAGGTATTAAAACAAAAGCTAAGCTACATTTCCAGTTGGTAACCTGGAAGATAGATATTTCAGAAGCTGCTTTTTCTTTAAAAATGCGCAACAATTGGCTCTTAAGTAGTCCAATGAAAGGGGAGAAAACCTTGTAATCCTTGTACACATTTGGAAGGCAAGCATCACAGACATCATTATTAAACCACTGAAAAATTCCAGACACAAACAAGCTTTCAACCCCACCCAATTCTGTATTTCCCATCCTGATGAAAGCCTATATAGGACTGAAAGATAGCTTATGTTTGTGACCCAGATTGGCTACTCAGACTGAATAAGGATGTAACCCTCACAGTGACTTGCTCTTGGGGGGAAAAGTCCCCTTTACGCCTCACAGCAACAGTTTTCTGCTAGAGATGGTCACGAAATGGAAAAAATAGTGTTTTGTTTCCTTTCATTTCCTTAGTATTTTCATTTCATTAATAACAATTTTTCCCAAAAGGAAATGAAACAAAATGAAACTATTTGGAACTCTGCTCAAAACAACAAGGGGATCCAGGTTCCCCGGAACAGAAGGGTGGTAATAGGTCAAGTGCTGACTTCACACTCACCCTTCAGCTACCTGCTGTGTCCTTGCAAGCTGGGATCATCTGACATAGCAGGGGACTGAGAGGGTGAGCAGTGAAATCAGCACTCACCCTGTCAGTCCCCTGCTGTTGTGCCCTTCTCAGCCAGGTAAGGGGTGGGCAGGTGGTGCACCCACTCGATCCTTGCCTGGCTGAGAAGGGCACAGCGGAGCAGGCTTTTGAATTCAGTGCTGCAGGAGCAGCCTCACTGTTGTGGCATGGAATTCAAAACTGTGCTGTGCTGTGCCCTTCTCAGCCAACAAGGGTCGAGTGGGTGCACTAACCATCCACCCCTTGCTTGACTGAGAAGGGACAGTGGATCAGGCTTTTGAATTCCATGCCATAGCAGCGAGGGTGCTCCTGCGGTGTGGAATTCAAAACTTTGCTCTGCTGTTCCTTCTCAGCCAGGCAAGGGTCAAGTGGGTGCACAACCCACCCACCCCTTTCCTGGCTGAGAAGGGACAGCAGAGCATGGTTTTGAATATTCCACTGCCTGCTCCATTCTCCTGTTGTTGCCCTTACCCCCCACCCCCAGGTAGGTTTTTTGACAGCTCAAAAACAGAGAGAAAAAGGAAAAAAAGGAAAAAAGGAAAAAGGAAAAGGAAAAAAGGAAAAAAGAACAGAGCAGGCAGTGGGAAATTCAAAACCCTGCTCTGTTCTTCCATTCTGGTTACTGTCATCCAGAACAAGAGAGCAGAGGAGGGAAATTCACAAATTGTTTCATTTCCACAGTGAAGAATGGTGTTTCATTTCATTTTGTAATGAAACACTGTCTTCTGTTTCATTACATTACGAATCATTTGGTAACCTTACAACACGACAAAAAAGTGTGTTGGTTTTTGTTTTGTGCCCATCTCTATTTTCTGCCTGAGATATTTGTTCTTATAGGAAATCCCATTGAATTTCTCAGAAGTTTTGGAGTCATCCGCCCCACAACACACCCACAAAAGAAGAAACTTCAGAAGTATTACAATTTACACTATGCAGAAAATGTCATCATTCTTATGCAAACTTCCCTGGAAAGTACATTGAGCTAGAAAGACATCAGCAATTTCTTATGCAAAAGAACAGGCAATTAATCAAATTAAAAAGGACCCCCACTCCCAGGGAGCTTATATTCACAGGACCATCTTTCTGATGTGAAGGAAATTCTCAACAATGAGTCTCAGCATGCATTACTTCAAGTATAGTGTCATGTAGATTAGAAGGTAATTATTTCATCTTTGAAGGACAGTGCAGTTTACAAGATGGATTTTATGTTTTATTTTATTGTCCTATTTAAATAAGATGAAGTACTTTTTTACCCAGAGGATCACTGGTGTATGGAATTCCCTGCTGGAAGAAGTGGTGACAGATGTCAGTCAGCCTTGATACCTTTAAGAAAGGATTAGACAAGTTCATGCAGAACAGGGCTATCAATTAGAGGTGGGCACGAAACACAAAACCCATGGTTCGGGTTCATCTGGTTCAGGCCCACCCTTGGTTTGGTTCGGTTCAGGTTTGTACGAATTTTTTTAAAAAAAAATTGTACAAACCCGAGCCAATCCAAGCCAGTTCGGGTCCTTACCGGGCAGCAACGGCAGTGGGGGCAGCCATAGTGGCAGTGAGTGATCCTGGCCCCTGTGGCAGGGACTTTTTGAGGCAGTGGCCCCAAGCCAGTGACTTGGGTTTTTGTTTGTTTGTTTATCAAGCGTCGACTGCACACCCCCTGGGGCTGGGTCAGTGCTGGTTTTATTTTTTATTTATTTTTCTTGAATTTGGAGAGCTGACCCAGCCACCCCTGGGGCCGGGTCAGTGCTCCTTTTTTAATTTTAATTTTTTTTGTTTTTCTTTTTAAAGCACCAAATGAGTGGCCCCTGGGGCTGGGTCAGTGCTCATTTTAAGTTTAATTGTTTTTCTTCCTTTTAAAGCGCCGACCAGGCCAACCCTTTTTATTAATATTTTATTAATATTTTATTTTATTTTATTTTATTTTATTTTAGTACTGTCAACCACGTGGCCCACCTACCGGCTGTAGTGTGGGCCGGTCAGCTTTTCCCCCCCTCCTCCCACCAGCACTACAGCCAGGAGGGCCTGACCAGTCCAGGACCAGTCCAGGTAGGAGACACCGTCGGAACGAAAAATGAACCGAAACGACACAGAAATTTCCATTTTGTTTCATTCCATTTTTCTTAAGAGGGCAGTTTGTTATTCATTTTGTTATGTAACAAAACAAATAATGAATAACAAAATGAACCAAAAGTTCATTTCTTGCCCATCTCTAGTATCAATGGCTATCATTATGGATGCCTAAGGACAACCTCCAGGTTGGAGAGATAGGCAGGATATCTCTGAATGCCATTTGCAGGGAACTGTAAGCCGGTGAAGACATCTGCTTGGGAATATCCTGAACTGAAGCAAATGGTGAGTCCTTGTGTGAGACAGAATGCTGGACTGGATGGGCTGTGGCCTGTTCCAGCAAGGCTGTTCATATGTTATTATGTACTTACGTCTGCCTCTGTAATTCCATTTCCCTACAGAACTGCTGTTTTCAATCCTAATAAGAGTTCTTCATTGTCTCATTGTAATTCAGTGCTGGATGCTATGTTGTCACTATTTACAGAAACACTTCAGAACTCTCACCCTATACATTTTTCTAGGTATGTAAAAAACATTAAAAAGCAAAGTGTAATCACTCTGATCCATCAAAAAGAGATATCTGACAAACTCAATATTTGGACAAGTATTTTAACAGAAACAATTACAAGTTCAAATAACTGTCTTCTCTCTAGTTTCAAAGAATTCTAGCCAATGCAATGAAGAGCTTTTAAGAACTTCTGGTCAGATTGGAGATCAGAGAAAGGAAGAGAGAACATGCACCAAAAGGGTAAAAAAAGAAACATGCCAAACGTTATAGCCATTCAGACTCAGTTTTGCAATTTGAAACCCTAGATTGAATGAATTCCTTTCTGCTGTGAATTATCCTTTGCTTTGAGGAGAAAAAAACCTCTCACCTTGAGTCATAAATGCATCTGCCTTGTGTGTGTCATTTTAAAGGAGAATCAGGTACTATATGTGAGATTTTGGGATTACATTCAAAAATTAACGGACTGCAAACTATTTACTTCAATATTACATGTATATAACATTTTACACATTTCATAACAATACTCTGATATTTTATGTTACTGAAGGTAATCTGAGATACCAATATGCCTTGCTACATCTCCAGTCTCAAATTATGTGGCAACTGAAATCTCTCCAAACTCATATACCCATTAATTAGCAGCAGTAATTTATTGGCAAATTGATTATACATTTCCAAATGTGAGACAGAACTAATGCCTCAAACATCTGCAGAATTTTACCTGGGTCTTTCACTGCTAGATTGAGGTTTGTTGGTATGGCAGCACACTGGGTGACAGATGAATTTAAATAATACTTCACATGGTAGAAAAGAATTGCAGGCAAAAATCACAGAAAAACAAAACAAAACAAAAGGCACAAAACATGTGGCACCTTAAAGACTAACTTTCATATTTTATGTAACATTTTGTGAGCACGTCCACTTCTTCACACATATAGCAGCAGAAAAGAGACAGCAACAATTTTACTGCACAAATCTGCTCCAGTTTAATTTGCATTAAAGTTTCTCATATTAAAGGGGGAATCCTAATTGATCACAAAAGAGAACACCTGTTTCCTTCAGAATTATCAGGGGCCCTGTGCAAGATCCCAATCTAGTAATTGAAAATCACATGTTTTGAAAACACAGACTGTAAATCAACAGAATCTTATTATAAATGTACTATAAAAGAACCTGCCTGCTTCCCAGAGCTCTTGTTATGCTTTAATTTCATGTTTCTCTGTCTCTCCCTCTTCCCACTCCCAGCACTGTAATTAGATAATGAAAAATAGATTGGTTCTTTCATATCATTTTAATAGCAAGCTTGGTACCTTTTTTTATTCCATGGTCAGAGAGAAACGGAATTGCTGACACTGCTTTCCTCATAGACTTTAACATTCAAGGCTGGTTTCACTGTCCACGTATGATACGACCGGCAGCTGCAATGGACAGACACTATGGTTCAAAATGTAGTTTTGATTTCAGGTTATCTTTTTACATGGCCTCCTGTGGATGTTTTTCCCTAGCAAATATCTTGACAACTAGGGGAAAAACATTTAAAAAAACACATCAAATGTTGAATGGAGATGAATCAAATGTTGTTCTTCACTTATTACAATTCCCACCTGAGAAAATGCCTTATTATCATTCTAATTGCGCTACAGATTCAAAAGAACTTGTGCTGAGGTTATACCTTGTTTTTAAGAGAGAAAATTATGAATATGCATATAGGTATGGAGACCTTGAAAGTCCTGTTAAGGTTGCTGCAAGTTACTTCTAACTTGACAGCACACAACACACTATGGGGAGACCTTCATCTTTGTAAGTGTGAAATAGATTTATAATTTTATTGGAAAAATATTATTAAAAAAGAAAATGACTGGCCAGTTACAAATGGTGTTCATATATGCCCAAATCATTTTGAATCTTCAGAATTGGAAATTATTTCCAATGTGTTCTCCTCTTCTTCTGAGCTTTTCTCTATAGCAGGCATGTCCAAACTTCGGCCCTTCGCCCCCCCTGATGTTTTGGACCACAACTGTTCTATAGCAAATTCTGGACAAAACCCAGTACATAAACAGATGAAATGAGTGTACATGTTTAGCCTTCTTCCCAGCAGTCTACATAGCCATGTGTGCACGTTACAATAACACGTTAGCCATGGAGAAATCTACTCCCCACTGCCACTACCAAGATGTAGCTCTCTCTCTCTCTCTCTCTCTCTCTCTCTCTCTCTCTCTCTCTCTCTCTCTCTCTCTCTCTCTCTCTCTCTCTCAGAAAATACTTGACATAAAACACACAATGTTTTAATTGCAAAACAAACCAAGATGTCTTTGGGTTGGAGATCACCTCACAAAAGTTGCCTCCAACCTATTTTGGGAGATTCCATCTCTTCTTCCTTCTCTACAGTCCATCTATTTATGTCAGTAAATACTACTATCCCATTTGAGAGCACTGAACAACAACATTATAATAATGCTCACTAAATTGTTTATATGAAATAATTGATGGTATCTCAACTGGATTAAATATAATGATGCTGTGGAATTTTTAAGTCCCACAAGATTTCATTCCAGCAGACTAGAGTGAGGCAAGAAATGTTCTTATTTCTTTTTAACGTACCTGCAATTTGCATAAAATGCCTCATTGGAAAACTAAGGTCCTTTCTCTTTGAGAAGTAGAGCACACAGATGAAGCACAGAGAGAACAACTGTCCGAGAGGTTTAATGTTTCTAATGCTCAAAAGCCCATGCAACAAAGTCAAAGCAATTTTCTTTGTGAAATTTGCCTTATGTTATGAAATAAATCTTGTGAAAATAATTCTGTACCCCTTCCGGTGTCTGGAGTGTCTTCTCTCACTTAGGAAACATTGACATCCACTCCTTTCATGTGAGGATGGCATCATTGAGGATTTTAAGACATAATCCCATTCAGCAAGGTCCTCTGACCCCTTTGTGTGAACCTGGAAGAAATGACTAAAGTGGCAATGACAAGTAAGTGGAGGCAGAGAAATTTGCTTCCACCAAACAAGTCTCAAACACACCTCAGCCTGGATCCAGCACTATATTTCCTGATTTATTTAGCAAAATCACATTTGTCTGTGCCAATAACAGGCCTCATTTTAGACATAATTAGTAAGAAAGCACAATCTCATTTCCAGTAGAACTTCACTGCTGCCATAGCATTATGTTGGGAAGCTGCTTAGAATGCCAATGGTGTTCTAATTACACAGGGAAATTAAATGTTTCAAATAAAATTAGCACCTTCAAACTTCACTCGTTTCTGGCACTGACATGCAGATTAATTATGTTCATTATTTAAAATGCTCCCACCAAAACTCTACAGCCTTGGATTCTTAATATCTCCGCAAACAAACATCTCACAGGTTCTCTGCCCTGGCCTCTGATTATGCAGATGCCAACGCAAAGTCCTTGGATGTTAGCCAAGCTTTCTAGGCAATGAGACATTAGGTGCCAGAGAACACAGGCGGCCCAGACTGTATGGCAGACTGATCCAACAGTAACCAGGACAGGGCAACATCAACGTTGTTCCCTGACCACAATGCCTCCTGTTGACTAATCCAAAGGCATCACCTTGCAGGGAGGCTTGAAAACCCATGTTTTTAAAAATGCCCTGATAGTTTCCCTTTCAACACATTTTGTCCCCCCCTTTTTTTGTTGCATGTTTCCATCTAGCCTACATGATAATGATACATTGCTTGCTGTGTTGCCATTACCCACTGGTTTGCTCCCTCCTTTCCTTAATAACTATCATCAATGTCTACTGTTTGCTATGGTCATATTTTATTTTTAGCATAGAGTGCCGACTGAACATGAGATGTGTCTGTTAATGCAGAGAATAACAAGAGAAGAATGGAGACAAAGCCCCACAGGTGGTGTAGATCACATATCCCTGGGAGCTGATCTTCTTGACCAAGTAGGCAGATAATTTCAGCTGAGAATGTCTTCCAACTCCACATTAAAAAATTAAGCAAGAACAGTTTTCATACATCCATACAAAGGGGAAAAACAGTTACAGTTAAATTGAAAACATTTTCCCTTTCTTCCATTTTTCTCTACTTTTTCACTTGTAAAGATCATATTAAAAAGTGCAAAAGTAGGTTTCTATTTCATAGTCATTGTAGATGAATCCCACTTCCTTCAAAATACAATGGATATTTGATCATCAATAATGTATATTTCTCATCTAAGGAGAAGAGCAGAAGAGAGAAGCAGTAGATTCCCCTTTGAAATGAAGGGGCTTTTTGTTCATATTTTTTCATAGTTTTGCACATTAACTATTTGGGCTTTGTTGTACATGTACCTATACAGCTTTTAAAATAGTACTATAACCAACATACACTACTGTTCACAAATTTCAGCAATTTCAATTCTGAATGCTATTACAAAAATGGCACTTAATGCCTCATCTTTATAATTCACATTTTTTAAAAAAATGGTAAAAAAATATTCTATACTTGTATTAAAACCCTAGACTAAATACTATGTATGCATACTTTTTAAATATATTTCATTATGCCTTGATTAGATAGTTGAAGTTTTTTTAATGGACAACCAGCTTGTGCCTTAATTAGCCTTCTATCCTTCCAAGGTTGGATAAATGAGCACCCAGCTCACTGGAGAGGGGGCAAGGTGTAGACTGCATAATTAGAATTGTAGGCTACCCAGAGAGTGCCTTAAGCCTTATGGGACAATATATGAGCAGCAGCACACCTCTTTTTAAGTTGAGGTTTCTGGCACCTAAAATGCTGCCATAAAGGTCTGAGGTATCAAGAGAAGGATTTGGGATAAAATAGGAAAGAATGAGAAAGACCATGCCTTTCCTAAAATCACAGGTGCATTAGCTGCCTCACAGGAATAAGAGGAAAAGACCTAGGAAATAGAAGCTGTCAAGTAAATGACTTAGCAATTAAAAAACAAAATGAGAACTCCATGGGGGAGGGCAGTGACTTCAATGTTTTCACATCCACTTGTACTTGCCAGACAAAATCTGAATTAAGCATTGGGGCAGTCCACAAGGATACCAGGGGCTTATTTATTTGTGGCATTCATATGCAGCTTGTCATGTTACTATTTCCAATCATTGTTCAAAAATAAAAATATATAAAAACAATAAACTCATCTTGATGACTGAGACTCTTCACAGATATATAAAAACAATGTAAAATGCAATATACAATCATAATAAAAGATATATCAACGACCAACAGTGACAGGCCAGAATACTATGAGTATTCTGTAAGGTTTGTGTAACATTCCAACTAGACAAAGTCCTAGAGTGGATATGAGTTGTGCAATTAGGCATGAAATCATACGCACAAACCAGATGTGTCCCAGTACCTCACTGATAGACCACATCTAGTTGCAGCATGCTATGCCAGCATCAAGAAGATTTTGACAACATTGGTTAAAAAAATTGAATGCAGCAAATTAGCATTACAAGCTTCTAAGTACCAAGATAAAGAGCTTGAAACACATGTCTGCTCTAGACATGGGCATGAAATGAAAAATGAAACACTGTTTCATCATTTTGTTACCTAACGAAATGGTAGGATGCGTTTTGTTACATTTCATCATGAAACACCATTTTCTCTATATATAATGAAATGATTTGTCCTAGGAAAGCCCCCCAAATTTGTAAAGGTTTGGGGATCAAGGAGACATAAAAATCCTTGATTTTCGAAGGGCAAACTTCCCTCAGATGAGGAAACTAGTTAGAAAGAAATTGAAGGGGAAGGTTGGAAGAATCCAATCTCTTCAGAGTGCATGGAACCTGTTTAAAACAACGGTAACAGAGGCCCAGCACAAGTGCATACCACAAAGAAAGAAGAGCTCATTTAAGTCCAAGAGGACACCAGCATGGTTAACGAGTGGAGTTAGAGAGGCTCTAAAGCACAAGGACAGGTCTTTCTGTAAATGGAAATCCTCCCCAAATGAGGAAAATAAAAAGGAACACAAACTCTGGCAAAAGAAATGTAAGAAGATGATAAGAGAGGCAAAGAAAGATTTTGAGGAACGCATGGCTAGCAATATAAAGGGTAATAATAAAAGCTTATTTAAATATGTTAGAAGTAGAAAACCTGCCAGAGAACCAGTTGGCCCTCTGGATGGTGAGGGAGGAAAAGGGGAGATTAAGGAGGACTTGGAAATTGCAGAGAAATTAAATGAGTTCTTTGCATCTGTCTTCACGACAGAAGACCTTGAGCAGATTCTGCTGCCTGAATGGCCCCTCTTGACTAAAGAATTAAATCAAATAAAGGTTAAAAGAGAAGATGTTTTAGGACTAATTGATAAATTGAAGATTAACAAGTCCCCGGGCCCAGATGGCATCCACCCAAGGGTTATTAGGGAACTGAGAAATGAAATTGCAGATCTCTTAACGGTAATATGCAACTTGTCTCTTAAAACGGCCACAGTGCCGGGGGACTGGAGGATAGCAGATGTCACACCAATTTTTTAAAAAGGAAGGAGGCGGGACCCGGGAAACTACAGGCCAGTTAGCCTTACATCTGTCCCAGGGAAGATGGTGGAAAGCCTCATCCAAGAGAAAACAAACTTTGCTGAGAGAAAATCAGCATGGCTTCTGCAAGGGTAAGTCTTGTCTGACAAATCTTGTAGAATTTTTTGAAAAGGTCAGCAGGCATGTAGATTTGGGTGAACCGGTGGATATAGTCTATCTGGATTTTCAAGAGGCCTCAACACAGTCCCTCACCAGAGGCTGCTGAGAAAATTGCACAGTCAGGGGATAAGAGGGCAGGTCCTCTTATGGATTGAGAACTGGTTGAGATCCAGGAAACAAAGAGTAGGTGTCAATGGGAAATTTTCACAATGGAGAGAGGTGAAAAGCGGTGTGCCCCAGGGCTCTGTCCTGGGACCGGTGCTTTTCAATCTGTTCATAAATGACCTGGAGACAGGGATAAGCAGGGAGGTGGCCAAGTTTGCAGATGACACAAAACTTTTCCGTGTGGTAAAAACCAGAGAAGATTGTGAAGAGCTCCAGAAGGATCTCTCCAAACTGGGGGAATGGGCTACGAAATGGCAAATGCGTTTTAATGTAGCCAAATGTAAAGTAATGCATATTGGGGCGAAAAATCGAAACTTTATCTATCAACTCATGGGCTCTGAGTTATCCGTGACAGATCAGGAAAGAGATCTTGGTGTATTGGTGGACAGCTCCATGAAGGTGTCTACCCAATGTGTGGAAGTGGTGAAGAAGGCCAATTCCATGCTAGGGATCATCAAAAAGTGGATTGAAAATAAAACAGCGAACATTATAATGCCAATATACAAAACAATAGTAAGTCCGCATCTGGAGTATTGTGTACAATTCTGGTCACCGCATCTCAAGAAAGACATAGTGGAACTGGAAAAGGTGCAGAAGAGAGCGACCAAAATGATTACTGGCCTGGGGCACCTCCCTTATGAGGAAAGGCTAAAACATTTGGGGCTCATTAGTCTGGAAAAAAGGCGCTGAGGGGGGATATGATTGAGACGTACAAAATAATGCAGGGCATGAGTAAAGTGGACAGAGGGAAGCTCTTTTCCCTCTCACAAAATACCAGAACTAGGGGACATGCACTCAAATTGAGGGCTGGGAGAGTAAGAACAGACAAAAGAAAATGTTTTTTCACCCAGCGCTAGAGATGGGCACGACTTGAAAAAAAATTTTTCGAGTTGTCGTTAGTCGGGCCGGTTCCGTTTCGGCTCGTTTCCGTTTTTCGTGAAAATTTGCAAAAATTAGTCGGTTCGTTTTTTCGTTTTTTTGTTGTCGTTAGTACTGGTTTGGGGAGGGGGTAGCGGGCTCCTGGAGGGAGCTGCAGGAGTCAGCCAGAGCCACAAGTGACGGACTGGCAGACTCTTTGCACCCGCTGTGTCTCACGTACTTGCATGTAGTGCAATGCAAGTAGATCTGTCTTAGGGTTAAGACGGATTAGCGCAACGGCTAGGGTTAGGCTAGTTACGGGTGAGGTTAGGGTGAGTATTGGGGTGCACCTCTGGGTGCCTCTCTGACCCACTTAGAAGGACAGTGTACTGGCGTATGGGTTAGGCTTAGGGTTCGGGTTTGGGCTACAATTAGTGGGCTGTTTATGCCCAATTGGCACATCCCAGAAGTCTCTGTGGTCAACCTGGCCAAGTGGCCATGCGATTGGTGGAAAATTTGCATGGTCTACTCCCATGGGCGAGCCCATCATTGCAAATGTGCAGGTGTAATAAAATAAAATAAAATAAAATAAAATAAAATAAAATAAAATAAAATAAAATAAAATAAAATCAACGGAGAGTTTTTTTTTGCAAGAAAAACCCACTGCTGCTACTGTAAAAATTCAAGCATTTAAAATAGCTAATTTCCGCATGTTTCTGTGGTGCTTTGGTGGGGTTTTGGGCAACGATTTCAAAAAAAATATTGCGGTCGCCATTTTGGATCCCCCGCACTGCATGGCAAATGGATGCGCCCTCCCAGCCTGGTACAGTCAGCAAAACCTGGCCATGCGATTGGTGGAATGGCTCCAAAACTTTGCATGGTCCACTCCCATGGGCGAGCCCATCATTGCGAATGCGCAGGTGTAAAAAAATAAAATAAAATAAAATAAAATAAAATCAACGGAGACTTTTTTTGCAAGAAAAACCCACTGCTGCTACTGTAAAAATTCAAGCATTTAAAATAGCTAATTTCCGCATGTTTCTGTGGTGCTTTGGTGGGGTTTTGGGCAACGATTTCAAAAAAAATATTGCGGTCGCCATTTTGGATCCCCCGCACTGCATGGCAAATGGATGCGCCCTCCCAGCCTGGTACCAGCAGCGCAGCAGTAGCAATAGCCAAGGAGAGGGGGGCAGGGAACCCCCCCCCCAAATAAAACACCCTTCTGGCCTGGTAGGTGCCCTCAGACAGTTTTCGCCTTCTTTTAGGGCCGGGAATCGGGTTTTTTTTAAACTTTTAAAAACTTTTTTTCTGTGCCGCTTGGCATTGCGCGATGCAAGTAACGAGCACGACAAATCAGACCAAATTGTTCGTTCGTCGGTTCGAGCTCGAAGTCTGGCGGAGTAATTCCCGTTTCCGTTTTCGTAGAGTAACGGATACGAGTAACGGAAACGGAAACGGGAATACCGCTAAGTCATGCCCATCTCTACCCAGCGCGTTGTCTATGGAACTCCCTGCCACAGGATGTGGTGATGGCATCTGGCTTGGATGCCTTCAAAAGGGGATTGGACAGATTCGTGGAGGAAAAGTCCATCACAGGTTACAAACCATGATGGAGATGTGGAATCTCCAGGCTTAAAACCAGGGTACTTCAAGGGCCAGATGCAGGGGAGTGGTATCAGGAGACAGATATCTAGTCTCATGCGCTTCCAAAAGCATCTGGTGGGGCCACTGTGCGATACAGGAAGCTGGACTAGATGGGCCTTTGGCCTGATCCAGCATGGCTCTTCTTATGCTCTTATGTTCTTATAAGGAGCTCAGTTATGAAGCTCCAAATGGGGTAGCACCATAGGGTAGCAAAGTGTTTTGCATATACAGGTGAAACTCGAAAAATTAGAATATCGTGCAAATGTTCATTTATTTCAGTAAGTTAACTCAAAAGGTGAAACTAATATATGAGATGGACTCATTACATGCTAAGTGATATATGTCAAGTAGAGATGGGCACGATTCAAAAAAATGGTGTTTCGTTTGTCGTTTGTCATTTAGGGGGTCTGTTTCGGTTCGTTTTCATTTTTCGTGAATTTTTTGCAAAAAAATTCATTTTCATTTCATTACGTAACGAAACGAAAAAACGAAAACGAAAATGAAAAATTGCTGTTTCATTAGCATTCATTACAGTTCAATGTATTTGCTGCAACGAAAACGAAATGCACGACAAAATTTCTGTTGTTTCGGTTCATTTTGTTTCATTTTGGAGACAAAATTTGTTTTCCGTTTTGTTACGTAACAAAACGAAAATGAAAAATTGCTCATTTCATGCCCATCTCTAATGTCAAGCCTAACTTATGAAAGTCCCAAATTCACAATGTCAGAAAATTATAATATTCACAATCTCAGAAAATTATGACATGAAAAGGTTCCCTCTTCACAGTAGTGCATCAAGAGCTACCACGCACAGATGGATCCTGGACATGGGCTTCAAGTGTCATATTCCTCTTGTCAAGCCACTCCTGAACAACAAAGATCAGAAGCGTCTTACCTGGGCTACAGGGGGAAAAACTGTCTGTTGTTCAGTGGTCCAAAGTCCTCTTTACTGATGAGAGCACCTTTTGCATCTTATTTGGGATCCAAGGACCCAGAGTCTGAAAGAAGAATGTAGAGGCACACAATGCACAATGCTTGAAGTCCAGTGTGATGTTTCCACAGTCTTTGTTGATTTGGGGAACCATGTTGTCCATTGTGCTTCATTAAGACCACGGTTAACACAGCTGTCTACCAGGAGATTTTGGAGTACTTCATGCTTCCTTCCACAGATGAGCCATATGGGGATGCTGAGTACACATGGATGCTTAGACTTTTCAGAGGTCCAATATTGTTCTATTTACAATCCTTGTGTTATTGATGCCATATAATATTCAAATTTTCTGAGTGTGAATTTGGGGTTTTCATAAGCTGTGCGCCATAATAATCACAACTATAAGATTTGACATATCTCACTTTGCATGTAATGGGTCGATCTCATATACTAGTTTCACCTTTAGAGTTGACTTATTGAAATAAATGAACATTTGCACAATATTCTAATTTTTTTGAGTTTTACCTGTATACCACCCCCTAGCACTTCAAGCACTCCCTGGGTGGTTTACAATTTTATTATGCAGGCTACACATATCAGGAGTAAAAGGATGAATATCCTGCATTTTTCAAGTAAGTACTAAAAGCTACTCTTTCCCAGGGTTCCACAGACTAAATAAAACACCTTTCAAATGTTACTCCTATTTCAAGAGATAACTAATAAAAAGCAATGAAAAAATAAAACATATATGGCTTCTAATTCCCTGCCCAAAAGCACTGATATTGGGAAGCTCAGATCAAACCATATACTACAGTTAGTGAGCAAACTAGTCATTCCTTCCATCTTCCTTTTCCTTGCCATGAC
Organism: Phrynocephalus guinanensis; assembly: GCA_037367245.1. Taxonomy (NCBI): domain Eukaryota; kingdom Metazoa; phylum Chordata; class Lepidosauria; order Squamata; family Agamidae; genus Phrynocephalus; species Phrynocephalus guinanensis. Next base: position 43,713,568 of record CM074735.1, on the reverse strand, counting down.
ATTTTCCCTTATATGGAGATCAGGCAGAGAAATATTGTACATTTTTGCATGGACGTTCTGGGTCTTTCTGAATGGGTAATCAAGTTTCAGGAAGGTTCAGATCCTGATTCACCTTGTGACCTTCAGTCATTCACCTCAAATAATGATTTGTCAAGGGCCAACACATTCCTAAATTATACACCCATATGTGGGTACTGTCAAGATATGTAAAAGTTGATAAAATATATGTTATGTATATTTAACAGATAGTGGAAAGAGAATTGTAAAATGGAGGCAGTTAGATTCTGCAGACTCATGATGTTAATTCACAAGTGTAAGAGATAAGTAATCACAGGCATGTTATGTGATGAAGCACAGGTGAAAGAATTTATAGCATCATGATTGTATCAGATTGCATCAGATTGTAATTAGTGATGACTCACATCTGATGGGTACTGAACTGTATAAAAAGCACTAGCTTTCCATTTGTTAGGTGGGTCTGTTATGGTGAGAACAGAACCCCACACTCTGTTTGTCTGTTGTAAATATTGCTTGGTTGTTATGCTGTATATATTTTTTGATGTATATATGAATATATGAGTTTTTACTCTACCCATTGTCATTGTCTCTTCATAACCTAACTCTGCAATACTTTATATCAATACTGACATTTTATCTGCACGCTACTGCTGCACTGCTCTGTGTCAAGCACAAGTAAATATTATATTTGTTGCTTAAATTCCTGATAGGGTTATGGGCCCAGCTGGATCAGCTGCCTGATGGGTTTTGTTGTACCTGTATAGATAAAGTGTGTGTTGTATAAAGTTGTGTTTTTGCAGAGGAAAAGCGGTTTGGAGTTGGAACGGAGACAAAGAGGAGCTGCAAAGGATTTTTCTCTCTGAGGCTTGGAAGCGAACAGAGGAGATAAGCAGCTGATAAGGGCAAGCCAAGCAAAACAGAGTGTTGTGAATAAAGCGGAGGAGGCTGAAGAAATATTTGCTGAAGGCTGAATGAAGTCAGACATGGATGAAGAAGCTGAATTAAGTGTTGCAGATAACGGCGGAGTCAAGCCGGCACTATCAGCGAAGATGGCAAGTATAAATTTATCTTCAATGCCTCTAATTAAGCTATCTGACAATAATTACCTGAATTGGTGTCTGCGTATGAAGCATTATTTAATTTTCCAAGAGCTGTATCAGTATGTAGAACAAGAGCTGGAAGAAGATTCAGATGAGCAATGTATCAAAGAGGAAGCAAAAGCCTTGGCGATGTTGATGTTATCCTTGGAGGAATCACAGTTTGTTTATGTAAAAGAAGCTAAAACGGCACGTGAAGCATGGTTAGCTTTGAGAACTGCTCACATCAAGGACTCAGCTGGAAGTAAGATATCACTAATGAAGCAGCTTTTCCGGACAAGGCAAAGCCCAGGTGAAACTATTTCTGATCATGTAAGGAAAGTAAATAATATTTTTCAGCAGTTGTCTGAACTGGGCATTCAACATGATGAGGAGTATAAATGTCTTGTGATATTGTCAAGCCTGGATGAGTCCTATTGACAATTTAATAATGGGGATGGAAGCTTTGAAAAGTGATGATTTGTCTGTCTCATATATACAGTCAGGACTGCAGCAGGAGGAACAGAGAAGAGCTAATTCTAAAGTAAATAAGAAGCCTGTTCAAGTTTCTGGAGAGACAATTCAAGTAGTAAGAAAATGCCACAATTGTGGGAGTGACAAACATATTTTGCGTTTCTGTGATAAGGTAAACAAGCGGCAAAAGCAAAAAAGTTGCAGGCACACGCTGGAAGAGTGAAGGTCACCAGCTGTCTGTGATTAATGATAACAATGAACAGGAGGGCTCAAAGCAGGAATTATTTATTGTAGATTCGGGAGCCAGCATTCATTGTATAAACAAGAAATGTTTGTTTGAAAAACTAACTTTGTTTCATTCTAGAACTGTAACATTGGCAGACGGAACTCAGGCAGAAATTTGTGGAGAAGGGAAAATATTTTTTAAACCTCTCAAGTGTGTTTTTGATAAGGTCCTGTACATACCGTCTCTAAAAAATAATTTGTTGAGTGTGCCTATGCTTGTAAAGGAAGGTTTTAATGTACAGTTCAATGAGAGCAGTTGCAAAATTGTAAAAAATGGGAAAACAATTGCAACTGGATGCCTGCAAAACAATTTGTTTGTGATTAGCACAGCAGAGAAATCTTTGAATATGGTTGATAATAAGCCTCTACATGACAAATGCATTCATTTAATACATAGAAGATTGGGGCATCTAGGTTTTGAAAACATTAGAAAAACTCTGCAACATGTGGAACATGGGTCTGTGCAAAGCTGTGATAAGTATTTAGATTGCCATGTTTGCAAAAATACAAAAACTAAGTCTGCTGTATATATTTTTGATGTATATATGAATATATGAGTTTTTACTCTACCCATTGTCATTGTCTCTTCATAACCTAACTCTGCAATACTTTATATCAATACTGACATTTTATCTGCACGCTACTGCTGCACTGCTCTGTGTCAAGCACAAGTAAATATTATATTTGTTGCTTAAATTCCTGATAGGGTTATGGGCCCAGCTGGATCAGCTGCCTGATGGGTTTTGTTGTACCTGTATAGATAAAGTGTGTGTTGTATAAAGTTGTGTTTTTGCAGAGGAAAAGCGGTTTGGAGTTGGAACGGAGACAAAGAGGAGCTGCAAAGGATTTTTCTCTCTGAGGCTTGGAAGCGAACAGAGGAGATAAGCAGCTGATAAGGGCAAGCCAAGCAAAACAGAGTGTTGTGAATAAAGCGGAGGAGGCTGAAGAAATATTTGCTGAAGGCTGAATGAAGTCAGACATGGATGAAGAAGCTGAATTAAGTGTTGCAGATAACGGCGGAGTCAAGCCGGCACTATCAGCGAAGATGGCAAGTATAAATTTATCTTCAATGCCTCTAATTAAGCTATCTGACAATAATTACCTGAATTGGTGTCTGCGTATGAAGCATTATTTAATTTTCCAAGAGCTGTATCAGTATGTAGAACAAGAGCTGGAAGAAGATTCAGATGAGCAATGTACAAAGAGGAAGCAAAAGCCTTGGCGATGTTGATGTTATCCTTGGAGGAATCACAGTTTGTTTATGTAAAAGAAGCTAAAACGGCACGTGAAGCATGGTTAGCTTTGAGAACTGCTCACATCAAGGACTCAGCTGGAAGTAAGATATCACTAATGAAGCAGCTTTTCCGGACAAGGCAAAGCCCAGGTGAAACTATTTCTGATCATGTAAGGAAAGTAAATAATATTTTTCAGCAGTTGTCTGAACTGGGCATTCAACATGATGAGGAGTATAAATGTCTTGTGATATTGTCAAGCCTGGATGAGTCCTATTGACAATTTAATAATGGGGATGGAAGCTTTGAAAAGTGATGATTTGTCTGTCTCATATATACAGTCAGGACTGCAGCAGGAGGAACAGAGAAGAGCTGATTCTAAAGTAAATAAGAAGCCTGTTCAAGTTTCTGGAGAGACAATTCAAGTAGTAAGAAAATGCCACAATTGTGGGAGTGACAAACATATTTTGCGTTTCTGTGATAAGGTAAACAAGCGGCAAAAGCAAAAAAGTTGCAGGCACACGCTGGAAGAGTGAAGGTCACCAGCTGTCTGTGATTAATGATAACAATGAACAGGAGGGCTCAAAGCAGGAATTATTTATTGTAGATTCGGGAGCCAGCATTCATTGTATAAACAAGAAATGTTTGTTTGAAAAACTAACTTTGTTTCATTCTAGAACTGTAACATTGGCAGACGGAACTCAGGCAGAAATTTGTGGAGAAGGGAAAATATTTTTTAAACCTCTCAAGTGTGTTTTTGATAAGGTCCTGTACATACCGTCTCTAAAAAATAATTTGTTGAGTGTGCCTATGCTTGTAAAGGAAGGTTTTAATGTACAGTTCAATGAGAGCAGTTGCAAAATTGTAAAAAATGGGAAAACAATTGCAACTGTATGCCTGCAAAACAATTTGTTTGTGATTAGCACAGCAGAGAAATCTTTGAATATGGTTGATAATAAGCCTCTACATGACAAATGCATTCATTTAATACATAGAAGATTGGGGCATCTAGGTTTTGAAAACATTAGAAAAACTCTGCAACATGTGGAACATGGGTCTGTGCAAAGCTGTGATAAGTATTTAGATTGCCATGTTTGCAAAAATACAAAAACTAAGTCTGCTGTATATATTTTTGATGTATATATGAATATATGAGTTTTTACTCTACCCATTGTCATTGTCTCTTCATAACCTAACTCTGCAATACTTTATATCAATACTGACATTTTATCTGCACGCTACTGCTGCACTGCTCTGTGTCAAGCACAAGTAAATATTATATTTGTTGCTTAAATTCCTGATAGGTACGCATACACACATGTCCCTCTAAAATGAGTGTTCAGATCTGATTGCACCTATTATTGTTGTCAACATTTCTCTAAAAGTGTGTATAACACCTGAAAAATGTCATTTAAAGAATTGTATTAAATCATGTTCATGCTATATATTAAAAGTGTAGGAAATATAAACCAAAATTCCTGTTCAACTTTGGAGGCATTTAATTATAATTGCCCACTTTCCTTCAGGATGAATATATCAAAAAGATTCAGAAGGGAATTTTCTTCTTACAAGAAGCAAAGCGAAACCCTTATATCTCATGTCATCCTGCTGACCCCATAGTAGAGATGGGCACAAAATGAACAATTTTTCGTTTCCATTTTCGTTTTTTCATTTCGTTACACAACAAACTGACAAACGAATTTTGTCTCCAAAATGAAACGAAACGAACAGAAACACTGGAAATTTTGTCGTGTGTTTTGTTTCCGTTACTGCAATACAGTGAACTGCTTTAAATGCTAAAAAAAATCACAAAAATTGAAATAAATGGTAACAAAACGGTAACGAAACAAACGAAAACAAAAAATGAATTTTTTGCAAAAATTCACGAAAAATGGAAACGAACCGAAACGGACCCTCCAAACGACAAACGACAAACAAAACATCATTTTTTTTGATTCGTGCCCATCTCTACCACATAGTACTCACACTCTGTTATAATGGAAATTCAATTCCTCTTGGAACTCTACTTCCCATTCCAGTTATCTTTGCTTTATGAAAACTTGGCAGTATATCAGATTTTAAATAGAAAATTCATTTCATTGAAAGAAACAATGTCCCTTTTTTGCCTGCTGCCTGGACATTAAAAGAAAAGGAGGTGACATTTTATTTTATTTTATTGCTCTTTCCTTTTGTAAAAAGAGCTGTAATAACTCAAGTCAGGAAGTAAATATAAATGCAAGTTAAAATAATTTTGCTCTGCACCCAAATTTCTGAATACAGATTAATTATACATGTGTGGAAAATTTTACTTCATTTTAGTATCTTCATGGGACTCTACCATTGCTATCTTCTATCCTAAAGTCTTGCCTCCTGGTTTATCCTTTACCCTAAGGGTCAAACTAGGCATATATTGAGCATTTATTTAGAACAGGGTATTTCTTCAAGTGATGGTAAGCATTCATTTTTCATATCAAATCCATTTTATCCTACGGATCTCCTAAATATGTAGGAAACATGTAGGAATGTCTGGGCTGATGTTCTTTTCCAGGTGTTTTTTTCTGACTTTCCATAAATGTTGATCCCTCAAAGGCGACAACTGGTTCCTGGTTCTCATCTCACAATTCAATTTGAACTGCTTCCCCAAATATGGCATCTCAAATGTTTTGCATCCTATTAGTTTGAAGCATTTTAAGGACTCTTTTTCCTTTGGTAAATGTGTACACTCCCAACACTATCTTGCAGAGCTGGGTCAAATCCCCCCTAGAGGATTTACTTCATTATCACATGGCATCATTTTTCCAGTTTGAGGATAACTTTTTTCCAGTTTGCGGCATCAACTTTGAACACATATTTAAGTATCATGTGACAAGTTTACAAAAAATAGGAGGACCTTTTCCTCCATCATCTCAGTATTATGATGACTGAATGAATAGACAATCAACTTGTGGACCTATGCAAGACTTCAGTGGCCTAACCCATATGGACAACAGTCTTTTTCAGTGACAGGTGTCCCTTTGTGTAAGTCAGAGAGATAGAAATTAATATTAACATATTTAATCTCTACAAAGACAGGGCAGATAGCTTATTTCAAACTAGTATATACTTTGTGTTTAGATGAAAATCAAGAAAAAGATTGAAAGTGAAAGCCTGCTGAATGACAGAAATGATTTATCTTCTCTAGATTTAAGCTTCAGCTCTTCTTTGCCCTGTGGTTGTTTCATGGGACAATTTAGATAACACCCTCAGACTAAAAAATATGTGTGATTAAAAACACGGGGGGGGGGGAGAACAAGGTGAAATATTTTGCTTGCTTTCTCTGTGAAATGGCATTCTGAAATTGGGCCAAATATTACAAAATAATATAAAATCATAAAATTAGAATAGAATGGTAGTATTATACTTTGTTTGAAAGATTCAGCAATTGTTTTACATGAAACAGAAGATGTGTAAGACTGCACAATGAAATTATATTAATAGAACATTAATAGCTCTTTAACTTGTTGAATGTTATCTTGTCAGCTTTTATGATTTCAAAGTCACCTCTGGCTTGAAGTACCAAGATATTAGACAATTTGGCTTTTCAATCACCTAGAAGTAATTTCATCGGTGTTAAAAGGGAGTGTTCTTCTGTTACCCACACCCAAACTGAGAACTGCCTGCTCCCAACACCTCTACAGATCCCATGCACTAGCTTTAAGTTGCACTGGGCCAAATATATTCTGCTTCTTTCCTGCCTACCCCCATGAAATTAAAGGATCTGAAATGAATGGTATCAACATTTTGATAGTGACGGTAAGAATCTAGTAATTTTTATGGATGGCTAATTTGCTCCTGATGGCAGAGGCCGCCCCCATTAAAAAAAAAAAACTTGTATCATCTAATATTTACTTCAGCACAGCTCACCCACTGATCTGCTCAGGGCTTTCTTGTTGCATATTTAAAGGATGGTGCAATGCTGTACAGGCACACGTGTACTGACTGTGTAGCTCATGTACTAGTCTAGAGATCTCTATTTCTGTTTAATTTATCATGGGTTTTCCCAACAGTGCTGCCTGACGAAAATGCGAGAAAGAAAGGCAGCCCTCTTGCACACACCACAACAAGGAAACACCCAGAAGAAGGGTAACAGGATGGAATATGTGATTTCTCCACAGAATTTCACAGAGCAATGCTACATTGGCACACAATATTGTCTACAGGCATGTCCAAACTTTGGCCTTCCACAGTCCTTTATCATTGGCAATCTTAAGCTTAGAATTCTGGGAGCTGTGGTCCAAAACATCAGGAGGGCCAAAGTTTGGACATGCCTGGTCTACACTGACACAGGGCCATCTTGAGGAATGTAAGGGGCAGACATTGCCCCCAACTTAGCTGTCATTTACAGAAAAGAGAAAATGAGGTTTCACTGCTTGTACCATCACTAGTGGGCAAGTCCTCACTATGTAAATGAGAATTCCTTCTTTTCCATGGGGAGGTCACACAAATGTCTCCACAAAGTCTTTTTTTTTTCTTTTTTCTTTTTCTTTTCCTTTTCCTTTTTCTTTGGTTGAGAAAATGAGAGGATTTCCCCCCTAGCGTTGGTCAATGTTTTTCTTTACCATCAGTTTCAAGGCCTTTTCAAGAACTGCCTTAACTTAAGCAATGAAAAAATGCAAGAACCATTTTTTTATACAAGAGACGGCAAGATATGGATGATTTATGGGCTTAACAAGATATGTATCACAACACAATTTGTATTTTAACATGATTTCTACCACAGCTGTGGAGAGATACCAAAACTGATAAACCCTTCGCTAAATCTATACAGAAAGGAGTGCTTCCCATTTTAAATGAAACAAAAATGTAACTTAACCATTATTAAGGTTTTGCAAAATAACAGTTTTGTTAACTCTGCCTTGGTATCAGTACTGTTTATAAGAATACACCTTAACACTTGTACAAACACATTCCTAAATAGTTTCTAGTCTGGACCATACAAAAATACTGACTGACTTGAGAAATCCCTCAGAAACACCTAACAAATCCCTTTAACAATACATACAAGTTACCGGGGCTGGGGCTGGGGTGAGGAATCAGTATAAAGTGAATTTTCTTAGAGGCAATTTGCATTATTCACTTTATGTAAAGAACAAAACCTATTTTCCCGAAACATACTTTTAAAAAATTAGACATGCATTTTTACCTGAGGCAGCTCCATTTTATTAAGCATAATTTAAAATCATATTTAGTCTTCTAATCCATAATTATTTTGTCCATGCCTTTGGAGAAAGATTTGCTTTATTGTTTACTACAATCTGTTTTGGGTTTACAACTGAGCCTAGGGAACAAAGGAAGAAAATGGACTCCTTTATGAGACTCAGTAAAGGCTTAGACAAAAAAAAAAAGAAAAAAAAGAAAACTAAGATGGAGGAAATGGGTCAGCTTATAACAGAGAAAGAATTCTGTATTTTTTCTTTTCATGTTTGCTTATTTGTTTGTTGATAAATGTTATTATATTCTGCTCCCAAAACTTGGAAGCACACTTGCATAGAGTATGAGCTGGCACTAAATAGCATAATAGATGGACAGAATGAAGAGCAGTGCCAAAGATTTGTGAAAATTTCTGTATTTCAAACTACAAGCAAAGTGTAGATGTTTAAGTTTGCCCTCCATGGGATGGGGAACAGGTTTAATCCTAATGAAAAAACAACCATTAAAAAGACAAATCCTGACATTTTAGTTTTCTAGGGTTTACTACTCAGATGGACATGAAGCAATTTGTACTGTGTTGTGTAAGCTAGATGAAGAGGCAGGGGAGGGATTCCTGCAGAGCAAATTGTGACTGAGCAGCTGCTGAAGGAGGTGGAGAAGGGAAGTCTGTGCTTCTACTAGACTCCATGATGAGGTGGCAAATTACAATAGAATTACCCCTCACTTGTTGGGTGAAATGGGCTTTCATTCACCTTCATTTGTAGGCAAAGGAGGGTTGCAGGATTTTTTTTATTGAATTAAGTGTGGACTACTGTTTCCTCACAAAAAGGGAGGAGAAAAAAAAACCTATACAGATTTTTTCTATTAAAAATGCAATCCATGTTGAAGGAAAGTGAAGGACAGGACAAATATCTATATTCTATATATGACATAGAACAAGTGAAGGCATAAACAAATGTAGCACAGTAACATTCTCATTTTAACATGTGATACCTGAGGTTCTCCTCTTCTACATATAAGCTGGTTGGCCCATTTTATATCTTGCTTGATGCCATGGATTATCATGTAACACATCCATCCTATCTGTCTAAATACTGTCCAGAATACACAGGGCTATACTTTGAAATATTCACAGATTTTTGTTAAGTGAAAACTAATTGCATGGAGTCAGATATCTGTGCTACCTAGCATGCCTTCCTATGCTTTTAAAACTCATAATCAAATAAGCCTACCAGTATATCTGAATAAATGAAGATATTTTTGTTTATAAACAAAGGATTTTTTTCTTGGAAAATCTGAAAGTGTCAAAATTCTCAAAGATAAGTTGTTTTAAAAGAAATCAATTTCATGATCTATATGCCGACAAAACCAATGTGGTGTTTGTAATCATTAATATGTAGACTAACATGCTTGCAATATTGCTTAGCATATACAGTATATCACAAAAGTGAGTAAATCCCTTCACAACAAATGTGGGAGTGAGAGTGATGACACCTGCTTGCCCTTCACACCTGAGATCTTGTGACACAAAAGGGGTATGATGACAGCAAAGAGGAGAAATGGCTACTTGGGCCCAATTTAGACATTGTCACTTAGGGGTGTACTCACTTTTGTTGACAGCGGTTTAGACATTACTGGCTGTGTGCTGTGTCATTTTGAGGGGACAGCATATTTATACTGTTAGACAAGATGTATACTCACTGCTTTACATTGTAGCCAAGTGTCATTTCTTCAGCTTTGTCACACAAAAAGATATACTAAAATGTTTATGAAATGTGAGGGAGTGTACTCACTTCTGTGCTATACTGCAAATTACAGCATGTGGTTTTGTTCATTTAGTTAACACTGAGACAGGAATATAATACTATCTCATGGACTACTACATCTTTCAGCATTTAACATTCATATTCTAGTTGAAAATCAACTGGGACAAAAACCAGACAGATTAGAATGCTGTGTGGAACATACTGATTCCCAGAGTGAAAATGGAACCTCCGAGTTTGTCCTACTTTTTGAAAAGATTTAATACTTTATATTTGTTCGTATTGAAAATGAAGTGGTTTCTATTCTTAGGACTGTTCCTTCACTGTCTCAAATAAGGTATGTTTGTTGGGCCAATGCAACAAATCTGAATCTCTATCTTGAAGATAAAACATAAGCATAATAACCCTGCAAAATGAAGATAGTCAAAGACTTGTGGGATTTGGATATTGGGATGGGGATGCAGTTAGCTGAAGAAAATACTGCAGCAAAATTAAACTGAATATTTTAATATGCAGTAGCAGATAGAAACAGATCACATTAAAAGTGCTGAAAGTAGTAGTTCATTTGGGACCATTTTTTCAATTATTTAAGCATTGTGTAATACCTGGTTTGGATGGAGGCAACTAATTATACATGTTCAGTCTTCCTTCTATTGCTTCTAATATTCTGTTCTGTAGACCTCCTCCACCCCCATTCCTTTCATTTTATCTCTAGCAGTAATAGACCCTTCATTCCTCCTTGCAATAATGGCATTATAGCACCTCAAGCACAAAGTGATTAAGAATCGGTAAGTGGTCGCTTTCTGTACGGGTATCGATCTTAAAATAATTTACTTTGCTAAAGAAATCTGGTGAAACTAGTATATAGTCCATACTGCATGCACTTGAAGAGATGGTAGGTCTTAAATAGGTTCAGTTATTTGTCCGCATGGTATGAAGCCAGTTTGCTCTGACGAGACACAATACTATTTATTAAATCAAATCAGTTTGATGGCAGCAGAGCAAAAAGTTTTGCATCCTTCTTGATCAATGCAATTGCCTGGATTTTCAGAGAGATTGTTTTAGCAATGATATTGCTGGATAACTTAGTGATTTTGTTTGGGAATTCAGTTCTCCTTGACAGGGCTTGCACTTGATGAATCATAGGGTGCCTTCCAGCCCCCCAGTTCTAACATTATAAGATTAAAACTCCTTTGTTTTAAGGAAAAAGAAGGGTTTGAGATGCCTGCAAATGAAAAAAAAGTAATGGAGAACCATTTCCAGTCAGTGTTGATAATGCTGGGCTAGATGGGAAATGGTCTGATTCAATACAGGGCAACTTTCTTTGGTGCTATGATAAAAAACAAAAAACAATTAGAGCTGTACTAGAAAACCAAGTGCTCAGTTAAGATTGTCTTCTGTTAATCTCCTGGTTTTGCTTGCTTGGGCATAATCCCAGCACGGAGGGACGAGATGATTCCCGGAAGACCCTTGACAATCCGATCGAGTACCTAGCTAGAAGGTTTTTCATCTTAAATAGCATGGAAGGTATTACAATTTGATCGAAAGTTAAAAGCAGCCTCTGGTGGTTCCAGTGCACTGGCAGCCGTTCGTATACATAGTGTCATTGTTTGTTTTGATCTCTCATTAGCTTTGCCTTTGGCATAATCGTAAAATCTCCTCAGCTGTAATTAATTAGTGACAATTTGCTGCCACAAGTTACACAGTTTCATCCAGGCAAATGTAAATTGCTGTACGTAATGGATTCTGGCCACTATGCATGGCCAGAATCCCAGTGATGACTATTTAAGATTCATATAACCTGCTGCAGCTCACTGAAGAGTATCAGGGTAAATCTTGGTTACATGCATGGGTCATATGCCCAACTGAAGAACAAAATAAACTGCAATACTTTTTCAATTAATCAAAATTAGCCATGGCAAATTATGCAGACCTTTTGTAAGCATCAATAATATCATATCTACCTGGCTTAATTCAGAGTGTGGGGAGAGCGAAAGCATGAAAGAGAATCATGTTAATGCATGACCAATCTGATTTGCTGATGTCTGGGGCAGAATATCAAATCCAAGAACATTTGGGAAAAGGAAAACATATAGATTTATAAATTTATCACTCGAGTACAATCAGGTCTTACTGTATCTCAGAGGACAGCTTGTCACATCACCTTTTCATTCTGAAAGTCCCATTTTTTTGTATTTCATGCAAACGTACACTAACAAAATTGCCAACAACACTGACAATCTTGAAGGGTCAGCAGGTCACAAAATATTGACAGCAAACAGTAACATTAAAGAGCTTTTGGCGCATCTCTCCTGCTTTCAAACACCAAAATCAAAGGGCGAAAATTCGGTGCACAGTGGTTATGGTTTATCTATTTCTAAAGAACACCTTAATGAAGCAAGGTATCTTCATTCATGACTATGTGGTGTACTGACCATATTATTCAAACCAATATGTTATATTGCACTAGTAAATGAAAAAGCAAACCCATTTAAAAACTGTATAATTTAAAAGCTCTTTGCATACCAACATACCAGAATAGTACAGCCAGCAGCATTATTATTGCTATACTGCTGAGAAGTGTCCTCCTGAAGACTGGCTATTCAGTTTACAGCTCAGCCAAGATTTCTGGCAGGTACTTCTGAGATTATAGTCTTTATTTATATGTCTTCAACTGTTTTTCAGTCTCTAAAAGTTCTGTAATTGTATTCTGTAGCCTTTGAAAATGAGAGCATTGGTACATATAAGCAAAATATATTCAGCACGATATCCGCCTATCTTAGAAAATATGAAAGCCTCTGTGCAAAACAGCTGGTCTTGCAGTTCAAGAGAACTAGCACTTTGAAGCCAGTATTACAGGTTCTTTTCTGTCTTAAGTTGTTAATAAATGGGAAGATTTAATTTACTTCAGAAGGTGAAATTAAAATGAATTAAGTTATCTAGCTAGACATACAGCACACACTGCATGTAAAGCTGTCCAAGATCGTCCTAATAGCAGGATGTTGAACCAACTGAAGCTTCTAAAGGATCTTTTAAAAAACCCCAATACAGATATATTACAGTGCTCTTGCTATATATATCTAGGCTATGTATAGGTAAGACTGAATCTACATTCATCAACTATTAAACCAACTTAAATAGTTAAAAAGCATACCCTCCTTCTCCCTCTCAAGAGGTGAATCATTACTTTTAAGTAGTGGTGGCCTGTGACTTTAGGAGTGCTACAAATCTACTCTGGGTTTTAATATAGACGTTGTACAAGATGTTCAACCCTGTCTTCCACAATAGATTCAGCACCCTGGATAACTCCTGTAAACTAAGACCCAGAATTGATTCATAGCACCCCTGAAAATGGAATCACCAGCCAGTCATCAGTCCTTCAAAAGGAAAAAAAAATGTTCTCAGCAAGGAAATACAGCACACAATTAAATATCATGTTTTTAATTCATTTCTATGCACTACCCCATCAAAAGATATATGTTCTATAAAGTGCAGGTTTTAATACTAAATAGTGCCCTATTATTCGTGTGAAGGCAATCAGAATCCTACCTGGAGAACAGATCGGCTCTCAAGAATGCTGACCAACTTTTGAATAAATCAGCTGGAGATGGCAGAGCTATGATAAAGGATTGTATTAGGTACCTGTCTCGCCTCTTAATAATGGGAAATTTCAATTATCCTGAAATTTGCTGGGAGGCAAATTCTTCCAAACAAGGTCCTTCCCAGAAATTATGGTTTGCATGGCTGATTGTTTTATCTTACAAAAAGTGGAGAAAGAAACTTGAGAATTAGCTGTCCTTGACTTGATTCTAATCAATAGAGAATGAGTTGGTGGAAGAAGTGGCTGTAAGGGGAATTCCAGAGAAAACTGCCATGCTGTACTGGAATTTTGATTTTAAATGACAAAAAAGTTGGGTGTATCTACATGTGCATGCTGGATTTTAGGAAAGCACATTTGAATACATTCAGAACAAGATTCTGTGACAGGAGAACTTATCAAGAAACGAAGCCCAAGATGGGAAGGAGTTTCTCAAAAAGGGCATTCCAAAGCTAGAACTACAAACAATTGCAACAAGAAAGAAGCGTGGAAAGCAGATAGTAAAGGGGAAAAGCATATGGTATCATAAAGAGCTCAGAGGTGACCTGAAAATAAGAAATAAGAAGTGGAAAGAAGGTCAGGCCCCAAAGGAAGACTATAGATAAGTAGCAAAGCATTGCAGGGATGGTGCTGCGAAGACATACAGTGAGAATCAGCAGAGGTTAGCAAAAGATGCTAAAAACAACCAACAACCATTCTTCAAGTACGTACTAAGAAAAGGCAAAGGAATAATGGCTCGGCTACTCGATTGGGATGGGGAAAATGATAAGAGATGATGAAGAAATGGCAGAATTGCTCAATTCTGGCTTTCACTCAGCTATACCCAAGAAGACGATCCATTAGCCTCTAGGCAAATGTGAAGTGGAAGGGAAGGGGAGTGAAGCTTGAGGCTGATAAACAAATTGTCTAGAAATACAGTGGAACTGCCATATCTGCAGGATAAGTGCCCAGAGTTTCGGTTGTCTGCTGCCTAAAAACATTGAATAATCCCACCCACCCCAGAAATATGCATTTCTAATATGTATTGCAACTGGCCACTAGAGGGGGGAGCCTTGAAACCATCCCCCTGTGGATACTGTGGTTCTACTGCAGCCAGCATATCCTTGTAATTGTTGTCTCCACTGCTGGGGAGGAGATCTGTTCCATGTATGTGTGTGCCTCCCCACCCCTAGGTTCTATCACAATGGGTTCTGTCACAATGGGGGGGAACAGTTGTGACAGGTAGGTGGGGTAGGAACCTTATTACTTTGAATGAGTTCAAATCTTCATAGCTGGATGAAGTGCATACAAGGGTATTGAAGGAATGGGCTGAAAAACTCTCAGAAACACAATTATTTCATTGAAGTCATACATAGAGGATGGGTGAAGGGACATATGATTCGAGGAAGGCTAATGCTGTCTCTATCCTCCAAAAAGGGGAAACTTGGGAACTACAGACCAAGCAGCCTGGTATCAAAATTATTCTGGAACAGATTACAGTGGAACCTTGACTTACGTCATTAATCCGTTCCGGAGGTCTAGACTTAAGTCAAACAAACTTTTCCCATAGAACGTAATGGGAAAGTGGATTAATCCGTTCCAGACAATGAAAAAGACCCCCCGAAAACAGCAATTTGACTGTCTAACCAGACAGCAATAATCCATGCTGTACTATAAAAGAAATAAGATAGCATTGTGGGTTTACCCCCTTTCACCACCTCCAGCATGAACCCACCCAAGCACCCATCGTCCTGCCACAGCCAGCCTTGAGGGTGTATGAAAGCCCCACATACCCTTTCTAAGTCCCTGGCCTCCTCTCCCTTCAAGGTTTGCAAGGAGACAGGAGGACCCCCCCAATTCAGAACACACACACACACACACACACACACACACACACACACACTTCCCTCGCCAAGTGGGCCGGGGGTGGTGAGGGGGGCTCCTCTCGCGGCCCAGTTTCCCTGCCTGCTTGGAGAGGGGCGGCGCACACCCCAAGACCCCCTCCTGCCTTCCCTCCGACAGCAAACTGTCCTCTGCACGTGCTGGGACACCCTCAGTAGAAGCAGCAGCAAGAGGAGGGGACAGAAGCGGAGGAGGTGGGGGGCTCTGAGGGATTCCCGAGGCCACCCATCCCAGGGGCCCTCTGCGGTGGCAGCAGTGCCCCCCTGCCCTTCCCCACCAGCCCCCTTGCAGCTGCCAGGCGTCGATTCACCGTTGCGGGTGGGAGGGAAGGGCATGGGAGAGGGGAGCCCCACGCGCCCGGGCAAAGAGCGGCGGCAAGCCTGGGAGGTCGGGGCCAGGAGGGAAGGGGGGAAGCCCGCACGAGTGGCGTGGGGCTTCTCCCAGCTCGCCTGCCTCCCAGGTGCTTTGTGCCGGCAGTGCCGGCAAAGAAAAAAAGTGGGAACCAGGGGATGGGGGGAAGCCCACATGAGTGGCGCGGGACTTCCCCCGGCTTGCTCGCCTCCCGGATCTTCAGCGCCAGCGGCGCAGGCTTCAGAAGAGAGACGGGGGTGGAGGGAAGGCTGTGCAAGCGGCTTCTCCTGGCTCGCCCACCACCCGGGTGCTTTGCGCCTGCAGGCACCGGCAAAGGAAGAGAGGCGGGGGTGGGCAGAGGAAGTGCCAGAGGCGCGCGGCTTCAACTGGGTGTGCCTGCCGCCCATATGCGGTGGCAAAGGGGGAGAGGTGGGGCCCTGGGGAGGATTGGGGTGGGTGAGGAGGTGAAAGTGCACTTTGTAAAGAGGTCTCAGGGAAAAAAAAGGCTTTTGGGGGCCTTTTTTTCCTGGACCTCCGGAACGGATAAGCATAGAAATGTAGCCCAGCCGCCCAATTCCAGGGCCTTACACCGGGGCTCTGAGACATAACTCGGAGCCTGCGGCGCAAGTCAAACAGACCCCTAGTGGACGCAAGTCAAATATGACAAAAGTCAAGCGGGACGTAAGTCAAGGTTCTACTGTATAAAGCAATCACTCTGCAAATGCCTTGAAAACAATGCAATAATAAATAGAAACCAATACAGATTGTCAAGAACATATCCTGTCAGACTAATCTTATCTAATCTTTTCATCAGATAACATCCCCAGCAGAGGGGGAGAATTGCTTTAGATGTACAGTAGCACCCCCTTCACTGATTTGCCACCTGCAGATTCAGTTATCTGTAGTTGGCGAGCAGCGGTTGGTGGGGGTGAAGGATGCCAGGGCCAAAGTTGCTCCACATGGCAAGGCTCTTTGCACTGCTCCAGCGGCATAGCACCACTGCTTTTGCTCCCGGCACCCCAACACCCCTGCTGGGCAGTGCAACAGAGCAGGATAGAGTTGGATCCAGGCCAGAGCCAGCCAGAGCAGCATGCTTTGCACCACCATGAAGCACAATTGGTGTGGCTGCTTCCTCCCCATTGATGCAGCTCAAGCGGCTTCAGAGCTGCTCCGTGGGAGGACTATGCCCATGCACAGTGAGGATGCCTGACTGACCAGAGCTGTGCATGCCTCCCAGGCACCCAGGCAGCATGGTGGGGTGGAGGGAAGCTGGGCCCGGGCCAGAGCCATCCAGCACACCTGTCACTGCCGGGAAGCATGACTGGCATGGCTGTTTCCTCCCCACCAGAGCAGATCAAGACGCACCTTACCTGATCCATGGCAGGCGAATGCCTGCACCCAGATTACAGAAAGCCAGATATCAGTTGAAATCAGGAAAACTAACTGGTAGAACAATATGACAATGGAACCAATAATGTCAGGAGTGCTCCAATACTGGATTCATTCAAAAAAACAAAATACTGTGTAAAATACTTCGATTTGGATCCTAGCACTGAGCAGTGGATTGGACCTCAAGGCCTTACAGGCCCCTCCAACATGTGATATAGTGGTTAAACTGCTTTACTGAATCTCAAACTGTGCTCATGGCTCTGGGTTCAATCCCAGATAGCCAGTTCAAGGTTTCACCAGAAAAAAATAGTAAATTTTTTATTTGTGGTCCATTGTGGTTCAAATCAAAACAAATCACAGTTTTTATTATTTGTGCCCATCCCTAATGCTGGTATATAAAACTAGAATTCCAAGGTCAGTAAAATGAATACCCAGCTTTCTGGGGAGGGGGCAATATGTAACCTGCATAATTAAATTGTAATACTGCCCAGAGACTGTACACTTTCCCTTTTTCTTTCCTCTCCAGCTCTATTATTCTGTGATTCTATGATCCCTCTCCCCTTGAAATGTGATTATCATCCAAAATTATGCACTCCAAAAGCAAGCAAAAGAAAAATGGCAGAAGGGACATTAACAATGTACTTCCACATCAAGTTATTTAACAAACTCCTGGGGGAAGGAAATAGATTATCATAAATAGTGTAATGCCTATAGAACAAATGTAAATAAATCCAAGTATAAAGAAGTGCATATTTCATCACAACACCCTTCATTAACCCTGTTTCAAAATGAATAGTCTTATTTTCCCCAGTGATTGCAACAGATAAAAAGCAAACAAAAAGCTAATGTTCTTGCGGGGGGGGGCATAGTATATAATATGTATTGCATACAACTGAACCCATCTATTAGAATACATTAGAACAGTATAATCAAGTTTTCTCAGATAAGAATTGCTTGTTGCAACTAAAGAAGCCAGTGATGGAGCTTTGTGGTCAAAAGACATGTAAAACTCCCCTGTATTCAGTTCTTAATTGCAATATGACTTACTCACTGAACTAGTGGGACTTTGTAAATGTTGACTTAACATGTTCGATTCATCTGATAGGTCTGATGTAGTTGTGGTTAACAACTGGATGTAGTGCAATGCAGGCATCTTCAAAGTGGCAATGTCCAATAAGTTTTAGAAGAAAATTTCTCTATCATGGGTCATTTGAGCAATGGGTCAATCTCCTCCTTAGAAGGATATCAATTGTCCCCTACTTGTGTGTGAAGATAAGAAATTACAAACTGGTCTGTGAAGATTCTCAGTCATCCAGATGAGTTTATCTAGAAGTTGAGTCATGGCAACTGGGCTTCTTTTCTTGAAAAATTGAAACATTTTGCTCCTCATCCAAACAGCTTCATCAGTCTGAGGAAAGCTAGTTGTGAGTCCTCCATTTTATAGTTCACTTTGACCTCATGTCACCCTGGTCTGAAATATGCTCATAAGATGAACAATGGCTTGAATAGCTCGTTAGGTGGACAATAGTCTCCATAGACCATTAGGTAAACAATGGCCTAAGATGCTGAAACCCATAAAGTTTGGGTCGTTAGCTACTGTTTGATTCCCACCATCCATTACAACACAAATTAGGAATCATCAGGACCCAAAACCACAGAGCGAGAGCATCCCCACCTCCAAAGAAATTAAGAAGAAGGAAGACATGCAGGTGAAGACAGCACGTAACACCTGTGGATATCCAAAGTGGGCCTTCAGCAAAGCAGTGTGTCGACCCAGAAGAACAAGGAATCAGCCTGTGACCCAATGCTGATGGAAGAACCTGGTCATTCCCTACTTGTCTTAAGTGTCTGAGAACCTTAAATGGGTTTTTTGGCAAACACCACATCCCTGTTTATTTCAAACCCACAAACACACCAAGGCAGAGACTCGTTCACCCAAAGGACCCAATACCAAAAAACAAAAGGAGCAATATAGTATATGCAAAGCAGTGAGGAGTATGCAAACCTCTATATTGGAGAAACTAAACAGTCATTAAATAGGAGGCTGGCCCAACACAGGAGGGGCAACAGCTCAGGACCAGAATCAGCAGTACACCTCCACTTGAAGGACAAGGCACTCATTCAAATATGAGGATGTACACATATTAGACAGAGAAGATAGGTGGTTGGAGAGAGGAGTCAGGGAAGCCATTCATGTGAGTACTGAAAATCCCTCTCTCAACCGAGGTGGGGGGTTCAGGCACAGTCTATCTGCTACTTATCAGGCAGTGATTTCAACAATACCTAGACAAATCAAAAATACTTCACACCTCCACCACCAATGCCATAGCTAACAACCCATATCCCCCCCAGCCCGGAGAAAAGAGGCCAAGACACAAAGTTTGGGTAAATTGGGCCACACTTTATTAACTCAGCAACCAACAAACTCAGAAGAAAATGGGAGCCACCTGTAGGGTGAAAGGAGCCACTATCAAATTATGGGCAATCCAGCACGTCCAACCACCTGAGGCTCCCGGCTCTGGGTAATTGCCACCTGTGGGATCCAGCCTCTTTTCCCCCTCCCAGCGTCAAGTCCTCAAGATCTTCAGCGCTGAGAGGTGGGTCGGCTAACACCCATATCAGGTGTCCATTGACTTCTAACATTACCTGCCTGCCGATCCAACCCACCTGTGTGACCAAATCCCAGAAAACCACGCCAAACCCAGTAAATAATGTTAAGACCGGGATGGGCAAAAACATACCTGCTCCTTGTACAGCCAATCAGGGGCAGGTCAAAAATTCTCATTTGGCCCCGTAGCGACCAGTATATCTCACTCTTAATTAAGGGTGGGCAGGTGGGACGCTACTTGCCCGCAGAGGAAGAGTGCATAGTGTGCCGCGGTAGAGCCTTATGGGTTTCAGCAACTTAAGCCAAGGTTTACCTAATGGTGTATTGTCCACCTAACGAGCTTATTCAGGCTATTGTTCATTTTATGAGCCTATTTCAGAGATTGACAGAGGGTCTGACTCCGAAATAGAATCACTGTGGGTTAAACTACCAGGTCCAAAGAGTGATGTGATAGTTGGAGTATTCTATCGTCCACCAGATCAAAAACTTGAGGGGGACCTTGAAATGAGGAGAGAAATCATGGAGGTGGCTAAGAGGGATAGGATAGTAATCATGGGGGACTTTAATTATCCCCACATTGACTGGGCCAATGCGAGCTCTGGGCAAGAAAGAGAAACTGGGTTTCTCGACTTGCTGAATGACTGTGCCTTAGAGCAACTTGTCATGGAGCCCACCCGAGAACAGGCAACTCTAGATCTAATATTGTGTGATACTCAGGACCTCGTCAGGGATGTGAATGTCACTGAGCCTCTGGGGAACAGTGACCATGCTGCAATTACCTTTGCCATGCATGTCGGAGGAAGAGTGTCAACCAAATCAGACATAAAAACCCTTGATTTTCGAAGGGCAAACTTCCCTCAGATGAGGAAACTAGTTAGAGAGAAACTGAAGGGGAGGGTTAGAAGAATCCAATCTCTTCAGTGTGCATGGAGCCTGTTTAAAACAACAATAATAGAGGCCCAGCACAAGTGCATACCACAAAGAAAGAAGAGCTCATTTAAGTCCAAGAGGACACCGGCATGGTTAACGAGTGGAGTTAGAGAGGCTCTAAAGCACAAGGAGAGGTCCTTCTGTAAATGGAAATCCTCCCCAAATGAGGAAAATAAAAAGGAACACAAACTCTGGCAAAAGAAATGTAAAAAGATGATAAGGGAGGCAAAGAAAGACTTTGAGGAACGCATGGCTAGCAATATAAAGGGTAATAATAAAAGCTTCTTTAAATATGTTAGAAGTAGAAAACCTGCCAGAGAACCAATTGGGCCTCTGGATGGTGAGGGAGGAAAAGGGGAGGTTAAGGAGGACTTGGACATTGCAGAGAAATTGAACGAGTTCTTTGCGTCTGTCTTCACGACAGAGGACCTTGAGCGGATTCCGCTGCCTGAGCCGCCCCTCTTGACTAAAGAATTAAATCAAATACAGGTTAAAAGAGAGGAGGTTTTAGGACTAATTGATAAATTGAGGATTAACAAGTCACCGGGCCCAGATGGCATCCACCCAAGGGTTATTAGGGAACTGAGAAATGAAATTGCAGATCTCTTAACGGTTATATGCAACTTTGTCTTATAAAAACGGCCACAGTGCCGGAGGACTGGAGGATAGCAGATGTCACACCAAATTTTTAAAAAAGGAAGGAGGGGGGACCCAGGAAACTACAGGCCGGTTAGCCTTACATCTGTCCCAGGGAAGATGGTGGAAGGCCTCATCCAAGAGAAAATCTTAAAACACATAAAAGAACAAACCTTGCTGAGAGAAAATCAGCATGGCTTCTGTAAGGGTAAATCTTGTCTTACAAACCTTTTAGAATTTTTTGAAAAGGTCAACAGACACGTGGATTTGGGTGAACCGGTGGATATAGTCTATCTGGATTTTCAAAAGGCTTTTGACACAGTCCCTCACCAAAGGCTGCTGAGAAAATTGCATAGTCAGGGGATAAGAGGGCAGGTCCTCTTATGGATTGAGAACTGGTTGAGATCCCGGAAACAAAGAGTAGGTGTCAATGGGAAATTTTCACAATGGAGAGAAGTGAAAAGCGGTGTGCCCCAGGGCTCGGTCCTGGGACCGGTGCTTTTCAATCTGTTCATAAATGACCTGGAGACAGGGATAAACAGTGAGTTGGCCAAGTTTGCCGATGACACAAAACTTTTCCATGTGGTAAAAACCAGAGAAGATTGTGAAGAGCTCCAGAAGGATCTCTCCAAACTGGGGGAGTGGGCTGAGAAATGGCAAATGCGTTTTAATGTAACCAAATGTAAAGTAATGCATATTGGGGCAAAAAATCCAAACTTCATCTATCAACTCATGGGCTCTGAGTTATCCGTGACGGATCAGGAAAGAGATCTTGGTGTGTTGGTGGACAGCTCCATGAAGGTGTCTCCCCAATGTGTGGCAGCAGTGAAGAAGGCCAATTCCATGCTAGGGATTATCAAAAAGGGTCATGAAAATAAAACAGCCAACATTATAATGCCGTTATATAAAAACAATAGTAAGGCCCCACCTGGAGTATTGTGTACAATTCTGGTCACCGCATCTCAAGAAAGACATAGTGGAACTGGAAAAGGTGCAGAAGAGAGCGACTAAAATGATTACTGGGGGCTGGGGCACCTCCCTTATGAAGAAAGGCTAAAACAATTGGGCCTCTTTAGTCTGGAAAAAAGGCGCTTGAGGGGGGACCCATATGATTGAGACATACAAAATAATGCAGGGTATGAGTAAAGTGGATAGAGGGAAGCTCTTCTCCCTCTCTCAAAATACCAGAACTAGGGGACATACACTCAAATTGAGTGCTGGGAGAGTAAGAACTGACAAAAGAAAATATTTTTTCACCCAGCGTGTTGTAAGTCTATGGAACTCCCTGCCACAGGATGTGGTGATGGCATCTGGCCTGGATGCCTTCAAAAGGGGATTGGACAGATTCCTAGAAAAAAAGTCCATCACGGGTTACAAACCATGATGGAGATGTGTAATCTCTAGGCTTTAAACCAGGGTACTTCAAGGGCCAGATGCAGGGGAGTGGTATCAGGAGACAGATATCTAGTCTCATGCGCTCCCAAACGCATCTGGTGGGGCCGCTGTGAGATACAGGAAGCTGGACTAGATGGGCCTTTGGCCTGATCCAGCATGGCTCTTCTTATGTTCTTATGTTCTTATGTTCTTATGTTCTTATGTTCAGACCAGGGTGACATGAGGTCAAAGTGAACTATAAAATGGAGGACTCACAACTAGATTTCCGCAGACTAACAAAGCTATTTGGATGAGCAGTGAAATGTTTCAATCTGTCAAGAAAAGAAGTCCAGCTGCTATGACTCAACTTCTAGATTACAAACATGTTCACCTTGGACTTTGAAAAAAACAATATTTATTTATTTATTTATTTAAATACTTATATCCCGCTCCATCTTCCCGATGGGTACTCTGGGCGGCTAACAACGCAAAAAGCTAAAAAGCTAAAAAGGCTAAAAAGCTAAAAATAGCAAGGCCACCAAACAAGGGCAGCGGAGGGCAAGATGGCAGCAAACGGTTAGGAGCAAAGAAAAAGAAGAGAAACTAACTAATAAGGACACCATATGCTTCTTTGAAGAGGAAGGTCTTCAGAGCCCTCTTAAAGGCGGATTGTATAATATAATTGTATAAGTCACATTTGGAGGAGGGAAATGTAAAAGTTATGAAAACTGCATGTCTTATGCCTAGCTAACATGAAATGAAAAACTTTGGTGGGTTTCTTCATTACGAATTAGACAGCATTTTTACACTTGCATTTGCTGCATGCTTATTGAGAAGGAAAGAAGTTAATTTCCCTTAGACGACTGCAGATACTTTTGCACAAGCTACAAAAATCTTAGTGGTTGGGTGGGAAAAGTACTTGTTCTCTTGTTTTCACTGTGGATATGAGGAATCCCATAAAACTCTAAAATTCCTAATAAGGGTTGTATCTTTCTGTGTCATGGCAGCCTAAACTCAAAAGGAATTAACATTTAGTTTTCAGTTTGCACCAAAGAAACTTAGAAGATAGAACAGATTACAACTGCTTAAAATCCTATTTCATGTAGATGAAGACTGCAATGGTTGTGACCTTTTGTGATATACCTAATTAAATGTCTTTGTAACAAGTATAGCATTATTACTCTTTAAAAGTACCAAACTACAAAAATTCATTTTTCACAAACCAACCTACAATACATACAACAATCAATTACACCACATAACAACACTAAAAAGGCAATAGGGATTAGAAAAAAGGTTTTAAAGTTAATTTATTTTCTGTAACTCAAACTCTAAAACAGAATGCGTACGAACATATACAAGTGCAATCTATACTCTAACTTGAAAACTAATAAACAAAAATTATACATATACTATACCTATAAGTCACCTATAAGATAACAAAATAAAATGCCACCAGTACAACAATACTGAACAAGTCTTGTTTCTTAGGTGGATGAACTATGCATTTTGAAGACCATACCAGCAGAAGCAGTGTCATTTACCTTAAGAGGTAGAATTATTGTGAGATATATTGTAGATGATCCTTTAAGTAATAATATAACAAAATTTTAAAAGATTAAAAAAGTTCAAGACCTAGACTGAGACATGAGATGGCAGGCAGTGTGACTAGAGGTGGGCATAAAACAGAAAACCCATGATTCGGGTTGGTCTGTTTTGGGCCCACCCTTGGTTTGGTTCAGGTTTGGGTTTGTACAAATTTAAAAAACTTCATACGAACCCGAACTGATCCAAACCGGTTCGGGTTGAATTACCAAGCAGCGGTGTCAGTGGTGGTGGCGGTGGAGGGGGTTGATCCTGGCCCTGACGGCAAGGACTTTTTGAGGTGGGGTCGGCGCTGATTCCTTTTTTATTATATTTTTCTTTACTTTAGAGTGCCGACCCAGCCACCCCTGGGGCTGGGTCGATGCTCTTTAAAAAAAAATGGGGGGGGGTAGCACCAACCGTTGCAGCCCCTGGGGCCGTGTTGGCGCAGGTTTTGTTTTTTGTTTTTGTGGGGTTTTTTTTACAGCGCCAACCGCACAGCTCCTGGGGCCAGGTTGGCACTGTTGATTTTTTTAATTGCTTTTGTTTTACAGCACCAGCTGCATGGCTCCTGGGGCCAAGTTGGCACTGATTCTTTTTTTTATTATTTTTTCTTTATTTTAGGACA
Source organism: Phrynocephalus guinanensis (assembly GCA_037367245.1). NCBI lineage: Eukaryota > Metazoa > Chordata > Lepidosauria > Squamata > Agamidae > Phrynocephalus > Phrynocephalus guinanensis. The sequence goes on along the minus strand of CM074735.1, from coordinate 43,688,551 downwards.
CTGACCCAGCCAACCCTGGGGCCAGCTCAGTGCTACTTTTTTAATTTTTTAATTTTTTAAATTTATTTATTTTGGCTTTTAAAAGTCCCCAGTAGGGGCTTTTGAGGTGCTGGCTTGGGGCTAGCACCTCTACACACCTACGTTCTGCCAGGACCAGGAGTACTATGGTGACAAGGACAAGGTAGTAGGGGGGTAATGAAAAATGAATTAAACAAAATGGAAATTTCCATTTTGTTTCATTTTTCTTTGATGGGTTGGTTCGTTATTTGTTTAGTTAGCTAACAAAGTGAATACTGAATAATGAAACAAATTAGAAGTTCATTTCATGCCCATTTCTAAGTGTGACTAATACAGAATCAGTATAACATCATGGTTTGAATTGTTAACTCCTCTCAGTACTCAAGGCCACAGAGTTTTGAGTTTGCTGAAATGTCTTGAAGGCTAAAATGTCTTGAAAGATGTCTCACAAAAACAATGTATATGTGTTCTGTGCTGTTTAGTCAGAACTGACTTATAGTTACCCTAATAGGGCTTTCAAGGTAAATGGGATATTTAAGGAATCATAGTGCCGTATTGTAAGCCATAACGATGGCCCTGTAGGTAGATGGATGGTCCATTGATCATCTATCTATCTATCTATCTATCTATCTATCTATCTATCTATCTATCTATCTATCTATCTATCTATCTATCTATCTATCTATCTATCTATCTATCTATCTAACAAAGTAACTAACTAACTAACTTCCAGTTCCAATCCCCCATAGTTCCCATGGACAAGCAAGGTTTTGAACCCTGGTCTCCTCCTATGAGGGACGTACCTTCAATGAAGAATGATAGAGAAGTGTGCTATCCATTCTTCTGGAAAAGAGTAAAGAGAAAGAGTGGCATGTGACTGTATGAGATGGGCCACCAATAGGTACAGGTGGGGGAGATGGGAGCCCGTGGGTGATGGAGACACAATTTAGCCATGAGACACTGAGGGATTAAGCGTGGAGGGTTTCTGGATGACTGAAGAGCCAGGAGGGGTTGAGGTGAGTAATATAAAATATGTGGAGGAGGGAGGAGAGGAGGGAGAAACCCCAAGGTTCCCTGGAAGAGGGACCCTTCCATGGTTCATGGCAGGGCCAATTCAATGGAACGGGTGGCAGAATGGGCTCACCACCCATGTTGTGGGACCCTTTGCATTGACCCAGCCTCTGGACCCCCCGCATGACTGGGAGAAGTTTCAACAATTCCTTATCCACAGGACCAGTAATCATGGGCCTGGCAAGTTGGACTTATCCATTTGATGTTAAAGTTATGGACGGCTGTGTTGAGACTACCGAAGTTATAGTTCACTCTGTTAGAAACTTCTTCCTGGGTCTGAGGGTGAGGAACTGCCCTCGTCCCCCCCAAACGCCCCTCCCACACACACACACACAAATACTAGTATAGAAAGTTTATTTAGGAAAAATCTGATATATCCAGGTAGGGGACAACTGGCAAAACAGGTAACAAAAAGGATTATCTCGCTCTCTATCTCTTTCTCTCTCCACCTTTTTTTCCTTAAATAACACAGTTCTTTGAAGCTGAAAACATGGATTTTGAGGGGCATAAAACTCTACATAGAAGTTGCTTTTTTAAAATGTGTAGTTTTCTGCTACTCTGCATATTATTCTATTCTGCATCTCATTAGGAAACCTCACAGAATATACAGCACACTACACAAATGTTATATGTAGATTTCTGTTGGCTAATTCACCTGCAGTGCATCTAGATAGATACACAAGAAAGACCCTGAAATTGTTATACATGAGATTTAAAATTAGATTTTAGCCTGTCATAAAATATCTCAAGCTTTCATTTTTAAACACATTTTTAAAACACTGATGTTTTTCAATGTTGTGCTTCAGCTAAGACCATGAAAATCTGTACAAATACAACATGCAACAGAATCATGCATGTAAAAATACACGTACAGTGGACCCTTGTATAACAAACTGTTTGTATAACATAAAATTTGTACAACATAAAAAATATCGGAGATAGGGGAAATTTGCTTGACAGAAACGTCTATGGGGCAAATCTGTAGAACATAAAAATGGGATAACTCTGTTTTCAAAGCATTCCTATGGGAAATTTGTATACTGTAAAGGAAAATTTGCTTAACATAATTTCATTTGGAACGAATTAATTCCTTTATACAAGGTACCCCTGTACTAACATTTAGAATAAAACAGTTATTCTAAACTGTTCCAGAATAAAACAGTTTAATACAGCCTTTGCACTTCAATTACAGCAATAGCAAAAGAAGAAAGAAGAAGAAGAAGAAGAAGAAGAAGAAGAAGAAGAAGAAGAAGAAGAAGAAGAAGAAGAAGAAGAAGAAGAAGAAGAAGAAGAAGAAGAATTTAAAATGTGCTTTGTAAGGTTACTAGCCATGTATCTGGCTTTCCCACTTGACAGAGACTGGACATGATGATCTTCAGAATTCCATCCAGCTCTGCAGATGATGGTGGTGCCAGTGATGATGATTTCACACACACACACACACACACACACACACACACACACACACACACACACACACACACACACACGCTATACCACACGTATTCAGGAACCTGCCAGTGGCTTTGGAAACAGAAGTTACATGAAATACATCTTCATTTACTTCATCTGAAATATGCCTACATCTTTAATTGCTACAAGCAAAGAAATAGTTTGGAAGGTGCTCAATACCTTTGTTACAATAATTCTCTACAAATTACAATATTCAAAGTTGTAAGAGAAGGGCAATTTTTCCCTCCTTCCTCCATTCTCTTTCCCCACATATCAGCACACCTCAGCTGTTTTACATCAAGTTTACGTCATCTCTTTATTTCTGTTCCATCATTACAAAGCCTGAATGTTCTTTTGAGGGGGTCCAAACTTCTCCACATCTCTTTAACAGCCTTTTTTCCCTTCAAGAGTTTATGAATTGAATTAATGCCCACTTTTATTTCATTATCATTGATCTAGAGACAAGCGAGTGCAATCATGGCCCACACAAGAGGATGGGAGGTTTTTCTAGATATTTTAAAAGAAAAAGGGATTTTGACAGCAATTTTAGTTGTTGGCAATTAAAGGTTCTACATATGCGAGTCACTTGGAGACTGGGAGGCATTTGCAGGCACAGAAGATAAATTATATTCAAGTGCAACAGAAAGTAATTATATTTTGCCTTTAACATGGCTCCCTTAAGGTGGTTTTGAAATACTATCTATGCATAAGGAGTGAGTTTGCTGAGTATAGTTGGAGTTTGAGGAGGCCCCACTTATACTAAATGACAAAGTTTTGCTCTGTGAACCCACAAAAAGTGAAAAAGTTCATTTGGACGAAAACCAAGCACACTACAATCTCCAAATCAGTTTAAAATATAAACTTGGTAGTTTATATCCTCCTGGAATGTAGGTCACATTCTTCTTAGTTGTTGACTTCATAGCCATAGTTCAGAATTGCAATTACGGTACGCCTCACTATCTGTGACTTTACTTATAAATTCCATTACCATTAAGTTGTACCATTAAAACATAATTGGTTAAGGTCACACAGGCCACAGCCTCCAGTTCTGGTTTACTGATGAGTTTCCATCTCATGCAATGTTCATTAGAGTATATTCTACTGTATTTTATGCAGTAACAGCATTATCTGAGTACAGCTTTACTGGTCCTTTTAGCCAACATATCACAACTGATGAAAATAGGCACTTCATCATTAGAGTAATTAGAACTAGTTAAAGCTGTGAGTTACTGCATGCTGGATGGTGCATGCTGTAAGCAATGGCCTCAAATGCAACACCCAACTCCTCAGTACAACCAGTAACTTTCATCATATTGGTGTGAACATTTATTTACTTATAAACCCCGTAATGAACCAAGGGCAGCCATGAAGGAGAATTTCAAAGATAAGCCTATCAAAATTCTCTAGTGATATATATTAGAATATGAGCTCCTTTGTTCCAGCTTTTGATAAGCACAATATATGAGGTACAAGTAAGACACTAAACAGGTGGGCCACAGCAGAAAAGAAGCAACAACAAAACACCAACAATACACCATATTTCATCTAACACAGTTTCAAATGTCTTAGATTCAAGAAACCCATTAAGAATATGAGAAGAAATGCACTGCAGCAAATCAGAAGTCTATCTTATCCAGCTTTCTTTCACAAAGGGCCAAAGACTGGAAACCTATTAGCATAACAGGACTAAAACATGTTAGTTATATTCATCTGCTAATTATAAAGATTGGGAACAGCCCGCACACCAGGTTTAACTACACAAATGCACTCCTTGCCATTGCTGAAATGTGGGCCTCTAGGCTCAGGGATGAATCCAATAGTCTACCCAAGATCTGAGTTTTCACGGGGAGTATAACCCTATAATCATAAATTTAATCTCTATTTGTATTCTCAAAGGCTTTCACAGCCGGGATCTTATAGCTGTTGTCAGTTTTCGAGCTGTATGGCTGTGTTCTGGAAGTTTTTCTTCCTCTATTCTTTCTTCCTCTATTGATCACTATTCTTTTACCTTCCTTTCAGTTGACCAGGAGCACCTGTGTCTTATCTGGATTAAATTTTAAATTGCTTGCATTATCCAATCTATTATTGACACTAGGCACTGGTTTAGAATTAAGACAGTTTCTCTTCAGTTAGATGGCAATACTGTTTCTTCTATCACTCCTATGTTGATATAGTTGTATCTCCCTCTACCCTTTATTGTAGGGACCATAGTGCTGCTCAGAGATGGAAACCTGCAGGAGGTCCAAAGGCCAGAGTTCCAGAAGGACAGCGCGTGGCAGCCAAGGGGTAGCCAAAGCCACTCTTTCAGCACACAGTGTTCTGCAGTGTTGGCAGATGTTCTGGGACTCTTTTCCAGAAGGCAGGAATATTGGTACTGCTCAGATAGGACTGGCAGGGTATGCCTTGGGGCTACTGAAGCTGATCGGTTATACAAAGTTGGGATGAGGCCATGGACACATTCAGATAGCATTTTGACTGCTTATTCTAATAACAGTAAAGGTTTATCTTGGGAAAAGTGTTTACCATTTCAGATTCCTTCCCAAGGACCATATCACAGTATTGCAAAGAATCTCAGTGTTTCATCAAATAGTTTCAGAACCACTCTTCTGGAACTTAGCACACACTCTAAATACAAGTTGTTTAAGCAAAATGTGAAACTTTTGACAGCATATACAGTATCTCCAGGAAATTATACAAATCACTTAATATTATTTTATTATTAGACTATTATAACACTTTTAATTGGAAACTAGAGAATACAAATCATTATTATTTTAATCAAGATGAAATTCCACATATTCTGGACAAGTATATTAATGTCCTATCACTTCCCAGACTGTTGTTCCTTAACTGGAAATTTTTATAGTAGCTGCAGTGATCATTTAAAATGAAATTTTAACTATCTAGAGCATAAAGATGAAATGACAACAAGATGTACTTTTCTTACTGAAAGTTGGTCATCTCTGCTCCTTTTTTGTTAAAGTGTGACTACCCTCTCTATTTTGGTTTTGTTGTCATTTGATTTGTAACCTGTATCATGTTTGAAATCAAAGCCAGCATTCACACATGCTGTGATTCTGTTCAGGAATTCACCTTCCTTCCTTCCTTCCTTCCTTCCTTCCTTCCTTCCTTCCTTCCTTCCTGTCTTTGCTACTCTGATGGACAATACATGTGGGTGATAATATGGGAAATAATAAAAATGATAAAATTAATAATGATAGGTGATAAGGAATACAGATGGGCATGAATTGATCCATGCCTCTTCATGCTAAGTCTGCCATGTAGAAACAGAGGGGCTGCACATCCCCTGGTCCCACCCACCCCAACCAGCTGACCCACTCACAGTCTGTGATGCACTGTTGGGGTCCTCCTGCTGTGGTGCTTCAGTCTGGCAGGAGTTCAGGCTGCCCTTCCCCACTTCCTCCAGCAGCCACCATTCAGGCAAGAAATCGGGGCAGGAATTATCCCTGTACAGCTGTTATAGGGGAGTGCACAGCACCTGCAGTGCCATGTGAAAAACTTCATATGTAAGGAATTTTTAAAAATTCATAGGATGACTGGGAGAGTAATAGGATGACAGAGATGACTGGGACATGTTTCCCTGATCCTGAACATGAAACGCTAAAGCTGGCATCACTGAAGCTCCATCAGCAGACACACTCCAGTATCTTTTCAAGAACGCATCACAACTAACAACATGGGGAAAAACTCATTCAAATTATTCTGGTTTACCACAGAGGACAAAAGCCACTCTGGAAGGGAGTGAATCAGTAATCTGAATCAGTAATTTTGTCATGTAGTCAGTAAAAAAAACTCTTCACATTTACTCATTTTATAAATGGACGAAATCTCCTGATATTTGACAACATAGTTGCAACTGTAGTTCTATACACTGGACACAACAGTTACAAATAACAAAATCCCTTGCTTCTAGAAGAAAGTTTCCTTTGTTGATTTATCCATATAACCAGAACAGTATTCAAGAAGAAGGAAAGATACCTTAGAGGAAAAACATACAGTTTATCCATCTATGTGTGGAAACATCTCTACTCATAAAATGGTGTGTGTGTGTGTGTGTGTGTGTGTGTGTGTGTGTGTGTGTGTGTGTGTGTGTGTGTGTGTGTGTGTGTGTGTGTGTGCAGAATGAATTAAACAGGATTTCTCAATTACTAATCAGAGCACATAGTTAGATAAGAAAGTTGAAGTATTTTCAACCCCTTTGCCATAAATGGGATCCTGATACAGATCACATCATTAACTAAAGCACTGCATCACTGATAAAAGCTTGTTGTTGTCCAGTTATTCTAGATACCCAACACTGATGAACCCTAGCTGGCAACTCAACAAAGTCTATAATATTTGGATAATTATTCAACTCATATGTTTGCAACACACAGTCTACAAAACAATGATTACACTTGCAAAAGATGGAGGTGGTCAAGATCTTTATGAAAGCAATGGGAGCTGATGGTACATACAGTACAGGATTAAAGCTACCAACGCTGCTGCACTTGACAGACAACCTTATTTTTTGTGTTCAAAAATCATGCTCAAAATAGTCATTAATGTAGTTTTGTATATATCTTATGTTACCCATATTAACATGCAAATCACAAACTACATTTATGTTAAGTTCACCGCAAAAACATTTTAGTGATTAATTATTTTAATGGACATCTGCTTAATTTAAATGGAACATTTAAAATAGCTTTACCTTCCTTTTGCATATTTTCAGTGCTGAGGTAAATGGATCAGGGGTTGGGAAGGATACCCACAAAGAGGCTGGTAAGTAGGTTATTAATAAGAGAGATGCTTTGCATTCCCTCTTTGATAGCATTGACCTGCATGAAAGCAACAAATGTAACTTCACATGATGGAGCGTGTGGCATTTACTACCTGATTTTCAGCTCTCAAGTGTGATTTTTCACAGAGAAAATAAGCTCAAACATGAGTTTCCATACCAAAGACTGTCAATTTCCCCATGACTTAATTGCCCACAATGAATTGGACAATTTCTCTAGCATTTAAAGACTTCTCTTTACAGGAAATAATTTCAACACAGTAAAAAGCACATTAATTTTATCATGGCCAATAACATTGTTGTTTACAAGGCACAACAACCTCAATAACTAAAATTACAATTGAATCACCATACAAGCAACATTAATATAAGTTGCTAATATTTATAGTATTTTCTGTGTATATGCCACTACTTTTTTTCTAAAATCATGACACAAAAAATTAAGGGGCATCATATACACAGAAATAAGCCTCTCCCAGGGATGTGGGGTGGAGGATAACCCAAACTCACCTTGCTGTTTCCCTCCGTGGTTTGTTATTTTTGCAGGATTGGGCTCTGTCCTTGATTTCTCCTTCACTCCCACCACTCCCACCATCCCATTGTTTCCTTTCATTTCCACATTCTAAACACTCCTCTCCACTTTGGTGGGTTTGTTTTTTGCAGGATTGGGCTCTGTCAGGCTTGAGCAGCCAATTAAGAAATGTGCTCCCAAAAGAAAAGAAAAAGCCATGCATCAGGAATGGGCTACTCAAGCCAGCGACAGATCCTACAAAACACAAACCCACCAAAGCAAACAGGAGTGTTTAGAATGGGGGAAAAGAAAGGAAACAAGTGCATTAGTATTTCACATTGTCAAACACATTGTATATGCTAATAAGATTGTAAGTATTGTTCTCCAGACCTTGAGCAACTATTGACATAGTTGAGGTCAATATTGACTTTTATAGCCCTGGGCAGATTTTTTTTCCTGCTTCAATGTGAGTCAGTACCTAGAACGTTTTCACAACAATGGACTTTGCCTTGAATCAAAGTGAATTTTGGAATATTTCACTGAGAAAGTCCCCCAACCCTGCCACCTCACTGGACTGTATGGTGGGAACTGGAATACATCAAATGGCATAAGATAAGAGCTTGCTATTCTCATGGTGCTTCTTTGTACTCTCTGGAAAGCACCAAACTGTATCTTTGTGGTGAGGATTCTGCAGGTAGCCTCCGTTACAATTCGCTCCAGCATGTGTGTTGTGTCGTTACAGTCGTGACCGACTCTTAGTGACCCCATGTCCATGGAGTTTTCTTGGCAGGAATAATGGAGTGGCTTGCCAGTTCCTACTCCAGGCGCCTACAGCGCCTGGTATTCCCTGATGGTCTCCCATCCAAGTACTAACCAGGGCCAACCCTGCTTAGCTTCCGAAATCAAGCGAGATCGGATGTGCTTACGGCATCTAGGCATACTCTGTTGCAACTTGCAGGAATAATTGTAACTCACAAAGATGCAGCTCTGCTTTTTTTTAAGGGGGTACAAAGAAAAAAATGTTTGGAATAGCAGGTAGGTAAGAGTCCTGCTCTGCCTCCTGTGATTTATGATGCCTAATCACATAATTTAGCCTTTGGAATTCCCACTGAATAATGGGACTAGGATTTCATATTTTTTTTTCTTGAAGGTCCCCTTCTTAATTAAGACTGAACCCAGAATAGTAGTGTCAGATCCATAAGGCTAATGCTCTTGTAAACAATTTGTTCATTTAAGACAGTACACTTCTAAAGAGTAACACAACATTACTCAGATTACAAAGGGCAGAAAAAGAAACAGTTCCCATTCCTCTATTGTAGAAATGCCCAATACATTTCATCTATGTGGCTAATCCAGTTTAAAAATAGAAACAGATTTCTTATTCTTTCTGCTATTTGCCACCTGAACATGAATCACAAGAAAATTTACTCAGATTGGGATTGCAGGCAGATTAGTCAGGCTCATCCAAAAAGAAACTGAAACTGACAAAACTGTTTCATGATTCAAAGCAAAAGTAACAGAAGAGTTGGCTGGATCTCTGTTCTTCCACTACACAGTCTAGCACCACCTTTCAAATTGCAATCAGCTAGAAAACATAATGAGGGATCTCCATTTATCCAACATTTCCATTTATCTTGTGCCCACAGGAAGGACTGTGATAAACACTATTGTATGCCAACTCATTGAGCACACATCATTAGAGATGGGCACGACTTAGCGGTATTCCCGTTTCCGTTTCCGTTACTCGTTTCCGTTACTCTACGGAAACGGTAACGGGAATTACTCTGCCAGAATTCGAGCTCGAACCGACGAACGAACAATTTTGGTCTGATTTGTTGTGCTCGTTCCTTGCATCGCGCAATCGCGCGATGCCACGCGGCACAGAAAAAAAGTTTTTAAAAGTTAAAAAAACCCGGTTCCCGGCCGAAAAGCAGGCGGAAAAATGCCTGCCGTGCCTCAGGGCACCTACCATAGGGGTTGTTTCTGGAGGTCCCCGGCCTCCCCCCCATCCCCCGTCCTAGTGGGCTGCTCTGTGGGACTCGCCGCAGGCTCGCAGCCAGCCAGCAAAAAGCCCAGTCTCGCCGGCCGCCGGCCGCCGCAATTAAAGCGCAAGCAAGCGGCACGGACGGCACAGGAAAAAACTTTTAAACTCTCCCCCCACCCATTCCCGGGCCAAAAAAAGCAGGCGGAAAAATGCCTGCTTGACTAAGGGCGCAGGGCACCTACCGGAGGGGTGGTTTCTGGAGGGGGGGTCCCGCCTCCCCCCCGTCCTGGGCAGCCAGACTCGCGAGTCGCCATCGCCATGCCATGCGGTGCGGGCGGGGGATCCAAAATGGGGCGGCGAACGCAATATTGTTTTTGAAATCGTGGTCCAAAAACACACAAGCACAACAGAAACACGCGAAAATTTATAAACTGCCAGATTTTTCACAGTAGCAGTGGGTTTTTTCTTGCAACAAAATGTCTCTCCTCTCCTCCTCTGTCCTCCATTGATTTTATTTTATTTTATTTTATTTACACCTGCACAGTGCGCAATGATGGGCTGGCCGAGTGGCCAGCCATGTGGGAGTGGACAACCATGCAAATTTTTGGAGCCATCCCACCAGTCGCATGGCCACTTGGCCATGGAGACTTCTGGGATGTGCCAAAAAGCCCCCTAAAACCTGCCCTAGCCCTAACCCTAACCCTTGACTCCGTACCCATACGTCACAGACTGTCTTCTTAGTGGGTCAGAGAGAGGCACCCAGAGGTGCAACCCACTAGCCCACCGTAACCTTACCCGTCACTAGCCTAACCCTAGCCATTGCACTAAGCCACCTTAAAGCCAGATCTACTTGCTTGCATTGCACTACACGCAGCAAGTACAATTCCCTTCTGTGTGAGACATGGTGGTGCGGGAGCCTTGTGCAGGGAAGGCATGACGCTATCACTCTCACACTGGTCTCACTGTCTGCACATTATGTTATGCAATATCCATATGGCTATTGAATAGCATTTTGCAGCAGCAGCAGGTGAGGAGGGGAGACCCCCATGTAGAGGGGTCTCTCTTGGAGCCTGCTTCCCCTTCCTAGTGGCAGGAGGCACCCACGGGTGCCTCCAGGAGCCCACTTTCCCTTTATAGCGGGCCAGAGGAGGCACCCACCCTACAGAGGTGCCTCCAGGAGCCCGCTCCCCCCCAAAAAAACCAGTACTAATGAAAACGAAAAAAAAACGAAAAAACGAACCGACTAATTTTTGCAAATTTTCGCGAAAAACGGAGATGACCCGAAACAGAACCGGCCCGACTAACGACAACTCGAAAAAAAAAATTTTCAAGTCGTGCCCATCTCTACACATCATTGAACATTGGGATATAAGATTTTTCCTGATTCAATGTTTACTGCTGGGTGCACATCTCAAGTTCTACATTCATTAATACAAAAATATATACAAGTATAACTATTTCTTTGTATGAAACATATCTACATTTTGATTACCCCCCAACGAAGTGTTTGGTTGAGTGACGTCCTGTTGTTGTTTTATAGAAGCTGATGTTTTGATTGGTTATTTGTCCTTATCAAAGGGTAGTAGGGGTTGTACATATTCCTGAACCTTATGTTTTTATCATACTGTGTGCCACACCTGACAGCATATGTGCCAGGGCAGTCAATGCTCTTCCACCTCCTGAGATAGAAAGCAAACCTTTGCTCCTCGTTATGTCTGAAGGCAGCAAGTGTTGGCCTGCACCCTCAAAGATGGTCCAGCAGCAAATGCTGGACTGCATTCTCAAATCAGTCTAGTTCCAAAAGGAGTGGTCACTACACTCTGTGGTTCAAGCCAAAAGTATCCTGGAAGTGATATGTCACCTGACCCCAAGGAAACAAGCACAGCAGGTCAAATGGTCATCGTTATGAATAGTTCCAAATAGTCTTGGCAAGGCAGGGTCTAGTAATGCATGAGAGCCAGCTTTATAATTTATCTCCCAGAAAGCTAATTGTCCAAGCTCACATAATTTATATTTTTCATTATACATCTCCCTGTTCCAAATCAGCTATCAAACAGCATTTAAAAGGCTTGCATAGCTTTTCATTTGATTCCTTCTAGTTTCGCAGGGCAAACGGGCTTCATTATCTGCTGGGCTCTCTTCATTCTCTTCATTAGCTTACTACAATCTAAACCAAAAATATTTACTATGGCATAAAGTACATATATGCTAAACATCATACTTTCAACCCAAAGTGTTGACTTTCAGGTTTAACTACTCTGCTGATATGTTTTAGTATTCCACAACTCATTTTGGGGCTTGCAGATACTGTAGCTCCTCTTTCCCCACTTAATACCCTTCCAGCAGTGGAGCCTATGAAAGCTTACACAATACGAGTATACTGTGGTACCTTGTATAAAAGAATTAATTCGTTCCAAATGAAATTATGTTAAGCAAATTTTCCTTTATACAAATTTTCCATAGGAATACATTGAAAACAGAGTGATCCCATTTTTATGTTGTACAGATTCACCCCATAGGCAAATTTCCCCTATCTCCGGAATTTTTATGTTGTACAAATTTTATGTTATACAAACCATTTTGCTTCATACTATTCAAATAAAGTTTTGCCAGCGAAGAGCTTTTCCTTTAACTTTCCTAGACTTAACAAGTCAGCAATACAGTTTTGTCAGGTCCAATTCTAGGTGTGACAGGACCAATAAATATGGAGAACTAGGTCTGTCACTAAAATGAGCTGACTATGCATTTTCAATGCCTTTCAATGTACTGTTCTCAGGTGTCTTCCTGACAGATGTTGGTCATAATATAGCAAAGCTGTTCCGCTGAATTGCATAGTGTTGCACAAAAATACTGTATATAGTCAAATTGTACACCAGTTGAATCATATAAAAATATTTCTGAAGACATTATGTTCACCAATTCTTAATTAAGAGCAAATATTGTACCACATTCACCTGTCAAACTGTGCATCTGTCTTGTTACATGCATTGCTAATACTAAAGTTTGCATGATATTTCTTCCTACACCCATACCTCTTTTATTATCAAGGATAACTAAATATGAAACATGTCTCTAAGAAACTTCATTCAGAGCCACAGGCAATGATGAGCACATGTATGGGGACATTTAAGAATAGAGGCTCATGTCTGTGCAATGCTAATTTGGCTGTGAGATTCTCGGCGCGGTGATGTCATCAACAAGCATAAAACTTTCCCCTCCCTACTGCTGACAGCAGACTCTCATGCCTGATGATTACGAATTCATTTAGTCCAATGTTTGACTACAGTGGAATTAAGTGGCTTTACAGGTTTTGTATCAAAAACCTTTTCCAGTTGTATCTGAAGGTGACAGGAATTAAATTTAGGATCTTCTGCATAAAAACACTGAGCTATGCTTCCTTTACCTAAGGAAGATAGTAAGAAGTGCAGCTTCATATTCCGATTTTTTTAAAATTTAATATCTAAGTGCACCTATGGACTTTTCACCGTCTTGATAGAAGTACAGTAATACCTCGGATAACGAATGCCCCTGATAATGAATTTTTCAGATAATGAATTGCAATTTCCAGGTATAGGTCTGTCTCGGATAATGAATTTTCTCTATGGGCTGCCTCGGATAATGAATTTTCTCTATGGACTGCCTCGGATAACGAATTTCCAGCATGCATCGGTAAAAAAGAGTTATCCTGGGTGGCACTGCATCTGTACCTTTAAATTGCACTTTATAAAGAGTTTTGAGCAAAAAAACAGGTATCTGTGTCATTTTCCTAGGCTCTGAAAAAGATTAATTGGTTCCCCATTCATTCCTATGGGAAACCGTGTTTCGGATAATGAATTTTTTTGGATAATGAATTGCCTCGGAGAACGAATTAAATTCGTTATCCGAGGTACCACTGTATAGAAAAAAAACATGTCAACTGTCATTCACTCTGCATTTTCACACTGGCTTGATCCTTAAAATCAAATGATGACTAATTAATTGCAATTGGTCTACAACTGATGGAATGTCAAGCTGACTGGATAGCTTAATGTTCTTAATGTTCACATACTTAATTGTTAATGGAATATAAACTAAACTTTCACTTCTAAAATTATTTACTTAATTACAATAAATGAATTAATTAATTCAATTTATTATACTTCCCCCCCCATTAGTGCTGCAGCACTATGGGTGTTTCACAATAAGATGTGATGTGAATTAAAAAACCACAGATAGAAAAAAAATTACTATTTGGGCTTCAACTCAGAAAATCCTATTCTCAAATTGTCATTTATTGTACTTTATTTGCATAATAAGAACAGAGATTATGAGTACAATATTAGCCCTGGAAAGAACATAGATCAGTTTCCACTTCAATTCATTTATCTTTTGATCTTATCATTTTATTAAACTCCAAATGCAGTCAAAAATCAAATTATACTGCAAAGATAGTGCATATATATAAATTGCATGTCTCCTGATTCAACACGTCTCGGGGTCTGGTGTTTTATAGAACTAATGATATTCTATAAATCGAGAGCTTAACAAGGAAATACTGTATATATTAGATACATTTTAAAAATTAGAAACTCGTGTCATCTTTGTACCAATCCAAAAATAAAGCTAAATAATACTTTATGGAACCACTAACATACTAGAAACAGGGAAACTTTCAAGTTTAGCAGACCTCTTCTCCAAACTGTGTACTGCAGAATTTGTGCATGTGTGTGTGAGAGAGACAGAGAAACAGAAAAGTTTAACAATTATTTTAACCAGGAGTTCCAAGAAACAGTAACATCCCAAGTTAGATACTCCAGAGGTATTACATCACCTTGCCAGTAACTGGTTTTACCTCAGGCAATGCAGAAGGGATTGTCTTTCTCCACCTCTGTAGGCAAAGGTTGACAATCACCTAGTACATTCTGGATTATTTTTCCTATACTGTACTGTAATTCCTAATTGGTTGGGGATGAGGCGCACAGAGACATGGCAATTTCCACATCAGCAGATACATACGTAAATTTCATTAATACATTAGACAACAAAAAGAAAAATTATTAAAACAAAGGAAAAATCATGAGTTCTATACTTAGCTTTTATTTATTCTTATTCCTATTTATACTATTTTAAAACAATTAAAAGCAATATTTATTATATCATTATTTTTTAAATAACACTATTTAAATAACATTATTAAAATAGTGTTAATACTATTTAAAATAACATTTATTATTATTATTATTATTATTATTATTATTATTATTATTATTATTATTATTATTATTATTATTATTATTATTATTATTATTATTATTATTAACAAAATTTTTGTGAAGGATGACTTACAGATTGATCATTTAGATATCTCAGTGGAACTAAATGGAACTTATTCCCAGATATAATTGCCTAAGATTAAGACGTCAGCATGTGCATATCACATGGTTTTCATTTCCGTGTTCCTCAAAGACAGCTTCTCCAGCATGGCCCCACCAGTGCTCCATTTCTCCAGTAATGAAAGAAACTGTCTCAAAGCTCCAAGAAGACTGCAAGTAATAAACTGAACAGGGACTGAGCTGTCAACATTCACTGTTATCTGACACTTAAAGATGGGGAACTACAAAGGAAACAAAAAAAGGAAACAGTCACACAGCTCCTCCTAAATTCCATTAAGGCCAAATTCCCTCACCAATCTCTAAGGAATAAAATGAGGAGACATGAGAAATTTCTTGTCTAATAATGAAAGCACAAGTTTCAGATGCTACCTTGCCAAAAGGAAAGGCCTACTTAAAATCACAGTAGAATATTCCGAATGGGTGTCCTTTACACTGAATTTGAACTAAACATCATAGACAAGCCAGCCTTTTATATACAGCCCTGCTATGTATGTCTAAAGTAGAGGACCCAACTCGACACAGGGGGAAACCATGTATAAGGCTGACAATGTATTTGTCCCATTATAAAAATAAAAAATAGACACCAGCACATAAAGACTACAGTATATCTAAGGCACAACAAAACTTATGCCTCTTGTTTCCCTTAGTCAGTTGCACAGCTTTAAACAGTTTTATCTGTGTCCAGCACCCCCATTACTAGAAACACACAAGGGAAGAACTGCTTAGAAACAGCAAGGCATAAAAAGATCTGTGTGCTCCATTCCATGTAAAAATCATCCAGCCCCATTCTACTTTGTAAGTGAAACACATGGACAGTATGTGCAAGGCTGTCTTAGACATCTCATATGGTCCATCTTTTCCCAACTAGCTGATGAGGTTGGTGCAGAAACCTTTTCGTCATTTCTCACTCTGTTTTCTGCTGGCCTGTAAAACATATCAACCCAATTCACTGTGTCATGGCTGCTAGATGGTTCCCACTCACCACACCACCATTTTACTCTGAGCATGAGTGAAACATAGGAGAATTACAGAACTGGACTAGTGCTGCTTTTACCAGCACACCAGTTCTACTTGACATGGCTCTTCTTGGTTTTCTTTGGAACACCATGTTCACAAGCCTGGGGTTTTTGTTTTGTTTCTTTGCACTAACAAATCCAAGATGAAACAAGATAGATAAAATCAGAACACACCAGAAAAATAACAAATCCAACTTGAATTTGAAGGTCCTTCAAGGTTTCTTCTCAGAGCATAAAGTTCAGGTGTTACCTTTTCCTTTACCAATCAGATTCTGACCATAAAAATCAAAGCCATTTCCCCCAGCATACATACATGCCTCTGATTTTTAAGATCAATTCCAGCTGTTCTATTTTCTCAGCTTCCTCACACATTGCTTTTTCAATCACTTTCTTCAGTCCAGAGGACTTTCAATAACCATCCAGAAAGCTGATAGCATGTGATGAACATGACACATGTTAGAGAATAACTACTGTGTGAATATGTATCTTCTTCCACAAAATAAAAATAGACATTTTTGTCATGGAGTTTACTCGATGAAAAGAATCTCATACAGAAAAAGAGAATGATAATTTATTTTAGGGATTTAATGAAGAAACATCCAGACAGAGATATTACATTACATGTTGGCATTCAGTTCACAACTATATGGATGAGTGTATGTGCATATAATATGTAGAGACTGGAATTATTTTGAACTTTAGTTTATGTCTGAGCTCAAGTAGGATATGATGGACTGTACCAAATACTGGACCAGAGATGGGCACGAAACAAAAAAAAATCATTCCGTTATTTGTTATTCGTTTCATTACGTAATGAAATGAATAACGAAAGTTGTGATGAAATTGGAACGAACCAAACAGAACCAAGAAAATTAGGTTCATTACGTTTCGTTTTTGTTAATGGTGACATGCAATGAAATGAGCTGTTTTTATATGTTAAAAAACGTCCTGGATATCCATAAATACCCTGCGATAATTATTTATTCTGCCTGATAATACCTACCAGGGGGGTTGGGGTCCTTAACACGTACATTTATGTCTTTTCTCAGATCGCTGTATTTTTTTCCTTTAAGGGGAGTTAGGGGACATTGTGAAGGAAATAGCCTTATGATTGGACAATGGGATGGAAAGGATGGAAAGGAGGGGGGGCAACCTGCCGAGGGAAGTTAATGCTTTAAGTTAGAGACAATATATAATAAGAGGCTTTTTGTTCTAAAAATGCTTGCTTAGAGCGTAGATGCTTTTTAGTCAGAATGTCCAGTGTTACTTAGACAAGATGTAGTTAAATAGAATTCTTTATTTTCTGATTGCCAAGTATTGAACCATGAACTGACCTTTGGCTGACTTATTTTTGTAATGCTTTATTTCTCTATTTTTTAATAAAATAATATTTTTACAACTGGTTTGGTTATTGCCCACTGTATGAGTGAGACTATTTCCAGGCCTTGACCTACGAGCTGTAACTTCCACTGAAGGTGGAATTGGGCTGGTATGTCTTAAAATATACAGCCTGTTAAGATTTTTACTGGTTTTTCAGAGGTGTTCTAAGGAAGCTTCTGAAGGAAAGCAGGGACTTTCCGTACAGACATAAACCCAAAACGGCTCCCAGATGCCTAATATTGATTTCTTGGGTATTAAAACGCCCTGGACATCCATAAAAACACAGCGATAATTATTTGAAATTATTACCTACCAGGGGGTTGGGGTCCTTAAAATGTTTGTTTTTGTCTTTCTCCCATCGTGATGTATTTTTTATTTTCCCTTTAAGGTTGACACAAAATGGATCTCAGCTACAAGATGGATGCAAGCCATGTGATGGGATCATGTAAATTTTTGGACAATTTCAACCAATAGCATGCCCAGGTTGCAGACTGGGTAGGTGTGGCAGCTACAGAAGGCATATAAAGCGCTGGCAGCCCCCGTCCTCCTTGACGTCTGCGGTGGGAGTTAGGGTGAGATTGCTGTCTCTGTGACTCATCACTTTAGGCCAGCCAGGCAGGTGTGTGTCTCTGTGTTCCTGCTGGCTGCAGCCTGGCTCTTAGGGGAGAGAAAGAAGAGATTTCTCTTGCAGCCTCCCTGTGTGCGTGCGTACCTCCCGGTGAGTACCCTCCCCTGCCCCGCAGTGCAGTCACTCTGCAGCTGCCTTATGCCATGGGCAACGCCCGCGCTGCCTTTGAAGCCTCCCTGCGTACCTAGTCTATACTGTGTCTCTGCCAGCATCATTTTTTTATTTTTTTTCGGGGGCGTTGGGGGACGCCCGCACGCAGAAATGCTTTTAATCATGCAAAAAGCAGGTAAAAACGAAAAACAAAAAATGAAAAAATGAAACATTTTTTTTTCAAAAATTTCACGAAAAACAAAAACAAACCGAAACGGGACCCACAATGAAAAATGAAAAACTGAAATGTCATTTTTTCAATACGAGCCCATCTCTATTCTGGAAGATAGGAAAAGATTTTGGAGCATATTTTTAGCAACTGGTAACCTGCAGGGAATTGGAAGGCAAGCAATTGTAAGCTTCAAGTTACATTTTGGTGACAAATGTACACACACACACACACACACACACACACACACACACACACACACACACACACACACACACACACACACACACACACACACTTTTATCTATCTATATTTTATTTCTCAACTCTTCTTTCTTCTTTCTAAAAACAAACAAACAAATAAAAAAAACAAGATGATACATGCAGCAGGACTAATGGCAATTCCATAAAACCCGCTACTTTCTTCACCCTGTCTTCTACTAGGTCATTTAACATGAATCGCATTATTTCAACATCTGGCCATCTTTTCACCTTAGACAAAATTGGGCCCAGGTATTGCATGCAGGGTACAGAGTAGTGAGGGCAATACAAACACATATGTGCAAAAGATTCAATTCCTCCCAAATTGCATTATGCTGACCATCTATTTTGAGGAAAGAAACATCATACAAATGTTCTGTCAGAAAACAAGAATAGCAATTTTTTTTATAAAAAGCCAGTATTCCACCTACACACATATATTACTATAAATGTCTTGCAGTAAATAAAAAAAGATACTTGATATAAGTTGCCACATTGCACTATATTGGTTGCACATTATTGATGCTTTAGCCCTGAGGTACCAATAATTACTACTCAAAGCTACAGATCTGGATTGCCTGCTGTAACACTTTGTGTCTTAAGTCTTTGTAAACCATATGGGTGTAAAAGCATTTTATTGTTTTGGCAGAGTTCTGGATTGTTGCAGTATCATTTGGACTTACTGAGTACAGGTAAATAACATCAAAAGTGACAAAAATTCCATCCCAAAAGGAATGCTAGAACATATGCAATACATCTTTAGAAATTTTATGAGCACCTCTAAAAAGTAACACAGAAAAATTGCCTATAACTTAAACAATGAAAAACATGTTTGGTTTAGTTTTGCCAGTTCATTTTTGAAGAAGGCAAATTAAAAGTAAGTTATCTAGACAGCATTACTCAGGATCTTGTTTGCCCTTTATTTCCTTAATTTCAAGGAAGTGCACTTTTCTGCAAATCTTAGACAGAATAAGAATAGTAGAAAAGGAGGTGGGAGAATTTTGTATTACAGAGAGTGGCCAGAATCTTACTGAGTTTACATCAGAATCAAATATCATACTATAAACTGCAATGGTGAATTTCTGCCTTTATGCCATCTGCTTGAACTCATGCACAACAAAACGTATGAACAGAAACTTGCTAACTAGTGGCAATTTACTATTCAAGTTTAATTCTGGCCATTATGGAACTGTGACTGTGATTCAGTAACTGGTAGTGAAGCAAAATAGCCCAGCTAAAATAACTACACTGAAGCCAAAAATGCCAGGAGATTTGATTCTTCCAAGGAGCCACCATTGCTGCTTGGCCCCGATGCCACCCTCCCCTCTTCCTCCTTCTCCTCTCCTCTCCACACACACCTGAAGATCTGCCTGGGCTGTGTGGCAGATTCTGTTGCCTCTGTAATGTATATCAAACCGAAGAAAGCTTGTTAGCGTTCATTCAATTAAACATTGAAATCTATGCATATTTTTGTAGATCAATGAATGGACACATTGATAAGCAACAAGTAAATCACTGAATTTTCCAGTGGCCAGAAATTATGTGAAGACTTCCCCACTTCAATGTATTGTGTGGTTTTGGTGTGCTAGTGATCTTTTTCCCCATCTATTATTCTTCATATTGAAGTCCTTCCCTATAATTTTTCAGATACTACATATTGTGGAAATATTTCTCATTCACTGATTTATATATATTTCTAATGAAATGCCATGAGATAATTTTTTAAATCTTGAAGTCCAAAATTGTCTATGACTAGACTGAGCCAGAACCAGGTTCCTCAGGAAAGCCTTTGAAAACCCTGTTCCAGTATTCCTGTCATCACACTCCATATGGCTTGATGTACTTTCCTCAGGGTGCTGATATTACAGAAACATACCTCCAGGATCACTCTTTTCATGCTGTTCAGAGGAAGCAAAGCATTTTTGATGGGCATTTCTCTGTAGGTATGGATAATCAAGTTGGATGTGACAATCATGATGGAATTAGAATTTTATATTTGTAAAATTCATACTTATTACAGAAAGACCGACACCTCACTTTAGGAACTTGCATATTTATGAGACCATCTTCAAGGGAAAAAAGAAAAAAGCAATGTATGCATTTTTAAAATGCTACTACGTAAATATGAACAATTTAAGCAATGAGTAAAAACATGAAAATCAAGTCAAGTGTGTAAATAAATGCACACATCAGGGAAACTGAGTAAAAGTGTTAATAAATTAAATTTCCATGTTGACTCATCCACATAGTCTACATGAAAAGCAGTGAAGCCAAAACTCATATGTTCATATCCCTAAAGCTTTAAAGAGCTACAACTCAAAACAGAACATGCTTATTACTAAAATAATACATAATTGCATTTCTGTTAGCAAGAGCTGATGTATAACTTCTATTTTACAGAAGCCAGCAACTGTTTGATGTTTTAATCCTGCTTGTAAATGTGCAATACTTTAAATTTTTCTGACCATCATGTAATATGCGAGAAGAATTTAGTCATCAAGAGTCACATTTTGTTCCAGAACACCAAAAGAACTGCATCTTTTTTATATAACTTTCTCACATACATGTTCTAAACAATAACCAAAATGCTACTACACAGTTATGTAAAAGACATTTGGAAGTGCATTGTCATAGGTTAAGAAATCCCTGTGGATATTATCCAAATCTTGCAAACCAATGTCTCCAAGATTCAACAACTTCCCACATATAGTCTTTAAAAATGGCTGGAAGAAATGCAACACCACTAGTTCTACTGATTTTTGCTATTGCCTTGACATTGAAGCCTACAGAGACAAAAATATGTCCCATGCTGTTTTCCACCAAACCATGATGTGATGAAACAGTTGTAACATACTCTGCCAGTCAGCAGCTTGGCCACATTTGAGAGAAATTAAAATGTGTTCCATTCATGAAGGACACTGGAATTCATTAGGATCAAGATATATGACACACAGTCGATGAAGCAAAGGAGTTATTTTATTGTGGTGAAATGGTTAAATGCCTGTACTGCAGCTAAAACTGTGCTCATGGCCTGTGGTTCAATCTCAGATAACAGGCTCATGGTTGACTCAACCTTCCATCCTTCCGAGGTTGGAAAAATGAGTACCTAGCCTGCTGGGGGGGGGGCAATGTGTAGCCTGCATAATTAAATTGTAAACCACCCAGAGAATGCTTGAAGCACTAGGTGGCGGTATATAAGCAGAACTCTTTGCTTTGCTTTGTTTTTAACTTATTTTAATCTTGTTTTTTTATAGTTCTGTTTATTGTGGCGCATGTTTGCTTGGACACATAAACACTTATTTGGACATCAGCCATTTTATACTCCATAACAGATTCACATTCTTACTGGCATCAGTAAATACCAAACAGTTTACCAAGCCAAACCACCAAGATGCCAATGACCCTTTTTCCATTAGGAGGGCTGTTTGGAATCTTCCTCAGATAGGAATTCACAGCAGAATCCACAGGAGTCTTCCTTGCTTCCTTTAACTACCAAACTAGGTCTGGGAGACCAAAGTTGTAAGATTTCCAACCCAAACAAGGAAGAATAGTTGGCCTCGTGATTTTAAAACATATGTTATGACCTTAGATTCTTTATACAACACGCTTGATAGGTATAGAAATGCAGAAGGGCTTATCACGGTCATACATCCCAGAAATAATGCACATGTCTAAAACTCCAACAAACCAAAAATTAAAAGACAGCAACCACAGTACTCTCACTTTTTATTCTTAGATAGCAACAGCTATATTTCCTTTTCTGCACAACAGTTTCTGGTGGAGAAAGGATATTGCATCCTGGTCTCCTACCTCTTTATTTTATAACTTGGGTTTATCATGTGCACTAAAAGATTTTCATTCACTTCTTAGCCACCCTCCTCACAGCAGCTGTCCTATCACTTGATATCAGCAAGGATATTCAGAGCAAGCCTATGAAAAGAAGAATCAGTGTGAGCCATGAAAAATCAAGGGAAAGGAAACTTCAAGGTATAACAACAAGCTGAGTTGCAAATACAAAATAATAAACAGAGCATTAAAATATCAACTGCTCTGTGTTCCAAGCTAAGAATAAGTCCCTTCACTAATCTTTCTATAATATTTTAAGTAGGAAGCCAAATAATTTGAAATAATATTAACTGGGAATTAAGCTTATTTAAGGGCCAAACTACACATTATTTTCATGACATTTAGTAACATCTTAGGTTCTTCCCTATCTTTATTCAAAAGAAAAATGTGTTCCCTTAATACAGACCAGATCCTTAATGCCAACTGAAGTGGAAAATAGAGATGGACGTTTTGTTTTGGAAATGAACTGGTTCTGAAATGAAACACGCCAGTACAGCTGGCTCTCGGAATCCAGTTCCACCCTCCGAAACAAAATCAACGTCTTACCGTGCTGTAGCTGGCACTGGGTGAAATTCCAACCAAGAAGCAGCTCATCTTTCCCTCTCTCTGGTGCTCAGCAACCAGGAGCTCTGCAAGGGAATGCATCATCCTGCCACCCTGTCTAATTGGCCAGCACAAGGGGAGGGAAAGATGATGCATCACAGGATGCATCACCCAGCGCCAGCTACAGCAAGGTAAAACATTGGTTGACAGAGGGTGGGACTGGGTTCCGAATGCCAGCTGTGCTGGTATGTTCTGTTTTGGCACCAGTCTCTTTCTGAAACAAAATGCCTATCTCTAGTGGGAAAATTTGGAGTGTGTCACATGGAGGGGAAATGTTTACATTTTCCTTACTCACTTGCAGCGGATCAGGGAACCATATCCTCACTAATAAGTAGACATGGGCAAGACCAGAAAAAATGACGTTTCAAGTTTTCGTTTGTCGGAATGGGTCCGTTTAGGGTCGTTTTCGTTTGTCGCGAATTTTTTCAAAAATTTGTCATTTCGTTTGTCGGTTGTCATTTGTCGTTTCCACTGCGATTTAGCGCGATTTGACTTCCCAGAGCATAGGGGCGTCCCGCAATCAGGGCCCGCACTAGGTGTTTTTGCGCCCTAGGCGGCGGGCGGGGCGGGGGGTGGGTGGCGGGGGAGAGGTGCGGGCGGGCGGCGGTGGGGGGGGACCACGGGCAGGCAGCGGCTGCGGGTGGGCGAGTGGGCGGGCAGCGGCGCGGGCCGCAGGCAGGTGGCGGCGCGGGCGGATGGGTGAGTGGGCAGTTAGGATATCACTTAGGATAGAGGTTCTGTTCTTGGCTTGCACCCCAAATGTGTGTGTGTGCAAGCAAATTGAAGTTGGGAAAATAGAAAATAAATGGTAGTATATGATATATTTTTAAAATAAATCCACACCTCCCACTCTCAGTTGAACCTCCCCCTTTATCCAATATCAGAAAAAAATTCTCACAAACTGCCAGAGAAGAAATAAAGAATAAACTGCTATTCCGTTCAGCAGACAAAGCTGCAGGGAATCAAAGAAATTATTTTCTAAATTCAATTCCCACACTGCCTGCCTAACTTAAATCCTAAAGCCTCCAGCCTCCCTCCTCAATCTCGATCGGATCACACCAGCAGCCAGCCCTCCTCCCTCAACCACATCTATACACCCGACTGCAATTTCGGCTTTTTATGCCCTCCGAGACATCCAGAAGTGTCAGTCAAAAACCTGCCAATGCCGCATGGCCCCATCCCATGCCCAGCCCAAATGGGCAGGTCTAAAAAAATAAAAAATAAAATAAAATAAAATAAAATCAATACGACGTTTATTGCTATTAAAAACCCCACTGCTGATACTATTAAAATTCAGGCATTTAAAACAAATAAATTTCACATGTTTCTGTGGTGATTTGGTGTGTTTTTTGATCACGATTTCAAAAGAAAAATTGTGGTCGCCATTTTGGATCCTCCCCCACCGCATGGTATGGCGAGACGACGAGGATGACCCCCCCCCCAGCCTGGTGCAAGCAGCCCAGGACAGGAGAAGAGGGGGGGAAAGGCCGGGGATTCCCCAGAAACCACCCCTCTGGTAGGTGGCAAAGCCTCAGGCAGGCATATTTTCGCCTGCTTTTTTGGCCGGGAGTCGGTTTTTTTTTAAAAAAAAAAAAACTTTTAAAAACTTTTTCTGTGCTTCGCATTGCGCGATTGCCGCAATACCACAAATGGAAACGGAAAACCCGACCAAATTTGTCTTTTTTTCGGTTTGAGTTCGAGTTCTGACGGCTTAATTATTGTTACCATTTCCGTTACGTAACAGAAACGATAACCGAAAACGGAAACGACAATTTTGCCGAGTCGTGCCCATGTCTACTAATAAGTAATGGGGGCAAGGTAGGTTAACTTCACACTATGTATTAGTTTGGCTTTTAATGAATAATTTATGCATATTATCAACATACTAGCGCATAGCTATCAAGGGCAGAGATGGGCACAAATTGAAGAAATTGCAATTTGTTTTGTTTCAGTTCGTTTCAAGGTTCAGTTCGTTTTGTTCCTTTTAAACGAATTTTTTAGAAAAAATCATTTTGTTAGTCCGTTGATTCATTATTCATTTTGTGTGGTGTGTGTGTGTGTGTGTGTGTGTGTGTGTGTGTGTGTGTGTGTGTGTGTGTGTGTGTGTGTGTGTGTGTGTGTGTGTGTGTGTGTGTGTGTGTGTGTGTGTGTGTGTGTGTGTGTGTGGTGCTTGTGAAACTGTGGCTGGGGGAAAGAGCGGGCTTAATCTTCCCCCAACCACTGTGTGGTGGGGGAAAGAGCTCCCCCAGCAAGCTCCTCTCAGCTGAGAGGCACTGGCTTGGGGCCAGCCCCTCTCAGCTGCTGTGTGCTGGCCCCAAGCCAGCACCTCTCAGATGCTCCATTCTGGCTTCCCTGCACCCCCTTTCTCCAGAAAACGAGGTGCAGGTAAGCTAGCAAGGCGCAGCTGAGAGGTGGGGTGGGGAAAATAGGTTTCCCATCCGGAGGGGGGGAAGATTAGTTTAAAGAGCCCCCTCTCCCCCCTCCCCATGGGGTGGGGGAAAAGAGGGGGCTCTGTAACTTATCTTCCCCCTCCTGATGACAGTGCTGAGCGGGTGCTCGGCGCTGCCACTGGGAGCAGAAAAAATGTTTAAAGTGCCCCCTCTTCCCCCCTCCCCATGGGGTGGGGTGGATAAGGGGGCTCTTTAAACTAATCCCCCCCCCCTCCTGAGGACAGCCCCGAGCGGGCACTCGGCACTCTCATGGGGAGTGGGGGAAATGTTTAAAGAGCAGGGCTTTCCCCCCCTTCACAGCTGAGAGGGGCTGGCTTGGGGCCAGCCCCTCTCAGCTGCTGTGCGCTGGCCCCAAGCCAGCACCTCTCAGATGCTCTGTACTGGATTCTCTGCACCCCTTTTCCCCAGAAAATGAGGTGCAGGGAAGCCAGCAAGGAGCAGCTGAGAGGTGGGGTGGGAAAATAGGTTTAAAGAGATTAATTTAAAGAGACTCTTGGGTGGGGGAAAGAGGCGGCTCTGTAACTAATCTTCCCCCTCCTGATAACCCGTTTACTTCCAGGTTCCTGGCCTGCACTACAGATGTAGCACAGGCTTTTTTTTAAAAAAGTGCCGACTGCTCGGCCCCTGGGGCCCCATTGACGCTCCTTTTTATTATTTTTATTTTTTCAGGCACTCACTGCACGACCCTTGGTGTGGGTGGACGCATCTTTTACTTCCGGGTTTCCTGGCCCCACACTACAGCTGAAGCATGGGGCTTTTGCTTTTTTGGTTTTTATTTTCTTTCAGTGCCCACTGTGTGGCCCCTGGGGCCCCGTCAGTGCTGGGTTATTTAAATTACTTTTTAAAAGATTTTATGGTGCCGAGTCGCTGACCAGACCACCCCTGGGGCCTTGTTGGTGCTCCTTTTATTTTTTATTTTTATTTTTATTTTATTGGTTTTTTACTGCCCACCAGGCCACACTACAGCTGTAGCACCGCTGGTGGCTTTTTCACCCCCTGGTCGCCATCCCTCAAGGACCTCCGGACCAGCACCAGGTAGGATACATCTCTGCCCCCCCATTAACTAAACAAACCTAACTGAACCAATTTTTCTTGGTTCGGTTCATTTCGTGTTAAATTTGCCCCTAGGTTCGTTATTCAGTTCATTACGTAATGAACCGAATAATGAACAATGAAACAAAAAAGTTCATTTTGTGCCCATCTCTAATCAAGGGTGATTAATCTGCCAAAATTCTCTACAGTCTACATGTATAATACCACTAATCAGAAACCTTTTATCATTAACAAAAATGGTATTCACAGTATGCTATATACACTAATTTGGTGTACTGTTAAGCAGGAATATGTTTTAAAAGTACTTGAATCAAGTTACCTGTGCATATAGCAACAAATGTCAAATAGCCTCTGTGTTGAGGCGTCAGACAATGTATTTCCCCCCTACTTTGTCTGTTCTGAGGTGACTCAAAAGTTTGGGAAATATACTGTCAAGATATTTTAAATGATGTCGGAATTATGGATTGTGTATGCCTACCCAACCACATCCACCTCACTCAAGATTCATACAGATACAACAACATGAAATACATATAAATCAATTGCCAATAAATATGTGAAAGAACAAACTAACTACTAATTACCGGTAGCTATATATAACTCCTCCAGAAACTGTCACTATAATTTAAGAATGTAGCACCATTTTATAAAATACAGCAATGGGGTCTGAGATGAACAAGAACTTTTGCAGTTATATGACAGTGTAGATAATACTCTTCAAGGAGGAATGTATTGCCTGTTAAATACATGAGGAGAACAATAATTGATTTGGCTCTTTAAAAAGATGAGCTGCTGAACTGCCCAATTAAATAGCAATTTAATTTTTTTTAAAAAAGATATTGGCCCAAATCCTCTTAGTTGATGCTGCTATACAACTATGTCACTTGTATGGCATGCAAGTGATAATGTCAATCAACTATGATACTTAACTTGGTTAATTTGCCTCCAAAAGTTAAGTCATTGGCATAGATATGAAAAAGAATTTTAGCCACTGGAACATAATAATAGTCTTAATAGATAATTTGTCCCTTTCACTGCTAATCAGAAATTACTGGGAGAAAATATTAATTTGCAAACTAAGAAGGTGCTCCTTTGTAAAATGCAGAGGTTTACAAAATGCAAAACCAAACATTTGTGTAGGTTTCTTTAGACCAGGGGTGCCCAAACTTTTTGTAAGGAGAGCCAGATTTGGTGGCTGAGAATGTGTCAGGAGCCGGTTGCTCCCTGACCCTGCCACCCCACTGCAAGCCCCACCCACTGACCCATAAGCCCCACCCACTGACCCGTTGCAACCCCACCCACAGGAAGGAAGGTGGGGACCAAGGGAGATCCGAGCTGGGGAGCTTGGCGGTGGCAGAGGCCCACTGGCCTGCCCACCCCCACACATTCCCCTGCGGTGCCAGTGGTGGCAGACTGCCCGTCCGTCCAGCTGCCCAAGATTCCCAGCAGTGTCAGTGTTGGTGGAAGATTTTTTTGTTTTTTTAAAAAAAGCATGGGGCGAAGGAGGGGGAGGGAGGGGCAGGCCAGCCAGCCACGGGCCACTCAGAATGGCCTGACGGGCCAGATTTGGGCCCCAGGTGGGACTTTGGACAGGCCTGCTTTAAACAAAGCAAACAGGTTTGGGAGTCTCCCACATGTCTTGTGTTTCTTATAATATAAGCACACTTTTAAACAAAAGAGAGCTACTAAAATAATTAAATAACATGTTATTCAACCAGAACTTGGGAAAAGGTAAATATATGGATTAATTTCAATGTGAATGTAATTAACAGGTTTATTTAATTTTAAGAAAAATATTAATTTTCTTTTTCATATCTTTGTACCATACTCAAATCTTTGTACCATAAGCAAAAGCTGGGGAATATGATACTCCATTCCCCATTTGTAATGGGATGTTTACCTATCTCTGCAAAAGAGTACCAGAAGCAGTAGGAGCAAAACCTACAGCATACAATGCAAACTTCTAATAGAATTCAGAATACTCATCCTTTCTGGCTGGAACTGCATATTACAAAGAAAATATGGAACTCTTGACCTAGCATTTCTCCCATAATGCTCCCTAAGAACTGAGATGAAGGCATTATAACTAGTTATTAGTCTGCCTTCTGGATTTCCTCTGAATATGTCCTCATCTACCTTTGACTTAAATCTTATTTCACTACTGTCAGGGTCCATGAATTCAAAAATCTTTGGGCGGGGAGAGGCCGAGGAATTCATAGACACTGCTTTGGTACCTTCTTTTCATCTCTACTCTCCATCTAGGCAAAAAGCCCCATATATTATACAGTACAGTGGTACCTTATCCCATAAGATGAATTCTTCGTAAGACGAATGAAATTTTGCGGAATAGGCATTTTTTGCATGATGATGGTTTGCCTACCAGATGTCAAAAATCCATCTTATAGGACAGGTGTTTGAATTTCGCATGCCCACAATCTGAGGGGGTTATGGGCACATGAAGTTCAGAAGCCTGGTCTTCCATCCTGGATTTCCCAACTGTGTAGCACCTAATCCACTGTTACTACATGGTCAGGGAAAGCCAGGATTCAAGCCGCTGCCTGCAAGCTGCTTCCTCCCCTTCACCAGGCTTTGTGCATGAAGCCCTTTAAAGAGCTTTCTGCACGGAGCCCAAGCCAAAGAGGAGGAAGCACCTTGCAAGAGCTACATGCATGAAGCCCTTTAAAGCTCTGTGCATGGAACTCTTGCAAGCCACTTACTCCCCTTCACCTTGGGCTCCGTGCACAGAAATGGGCAGAGGGATGGCTGCCCCGACACAGGAAGGGGACAAGCAGGTGAGTTAACCCTCTCCCTTTCCCCCTCTGTATTGGGGTAGCCAGCAAAAGGGGGGAAGTCCCCCCCCCCGCTCTAACCCAGGAAAGAAGGGGAACAGCTTTCCCCCTTTTCTGGGTTAGGGGTAAACTCCTTCAATCAAACCAGCAGCAGAAGGCTGCTCCACAGCCTTTCACAGACAGCTGATTTGGACAGCTGTCAAAATCAGTTGTCTGAACAGCCTTTGGCTGGTTGATTGAGAGGGATTTGGGACAGCCTTCCAATAGAAATGCATAGAAACAGATTAACTCTGGAACAGATTAATTGGTTTTCAATGCACTCCTATGGGAAAATCTACCTCTTAAGATAATTTTTTTGTAAAATGAATTGACCCATGGAATGATTTAAATTCTTCTTACAAAGCATCACTGTATATAGGGAGGCCTGTGTTAACAGTAATTGTTTTTAGCACTTGGTATCATTTTCCATAAATCTCAATTGTTCTCTAGATATATTTCCCACATATTTTGCATACAGAGGACTCATCTACCCTGGCTCTTTTGGAATGAGATAGTGCAGCATATCCCTACCACCATGTGGCCAGGTGAAATGCCATTGGGTCTAATTTTCACATTCAAATGAGACATCCCAGGTAAAGTGACCTGGATGGTCTGGTTCCTCCCAATATAATGAAGTGGCCTGATAAGCAAGTCACATGCAGATATAAAATTGAACATTTCCTGTTTCTCTGTTTCCTTCAAAACCTTGATTGCGGAGGTGCTTTATCTGTTTTTAAAAATATAATATTGTCTTTGGTTTTTTTGAAGGACATATTGGAAAAACTGTGCCTGGCCAAATCCATGAACCTGACTATGAGTAATTTCTTCTCCTTTAAGAGAAACAATAGATAGATAGATAGATAGATAGATAGATAGATAGATAGATAGATAGATAGATAGATAGATAGATAGATAGATAGATAGATAGATAGATAGATTTTAAAGTGATGCAGTGCATCATCAATGTATTAGCATTGTCAAAACAGACGTGATCCCAATAGTGGCCTACAATTGATCAGAAGAATGTATTTTAAAAAATGTAAAGGTAAAGGTTACATAAGAACATAAGAGCATGAGAAGAGCCATGCTGAACCAGGCCAAAGGCCCATCTACGAGTAGTCCATCTTTCTGTATCTCACAGTGGCTCCATCAAATGTGTCTGGGAGCTTCCTAGGATACAGGAAGCGGGACTAGATGGGCCTTTGGCCTGATTCAGCATGGCTCTGCTTATGTATCTTATGTTCTTATGGATGGACCAAAACTTAACTTAGTTTAATGAATAGAAAAATACCAGGTTTTCAGTATTTTTTATAAGAATAGAATTAAAAGCATACTGGCTCAAGTCCTTGTTTACAAATAAATTGTGATATGCAAAATATTCAGCACATTCAGCAGATTTATAATAAGCATGAATGTTGTGGAAAATGTCACTATACTCTGATGGAACACCCAGACATTGTTCTCATTGGAAATAGCAACCAGGCTCTAATTTAAAGTTTACTGTCAGTCTGGAGCAAAATACAAATTAGAATAGAAAATTACATGATAATATGTTATTTAATGAAACAGGACCATGGAACACTAAATAAAAAATTAAAATACAAATCAGAACAAACATATGATAAAACTGCCTATTGGAATATGATCAGGAAACACAAAAATAAAATCCTCCTTTCATGAAAAATAGTAAAACTACATCATAAGCCCATCTCAAGTATCCATAAAGAGTGTTTTTAATGAAAACTGCCATGTAATGATATATTGAAATTAGGCAGACAAAGACTTGGGAACATGACATAATGGAAGATATGGGGATAGCTAAAAAGAGCTAATGAGAAACTCAATTCTGTGTGAATCTAAATGAAGCAAGACTGAACTAGTAATAAAGAGAAATTTAATGAAATTATTCATAAAAACTTCCAACTTTGCCCAGGAGGGTCTCTATAAGTGACCAGATGTGGATAACAAGTACTTAAGAAGTAACACCCAGGATAAACAAACATGCAAACAAATAAACAATTTTTAAATTAAAGGCAGGTGTGTACAGACAATATTTCACTTTAAAATTACATATGGTAATTCCTGTATTACATATGGTAATTCCTGTATTCACTCTTTAAATAGTTCATATGAAGTAAAAATGTCTGTAAGCAGAATATGTAGGGATGAAAGCAGGATCTGTACTTTCAGATAATAATAAATGTTACAATCAATTTAATTCCTGTATATATAGCACATAGATTTATAATGGTCAACTAGATGATGCAATTAGTATGGTTTTAGTCGAGGTACTCCCTCAAGCGTTAGTACAACAGGTGTCACATCACAACAACGTCTTCACTTATGAGAAAACTGCTGCACATGGCTTTGCGACTGGACACAAGCTGCAGTTGCAAGCCCAAATGCCAATTCCTACATCTCTGAAATCAGGCTGTCATCAGAGACACCTGAACATTTATAGATCAATGGTTTTGGCATCCAGTTGTGGAGCCAGAGGTTGGGAGTTGAGTTCCCCACTGAGCTTCCTTGAAAGGGGCTGAATTCAATGACCCACAGGGTCCCTTCCTGGTCTGCAATTTTAAGATAAAATTTAGCTGTTACTTCCCCAGAATCACTTCAGTTCTGCAAAATATTACAGGTTAAACAACATAAAACAGTGCATCATGACTGGTTATTAAATTATCCATACCAGTGTATGTGAAACCCTGTTGGTTAGCATAGTAAGTTGCACTGGAGTAGACCTACTGATTCTGCAGTGAGTAAAATATTCTGTAAATGACACTGATTCAAATCGGAATGCAGTATTCCAATTGTGACGTTACTTTAGTGTAACAACTTGCAACTAGAATAGGCCCACATGAATTAATGATAAATGCACACATTTAAAACCACATCACCACATGAACACAGGCTGAAAGGGTAAGAAGGAAGCAGAAGAGAATGGAAGAAATAGCACTTACTCTTGAAGAAGGACACATTTTCTATCCTTTCTATATATATGAAACCATGTGAGCTGACTGCATGCTTTCAATTTTAAAAGATAAAAGTGGTGCCTCCAAAGACAAACTTAATTCATCCCACGGGTCATTTCATTTTATGAAAATTTCATCTTAAGAGGCACAGCTTCCCATAGGAATGCATTGAAAACCATGGTTAAATAATAATAATGTAATATTGTTATTTTATTGCTGATGTAAGAGGAAGGTGTTGTTTTAAAAAAAGGTATGGAAATGTAATGTCATAAAATGTGAAAACCATAACTTAATGTAAGTTAACTGTAAATGAAAAATGCAAGGTAATGTATAATTAGAGGTTACTATAAATCAAAATGTTTATGTGATATTTAGAATATAAGTTAAGGATAAAAATTGTATGTATATTGATGATTAAAATAGCTTAAAATGTAAACCAAATATATTGTATGTATTTAACATAGATTGATTCTAGTATGATCAATAATGTCTTTACAGGTATTTGAAGTTATGATGTTAACCAATGTTATAAGAGTATAGTCTATTTAAAATGTAATGATATAGAAAGAATTATTGCATTTAATGATATTATATAGTAATAAGGTTGAACATGTTATAAAACAGTTTATAGATATGCAGAATTGAAGCTGACAAACAGAAGGATGTATGAATTAGTTAAATAGGCTCCAGAAGAGAATTTTAAGTGAGCAAACCAAGGTAAGTGTACTCCCTTAAAATTTCTTTATAAGGGGGGAGGTATTGTGACAAAACCCTGGAAACAGGAGTAATGAATATACAAATCATCAGCCAATCCCAGCAGGAGGGCGGGGAATAGTATGATATAAAAAGGGCGGAGCCTAGTCAGTTGAGGCAGTTCAGTTGAGTTCAGTGAAGTTGAAGGTTTTGAGAGTGAGTGCTGGAAGAGAGCACTGCTCTGTGAGAGTTCTGTCAGGCAGTGAGGGCTATACTGTTTACTAGTTATTAAAGACAGGGGGGCTGGAAGAGCTGATGAAATCTATTATATGTTAAAGGCAACACATACCATCCTCAGATATTGTTATATTTATTATTTGTTCAATAAACTTCGTCATTAATTTTATATTATATATCTCCGAGTCTGTCCCAATTCATGAGGCGACAATTTTAAAAGGTGGCAGCATTACCATTTCCATCACAATTCAGTGTGTAAAAGGGAGGTGTCGTCACAATTTGGTGGCACAGAAGTGGGATGTTGAAATAAACCCAATTGTGCCTTTGAAAACTCAGTCTGTGAAGGGGGTGACGTCACAGCCTCAACATTTCTCTGAGAGAAAATATATTTCTTGAAACCTTTACCAATGGCTCAAACTAATGTGTTCACATGGAGCAGATTAAGAGACTAGCAAATTGAGTTAATCACAAGTTTAAAGGTTAATAAACACAGTTGAAACGCAGGTGGAAAAAAACAATTTACACTGGTGACCAAATTACTAAAGAATACCAACCAAAACTGAAATCAACACCAATGTGATGCAAGCCTTTGGCTATAATACTTAAAAATGAAGATTCAGCTGACGCCTTTATGATCATTAGAGAATAAAGTAAATGGCAATTCATTTAGTAAGCAGACTCTGAGCATGTTGCACCACAGATAGAGATGGACAAGAGGCTCAGATAAGTAACAACTAGAAGCAAATGTGTGCGTAATGGTGGTGGGTTTCCCAATCCTGTTTTTCACCACTTTGGACAACACAGACTATTGGACAACTGGCAATCTTCTTAGATGGAGTATTATAGGCATTTAATCAATCCACCCAGTTGTCAGAGCATGCATGAAGAAAACCAGGACTCCTATGTACTCTAGCTTGAGCTGAGGAAACAGGATCCATCTTTAGCTTTCTTAAACAGACACTGCTTCTTTTCTGAGAAAAACTTGCTACAAATAACCAGAAGCCATACCTATTGAACATCTCCAACAAAGAAAACTCACAAATATTCCCCCTCTTTTTGCCTTTTTCAGATCAGGCAAATGTACACTTAACCAGTCAGCTAATATACTGCTTTTTGCCAAGATTATTCAGTGATAACAATCCTGTAGTATGGTTCAATTGCTGCTGAAATTACTGGAATATTCACAGGCTAGCCCTAATCTTTT
Organism: Phrynocephalus guinanensis; assembly: GCA_037367245.1. Classification (NCBI taxonomy): domain Eukaryota; kingdom Metazoa; phylum Chordata; class Lepidosauria; order Squamata; family Agamidae; genus Phrynocephalus; species Phrynocephalus guinanensis. Next base: position 43,653,852 of record CM074735.1, on the reverse strand, counting down.
CTTGTCTCTCTAAAAACAAAATTCATGTTATTACTATGCAGTATCCACGTACATTTAGCATCTGCCTTCACTGTTCAATTCTGGCCACAAAAGAAGAGCATTTTACTGACTTGCCAGCTTCTTTATTATTATTATTTTAAAACTCTCCTATTTTTCAGTAAACAAAGGCTTCTTAGACACGTCACTTGTTTAGCAATCTTAAGGGCCTCATAAACCAGAATAGAAAAACAGACAGAGAAATCTAGAGGCTCCTACAAGGCAGCTGGTTTGAATACATTTCCTCCAAAGTTAGCATTAGAGGGCTTCTCCTTATGCTTAGAATCTGCCTTTGAAAAGACTGCCAGGCGGCACATTTCATCATCCTTAACTATCTTTAAAATAGTTTTAAACAGAATAAAATTATTATCATGGTTATGTTGGGTATTATGGGGAGGGGAAACTGGAGTAAAATTACTTATTCCCCTTTAAAGGCGAGAACAGCTTGGTGCCACCCCCCCTTTTAAGAATCACATTAAAAAGCAAGTAGTTTCACACAGCAGGTAGAAGGAAATGTCATATAAATCTTTTTCTATAGTTTGAAATGGCTCATGGGCTGACACATTGGGACTCTAGATCCAATATAAGTACAATAACTGAAGAATAAAAAAGCAGGATCCGTCTATTTTTATAAGGTTGGTATGAACAGCAGCATAATTTTAATCTGATCAGAAGTTTCAGAAGGTGCTTCTGTATTTCCTTCTCTGTCAGAAGTAAACAAGATTTGGGCAGCATTCTTTTCAAGCTTGTCAGCTTCAGCTGCTGATCTCCCATTCCCAGCAGCAAAGTTTAAAATGCGGGTGACAGAAAGTTCAAAGTTTTAAAGAATATCCCATCGCCCATTTTCCACTTCCTTCACGTCTCCCCTCATCTTGTTATTAATGGCCATGTCAGCTTTTTGGATAGTGGAAATAACTGCGTGGCAGATCTGAAGACCACCAGAGTGGGGGAGACTGCCATCAGCTATCAGAACCTCAACCTATCTCAAAAATTGCCCAGTACAGCACAGGAGCACGATGCTGATGGAGAATAATTCGCAATCTGTCATTTACTCCCAGTTTTTAGAAGAAGAAAGGAAGGTCTCCAGTTCCATTTTCTTTATGTTTTTGTCACAGTCCAGAAATCCAGTAAGAGCTGCAGAAGCAGCAATTCTCCCCTGCTCTGGTTCATTTAATGATCCTTTCTTAACAGCACTTTTCTACCCTATGGAAGCAATGCATGTGTTAAAATGGGGGCATGATGTTATCTACCCGTGGGTCAGATTTAATTCCTTTTGCAATTTTGTCATGATCTTATGTCAGACTTCAAACTCCTGAACATTAATTTTTGGCAGTACCTACAGGTCACACTTTGTCTAAATGCCAGGTTCTATCCAGATGTTCTAGCAATGCCAATGACTCAGGGACTGCTTTGATTTGTATGAATAGTGGTAGCTTGCACATGCCAGACAGAAGACCTAGGAGATTTGGACATAAAAGTGAAAATAGCATTTAATAGAAGGAAAATAGTGGTAGAGAAGATTTTGACTGTAAGCACATCCAATCTCGCCTGATTCCGGAAGCTAAGCAGGGTCGGCCGTGGTTAGTACTTGGATGGGAGATCACCAGGGAATACCAGGTGCTGTAGGCGCTTGGAGTAGGAACTGGCAAGCCTCTCCAGTATTCCTGCCAAGAAAACTCCATGGACGTGGGTCACAGAGAGTCGGTCACAACTGTAATGACACAACACACACACACACACAAAATTTCTTAAAAATATTCAGTGGCTAACCTAGAGAGATGATGGAATTCCAATAGCACTTAGGTCAATATTCCCTCCCTCCCCCATCACTATCCCCACCCCCACTCCATATATGTCTAATTTGTGTCTTGTCTCCATATGCTTCCAGCTATTAATGACTCATATATACAGTTTAGAGCAGTGGTGGTGAACCTTTGGAACTCCAGATGTTTTGGACCACAACTCTCAGAATTCAGTCTAGATTGCCAATGACAAAGGACTGTGGGAGTTGTGGTATGAAACATCTGGAATGCTGAAAGTTTGCCACCACTGGTTTAGAGTATACCTGCAAAATGCAAAGCTATCTAGGAGGGTGGGGGAGAGTAATGCCTGGAAGGAGAGGATAGATTGGAATCAAAGGCTAACTATGTTTTATTAAAAGAATCAATAAAAAACTTAAAACAATTTAAAACAAATGTAGAAAAAAGCAGTGGCTGCATTTTGCTAATATCATTATAGAGAGCATAGCTCATCTGGCAGTCTGCAGAGATCCTCCTAAACAGAGGCACAGCAAGGGTTTGGAGTGCCTGGGGACAAAGTTGTTTTTGTGCCCCTCTGGCCCTCCGCAACTATAGCACATGTGACTTACCTCTCACGTGGTGGGCTTGCATGCCTGCCTGCCTGCTTCCTTTGCTGCTCGCCTGGTGCCAGGAGGAAGGGAAGGGAGGGAGGCAAGGAGCGAACAGGTGAGAGAGAGAGAGAGGGAGCCCACCTGGCCCCACTCCCGCGTTGCCCTGGCCTGGGGTGGTGGCAGCCAAGGGTGGGGAAGCAGGTAAGCAAGTGGCAGAGTGCCTGCTGTCCCCACAGGACAGGGCACATAGGGAGGAAGGGATTGAGGGAGTGGGAGGAAGCTGGCAGCATGTGCCAGGCTCTCCACCCCCCACCCCCAAGCCCTGCAAGCCATCTAGGCCAACACGGGATCAGGGGGGGAAAGAGGCAAGGTGCTTTCTCTTTGTCCCAAATTCAGGCAGCGCACAACCCTCGTCCCCCCCACCTGGTTGAAAAGCGAGAGTGCAGCTGCTACCCCAGGTTGTGCCTGGAGCCCCTCGCCCACTGAGCCCCAGGAAGTAGGAGAAATCATGGGCCGGGTGAGGTGGCGGATGCAAGCCAGGAGAGAGATTGAGAGATTGAGATTGAGATTGAGAGAGAGAGAGAGAGAGAGAGAGAGAGAGAGAGAGAGAGAGAGAGAGAGAGAGAGAGAGAGAGAGAGAGAGAGAGAGAGAGAGACGCTCCTCCGGGCTGGAAAGGAGTGCTGGCCAGCATTGGCGGAGGCTTTGGCATGGCAGGCCGACGGGCGGCCGAACCCCGGTCCTGGCCAGAACACCTAGGCCAGCCAGCCAGCCAGCCAACAATGGTGTACTGCTGCACCCTCCTGCTCCAGTTGCTGCTGCTGCCTAGGGGTAGGGGGAGGCCTAGGGGGTCCTATCGCCAACCCTTAGCCAGGGGAAAGAAGGACTACTGGCAGGAAGGCGCATGGCTTCCTCCTTTTGCTCCCCCTCCAGGCACCCCCAAATTGCTGGGCCTGAGGCAAATGCACCCTCCCCCCCCCCATATGCCCTTGCTCCTAAATCCATCAAGAGCAACTGATTTTACTTTTGTCACTCTGGCCTTATTCTATTTATTTATTTATTTTGCACTTACTGCTGCTTGTCCTGCCCCTCACAAAACATGAATACATAGGTTGCTTGTCCTCCCCCTCACAAAACATGAATACATAGGTTAATGCTGATTTAAACAATTCTGCTAAGAAATACACCCTATAAAAGCTCCTCAAATGCTGTCCAATCATTCCCCCCCATATCCCATTGTTTCAGATTTTTAAACGGCCATCAAAAGCAAACAGGTGGACTTTCTCATCTGTGATGAATTAAACATATGACAATTATGAAGCAATGGGCATATTAACTAGCCAACAGTGTTTTTTGAACCAGATATTTACTGGCAGAATATCAAAGGCACAAGGTCTCTCTCAACAAAAATACTGGAACTGACACTATAAGAGGAGATGACATTGTCACAATGATTCCATAAAATTAAATCTTTCATATGAAATGTTTACTTTTAAAACATGAGGGAACTTCTATAACCACTGATATGTGTATAAATGAGAGAAAGTGACTGTTGCCAAATTACTGCATATTTTCTCTTTCCAGTCTTTTTTTCAGGATACATGTCCAGAGATTCACAATCACTTTGAATGCACTTGATTGGACCAAAAATGAGAAAGACTGCATCGTCTTTATATGAAATTAGCAAAATATTATATTTTTAAAAGTGCATATTATTTAGCCAAGAATATCCATGCTATATGGAGGAAATGGTGCTGGAAAAAATAAAACACATTGTATTTTTGGAAGCAAAACTGAGTTCTTGGCTTGTCTGCATTTAGGCTTTTGCTACAGATTAGTGACAATTTAAAGCACTCATGAGAAACATCTGAGCTGATCCACACTGCCTCCACCGCATGCAAATATCCGAGCAAGGACATTTGCTGTCACAATAAAAACTGGGACATTTTGAAAGCCTGTAATGAAGATCACTTCATCTGCAAGACAAAATGTACTACATATTTAGCCTTGAGGCAATTGGGACTATACTTGGGACAGATAATAACAGTATGGTAATTTAAGCTTTGAGAAGTTGTAGCTGTTGTGGATATAAAGACATGTTTAGCACGTGAACTGGCCAATATATATTTATTTTTTTCACCTTTCTTTGAACTGAAATCAATATAAGGCCAGAAAATATTTTTAATGGATATTAAACACCATCTCATTTGTTGTATGGTTCTGTGTATCAAAAAGTTTGGTAGCTGGCAGCTACAAAAGTGAATGGAAACCATCCTAAAAGATATAAATTAATAGGCACATAGAAGAGAAGGTGCTGCTGAAGGAGAGCCAGTATGACTTCTGCAAATCTGTTGGAATTCTTTGAGAGTGTCAACAAGTATGTGGATAAGGGAGATCAAGTTGTCACTGTTTATCTGGACTTTCATAAGGCTTTCGACAAGGTCCCATATCGGGCAGCACTAAATGGACACTTCTCCAATTGGAGGAAGGCAAAGAGTAGATTCCCCCAAGGTTCAGTACTGGGACCCCTGCTTTTTAACCTCTTCATAAATGATCTATAAGTGAATAGCAAGGTAGCCAAATTTGCCAACAACACTAACTTATACAGGGTAGTAAAACTGAGAGAGATTGTGAGGAGCTCCAAAGGGATCTCTTGACACTGGGGGAGTGGCCAAAGCAGTGGCAAATGAGCTTCAACATTAGCAAGTGCAGAGTGATATATGCTGGGGCAAAAAAAAAAAACAATTACATTTATAAACTGATGGGGTCTGAAATTCTGCAACAAAACAGGAAAGGGACCTTGGTATCCTGGCAGACAGCTCAATGAAGGTGTCAACCCAGTGTGTCACAGCAGAGATAAAAAGCAAACTCAATGCTAGGGATCATTAGGAAGGGTATAGAAAATAAGTCAGTAAGTGTCATTTTGCCTCTTTGAGGCCCCATCTGGAGTACTGTGTAATGTTCTGGTCACCATACCTCCAGAAGGATATTATGGAAATGGAAAAGTCCAGAAGATGGCAACCAGAATGATTAGGGGACTGGAACACCTTCCTTGCTATCTGAGGCTGCAACGGCTGGGCATCTTCACTCTCGAACGACGGTGCCTAGGAGGTGACCTGATTGAAGTTTACAAAATCATACATGGTATCGCAAAACACTAGAACTAGGGAGCACTCCATGAAACTTTTAGATGCTAGATCTCAAACAAATAAGACATAGTACTTTGTCACCCACCAGATCACTGGTCTATGGAACTCCCTACCAGAAGAAGTAGTGACAGCTGTCAGCCTTGACAGCTTTAAGAAAGGATTGGACAAGTTCATGGTGAACAAGGGTATCAATGGCTATCATTATGGATGCCTAAGGACAACCTCTGGGTTGGAGAGATAGGCAGGATATCTCTCAATAACTTTTGCAGGGAATCTTTAGCAGGTGAAGACATCTGCTTGGGAATACCCTGAAGCAAATGGCGAGACATTGTGTAAGAAAGAATGCTGGACTGGATGGACTGTGGCCTGTTCCGGCAAGGCTGTTCTTATATAAGACTGTACAGCAGGCATGTCCAAACTTCAGCCCTCCAGATGTTTTGGACCAAAACTCCCACAGTTCATTTACATTGGAAATGCAGGCTTGGAATTCTGGGAGTTGTGGTCCAAAACATCAGGAGGGTTGAAGTTTGGACATGCCTGTTGTACAGTTTAAAAGGCAATGTTCATGTCACATAGAATAATAGCTTCTCTCCTGATACACACTACAGTCCTACATAAAATGTGAATATTTTAAGGCATATATTCTAACCAGTTTTTGGTGTATGTTCATCCCTATCATTCCCTCCATCTAACCCTTATTATTTGACCAGCCAATGACACGAATTCAAGATGGAAAGCAATCATAGATTTGTATTCTTGAAGGATTTTACAGACACGATCTGTTAGTTGTTATGAGTTTTTTGGGCTGTTTGGCCATGTTCTGGAAGTTTTTCTTCCTGATGTTTTGTGGGACTCTGTGGCTGGCATCTTCAGAGGGCAAAGGAACTAGGAGTTCTCTCTGTGCTCTGGGGTTTAAAGTGAGTGAGTGAGACTGTGGGGTTTTTAAAGTTGTGGGAAAGAGGAAGCTTGTCCTATGCAGGAGAATAGGTGTTAGGCATTGTATTGTGATGAAGGATCCCTTTCTGCGGCAACACAATCCAATAATCCTTGTAAATCTGGCAGACTTGTTGCAAACAGGACAGTGTTGTCAGTGTATCTTATGTTATTAACAAAAACTCCATTCACTTTCACACCTTGGTTCTTTCCTTTGAGAGCATCCCGGAAAATTCTTTCTGCGTGAATATTAAAAAGTAGAGGTGAGAGAATACAACCTGGATGAACACCTTTCAAAATGGCACCTCTTCTCATATTTGACATCTATCCAGACACCAGCATGCTGATTCCAGTACAAATTCCCAATCAATCTGATATCATGATTTCCCAAGCCCATTTCTTTAAGTTTATCATGTTTAACTGAGTGAAATGTTTTTAATAATCATTGAAGCAAGCAAAAACATTGATGTTGACATTGAGACATTGCTGAAATAATATCTGAAGACTAAATAATGTCTCCCAAGTTCCAAATCCATTCCTGAATCCGAATTGGATACAGTAACCCCCCCCCCCCCGCTCCCCTGCTGGAGGCCCATTCGGGGCAGCGCCAGGCTTGGGATAGTACAGAAGGACTGAAACAGGCCCATCCAGCTTACCCCAGTTGCCCTGCTTTTCATATACTGCGGTCCCGCAATATACCGGGACCGCAGTATATGAACCGCGAAAGGACGGGGGAACACAGTATCTCCAATGCTCTCTTCTCACTTCTGATATACAGTAGGACACCCATATCTGATTCATTATCCAATGATTCAGTTATCCACAATTGGCAGAGGAAAAAAAATTAAGTAATTCAGCAGCCACAAAGCAAGCTATTGTCACAAACAGCAGCTGTAAAGCAAGCTACTGTCACAAACAGCAACCATAAAGCAAGCTACTGTCTCAAAACAGCTGTCATAAAGCAAGCTACTATCAGGAAACAGCAGTTTGGGGGTGGGCGGGCTGGTGTTCTCTCTTATCTATGGTTTTCATTATCCACGGGAAGGCCTGGAACCAATCCCCAGTGGATAACGGGGTCCTACTGTATTCTTAAATGTAGGACTTTTAAAAGTAAATTCAGAATGTGACTCACCAAACTGATTGCCTGGTATTCATTACATGTTTTTGTCTTTTGTTTCTTTGGAAGTGGTATAAAAGTCCTTCTTTGTATTGCTTAATACCATCTAGACCTGCTGTCATGAACTAGCAGAGATAAAGAAACCTTCAGCTATTGAAATGTGATTGCTAATCTTTAAATTAGTGAAAACCCAACAGATTATCTTAATATAGGAAAATGTTAGTTTCCTGTGCTGCAGAATAAAATGGCTTGACTATGTATAAGATTGTTATAACAGAGCTCTGATATGCCTTGCCAATGAGGTATGTGCTCCTCCTGAACTCATATTAAAGGATCTGTTTTTAAAAAGGGATCTGCAACAAGGGATAAATTGTGTGATAAAATCAGGTCACATTGACTGAGAACCTGTCTTAAAGGAAGCAACAAACCACTGAATTTCATCTATGACAGAAATTCTCAAGAATTTAAGAAAAGTTACTTTTTGAATCTATACTCCCAGAATCTCGGGGAATATATTTGTGTTCCATGTCCTAATTATCCATTAATGTAATCAACAAACAAATCCATTACATATGCTACAGCAATTTGCTATTCACTGGGCCGTCCTTGCTACATCTTCAGAAACCACTGCCAGTGCAAACTGCAGCAAATGCACTGTTATCTAGCACACTTGCCTGAATACATGTGTCATTGGTCCTGAATCAAATTTGTTTTGAAGCTCTGTTGAATGTGTTGAACTCTAAACGGCTTAGCACTAGGATATCTGAGAGATCCTGAACTGCTGGATAGCTCAGCGGTTTTGGTATCTGGTTGTGTAGCCAGAAGTTGTCGTTTGACTCCGCACTGTATACAATACCAAAATACTTCAAATCCTGAATGACCTCCTTCAGCAGTCTCACGTAGACATCGAACAGCATACTCCATAAGATCTCTGGAAGTCAGGGTGGAAGACAACGATGTACAGCTCTTGTGACACAATGAACCCAGTGCCGCAAAATAATTTGTCTTCCAATATACCAGTAGTTTTATTTCCATTTGTCTCATTCTCAAGGTGCTTTAGAACTTATTTGGGTCATTATTACTCTTTTTCATTCATCGTATCACTGTAAAGTGCCTAAAGAAGCCTGGTGGGATGAGTTAATATATAAGGTCTTTCTCTGAGTGTTAACTGAATTTTGGGGAGGTAAAAGTCAGGAGGATATACACATGATGTTCTTCTCAGCTACATTTAAAGCACAGGAATGCTAATTCCAACTCACGATAATTTCTCTGCAATTTCACATCCCTTGAAATCCTTTTCAATGGAAGTTCCGTTGGCATTTGAAAAACTCAGCACTCAAAAAAGTTTGAAATTCTCCTGAGTAGAGATGGGCACGACTTAGCGGTATTCCCGTTTCCGTTTCCATTACTCGGTTCCGTTACTCTACGGAAACGGTAACGGGAATTACTCCGCCAGACTTCGAGCTCGAACCGACGAACGAACAATTTTGGTCTGATTTGTCGTGCTCGTTCCTTGCATTGCGCGATCGCACAGAAAAAAAGTTTTTAAAAGTTAAAAAAACCTGGTTCCCGGCCAAAAAGCAGGCGGAAAAATGCCTGCCATGCCTCAGGGCACCTACCAGATGGGGTTGTTTCTGGAGGTCCCCGGCCTCCCCCCTCATCCCCCGTCCTGGGCTGCTCTGGTGGGACTCGCCGCAGGCTCGCAGCCAGCAAAAAGCCCAGTCTCGCCGCCGGCCGGCCGCAATTAAAGCGCAAGCAAGCGGCACGGACGGCACAGGAAAAAACTTTTAAACTCTCCCCCCACCCATTCCCGGGCCAAAAAAGCAGGCGGAAAAATGCCTGCTTGACTAAGGGCGCAGGGCACCTACCGGAGGGGTGGTTTCTGGAGGGGGGGTCCCGCCTCCCCCCCGTCCTGGGCAGCTGGACTCGAGTTGCCATTTCGCCATGCCATGCGGTGCGGGCGGGGGATCCAAAATGGGGCGGCAAACGCAATATTGTTTTTGAAATCGTGGTCCAAAAACACACAAGCACAAAAGAAACACGCGAAAATTTATAAACTGCCAGATTTTTCACAGTAGCAGTGGGTTTTTTCTTGCAACAAAATGTCTCTCCTCTCCTCCTCTGTCCTCCATTGATTTTATTTTATTTTATTTTATTTACACCTGCACAATGATGGGCTGGCCGAGTGGCCAGCCATGTGGGAGTGGACAACCATGCAAATTTTTGGAGCCATCCCACCAGTCGCATGGCCACTTGGCCATGGAGACTTCTGGGATGTGCCAAAAAGCCCCCTAAAACCTGCCCTAGCCCTAACCCTAACCCTTGACTCCGTACCCATACGTCACAGACTGTCTTCTTAGTGGGTCAGAGAGGCACCCAGAGGTGCAACCCACTAGCCCACCCTAACCTTACCCGTCACTAGCCTAACCCTAGCCATTGCACTAAGCCACCTTAAAGCCAGATCTACTTGCTTGCATTGCACTACACGCAGCAAGTACAATTCCCTTCTGTGTGAGACATGGTGGTGCGAGAGCCTTGTGAAGGGCGGGCATGACGCTATCACTCTCACTGGTCTCACTGTCTGCACATTCTGTTATGCAATATCCATATGGCTATTGCATAGCATTTTGCAGCAGCAGGTGAGGAGGGGAGACCCCCATGTAGAGGGGTCTCTTGGAGCCTGCTTCGATAGGAGGCACCCACGGGTGCCTCCAGGAGCCCACTTTCCCTTTATAGCGGGCCAGAGGAGGCACCCACCCCAGAGAGGTGCCTCCAGGAGCCCGCTCCCCCCCAAAACCAGTACTAACGAACGAAAAAACGAAAAAATGAACCGACTAATTTTTGCGAATTTTCGTGAAAACCGGAAACGAGCCGAAACGGGACCGGCCCGACTAACGACAACTCGAAAAAAAATTTTTTCAAGTCGTGCCCATCTCTACTCCTGAGATGAATTTTTGGTAAAGTGTGTCTCATCATGTCCTGTTTCAGAGAAAGCATCCATTTCTTTAAATGCTTTTGTGCACTAAAAATGGAATGTGTTTCTGTGCTCCATACATTCCTGAGTGTTCTCCTGCTCTGCTGACCATTTACTATAGGATAATGTCAGATGTTTCCCTCTTTTAAGATAATTGAACCTAGGAGTGTGTAAGTAAAGAATACAGCAGTAGCTGGAATTAGATTTCTAAGGAAACCATTGTTCCATGAAACCAAGCATGAAGGTTAAATCTTTACAGCATTATTGTGTTTTTCTCTATTTCCTGAAATAAACAATGGTATCAATATGCTCCGAAATAAGCCAAAGTGCCTTCAAAACATTTAATTTCAAAGGATTTACAAATGGTTTATTTCGCCAACTGCTATGCCCTTTAAATGTGAACTTTTCTAGTTAAGAAAGACACACATAAAATGAGTTAAACCATTTGAAAAGTAAAAGTAGTGAGTTAAAAGGTTGCAAGCTGAACACTTCAATTAAAAACAACTGTGAAACATGGCCTTTACTGTAGAATTACTGGCATCTCTCATAGCTGGCATTGACTTTTATTCAATCTTTTTCTTCCTGGGTATATCCGACATAGGAACATATTAACACTTCTCAATCTAATAGTTAAATGCCACCTCCACCTCCATTCCTAGAAAATTATAATAAGAGAAAACTTGCATTCTGGGTTCTCTACACAAAACCCAACTCTTATTTTCCTTCTGCAAGCAATTCTGAAGAAAAACAAGGTCTTGCCCTATCTGTTCCTGCTTCCATTTTGTTACACAACACAGTGCATAATGTACATGCATTGAACATAATCTGTTTGCCAGATTAACTGAACATTGAGAAACAAATGCTCAAGTGTGAGTGATTGCACATGTATATGTAGTAGATATGTGAAGGGGGGAGACTTCAGAAGCATAGCAGCAATAGCTGTTGGTAAAATAGATTAAAATATATTGATATAAAGAACTGCAAATATTCTACAGATTAACAAAGAGATAATTAAAGAAAATAGTAGACTAAAGAAGAGTCCTGATATACACCAACATTGAGGGAGGAAGTCTCCAGTCTGTGGCACAAATTTACAGTATGTATTCATGCATTTATCTGTTTTCAACAAAGGATAATAGCAAGCTGGTTAAATACAGGACTTCAGTTTGATTACAAAATGAAGTAGTAGTGGTGGGGATTTCAGAGAGTGATCATTAATAGCTCCTCTAAGTGGGAGGAAGTATCAAGTGGGACAATCCAAGGCTCAGTCCTGAGTCTGGTGCTCTTCAACTTTTTAATTAATGACTTGGACAATGGAGTGCAGGGAACGTTTGTCAAATTTGCAGATGACATAAAATTGGATGGAATAGCTAATACCCTGGAAGAGAGAAACAAAATTCAAAATGATCTTGATAGGCTGGAGCACTGGCCTGAAACCAACAGAATGCCGTTTTAACAGGGGTAAGTGCAAAGTACTGCACCTATGAAGAAGAAACCAAATGCACAGTTACAAGATGGGGGACACCTGGCTCAGCAATATTACAAGTGATAATATCGGATTTGATATAAAGAATTGCAAAAATTCTACAGATGAACAAAGAGATAATTAAAGGAAATACTAGGCTAAAGAAGAATCCTGATATACACTAACACTAAGGAGAAAGTCTCCAGTCTGTGTCACAAATTTATTGATATAAATTGATATAAAGATTGGAATTGTTGTAGATCAAAAGCTGAATATGATCCAACAGTGTGATGTGGCCACTAAAAAAGGCAAATACAATTTTAGGCTGCATTAACAGAAGTACAATTTCCTAATCCTGTGAGGTCTCCCCCTCTAGTCAGTACTGGTTAGACCTCAACTTGAGTATTGTATCTAGTTTTGGACACTGCACTTCAAGAAAGATCCTGAGAAACTGGAACAAGTTCAGAGGCAGGTGACAAGGATAATTGGGGCATGGGGGGGGCTGGAAGCCAAGCACTATGAGGAAAGACTGAAAGAATTGGGCATGTTTAGCTTATATCAGGGCTGTCCAACTTTGAACAGCCCGTGGCCTACCTGATGCTCCTGAACTTCCCCCATGGTTGACTCTTGGAGCTCCCAAATTTCCCTGTGATCAACTTTTAGGCATGCATGTGTGCAAGTCACAGTGGCTGTGGAGGTGATGGATTTGGTTGCTCACCCATGTGTGCACATGTGTGTGTCTGTGTGCGCTTACATGCAGAGGGTGGCAGTTAGGGTTAGGGTTTTGGGATCAGAGTGGATTTCTATTCCAATGAAAGGAAGAAGAGAGGAAGGAGGGAAAGCGAGAAGCCAAGAAGAAGGCTGGAAGGCAAGAAGGCAATCACCATGGGAGAGACAGGGCCACTGCCCCCAGCCTGGATGCACTGATGATTTTAATACTCCAGTGGAAGTGCATGGGGGGGAGGTGATCCAGCTGCAGCATCTCCTCCTGAGCCTGCAAACATCTTTAGGGAAACCACTACCTTTCTCAGCCCTAAAAGGAGCCTGAGAGAAGGGGTACTGCAGGGGAGGCTTACAAACGGACCCTCATCCCCTTCGCCGCCGCCACTGTGATCAGTTCCTTGCAAGGAGGCTGGAGTGCCCAAGCATTTGTCGGATGAGCTCAAATAACTGCACAAGTGCCACCCAGGACCCCCTGGCTCTCCTCGACCCCTCCGCTCCCAGCCAGCAGCAGGGCCCCAACCTTTCTGCGCCTGTCCGCCTTCCCCACCCCACTCCATTGGTGGAGTCTGGCCAAGTTGCACTGTGACTGGGTTGTGGAAGCAGCAGTGGCTTCATCTGGGCACTGCACCTCCCAAGGGGCTCCGGCCACCATGTTGCTGGTGCTTCAGGGTAAGCAAAAAGGTCCACCCTAAAAATTAAGAATCAAATCCTAAAAATCTGGACTTGTTTTTTTTTTAAAGTGGAAAGTGATTGTTTTAGATTTCTAACTAATGAGTTTGGAATGATTCCGGTAGCTGAAAATATGGAGTGAAGGATGACTTGATCTCTTTGGGTTTTTTAATTTCCTTCCTTAACGTTTAGTACTTTACAATTTTTGTACTTGCTATAGTTCTTTCCATTACTACTGCTATCTCCATTGGGATATTTGCCATTCCTGCAGAAGAGTGACTACCCCGTTCCATTTTGTTTCAGCAACAGCAGCAGCAAAACAAGTGCTATTGATGTGCAATGTACAAATTTATCATGGCAAAAAGAAAAGAAAAATCCAAATTTTTGTTTTGCAAGTCCCAAAATGTATCAGAGGCACAAAAACTCAACCCTTTGCCAGTAGGAGAAAAACTTAGAAATTTTTGTTCTCACATGAGCTCTTGAATAAAAGGTTTGTATCTCTCTGCCAATGACACATTCATGCCTTTCACTCATGGCCCTGGCTATTTGGAAGAAGCAAGAAGATGCTGATGCATAAAGCTACTTATGCCGCAAGGTCTGCCTTTCATCACTTAAAGTGTTCTGCTTTTATACTGCCCCATACTGCTTCAAGCACTCTCTGGGCGGTTTACAATTTAATCATGCAGGCTACACATTGCCCTCCCACACACAAGCTGGGTACTCATTTCACTAACCTCGGAAGGATGGAAGGCTGAGTCAACCATGAGCCAGCTACCTGGGATTGAACCCCTGGTCATGAGCACAGTTTTAGCTGCAGTACAGGCACGTACTGCAGTACAAGCACATGTACTGGCACATGTACACCACTGTGCCACGAGGTGCAGAGATATCTGTCTACAGGTGAAATGGGGGAAATGGAAGGAAACTGATGCTTTTATCAGCATCAAGGTTCAGTTAGCAATACATTTGACTCTAGTATGTAGGACTGAGAAGGCATGGGTGAGAGTAGTCTTATTATCACAAAAGACTTGAATGGGGCAAAAAAGAGAGATAATTTCCCTACATAGCAAAACTATCTGGTTCTATCACTTGACAAATGTACGTTACTATGAATATGCACAGCCTTCCATAGTTCTGCTGGCAAAGAAACCAAGAGGTCTAAAAGACCACCACCCCCCAAAAAAATCAATCATTTTGGTAAAGGAAAAAATTGAAATACTGTAACTAGAGATGGGCACGACTTAGCGGTATTCCCGTTTCCGTTTCCGTTACTCGGTTCCGTTACTCTACGGAAACGGTAACGGGAATTACTCCCCCAGACTTCGAGCTCGAACCGACGAACGAACAATTTTGGTCTGATTTGTCGTGCTCGTTACTTGCATCGCGAGATCGCGCGATGCCACACGCGGCACAGAAAAAAAGTTTTTAAAAGTAAAAAAAACCCGGTTCCCGGCCGAAAAGCAGGCGGGAAAATGCCTGCCGTGCCTCAGGGCACCTACCAGAGGGGTTGTTTCTGGAGGTCCCCGGCCTCCCCCCTCATCCCCCGTCCTCGGCTGCTCTGGTGGGACTCGCCGCAGGCTCGCAGCCAGCAAAAAGCCCAGTCTCGCCGGCCACCGGCCGCCGCAATTAAAGCGCAAGCAAGCGGCACGGACGGCACAGGAAAAAACTTTTAAACTCTCCCCCCACCCATTCCCGGGCAAAAAAGCAGCAGGCGGAAAAATGCCTGCTTGACTAAGGGCGCAGGGCACCTACCGGAGGGGTGGTTTCTGGAGGGGGGGTCCCGCCTCCCCCCCGTCCTGGGCAGCCGGACTCGCGAGTCGCCATCGCCATGCCATGCGGTGCGGGCGGGGGATCCAAAATGGGGCGGCGAACGCAATATTGTTTTTGAAATCGTGGTCCAAAAACACACAAGCACAACAGAAACACGCGAAAATTTATAAACTGCCAGATTTTTCACAGTAGCAGTGGGTTTTTCTTGCAACAAAATGTCTCTCCTCTCCTCCTCTGTCCTCCATTGATTTTATTTTATTTTATTTTATTTACACCTGTGCAGTGCGCAATGATGGGCTGGCCAAGTGGCCAGCCATGTGGGAGTGGACAACCATGCAAATTTCTGGAGCCATCCCACCAGTCGCATGGCCACTTGGCCATGGAGACTTCTGGGATGTGCCAAAAAGCCCCCTAAAACCTGCCCTAGCCCTAACCCTAACCCTTGACTCCGTACCCATACGTCACAGACTGTCTTCTTAGTGGGTCAGAGAGGCACCCAGAGGTGCAACCCACTAGCCCACCGTAACCTTACCCGTCACTAGCCTAACCCTAGCTCTTGCACTAAGGCACCTTAAAGCCAGATCTACTTGCTTGCATTGCACTACACGCAGCAAGTACACTTCCCTTCTGTGTGAGACATGGTGGTGCGAGAGCCTTGTGCAGGGAAGGCATGATTCTATCACTCTCACACTGGTCTCACTGTCTGCACATTATGTTATGCAATATCCATATGGCTATTGCATAGCATTTTGCAGCAGCAGCAGGTGAGGAAGGGAGACCCCCATGTAGAGGGGTGTCTCTTGGAGCCTGCTTCCCCTTCCAAGTGGCAGGAGGCACCCACGGGTGCCTCCAGGAGCCCACTTTCCCTTTATAGCGGGCCAGAGGAGGCACCCACCCCACAGAGGTGCCTCCAGGAGCCCGCTACCCCCCCAAAAAAAACCAGTACTAACGACAACGAAAAAACGAAAAAACGAACCGACTAATTTTTGCGAATTTTTGCGAAAACCGGAAACGACCCGAAATGGGACTGGCCCGACTAACGACAACTCGAAAAATTTTTTTTTCAAGTCGTGCCCATCTCTAACTGTAACAGCAATGTCTATACATCAGCTATGCATAACGGACAACATAGTACCGTACTAGTGTGATAGCACATTTACTCCAAGAAAATCTGATACCATCTGTGCAGGTAAAAGAAGCTTCTTCTGATAAAGTGCCTGAAAGTTTGTGTGTGGGGGGGGGAAGGAGGCAGGAGTCTGAATCTGCAAGATGACTGGGAAAATTGGATTGTCGCCATGTATATTACATGGCATTCTTAAATTTTTTTTTAGCCAAATATAGAAATGTGTAAACGTCCAATCAGCAGCCTTGACCTGGAATGAAGAGGAAGAAGAAGTCTAAAGAAAGCTATGCCAGCATTTAGTTCATGAAGCAGCTGCCAATGCCCTGGAACAGGTGGCAAGCATATGAAAAATGAGCATGCACAAAATGATTTTCCTTCACTAAAGCCACCCTCCATGTCTCTTCTTTCTAGTTGTAACTTGGTAGCTCCGTGAGGTCTGTCCGTTATGATTACAACACTGCCATGAAACAAAACTGTGAATGTAGGAAGTGTGCATAGTTTAATACTATCAAAAATATCTAGGAGTGTAAGGTGTTATAAAATTCTGCTACTGCTAGTTATAACTAACATAGATGATGATGATGATGATGATGATGATGATGATGATGATGATGATGAATTCAATTTATATACCATCCAACTGGCAGAATGCCACTCTGGGTGTTTTACAACATAATTATTGTCACTGCAATCATTGTAACAAACACGAATACTGCCACTAAAATGGGATGTTTGGGAATCTACAGCCTATAGCTCTCATCATTATAACAACTCTGTAAGAGGGGACACTAGCCACATTCTCACTGGAGAATGAGCAATGGGGAATCTTCTCTCTGCTGTGCTTCTTCATCCCTTCCAGTATGAAATGCTAACTTTCTGCTACTACTAAGTAAGGAAACCATTGCTGGCCACAATTAGAAAAACAAATAACTATAGTTTGTTACTAATCAAAATTATTTTCCTTTCTCACACATGGGAGTTTTTGAACTAATTTCCTTACACATTGAGGAAGGGATAAGGGGAAGAGGAAGTCTGACCCCTAATCTACTCCCCAGAGTCTCCAAGTTCCCACTTTATGCAATGGTGGCTTCAAATGGTCCTGTTCATCTGAAGCCTACAATTGCTTTTTATATCTTAAAAATAAGGGAACAAGGTTGGGTGGGAAAAACTGGGGCATATTCTAATGCTCTTGAATTATTGAGATGTTATCTTTCACTTTCGAACAATTCAGTTGGAAAAAATATATACAAATACATATTGTATTACTTTAGACAGCCCATCATCAGCTATGGTAGTATTTTCCAAAATTCATGTTTCAAAGACATGCCCTGCATTTTCTAACATTATACAATAAGCAAACAGTGGAAGGTGTTATGTTGTAGACATTAAATATTGCTCACATCCTACAAGAGTGAACATGAGATGAATTTCACAAGTAATATCCCAGATTAAGCAACATTACATTCTAACTTGCTGTAGTTAAGTTCTAGGAAACTGAATAAGTAGAGATTTATTTCCAATGAATCCATAAGCAGCTTGATTAGGCAATGACCTCAATAGGAAACTGGACTTGGATATGATCCCAGGAATTGCAATACAGCAGTTTTTACATAGCAGAAATCATGTCCAACTATGCCAGATTCTGAACGGATAATAGTTCCACAATCATCTAAACCCTGCCAGATATATTTCCTGGATGCAGTTTAGGGAAACCGCCTCTGGAATCAAGTTGGAGGCATGGTCATAAATTTCAGTCATTTTCAATGTTCAGCTTTTGTTTTAGCAAAAAAAAAAAAAAAAAGGAAAAAACACACACACACACACACACACCCTGAAACGTGACTCCTTGACAGTGCTAAACTTAACACATTGCTGTCGGAAGGCTGAGGGAAGCTAAATTAAGGATGCAGCAAAAGGTTCCTCTATGTTCTTGCAATTTCATGTGTTTATGTGTGTGGAAATCCCTTCAGAAGAATTTCAAAGGAGGAGAAATTTCAGATAAATGTTCAAACACTCTGGAGTTTCTCTTGCCTATTAATTGGCTGAAGCATCTCTATGTGCATTAATTTTTATTTTCTTTCATAAAATTTCCTCAGCAATCTCCCACCCCAGCTCGCCACAATTCATGTAAAGCTCATGATGATGATGATGATGATGATGATGATGATGATGATGATGATGATGATGAGCCTAGAAACACAGACAGCTGGAAAGGACCATATGGATCCAGTCCCTGTCAAGTATGCATGGTGGGGAATCGAAATCCCTACCGCTTGCTCAACAGATGCCTATACCACTAAGCTATCCAGAAGTTTTGTCCCAGAGTAACTCCTTCCACATTTTGTTTTATTCCTTGTTTTACTACTATGAAGTCTTAAAAAGGATATGTAGTGCATGAAGCACCCTCAGTTTCCTTGCAATGTTACAGGAAGCCTAAGGAATGTTCTCAAGGGTCTTGAGAAAAGTTCTCAGGGGTCGGGAGGAAAAGAAATAAATGCCTATGACACAGAGGAACAGAAACAAAGCACAAAGCCTGAATGACAGCAGGTACTGCACTTAGTGCTCTCGAAATATTTCACTTTTGCAGAAAACGCTGTTCATTGGCCTATCCAGTTACTGTTTGGGGTGCCATTTCTTAGTTCAGGTTCATCTTTCCATCCAAAAGCCTTTACAGTTCTCACAGTACTCTTCACACATATCGGGTGAGAATCAATTAAATGTAAGGTGTCAGCAAAGTCACACACCTATAGTCCCCTTTTCTTTTCTTCTGCTTTCTTTTTTAAAAGTTTGCTGTTCCATATACTAATGATTTTCCATACCCTCTTGGACAGATTTCTCTCAGACAAGTATTTGCCAGCTCCAATTCAAACCAAATCCATCTTATTATTCATTAGGTGAATCAAAGCATCACCCACGCTGTCTCAGTCACAGACATCTGGCAGGAAAATGAAATCCAGCACCATGTGTATCGGCAGCCAAAAGGCTTTGCTCATGTTTATGCCATCAATAGGAGATGCAGATGCTTAAAACAAACAGCAGTCTATTCTTATCATATCATCCCCAAAAGTATGGTTTAAAGGTTGCAAAAATAAGGTAAGTGCAAAAACTTTTCCTCTAAAAGTTCAGCAAGGTTTTCCCACTTCTGTGGGGTGCTCTACAATCGGCTGCCACGCAGGATCATCCAACATTTTTTATTGTCCTCACTCAGGTGTTTGCTCCAAAACTGAAATGGTTTGTTTTATAAACAAAATATAATCAAGCTTTGGGAATCATAAAATCATACCACTGTAAAGTTGGAAGGGAGTCCAGCAGTCAGCCAAGTCCAACTCCTGGCAAAGCATTAAATCCACATTTAATGCCATGGGCTAAATATGATACCTAGTCCCAACTAGAAAAGACTTATTGGATCAGTGGTTCAGTGAGGACTCCAACATTATATACATCCCGTTCCCATTAGGTCTGAGGAGCTGCTTTGGCTGGCACTACCAGATGGATTCAAGCAACCACTGATCTTTCCACTAGAGCACTTTTCAACCCTGTTATGCACACTTTAGTTTTATTAGTGCAACACATATTCAAATAGGTTGCTGGAGTCTCCTTTGATAGGAATTTTCAAACAAAGTCTAGACCACAGCTGATAGATGTTAGTAGCCTTAGCCCTAAAGGACTGCAAATTGCCACAGCTGTTCTGGATGTTAGCATTTTACAATTCCTAATGTTTCTCCTTTATTTTATTTTCCAAGATCCATCTCCCAGAGTTGTATGGGGTCGCTAGCTACCTACTTATAATAGCCGCTGCATCTGGTTTTAGGCTAGCCTCAAATGGTCTTCCAAGAAACAGAAAGAGCAGATTATGTGCCTTGCCAGTTTCTTCAGTAACAGTTGAAAAGATAACAGATATTATCTTCTCCTTGGGTCAATGTTGTGTACACTGTCTTTGCATAAGTAAGATGCATGATGTTTGTGGCCTTTTTAAATACCAAAACAACACAAAATAAATAAAAGGAATTTATTTTTGCTTCGTCTTGCTGAGCTTCAGGAGACATCAAAAACCACTCTCAGCTTAATTACAACCCCTCCACAGGCTTCATGGGACTGTGTTAGTTAAAGGGGGGGACAGCAAAGGGCAGAATGGATAAGTAATTATGTATCCTGTTTAGAAGCTTCACCTTCTATAGTGTACAGCAATTAAAAAAGCCCAACGCACTAAATCACAATGTAATGCTACCTAATGAAAATGAAAGTATCACACACTAAAGAATAACAATAAGGAAACAGAAGAGACTAGCTTTCTAAACATCAAAAAAAGCAAAATCAGCAATCTAGAGAGTCCACCAAGAGTGAACAGTTTGTGACCCAACAAACATTACCACTTATTAGTGCCTCTCATATGATTAACAACTCACAGAAAACACAAACTAGACCAAAGCTGTCTACACATTCACAGACTATAAATGGTCATCAACAGTGTGTACCTTTTAAGGTCCTAGTAACCTCATTGAGATGTCAGCTAGAAGGTGGCCCTGCACTCGTGAAAGCTTTTGAGGCATATATGGAGGAATGTCTACAAGAACAGGTTGACACTGAGATGTCCAAAGATGGGGAATCCCATCCATGAATGCTCACATTAATATATACGTTTTGCATCTTTTACACCACAAACTTTGAGAAATAGAGTGCAAATAGTAGAATAAATATCCATCTGGTTCCTAATTGCAAGTTGGTGCTCAATTATAATATGCCCACCTATTACCTCTCCCCACCCACAAGAAGTCCTACATTTTAAACAAATAAATAGCAGTAAATTACAACATAGTCCTCTTCATGATTGGCATAGCCATACCTATAAAGTCCAGCTGGAGCATAAGGGAAACTTTCATTTCAGCCTGTCTTGAAGACTACGGCTGCTATCTCACCTGGGTTTTGATCCTGATCTTCTGAAGGTCCGGCTTTTCCTCTTTGTCACATCACGTGATTGAATAAGTGGGACAGGAGTTCCCACGTCCAAAGCTGGTTTTTTTTTTAATTTTAAAGTGCAGTTCAGCCCCCTTGGCCAGCAGGTGGTGCTAGCATTTGAAAAAAATGAACCACTTGGCTGGGGGAAATTAAAACTTAGGGCACCGCATGGAGCTTCCTGTTTCTCCGAAGGTGAAAAGAAATTTTTTTAAAAACAGCGCTGATTGGCCCCAGGAACAGCGGGTCGGTGCTATGAGTTTTTTTAAAAAGAAGAAACCCGGATCATCTGTGTGGTCCCACAGCGTCTGCTTCCTTAAAAGGTAGATTATCAAAGCGAGGCAAAAAATTCCCTACCTCTTGGGTGAGTCACAGAAACTTCGCTTAAAGGGGCATTACCGGGTTTTCTTTTTTCTTTTTT
This sequence comes from Phrynocephalus guinanensis, assembly GCA_037367245.1. Classification (NCBI taxonomy): domain Eukaryota; kingdom Metazoa; phylum Chordata; class Lepidosauria; order Squamata; family Agamidae; genus Phrynocephalus; species Phrynocephalus guinanensis. The sequence goes on along the minus strand of CM074735.1, from coordinate 43,632,171 downwards.
CTTTTTTTCAAAAAGCCCGGTGGCCGTGGGGATAGCATTTTTAGACACGGTTTATCTAGTAATTTAAACTGCTTTTAAAGGGACGTGGGAACGAGCCCTAAGTGTAAGGATGTGGACTTGTCCAAAAGAACTCACATTAAAATGTAGCAGATCATCTTTAAGGTGCTGCAATATTTTTGTCTTCTTTAATTTTTTGTTTTGTATTTATATTCGGATACAGATGAACATAAGATCTGGATTTTCCATTCCAACCGAAATATCATAAAATATTACACAGTTCATGATACATTTTGTTTATCTTCCCTAAGAAGGAAATTGCTCTATTGTGAAATTTGAATTTCTACTCCAGCCAAACACTGCTGTTTGTGCTCCATATAGATCCAGAGACTTTTTCCTCAAACAACTCCATACATGAAAGAAGCTTAAAGCTTTTGATGACTATTTATACTCACAGCTGAACAACTCCATAAATACACTTGCCTGTGCCCTGTTTTTATACCCGATAATAAATCTTGGATATATGATATCAGTTATAGTGGGTTTTCTTTCAACAGTAGCAAGCATCTGAGGGCAGATCCACTATTTCCAAAAGCATGATATTAGTGACTAACAATATGTTTACATTTAAAATGATTGTCCTCATGAAGTTTTACCACTCAGTTTTACTGTAACATTATTTAACAGCCATATCATGTTCAGGGACCAATTTACACCCCATTATAAACTATTAAAGTGACAATTTGCTTTTGTATTGAAAATTACCACTAATGCTTAAGCAAAGCACAGGAAGCTATAAGCTGTCAATGCTCGATATTACAGGCAGTTAGTAATAGGGATGAGCACGAAATGCAAAAATAATGTTTCATTTCATTTCATTTTGTGCTCACCCCCATTTTGTTTAGTTTCGTTTCTTACTATTTTTTTAAAAATGAAATGGTTCCCCACACTTCATCTATGCTGCTTCTGGTGCTCCGCATGGGTGAGAGACACCGGAACAGTTGGCCTCCACACTGGCTGACGGAAGGAGCTGGGTCCAGAACATCTGATCTGTGGCCTCTCTAGCCACCTGCAGCCAAGCACTAACATTTTGGCTCCTGCTCAGTGCCCAGCTGGCACCCAGTTGGGTTTAAGATGCAGTTCAGATGTGAAGGGGAAGGGGATGACAGGGCTGAATGGGTGGATGGTTTGCTTTTTGTTTTGTTTTGCTTTTTTGCTTTTGCTTTTTGTTTCTTGTTTCTTCTTGCCATCAGGTATAGGGGTAAGGACCCACAATGGAACTGAAAGAACAGGAAGGGGGGAGGACGATGGAGGGGGCAGTTATTAAGGCCGTGCTGGGTAGGGGAAGGTATGAGGGTGGGAGTAGAACATGCCCACATAGGACAAGAGAGATTAGATAGCTTATATCTATCAATTCTTCTGGTTCCACCCCCCAATCAGAAGGTATCAGGTGCTCATATCAGCACAAGCCACACAGTGCTGTTGTTGAATGCCAGGTCACTATAAAATAAGACTGCCCTCATCCATGATGTCATTCAGGCTGAGGGTGCCAACCTGGTGGGTATTAGTGAGACCTGGGTGGGGGAGGAAAGTGGGGTCCTCCTCTACCAACTATGCCCACCTGGGTACTCAGTCCAACACCAGTTTCACTTGGAGAATCAGGAAGGGGGAGTTGCTATCGTCTATAGGAGTTCTATCTCTTTGAGAGGGAGTCTAGGGGACCTGTATTGTGTGTTGGGCTCATAAGACATATTGGGGATTCTATTGGTGTACTACCCACCCTGCTGCATACCAACAGTCTCCCTGCCTGAGCTGACTGAGGTGGTCTCGGACCTGGTGTTGAAGATCCCCAGATTGTTGGTGCTGGGGGAACTTAACATCCATGCCGAGGCTGCCTTGACTGGGGCAGCTCAGGACTTCATGGCCACCATGACAACTATGGGACTGTCTCAATATGTCATTGGCCCAACACATGAGAATGGTCATACTCTGGACCTGCTCTTCTCAACAAGACTGAATGATGGTGGTTTGGATTTATTTATTGGAATTTTATACTGCCCATCTAACAGAGAGGCCATTCTGGGTGGTTAACACTCTGGGCAATTAACAACATCTGAGCTGCAGACAATAAAACAGGAGGAGAGATGGCTGGAGTACAGGTGGAGAAAATATTGTTACGAGTCTGATCAAACATGGCATTATTGTGCCTATTCTGTGGCAGTACGGCTGGTGAAAAGGCAATATTTCACCAACCATATTGCTTCCTCAGAATGCCGTCCAGCAGAGCTGTTTCGGGTGGTCCAGGATCTTCTTCAACCAGGAGATACAGTAGAGATCCTGGACCACTCATCGGCTCACTGTGATGAGTTTGCTGTCCACTTTGAGGGGGAAATTGCTCAGTTTTGCAGTGAATTGGACTCCTTCATTGGTGCAGAATCAAGGGATTAACAAGGGATTAACACTATAGTTTTGGGGTACTCCTGGACCCTGGTCTAACTCTTGAAACCCAGGTGGACTTGATGGACAGGGGTGCAAGTCAATCGTTACCACATGGCAGAAAACATATTCCTCTCAACAGGAGGGCTCCTTTCATCTGTTGCATAGAGAAAGAAAGAAAGGAAGGAAGGAAGGAAGGAAGGAAGGAAGGAAAAGAAGGCGGCAGTTATTTTTAAGTGGAACAGATGGATCTTGCCATGTTTTAACCTATTGGTACAGCTCTGATGAAAAGGGTTTCACCCTCAAAATATAAGCAACATTTTTGTTAATTTTCTAATAGCCTAAAGGTATCACCTGTTCCTCTTTTGTATTTGGTTTTTGTGATGGCTACATGGCTCCTCAACTTGTTTTGCTTCAATTGGAGTTATTTTTAACTAACTGAGACTCTTCAGCACCTCACAAGGGGGAAAAGTTTCTACTGTAGGATAAGAGAGCAGAACAGATTGGTAGCTGAGTACTTTTTTTCTGGGGGGAAAACTAGTAATATAAATGTGCTGAACTTTAATATCAATGATTATCTGCAGTGTTTAAAAACTCTATGAGAATATAGCTGACGTCAAGAGTGGAGAAGTTAATTTTGGTTTGGGCATGAACCAATGGCTGAAATCCCATCACTTAGCACAGTAATTTGCAACCAGAGTACATATATTGAATCACTTGGGATTTAGTGAGTCAGCTCTTCATACGGTCCATTGATTCAATGCACCTACAACACCTGTGACTTACTATGCTACAAAAAAGGATTTCACCTAATATAACATCATTTCCTGGAGTCTGAGTTCTAGTGATGAACCAAAAGTGGAACAAAAAACCCAGCCTATTTTAACTAAGCAAAACAAACAAATAGGCAGCTTTCATTTATATCAAATAATTTAGAAGAGACACTACAAGCTTGTAGAAAGCTTTCAGTGGAGTCACAGGCGTGGTCCTTTGGGGATGCTCAGGAGTATAGAATTGTGACCAGGGCATGGAGCACATTAAGGTATTAAATATTGAGAGTTTCATATTCCAGGGCTAAAGTGAAACCCATTTTGTATTTGGGATTATCAGGAAGCTAATTAAAACCAGACTATAGGAAGCTGCCCTTTACCAGTATTTGACTAATTGACTTTGGATGTTACAATTTGTTTTAATTTTGTTTCATTTATTCAAGTAGAAACAGAGTTTTTTATTTTATCTGTTGCATTTTGTTGGTTTGTTTTATGAGTGTCATTATGTTTGAAGTGTTCTGAACCAGCCAGAGAATATTCACACTGATGGGGTGGGGTGGTATAGAAGTCGAAGGGAGGAAGGGAGGAAGGAACGAATGAACGAACAAATGAATGAACAAACGAACAAATGAACAAGCAAGCAAGCAAACAAACAAACGAACAAAGAAATAAGCAAACAAAGTGCATAGGCTTAGGGTGTCCAACTCACTAACTGCTCTTTGCCTTCCATCCAGTTTACATTCCTTTCAGCCCCATGTGATGTGAAGGCAGTGAGCCGCCATTCATTTCCTTTCCCTTTCTCACCTAACGGTTGAGCAATGTCCGGGACCCAAAAAATTGATAGAAATATGTTTCCATGTGCAACATATAAATAGAAAGAACCTACTGTGTCCTTTCAGTGCAAAATAAAATAATTTGATGAAATAAAATTTTAAAAAATGATTGTCCAACGTAAAATCTTTATTTTACCTTGGTTTTGTTGTGAGACCATCTCACTGGAAAAAATGAATACATTTATGATATGAACCTATTTTTAAAAACTAGTCTGTTTTAGAACATTAATTGGGGTGGAAAGGAATGTCACATGCAAAAGCTCAGCTTTTTATTCATGTGCTTGCTTCTTTTATCATATGCTAATTGCACTATTCCAGTGGCAGGTTTTATTCTCCTCATTCTGCAAGTAATGCAAACTCAACATTCAGAGCATTTGTTTGAAAATAAAAATATTAATTTAATATTATTCTTAACCTGCTGTTAGTATCTCAAAACTTCACTATGCATATGATTGATGCTAACTTGATTTAGATAGAAGGAAACTGTTTTTCAAATATTCTAGAGCATTTGCAAGCAACAGTGTTTTTCTACTGGTTTTGTATTCATATTTTTCTAATAATATCTTTGGGGGTTGACACTAACATTACACTTTCATTTGGATATCTGATTAGCTGTTGTAGCTAATTATTTATTAGTTATAACAGAAAGTGGCCAACAGTCTGTGTCACAGAAGTACAAGATGATGGAACTTTATTCCTATCATTATATAGCATTTGGGGCACTCCCAATCCTTGCCCTGGGGAAAGTTTTGGATGTGACTGAAATGTTGCAATGGGGACAGGAAATCATCAGTAGATGGTGCTGATGGCTAAAGACAGCATCCAATGAAATATAATTTTAATCCTCTTACACTTTTACAGGAACAGCAACAACAGTCATGTATCATCCCAGTTATATAACAGACACAGCTTATAGTGCAGAGTTTTGAGTTTCTGATTAAATCCTCTAACTGGGCAGCTGATGTATAGAGATTCAGGGGACCGAATAGCTTCAAGTTCTCCACACTAGTCCACCCTTTTTCTTATCCACTGGCACTTAATATCTCAGTAACTCACTCTAAGATATTAGCCGTAGAAATAATAAAAGGTTTCATTACTTACCACTTAACAGATCAAGCAGTGAAACTGATAAACATGGCAGATTGAATTTCAGCCATAGGCCTCAACAGACTCAATGCTTTGAAAAGACCGACTGACTCTGATAGACAAAGGAGAGATGGGGAAACAGAAAAGAGAGGCCAAGCTCTCTTTGAATCAAAAGCAGGAGGGAATGATTGGTTACTGTTGGATAGACTAACTGTGACTTCGGCCCAGAAAGCACCATCCGACCCAAACCTGCTAAAGGCAACTGTGAACTTGCAAAAACTGCAATGGCTTCCCCCATTGCAAACTTGATGTCACCTCAAATTGGAGCATCTTCTCCCCAGAGCCAATTTTATAGACCTTACCTCTATAGTGTTTGCTTGCATTGAGTTTAACAGGAAAAAATGAATAATCTTTCCTTCTCACCTCAATATTTACAATACCCAACCAGATCCATGTACTTATACATCCCTAGTCAAGCTGATAGTGTACTTCACTCATTCCTAGGCAATAGCACCAATACAGAAGTTAACTTGTAGCACTTAAATGTTCAAGCGTCTCTCTAATTTCAAATTGACGTAAAAATGCAAGTTATCTTCCTCAACTATGCTGGATGTCTAATAACTGGAAAAGTAAGCTCCACATGTGGAATCTTCAAAGCCTTAAAATAAATAGGAATTCAACTGTATCAAATTCATGAATTCAACAACATTCAGGATTTATACCTAATCCAAGATGGCAAAGGTCCCACCAGTCCAAGTGGCAACAGCCGCTCCAGCCTCTTCAGCAATCCTGCTGTTTCTGATGCAAGTTTCTCAGTTATACCCCTGTTCTTTCTCAGTCCCACCCCTTTATGCAAAACCAATTTTTTACAGGTGTTCCATTTATATAGGGTTTTGGTAATTTGTAATGGCCAACTGAGGTAACTGAGGCACCAGGTTGTATTTCTATTGCACAGTCAACCACAAGACCAGAAATGTAACGAAGATGCTTCTTGGCAGAGTCAGTCGGTCTTTTCAAAGCATTGAGTCTGTTGAGGCCTATGGCTGAAATTCAATCTGCCATGTTTATCAGTTTCACTGCTTGATCTGTTAAGTGGTAAGTAATGAAACCTTTTATTATTTCTACGGGCTCTGCAATTAGCTTGAATTAGCTGCAGCAATCTATGGAAATCTTACACAAGCACCAACAAATTATGGCCATTGTTTGTTACAGCTGTTTCCAAGGATTAGCATACCCCTTCCTTTCCCTGAGTGTTTTCCATAGAAATCAAGCTCTTTTTTTTAAGTGCCAGACTATGTGAATTTATGGAGTCTGAAGGACGAAAAAAATGCTTCTGATGGATCCAGCTGTAATTGGAAGCTTAAAATCACCTCTTACTTTTTGTATCAAGGTTGATTTCAGTCAACCCACAAAATTTAGTGCAATCCTAGCTGGTACTTATGAAGATCAACAACAGTAGAAAGTTACCAAGATAAAAATTCTCATTTAAAACTTGCACCAACCTCCAAAACATGAGTAAATGCTCATTACATGTGCAATTAATAAACTCAAAGCAAAATCCCCCCATTTTTTACATTTAGATACCTATTGTTAGTTAGGAAGAGAATAAGCATTTCAGTGATATCGAAGTGTCATAGGTAGGCATGAATCTCAGCACCATCTAACAGATTAAGATAAGGCAGGTTCAGAAAGCAATCAAAAATGTTAGAGTATTTGTTGGTATGTCAGTAATAAGTTAACTGAATTAAACTTCATGGAAAACTTCATAGCAAATATCAATCATACATCATTCGGTACAATGAGCTGATGTAACAATACTCACTGTCTTCATAAGGTTGACTTAAAGGGGTGGAAAGGATGCCACAAACAGTAGGCAAATACTTTTGTTGAGGTAACTTGAGACAGTCCCAAAGCTGTGGAAAAATTTTATGCCCTGAATTTTGATCTCTAGGCAGTTTCAGTAAAGCATTATGAAGTTCTTTAATGGGACTATAATTGAAAAACAAGTATATGACATTCATAAGAATGTGTATCTACAACCATACCACACTTCTGAAGTACTTGACTTCACTTCTGTAAAGCTGACAGGGGAATTAACTCTCATATCTGCTGTCTTTTAATCTGCCCTCCCAGCCTGGTACAGTTTTGAGATATAAAATAAAATATAAAAAAAAACTGCTGAATGGTGGGGTTTTGGGCAACGTGCGGTCGGTCCCAGCCTGGTACCAGCAGCGCAGCAGTAGCAATAGCCAAGGAGAGGGGGGCGGGGAATGCTGACCTGATTGCCCTGTTTACTGGCTTTAAAGCAAAGAAGGACCCCAGTTTGCCCTATACAGGTTTCCCAGATAATGCTCTTCCTTCCCAAAGTCTTGACCATGCAGATAAAAGTCGTAACAGGAAGGCAACCTAGTTTCACTTCATCTTTGCATTTGTTCTACAGTGAATAGTGAGTGGCAAGTGAAGGATATTCAGCTAATGCAGTGGTTCTCAACCGATGGGTCCCCAGTTGTTCCAGGACTGCAACTTCTAGAAGCCTCCACCACTCACTGTGCTGGAAGGGATTTCTGGGATTTGCAGTTCAGGAACATCTGGGGATCCACAGGTTGAGAACCACTGAGCTAACGCTTTTGGAAAAGGATGAGTCCCAAGCTCAGGAATTGCCTCCTAAGAGAAAAATGATATGACTACTCCCTCATTTCCATGCATAGAGAAGGCAAAGAAGGCATGGAGACAAATTACTAGTTGAAACATCTATTGGAGATGCTCCAACTATCACTAATGTTAGAAGTCAGTGGATGTGCCCCTGACATCATTTGGCCCGAGAAAGCATCAGCTATCGAAGAACCATTCCACTACCTCCAATTGCTATCATAAAAGGTGCTCCAAATCAAAGTTGATTCTCAACAAAGCCCCATTATTCTATACCAGCAAACTGGCTGTTTCCTACATTGGAAAAACAAACAGGAGATTCTTGAAGTTTGCATTCAGATCTCCAAAGATACAGAGCCTATGCATGAGCACCAGAAAGGAATAACAGACATGCTCCTGAACTCTCTCTGATCCAAAGCTCATGACAGTAAGTTGGACACCAGATCAGCATCTACCTGGATTTAAAGTGAGATATTAAATGAAATGAGTTCTTTGCATCTGTCTTCACAACAGAAGACTTTGGGCACATTCCACTGCTTGAACACCCCCTCTTGACTAAAGAATAAAATCAAATATAGGTTAAAAGAGAGGATGTTTTAGGTTTAATTGATAAATTGAAGATCAACAAGTCACCGGGCCCAGATAGCATCCACTTAAGGGTTATTAAGGAACTTAGAAATGAAATTGCGGATCTCTTAATGGTAATATGCAACTTGTCTCTTAAAAAGGCCACAGTGCCAGAGGACTGGAGGATAGTGGAGGTTTGCTGGGGGAGGGGCAATGTGTAGCCTGCATACTGTAATTAAACTGTAAATCACCCAGAGACTACTTGAAGTGGTGTGGGGTGGTATATAAGCAGAACGCACACTTTGCTTTAGTTGGTAAGTGGCTCTGATTCAATGGTCACCAACCTGCCAGCTAATCCCAGAAAGAAAAGATCTTCCATTAACTTCCTGCATTTATTGAAATGAAGGTAGCACCACAGTAACTGTCGTCCACTTTGGCATAAAATTACCTGACATATAGTATTTAAATTGGCTCCATAGATAAGTCACCCTTATGCAAATAGTTGAGTAAATGACACACTGACCCAAAATTTAAATTTATCAATTGTTAGCTATTTAGCATTTTTATAGTATTTATATAGCTCTACCAATGAGAGAAGCAAGAGTAAAGCAGTCCAAACAAGAAAAAGGAAATGGTGTAGCAACCGTATATTATCAGTAGTATAAATTAGGTGGTGTTTCAGACTAACTAATGGCCAGCATTTACTGAAATTTTAATTGAGGGATTTATTTTGTCAACTGATTAATTCTCCATCAGAGCCTAAGACCAACATTTTTATTTTAAAAGCTTATCACATAATTTCATTAAAAGTCAATTATTCAAATGTGAGGACTGCCTGGCTCTTCATTATCAATGACTGATTATTACAGAATAAAAATAGCTGACACCGTGTTCATATGTAGACTGGGAAGTAATTCCCATCAAGTAACAAAACATTCTTCCACATAATGAATTCAGGATTGGAATGCAAATGGTTTTAGATATAACTATCAAAAAATTAGTCTGTGCAGCACATAAGAAATAAAAAAAATTGACGAAAGCTCGTAGCTGATATGATAAAAATCCAAATTAAAAATAAAAGGTGTAATCTTAACTTTTTCAGTATTTAATTTTCCATCCTAAGTCAGGCTACATTGTCACAAAATGACCACCACTTACAGTCACCGTGTATGTGAAAGAGTATATAAATCTCATTGAAGGCATCTCAAGAGAAGAGCAGCCTGTGTATCCTTAGGCAAGCTAAGCAGCTTTGGAGCACCCCAGAAGGAAAGGGTAAACCACTTGAGTACTCTCTACTTAAGAGTAGAGAGTTGAGTTGTCATGACAACTTCCGGACTCCTTTTCTTTTGTCTCTTTGTCTAGTAGATCCTTTCCTTACTACAGTGACCCCCTGCTTATCACGGGAGTTAGGGACCCAACCCGACCTGCAATAATTTAAAATCCACGATATGTGGATACAGGTCGGGTTGGGCCTGGGGGCGCCTAGCTGGGGGCTCTTTACATACTGCCAGCTTGGCGCTGCCCCGAATGGGCCTGTGAGGACCTTTTCAGGTCTTTTAGAGGCCCCAAAAGGGTCTCACTGCGAATGGGAAGTCACTTCTGAGGCCTCCGACAGGCTCTCCCCCATTACCTGAGGCCTTTTCCCCCTTACCCCAGGGGGTCTTTTTCATATACTGTGGTCCCGTGATATAGTGGGACCGCAGTATAAGAGCCACAAATGAGCGGGCGACCACTGTACCTCCTCTCTGTCAAACTCCTGTTTGTGTTCCCTATTTGTTTGCTCCTTGTGGGATCTGTCCATCTCAGTTTCATTCCTCTGCTGTGCTCTATGAGAAGTCAGCAAACAGAAAGTTACAGCGGGAGGGGGGAATCCCACTTCAGATTTTAAAAAACCTTACTTCCCTTTAAAAAACTTCCTTAAGATTCTTCAGCAAACTTTTTTCTTCCAACATTGTTATTGTTTCGACACATTCACGATCTGTGGAACTGTAAACTTTTCACTTTGAACCCTATTTTGAAGGCTTTCACAGGAGCTTTCATTCAAAATCTTGGGGACAAAGCAGATGACACATTCTTTGGTTCATTGGTGAGGAATTTTAAAGCCCTACAGGTTCACACTCCTTTAATTCATACTTATAATTGTCTCTGTAATTTGCTTGAAATGTCTACAAGTTGACATTCTATTTAAAATGTGCACATGCATGCATGTACATGGGGGAGGGGTGCAACAATGTCCAGAAAGTCCAGCTGACTGTTAAACAAGATAGCAACAACCCATCTCATGCTTCATATTCTCAAATGAGGGAGAAAATTTTGCAATTCCCATGTAGTGCAATTTTATGCAAAACTTACAAGCAGGCACCAAACATTATTTTCTCCAGTCCAAGGAATTTATTAAAACTTCCAACAAATCCCTTGCCACTGGTGAGAAGAAGAATATTGTTATTCTACATTCTTGTCTATGAGGATGAGTTAATGAATATTAACACCCACCACATAGACAAATACACAAAAAATGCCCGTTAAATCTTTTGGGAATATCTGTGGCTCCATAGAGTTATGTCACTTTTCCTTCAATTTAAATGATATACACATTTCCCTGTCATGTCTTCACTTGGGAAAATTTCGTCAGTTTAAACAAAATGTGGTTTGTCACTAGGTCTGTCTTACAGTACCACACGTCAACAGAAATCTCACTGTCCAGTTATTCAATGACTCATTTAATGACTCATTACCATATCTGAAATGTTGTGGCATTCCTTTCAGACTGATAATGTTGTTCTTTAAGGGCTACAATACCAGAGGATAGCAACTAATGAGTCACTGCTATCTTCATTCTATACCTGCTCTACTTAATTAGTTTTTCAAGGCTGCATTAAATTCTTAATCATCTGTTTGCCAGTGACATCAGTGAAGCAATAAATTCCTGCAAGCCAAATATGAAATTTTGTTTTTCTCCTGGCCAAATGGACCTTGAAATAATGATGATTTAGTTACAGCTGAGAACTATCTAGTACATCAGATAATATGGAAAGATACATGTCCAAAAGTGAAGTCCCAGTATGCATGCCAAGTATACAGTGTTCATGCAGGACTTTCCTAGCACTCCTAGCACATCTGTATGAGTGTGAATGAGAGCCATTTTATTAAATAACTTTGAAACCTCCCTGCCTATGGTGGGACGGCATAATCAGTATGGAAGGAAATGAAGAAACTTATTTCTACAGGAACCCACAAGAACATCAACGATTAAAGAATTCTAGATCCCGGCAATCTTTTCCCCTTGAAAAAGACATGCTCTCATACTACTACTACTACAACTTTCCATGTAATGTATTGGATAGCTACATATTAATGAAGTACTCAACACTGCATGAAGAAGCTTTTCTCCTAGAAACTAGTAACAGATTATACACATTATGAGAGCTGTGGTTTCTGGGTGTCTCTGCAATTAAAAAAAACAAACAAATCAGCAGCAGCATGATCTCCAGCCCATAGGTGTCAAGTTTTACCCGGTGTTGGCCGGGACTGGAGGTGCTGGCATGCAAGTGCAAAAAAAAAAAAAAAAAAAACATCCACGTGCACACCTCCTCCACTCCCACCTCCAGCATCCGCCCGGGGCCACCACTCAGCCACTATCAGACTGCCCCCTACCCCCACTCCTGAGATGAGGAGGAAGCAGAGGAAGAGGAGCGAGAGTGAGCGCTTGGAGGCGTGCATGCATGTGGGGGTGCAATGCAGTGTGGGTTGGGTCTTGGCTGCTATGAGTCCTGGAAGGCACCGCCGTTTGCTCAGCCCCATTGCAAGGTAGCGCATGGGAGGGGACATGAAGAGCGTGGGAGGGTGGGTGGGCGCCAATACCCAGGTGCACCGGGGCACCTGGTGCACCGGGGCACCTGGCTCTCAGACAGGGCTGCATTGGGCTCCAAAGGGGCCGCAGCCCACAGGCTGAGTGGGGAAAGCCAGAAGTGGAGCCTCCACCGTTCACCCCAGATTCTGGCCAGGGCTGCTGGCCTGCTGCTCTTTGCAGACAGTGCTGTCACAGCTGGGGCTCCAAAGGCTCAGCAGCAGCAGCAGCATACCCTGGAGGTCAGCCCCAGCTGGAATCTGAGTTAAAAAAAGGGACATTTTCAGGAAACAGGATCACCCAAGAAGATGGCGGGAAAGAGCCATAAGAACAGTTCAGCTGGAGGTCTGCAAGCCTCAAAATTGCAGCCCCACAGAGAAACCTGAGTGGGAAAAGCCAGAAGTGAATGAATGAGCCATCCACCGCTTTCCACCCCAGATTCTTGGCATTCAAGGGTTTCATTGATATTATCTCACTGAGGATCTTCTTTCTCTGCTGAGATTGCTTGTCCGCATATACCTTTGCAACATAGTGCTGCTGCCGCTGCAAAACAATTTATAAAATTACTTTTTTTAAAAAAATGGGGGACTTGCTTCAAGAGGGTAGCAACAAGGGGACCTCCCAATGCAGTTCCTCTTTCTTTGCCCGGCCAGACTGCAGCAGCAGCAGCATCCATCACAAAGTGGAGGTGTATATGCCTTTTCCAAAGCATCTGCCCCAGCTGGAATTCTGAGTACATTATCATGTTTTTATTTTTGTGTGTGGCTAGGACATTTTTTATTTTTTAAAATCAGAGAATGGCATGAGAAAATTCAGAGGTGCAAATTATGCACGATAATGGAATTTTGTTATGAAATGTAAAATTAAGCAACAAAAATGAAAACTAAAAACGTCTGTCCCATCACCAGCTGAATCTTTATTGACCTTTTTTAATTACAAAAGTCAAATCAGGGTTATATGTAGGCTGATATCTCTTCACTTTGTAGATAACATATAAGTAAATATTTCTCTCATATTTTGTTTTCAAACTCTCTAGGCATCCAATAATATAAAATGGAAGTTCTTGCTTTTCTTCATCTGTTCATGGAATCCTTAAAAGATTAATTTGTCAAAGAGTCCACTGCACGGTGCAATACAGAAGTCCCAGCTGGAAGCAGAAGGTATTTTTGTAAGTTAAAGGCACCCCCTGAAAATCTGTTCTGATCTTGCAAGTGTGCTTATCAACAGCATCCTGTTGCGTAACTGCAACAAAACAAAGCAGACAAAACCACTGTGTTACCTGGAGAACTCTAAGCAAGCTGGATGACCTCACAAAGGAAAGCCAAACTCAAAAAATGCCAGAATGACTTTTAAGCGTCTGTTCTTGCACGAATTCTTTCTGAAAGGTGATATGCTAGCGAGTCTGTGTAAATTCAGTTCACAGCTGTGGTTGACAACATGCTGACACACACAAACTGTGAAGCACATTTGTCTGAAATCCAGGGAGCCTAACAAGCTGACAGTAACATTACTTTTTTACATGGAAACAAGTATTCAGAAGCAGCAAAATGGGCAATTTTTCTTACTTCTAACAAGAACTCTCCAGCACACTTTAGAATACTTTTAGATTTTACTCAGTAACATAGGAAGATGAAAACATGTCATTTAACTTGTCAGATGTGGTACTTTTGTAAGCACAATGCAAAAACAAAATCTCAGATCTTTCCAATCCTTATTTTGATTCAATGAAAAGAACAATAATATGTAAATAAAAACCAAACATGTTAGTTTCTTCACACTTCAAATCCCTGAATCCAGTGGACAACCATAAAAACAAAGTTCAGCACAGCAAGTACTGTATATAGCAGCAGGAGCTGTGGGGGAGGGGCAAGTGTGTTTTGTAATTATGTCAAACTGGAAGCAGAACTACAACAGAGTGCAATACAGTGGTCCCCCGCCATTTTGAGGTTCATATACTGCAGCCCCAGTACATTGCGGGACCGCAGTATATGAAAGGCAAGGGTCCCTGGAGTAAGCTGCTTGGACCGGTTTAAGGCCTATTGCGCATAACCCAGGCTGCCAGGCTGCCCCAAATGGGCCTCTGACAGGCTTCTCGGGCCTGTCAAAGGCCCCAGACGTCGTTTCCAACAAACCGAAAGTAACTTCCGAAAAACTGAAAGTGACTTCTGGATTGCAGGAAACCACTTCTGGGGCCCGGGAAGCCTGTTGGAGGCCTGTGCAGGGCAGTGCCACGCCCCCCCCATTCCTGACCTGACTCAGCATTCCCATATCACAGGTCATTATCGTGGGTCAGGTCGGGACCCTAACCCCACTAATAGGTGGGGGATTACTGTAGTTTGGAAAAACCCATACTTAATGGGTGTTGGAATGGTTGCACATGTGGGACTATTCAAGCCATTGTCCATCTAACAAAACTCTTCAGACTAGGGTGATGTAACACCAAGGTAAACTATAAATTGGAAGCTTCACATCAACTTCCCTCAGACAGATGAAGCTACTTGGGTAAGTAGCGAAATGTTTTAATTTCACAAGAACAGAAGTCCAGTTGCCATGTCTCAACTTCCAGCTCATGTTAGGATAGACTCATTTGCTGCATTTTTACTGGTTTCAGGGTTTTTTACGCCCCCTTTGTGGGTGTGGGTTTGTCACACACACACACCTTACAACACCTTTTGCAGTCCTCGAACTTGTTTAGTACCAACTTTGCTATTTTTTATATAACCACTTGTTTTGATAAGTCATTCTTCCCACATACTTTCTTTTTCAGCAAATTGGTATTCTTGTGAACATGCTGATACCACCCTCTTTCTCCCCAATGACCCCAATCAACTACAACCCTCTTTCAAATCACCAGCTGAGTTTGCTATTGGAGTGATAAAGTGTCTCAAGCTACTCAGCACTGTGGCTGCTACCATCAAACTAAAACACATTTTTAAAAGAATTTGCACAGCATTGAAAACAAGTCCAGCGAAGCACAGCCATCCATGTGTGTACTTACGTGTTACAGACAATATGCCCTTAGTGCCTGGGTTTGATGCATTTGAAGAATTGCTGGATGGCTCAATGGTTTAGGTATAGGAAATCCTTAACTGTGGCTCCTTGACTGTGGCTAGACTTGATAATCCATATAGTCACTTCTATGAGTCACTGCCATTCTAAAATAATTATACTAATCATGGAATATACAGTAATTGGTATAATTTGTGAGTTTCATACAAATATCCACCAAACTTCCCCACTGGGCTTAGGAAATAGTTGCAAAAACATGCTGAAAGACTATACCAACTATTTTCGTTCCTATAGATGCATGCAACCTGGGCATGCTATTGGTTGAACATGATCCCATCACATGGCTTGCCTCCAATTTGTGGCTGGTGGTGACATCCATTTTAAAGGGAAAAGAAAAATACATCGCAATGGGAGAAGACAAAAACAAACGTTTTAAGGACCTCAACCCCCCTGGTAGGTATTATCAGACAATATAAATAATTATCGCTGTGTTTTTAAGGATGTCCAGGGCGTTTTTTAACTTTTAAAACAGCTCATTTCATTGTGTGTTGCCATTAATGGAAACGAAACGTAACGACCACAATTTTTGTGGTTCTGTTCATTTTGTTGCATTTTCATCAGAATTTTCGTTTGTCGTTTCGTTACGTAACGGAAACGACAAACGGTAACGGAAACGAAAAAATGTTCGTTCCGTGCCCATCTCTACTGCCTACCAAAAAGCCAACAAGTTGAAGGCTCCCCAGCAGTATCGATGTAAACAACTTATTGTGAAGAGCTAACAGTCACTCTTCAGAGATCTGGAGTCAATCAGGAGCTGAATTACATAGGCATGTTGAGGTTATACTGACAAGAACTGTTAATAACAAGCTTTCTGAAATTACAATAGATTTGAAAAATCCTGACTACATGACGCATGGTGCAGTCCACTTTTTATCACAAAGCATGTTTTTTAAAAGGCTGACAAATTTGTTTATTTTTTTATTTCACACACATGTGAAACTGATTCTTTATGGATCACTTTGGGCAATCTGAACAGTCCTGTCATATTAAGTATTTCTTTTATGGGAGGTTGTGTGTTTCCAAAGCAATGCCCTTATGCTGTTATATGACTTATTGTTTACTTACTTATTCATTTATCTATTTAAAAAGAGAAAGAAATGCACACATTCTAAAGGATATCTAGAAAGCAAAGAAATACTGCACAGTGGGGAAAATAAAAGGGGAAAGGGAGGTTGCAAACATTGGCATTCACCAGTATCTGTGACCATGAAAACTGCATGATTTGCAAACATGCTGGTTAATGAAACAATCTTGTGTAGTTTTCCAAAGCAGTTTTGAGCCCCTACTTTATATCAGAATAATAAATTTCAAAGAGAGCACTCAGAGTGATACATAAATCACATGACTGAAAATCAAATTTATAAATATGGGAGCTGAAATAAGTAAAGATCTTGATTCATGGACAACTAATGTCAGTGGCAAAGTTTGGAGTCAGTGGATATAATCCAGCAGTAACCAGGCACCAGGTTAGGCCCATCATATCAATAGGGATTTGGTGACTCTGATATAACACTCACTATATATGTTCCATTGCTTCAGTGGGTCTACTCTAGTTGTTAGATTTCAGTCACTGGATCGGAAGACAATAGTTGTATTGTAACATTACAAGGTTCTGGAACACAAATTGAAATAGAAGATTACATATCAGTCTTTCAGTGAATCATTTATTCAGATGCATGTGTGAATAGGCTCAGAGTTATTTATTGTTACCAATTTATATGCAATGAATTTGAGCCTTACTTAAAAGTTGGCATAGGAGCAAAAGCACAGAGGCAATAGAAATGTGAATAATCACCTCAAGGTGACTGAGCAGAAACACAACAAACAGAAGTAGAAGTTAAAGAAACACACTTAATCTATAGATGTTGTTTACACTTCATGCTAACATACTTATTGAGGGAGAAGAAAATTATTACACTATTTTCCCCAAAACAAGGAGTTTAGATAACATGAGACCCAAAACTAATTTGTGTACCAAACAGAAAAGTGATGACTAAACTATACATATTTTTGAATATTCTGTTTTGTTCTGCTAAAGGGGCTGACATTTACAAATAACCTGTGCTAGAGGTAGGGAAGGTTACCACAGGGAGAGAGAATGTCTTATTTTTTAAAACCCACACCCTTGAGGAGACCATTTCACAGGGGTCACCATGAGCCAGTGAAGAAAAAGGCAGAAAGGGCTTGGGTCTGGAGGAGGAGGGGGTGAAAGAGGGAAAAGAGTGTGTTACATCTTGATAGGTTGGAGGGGATGCCAGTCAGAGGTGCCAGGGGCTGCGACTGGCTGAAGGTGCCTGTAGATAGAGGGAAGTTCTCTATGGCACCTGCATCAATGGCCTGCCAAAGGGGAGCTTGTGGCCTCTTCCAAGCAGGGCAAGGGGTCACCACAATATGAGGAACTGTATTAAAGGGTCACAGCATTAGGAATGTTGAGAACCACTGCTTTAAAAAAATCTACACTACTAATAGTTACACAAACTGAATCATTTTTGTCTCTGATTCAGTGGGGAGCTGATAAAGAGCCAGAGTACATGAAATCAAATGAAAGGAAGCATTGTCAACAACCCCCTTTGATTCATGCACAGGCAGAAAGGAAATAAGCAAATGGCTAAATGTTTCACCAATATCTCAGCTCTGCATCTAGGGTCTGTGTTGTCTGAGGAAAACATGGAATTCTGCTCCTCCCATGGGTTCGTGAGAGAGGTGTTAGCAATTTTTATTATTTGCTTATACATAAAATTAATAAAACAAACTTTAAACCGGGTTGCAATTTTCTTAAATTTAACAGCTTAAGCTATAGAAATGTATTGCAGTCATGATCCGCTGCCCTGAATTCTTCTCGTATTTTCCTGCACTCAGCTCCCCTGGAAGCAAAGACAGGGAGAAGGACCATGCCATGCACACATACCAGCAGCAGCACAGCTGGTTGGCTTTGAGGCACCTGGGCCAACCAACCACTAGTTGCGCCCCTGCTGGATAACCCGGAAAAAATACCGTAAATCAGAATTGACTTGTTGGCACATGAAAAAGCATAAGTAGGATTAGCTCTACAAATGTTCACCCACTGAATGGCAGATTTCAGAAGAATTGCTTCTCTGGATCAAACTGAAGGTCCATCAGCTCCAGCCTCTTGTTTCCCATAATGGCCAACTACATGATGCTCTCTTGCACAATTTCATTATTTGTTGAATTTCTCTTGTGAATGGAGTCTCCATTCCTAGTGAGAAGTGTTTAAAAATGTTAACTGCCCTGTCTGTCTATAATGCATTTAAGTCATTATAAAGAATGTCCGGATTGGTCCAAATGAGCCAACCAGAGGATTCTGGAAAACATGAAATGATGCTTTTGAGATGTTACATTATTAGGACTATCAGTTCCAGAACCTCAAGCCAGCAGGTCCTCAAAACATGGTAGCTGGAGGATTCTTTGAGTTGTAGCCTACAAAATAATTTTTTTCCAAGCTTTGTCCCTGACATGCAAAAATATACTATAGGTCCCCTAAAATCAGTGAGTGAAATGTGGTCCTTCGGACAAAGAACCCGTCAACCTCATGGGTAAAAAATATTTGGAACTGCAGACCAGTTCTGGAGGGCCACAAGTGTCCTATTTCTGACCTACTGTAATATTTCTGCAGATGTGTTGTTCTTCCATGCCATCAAGTTGCCTCCAACCAATGGTGACCCTTATCTCTTGCAAACTCAACCCTGCGGCTTCCTTTACAGAGTCAGTCCATCTTGTATTTAGACTTCCTAGTTTCCTGCTGCCTTCCACTTCCCCCAGCATTTTCTTCAGCAGGGGCAGCACCATATTTTGGTTTTTAACAGACTTGGTTTTTTTGCTGAAACGCATTCTAACCCAAAACCCAAATGGTTCATACCAAACCACAACAAACCCATGTCAAATCCTTCTGCCTTTGCATTTTTCTCCTTGAAATGAAGAGAAGGGAAAGAAAGAAAGAAAGAAAGAAAGAAAGAAAGAAAGAAAGAAAGAAAGAAAGAAAGAAAGAAAGAAAGAAAGAAAGAAAGAAAGAAAGAAAGAAAGAGCATGTCCACACGTGAACCCAACACGGACCACAAGACTCTGCACAGGCACACTTCATGCAACCACTTATTTTACCTGCACCTCCAGGAATCTCAGTGATATGAACCTCCTCCTCCCCAAAACCCACTCCCAGTCTCACCACATCTTCTTTCATTCACCTCCCCACTCAGGTTCACTACCCTAATTCACTCCTAACTGTGCTGGCCAGGATTTCTGGGAATTGTAATCCAAGAACATCTTGCGATCCAAGACTGGGAATCACTGCTCTACTGCTCCCCCTCACTTTTCTCTACCCAAATAGAACAAAATAATAATAAAAAAGTCAGGCAGAAAAATAAACCAGAAAATGGGCCCTCCTTTTTGTACTGAGGAACTGAATCTCATTCTCATTTCTCCCCAGATTGGCTCTCACTAAGCAATGGCATCCACTGGCAGTAGCCTGTCCCCTAACCAGCTTCGTTCTTATTTCTTTGTTCTTTAAATGTGGAAGCAGGTCAGAAAGGGGAAAGATGAATGCTGCTGGCTGCAAAACAGCTGATCCATTACCCAGGACATGCAGCTCTTTAAGCAGGTACGCGCTAACGATTTTAAATAAATTAATTATTCTTACTAAATCAAGCAATGCAAGGCTTTCTAAAACCCATTTTCAGTCTCTAATTCTGATCTGAACATTCAAAGAAGAGTTTTAGTTCTATATGTGTATTTACGGACCTTTTCAAAAACTTAATCACTACGCTAATTACAAAATTATTCTAAATGCGTTTCTGAAAAGTAGATTATCAACACACTTCCATCTCTTAATTGTTCTTTTCTTTGTATGCATGATGCTTAGAAAGCTCCTGGCTGTGAAAATTACAGATCTGTAGTCTTCAAAGTGAAGATAAATATTATTTCTATGTTGTCCTTATTAGATTAGCATTTAAAAAATCAAGGCTAGTGAGCGCAGACAAGGATGGAAGAATGAAGAATGAAGCACTATAATAAACATGAACATTAACACATTTTTACCAAGAATGCTATGGAAATCCACTTTTTAAAAAACTAGCAATGCCTGCATGGAAATAAGGTTTCTCAATATAGTATCACGTCCATTCAGTCATTTTGCAAGATACATCCTTTGCTACTCCATAATATGTAACTAAGTCCTTCATCCTTGAAATGTATTTTAATCTAACTCTCCCTCCACTTCAGCTATGCTCTGAATTTCTGAAATCTCAAGAGAGCCAGAGAGAAACTGGGCCAAATGATATGGTCCACCTATAATTCTCACTCCCTCACAGCACATAAACTGGGTTATGAATGAATGGTTTTCCAACTCGGTACATCTTGGGAGTTGTAATGATTGAAATGGAAAAACTCTGCAGTGGCACCCCGGGTTACAAATGCTTCAGTTTATGAAAAACTAGGGTTACAAGAATAAATTATTGGAAATGGAGATTCCTTGGGTTAAGAAAAATTTTAATGGAATGCCCCGGGTTACATTTTTCCCTGTTAGGCACTGCAAAAAAAAAGTGTACCCAGGATGCATTGTATCCTGTAGTTTGTGGAGGTGTGGGAGAAGTTGGAGCTGTTTTTTCATCAAGTTCTGGAGCCATTCTGGATATTTTTGCAGCAATTTTGGGACTTTTTGAACTTCTTTGGTGCATTTCTCAAATGGCGGAAAGGTAGGGAGCTGATCTTTTGTTGCTTTCAAGCCTGTTCTGTGCATTCTGCAATGGTTTTTTTTGCTTGTTTTTGCTTTTTTTCCCCTGACCTTTGGATTAATTGGTTTTCAGTGCATTCCTATGGGAAACCACACTTAGGTTTACCATTTTTTCAGGATACAAAACATTCCAGAGAACACATTAATTACTTAAACTGAGGTACCCCTGTATTAAGTTCTGCTTTAGATTCCTCAACCATCTGTGCTATGTGATAGTGGATCACCACAGAAAGGTATTTCATGATGATGGTACCTAGATCTATTTACTAAGTTATATCTTCCCTCCATGCAAGATGAACTAATGCATTGCTGCTTTATAAATCAAAGTTATATAGCAGGAATTGGATCTTTACTCTTAGATATTCTACCACAGTAGTTGAGGGAATTAATCTTGAGTTATTGCTATGAAACAGAAATATTTAAAATATAAGAAAAAAAGCATCTAAAAATCTAAAGCAAATACTGTTTCCAATAAAGATGGCATTGTTGAGTATAACTTAAGGTTTGTTAGTCTTATACCTAGACCTTATACTTGATATCTTCAAATATACTGGTACATTATGCATTATTGATATAGTATCTGAATGATACCCGTGCAGACCAAAAAGGTAAATATTAATTTCAGTGATAATATTCAATCTCCCTAAGCATCAGCGACTTGGTACTGCTGAAGTTGTGCATTCAACATTTCGACAGTAAAGGCTCTCCATCTACTTTCTTTTTTTCCCCTCTGTTGGAATTGCCTGAGAATATGATCTGTGTCTTCTGCTATTCTCGGTCTTCACCTGGAATGAAAGGTGTATGGCACATCATAGGTTGTTGGGTGATACTACCATTATTTTCCAACAATGAATAGGACTGATGGGACCTGAGATCCAAAAATACCAGAGGCCTGCACATTCATCACTCCTCCTCTGTGCTGAATCTGTCTGACCTCATCACCTAACACAGCACTGACTATCATTCATATACTAACAACATGAAACTTTATTAGTTACAGAAGTTTTTCTCCCTACACTAATGTTCAGTCTCAGTTGTCCACACTCTGATTTTGTGGATAGACAGCTAAGCACCAAATTTATTTAGTGCACAGTCCATGTAGCATTTAAACAATAGAAAGGAGCTAGAAGATAGTGACCAATTACAGGAAGAGAGTCAAACAATTCTATCTAGTCATGACATCAAAAATGAGAAATCTGTGCAGTTAGCACCTTGCTATCATATTTGGCCAGGTTCTCAAACCTAAGACAGTGATTCCTTGCAGCCATGCTAGCCACATTACAATGGACTTGCACAACACTGGCTCTTCGGCTTGAATATGGAGATGAGCACTGCCCCTAGAGTAGGACACAACTAGCACGCATGTGCAGGGGGAGGGGAACCTTTACCTTTTTTACAAACCTAAATTAAACATCACAATATTCAGTGCAATTCTGAGATTTCATCTTCCCATACATCACTTGGACAGCACAATGCATTAAAAATAGTTATTCTGCTTCAAATGTATTGCTACAATTTAGACTCAGTACTGTCAAAGACCAAACTTTTCATCCTTTATCACAAATCTTCTCCTTCTATCCTTCTATTTATTCTACTGAGATCAGCAAAAAAACATTTGCTTTGGTTCTCCTTTGCTTTATACAGCAGATCAACACCAAATCATACTACCAAACCATATTGCTTTTCCTCGTACTAATATGTAAATGTACAGCCTTATCTCTCATGCTCAAGTTTTTTTCTGACCTTGACTTCAGTAATCATTCACTGCTTTCTCTTGCTTTGACAGCCTTCCATTCTTATAAAGCAGTCCTTTCAGCTATATATTATTTTTCTAACTCTTTTTTCAAAGTATTCAAACTGCCACACATCTCTTTACTGATACTAGCTTCCTACCTATAGTCAGCAGAAAGAAACTCACCATTCTCAATGTCATCCTTCTTAATGTCAAAGCCATACACAATATTCTTTTCACTTCTCTTATCCCACCAAGAGTTTTATACCATAATAGAAAACTCTTACCTCAAAATCCACTTTTTATAATGTCTTTGACTTTACCCCTTCATTCTCACCCTCACCTGAAATTAAATCTAAATCTATGCTACTGCATACCTAATCAAATTGCATTTACTTCAATGTCCATCTCTACCAACTCGTAATAGTTCTTGTTCTTGACTACGTACTCTGTCCCCAAACGATGAAATATCTCAACAAGGAATTTTAAGTCCCAAATAGTTCCTTGTATGTAGAAAAATGTAAGATAAATTGCATTCCTCCCCAAAAGAAGGTACCTCTCATTTGAGTAATACATATTTACTGGCTTTTACTTTTGAAAAAACAAGTGTGTGTGCTTATACACACTGCAAAGAACAGGATGATGAACAGAATAAATCCCTTATCCTTACCAAAGAAAAGAAGAATGTTGTGATTCCTCATCCTTTAATGTTAAAATGAGACAAATAAGAATGTACATCCGCAGGCACTGGAATTTAGAATGTAAGCTCCTTGAAAAATTACTTAATACCTTATTAGTGAATCTAGAAAGCAAACTGATGACACAATATAAATAACACATGAATCTGTGGTCATGTTTCTTTCAAGAGCACAAATTTAGAGAAAAGGGCACCTCTAATTAATCAGAAGGACAGAAAAAAAATTTGAAACGTGAAGTCTGAACATAATTTGTAAGACACAACATGTTTTTCACATGAAAGTAAAAATTAAAGTCTAAATGACAGTTTCAGTGTGTCTCTTTAAAACTTCATATTGCAGCTCATAAAATCTTTTGTTCTACTGATTTAAACATAACTTCACTGTGGCTAATCCAGAATAGGCGATGCAGATTATATCCTAATACATGCACTTCAGATTCAATTGTTCTGGCCATTGGCTGTTCTTATGAACAAAATATAAAAAGAAGTCAAAAGTGGTTTGGTTCATTCAGAATGATATTTAAAATTTATGTAATGGAATACTTAACCATTTTAAACAAACTGAACACTAATATCTACTCACTTTGATGAATGGTATTTGACTATAAGTATATTTAATTATAGAGCTGCCTAGATGTTCTAAGCACATCCGATCTCGCCTTATTTCGGAAGCTAAGCAGGGTCAGATGGGAGACCACCAGGGAACACCAGGTGCTGTAGGCTCCTGGAGTAGGAACTGGCAAACCACTCCAGTATTCCTGCCAAGAAAACTCCATGGACATGGGGTCACAAAGAGTCGGTCACGACTGTAATGACACAACACACGCATATTTAATTATTTTTAAAGGAAATAGAAGCTCTGGTCTAATCACATAAGAAGGGGTGAAGCTCCAAACCGACACCAGCCAAAATTTTGCTGTGTTCAACTGGTGTAAGGGAAAAGGTGTAACTGGTAATGGTAAATTACATCTAATTAATGAGTCGCACAGCTTGGATTCTTAGTCACATGTCAAGACATCTGATGAGCATGCAATAAGGAACTGAAAGCGGCAATTTATTAATCAGTGACAATTTGATGCAGCATGTTCCATAATTATCCTTTTGCCAGTGTAAAACTGCAACAGGATTTTAGCCCATATATGCAGAAACACTATTTTTCCAGTATTCAGAATTCTCCAAAACAAATAGCTATAGAGATAAAAGTAAGAAGGTCATTATTTATTTATTTATTTATTTATTTATTTATTTATTTTTATTGATTGATTTATGAGACTTCTATACCACACCATCCAGCAACAAAGGCCACTCTTGGTGGTTTACAGAATTTAAACAGATACAAATACAAAATGCAAAGCATAGCATAAGCACTATACAATAGGTAATGGTACAACATGAGAAAATATAATAAACACAATTAGATCAAGTCAAAATCAAATTGGAAAGCCAAGATCAGCTAAAGATGGAAGAAGACAGGGTATATAGCAGTGAGTCACAACAGAATAATCTAATATCCAGGGAAAGCCTTTCTATATATAGCCACATCTTCAGGTGTTTCTTGAAGACCAGGAGCAAAGGGGCTCAACATATCTCAGGAGGGAGTTGGTTCCAGAGATGACAGGTCGCCAGTGAACAAGTCTGATTCTATGTCAATGATTTACGAACCTCTTTCAGTGGCAGCACCCTCAAATGCCCTGCCTTAGATGAATGGGTGCTACGGGCAGAATTCTGTGGTAGGATGCGCTCTTGCAGATAACAAGTTCCTAAACCGTTTAGGGCTTTGTATGTCATCATTAAAACCTTGAAGTCAATGCGGTAATGGACTGTGGAGTGCAGCCAAAGTGGTTAAATGAAATACAGATCGAGAAAAGTTCAGTTAGAATTGAAAGTGTAAATAACAAAATTAATATATGAACTAGTCCCAAGATAGTAGAGTTTTATTTCCTTCTCTTTTAAACAGTGGATGAAGCAGAAACACCACTTAACTCACTATGTTACAGTAAATGTCTGCAGATGAATGCAACTGCACCTTAGAGTCACATGTCAGCACTGAAAACTCCAATCAGAACTTTTTAATTACCAATAGCAGGAAAAAATCACAGTGCATATTTACTGCCACTTAAATGTAACCCTTCTCCATCTAGGGATATACTTAAAACTACTCTCACATTGCTTTAAATTTCTACTGGAGTGGAGGCTGATTGTGTAATACAGCAATTCAACTCCTCCTTCACTCTGCTTCTTAGAGCCTCATGGAACAGTGGTTATATAGCAGCTATATCTGTGCTGATGGGGTGGGGATGGAGAGACAACATGTCGCCTTCATAAATAAACTACAAACCACCCAGAGAGCGCTTTAAGCACTATTGGGCAGTATATAAGCAGAACACCTTGTTTTTATCCATTTCTTTTTGGGGCCTCTTCCAGTATCAAAAGAAAGTCAGCCAACACGTGATCCTCTAGTACAGTGTTGGCGAACCTATGGCACAGGCGCCAAAGGTGGCACTCGGAGCCCTTTCTGTGGGCACCCAACATCGCCCCTTCACAGCCACCTGTATTCAGGTTAAATTGCTGTATTGACTCTTTGCAAAAAAAAAAATAAAAATAGTGGGTTTTGCATCGCAATTTAGGCATTTGGTCTCTAAAAGGTTCGCCATCACTGCTCTAGTACAAGGGCATTTTAACAGGCGCAGGGAGAAAGGGTTTCCACCTATTCCCTAAACCCTACAGCCAGCTTACCACAAGTGACAGGACTGCAGTACCCAATAAAATTACAGCTCCCAGCTTCCATGCACACCTTGTTCCAATTTCCATTGTTGAGACCTTGCTGATGTGAAGAATTGTTGGTGTTATATCAGTGGTTCTGTCCACACATTGAACTAGGACATGGGCATGGGACATTTCAAGCCACATTTTATTTTATTTCAGTCTTATTCCTGACTGCACGCAGAACAGGATCTTTGGGAATAACTTGGCCCTGTGGTACCTCACTGATACAGGCTACTGAAGAATGTGCTCTCTTAAATACAATTTGCGCTCAAGTTGAATTTCATGGTTTATAGTACAATACTATTGTTAAACAGTGAATATGAAAAGGTTATTTATAACACAAATGCAAAAGGGCTGAGAGTAAAAGAATGAATTAAAGTGAAAGCTATTGGCGCTTCAAGGTACAATTCGTCTTAGTGGAACTCTGGGAATTATGTTTGCATACTTATTTCCATGAATGAGTTTGTGCATCATGTTCTTCGAAAATACATCCACATGAATTTAAAATGCAGCATTTATTATTATGGGATCGGTCAGTATGGGACAACACTAAAGCATATCCTAGTTGATCCCCAATGCTGCTGAGGTATATGAACATTTAAAAATACCTGTTGTTTTGCCCCCCCCCCCCAAATAATAACTCAGGGAAGAAAATACTTACAGAAATAATTAGAAGCTATAGGAAATAAAAGAGTTTGATGTACTTTAAAAAGACCCTAATCTGTTATAAAGCATGCTATTAAGACCGGTATACTTTACATTTAGCTTTCTAACTTCAGAATGAAAACCAGTTTATTTTCCTTCACTGCAGCAAACCTAATTTTATTACCTGGCCGATATGGGTTTTTTGCTGTCTGCTTTCCCCCTTGAGCATAGAAAAGAAGCAGAGTGAAAATTGAATTCCAAGAGGATTTGCCTCCCCGCTCCCACCCACATATACACACCTTTTTAAAAACAGTAAGTATCCAATTGAGACATAAAAAGATATGAAGGCCTGCAGGGAAGGAAGAAAAATGAAACTATTCCACCCCACCCTGGACAAGTTCTTCCAATTTTTTTCCAAGTAAACTTTAGTAAAGGTAGTAAAATCTTCCGATAGACTATTTTCTTTCTTGGCCTGAACAGCTTTCAAAAACCAAGTTTCACACCTTCAAAATGACTGAAACTGTTCAGTTTGAAGATATCTTTAAATGTAAGACGAACTGAAGGAACACAGTAATTCCTCTGCATATTGTAGGCATATACACTACAGTACTGAAGTCAAATATGCATTTCTTCATCTAATGGATGGAACCATCAGCACAACAGAAGTATAAAGAGCAACCTCAATTTTTGTTCTGTATTGTTTTGTTTTTAAGGAAGAACCTTGATATTCCCTGGTCATTCCCTGGGAGGTCCTTGGTGATCAACCCACATACTAATCAGGCCTCATCCTGCTCGCATCCAAAATCACATGACATCAGGCAGCTAAATACAGTGGTACCTCTACTTACAAGCAGCTTGACTTAAGAGCAATTCAACTTAAGCACGAAAAACTGTTGGTGTTTTAACTGCTGCCTTACAAATTTTAGATGTGGTCTGCTCTACTTATATTTTATTTCATTTTTTAATTTTTTAAAATCTCAACAGAGATTCTGACTTGCTATCATGAAATCAAATGTTAAAGAAAGTAAACCATTCCCCTCAGTTTGAACATGCTACAGAAGAAGGGATAGGTTGGAACTGAAAGGACAAAAATTTTTATCTCCCTTTGTGGATGATGCAAAAGAAGAAGAATATGGAGTATGGCTTACAGAGCATGATTTCCTATTACATCCTAAAAACAACTATTTTGAAATGAAATATTGGAGAATTTCTCCCTAACCTCTTCACCTATTGAACCATAGTTCAACCATGAAGCTGAAAAAGCTTCAACTATGATGGACCCATTCAGATGACTATGCTACAGTAAAGTTACAAATACATCACACCAGCAATTCAATCAAATATTTTAGATTTCCAGACTGAATTTGTTACACAACTGCTAATTAGATGATAAGTGTTCAGCAGTAACTAATTACAGGCAATGGCTGAATTCCTGTGTAACATTTGGAAGCAATTTGCCCTAAGTTAAGAAGTCTCTATAGATGATTTATCTATTATCTGCTGCATGTCAACTTGCATGAACTAATATGGAACAGACAATGTCTATGATGATTTCTTAACTTAGAGCTATTCCCTTCCAAGTAGAGATGGGCACGAAATGATTTTTAATTCATTTTGTTGTTCATTATTCATTTTGTTACCTAACAAAATGAATAACGAACTGACCCATAAAAGAAAAATGAAACAAAACAAAATGGAAATTTCCATTTCATTCGTTTTGTTTTTCGTTTTTCCATAGCAATGCATTTCTATGGGAAAGGTTTGGGGAAACCACGGGCTTTTTCCAGCCAAAAGCCAGCACCGCCGATCAGCTGTACTGCTGGCTTTGGTGGGAAAAGGATGTAAAAAGCTCACCCTTTCCTCCAACATTTTCTGAGGGCTCCTGCCTAGCTGTCAATGTCTGGACTCCTTTAAACCTGGTGCAGTCGGTACCAGGGGCTCCCCCTGGTACCGACTGGGCCAGGTTTAAAGGGGTCCAGCGATTAACAGCCCAGCAGAAGCCTTTAGAATATGGGTCGGGAGGGAAGTTGAAGCGATCACGCTGCCCTTACCACCCATTTTCTGCAGGCTCCTGCTGAGCTGTCAATTGCTAGACCCCTTTAAACCTGGTCCAGTCAGTACCAGGGGGTCCCCCTGGTACTGACTGGGCCAGGTTTAAAGCAGTCCAGCGACTGACAGCCCAGCGGGAGTCTTGTGGAAAATGCTAGGGAGGGCTGTTCCAAGGATCGAGCTGCCCTCCCTAGCATTTTCAGAGAGCTCCTGCCGAGCTGTCATCAGCTGGACCCCTTTAAAAATGGCCCAGTCCCCACCAGGAGTTCTCTCCAGTGCCGAATCGGCCATTTTTAAAGGGGTCCAGTCAATGACAGCTCGGCAGGATCCCTCTGAAAATGGACCCATGGCCAGCATGGAGCTCCTGCGTTGCCAATGGGGCCATTTTCAGAGGGATCCTGCTGAGCTGTCGTCGGCTGGACCCCTTTAAAAATGGCCCAGTCAGCACTGGGGAGAACCCCTGGTGGTGACTTGGCCATTTTTAACGGGGCCCAGCCGATGACAGTGAAGAAGGGTCTCTTTAAATGGATCTTCCCTGCTCAGTGCTGCCATCTGCTGCAGGGAAAAATGTCAAAAGAGACCCCGCTCCTCGCTTCCTCATGCGGAGGTAGAAAGAAGGGTCTCTTTGAGGTGTTGGCCCCAAGCTGAGAGGTGCTGGCTGGGGGAGCTCTTTCCCCCACTCCACAGTGGCTGGGGGGGGATTAAGCCCCTCTTTCCACCAGCCAAAGTTGCACAAGCACCATACACGCACACTACACACAAAATGAATAACGAATCAATGAAATGATTTTTTTTCAAAAAATTCATTTAAAACAAAATGAAATGAACTGAACCCTAAAACGAACCTAACCAAAACGAATCACCATTCTTTCAGGTCGTGCCCATCTCTACTTCCAAGTGTTAGACCATTTCCATAACCGCACAACAGGATTTCAGCCATTGTTTCATTTGTAAATTATTTGTATTGACTTTTACAAATTAATTCCAAGTTATTTTATGACAGAAATTAATGTAAGATTTGTCTGTGCAATTATTTGGTCTTTTAAAAATATAGGTACAAGTGTACCTTCACAATTTAAATGGTTTTTAGCAGTTTGTTGCACTTGTGTCCTAAGAAATCTATATGTGGGACAAGCAGTCAGAACTGGATGTGGAACAAATGACTGGCTGAAAACTGGGAAAGGAGTACAACAAGGTTGCATACTGTCACCTTGCCTATTTAACTTACACTTATACGCAGAATACATCATGTGAAAAGCAGGACTAGATAAATCACAAACCGGAATTAAGATTGCAGGAAGAAATATCAACAAACTCAGATACACAGATGATACCACTGTGATAGCAGAAAGTGAGAAGAAATTAAAGAACCTTTTAATGAGGGTGAAAGAGTGAAAAAAATGGGATGAAGCTCAACATTAAAAAATCCCTAAGATAATGGCCACCGGTCCCATCACCTCCTGGCATACTTAGTCAGCATCTTAAAAACAGAGACATCACTTTGCCGACAAAGGTTCGGATAGTCAAAACTATGTTTTTTCCAGTAGTGATGTATGGAAGTGAGAGCTGGATCATAAAGAAGGCTGACTGCCATAGAATTGATGCTTTTGAGCTGAGGTGCTGGAGGAGAGTCTTGAAAGTCCTGTGGACTGCAGGGGGATCGAACTTATATATCCTGAAAGAAATCAACCTGAATGTTCACTGGAAGGACAGAATTTGAAGCTGAGGCTCCAATACTTTGGCCTTCTCATGAGGAGAGAGAACACCTTGGAAAAGTCCCTGATGTTGGGAAAGACTGAAGGCAAAAGGAAAAGGGGACAGCAGAGAATGAGATGGTTGGACGGTGTCATCGATGCAACTAACATGTATTTGACCTTTGTCTGGGAGGTAGTGGAAGACAGGAGGGCCTGGTGTGCTCTGGTCCATGGGGTCACAAAGAGTCGGGCATGGATTAATGACTGAACAACAACAAAAAAGCATTTGTGTTACTAAGAGCATCAGAACTGTAATTATTAAGCTTTGAACAATAACTATTAGAACTGTAATTTAATACATAAAATAATATTGTTTAGCATTTCAGGCATTCTGTATCACTGCTGAACTGTAAAGAACGATTGCATTTTAGCCATTTGCCATACTGAACTTATGCTGACGCTGTATACTGTATACAGATAAAATATGTTGTGGACAAAATTGCCCCCCCCAAATTAGCCCCACTCAGGGGATGCATGGAATTCTGAGCAGTTCACAAAATCACAAACACATAAAATAAACCAAAATGCTAACCTTACCCCTTCTGCTAAGCTTCTATGTACAATGGACCATTGTATAACAAACAGTTTGTATAACATAAAATCTGTACAACATAAAAAATTCCAGAGATAGGGGAAATTTGCTTAACAGAATCGCCTATGGGGCGAATCTGTACAATATAAAAATGGGATCACTCTGTTTTCAATGCATTCCTATGGGAAAGTTGTATAAAGGAAAACTTGCTTAACATAATTCTATTTGGAATGAATTCATTCCTTTATACAAGGTACCAGTGTATCTGAATTTCAATAAAATCTGAAAATACTCCAGAACCAACGTTCCCTCTAAGGTGCATGCTCCCATGCCCATGCAAGGCTCCATGCAGGAGCAGCTGGGTTTGACACCTGTTTACTTCCAGGTTTGAAAATTAGAGGGACATCACTCAGAAAGCAATGCACTTTTTCACTGTTGTTTTAGGTTATATCCTGAAGATGAAGCATGGAAGTGTTACTTGCCCTGCAAAGGGTTTGCACCTTTTATTGGAGCCTGCTGTAGAATGAGCCTTCAATTTCAGTCAAAACTGTTACATAGTTTTTGTAAAACAAATGTAAGTAAACCACAAGTAGGTGTGGTATATATTCAAGAAAAGAATACTGCTTACATATTAGGATAGATTATATTGCTCCCAAAAGCAGTAATATGAAAACAAAGAACCTGTTGCCATATTCCTAGCTTCAATCTGTATTGCTAAATCATAGATAATGCATCGAGAACTTGTATAAAACAAACAGCAACAATAAAAACATACTGTTCAAATGAATTTTTCACATCTCAGTTCACCCTTTCCCGAGAGAAAAACCACTTAAATGGCGTGCAAATCTATTCAAATGAAGATAATGTCAGCAGCACTAAAGCAGTCTTGCTATGCTTGATTTCCATTACAGCAACTCTGGGGACAGCAAATCAATGCAATTTTAACTCCAGTTTGCCTTACACATAACATTTTTAGCTAAGATTTGTAGGGCATATCTTCAGTTCATGACTATATAATTAAGATCCATGTTTATTTTATTAACTTCCATCATTTCTATGACAAATATTCTCCCCCCCCCCCCGTTATGTTCTAAATATATTGGATAATGATACAAAACATGTTCAGCAGTGTGATAAAGTCTTCCAAGGCTTTTGTGATCCTATAATAATTCAATAAGCGTTCTTTTCCACTGTGGCAGTTCTAAGCACAATTATAACTACCTAGATTTGTAGTCCTCCTTATATAAAAACTCCAGATTGTTCTTAAAACTGCCACAGTTCTCACAGTTTCCACAGTAGTACTCCCATAACATCTTGGACGGCAGAATTGGAAAAGTATTTAAATTAAATTCATCTCTCCCAACAGAAGGTCATTCACAGTCAGAGAGAGTCACTATTAACACTCCTCTTAACATCCTTACCTACTTTCCAACAGGAAAATGCTCGCCATAGATATGTCAGCACTCTTAGTCAGCTATAAAAACTGAGAGAGACACAGGGCATGAGGTGATTCTCCAACATAAATAGGACTTAACTATTAAAATCTATGACCATATCCACCTGCTAGTATGCTCTACTGGCAACAATGTGATCTATATATGGGGAGATATGCATAACATGGTAATGTTAGATCAGAATTAATATACAGTACTGAGCAACACAAAGACGATAAGGAAAGCTCAAGCACCTATGTTCTGCAGCACGTCTTTCATCAAGGATAGCTATTCAAAATATGTTGTACTAATCCAACCCAAAATGCTGAAACATAAATAATGACAATGTGATACAGTAATCCCCCATTTATTTTGAGGGTTAGGAAGGAACCCACCCTGACCCATGATAAAGGGAAATCTACATAATGTAGATGCTACGTTGGGTTGGGACTCAGGGGGCTGTTTTGGACCTCTTACGCTTACCCCAGGCCTGGAACTGCACAGAATGGTCCTCTGACAAGCCTAGGAAGCCTGTTGGAGGGCTGCTCATGGCAGTGCCAGGCCTGGAGTAAATGCAGGAGGCCCCCAAACAGGCCAACACAGCTTGCCCCAGGAGCACTTGCCTTCATATACTATGGTCCCGCGATATACTGGGACCAGAGTACATGTACCGCAATATTGCAGGGGATAACTGTATACTTTTTCTATGCATATCTGACTACCTCAAAAACTGTGATTCCAGGAACACTAGCATATTTTTAATCTATCATGCAGAAGGGAATATGGTCTTTGTACTTACCATTTACTCTGCAAAATGCAGTACACTATATTAAATTGTTGATGAACGTACACTGCAGTTGCTTTCAACTCCACCAGATCATTTTTATCAACAACAGACCCAGACAGAGAAGGGGGGAGGTATAAGCTATGGGCACTGCCTTGATCCACAGTATTTTGAATTGCCATTGCAATGCACACCAGTAACACTAGCCCATATGTCAGTTTCAGGTGTGTCCTGATAGTGATCTCTTGTTTCTGATCTTGTTCATCAGAGAGCTGCTTTGTTGCACCCTAATGAGAAAAATTCTCACATGGCACACCACTTTCTGTTGCTCTGATCTTTAGATACACACAGAGAGAAGATCCAGCACAATGTCAATTTGTTATGTACCTCCATCCTGACTGTTCTGTTCACTATACAAAATCAAAATGGTTTACTAAATAAAAATTATTTCTGATGCATCTGCTCTCATAATGCAGTGAGTCAGACATTGCCACAAACCGAAGGCAAGTACCAAGTGTGTAACATAAGGAAGGTTTCTACCTTTCTTTTACCATATTATTTCTAATCTGCAACCCAAGACCAATATAATGGAAAAACCATTAATATATACAAAATGTTAATGCTGTGGGAATTAAATATAATTCATCACAGAAACAGCAGGCTGTTGAAACTAGTTAAAACTATTGCTGACAGCCATGGTCTAAAATGTTTTCCCACCATACCAGAATCTCTATTTATTTGATATAGCACTTCAGAACAAGCACTTATCAATTATAGTGGCAGCAACTGTAATCAATGGTTAGCCATAGACAGTCTCTAAGGGCAATTTCCCTAAACAAGACCATTGTCGTTGCATATAAAATATGCAAACATGTAGAGCAAAAAGGTGGCCTTCAAAACATTGGCTGATACTAGAATAGAGGTGGCAGAGAAGTGAGTGCAAAAATGTTCAGATAGCTGTGTGTTACTATGGTCTGTTGTTATGGGACTTTGGTGCAAATAAAAACTTCATCTGATGAATATTTAGACTTTACATATGAAATGGCAGATTGAATGGAAAGAGAGTGTAGCTCAAGTGACTTGCTGAGGTTAGTCTCAGATACCTTCATGATATAACAGCTTTTTTTTTTCTGGAGCCAGTTTGAAAAGCTTCAAACTTTATGCTTACATTTCTGAAGGTTCCAAGTGAAAGTGACACAACAATATTTTAGGAAATTTCTTATATTTCACAATTTAGTAATGAATCATCAGATGATTTTGGAGCCTCGACAGAACAACTTTTACATCTGCAATACAATGCTGTCATTTTTCATAAGTCTCTCTCCCACCTTTTCTTTCTCAATTGACTCCTGTCAACTGACTAATGAGAACCAGTTACCATTCATGCATAAACTCTCTTTTTCTATATGTGCTATGTGTGAAACTTTGATGCCACTCTTCATGTCTTGGACACCTGGAGATAGGTTAGAGATGAGTGAACATTTAGAAGACGTGTTATTTCCCTCTTAAGACAAGCTTCTAAATGTTCATTTTCTTTTACAGAACAACTCCTGCATTTTCCTTGGTCAGGAAACAGTGAGCTAACTATAAATCTTGTTAAAATATGCATATCTTCAAATTATTTTAAGCACAGCTCCTCTATTTTGCTCAAAACTGAGGTGGCGGCAGGGGAGGGGAATAGTGGTTTGAATTGCAACTTCCAGAATGCCCCCATCAGCATGATAAAAGGATGAGGGATTCTGGCACACTGAACCAGAAAATATTGGTGCTCTGTTTCCACCTTTGCTTTGCCCCCCCCCTCCATTTTCTGATTGAATGACAGCAACACATTCTACATGGAGCTGCCCTTAGAATGTGTAATAGGAGGTGTTCAGCTGGTCAAAAAAGGCTGTTTCCTCGAACTAGTTATAGCAAGAATAGAAACACTTCAACATGACAATCTTAGCTTCATTGCCTATTGATCTGTTTTCAGGCACAATTCAACTTGCTGGCTAGGAACTATAGGCTCTATATGCAAGAATGATCTGAAACATATCTGTATCACCTGACGTCAGCCTACACACATCTTAAGATCTTCAGGAAATGCTTTTCATTCTCTTCTATCTCCTTTACAGTTATTTTTGTTAAAGGCGTAAGACAGAGTTCCTCAATCTATGGTCTGCGGGCTAGATCCAGCCTGCCTGGGTCCTGAATCTGGACTGCCAGCCATTGCAGACATCACCACTTGCCCCCTAAACTGACTGGGGTGTGCATGTGGGAGAGACTGAGGAAGCCGTGGTTGCAGCAAAGGACCCTCCAACCCCCAGGCCCATTGCCATGCCCCCTTCCCCAATAGGGCCACCACTGCTAGCACGTTGGAGGTGGGAAAGCAAGAGGGAGCTTCCCTGCACACCTCAATGAGCAGCGAGTGTCCCACACCCTGCACTTGCATCGTCTTCCCTCAGCCCCCTTCCCCCTTCCTCACTCCATACATCGCCATTCCCTCCTGCTGCTGCTGCTGCCAGCCTCTTCTGCAGCCATCCATCTGTCCCCACTTTCCCCTCACCTGTTATTCCGCCTCCTGGAAAGGGCAAGTGCGACCCGTGGAACTGGGCGTGAGGAGACTGTGTGTGTGTGTGTGTGTGTGTGTGTGTGTGTGTGTGTGTGTGTGTGTGTGTGTGTGTGTGTGTGTGTGTGTGTGTGTGTGTGTGTGTGTGTGTGTGCGTGCGTGCGTGCGTGCGTGCGTGCGTGCGTGCGTGCGTGCGTGTGCTAAAAAATTGGAAGCAAAGATAATTAACCCCGAATTGGTTGCCTATTTGGGGGTGGGTGGATGGGAGAAAGGCGGGGGTGAGTGACATTCCATTGTGGGGTGTATGTGTGTGTGTGTTGGGGGAAGGGTTTGCTAGTCTTGATCCTTGCAGGAAGAGGTGGCGTGATGGTCGATTATGGTGGCAGGTTTCCGGGAAGAGGAGAAGGAGGCACTGGGGGCTTTTCCAGCAGGATCAGGTTGGTCGGTTGGGGTGGGGGGTGCCTATTTTACTGGTCCCACCAGGAAACTTTTTTTCTCCCTCTAGCCACAACCAGGTCCAGACTAATCGATGAACACTTGCATCACTTGCTGCGACAAACAGTGACAAATATGGAACCAGATACTGACCATCACATTAGCCAAAAGCAGACTGATACTTCCCATTGAAATATTATTTATTTATGTTGAATACAATTGTTTTTCATTTAAAATATTGCATTCTTTTCCCTCTTTTTTGTGCACTACAAAAAGATGTGGTGTGCATAGAAATTTGTTCATTTTTTTTTTGCAAACTATAGTCCAGCCCCCAACAGTGTCTGAAGAATAGTGAACCACCACCCTGTTTAAAAAGTTTGGGGACCCCTGGTGTAAGAGAATGCTCTCTTGCTGGTTACTTCCAACTTCCTTGATGAACTAAGCTACCCTCCTTGCTGCAGACCTTCCACTGGCAGGCACTAGCATTTTTATTTGACTATTGATTGATGAAGAATGGGATTTTAATGCTGGGTATTTTATGTCTTCCTGATATTGTTTAAATTGTTTTTAAAATGTGACTAATTCAGGACTTACATTTCACAGTTTTTAGTACTATAATTTATTTTACTTTTTTAAAGCTGCATCCATAGTTTACATTTATATTGTGATCTGCTTTGGGTCACTAGTACAGAGTGAGGCATGGTATCAACCAATTAAATAAATACAAGTAACTAAATATATCAATATCTCATAGATCCTAAATCCCATATATCACCCACTGCTGGAATGATACCCTCCAAAGCTTTTCACAAATTGGGTGCATGGCCCTTAAAGAAAAAAATCTTATACCTTGATTTAGGCCCTGTTTGCATAATGTTATGCACAGAATCATAAATAACTCCAGATTATGGTGTGTGGAATTTTCCAAAGGTTTGACCATTGAAACAGCCAAGCTGTCCTTAAAAATAATGTCACAATGTGTTACGATGTGTGAATGGATGATATAAATGTACAGACCATACACTAGTTTAAGTTTATCGAACTATCTCCAGTGTCAAAGAGTAATGATTCTAATGTGGAGAAATCAGAAAGAAATTACTCTTAGGTGAAGAAATCAGGAAGCCATTCTGACTTCAGCAGGCTGTTTGAGAATGTAAACTAGATGGTTTCAGACATTCAACTTAATTTTAGGAGCTCTTGTGTATGTATTTCAGGGGGCATGCATCACATACTACATCAATGCAGCACCATGAACCACAGCAATGTTTTAGAGAAATTACAGCACTTACGTTTATAATTAGAATCTTCTTCTCCTACTTATATTTGAAATGCAAGGAAGAATCTTCTTGAAACTCGGTCATATTGTAGTTATGGCATTTTAACCACACCAAGCTTCTTTCCCTAAGAGGTTTATATTAATAAGTACATCATACATAAAACTACAATGCCAGCAAGCTATGAAGCCTTTGAGACATATTTTAATTGGCTTTCAAGCAGCTGATATTCTGAACAAGTTTTGATTACTGCTCTTTGAATAGTAAGCAGCTATGCATGCTTATCAAGATTTCTAAACAGGGCATGTATGAATTCAAGGATCAAGAAACATTTATTTATTAGGACTATGTACAGCCCTGCCTACCAACCTAATTTCTCAGCCTTCTCAATATATGTAAAATTCAAGTGTGTGTGTGTGTGTGTGTGTGAGAGTGTGAGAGAGAGAGAGTGTGAGTATTCCAAAATCTGGAAATATTACTAGTGTGGCTGAAATAAAAAGGGAGAAGAAATCTAAAATAAGGTCAATCTTCTAATTTCTGTCCTGCATCCAATATTCCACTATTCTATATATTTATCAGGCCACAGGGAGCAGAAAAAAAATTCACTCCAAACAGCTGCACTGGCAGAAAAATCTGTCCCTCAAAGGGCAGCATTTTGTCATTTGGACGTTGCTCTGTCCCATCTCCATGTAGCAGAGAAAGAGAGAGTGGAAAAGTAAAGGTGTTCACATGCTTTCTCATTCCACCATCTACATATGCTTCAGTTTCCACTCTCATGAGTTTTGGCTTAATAAAATACTGTATTTTCCCATCTATAAGGTGCCCCCATGTCTAAGATGATCCCACTTTTCCAACCTAGAATTAGAGTTCTGCAACTGAGTAGTTTTCTCCTCAGCTTAATTCTGTGTATAAGATAACCCTCAATTTTCAGTCTAAATGTTTTTAGACAAAATATAGTATTATACACAGAAAAATACAGTATTATGCATGGCTACTTAACTATGTGGGCTAAGGCTGATGGGCCACTCAACAGCACCTGGACTGCCATACATTTCATACCTCTACTTTGCATAGATCCATCCTGGTGAAGAGTGACAGTGATTTTCACAAGAGCCACGCATACTAAATATGAGCCCAAGTAATCATTGGAACAAGGAATGAAAAAGCAGGACATTTCACTCTAGTCATCCTTTAATACTGTTGGCTCAGCTCCCTTGGACACAGATAGAGAACATGTTAACAATTTCCTCCGGAATATAGTCAGACATTGCCACCTCTCTTACCAGCTAGATCCTTGAAAACTGAACAGCTTAGAAAGATGAGTAATGCAACCAAATGTCGAGACAGAGAATGGAAAGAGGGAGAAAAAGATGATAGGTTTTCACAGAGACATCCAACCAATTCAGTGGTATACCCAGCGCTGCTGCAAACGTTTGGCAGCTGTGCTCTCATGCACCTTTTTCGATCTACAGACACTCGTCCATTCTACACTATAAGACATCAGCAAATGTTTTGAAGCAAACAGGAGAACAACTGCATGATCCACAAGTGTAACTAACAGAGCCCCAGATAGTCCAATATGTTGCTGCTGTGATATACCCCCCTCAAGTTACTGAATTCGACAATGCCTCAAATGTTTCAACTCCATTTATTTTCCTTCAGTATTTTTTCAGTGTCAGGAAAGACTACATCTATTTCTTGGGAGTCGTTTCCAACAGAGAAAGTTAATGTCCTGCATGGGCTTACTTCAGACATTATTTGCTGTATCACTGCGGACACATTCATGAGTTTCACTCTATGTTATTTGCTCCAGAGGCTGGAAAAGTTATCTGTTTCAACTACAAACCTTCAAATCCCCTAGTCAGAAGAAGGATGCTAGGTGGGGGATTCTGGGAACAGTAGTACTGTATAAACAAGCAAATTGTTGAAGTTGTTATTGTTGTTGTTGCTTGCCAATGATGTTGCCAGAACCCACCTGAATATTGTTACTAAGGGCCTTTTCACACGACCCCTGAGATCCGCTGGCCACTTAAATTTGGACCAGAGATCTTAGGGGTTCGTTGCTCTTCCTTCCTCCCCACCACTCCGCACCTGTCTGCTGAGGGGAGGGAGGAAGAAAGTGGGGGGGAAATGCAGACTCACCTCTGAGAAGCTGCCAGCTCCGTTGTGCTGATTCCTTCTCTTTGTTTGCTTTTTTTTCCTCCCGCCCCTTCTCTTAAAGGGGCGGGAGAAAAACAACAACAACAAACAAACCAGAAGCCAGGAGAGCTCCGCACTGACCAGATTAAATCCGGACCTGGCGATTTTCACCCTCCTCGAGCAGTTACAAGAAAAGTACGCTGGGTCGCACTTAGGTGGGCGGGGTCGCACTTAATTGTCTGCAAACTCCGGAGCTGGTGGGGAAACATTTTTAACCTCCAGAGCTTGCAGCCATTTGCAGCGGAGCTTAGGGGTCGTGTATAAACGCCCTAAGAAAGATTTTTCACTTGAAAGTAGATTAAAATGGATAGGGAAAGCTATAGTGACATCACTTTTTTACAGAAAGAAAGAGGAAAAGATATAATTTATGCTGTGTAAAAAAATCACACTTACAAGAACTTCAGACAGCATTCAAATTCAGAATTTTAAGTACATGCAAAGGATATGTACTTTTTTTCAGCTAAAATCTGAGTTAGTCACCATGACTTCCAGAGGGTGGCATAAGTGGGGTATACAACACAAACCAATATGCAAGTGATAATAACCTGCTAACAAATGTACAACATTTTCCTGTTTGTGTTATATAGCATTCTCTCTTAGCCCAAGTCGCACTACGTTTATATACTTTATAGTTCACTCTATTCTAGACACCTCATAATGCGGGGAACAATTCATTGCCGACTTCTATTATACATATTTCATCCAAAATCAAAAGAAAGTTGCAGGCAACATTCAGCATGGATTATGAAATTCACCCACTACAAATGCTAACAAGATGAACTGTAATGGTACAATTTCATGTCACCATTCAGTCCACATATTTTACCCTGCTGTTATCAATGAATTCTTACTCATTGATTACAACTATTATTGTAGCTACTAGACTTCACTATAGCTGGATCACTTTCCTCAAATTACCATGTTACACAAGTGCATTAGTTAACCACGACTTCAGTCCTACACTCACTTACCTGAGACTGAGGAACTTAAATGTATTTATGGGTAGAGATGCTTGGAACTGCACTGTTAATTCCTCGAACAGTTGCTTTAGTAACCATTTACAAAATGTGAATACAATTTTAGAACCTCACAAGTGTGCTACAAATTTGCATTTGGGCTGAAAGGATGATGCATTACTCATTCAACAGAATGGATACATTTTCATCAACACCTTTATCCAACATACCATATGCCTTCTAAGTAAATAGCATAATGGGGGGAGGGAGTCAGATTTTTCCAACATTTTTGAAAACATTTCTTTGGCTATATGAGTGGGAAATAGATATCTCTATCATTTGGAAGTGATTTCTCTGTTATAATTCCCATTTTTAAATGGCACTGTAAATAAATCAACTTCCATTGGAATTCCTGGACCGGATTTAATATAACAAAAGTAGCAGAGTGACAATATTCTTTCTTTGTACATCAAATCAGTACTCTGTACTCATGAGCTAAAATTCCTTCTGAGCTTTCTAGCAGAGGAGTGGGAAGTGAATGTTACTAAATGGAACAACATCCAGCACTTATTAGGACACTAGATAGCAAGTGTATGCAGACTTACATGCGTATTGGTTACATTGAATCCCCCGGGATGTACATCTGAGAAAGCTTGCAGCAGACTAAGCTACTTTGATTTGCAACCTTTTGCTTCAACTAACACAAAAACTCTCATTAAATTCTGATCCATCTAAGGAGTCATCTTTCATTTCAGAGCAAATCTGCTTATGCCATGTACCAGCCACATCTCGTCTTATAGCGCCAAGGCTTTGCTCCTTCAATCTAGTCTGATTCTAACAATTCCTTAGGAAAGTACTGCTGCTCACTGAAGAGCTTTATTGGAGTGTTTTATCAGCCAGCAGCATCATCTACAGTGCCCAAGACTCCACAATTCAAGTGGGAAAAAGAAAATGGTGAGAGCTGTGCAGATATGTCAGCGAGTGCTGGATCATCTACTAGGAGTGAGCAGGCTGCTGACGGTGCTCTAGTTTCAGAACAGTTACATGCTGCCCACAACTCCAAAAAAAGATAAGCATTCGGTGCTTACCATACATAGTCCAACATATTATGGAGGTGGCCCAACATAATGGCTGGTTCTAGATAAGCGCTGAGGGGTAGAGGGAACACTCCCCGTCTCCTGCTTCTCTCTGTGTTTTAGGATGCCCAAAGATCTGAGAGACAAGGCACATGTGAGGCAGCAGGTAACACAGCCAGCATCATTCCACTCCCA
The DNA here is from genome assembly GCA_037367245.1 of Phrynocephalus guinanensis. Taxonomy (NCBI): domain Eukaryota; kingdom Metazoa; phylum Chordata; class Lepidosauria; order Squamata; family Agamidae; genus Phrynocephalus; species Phrynocephalus guinanensis. Next base: position 43,590,099 of record CM074735.1, on the reverse strand, counting down.
CAAATGAGACAGGAAATGAAATGTAACAGCAGCCCTCTCTGCCACTGCAAGTATGTACAAGAAGAGAATACCAAGCAGTTCATTTATCTGCCTTATTACCATATGGAGATATTAAAAAAAAAACAAGTACAAGAACAGCAGCACAGCATAACTTTTGCTTTGGAAGCAAAGATCAAGAGGATCAAAGTAATCCCCCATTTCTGTTATGGAAGAAGCACAGAATCTTAGGCTATAGGTTTGGGATTAACACTGCATGGATTGCAATCTCTCCCTTAACACCCATCCAACAACCCCTGAATTACTAAAAGCAAGCCATACCTCCCTATATTTTCTTGTAGCTCTTTGACTTACCTGCACACAACAGGTAAGTCAAAGTCAAGTCCCCCCTCTCTCTCACACACATGCCTTTAACTCTTGTACTGGCAAGCGCCTTTTAAGTAACTTTCAAGGCAGGTTAAAAGGCGAACAAACAGGGTGATAGGCGAACAAACAGGGTGACCCACCTCTGAAAGTAAATGGAACAAGGGAAGCAGTTTGTTGTTGCTGCTCTACTTCTGAGCCGCCGCTCTCTCTCGCCCCCCCCCCCACATACAGCGGTATTCTAATGAGCTGGATTCAAAGCAAAGTTCCCACCTTATTCCAAAAATGATCCATACTGTGCTTCCATATAAAGGGCAGGGAATCACTCAACAGCACCAGATACCATTTGAAGAACTATCTAATTTCGCTTGCCAATCCTACCTTTCTCCTCCCAGAGACAGCTCCAGCATCGCGCACTTGAAGTCATTCCAGCGCTCTAAAAATGCCAGCCAGGTTCTTCCCCGACCAGAACCGACCAGGCTGCCTAGGATCGGCTTGCTTTCCTCGTGGGGTTGGACTGCATGACCTTCAGATCTCTCACCATCCCCACCCACCCCCACCTCTTCTTCGCTCTCGGCCACAGCCTCCTTGGAAACACAGGAAGGACCTCGATGGGCATTCGGGCACTCCAGTCCTCGAGGGAAGGGTTGGGGGGAAAGGGGAAGTTCAGGAAAAACGCTCACTCTCGAGACCCCTCCGATGCCCACAAACGCGTGCGCGCACACACACACCGCCGCAACTTCGCGGCGGCGGCCCCCGGACGCTCCACAGCAGCACGACGAGCATCGAAGAGGGCGAGCCCTAAGGGAAAGCCCTTCAAGCAAGCGGAGAATGAGAAGGGATGCCTATTGATTGATTGATTGATTTTGATTGACTTATTGGATCTGACTTACCTCTCCCACGGGAGCCGCCTCCGCGGAGCCACCTCCGGCGAGCACACCAGCAGCAGCGGCCGGTAATTCCCTCCGAGCCCGAGCGGCCGGTCGCCTCCCTGCGCGCGCCCAGGCGACTTCGCCCTCCGCGGCAGCCCCTCGAAGGCAGCCCGCCTCGGCGACGCTTCCCGTGCGCCTCGCCTCGCCTCGCCTCGCCTCGCCGTGCGCTCGCTCTGCCCGCCCAGCCCGCTCGGCACCACCTGGGCTGAGGAGGGGAAGGCGTTGGGTGATTTATTTATTTATTTGCGCCGCCCCTCCTGCGCCTCGTCGGAGTCTCTCCTCCGCAAGAGGAGGGCGGCGGGAGCCATGAGGAGGCGCCGGGTGGGATGGAAGTGTCTCTGTGTATGTGAAGGATGGAAGGAAGGAAGGAAGGAAGGGCACGGCTGGGAGACGGTGGCGCTGCTTTCGCCTCGCGTCTTCTTTGGCGGCTTGGACAGCCCCCCTCTTGGCTTTCCTATGAGCGTGGATAGGGGAGGGGGGGGAGAGGAGCGGCGACAGGAGGAGGGCGAGGATTGGGGGAAGGAAAAAAAAACTTTGGGGCTTCCAGAGGGAGGAAAGAAAGGGGACGCTGAGATGGTGGGGCTCGGGAGCGCGACGCAAGGCACCCGCCCGGCCAACGGGCAGCCTCCGCCTCCGCCTCCCCACCACGGTAGCTGCTGCTTCACGCGACGAGGGGAAAGCGAGGAGGACTCAAATCTCGCCGGACGGAGAAGGCGGGCTTCAGAGAAGAGCCGCCGCCGCCACCCCGAGCGTGGCAGGAAGGAGGCACCGACCAAGACCGAGGGAGATGCGGAGCGAGCGAGCGAGCCAGGGAGGAGCGGCGGGCTCGCAGCAACAACCCGGGAAACAGGGGGGAAGCCGGCCGGTCCTGTGCTCCTGCTGCAACCGAGGAGAAAAACCCGAGGAGACGGAAGAGCGCGGCAGCGAGGAGGAGCAGGAGGAGGAGGCAGCAGGTTGCCGCACTTTGCTCCGGGAAAGCGCGGGGCTCTCGGCTTGGCTCGCTCTTCCTTGTGGGGCACAGCCGGAGGAGCAAACCGGCAGAAGGATGGCCCTGCGTTCTTCAGGCTACGCAGGGCATGAGGGACGGGCGGGCGGGCGCCGAAGCGGGGACAAGAGCGTGGCAGGGCTGGCTTTCAGGACGGCTTTGGACGTGATTGCATCTTGGGAGGCCGGTGTCGCCGCCGCCGCCTGGCTGACTTGGCAGAGGAAGCCTTTGGACACCGAGCGCCTCGTTGCCCCCCCCCCTTGGTGTCAAGACGTGCTCTTTTCACGGCTTCTCTCCAGAGGTGGGGGCGCTCGCGCTCGCGCGCCCCTCCTAGCACGTGCACTGACGGGGACAGTCCGTGCTTCGACGCAAGGGCACGCGAGCCAGCGAGAGATGCCAAGGAGGGGTGGGAACGACGGCTTTGGCATGTGCGCAAACTCAGCTTAGCAGTTGGACAACATCGTTCCATATAACAAGCAAACAAAACGGCGTTACGCTGTCGTTAGGAGGAAGAACGATCGTTGGTTCTTCCTTCCCTCTTCAGTTGCTCTCAGTTCCAGGCCTACGTCCACCCAGCGCAGCTGGACTATATGGGAAGGGTGCAATAGCAGAAAGGGGAGCATGGGGGTGACGTTTGCTACCCTCCCTGCCTAAGGGCATTTGTACTTACCTGGCAGGGGAGATACCATGATCACGAAGGTGGTTTTCCCAGGGTGAGGTTCACCCATTGCACTCCGGGTGGGCTGACCCCCGCGATTTTCCCAAATGCGGGAAACGCCACTGCATAATTTGTGGTCCTTTTCGAAGGAGAAAGGCAGGGTAAAATACTCTAAAATAAATAAATAGTAAATGAATAATTTACTACCCCTGGCTAGAGGTGAGGAAGTGGGTGGGCAGTGCGACCCACCTGCCCCATTCAGGAGGACCGCCCTAGGAGAAGAGTATCAGGAGGAGCTTCTGAAGAGCCGCTGCTCATGAAAGGGCCCTCAGGCCTGAAGAAGAGTGGCAGATGGCACCACAATGGATAATGGTTCCCATTCTGTTCAGCAAGGTAGAATCCCAACAGCCAAGGGAGGGTGAAATCAGGAACTTCTCTCTGTTGCTGCCCAGTGTTCTCTTCCTCTTCTCTCTCCCCCCACCCACTCTTTTACTCACAAACATTTAAACAGACTGAGAAGCTTGGATTTAAGCAGGGAAGGAGGAGTGATGGGTCTCTGACCCATTGGTTCTGGTGAAGAAGTACCTGTAGTCAAAAATTGGCTGGCTGGGCAATAGGCACTGTTTAAAATACTGTAGCTGCCGCTTTCTCCCATCTCATAATTAGAATGAACCCAATCCCAATTGGATTGGTTTGGCACCAGGAAGACATGCTCTCACACAAACACTTCAAAAATTAAATTAAATAACAGCTCATTTGACACCCTGAATTTGCACTTTGTCTGCTGGTAGACCCAACAGTGGCATCCTGTCTGGAACTCAAAAGAAGAATGAACGGTCAAGAGAAGATTGTTCTAAAGCAATGCTTCTCAACTGGGTCCTTAAGACGTGGCTGGACTTCCAACTCATTATACCACTCTCAGATTAGTATAAATATTAAGGTACGCTGGGAACTAGTTCAACAAAATCTGACAGCCCATGAGTACGAACCACTGTTCTCAAGTACAGGTTCCCATTGTTTAGCTTTGGCTCTATCTTGGTCATGCTGCCTTCACATGGACGTAAAAACTATTACACAGTTATATATATATATATATATATATATATATATATATATATATATATATATATATATATATATATATATATATATATATATATATATATATATTATACTCAGAGGGTGAATACAGCCTTGTCTGTTTCCCTTCGGTTATTGGAAATATTGCTTTGGATTTGTGTGTGTGTGTGTGTTTTTAGGATGACTTGGTTACCAATTTTCCTCAAGTTGACCCATGCTTTCATAAACATCTGCAGGGAAAGAATGTCACTTTTTGCAGAAGAGAGAAATAGGAAATATCTAAACAGGCTCATGAGTGGGTCACGTCAAGTCAAGTCCATATTAAAAGACAATATAGAGGACTAAGTCCATTTATTAGTCCCAACAGGAATGGACCTATTGAATAAATGGAAATTACATTGACAAGACGTTCAGCGGATCTATTGATCAATTTGATTTCACCTTGGCTTTTTTTTGCTCTTTTTAAATGTTTTCAAAAAGACAAGGCAGATAATATATACATGTACAGATGAACATTGAGACTGAATTTCATTTTGGCAATTTTTAGACATTTCTTAGGAGGACATGTGTAATTGTACATTTGTCAAACACTTCATTGCTTTGGGTGCATAATATTAGTTGCTAAGGTACAGGGGAAGGTCCTTTTGCTAAAATTCAGTGAACATTTTACAGAGTTTAAATCCATCTGTTTTTATCCAGTTATCAAAACCAACCAACCCCCCATGGAGCCACCCAGAATACAGTACACCCTAGGAAGGATGCATCTATATCTTTACCATCTAGCTTTATATAGCTGTATATGAGAATGAGCAACAATACAATGATAGAAGCAGTATATTCTGTACCCTTTACTGAGCTTTTTAGACAGGAGTAACTTGGATAATGAAATATAAGTGGGAACTGAAGATCTGGCATCTAGCAAAAATACAATTAGTCAGAATACTCTGTTGGCCAATTATTAGACACAGATTTGCTGTGAAAAGTTTGTATGAGTTCCTACCCACTACTGTATATTACTGCCACTTACAAACTGGAATCCGTTCTTATAAACTGCACTTATAAATCAGAATTCAGAAACCACAGTTTTGGAAGAATGCAATTAAAATATATGTCTAGTGAAGCTGCTCAACCAAATTAGCCTTATTTCTTAAATATATTTCTTTGAGTCACTTAAAAGCCAGCTTCCCTGTGATCACTTGGCTTCTTTTGTTTTCTTTTGTTTTTAATAAGAAACAATCTTCCACCATTTCCCTTGAGTAGATTTGCTCTTTCCCAAGGACACTTTGCTCTTCCTCACATTCACTTTTCTGGATTTACATTTTCATATGAATCAGCAAGCACTACACTTTCAACACTTTCACTTTTATACTCTACTTCCCATGAATATATTTGCAATATCATATCCTTTCAGGTTACCTTGGGGATTAGGCCAGAAGTTCCTGTCAGTACAGTAATAGGGTTTTCTGCATAGTATTCTGATACTTTAGCTAGTTCCATTAGACATATCTTCAGGGATAATTCTGAAGGTTTTTATCCTGCATAGCAGTAGTTTGTCAAGGCGCTAAAAGAGTAGTCCTAGAAATAGTGTAAGAGCTGTCTGGTGCACATTGTTATTAATCTCTCTCTCTCTCTCTCTCTCTCTCTCTCTCTCTCTCTCTCTCTCTCTTGGCCTTTGTGTTGTTGCTGCACTGAGAATACTGAATTATAGTATGCTATGCTTATGAGTTGCTTCTTATGTTATCTAACACACACACACACAGTCAGAACAAGGTTTGTGTTTTTTGTTTTGTTTTGTTTCTCTTTGATTTTTGCCTACAATATAAAAATGGCACTAGGTTAAATTGCTTATACTGTATTCTTAAGCAAGATGTCTGTGAAGATTCTCAGTCATCCAGATGAGTTTATCTGGAAGTTGAGTCATGGCTACTGGACTTCTTTTTCTTGAGAGATATCTCTCAAGAAAAAGAAGTCCAGTAGCCATGACTCAACTTCCAGATTCTTAAGCAAGATCACAACCACATACACAACTGGTAGTTTATGGACAAAATATGAAAGTTGTACCTTTAAGCATGCTTTGTTCTGCTAATATTCATCAGTCATAATCATTCACTTCCAAGATTAAAAAAATGTCACTTTCTGATTTCTAAAGAAACCCTACTACTGCCATAGAAGAGGCCAGCACACACCTGGGGAGGCACTGGCAAACTGACCATAAGCTTCTTTTTCCAAAGTTAAGTTCTACTGAACTCCAAGAGATTTACTTCCGATTTAAAAGAGCACACAGAATTTCAAGCTTACTTGAATTCCTGGTTTTCAAGATATTCCCACTGCTGAGCCTATGCATAGCCAATCTTATTTTTTGTTTGTTTCCTTGTCAACAATTTGTAAATACCTGATGGCACATACCTGCTCATCTTGCGCATTAAAAAAAGCATACAAAATGAAAAAATGCATGTATTTGCCTAATTCCTACGGCTTTACCTTTTGCATTAATTTCCCTTTAGCAACATATTCTTCTGCTGTTCTATCCAGAAGCTCCCTGCTCCAAACCCAATTACGTACTGGAAGGAGAGATGAGATGAAGGATTTCATCCATCCCTGTGTTGTTTCTTTTCTTTTCTTTTTTTTTTTTTTTTGCAGCGGCCAGTTGTTGGGTTTCCCCGCAGCTGTGAAGGGAAATTCATTTTGTCAATTACAGGGAGATTGTGCCCCCTTCTCTCTTTGGATATTCTCTGTATTGCAGCTAAAACTGGAGAGTCGGCTTCCAGCTCTTATGCCCATTTACACAAGCAATTAACAGAACTGGTGATTTTTGGAAGACCACACTAAGAAATTGACATCTTTATGTTTTGTGTATTGGCTTTCAGCTTCAAATATTTGTTTTTTTAAAGAACAGAATTCCATATACCTTACAAGAATTCTTCTTATGCTGTTCTTAACATTAGTAGCATGGTTGGAATTATCTCTTTAGTTTCCTAGATGTCTCAAATAGTTAGGTAAGGAGAAATAAAGAATTGAATTCCACATGGTGCCTCCTGGGAAAACTGTGAAAAGGGATAACATAGATTGGAACTGACTTGACAGCACATGATTAATATTATTTACCTTATGTTTGTTCCCTTGCAATCTCAGATATTTGCTTTGAATGTTAGAAATAAGGCACAGGGCTCATACTCCCCCCCCCAATAATAAACATATACAATTTTAGTAAATTTACTATTTATAATAGTTATGTTTATCACATTTTATTTTGTTGTATTGATCATAGAATTATAAAATCATGGAGGTGAAAGAGACCCCAAGGCCCATCCAGTACAACTCCCTGCCATGCAGGAACCCCCATCACAGCATTTCAGACAGATGGCCACCCAGCCTCTGTTTAAAAACCTCCAAAGAAGGAGACTCCACCACCCTCCATGGCAGCATATTCCACTGCTGAACAGCTCTAACCATCATGAACACCTTCCTAATGTTCAAATGGAATCTTTTCCTGTAGTTTCATTGAACTCTGTTGATGTTATGTTTTGTATTGTAAACTACCCAGAGTGGCCTTTGCTGCTAGATGGGTGGTAAATAATAATAATAATAATAATAATAATAATAATAATAATAATAATAATAATAATAATAATAATAATAATAATAATAATAATATGAGATAAGAGATGTCAACTTTTTCTGGGAAATCGCCTGTGGTTTTATTGGATATATAGCAGGTTGAAATTAAACAGATGATCCTTTCATGAAATTAAAGAGAAAAGGGGAAATCCTTATAAGAGTTTTGTCTCTTGGGCCTCTGTTATAGACATTAGAGCCTGACTAAGGAGAGTACAGCCTTACCTCAGCTGTATGCACATCTGTACACTAACATGTGTATCTACTACATTAAAATTAAAGGCAGCCTTTTTTACTTTTGTGTACTATTTATCCCTACAGAGCCTATAGGTATCTTTTGCAGAGTCTGACTTTAAAGAAAAAGTATTTTGAAATGTGTTCTATGAGTTTAGTCATTGTCTGTCTATATGTGAGTACCTCTATGCTGACCACATAACATAACACCAATGAATTTCACCGCACTGATCTCTGATCTGCAAATGTGATATATGAAAGTATAATTGCAAGGCAGTTCACATTTCAGATAATATTCTTCTGCTTCTCTCAACAGCTTCTTTATCTGCATGACTGAATGCTTCTTTCCCAGCAGTTGCATACACCAATTGAATTAAGCAGGTGTTCCTTGGGGGACCATCGCTACAAGACAGGAAGGGTAAAAAGTTTTCCTTGCAAATAAATTACCTACTCTTTCTTTGTTGAATTATTCACAATTTTCTCCTTATTGCAGCAATTATATCATAAGCCACTGTCAAGGTAATGAGCGTATCATTTAATTTCTATCAGATACAGCACAGTAATGAGTATCCTCTACACAATCTATACTGTAATAGATGTAAACATTAACTTTAATTGATAGAAACCAATGCACTGAAATTACTTTGCACATGCTCTGTGATTTATCTGAAATAAATTGGTGCTGTTTTCCATACCACCACCAACCTGGAAGCATAAGGAAGAAATTATATGCTGTGGGATTTATGCATTGATTTGGGGGAATAGCATACTTAATGCATTGAAGCTGTTACTGTGTAAATCCTAATTACATTTTAGGGACATTAAGGTGCAAATAAGATACTTTGGAAAAGCATAGGTTGAATATTTATGGCTTTCAACTAATGAGGGAAAGAAAATATAGCCACCCATGCACATTTCAGTTCTGGCAAGACAGAAAAGACGACCTTGGACTAGGTGTGAGATTATAGCATGCTTGGGCTCCCTCTGAATGGCCAGATTCATACTCTTGCAAAGCCCTTGGACTAAGGGTCTAGTGTACGCTTTAGAGACCATATACTGTGGTTCAAAATTCCAAACAGTTTCCAAAATCAAGTCAGTTAGCGGGTTCTGCTTTTTATCTACAAATCCTAAATAGTATGGGGGCAGGATATCTGAATGCCTCCTCTTGCCACATGAATTGGCTCATTTTTTTTAGTATGTTGAGGATAGTAAATTTAAAACAACCAGTGAATAGACAGTTTAGTTGCATTGATTACCTTGGATCTTTGGTTTCCTCTTAAGTGAACACTTATAGATTCTTTTCCTTAGGTTAATTTCTCCAGGATCACTTTCCCTTTTCTCAAGGAAAAGCTGATTTGTTCAGCCTGTCTGGTAGAAAGGGGGAGTCCTTGATAGCCTTTGGCATACGTACATATATATTGTAATTTTAAAGACTTTGGAATTCAAAATTCTATCTGATTTTATCCTGATTTTTTTAACAACAAAGATTAGTTATTTTCTTTCCATTTTACTACAGTCTCCTGACTGATTACTTCAGATTCTACAAACTTATCCAGCTCACCAGCTACATTTTGACAACAAAATTACCTTTTTTAAAGGTTTTGAGCATAGTGCCCACAAGTTATGGGCACCAGTTATGGTTGTGTTACTCCAAAATGAGTTCTTTTTTTAACGTATTTAGAGTGGCTGCTGGAATAAGGATTGCTCAGACAAGCACAAGTGTTTGTTAGTTATTTCACTAGTTAGCCCTTTGATTTCCAAGGTCTCTCCACACTTGCTGCTCAGAACATATATCCAGGTGAGAAAGGAATTTTAAAAGTTTGGTAATCTGCAGGGCCAATTCAAAAAGGCTATGGGAACATCCTGTGATAAGATGAGTGAATGCATATATGTCCAAACTTCGGCCCTTCTGATATTTTGGACCAAAACTCCCAGAATTCCAAGCCTGTATTTCCAATGGCAAAGGACTGTGGGAGTTGTGGTCCAAAACATCTGGAGGGCCGAAGTTTGGGCATGCCTAGTAAGACAAATGGGCTTATAGTGCAGTGGTGCAGGGATGCACATCCTACTCATGTGAAGAATTTATATACAACAACAAAAAATTAGGTAGTTCCAGAGGAAGTTCTTTGGAAAGATAGATACAAAGGAATAAACTAAACTGGTACAAAGAGCTATTTGCTCTCCAGTTAGGATACAATGACAATTTTATTCATTTTGTGCAGAAAAACATCTTGTGGTTAATAGCTGGCTTCAAGTAAGAAGGTGATCAAAAGATGCTCCAAGAGAAAAGAAATCTTGCTGGATCAAATTACACAGGTTGGGGAGGGGAAAACAAAAGTGAAAGAAGTTTGTATGTGGGTCACCCAGGAGCAATCTAAAAAGAAAGGGGAGAAGCAACTTGTGTGCAAACTTTGTAAAAGCACCCATGGCCAGAAAGAAATGACATGAGCATAAAGTGAGAAAATGAGCCAGATGTTCATGAGAGAAGTCTTCATGGAAAGCCATGCTGATAAATGCTTATAGACAAATGCTCAAATGACAGATGAACTTATACACTCACATGTGTTAATGGTAGGGTGTGAGCCTATAAAGGCAAAACTGATTGTGAGTAAATCTTACATCAGGCATGTACAAACTTTGGCCCTCCTGATGTTTTGGACCACAACTCCCAGAATTCTAAGCTTAGATTGCCAATGACAAAGGACTGTGGGAGTTGTGGTCCAAAACATCTGGAGGGCCGAAGTTTGGACATGCCTGTCTTACATCATCTGAGAAAGAATGACACAGAGAAGGAAACATAATTCTGTATCTTGGTATCCAAAGAGAAAGAGAAGAAGGTAGAACCTGTATTCTCAGCAAACAAAAACAGAATCACGTAGAGATTAATGAGGTAATATATTTAGGACTCAAATATGATTAGACAGTGGAGCTATTCATGGAAACAGGCTTCTTGGACAAAGAGAACTCATGTCACACAGTAACCAGTGCAGAAGTATTATAGGGAATAAACCTGGCAACTACCACATGAGTAACAGCAGCTGAAATCTTTTGCAGAAAAAAAAATCCATGCAGTTCACCTGGCAAGAGGTTGGAATGTAGTGAAAACAGTAGCCAGATATTTAAAGGACACTACACATGTCAAATGAAGGCTGCAAGCCACAGATAGCTCCAAGTTAGTGTCTTACATACTTGTACAGTGTGCCGGGAGCATACTAATTATAAATCAAAGGGCACTTCTGTGGAATTAAAACATTTAGCTAGACTAGGAAGAAGCTACCTATAGCAGTAATCTAACCTATTAAAAGTAGAATGCATGTCAGCTGCCCAAGTGCATTAAGAAATTTGGCTGGGTCAAATGGTAGAACTGGGTGTGAACAAATCAAAATCCAATTGTGGAAGGCAAATAAAGCTGAACACAACTTTGTCAGACTGAAAAGCAAAGTTCACACACAAAGCACCTTGCTGTGAGGTATCATCTGTACAAAGACATGAAAGAGAAGAGGCTTATTGAGGTAGAGTACTGTCCCTCAAAAGATGTCCCTAACAAGCCACTTCCCAGAGACTGCTTCCAGATCATTCAAGGTGAGCCACATGGACTTGTAGCAACATCGCTGAGAAGGGATGTTATAATTAGTGAAGGAAAATACTATCTGAAATATCCATGGGGAGAGCGGTAGACCATTAAATGGCCAGATAGGATAGGTCATTGGGCCTCTTGGCCTCCTGTGGGTTTCTGTAAGTGGTCATTTTTAGATTGTCACAGGTCTCCTCCTTGTAAAGACAATGGTTTATTTACTTTGTCCACAATGGAAGAAAAATCAAATGGAAAAGGGGGCTTAAAGTTTGTATTTGGTTTATTGCAAATGAGGTGTGAGTGTGTGTGTGTGTGTGTGTGTGTGTAAAATTGTTTTATTTGTGTGTGTCTTATATTGCCTTGTTTATTCTGTACTGGTAGAAGTGTGTGTATATGTGTGTTGTGTCGTAACAGTCGTGACCGACTCTACGTGAATCCATGTCCGTGGAGTTTTCTTGGCAGGAGTACTGGAGTGGCTTGCCATTTCCTACTCTAGGCACCTTGCCATGGCCCATATCACAGCAGCTAATTGCTGCTATTTAATGAGGCACATTGTGCATTTTTGCCACATGACTGGCATATAACAAGGAATACCAACTGTGTGACTTATTAATTAATAGCAGCCTGCCATGGGGCGATGGTGTGAGAGGGGGCTTTGGGTTGTTTACAACCACAAGTTGTATTTAAAAACAACAACAGCATTTTGGGTAGTGGGGAAATCCCTTTCTGGATTGGAACCCAGGCAGCATAAATATTTATATGAAACCACTGGGGGAAATTGTTCGGAGTTTTGGGGTAAAGTGTCACTAGTATACCGATGACACTCAGCTCTGCCTCTCATCACCTCCGGATTCCAAGGAAGCTATTTTGACATTAAATGAGTGCTTAGCTTTGGTAATGAACTGTATGAGGAAGAAGAGACTGAAACTAAACCCAAATAAGACAGAGATGCTTCTGGTCAGTCAAAAGGGGGATCAAGGGATAGGTATGCAGGGTTCCAGTTTTGGTTTCGCCTCAGTGAGAGGCCTCGATAAGCTCTCTGGCTTATCAGGCGGAATTCCTCCAGATAAACAGAACCTGAAATTGTAAGTCCCCCTTGTAGGGAGGGGTGAAGATAGGCAGCATCTTGGGGCTGTGAAGAATTGCAGCGGCAAGCTTCGTAACTTCAGAAATCACCTAATCTCCTGTTTGGGGGAAAGTCCATCTGCCATCTGTCATGGCAGCAGTTCAAACTGCGTGCTCCGGACAAATGTAAATAACAACTGTAGATATTTGGAAACTTTACTGCCATAACTAAGACTCCATGTTTTACTTTATTTTCGTGAGCTTGGACACTTTTCTGCTTCAATAAGTGCTCATTCCCTCCCTCCCTGAAAAGGCAGCTACAAGTGTGTGTTGGGAGATTAAACTTTAAGACAATATTCGAAGCTTCTACATTCATATAAACTGTTTTATGGAGTCATTTGCCCAGCTGAGAGAATTAAAAGGAAACTATTTGACCTTGTCTCAATGCTTCCAAAGCAAATTCTTCAGATAAGACTAGGAATTTTTCTTCTTCGCTTCTTCCCGTCTTTGCTCTCCTTTTTACACCCCCTCCCTTCTGGAAGTGATTAACCCTTTGAAGTGGACTAACAATGAGCCGGGAACCAATGTCAGACGAGCAATTTATGGATATGCTTGATAAACTCCAGAATATTGTTGACTGTTTAAGTTTTTTCCTGAACTCAATTCAGAACCAGATGAGAGTCCTGACTTTAATCTGGATCAGAGCATTGAACCTTGATATACAAGTAACAAGAAATATTCAGAGGGAATGCTTGGAGAATGCAGAATCTAGCACTGCTTGGGAGACTAAGCTTTCCCCAGAGGAAAGGAGAGGTCTCATCTTTGGTTCTGATCTGGGTGTTGTGCTGGAACAGAGCATCTACTCTAGTCTGTTCTGCAAGCTTGTGGACTGTCTGCTCAGGAGACAGTACCCTCTTCAGAAGCAGAGGAGAGTCTCAATCTTAATCTTTTTAGAATCACGGGATTTGAACAGAGCATTTTCCCCAAACTACAAATCTCAACAAATATGGGGGGGGGGGAATACTTGGAGAGCTCAGCGCTGGAAGTTTTTGCATTACTGGATGGACTGGACTTATGCCTTAATGAATCAATAACATAAAAAGATATTAATGGATTACAATTAACTATAACAATATGGAAAATGGATAACAGAAACCCGCAAGCCAGCCCAAAACAAAGCTTTGCTCCAGTTAGACTAGAATGTTACTCATTTCTCCCAGGCAGGGCAATTGAGGACATTGACCCTGAGGGAGGCCTGGAAAATAAAAACTAAAAACTGGGCCATTTCAGTGGTAGCCCCCAACTCTGGAACTATCTGTCTTCCTAAATACACCTGATCTTCTCACTGGGAATACTTAAATAAATGTTTAAAATGTACCTGTTTAAGCAAGCTTTCCCTGAGTCTGGGTATTAGTTCCCAGTCATATACCTCATGTTCTAATCTTTTCTGCCACTGCCACTTTTATCAGTTGTTTGTTTTTATTGTCTTATGAAATTTTGCTTGCATTAGTGTTATTATTAATGTGAGCCACCCAGAGTGTCCTCATAGCTAGACAGGCAGTAAATAAATAAATAAATAAATAAATAAATAAATAAATAAATAAAGTGTTCAATTTCCTAGCCCACTGCATTCTGCTAATGCAATAACCACAAATTCCTATATATTATGTGTGCATTTCCTACACAAAACTTGAATTTCTTCCCCACAACAACAACAACAACAACAACAACAACAACAACAACAACAACAAAAGATTGGCAAGCAGTGCACAAGACCAGACTTTTTCTGGAACAATACTTGTAGCAACATTTTCCCTTCAAGGAAAGTCAAGGTGGCTTATGAGGTCCAGATAATGCTCAGTTACAGTTCTTGTGAACACTTAACATTGTAAGAGTATAGGGAGAAGAGCTGTATGAAGTCTGCATCATTCAAACTGCTTTTTGCAGTTCAAATTGTTTCTAAATGTTTACAAATGGATTTTTCATCATATTTTATTGCACATTGCTTTGTGGCTCTGGAGGACAAACAAACAAGCAATCACAGGCTTTGTCACATTTTGGAAATTGCACACAAGCAATCACCATATTTTAAATGGTAAATTGCTCTCTTCCCTACCAAGGAGCAGGATTCATTGGAAACATCCAATAGTCATGTACCGTATCTCTGTAGGTCTTTATGTTCAGAAGAATTATACATTTAACCACTCACTAGAGGAAATAAATTGTGATTTCCACCTCGGCATCAGAGTGAGTCTGTCTGTCTGTCTGTCTGTCCGTGTTAAGCAGGGACAAAACATATTTCATATCTAAAGAAAGAGATTGTCTGCTACATTAAGTATGCAAGGTGGCCCTAAGAAAATAGAGCTGAACATTAGATGCTTCTGCCAGGGGATGCTCAGCTGGAAATGGAGTCCAAGATAGACTACAGAGACAAAAAGGACAGGTGAAATGTGAAAAAAGAGTCCTTTAGAGGGGAATGGCTATAATTAGCCTGAATCACAGGGACAGAAATGTGTAGATCAAGCTGGCAGATTTTAGAACAAAGGCAGGGAGACAGTGTCTGGCCCTCTGGATGTTGTTGGACTACAACTCCCTATATGTGATTCCTATATGGGAGTTGTAGTCCAATCACACCTGGACAGCCACAGATTTCCTACATTTAATTCATTTAAAATATTTGTATATTTGCTATTTTTAGCTTTTAAATATTGTCTTTTAATTGTGCCACCTTGGGTCCTTTTGAGGAGAAAGGAGGATTAAAAATACAGTAAATAATAAATAATAATATTCTGCCTGAGAAAGTCCCAGTAAAGGTTTGTTTGTTTGTTTTGTTTGTTTCTGTATTTAAAATCAGATTTCAGCATGAGATCATTTATAACCCTCTCTGCAAAAAATGTACTATTGTTGTACTCTCAGGAGAGCAAAGCTTAATATAGGCCACTGTTAATTTGGGAAGGCTTTAGAAGACCTCAGAGTAATGGGCCCAGACTAAGTATCACAGTTTTTGTATATGAAATAGTGTTAAAAACTCATGGAATTTTTTTGGCATGTATAGTTCTTGATTGAATAAAGCAGTGTTTTTGGTTTGCAGTATTAACTTGGAGTCCTAATTGGATTTGTTCACACACTTACGGATGATAGTACAAGAGGCATTGGGTTTGAGAGAATATCAACATTGAGTGTTCTTTATTAATGGAACTGTTTTAAGTAACCATCAGGATAGCCCAGCATGGTTGCTCATGTAATAAGAACTCAGAAGACCATTTTGGTAAAATGGAATATTTTTAGTCATAATTTCTATTTGAGATGTAATGCTTTAATTGCTTGAATATTAATTTCCTCCTTCAAGAGATTGTTCAGTGATATTAAATCAGCTCAGGAAGTATGAACTGCAAGATAAAGCTTAAGAGCATTATTAATTAAACATTTGGATGCACTGGGATATTTAAACCACCATCTCATACAATAAAGCTCCAAGAGAGAGATTATTTTTGGCATTTATATTTTTGACAATGCTTACATTTATTTAGCTAGTGCCTTAAATTTTGTTTAGGGTTTTGTTTTTTGTTTTTTGTAATTGGCATATGATGGAACTGGTTGCAAAGACCATCTGATACCAAGAACGTTTCATGACATCACCTGCGGTCCAAGGTATTTTCACATTTCCACATCAGTTGTGGAGTGGGTGGTAAAAATACCTATTGCCTGTGGAATTTCACCCTTACAGAGAAATAATAGCAGTGGCAATCAAGGCTAGTGGTCTAAAATAATGGTTGAAAAGTGGTAACACTGTAAAACAAAGAATCCCCAGCAAACTTGAGGCATCACCAGAAAAGTACTGTATTTGTTTTGGCTGATGATACATACATGCATGCTTTTATTCTTAAAAACTAGCAAAGCAGCTGCATTTGGACTTTCTGCACAGATTCAAATTAATGAATATCTATCTATAAGCTACATTTTCAGTTTCACAGATCATGCATAATAGATTATTACATGATATATCCAAACATGAATGTGATAGTTGCTTGGAATGCTTTCTGCATGCACACAAACACCCTTTAAAAAGAAGCTTAACTCATACCTTTTGTTTGTATTCCAATGAATCCTCTTCATCAAAGGGAAAATAATGGCCTGCCTTTTTTTTAAAGACAGCGATTTATTTTGTGCAGCTCTAAAACTAAACTGAAAGCCAGAGGTGGAAATATTTCAATGCTGGCATTGATTTTTAGAAACAAGAAGTCGGGTGCTCCCCCACCGCCTGTAAACAACTGATGAAAGAGTGACTGCATGAGAAATTTTAAAGTTAAACAATTTATCTGGACAAGCAGCTTCAGAATCAAATGTATAAGCTGGGATGCTGAGCTTCATGAAAGATGGAAGAAACTTTTGAAAGTTGAACCACTAATGGGGAATACAGTTTGCTGACTTGCCATTTTAGATGGTCTAAGAGTTTTTACTTTGGAACATAGTCTTGAATTTGAGACACACACAAAGGGTACTACCATTCCTTATTTGCCACAGAACCTTTCTTCAGCTTTCTTTTGGGTCATTACCTAGCCTGCATATACACATCTGTTGTCTTTGCTACCCTTAATGCTTAATTCCTCACTTCCTGGTGCTCCTGGTTGAGATTTTTGTCTCAGTCAAAATGACAGCATTACCTTCCCTCAATGAGTCTGGCCCTTGTTGTGTTGCCAGAGCAACTAAACATTCTGAATCATCTCATTGATTCAACCAATGAATATTCCTGCATGCATGCTTTCAACATGAAACTAAAACACTAGCTTACACATGACTAGAGATGGGCACGACTTGAAAAAAAATTTTTTAAAGTTGTCTCCCCCCACCCATTCCCGGGCCAAAAAAGCTCGTTTCCGTTTTTTTCGCGAAAATTTGCTTGCTTTAGTAACGGTTCGTTTTTTTCGTTGTCGTTAGTACTGGTTTGGGGAGGGGGGGGGGTCCCGGCCTCCCCCCTGTCAGGGTCAGCCAGAGCCACAAGTTGCCGGATTTGGCAGATTCTTTGCACCCGCGGGCGGGGTCTCACGTACTTGGGTAGTGCAATGCAAGTAGATCTGGCTTAGGGTTAAGACGGGTTAAAAACGGCTAGGGTTAGGCTAGTTACGGGTGAGGTTAGGGTAAGTATTGGGGTAAACCTCTGGATGCCTCTCTGACCCACTTAGAAGGGGTTTGTACTTGGCGTATGGGTTAGGCTTAGGGTTCGGGTCCTTGGGCCTCCATGAGTGGGCTTTTTTATATTTTATTGGCACACCCCGCAAAGTCTCTGTGGTCAACCTGGCCAGTGGCCATGTGGGAGTGGGAAAATTTGCAAATTGTTTGGTGTAATAAAATAAAATAAAATGGCCATGGAACGGAGACTGGGATGTGCCAAAAAACCCACTGCTGCTACCCTAAAAATTCAAGCATTTTGAATAGCTAATTTCCGCATGTTTCTGTGGTGCTTTTGGTGGGGTTTTTGGGCAACGATTTCAAAAAAAATATTGCGGTCGCCATTTTGGACCCCCCCCACCCGTCACCCGCATATGGCATAACCCCCACCCTAGTGCTAAGCCACATGTTAAAACTTCGGCCTCCTTGTTTGCACCACAACTCGCAGCAGCAAGTTAGATTCCCAGTGGCAAAGGACTGTGAGTTGCTGCCAAAACTTGTGAAGGGCGAAGCATGACGCCTGCACTCTCATCTAGAAATATAGAAGTTAGCACATTTGCTCTTTATTTTATTATTTAGTTATGGCTATTACTTTGCATTTTTTGTAATTTTGCTGTGTTGTATAGGGTTGTACCCCCATGTAGGGGTTCTCTCTTTAGCCTGACGGGCCCTATATAGTGGGTGAGGAGCCCACTTAAAATAAATAAATAAATGGCAAATGGATGCACCCCCCCCCAGCCTGGTACAGTCAGCAAAACCTGGCCATGCGATTGGTGGAATGGCTCCAAAACTTTGCATGGTCCACTCCCATGGGCGAGCCCATCATTGCGAATGTGCAGGTGTAAAAAAATAAAATAAAATAAAATAAAATAAAATCAACGGAGACTTTTTTTGCAAGAAAAAACCACTGCTGCTACTGTAAAAATTCAAGCATTTAAAATAGCTAATTTTCGCATGCAGCTTTCTGTGGTGTATTGGTGGGATTTTGGGCAACGATGAAAAAAAAATATTGCGGTCGCCATTTTGAATCCCCCGTACTGGGCATGGCAGTTTGATGCGCCCTCCCAGCCTGGTACCAGCAGAGCAGCTTTAGAAATAGTCCAATTTGAGACACAGGGGGGCGGGTACTACCCCCCCCCCCAATTAACAGAACCTTTCTGGCCTCAGTAGGTGCTTTTGGGACATTACCTAGCCTACTTTTAGCGCATCTGTTGTCTTTTTTTTTTTAACTTTTAAAACTTTCACTTTCTGTGCTCCGCTTGAGATTTGTGCGATGTCAAAGTAACGAGCACGACAAATCAGACAATGAGTTGTTCGTTCGTCGGTTGTTGCCAGAGCTCGAATTCTGGTGGAGTCATTCCCGTTTCCGTTTCCGTAGAGTAACGGATACGAGTAACGGAAATGGAAACGGGAATACCGCTAAGTCGTGCCCATCTCTACACATGACATTTCAGAGAAATGATATTTAGCTTTAAGTTCAGCCATATCCCACAACAAATAAGCTTTTTCCTCACCTTTCTCAGAGCCTCTCTAGATGAGGCACTGATTCTTTACCTAGAAGCATTTACCCTTAGGAGAAAAAGACACTACAGTATTCTAACATAAACATGCCTCAGTGTGCACTTGATAAATTAGTCTGATTTCTCTTTGCAATGGGTCAAATGGGAGACAGCATGATGTCAGCAAGTATTATGAGCATACATACAGTATCACAGACATATTTGCTAGGCAGGAGGAATAATCCAGGAAGAGAAAGGAAAAAAAAAGCATTTGTAACCATATACTCAGAGCAAAAATCGTTTCTCCTCTTTTTAGATTCAACTGTCTAAAGTGTAGGACTCATTTCATGGGGCTGAAATTCAACTGTGTCCACTGATCAAGTCAGCTGGCTAGGAAATTACATTATTCTGAAGTATTGACCAGACCTCTACTGTGGGTTGATGTTGGTGTAAATGTAATTGCATGAATGACAACGTATTACTGCTAATTAGTGAATTGTTGATGCATTGCAAGTCTCATGCCAGTTACATGAGTAGGGAAGCAAGCAACAGCTTATTAATTAATAGTGATCAGCCACCATAATTAAGCCATCACACAGTTACATTTGCAGTGGTATAAATCTGTAAAGGGATTCTGGCCATTATATATTACTAGGTCTTAGATTATTATACATTTCAAGTAGGTACTGAAGTTCTTTTATGCTTGTTTGAAGATGTAGGTATGTGTCTCTTTCTCTGCAGGGAGTCTTTCTAGCATATGCTAAATATTTCATTATTATGGTTTCCTTTGCAGAAATAATTTCCTCTGTCTGATATATTAGGCATTATAGAAATGTAATGTTTATAACACAGAGAGAGGGAGCCATAGAATGGATCCATTAGTAGAGTTCCTTCTTTCATTTGGGTGTGTATAAGCAAAGCACTCTAAGGATCGACCTTCCAGTTTAATACTTTACCATTGATCACATTTGCCATACTGTTTTTATTTGCAGATATTCCTTAGCAGATGCAAGGGTGGGTGTATTCTTTAACAGTTTGTTTCACAGCTTAAACCTGTACCTTCAACACAGGGCAGGTGAATTCATATAGATTATTTCAGTCTGGAGATCTGAAGCTTTTTAACCCAGTATTGCACAGCTCATAAATTTGAATTTACAAGATTGCAGTGGGACACTCCATTTTTCCAGTCCACCCATGTATGTCCTAGTCCTGTTTTCATTGTAGTGGATTTTACTTGGGATTGGCATTTTCAACAGCAAAATAGCTTAATCATCATTCCCAAGAGCCATGTCCTTTATTTTCTTGCTCAGGGTTTTTCTTTAATATAGGGGATAAGTCCTCTTCCAAGGGGCTGGATGGCTGGTTTTCTCCCTCCCTGGTTCCTCTTCTGGATTTCTTTTCCTGATTTCTCTTGTTTCAGTGCTTGTAGTTGTTTTTTTTTTCCTTTACTTATTTTCTTATACAGAAAATTTTGTTATGAACCTTATCATTTTTGGTTCAAAACAATAAAAATAAATAAAATGAATGGATAAATATTCTAAACAACTGCACTAAATGAAAAATTCAAATAAAAATCTATCCAGACAGAATTCTGCTTCATCTATAAAACAAGACATTTCTACCAGTGATGTGTCATTTTCCATAGACAACATTAGAGGTAGCAGTAAATGAATTTCATGTTTGAAAGGAATAAAACAGGAATAAAACAGGAATTTAAACAGAACTTTAATGTAATTTAATAAAAAAATATCAGACCCTAGACATTGTTGAGAAAATGATCTGAAGATAGGTAAGGAATAGAGATGGACACAAATTGATTCATGAGTCTTCTTATGAGGTCCTCCACATGGCACCAGAGGTGTAGCATGTTTCCTCTACCACCATTCCAGCTGGCTGGTTCACTCACAATCCACTGCACATCACCTGGGTCCTCCTTCTCCAGTGGTGCTTCTTGGGTTGCCTTTCCCTGCCTCCTCTGGCAGCCACTCTACCTCCCCATCTGAGTGGTCAGTTGCTAGAGGAGGAAAGGAAGGGCAGCCCAAGTTCCTGCCCAGACTGAAGCACCACTGAGGGAGGAGGATCTGGGCGGTATGTGACAGATTGTAAGTCGGCCAGATGGCTGGGGTTGGGGTATGGAATGTGCAGCATTTTTGGTGCCATAGGGAGGACCTCATAAGAATAGGCATGGGTCAATTGGTGTCCATCTTGAGTAAGGAATGAAGTTGGAATAAACACCTTGTATTTTCTTTTCTTGTAAGATGAATGTATTTTTGATATTTAGCTAAGATTTTTTTTTGTTTAAATGTATGATCAAAATCTTGCTGGTGTTGTGCAATTTTCCATAGCTTAATGAGGTACTGGGACACATTGCAATTGCGCAGTTGAGTGGATGCCCAGGAACAAGACTGAGACACACCCTGGCACCTCATCAGTTAGCTACCATTAGCCAAAACATGCAATATAAACACTATATGAAAAACAGTAGGATTTCTGACCAGTTAATTCTTATATGCCTCCATAATTCGTGAAACTAATAAAATGAAATATAATGAAATACATAAGACAATGGTGATGTAGTTTGTTAAAGAACTTCATTTAGAATTTTGCTCACTTTTTATTAAACTTAATAGAAATGAGCATTTTTATGACTTTTGGCCTGGGTTATATTAAATGTTTAATGTTCTGGTTCAATATAAAGTTTAATGTCCTTCTAACATCTGCCATTCCATTCCCATCAATTGTTAAATTAGAGGGCATGGCAACACATTTATATGCCTTTTTCCCCAAAAGGTCAGATCACCTCAATCAATAATCTTACAGTGAGCAGTAACTGGATTGATAATGCCAATGTATTTCATGAACTATAATGTAAAATTAGAGAGCAACCAATTTCTTTTGTAGGTTTATCCATTAGTATACATTAAATTGAACGAGATATAAAGGCAAATTGATCACTTTTTGTTTTGATTTGTTTGGGAAGTTTAAGCAAATCCAAACAAACATGTGATATAAAGAAGCCCATGTTTCACGTTGATCTTGTGCAATTGACAGAAATATTAGATCCTTCCGGAGAGGCTTATTATGAAAGTTTCAGCACCATGGACAGCAGAGAACTTTGGCTAACTCCTCAAAGCCATGAAAGGCAGGTGGGGGGTTGAAATTTTAGAAGAGATAGCAGAGTTAGTAGATATCTTTGGGAGAAAGGGTTGAATGAGAATGCTCAATGCTATAATTAATAAAGACAGTAGCTTCCCCAGAGCAAATGAATACAACTGCTGAATTCAGAAACATCAAGAGGAATGAATGAACACTTTCAAATCCTGTAAGGCAAAATCCAAACAAACAAAAAGACAAAAACATTATGGCATTTTAAAGGCAAACTGTTATATTTTAATAGGATTTAATTTCTTTGGAAATTAAACCCTTTCCCCCCCCAAGATATCCGCTCATAACAACTTAAATTCTTATAAAGAGGGAAAAATCTAAGCAAGCAGAGTAAAAGTACTGCAGATAAGAGAAGAACAAACGAAGTCTTAGCTGAATGCAGTGTGTACAATAATGCAGTATGTATCTATGGTAAAGTAGTACTATTCCCCATCGAAGTAAGGGCACATTTTTATGATCCATCATTTGTATCTATAGGCACTGCAACAGCATTTGTAATCAACCTGTTACAACACCTGGTGCATTCTGACTAAATGTTCAAAGATGTTATGTGCCATAAAATCATTTCTGGCTGACCATAGCTGCCCCCATGAGTCTGCATGGCTGAACAGGGATTTGAACACAAGCCCGCTGAGTCTCAGTGCAACTCTCTGTTCACTGCACTACACTGGCTCAGAAAGATTTATATGCTTGAAATTTACTGGCACCATAAGAAGAAGAAAAAATCAGTTATGCCATGGCTACAGGCATTTAAATGTAGGTCAGCATAAAAGCAGTCACCCCACTGCCAATTCATTAATAACCATGTACATTCCACCCTACATTTATTGGTGCCTGGATGTAAGAGATGGCCACAAAAATGCGATATAAGGGAGCACAGAGTACACAGTGGTGCTTCTTATATTTGCCGCAACTGGTGAATTGTGGCTTCAATAGCTTTTTGTAAAAATACAGCTAGATAGTCAAAGATAAGGACACTGTTGCAGAACAGGCAGGGCATATTTGACAGCCCCCCGATATTGAAATATTGAATTTGTCCCCTGCACAAAATAAATGATATATGGTACTGGGCTGATTAGTTGTATTGGAAGTATGGTAAGCTTTTGAACCTTATACGGTTGCCTCTTCAGAATCAGGTATTACACATAATTATGATAAAAATGTAGATTGTGAACCAAAGAATTGATTCTGAATATAATCCTATACATGCTTACATCGGAGGAAATCTTGTTATTCAAAGTATAAAATTATGCTACTGAGTATATATTGTGAGGCATGCTGTTACCTCCAAGTTATCCTGTTGTATATGTTATGCCTAAGGAAAGGTGATGACATCACCAGCAGTGGGTGATTTTTTGGAAATTAAAAAGCATGTACATTGTGTGTAGGAAGAAGTCTCATGGTACAACAGTTAAACTGCAAAACTGCAGTGAAGATTCTGCTCACAATCTCAGTTAAATCCTTGGCTCAGATAGCTACCTGAGCCTGACCTAGTCTTCCATCCTTCTGAGTTCAGTAAACTGCATACCAAACCCACGAGGGCAGGGGGAGATGTGTAATCTGCATAATTAAATTGTAAACCATCCAGAGAGTGCTTTAAGCATTTTGAGACAGTATATAAGTAGCATACTTTGCTTTGCCTACTATTATTCAGTGACTTTGTGAGCTCTATATCTTTTAATATGAAAGCCATGGAGCTGTGGGAGAAAAGGAAGGAAGTCTTTTATTAAAAAAACCCAACAATTTCCCTCTGTGAGAAATGCTATCTGATGGTGGTGATTTTCAATGATTAATGCCCACCCCTCACATCCTATTCATATCATTCATGTGATGAAAGGGATCACATTGGCGTTAAAAAGCCATTGACAAGAAGTAGAAAGTAGAAAGTTTTAATTCCTGATGTTACCATCCTTATGCAGGTGTAGGTTACACAACAGGCTTTCAGCTGACGTTTCATGTCTTTCCAATGTGAAATAGCAAGGAGCATTTAAGTAAGAGGTGCACCATTCTTCAGTTCCACTTGTATTGTGAAGAACCGTTAGTATAAAGCAGAACCTGTTATTATGTGGAATATAGAAGTTGTCTTTCAAATGACATATTTGCTCAGTATCTGAATGTTCTCTTCCTTTTGTCCCCTCCTCCCCCCCTCCCCCCTCCTCCTCACTCACCTCATTGTCATCATTGTTGTAGCCCTCCTCCTCCTTCTTTTTGGACAGTATTGTGAGAAAACCTATTCCCCAGGAGCTAAAAGGTATAAAAATAAGGAAGTCTGCTGATAAAAATCACATATAAGTAACATGCTCGCTGGATAGCCTAAAGCAAGCCATTAGAAGAGTCCAAGTAATATGATTCCACAAACATTTTGCGGGGACAAAACTCTGACAGCTATTTTATTATTTTAGAGTGATGCAAAATAAATTGGGCTGGGGTAACCATGCAAAATGTCTGAGGGATTTGTGCCAGTGTGAGCCAGCCACGAGCATCTGGCTAGATGGAACTAAGTTACAGAGTGGTCAGGCTCCCTCCACAAGCCAGAGAGAGACACTGCTGGATCCTAGAATGCAGAGAAGTCCAGGCAGAGGCATAGGGGATAAGAAGGACAGGGGAGGAGGAGGAGGAGGAATGCTGGGCAGAGGTGGAAGAATACCTGAGGCCAATGCAAGGAGTTGAAGACAGATGGTCCTAAGTCTACGGGAGTAGAGGGAAAGGACTCCCAAACAGTCAGGCATCAACTCTAGCAGGAGGCAAGGTCAGCTGAGCAGGGTCTTCTAACAGAAGCAAATGTGTCTTCTTCTGGGAAGGCAAGGACTCCCTCCTCTCTCCCATAATACAGGCTGTTGGGCTGACTTGGCAGCAAGGACCCTGAGAAACAACTGTAGATGCAAAGCCAGCAGGGGGTTGTACGGGACTTCATCACTGGGGGAGTTCAAGGGAGAAATGTTGGAACGAAGGGAGGGGGTTGATTATTTGCTTGCCACCTAGGAGTGAAGTAACTCCTGGGGTAGAGGAGCAGGTTGTTGCCATGCCTCTTAAAAGGAAAGTGAATAAAACTGTTTGTTGACCAAGACTGGCTGTCCTGTCATGGAGAGTGCCCAGGGACCCACCCATAGCTAGAAATTCAACATGGCTGCCATCAGAAGACCTGCTTCTTCTTCATTATTTTTTAAGGGTGATAGGTTGTGTGCTACAATATGTGATACAGAGCAGGAAACACACACAATGTCCCTCTGTTTTATTTGTGCTGATCCTATTCTCAGTTCAGCTGCCCACGATATAGTTTGTGCTGGAGAGGCTTTGTGTGTGTGTGTGAGTGAGTGAGTGTCTGTGTGTCTGTGTCTGTGGGCCTTTTCACACGGCCCCTAAAATCCGCGGCAAATGGCTCCCAGATCCGGAGCTTAAAATTGTTTCCCCACCAGCTCTGGAGTTTACTAAAAATTAGGTGCGACCACGCCCACCTAAGCGCGTCCCAGCGCACTTTTCAAGTACCTGCTCTCTGGGGGTGAAAAATTCCTGATGCGGATGTAACGTAGTGAGTGCTGGGCTCTCCTTGCTTCTGTTTGTTTTTGGGTTTTTTGCCCCCCGCCCCATTAAGAGATACTAAGAGACTGGAATGCTTCCGGGAGCAGAGCGAGAGGGCAGAACGGAGGTGAGCCGGCATTCTTTTCTTCCTTTTTTTTCTCCCTCCCCTCACGCAGACAGCAGCCAGGAGTGCAGAGGGGGTGGGAACACAGAAACAGCGACAAACCCCCAAGATCTCTGGTCCGAATTTAAGTGGCCAGCGGATCTTAGGGGTTGTGTGAAAAGGCTCTGTGTCTCTGTTGTGTGTAAGTTCTAGGCAGGGATGACAGGAGGAAAAATGATGGTTGCATGAATGGCCTTCCAGTCAGGCAACCTTAGGTTCCCACTCTATATATTTTCTTCACTGAGACTGAAGCAACTGCAAGTGCTCTGACCTTCAAAATCTATTGCTTTGGGGGTGGTATATAAGCAGTGCTTTCTCTGACGTATGAGCTGAGTAAATTTTCTGAAAATATATTCAAAGCAAAACAAATCCAGGGGTCCATTTTCATAAACATATGAGACAACATGAAACAAAGGGAAATATATGTTTGTAAGTCAAAATATTACCTTAACCTTGCCCATTATCTCTTTCTTCAACATGGGTTTTAAAAGTTCATTAAAGATCTCAGCGTTACCAATAAATCTAAGTAGACAGAACTATGGATTTAGACTTCTTTTGTAAATGGTACATATTTGTCCTCACAACTGATATTTATTTTCTGTAGTCTAAATTTATGTCTGACCTTAAGGAAAGAAGTCATTTATCACTAGCTGTTATCATTGGAGATGGTCGTTTAGCATGCTATAGTTTAATTCATGTCCTCTCTGGCACTTACGAATTACATAGCAGACATGTAGTTTATCAAAGCATTATATAGGAGGATTTTATTCTTGTCCAGAACACATTTCTAATTGATAAATACTTCCATCTCTGATGTTTATAAAATTCTGTGTAGTGTTTGACATAGCATCTTTTCCCCTTCGTAAACACCACTTTTTACATCATCTTAAAGTTGGTTCCAGACTTCTGCCTGCTAACATTATTTCTGACAAATTATTTGTAGCAAAGCACATCTATGTCATATCAACATCAAGTTCATGATATAAATTTAAAAAAAATCAAAGCCAGAATCAACACCAAGTAGGGAATGAGCAGGGATTCTAATAATAAACTCTGTTTTTAATGAAATGCTTGATTAATCCTTAAAGCAGCCTAAATCTTTGTTAGCATTTTTGGTACCAAATTGGGAAATGCATTATTTTGCCCAATGTCTATTGCAACCAACAGGGATATTATTGGCACCAAGAGAGGACTTTCAGGGTGAACAAATATGTCATATGCTGAGATGGTGCTCTATAGCTGAGCTGTAAATGTGAAGGTAAAGGAAATGCGTACTACTCATATCCGATGCTGGGGTAGTGCTCATCTCCGTTTTCAAGCCAAAGAGCCAGTGTTGTGCAAATCCATGGCCATGTGGTCGACATGGCTGCATGGAACACTGTTTACCTTCTCACTTTTTACAAGGTACCTTTACATGCTTTCAAAATGCTAGGTTGGCAGGAAGCATATATGAGGCTAAAGGCCTGGTCACACAGCCAGAAACACTGAGATTTGACCCTTGTTAAACCTGTACTGAATTTCATGCTCCCACAATGACTTCCAAAGTGCATAGAGTATTTAGCTTCTTCTGGGTCATATTATATTCTTAGAAAGAGAGTTAAAGTAAGCAGCCACCAGAGGGCTGTTTATTTTAGCACAATATTTTCCTGAATTGACTTCCTCTCTCTGTGACTTGTACATCCACTTTTAAAAGGGAACGTTTCAGTTACACATGAAATGACTCCAAAATCGCATGTCTTGAGTTGGCTAAAGTTAAAATGCTACATATTGTGGGGGGGGGGGGAGGGTTGGGTTTGTTTTTTGTTTTTGTTTTTGTTTTTGTTTTTTGTTTTTTTGAGAAATGCAGACAGGTTCTTAGTTCCACAATCCACAGGGACATTACCATCTTCCCCATAATTCCTGTTCAATATACTGGTCCTTGTCGAATCCATCAATGGGGCTGGACACTGTTCCAAAACTTGAATAGGTTCACTTGGTTCAGTGGTCACAAAAAAGATGGAGTTGTGTGTCAAAGACAGACTAGCGACATGTGTCTCTAAATCCCCAATGACTTCTCCTGGTGCCTTTCATAGAAATTTTAAATAATATTAGAGAAATAATAGTTCCCTCCACAACTCACCTGCTTGGGAATCTGTGAATAGTCATGCCCAAATTGCTTTCCAAACCTGACTATGCTAACTGCAACTAAATGCTAAATAAGGCACCATTTCTCTGGGACATAACCCAAGGAGCTGGTCCAGGAGGATTCTGTGGTTGATGGCACTGAAGTTGATCAGCATGGGTGTCTCACCATGGTGGTGCCTTTCTATTTGATTACTTACCTTGAGTCTTTAAAAATGGTTGGCCATTCATTCTTCCACTTCAGTTGTCCCAAGAGGAGACCATGATGGGACCATACACCAAGAAAAGATCAAAGAGAATAAGCAGAATCCCTCTCTTAATAATGGTAACTTCAGCCACGTAACAAGCTTGGATCCCATATCATGACGGGTTTAGTGTAGCACACTGAACATTGACATGAGTAAATAATATATGGAGAGAACAACAAAATACATAATAAAGCTAATAAAATCAAGGCTGGTTGGTGACCTTTCAGAACATTTTCCCCATTCACGTTTCATTGGAGTTGAAGTTGTCTGAGTGGTAGAGGTGACTGTGATATCTGGGAAACTTATAAGAATTAGTTCAGTCTTCTGAACTGTCTGCCAGTCACCTTGCCATGCGGCGTGGATTCAGGTGTCACTTCTGGCATCCTTGCCTGCGTTTGATGTGATGATGTGTTTTAAGATGACAGTACATATTTGGCAGCTGTTTAGACTGTAAGAACTTTCACAGCAGAATGGCACGGAAGAACATCTTTCCTCACCCTTTTCTTCCTTTGACAAATCAATAATGACATGTTAGTCTCTGTCTCATTTCCAACCACAGTCAGGAACATTCTATTGTTATATTTAATTCTTTCTCAGTAGAGTTGGCTTTTAAAGAGATGATCTTTGATTCTAAATTCTAACCTATTTAGATTACAGTGCTCCTCTCTGCTCCAACTGAAATATTGGGCATTCAAAATGTGCACAAGGTGTGGAGCTTGGCAAGCTATGTTTCAGATTTGATCTATAATAAGTTAATAATAATAATAATAATTTATTGTCATTGTGTGTATATACACAGTATACACATACAATGAAATTCAGACACCCAGAGACCAGATTCAACACACACACACACACACACACACACACACACACACACACACACACATCTCCAAACACTCTCACACACATTAAAAAAAACCTTCAACACACACACATAAAAAATCCCCGAACACTCCCCCAACCACCACCACCACCCTAAAAACATAAGCATCTACACAACAGGCTAGGTAATCCTGTCCAAAGTGCTCACTGCTGGTGGTCCTTGAGTTCATTATTAAGTGCAATTATAGCTCTGGGATAAAAACTGTTCAGAAGATGTGTGGTCCAAGTTTTAATTGTTCTGTATCTTCTGCCAGAAGGCAACAGTTCAAAGAAATTGTGAGCAGGATGAGTAGAGTCCCTCAGAATGTTGTGTGACTTCCTCAAACAGCGAGATGTGAAGATCAACCCAATTATTTTACAACAGTTTGGCCTTCCAGATACCCAAAGCTAGTAACAAGGCTGCAGAAGGACTCTTTTCAGTAAATGCTAACCACTAATAATTAGTTTTGTTGATGGGCACTAAATAAAGCAACTCAAAACTCATTTGACTAGTCTTCTGGCCTGGAGGCATTTGCAGTCTTTATTATTAAATAGAGATGGGCACGACTTAGCGGTATTCCCGCTTCCGTTTCCGTTACTCGTTTCCGTTACTCTACGGAAACGGTAACGGGAATCACTGCCCCAGACTTCGAGCTCGAACCGACGAACGAACAATTTGGTCTGATTTGTCGTGCTCGTTACTTGCATCGCGCAATGCCAAGCGGCACAGAAAAAAAGTTTTTAAAAGTTAAAAAAAACCCGATTCCCGGCCCTAAAAGTAGGCGAAAACTGTCTGAGGGCACCTACCAGGCCAGAAGGGTGTTTTATTTGGGGGGGGTTCCCCGCCCCCCTCTCCTTGGCTATTGCTACTGCTACGCTGCTGGTACCAGGCTGGGAGGGCGCATCCATTTGCCATGCAGTGCGGGGGATCCAAAATGGCGACCGCAATATTTTTTTTGAAATCGTTGCCCAAAACCCCACCAAAGCACCACAGAAACATGCGAAAATTAGCTATTTTAAATGCTTGAATTTTTACAGTAGCAGCAGTGGGTTTTTCTTGCAAAAAAAGTCTCCGTTGATTTTATTTTATTTTATTTTATTTTATTTTTTTACACCTGCGCATTCGCAATGATGGGCTCGCCCATGGGAGTGGACCATGCAAAGTTTTGGAGCCATTCCACCAATCGCATGGCCAGGTTTTGCTGACTGTACCAGGCTGGGAGGGCGCATCCATTTGCCATGCGGTGGGGGGGGATCCAAAATGGCGACCGCAATATTTTTTTTGAAATTGTTGCCCAAAACCCCACCAAAGCACCACAGAAACATGCGAAAATTAGCTATTTTAAATGCTTGAATTTTTACAGTAGCAGCAGTGGGTTTTTCTTGCAAAAAAAAGTCTCAGTTGATTTTATTTTATTTTATTTTATTTTATTTTTTTACACCTGCACATTTGCAATGATGGGTTCTCCCATGGGAGTAGACCATGCAAATTTTCCACCAATCGCATGGCCACTTGGCCAGGTTGACCACAGAGACTTCTGGGATGTGCCAATCGGGCATAAACAGCCCACTAATCGTAGCCCAAACCCGAACCCTAAGCCTAACCCATACGCCAGTACACTGTCCTTCTAAGTGGGTCAGAGAGGCACCCAGATGCACCCCAATACTCACCGTAACCTCACCCGTAACTAGCCTAACCCTAGCCGTTGCGCTAAGCCATCTTAACCCTAAGCCAGATCTACTTGCATTGCACTACATGCAAGTACGTGAGACACAGCGGGTGCAAAGAGTCTGCCAGTCCGTCACTTGTGGCTCTGGCTGACTCCTGCAGCTCCCTCCAGGAGCCCGCTACCCCCTCCCCAAACCAGTACTAACGACAACGAAAAAACAAAAAAACGAACCGACTAATTTTTTCAAATTTTCGTGAAAAACGGAAACGAGCCGAAACGGAACCGGCCCGACTAACGACAACTCGAAAAAATTTTTTTTCAAGTCGTGCCCATCTCTATTATTAAATGCCAAGAAGGGGCTAGGAGTGGCCCTCTGGTGATTGTTGGGTGGAATTTTCATCAGCCCCAGCCAGCACAGCCCATGGTTTGTAATACTGGCAAAGTGTGAAAGTTTGGTGGCTCTAAAATCCTCTAGCTATGCAGGTGGAAAAATCCAGGGACCTACTGAGCAGAACTAGTCGCCTTTCAGTAGACCAACCTTTATTTCTCATCAGCTGGCACACACTATCTCAATAACTTACTTCAAGACACTGGCAATAGAAAGATTAAAACATTCCATTGAGTCTCCATTCTGAATTTTAACCCCCCCCCAAAAAAAACCATATTATAGAAAATTGCTGACTTGTTCCATGAACAGAGCTTAACTGATTTACTAGCCACATACTGGTTAACTATATGACTGACAGAACACACTGAATGCAATTGATTGCTGCTGGATTGATTTGTTGGTATCCTTTGATTTTTATTTCAGCATTGAGCATATGGTTGGACTTGATGGCCTTACAGGCCTTTTCCAGCTTCATTGTTTTATGATTCCAAAGGTTCCTCCCACACAAAACCTCCTCAAGGCAGCATTTGAAAGTTACAATAATTCAAGCAAGAAATGCAGGGAACTGTTGTTCAACAACCCCTGGTGCATGCACTTGGCCCACAACTGGGAGCCACCATATAAAATACACCTTTGAAGAGGTACCACCAGATCCCTCCATTACCACTCCATGCAGAAGAAAATGTACACAAAAAAGTGGCCATGGTCATTTGGTCAGTGATTTGCTAGCAGTTCACTTAGAGAGACAGCCCCTTTAACTCCACCAGTTCCTCAAAGTGGCCATGGCCACGGACATTGCACTATCTACGTGAATTTTATTTATGTTGTGTTACGAATTACATGGACACAGAGTTTCGGGGTGCAATCTGGTGCTCAGGCAGCATTCCTGTCTCTCTCCCTTGGCTGCGTGTGTGCATGTGTGATGATGATGTGTATGATGATTCTCCTACTGCCTGAGCGACCAGTGTTTTATTAGTAAGAGAGAACAATAGATACAGCAGGACGTCTCTCGGTGGGAGGGGAATGCACGCTTTATCTGTGAGATCATACACAGTAAACACGTACACAATGGCAGAGGAAATACATTCCATAGGTGGGAGGGAAAATGCTCCCTAGCTAGTGAGGGATTATTGATAAGGACAGGAAGAGCTCTTGGTCCTGAGCAGATGTATCCTGATATCCTGTTTTTCTGGCCTCCTGATCTATGCTTAGATCAGCATCAGCTTAGCTGCACACTGGGTGCCTGCTCGGCCCTGGGGATTTCTGGGAAATCCAGGTCTTCAGCTTCCTCTAGGTGCGCTTTGTGCTTTGCCCATTTCTTGGGGTTCACAGCTATCGGGGTATGAAATCCCCACATATTTATTTATTTATTTATTTATTTATTTATTTATTTATTTATTTATGTGACATTCCTATCACACTCTGCATTTAGGCAGTTTCCCAAGTGATGTGAAACTGTACAGAAGTATTAATACACAAGAGCCAAAAATATTTTTAAGAACTACAGTATTAACAATCATGATGTCTTGTTTAAGCAAAATGCCTTCCAATGCCAAAAAACACAACATGTCAGCATATAGCCAGCATTGGTTGGTGAGCAGCACCACAGACTAGGAGCTAATAAACAAAAAGTTCTATTCTGAGATGCTTCTCCATGTATCCCAGGCCCATGCAGAATCAGCAGGAATGATTTTAGTGACTGGACAAGTTGCTAAGGGAGAAGGTACACTCTCAGGTATCCCTGTCCTAAGATATCCATACACAAACAACGAAATTGTGTGCCTGGCCTAACAGCAAACAGATGAGCACTCCAATTCCTTTAGCAAAGTTTTGTGTAAATTTAAAAAGGCAACATTGAATCTGCAATATGTAGGAGGAAAGTTGCTAACTCTTTAATAGCAAAACCGTTTGACTAAACCAAGAGGATACCATAATAGTACCAAAAGCTGGTAAGAGGTTAAGCAGAATTAACAAGTCTTGATAAAGTTCATTAGAGCAACCAACATTGATTCAGTCAAGTAACAAGCTTGAAGCCAGTGTGGAAATGGTTTCAGGTAATTAGTGTCCTCAAAGGTTCTCCTTGCCATGGCTGCATAATGCTCTGGCAGGGATTCCTTGCCCAACTCTGCTGGTGGGAGATGGGCAGGTGAGGAAACCATTACCCACAAGGATGGCTGGGGGGCAGGACTAGAGAGCCTTTGCATGGCCAGCTTACATCCAGCTAGCACTCTCTCATTTGCAGCAACCTAGGTCCAAGGTGGTTGCTGTAGTCATTTTGGAGCCTGATAGGAATTTGGGGCCAATCTCACCAAACTGGCTCAAAAAGGTTGATAGGTGTATTTTCACCTAGCCCACCCTGCTTTACCCATGGGGCATGGCAGGTCTGCAAGTGGTCTCTTGTTTTTATAGGTCACACTGGGGAGTAGTGCAGTATGGGAAGTGAGTATAACTGTTTCCAAGAGGCCCAAGAGAAGGTGCTATTGTGCCCAGCATCATAGCAACCAGGATATCATTAATCATTTGCTGTGATGAGTTGTGTATGGGGGGAGGGCATCCCCAGGCCCTGTCCATCTAAGTTCAAGAGGATTGGACAATGGAATGATGGAGAGGGTCCCCCATTTTAGCCAGCCAGGTAAGACAGGAGGACAGCTCTGATCAGAGGCTTGGGACTCTCCCATTTGGAGACAGGAAAGGGGTAAAACAGGAAAGCCCCAGGGATCTGAACTACATTCAGGCACCTCTGCAGGATGAAGGAGGTTGAAAAAGCACTTTGAGTAGTCTCTGGGCGGTTTACAGTTTTTAATTACATTATGTAGGTTACACAGTGTCCCCCCCCCCCAGCAAACTGGGGACTCATTTTACTGACCTTGGAAGGATGGAAGTCAACCATGAGCCTTCTACCTGGGATTGAAGCCCAGGTCGTGAGCACAGTTTTACCTGCAGTACAGGCATTTAACCACTGTGTCATGAGGCTCCTGAAAGAAAGAATCAATGAAGTGTGGCCTTAGTTAACACCATCACCTGTCAGTGTCTCTTTATTCCAGGAGTGGGGGGGGGTCCAAGTGAAAGCACTAGCTACACCACATCACTCAATAAGTTTCTTAGAGAGAAGTGTATTCACAACTGTGTGGCATTGTTAGGAACGGCAGCATCCCGGCTGGCTTTCTTCTGGGGTTGCCTCATTACCGTCTTCTTACAGCCAGAAGGCACCACCCCTCAGATAAAGATTCATCTACTGCACTCTTGGCACACCAATATTCAGAAGCAAACACTTCTTTCAACCTGTTTTGATGTGTGCTAGCTATAAGTATTAGATGATCTGAAAATTCATACACACAAAAAAAGAGTCAGGTACTGTATCTCCTGTGCTCCTTGCTCCCGTTCCCTTTAAATTCCCTGCCATAATAAGTTCAATCATAGCATTCCTCAAATGGGAACTCTTTTCAGAAATCAGAGTATTTTCCAGTGGTGGACAAATGCAAAACGAGGAGGAAAGAGTAGAACCATGTACAATGGGATATTTTAGCACCTTCTGCTGGTAATAAATTATTATCAGAGGCACCCCAAATCTTTAATGAAAAAAACCAAGTACATACCAGTACAAAACATGGGGAACTACCAGGAGAGATGGATAAGGATGGTTGGATATAGCTCTAAAAGCTATGATTCCCTATTTCGGCTTGGGCTATGCAACTAGGAAAGTGTTAATAATTTTTGCAGAGCCATTCAGTAGGCCACTGTGGGTGCCAGGATGCAGGACTAAGTTCACCCTGTGTTCTTGGTTCTTCCTACACAGGATTCTTTTATTCTTAGTACAAGAAGTCTGTTCAGTCCAAGATGTGTTAAGGCAGATGAAAGATTGCTTGACTGAAAGGAAAGGTAACCAAAATGTCAATCCCTGAGAAAGAGAAATTTCTCAAGTGGTGCTGGTGGAGAAATGAAGGTAACTCTGCACAACGTATGACAAATAGTAGATTTCCATACCAGCTTCAAGAGGTAGTTCAATCTGTATCAGTGTATTAAGATATAATCCAGAGCCAGTGTATGCAATCCACAGGGATGAAAACTATGTGGTCCATTGATAAAGATTTGCTTTTTAAGGTGTTTGCGCACTAAAGGAGAAATTTCATCTTTGAATTAAAAACACATTGTATTCTTTCTTTCACACACCATCAACCCGTAGGGAACATCTATATCAGAGAGAAATAACATTGTTGACACTCATAAGGAGAGCTGAAATAAGAAAAATGCATGAGCTGTACTTTTAGAAAGAAGGTTAAAAGCAAGGGATTCAGACTCCATCAGACAACATCGTTTTTCACTCTTAGTCTTTTGAACTAGAAAATAATTTATCTCAAAAATTAGTTTTCACTGTGTTTCCAAATAGAAAGATAAAACCATCTATAAAAAGATTTGGGCTGTGCACTGTGGACGGCATCTACTGCTTCTTTCAAACCTATTATATAGATGAGAACCGCACAAAACTAGCAAGAAGAGGAGGAAATAATACTGTTCTTAAAGTACTTAAAGCCCATCTGCTCTCTTATATGAGATGATAGAAAAAAATTTTAAAAAGTAAAAAAGTCAACCTTCAGCATCCAGAAGGAACTTAAGAAGCCCAATTCTAGCTGAGAACTATAAATATGCTGTCATTGCCACACACATTGAAAACATTCATTTTTATTTCAATTTAGAAACAATATTGGTAAACCTTATATACTTTAATATAGGCCAAGTTTTTCAGCCCTTATTTTTGCCTGGAAAAATGCCCTCAACTTATATTCAAGTGAACATAAAAGTTACCGCAGTTCCGCTCCCTCCCGAGTGCTCATTTGGCTTGGAGAAGGGGGCAGAGGGCAAGTCATGCCCATTCCGCCACCTCCCAGGCACTCAGCCAACTTGGTGAAGGATTGTGGGAGTTGTAGTCCACAACTTGATGGCCACTATCACACTAATTAGCTCCCTGGGTGAACTCCCCCCCAGCTGGATTGCCTCCCCTGGACTGGCCACAGGCTCCTCCTTCCTGTGGTACCAATTCACTGATCTGAGGTAGATGAATTGAAGGATTTTAACTCTTGTATTTTAGCTTGTGTTTTGCACTGGCAGAGCTAGTTTACTGTTTTTCTTTGAAATAAATATTCAAAACCATTTAACCTACTGATGCGTCAATTAATGTAATTTTATTGGTATCTATTTTTATTTTTGATAATTACCAGTTGCTGCTGCATTTCCCACCCTAGACTTATAATCGAGTCAATAAGTTTCCCCAGTTTTTTTGTGTGTGTGTTTTTTTTTTGGTGGTAAAATTAGGTGCCTCAGCTTATATTCAGGTCATCTTATAATATTCGAGTATATATGGTAGATAGAACTATTGATCATTTGTTGGTTCAAATTTCATGTTCTAATACTTACTTCTTATACATTGACCAAATAGTTTTGCCCTCCCAAAGTGAAATAAGAGATGAGATGTAGCTGATGAGTTTAAAACCTGGGCCACAGTTTATTTAATACACAAAGTGGCAATCGATATAAACTGCAGGAAGGTCCTGCTATAGAACAGAAATACAGTTGGGACCCAGAGGTTTCCCTCGACATCACCAACAGTCTTATAGGGGTGAGTCCACTATTCCACTGTCATGTGGTCCTGAAGACAGTACAGCTGGGGCCAGTAATTGACCAGACCACCACCCCGGACCACCAGGCTCTAAGCAAATCTTGCTCTACCCAAAATAAATTCTGTTAAAACCCTCTAAAAACTGTATCCATATCCACACTTGCAAGTACTGGCACATGCCAGATGTCACTATAGTTCTGTGCTTGGGCCTGCAAAGACCTTGCATAGCTGAGCACAGACACCCGAGAAATGTCCTAAATGTCCTACCTGGGGCTATAACCTTGCATGCAAAATTCAGATGGTCCACTAATTCCTACAGCTTTTTAAGGGTTACTTTGGTCCATGGGATTAAACCATTAATCTTCTCCCCTGACTCATCTGACTTGCTTGCTGCCAAGTGTCCCTCTTGATCCCCTGAAAAGTTTAAACTGCTTTTGATCCCTTCTAAGAAAAGATATTTTAATATTGTTTATGTTGAATTTCCCCTGAAAAGTTAAAACTGCTTTTGGGCCATCTGTATTTTCTTCTAAGCACAGCCCTAATATTGTCTTTGATATTTTAATATTGTTTATGTTGAATTTATTGTTGTAAGCCACCTTGGGTCCCTTAGGGGAGAAAGGCGGCATAAAAACAGTTTATTTATTTATTTATTTATTTATTTATTTATTTATTTATTTATTTATTTATTATAATGTGACATCATCTGCTCTACTTCCACACCTATTCTAAGCTTAGTAACTAATCCCAAATTTGATTCTGTGCTGGTACAACTTACTCTGTTGTGGGTACAATTTACTCTGACAAGAATGTAATTTTACCATTTACCAAAAGCTTATACAAATGATAATTGCATAAAACGATTCCTTCCCCACAATGCATAGCAAATTCCAACAGTAAAGGACAGGTTATTCTGGATTCATGAAATATTGTGAAATGTTGCCCTCCTGACAGACAAAGACTTTCCTCTTCAATCAGGCTTTTCATTAAGTTACTGACCAGCAAAGAAAGGTTTTGAAGGAGGAGTCTGGACATAAACCCTTCTTGTGTGTTTTTAAGTAGTTTTAAGCTGTGTTTATTTAGTTGCTTCAATGTATGACATGTTTGGTGTTTAAATATACAATATAGATATATACATATAGATATACTGTATAAAAATGGCAATTTATTCATTTTAGCTTCTTTTGAAAATGTTTTATAAGATACCTTGGTTCCATGTATTGATAGGAAGGTGGGATATAAATAATTAAATAAACACATTAGTGTTTCATCTGTTTTCTCTCATGCTTCAGGGGGTAGTGGTGAGTGAGCTACCTTTAGAGCTTGGATATTTTCTTAGCTATGCAAATATGTGTCAAATGTGTATGGACAAAATCTGCCTACTTCAGTTTGAGATGGTTACATGTGTATCATTGTTGCTGTTGTTGCTGTTATTGCGGATTACTTTTAAAAAATGTTCCACCCATCAGTTGCCAAGTGGCAAAATTCTGTATGGAGGACACCATAGCTCTTTTCTGAAACATTTGAATTGGTGTACAGGAAGTTCTAGGGAAATACATTGCAGGAAATCAAGAATGTGCAAAATACAAATTAAAATGAGGATGTCTTTATGGTTTTTATGATATCCTTAAATATATTTTTCAATATCATTTGTTATGTCACCATGAACTCTGCATCTTTCTCTTTCTACAAGCAAAAATTGACTACGAATTCAGTTCGCTACATGGATAGCAAGGGACTAGTTTCCTTAGCAACTGTAATCATATGAAAGCCCTATACATATGCCACTTTCTCTGTGACTTTTTGTTCCAGTTGGATGTGAGGGGCAATTCAATTGGTTGTTAAAACTCCAAATCAAATCAACAAGCTCAAGCCAAATCTTACTTGAACCTAACGATAAATAAAGACCTTGGGAACCAGGGACTCTCCTGGCATTAATCCAAATGCATATCAGGGTTTTAAGTTTGTAATGGCACAGATGTTTTAAATTATTATTGTTATTCTTGTCTCCTCTCCAATTCCAAAATCAATATAACAGTTAGCATTTTTAAATGCAGCCATTGCATATTCAGACCTATATTGAATATGTTTTGAAATACTGAAATGTTGTAGAGATGATAGCAGTTTCTCTAGCATCAAATTGAAATAGGGAGCAAGGGAATACTGGAAATGTAAGCATATTGGGTAATCATTTTGACAACTTGAGATTTTCCTTCTATCTATCTATCTATCTATCTATCTATCTATCTATCTATCTATCTATCTATCTATCTATCTATCTATCTATCTATCTATCTATACTTCATTGTCATTGTACATAATACAACAAAATTAAATACTGTCCCTGGTGCAATTAAAAAGAAAAAACATTTAAAAGGTAAAGAGGATTAAAAGCACTCATACACATCCATCACATCCATCACATCCATCATCTATCTATCTATCTATCTATCTATCTATCTATCTATCTATCTATCTATCTATCTATCTATCTATCTATCTATCTATCTATCTATCTATCTATCTATCTATCTATCTATCTATCTATCTGCCTGCCTGCCTGCCTATGATTTAAAATGCATCTACAGTGTGTGTGTGTGTGTGTGTGTGTGTGTGTGTGTGTGTGTGTGTGTGTGTGTGTGTGTGATAGAGAGAGAGAGAGAGCGGGGGGGGGAGAGAGAGAGAGAGAGAGAGAGAGAGAGAGAGAGAGAGAGAGAGAGAGAGAGAGAGAGAGAGAGAGAGGAGTATCTCTGCTACACTTCCAAGAGAAACTCCAGCCTGCGTAGCCTTGGCCAATCTGCATGTTCCCAGGGCAATCTCCCGAAAAGAGGGTTACTTCTTAGTGTTTTCTGCCTAGAAAAAAATAACTCCCTTTCTTAACTAGGAAAGGCTTAAACCCTTCAAAGGCTCACTGTAAGTCAGGTTTGACTTCACAGTACGCAGCTATTAATGCAAGTCTATATATGATTCTTCTAAAGAACTCTATTTTCCTTCTTCAAGAAGGGATTTAAAGAACTGAGAAAAATGCAAGGTTACCTTCTTTTGGTTGGATGTACACACACAGAATATGTTCTACATTACTATGTCCCTTCACAGCAAGCACCACCAACACAACCAGTCTGAGAGCCAAACTATATAGACCACAGTTGTGTTCAGAAGAGGGGGTTTGAGAATCAGGGATGTCTTTTCACAATATTTATCATTTTCAAATTAACATGTTTCTAGATGTCTGTGAAGATTCTCAGTCATCCAAGTGAGGTTATCCAGAAGTTCAGTCATGGCAACTGGACTTATTTTCTTATTAGACTTAAATGTTTGGATACTCTATTAATTTTTCTAATTTTCTTTTATTGAGTTCTTCCTGTT
The DNA here is from genome assembly GCA_037367245.1 of Phrynocephalus guinanensis. Lineage (NCBI taxonomy): Eukaryota > Metazoa > Chordata > Lepidosauria > Squamata > Agamidae > Phrynocephalus > Phrynocephalus guinanensis. The sequence continues at coordinate 43,549,813 of CM074735.1, read as the reverse complement.
TAGAATCCCAATTCTTTCTTACTAAGGATAATAAGATACTGAGGTTGATTGAAGCAAGGAAAAAAGAGTTAGAAGATCTAGATTTACAACAAACACAAAGGAATCTTCTGTACCTAAAAAGAAATTTTTTTGAATACAGCAACAAGAACTCAAAACTTTTAGCCAGATTAGCACAGAAAAGACAAGACAAGAATACAATAGGGATTATAAAAGACTCCTCAGGTAAGACATGCACACAAATGAGGGAAAAGTTGTTAGCTATACAAGAGTTTTATCAGTTGTTATACACTGCAAAAAATAAACCTAAGGAGGATATAGAAAGGTACATCACTAAGAATTTAAAGAGGGTCTTGGAACAGGAAGATATGCTGGAAATGGAAAATCTATTACAGACCTAGCGAGGTAATAGACAAACTAAAGAATAATAAAACGCCCGGAGTGGACGCTCTGGGACCTGAATTTTACAAACTTTTTAAAGCAGTATTAATACCTAAATTAAAGAAGCTATATAATGAAATTTTGGATGGAGAACAAATTCCGAGATCTTGGACCCATTCTTTAACTATTTTAATTCCAAAACCTAATAAAAATTTAATGGATATTGGGTCATACAGACCAATATCCTTATTAAATCAAGATGCTAAGATTTTCACAGCAATTTTGGCTAAAAGAATGAATAAATTTATAGCTAAATATATTAAAGAGGATCAATGTGTTTTATCAAAGGTAGACAAATGGCAAATATTATTAGAAGAAATTTGAATGTTCTTTATGAAATGGGAAAGAGTACTACTAAAGCTGGGATGTTATCTCTAGATCTTTTTAAAGCTTTTGATTGTGTTCAATGCCCACATTAAAAATATTGTTAAAAAAATGGGGATTTGGGAAATCCTTTTTGGGAGTAATAAATCAACTATATTCAACGGGCACTTCCTCAATAATAGTTAATGATGGATTGACTGAACAAATCACCCTAGGCCGAGAACTAGACAAGGATGTCCTCTTTCTCCAGTCCTTTTTTGTATTGTTATAGAGCTCCCGGCAAATGCCATAAGGGACGATAAATCTATTAAAGGTATAGGGAAGGATGGGGCAACTAAAATCAGTTTATTCGCGGACGATGCTCTTTTGACTATTGTAAACCCAATAGAGAATATTCAAAGAGTAAAAACTCATTTAGAAGAATTTGGAGAAATAACAGGATTATGTGTAAACTGGCAAAAATCAGAGAGTTTATTGTTCAATTATGGAAAACATGACTTAAAGATGATTGAAAAATCTGGACTTAAACCGGGAAAAAGCATTAAATATCTAGGATTGGAACTCCATAAAGAATTTACTAAAACTAAAGAAAGAAATATTTCGAAATTAGAAGAAGAGATGAAAAACAAATTATTATCCTACCTAAACTAAAATTATCGTGGGTTTGGCAGAATTGCATTGATAACTTGAAAATACTTCCAAAAATTAACTTTATTTTTAAAATGTTACCGGTTCAGTTTTTAGAAAAGGAAAAAAACTCTCCAAGACCTGATAAATAGGTATTGTAATGCAGGGAAAAAATCAAGAATAAATAAAAGACTATGGTATAGATCTCAGAAAGAAGGAGGAATTAATACCCAATATAAAAAATTATTATATAGCCAATCAACTTAGTTCTTTGGGGGAAATTCTTTTTAAACCACAGAAGCTAATATGGTGGGAGCAAGAGTCTTTGCATATAAAGGGGGAAATAAACACATTTTTATTCACGGAAGTTAAAAACAAAGTAAAGATTGACAACCCCCTATTGAATAGTTTAATTATTACATGGAGAACATATAGGAAAATCTTGCGAAGGGATCCCCACTGGCTTTAGTTACTGACTTGGAAAGCTTTCCAGACAACTTGAAGCATTATTTGGAGTTATTTAAAATTAAGAAAATAGCTAGACTAAGGGATTGGATGCTCAAGATTAAAACAATTCAATTTTGACCCAGTGATTTAACATGGTTAAATTATATTCAACTAGGAAAATGGATGAAGGACTGGGGAAAGAGGAATAATCAAATCAGAGAATGCACAAAATTTGAACATTTCCTATTATCGCTTGAGTCTGAACAGGAAAATTCAGAGAAAGGAATAGCACGTAAAATATATAAAATATTAGGGGAATTATCAGAAATGAACGAGTTAAACACCTTGAGAGAAGTTTGGAACCAAGACCTTAATGTACAGATAGAGAAAGAAGACTGGAAGAAAATTTGGAACATGAGAATTTTGAGATCATTATCGGTCAGGATAAAAGAAAACTACTTCAAATTGGTTTCTAGATGGTATTTAACCCCAGTAAGACTAAATAGAATGAATCCTGCTTACTCTAAGATATATTGGAAATGTGAAAAAGAGCTTGGTACTTACTTGCATCTTTGGTGGGAATGTGAAATAGTCCAAAGGTTCTGGAAAAAAGTGTTTTTAGAGCTAAGTAATATGATTAAGATGGATATAGATTGTAATCCAGAGATAGCATTATTATCATTGTTAACAAGTAAAGATTATGTTGTTACAACAAAGGAACTAATAGCAAATTTTATGACAGCTGCTAGATTAATTATAGCAAAAAACTGGAAGTCAAAACTAGAATTCAAGATGGAAGACTGGTATAATGAACTTTGGGATATAGCTATAAACGATAAACTGTCCTGCAGTTTAAAGGTTAAACGAGGAGAAATGAAAAAAAAGACATTTTCTACGATATCTGGGGTAAATTTTTAGATTATGTACTAGTCGAAGGAAAAGGGAAAGAGTCCACGAATATCTCACAACAATTCTGGAGAAGAGAACTTTAAGAAGACTACTAGAAGAATAGAAGATGGAGCAACGAATAAGAATGTATGGATGGCCCCGTGGGATGGGGGTGCACTTATATTGTTTGTTGTAGTTTTTTTTTTACTTTCATTTTCTTATGTTGTATGTAGTTTAAAATTTAATAAAAAACATTAAAAAATGTTTGGATACTCATCCAAGTAGCTTCTTCTGTCTGAGGAAGGTTGGTAGGAGACCTCCAACTTATACTCCATATTGATTTCACTTCACCCTGCTCTGAATAACTTCATTAGATGGACAAGGGCCAGTAGTGTGTGAAAGTCTGAAGAAGCTACTTGGATGAGTAGCAAAAATTTCAATCTAACAATGGATGTAATTCTTTGCTTATTTCGCTTTTGTAGGTAAGAACAAAAACCGCATTTCCCCCCTTCACTTTCTCAAGACCATGAAAAGTGTACTGCCTTTGTTAAAAATGTGATTTTAGTCTTTTGGGTTTCAAAATCCTATAAAGTGCAAGGGACTGGATTTGAAATGAAATTCACAAGGTCATCCAGCAGATAATGCTGATGCACATAGTGGTGTGTAAAAAGTTGGTCTTGCTCTCTATTGAGCAAATGAAAAAAATCTTATAACAGATGAGTGTTTCATTCAGTGGGATGACTCCATGTGTTAGGACACTCTTTATCATTGAGAATAAGAACAATTGTGAGTATGCATCAAACCCTCAGCCTGGTACATTGTGACAGCTTTTGGGACATAAACATTGGCTTTGTTTCCAGTGCTCACTCAAGAACATTTGGCAACATCTTGTTTTTCGAAAACAGATTTCAGTTTCTAATGATGGACGATCTGTAATGTATGGTTGAGCCTTGAAACAAAGAGGTAACTAAACAATTTCCAAATGACTGTTCTACCAATGGAACAATAGAACAATGCATTCTGGTTTACATTAGCATAAAGTAATACTGGGAGGGATGATACTTCAGATTCCAGTGGTGACTACAACACAGTGATGTGAATGTGTGCAAGATTGAACACAAGTGACAATGGAGCTATCCAAGACTGGGAGAAAAGGGGAAGGAAGAAGCAAAAAAAGAAATGAAAAGGAAGAGGAAAAGGAAAAGGAAAAGGAGGAAGGGGTAAGGTAAAAAACAAGAAGCATATACAAAGATAAGCTGTTGTTTATTTTATAAATATTTTAATCAAAAACTGCATGTAAAAATAATAAAGGTTCTTTTCTTATGGTATTTACATTTGTTCTACAGCCCCATTTATCAAGATTTGTTTGTACAATGAGTGACTTGTGTCTGTCTCTCAGGGTTTAGGCACAGAATGTACAGGTGCACCCCCCCACACACACACATCACTAGTTATGAGGGAGCTTGGTAGATTACTCCTGCTGCCTCGCCCAGCCCAGTGCATCACTGGGATGCATCGTTTTTAGGTTTTTAGCACAAGATCTACTGATATCCCATTCCTAAAGCACATTTGTGTAGAAGCAATTATTATTTCATGTGAATATTCAAATTCAGTCAAAGTTAATTTCTTTAGCTTTGGATTCTGACACAACATTGTGTGGACAGTTCAGGGCTCACCTGCTGCATTTCTTTTTGGTGACATTCCAAACTGATCCTCTTCTAAGTCCATGATGACACTTCTGGTTCTCCATGAAGACGTAATTTCTACACATGGGAAATGCCAATAGCAGGTTTGTTCATAGACAGAATAGTGTAGGACAAATGGAAAGGTATCAGCAACAGTCTGCGGGGATGAGCAGTCTATTTTATCTTTAGTTATTTTCCCCTACATTACTAAGAAGTTCCAAGTAGTCCCTTCCCTTTAGCTTGCTAAGGCATGTAACGAATTTTAGAAGTAGGGAAACCTTCTTCTAAGGCCAAATGTAAATAATGCCAATACTGCAGTGCATGTTAGCTTGTTGTACATTTGCTATCTCAGTGTAAACATCAGCTAAGCCACATTCCAGTTAAGAAGCAAGTGATTGGTAAAGGAGGCGACATATGATGTTTTTCTCATGCTGTGAACAGGCTGGGAGAGACAGAGACAGAGAGATTTTTCCTGAATGGATTCTGCAAGATGGACTAATGGAGTAATGTTTAGCAATGTAAAGTACATATAGGGGCTTTTTGCCTCTTAAGCCTCATTTAAGTTAGGAAGGGAAATCATGTCATTATTTTCTAGTAAGAGAATATTCTTGTATAATTTTTCTTAGTAAATAAATGCTTTTATATTCTTATTCGAGCGGAGGTGCCTGTTGAATAATTATTCTGGTAAATGAAATAGGTATCACAGCCAGTCTGGGAGACATAAAGGATCCAGGCGGCCTTATGTTCTCCAGATTCCTTCTTTCAGCAGCTGAGGGTTCTCTGTAGAGGGACAGCCCATATTCCAGTGCAGGGCATTCCCTGGGATGTGAATAAGTGACGGTTTGAAAAGCCTCAAGGCACAATCAACTTTGATTCCTTTTCAAAGGGCAATGCAGACAGCCTGATATTATCCATTTTTGTATCTTCTCTCTGACCTCCACCCTTCTTTTTCCTTGATTTAAAATTAGTGGATCTAGGGCCAGGTCCACAACTGGGGGAGAGGACAGGCAGGGCTTGTGCCCTGGATGCTGCCCTGGGGGAGGGGTGCCAAAATGACCAAATAACATTTGTACTTTGTACTTTTCCACACACACCCTGCTGGAGTGCGCGTGGAATCCATGTTTGCCCCAGGTGACATAAAACCTAGTTGTGGGCCTGGCTACGTTGACAAGAATGATGATTTAAGCAACTACTTGGCAGAAGGAAAACATATTTTCTTTCATATTCCTGAGTTTTTCTTTCTCTTTCCCCATTTTTATTTTAACACATGGGTGGTGCATTTAACATGAAGGATCAATGGGTTTCCCACTCCACCCCATTATTGGCACTAGTTTCTTTTTTGCTCCATCCCATGGTCCACCTCAGAAATACCATTGATTTGGTTAATTGTTACAAATCTGTCCAAAGGCTGTGTCAAATCAGGGAGTCTGATGTCTGAACATCTTCCTAAGAGCTCTATAGAACATTATAGAGTCATTTCGGAGGGAAAAATCAGAAGCCTTTGCTTATCACACTTGGCATTTGTCTCAGAAAACAGATTAATTCAGAAATGAAATCACACATGTATTTCCAATAATATCAAAATTTAAGTACTATCATTGTTGCAATAATTCTAGGCAACAGCAGCTTGTATAATCCTACAACTTTTATTTATCTACATTACATTGATTCCATGTTCCATAAGTACAAAATACTTTCAAAATTGCCGAAACATCTAAAATCATTCAGCTATGGAAATCTGTAGGCAGAAATGCTTAAATTTATATGAACATTAAACTTATGGTGCAGGCACTGGCATTAGTATGGAGGGGCTGAAAAGTGCATTTGCCCAGGGGCGCACAACAATCTGGGGGCACCTGGAGGGGGAGCAGGAGGAGGAAGCCATGTGCCATCCCACCAGCAATCCTCCTTTTGCCCCACCAGAGGCTTGACTATAATTAGTCGGGAGAAAGGAAGAGAGGAAGCAGATAATGTTTTTTCCCCAGCGGCACCTCTATTGATTGCTCCTCCTCCTCCTTAATCCCACCCATGCTAAGGCTTGGTGATCATTAGCCTGGGGAAAGGAGGAGAGAGAAGCTTGCGACAGAGGTGCTACTTGGAAAAAAAATTCCATCACCTGCTTCCCTCTCCACCTTTTCCCACTGAGAAAGGAGTGCATGATCCTGGGGAACAGCAGAGGAGGGGGAGAAGGATCCCTCTTTCTCACGCCCTCTTCAGCGGTCTCCCGGACAAGACTGTACTCTGCAAACTGCAATGTGTGTGGATAGCGCTATGCAGGCAACCTTCCCCCCCCAAGCATCAGCTTCATAGCATGCTTCCCCCTCCTCCTTTCCCCCGGCTAAAGCTTGGTAATTGCTAGCCTGGGGAAAGGAGGAGAAGGAAGTGTGTGACAGAGATGCTGCTTGGGAAAAAAATTCTATCATCTTCTTCCCTCTCCTTCTTTCCCCAGGTTAGCGATCACCATGCCTTAGCCGAGGGAAAGGAGGAGGGGGAATCATGCTATGGAGGTGATGTTTAAAAAAACACACAAATTCTAGTTAGCATTTTCTTTTTGTACTTTTTATGCTTCTATATTTTGGACTGAATTCCAACTTCTGTATTTGTCTGCAACCAGAGGCGTAGTTAGGGTTTGGAGTGCTTGGGGACAAAGTCAGTTTTGTACCCCCTCCTGCCCCCCAACTGCATCTCACCCACTGAGAAAGGGTACATCATCCTGGGGAACAGCAAGGGAGGGGGAGAAGGGTCCCTCTTTCTCACACCCTCTTCAGGGGTCTCCTGGACAAGACTCTACTGTGCAAACCGCACAGCATGTGGATAGTGCTATGCAGGCAAAGTTTTTTCCCCAAGCATCAGCTCCATAGCATGCTTCCCCCTCCTCCTTTCCCCCAGCTAAAGCTTGGCAATTGCTAGCCTGGGAAAAGGAGGAGAAGGAAGTATATGACAGAGGTGCTGCTTGGGGAAAAAATTCATCACCTGCTTCCCTCTCCTCCTTTCCCCAGGCTAGTGAACGGCAAGCCTTAGCTGTGAGAAAGGAGGAGGGGGAAGTGTGCTATGGAGGTGATGCTTGGAAAAAATATCACCTGCATAGTGCTATCTGTGTGCTGTGCAGTTTACATAGGAGAGTCTTGTCCAGGAGACCCCTGAAGAGGGTGTGAGAAAGAGGGACCCTTCTCCCCCTCCCCTGCTGTTTCCCCAGGATCTGGCACCCCTTTCTTTGTGGGCAAAATGCAGTTGGGGGGCAGAAGGGGGTGCAAAAACTGATGTTGTCCCTGAGCGATCCAAACCCTAGCTATGCCTCTGGTTGCAGGCAAATGCAGAAGTCAGAATTCAGTCCAAAATATAGAAGCATAAAAAGTGCAAAAAGAAAATGCTAACTAGAATGCTTCAATTATATTCTAAAATAACAGATCTTACAGCCTAAAAAAGCACAATCAAAATGCATAGAACACATCTCTAAAACATTCCATTAATAGTTAGAAAGCTTTATAACTTGAAGTAATGTTTAGTCTTGAAGTGCATTGCCCCCCCACTCGAAATGACTAGGTGAGACAGTGTGTTGGGGGTAAATGGGCCACACTTTATTAACACATATAACCAAACATCATCAGCAACAACAGGAGGGGCCAGGCATCCATAGCTTGGTTGGAACCCCGGGGTCTCCCGGGACCCCTCCAACCGGGCCGCATCTGGCGAGCCACTAACCCCCAGGGGGTGCAGTCTTCCGACAGCACCCCCCAGGCCGGTTCCTTTATTTGATCCTCCGTGCCCCTTCTGTCACCCATCTGGGATATTCCCAGGGCAGGGAGGCGTTTCCTCTCTCCCACCCCAGCACCAAGACCTCTTGGCCTGCGGTGCTGTGGATGAGGAGGTTTGTGTTCAGATGTTAATTCTATGCTCACCGCTGCCCTTCATCAGCTTTTAGCTGCCATAGTGTGACCAGTGTGTAACAAACTTTTAACTCCAAGGCACCAGTGTGGGATAGGCGAAAAATCCCCGCCCTCAATAGCCAATCCAGAGAGCGGGTCAAAAATTCCTATCCGGCCCCAAAACTTGGCGACCAGCCAGACTCACACTAGCCCTAACGCGGAGGGTGGGTGGGGAACTTCTCAGGCTAGGCCCCGACCGGGGAGCGGAGCCTCGCTGCCTGTTCTGCCGCCGCTGCGGCCTTTGACATGGCGCCCGCCTCGTGGCGCCCGGTGCGCAGCCGGCGTTCGGGGTCTTCTCCCCCGAACGCCGGCAAAAGACTGGCTGGTACTTGGGGGGAGGAGCCGCCCTTTATGGGGCGCTCCTCCCCCCTCCTTCCCAGGACATCCAAGTCCTGTCTCGCCCCTCACCATTCTCGCAAGGGGCAAATCAGCTCCGCGGGCGGACAAGCCACCCGTGGAGCGTGCATTGCCCCCCCCACTCGAAATGACTAGGCGAGACAGTGTGTTGGGGGTAAATGGGCCACACTTTATTAACACATATAACCAAACATCATCAGCAACAACAGGAGGGGCCAGGCATCCATAGCTTGGTTGGAACCCCGGGGTCTCCCGGGACCCCTCCAACCGGGCCGCATCTGGCGAGCCACTAACCCCCAGGTGGTGCAGTCTTCTGACAGCACCCCCCAGGCCGGTTCCTTTATTTGATCCTCCGTGCCCCTTCTGTCACCCATCTGGGATATTCCCAGGGCAGGGAGGCGTTTCCTCTCTCCCACCCCAGCACCGAGACCTCTTGGCCCGCGGTGCTGTGGATGAGGAGGTTTGTGTTCAGATGTTAATTCTATGCTCACCGCTGCCCTCATCAGCTTTTAGCCGCCACTGCCGAGGGCCTAGCCTTGCTATGGCCCCGGCCACCCCACCAAGCCACATCCATAGCCAGGCCCCTCCTCCACTCCGTCAGGAACACCTCGGTGCCCATGTCCGTCATGTGTACACCGTCCAGCCTGCATGGCTCCTTCCTGCGCCCATCGATCTCTATGTGGCCCATCACTGCCCCACCAGCCCGGCAGTCCGCCCGACAAACCTCTTGGTTCATCCCCTTTTCTGGAGTGGTTCCGTTTTGTGTGGGTCACAGTTTGCTCTCCCAACTTGGCGTGCAGTCATCATTAACCAAAGCACCCTGCCGGCCGTGCACCGGGCCATCTCCGACGCCAGGTTGCCCGATTTTGCGAATTAGGGACTTGCCAGTTTGCCTGGTCAAATCCTTTCCCCCCAAGCGAGTCCAGGGCATGTCTGTTGAGGTACCCCTCACCGCAGCCGTAGCTACTCCGGGACACTCCAGGCACCCCGCTCCCCTTGTTCCCCACCACTCCATGGTAGCCCGTTTGTCCTACGTGTGCCGTTCTCAGCCTGCTATACGTAGCTGTGACCCACCATACTAGTTTACGCATGCCATGGGCAGCCAACCAATCCTGGGGAAACAAAACAACACGTTAAAGCGCCGGCAACGGCCACACGCGTCCGTCAAAGATTGAGAGGCCCCCCTCCCTGCTGGCAAATTGGGACAGATCATGGCCCTCCACAGCCGCCGTGAATGGCCAACTACCCCTTCAAGGAGCACGGAGCCGGTCCCCCATGATGCGGGTAGACCAGGAATCGCTGAAGGCGCCCTGCATGCAGGGGGGGGGGAAACGTTAGCCCAGACCTCGGGCATCCCTAGAGGGCGACGCCGTGGCTGCGGGGCCCTGTACGCCTGGGCCCTGGGGTCACTCTATATGCCCAGGAAGGGGAGCACCTGACCGGGCCCTTCGGTCTTTTCATCAACCCACGGGTGGCCACGGCTCGCAGGCCGGTGCGCGGAACTGATCCCACGGGGCCCTGCCCCCACCGGAGCCGCTGAGTCCCCAGAATAGGTGATATCTCGTCCTTGGTAGATACCCCACTGGGGTGGGACGGGTGATGGAGTACCTGGAACTCCCCTGGAAATACCTTTGTCACCCAGTCAATCGGGGACACTTGCAGATATAGAACTGGTGGCTCCTAGCAGCATCTGCGGACACGCCCCCCACAGACTTCCTTGGGGATGCTGTCCTCAGCCCCCCTTACCGCCATATCCCAGGGTTACAGTTGCTTGCTAACCAAGGTATACGGGCCTCCTCCAACGGACGACGGCACCCTGACTCAACATCCTGCCCTAGGCAACGTGCCGCTGCCGCAACGGGGTTTACTGCAGACCATTGCCGCAATCCCTCCGGCCTAATCGGGCTGGGCCATTTTACCGGGGGGGTCCCTCTGTACCTCCCACGTTCTGGGCCCTCCCCCCCACCGTAGGCCATCCTTGCTGGGATGGGCTCTGCTGCAAGCGGTCGCCGGGTGATCTGCACTGCAACCGAATGCTCGTGCTTAAAACGGCAGGGTTTCCTATCATAGCCTCCCTGACCACTGTCACCCCGGCAGACCAGCAAACCCGCCCGGGCCGGCCTGCAGCGCGGGCGGGCATGTTGGCCGGCCCCGTCCTCATGGTGTGGCCACTGGCGTACCTTCCCCCCCCCCGTATCGGCCTAACTGGGGTCATGAACTGCGACAAATGGGTGGCAGCGGCCCATGCCAACAGACATAGGGATCCAGAGCAACCCCCTGACGAAATCCCTCGTCGTATGGAAGCCATGTATGTCCTGGAGAATCCCTGACAGCCCTGTATAATATCTAGATACTTAAGCATCACCTGGGCCCCCCATGGGTGGGCCTGCGAGGTCAAAGCGATAAAATTCGGGTATGCTGGCCACCCTATTCACCAGTAGCGAGCTGCTTTTCCCTGAGCCTGCGCTCCCCGCCTTGTGGGTCCTCCCCGCCCAAGTCCTCGAAATCCAGTACCCAATCGAGCAAGCCAATGCCGCCCAGTGGGGACACGTAGGCACCCTATGGCATGGCGGCTGCTGCCACCCCCGGGTAGACTGGGTCTGCACCCATCCCCAGCCCCGGTGCCAGCCCCCCAGTGATGTGGCCGATCCCTGGCCAGCCCGGCAACAGGCCAGGTGCCCCCAGTGGGGGGAATCCTGGCAGAGTTGGCTGATGCCGACCCGGTCCGCCCCTGGGGGGTATCGGTTGGCCCGGTCTCCACCCCCCCCAGTGGGGGGACCGTGCCGGGCATCCCTGAAGGGACCGGCCCCCACGCCAGCAGCCGGGCCGCTGGCGGTAGGGCAGGCGGCGCCGGGGCTGTTCCTTGCGCCGGGGCAGCTACCCCAGCCTGGACACTACCTCCCCGCCAAGTCCAAATAATTGTGGGCGCAGTCTCGGGTGCGCACACCAACTCACGGGGGGGGCTCTCCATTGCAGGCAGCGGGTGCTGGTCTCCTGCCCCTGGTTCCGCCGCCAGAGCTTCATCCTCCTCTGCATTCTGCGGGATCAGTCGTGGTCACTTGACAGAGGCTGGGGCCTCGCTGTGCCCCGCGGTCAGTCCCGGTTCCGCTGCCATCTGCTCGAGCGCTGTTGCCATCCCGCACCCACTGCGTAAAAGAGCAATATGGTATATGTCATCCCATGCAGTAAGGAGTGTTCAGCCCTCTATTGTAGGAACTAAACAGCCATGAAACAGCAGAATGGCCCCACCTGTGAGGGGCAACGGCACAGGGCCAGAATCGGCAATACCTCCTTCTGAAGGACAAAGGCCACCCTTCCAAGGATGAGGATGTACCCATAGCAGACAAAGAAGGTAGGTGGTTTGAGAGAGGGATAGGGGAAGCCCCTCATGCTAGCATTGAAAATCCCTCCCTCAACAGAGGTGGTGTGCTCCAGCATAGTCTATCTGCCACTTATCAGGCTGTACTCTCTAAAGTACCCAGGCGAATCAAGGATCTGTCGGTCACAGTTAACAGCCCCTTCGTGATTAGTTTCAGCACCTCAGGCCATTGTTTACCTCAAGGCTATGGGCACTACTGTCTGCCTAACGAGCCTATTCGGCCCTTGTTCATTCCAAGGGTCAAACAGACCAGGGAACAAAGGGGCAATCTGAGTATACCAAAGTCTACTCGCACTAGCTGTATTCAAACTGATGAAGCTGTTTGGAGGAACAGCAAAACATTTCTATTTAAAAAAAAAAAGGAAGTCCAGTAGCCATGACCCAACTCCCAGCTAACGCACCTGGATGACTGAGAATCCTCCCAAACGTACCCCCTGCCTTGGCCAAATGGGCCCCTGACTCAGGTTGGTCCGGTCCCTGGCGGCTCGGCCGTGGATGAGGGTGGGTGTGGGCCTGTGCTAAGGGGATAAGTGGTGAGGCGCAGGCTGTACCCGCGCTTCCCGGAATCCAGAGAGCCCGCCCTCCCCCCCGGCCGCTTTTCCTGCCCCAATCGGGGGCTACTTTCCCATTTGGGCCTTCGCGGCCTGGGAAGTCACAAGGCCTTGCGGTGGCTGTTGCCCCTCCCAGCAGGGCCATGCCCGCAGACCCGCCGGTGCGGCTAGCCCCGCCGAAGCGCGACCCCGGTCCACAAGTCCCCCGGGCCGCTGGTTGGGACCTACGGCGCTCTCCTGCCGCCGTGCGGGCGATCACTCCCCGGGACGCTGGGCGGGGCCGACGCGTGGGCCCCCTGCTGACCCGCCGCCCAGATGGCGCATCCCCCCCAAGGGCGCTGGTTGGGGCCTATTTGCGGCCCCCACACTCCCCCGCCCCTTCCGCCGGGTGGGTGGGTAGGATTGAAGGCCGCCCACCCGGTAGGCCGCGCAGCCGGCCCAGCCCGGTGCGGCGCTGAATGGGGCCTGTTTGCGGGCCCAAACTCCCCCGCCGCCCCTCGAGCTCATCCTTTCGCTGGGTGGGTGAGTAGGGCCGAAGGCCGCCCACCCGGGAGGACGCGCGGCCGGCCCAGCCCGGTCCAGCGCCGATTGCAGCCTGTTCGTGGACCCAACACTCCCTCACCGCCCCTCAGGCTCTTCCTTCCACCGGGTGGGTAAGTGGGGCCGAAGGCCTGGGCGGGGGCAAAGGCCGCCCACCCGGCAGGACATGCTGCCGGCCCAGCTCGGTCCCAGCCGCCCACCCGATCCCCAGGCCCCAGCTAGCCCTGTGGCTCCCTGGTCTCCCTCCCTTTGGGAGCTTCCCTGCTTTCCCTCCTGCCGGGTCCATTCAGTGGGGGTGGGTGGGGTAATGGACCCACGCTAGCGCCCCCCCCCACCCGGACGCCTCCCGTCCGCCCGCGGTCTGGCCGCCCTCCCGGCTCCCGGGGCCGGCCCCGAGTCCCCCGGCCCCCTCGGCCCCAATGGGTCGGAGCCCGGCGGCCAAATCTGTCGCGCGCCGCCCGGGCTCAACGCCCCCGCTCACCCTGGGGGGGAGGGCCGATGCCGCTCCCCCCAGTCCGTCGTCACACCAGTGCCGGTATCCGACCGCGCCGCCCGGCCGCCGCCCTCGCTGGAGTGCGCCTCCGGCGATGGGCTTAGCCCCGCAGGACTGGGCCCAGCCACCCGCTCCGGCTGCCCAACAGCCAGGGAGCGGAGCCGCGCCGACCGCCCAGGGGCGAGGCGCAGCCGGGACGGAGCCGCCGAAGCGCTGCCAGGCGCCCCCGCCCATCAGCTGTCCTGCGCGGTAGCGCTGCAGCAGAGGCCGGGAGCCCGGCACGAAACAGAGCCATGGAAGCGCAGCAAAGCTCCCCCGACCGTCAGCTGTGCCGCGCGGTAGCGCAGCAGCAGCGGTCGGTAGGGAGCCGGTCGGGCCCCGCTGAAGGGGCCGGTGCTCCGGCGCCGCACATGGCGCCGGCCACATGGCGCTCGCAAGGCCATGCGGCGCTGAGACTCCTCCGCCGGGCTCCGCTCCCGCCGGTCCGGGCCAAGCCGAACTGCTCAGGCTAGGCCCCGACCCGGGGAGCGGAGCCTCGCTGCCTGTTCTGCCGCCGCTGCGGCCTTTGACATGGCGCCCGCCTCGTGGCGCCCGGCGCGCAGCCAGCGTTCGGGGTCTTCTCCCCCGAACGCCGGCAAAAGACTGGCTGGTACTTGGGGGGAGGAGCCGCCCTTTATGGGGCGCTCCTCCCCCCTCCTTCCCAGGACATCCAAGTCCTGTCTCGCCCCTCGCCATTCTCGCGAGGGGCAAATCAGCTCCGCGGGCGGACAAGCCACCCGCGGAGCGTGCATTTTAAAGGACATACTGAGACTGTATGCTTACCCAGCCAAAGAAGCTTTAATCAATGGTGGGAGTTGCATATTGTGCTTGTCTGCTGTTGTTGTTGCTGCTGCATAATTCCTGATACTCCCCAGTATTCGAGTTCTTGGTATCTAATGTATGTATGGTGGCCTTGTTGTGTCTCTTGCCTCCCTATATTTGTATTTCTGCCAAACCTTTTTATTTTGCTAGATATATAACTTTCAGCTGCCTAGATTCACAATGCAAAATTTTATAATAGGTATTTCTGTTGCATTTATAATTTCTGATAATACAATTCTTGTTCATCAGAATCCGGCAAGCTGCTGCTATGACAATAAGCATTATTATTTTGACTAACAGTTACAGAGACTATGGATTTCAATGGGGTACAGAGGTGTAGTAAAGTACTGTAGAGCAAGTCACAGGAAATGTAACACACCGCCTACATTGTCATATTATACTTTTACATATTACAAAACAATTGTTTTAACGCAATTTCAATCATCTTGTATGTTTATGTTCACACCGGTCTTTTTATCAGTTTGTAAACACATTCAGCTGTCAGGTGTGAAATAGATTATTCTACAGTGTTCATGTACCATGGCCTTGCTTCTTAATTTTGTAGGGGCTGGTTGATTATTTTGCAGCAGCTTTTAGTAAACTGCTCTTTGAACTTCATTTTTCAAATACAGTGTACATTTTCAGGATGGCATTTTCTACACCCTCTTAATTATTTTAACATTCTCTACATTCAACATTTCACATCTCGACAACTGCGTATATCCCTGCTATAAAACATGGAAGATGTAAAGCTGATTCCGTGAGGTATACAATACATTGGCAGTCCTCTGCATCTCACTTTTTGTTATGATTGACAGATACCTGACATTTAAGCTCAGCCCAAGTTCTGAATCCAGTAGTCTATAATACCATAATGTTTTCATTAGCAGCCAGTTTTCTATTTTCTTACAATTTGAAATGTTTTTCTCTTGTGGGCAACATTTTGGCAAACATTTCAACATATCTTGATTAAAATGTTGGCAGGCCTAGGTAAAATTTTCCTATCTGCCATTTTCCTTATGACAAATTGATGGCTATCTTCTAATGACTTGTAATCCTCCCATTAAATAACACCAGGCTACAGGAGATAGCAGTGTGAAGACATCTGATTCAGAGATTAAAATCCATTTTCCCAACTTGATATAGAGGAGAGTCCAGATATATCCAGTCTTGGGTATGCTTCAAGTCCTCAAAGATTTTCATAACATTTTGAATTATACTTTGCTAAGGCTAATGTTTATAATGATGGCAGGTTGTGAAGCATGGTAAGATCCAACTCAGTACTCACATTGGCTGAAGACCCAGGCCAGTGTTGTGGTTAATGTTTGCAGAAGTCAAGTTGGGGAAGGTGCTGCAAAGATCTGATAAGGTGTCAATCACACATAACCACAGCAACTTCTGCAGTTGGAGTCTGCACACGTAAATATTGAATAGGATATTGGGCATAATTTTGTAAATCTTTCCCCTCTTCCATAATCCTTCTGAAAGAAATGAGGGTACCTCAGCACTTGATTGTTCTGGTGTGCAGGTTGTATTGTGGACAAGAAGCTACCATTAGGATAGACTGTGGGGAGACAGAGTGGTTTCCTATAAGCAACTTACCTGTTCAATCTGTGTGCAGAACAAATCATATAGAAAGCAAAATTAGATTCAGATGAGGAGTCAAAATTGGCAGAAGAAAGAAATGCTGGAATTACTGAAGATATGCAGATGACTCAGACAGAAAGCAGCAGTGTATTGAAAGTAAAAGAAGAAAGCACCAAAGCAAGACAGCAATTAAACATTAAGAAAACCACAGTCATATCCACAGAGGAATTACACAACTTTCACATTGACATTGAAGAAATAGAAATAGCTAAAAAAATTGTATACCTTGGTTCAATATCATCAGTCCAAATGGAAGCTGTATCCAAGAAACCAGAAGACTGAGACTAGGAAGGACAGGAATGGGGAAATTAGAAAAGTGTAAGGATGTGCCATTGGAGACCAAGATCAAGATCATCCACATTCTTCTACTTCTGATCACCATGTATGAATGTGAAAGCTGGACAGCAAAGAAATACAACAGATAGAAAAAAATGATTTGTTTAAAAAGCTGTGCTGGAGAAGAGCTTTGTGGATACTCTGAACTACCAGGAAAATGCACAAGTGGATCCTGGATCAAATCAAGCCTGAATTGTCTCCAGATGCAAAACGGTTGAAGCTGAGGGTGTTCTACTTTGGGCACATCATGGGAAGGCACAATAATATTGGGAAAGGTGGAAGGCAGTGGGAAAAGTGGAACACCAAATATAAAATGGTCTGACTCCCTAAAGGAACCCCCATACTTCAGTTTATAAGAGCAAGAAAGTAGGAAAGTTGAGGACAGGACATTTTGGAGATTGCTCATTCATAGGATCACTGTCAGACACAACTTGGTGGCACATACTATAACATCATAGCCCTTCCTGCCCTCATATCTAAATAATGAAGAAATAGACTACATTTGTTGAGCTAAGATTATTCAGACTACTAACTTTGTACTAGGACTGCCACCTGGTAGCACATATAGCTTAGAGGTCAAAAGACCACACTTTTGTACAATACAAAATGAAAAATGGGCACAAAATGAAAAATGAAATGCTGTTTTGTCATTTTGATATATAACAAATTGTTTTGTTATGAAATGAAACAATAGAAACTGTTTCATTACTAAATGAAATGAACCACTTTTTTGGTTTGGGAAACAAAAGGGGGAGCTTTCTCAAGCTCTTCCCTGTAAGCCCCCCAAATTTAGATACATTTGGGGTTCAGGGGGCCAAGTTGTTCAACTGCACAGAGGGTCCCCCCCCCAGCAGTAATTGGAAAAGTGCTGTGTATAGCAGTTTTGCAATTAGCTAGGGAGTAGAGATGGGCACGACTTAGCGGTATTCCCGTTTCCGTTTCCGTTACTCGTATCTGTTACTCTACGGAAACGGTAACGGGAATTACTCCGCCAGAATTCGAGCTCGAACCGACAAACGAACAATTTGGTCTGATTTGTCGTGCTCGTTACTTGCATCGCGCAATGCCAAGCGGCACAGAAAAAAAGTTTTTAACAGTTAAAAAAACCCGATTCCCGGCCCTAAAAGTAGGCGAAAACTGTCTGAGGGCACCTACCAGGCCAGAAGGGTGTTTTATTTGGGGGGGGGGTTCCCCGCCCCCCTCTCCTTGGCTATTGCTACTGCTGCGCTGCTGGTACCAGGCTGGGAGGGCGCATCCATTTGCCATGCAGTGCGGGGGATCCAAAATGGCGACCGCAATATTTTTTTTGAAATTGTTGCCCAAAACCCCACCAAAGCACCACAGAAACATGCGAAAATTAGCTATTTTAAATGCTTGAATTTTTACAGTAGCAGCAGTGGGTTTTTCTTGCAAAAAAAAAGTCTCCGTTGATTTTATTTTATTTTATTTTATTTTATTTTATTTTTTTACACCTGCACATTCGCAATGATGGGCTCGCCCATGGGAGTGGACCATGCAAATTTTCCACTAATTGCATGGCCACTTGGCCAGGTTGACCACAGAGACTTCTGGGATGTGCCAATCGGGCATAAACAGCCCACTAATCGTAGCCCAAACCTGACCCTAAGCCTAAGCCTAACCCATACGCCAGTACACTGTCCTTCTAAGTGGGTCAGAGAGGCACCCAGAGGTGCACCCCAATACTCACCCTAACCTCACCCGTAACTAGCCTAACCCTAGCCGTTGCGCAAACCCGTCTTAACCCTAAGCCAGATCTACTTGCATTGCACTACATGCAAGTACGTGAGACACAGCGGGTGCAAAGAGTCTGCCAGTCCGTCACTTGTGGCTCTGGCTGACTCCTGCAGCTCCCTCCAGGAGCCCGCTACCCCCCCAAACCAGTACTAACTAAAACAAAAAAATGAAAAAACGAACTGACTAATTTTCGCAAAATTTCACGAAAAACGGAAACGAGCCAAAACGGACTGCCTCCGACACACGACAACTGGAAAACGTCATTTTCCCTAGTCGTGCCCATCTCTACTAGGGAGACCTCCTTTGCAGTTGAATAACTTGGCCCCCTGAACCCCAAAACTTTGGGGGACTTTCATGGAAGAGCTTGAGGAAGCTCCCCTGCACTTTCCATGTCACTATTTTTGAGTACATATTCTATCATAAAATATGTGGGGGTGGGCTATTAATGACTTCCCAACTCAATTAGAAATTATATTTTCCTTGGGCGACCCCCTTTGGAGTTTAATAACTCAGCCACCTGATCAGCAAACCTCGCCAAATTTGGGAGGCTTACAGGGAAGTGTCCAAAGAAGCTACCTTGTGATTCTGGTGCTTCTAGGACCCAGGGGAGCCACTAACAAATCATTTTGTTTTGTGTTGTTCTGAAAATACTTTAAAAATTCATTAGTAATGAAACAAAATGTCACTACCAAGGAAATGAAACGAAATAAAACACTATATTTTCATTTCATGCCCATCTCTATATAATACCCATGGGCTTTCTTTATGTTTCCCACATGCAGCTTGGCAGAGCACTTCCTGGCTTTATTTACAAATGCCACATTCTTACATGCCAAGCAGACTAAGAACTCAAAAAGGAAAGACTTCAATCCACAGCAGTTTGTTGCTGCTGATGGCATAATTATCATTCTGCACATGGAGCTGTGCAAAGGATTTAAGGCAGTGATACTTATTTCTTGTGAGGCATGTTTAGTATGGCAGCCTTAGAATTATATTTAAGTAACTTTTTACACACGGTTTCAGCCTGAATGCTTACAAATTCACCCTGCACCCACCCAGTCTTTGGCAGAACCTTTGAACATAGCAACACTGTGATCTTATTGATTGCACTAAAACTGGCATTTGTAGCACAAGACAATTCTTGATCTTAGTCAAAATGTGGAATTTGAAACAAATAATGCTAGTAGGCTCAGAGCCTGGGCATGTTGCTTTTTTGGACCCTATGCTATAACTAAAGTAAGAAAATTAGGGCTTTTTTCCACTTGCCAAAACTTAGAGGACACTGAAATTTAGAAGTTGGCATTAGCAAAGTCAGCAGCAATACCTCTTGAGCCTATACACCGGTGGTGTCCAAACTTTGACCCTCCAGATGTTTTGGACCACAATTCCCACAGTCCTTTGCCATTGGCAATTTGGGCTTGGAATTCTGGGAGTTGTGGTCCAAAACATCTGGAGGGCCAAAGTATGGAGACCCCTGCTATACACTCTTAGGAGAGCTATCCACAGGGAGAGCCAAAGTTCTCACGCTGTATGAGGTAGGGAGTAGAGATGGGCATGAAATGAAAATATAGTGTTTCATTTTGTTTCGTTTCATTACTCATTGCATTTTGTTTCATTCTGTTTTGTTACTAAACAATTTTTAATAATTTTTAAATTCTAATTTTTAATAGAATTTTTGTAACAAAATGAAATAAGCAACAAAACAATTCGGAAGCTGCCGCCACCCACCCACAGCCTGACCTGTCAAAAAAGCCCATCTGGGAATCAGGGGCGGCAAGGGATAATGAATTGTTTAATTTCAACTGTAAAAAATGGTGTCTCATTTTGTAATGAAACACCGTCTGCCATTTCATTATGTTACAAAATATTTCGTAACCTTATGACTTGACAAAACAGTGTGCCATTTTTTGCTTTGTGTCCATCTCTAGTAGAGAGTAAAGTGGCCTCCTCCTATCATTCTGTCACTGTGGCATTCCCCAGGTAAAAAGCTTGTGGCTACTGTGGCTGTCCTCTGCCTGACCAGACAAAGTAGAAACTAGCGTTGTCGTGGCATGTGAGCTCTGTGCCTGTTCTCAGGAAGCAGAAGATGAAACCAGGGACAATGTAAGGTGGACCCCTTTGCCTCCACAAGAAGGGGAAGTGGGAGGAAGATAGGCTGACCATCATCACCATCAGCAACATTTCCCCACAGCTCGACTCAGAGGATTTCCAAACCTGAGCCCAGAAGGAGGAAACATCTGTGGAAATCACCTGTTGAGGGAACTTCCCTGGCAGGAAGATCTCAATGGTCCCTGCTGCATGCTTGAAGAGGCTGTCTTTCCTTTTGCCACTGGTGAAGCTCCACCAGGCTGACTAAGGAAGAGGCAGCAGCTGGATGATGGGAGGGAGAGCTGTCCCTGGGCTATGAAAAGGGGTTTGAAGAGGTCCCAATAATGACTGAGGAGAAGGAAAAGAGTGTGTTTTTTTTTAAAAAGGTTTGGCCAGCGAGCAGGTCTTCTCTGTAGGGAAATGATTTAAGCACAGAGGAGGACATCAGAAAGGAAATGGTCACTGTTGTTTATAAGAATGGTGAGCTAAAGATGAATGTTCAGTTTGGGTGAAGGAATCCTACTGAATTTGGGGTGATGGTTTTTTTAGGAAATGGAAAACTGTAGAGCAGTGGTCCCCAACTTTGGATATTCCAGGTGTTTTTTGACAGTAACTCCTAGAAATCCCAGCCAGCACAGCTAGTGCTGAAAGTTTCTGGGTTTCAGTCCAAGAACACTTGGGTTATCCATGGTTGAGAGCCACTGTCAAGGACGGTTAGGATATAAGGAAAAGGCAAGCCAAGGAGTGGAGCTCTAAATAGCAAAGGGGTTCAGGGAGTCTCCCTTTTGATCCCAGAGTTAGGATACTCTGTTTCTGTAGCCACAATGTCTTTTTAGCAGTCAGTGTTGTTGAGTGATTTTAGTTTTAGGGTAAGATCTGTGCAGGCAACTGGTAACAGTGAAGCTTGTCTTAGGTGCCAAAATTCCTCATTACGGTTCTGTTAGGACTACAGTTCCCATGATCTGTACACATACATATAGATACATATAGATATATGGATGTATTCAAAAATTTTGAGATTCATAAAAGAAATGAACTGCTAATTTTCCACAGTTGACCAAGCCTAGGATGAAATAAGGCTAAAAACAAAATTTGAGCTAGAGATACAAGCCACTCGTACATGTAGAGAAAGATGATATTACATTAATGAGAATTATTTGAGGCCCTGTTCCCTATAAACCTTAATCTTTTCATAAATTATATTTGCCAATGAAAATTACACACCACTTAAGAATTTTTAAGCATTTCTGTCCCTATAACATGAGCAGGAAAGATGTGGATCAGCTATATGCTGAATATATCTCTGCTGGCAGATACAAATCAGGCCATCAAATCTCCAGTGTTTTAGATTTTGCCTTTAAGGCAGATGAAGTTTGAAATTCCCTTGAGGCTGAGGTGAGCTGTAGGTCATAATGGAAATCAAGCCTTTGATCAGCAAGTAAAAGCCCTGTGAACACCAATTTCATATGGTAGGTGACTTCTCTGGGATACTTTGTCCATCTGCTGTCTTTCATCTATTTCAAAGGAACTTGCTTCTATTGCTAATCTTGTTAAAATATATTAAAAAGATGGAGCAGGATAGCCAAACAACTAGAGTAACCAGTGACTTCTGGTTTGGAAGATTATTACTGTGGAATTTGCTGATTTGGAAAGTGGATTCTTAAAGTGTTTAACAACTATAATCCTTTTTTGCGAGAGAAAGGGTTAGTTTACTTTTTTGGCATGTGATTAATGTTGTGCTGCTGAAACTTTTGAGAGGTGGAATTTGCTGATCTGGGAGAGCTGGAAAGAGCAGCCTTCAGAAATGGTTATAAAATTTTAATAGCCAGACTCGTTTTATTTCGTTTCCCTTCCTTTCCTGTTCTTAAAAGAGGTTTTATTGCCATGGCAATTAACAACATCAGCCCCAATTTGCTGTGGGGGTAGTATTCCTTCACAGCATTTCTTTGGAAGCATAGCATCTTGGGAGGTAGCATTCTGTTGCTTCAGAAGCTGGGGAAGAAGAAACTGAATGCCTGAACAATTAAAGAAGAACATGCAAAATAAGGATTACAGTTGAAAATTAAGAGGACAAAAATCATGACTCCATGAGAAGCGTGTGACTTCAGTATTATGGACAAAGAATTCAAAACTTGGAAGGCCACCTATGGATGAAGTAGAAAAGTGTAAAAATATATCACTTGAAACTATTGTACTCCTACTTAGTATGTGGAGATGAGAAAGCTGCACAGTGATGAAAGCTGACAGGAAAAGGAAGCCAGTTTTATTTTGTTTTATTTTTCTGAAATGTGATGCTTGAGGAGAGCTTTACAGATGCCATGAACTGCCAGAAAGCCAACACAATTTCTAGATCAAATCAAGGCTGGATTGTCAGTAGAAGCTAAAACAAAATAAGCTAACACTATTATACTTTGAACACATCAGGTGAAGGCCAGGCAGCCTTGGAAAAAAGAAAAGATGTGATGCCTTAGAGAGTGAGGCAGAGGTTCCCAGTGGCTCACTTATCAGCAGACTGAATGCCAGGTGGAAAGTAGTCAGAAGTTTAGAAGGCAAACAATAGATTTTAAAAAAGCTTTTTAAAAATGCAAACAAAGCCAGGAGATAAATGACATTTATGCCCAGGATGACAATGAGGATTATGCTGAGGATGACAATGTTTCACCCTGGCCCACTGCTTAGGAGAGATCCCATGTTAGGTAGTGGTAGGTAGTGTTTATAGATTTCCACTCTCTCTTCAGCATATGTTTGAATATAGATGTCAGCTCCAAAATCTTTTATGACAATGAGATTAGGTTTATCATGACTTAATTGCCCCAGATCCCAAGCCTGCTAAAGGAGGGGTTTAGGGACCCGCTTTAACATTTAGTCCTTTTTAGCCCTATGCTCTGCAATCTCCCTTGGAAATCAAACTATACTAGTAGACTTCTGACAAGGAAAGAACGGTAACTACAGTCTATCAACCAGATGTTATTCAGTTAGGTAATACTGGATCAGGAGAACAGCAGCTTCAAGCTGAGCTGAGCCACAGAGACAGGTATAGCATTTCAGCCCAATTTCCATCATTAATTGTAGATCCCAGTTTGCATATTTCTTCTGTACTGACAGCAGTTTTGAAAAGCCACCAGAGAAAACATTCCAGAAGACAATTAGAGGATTTTATGAGTTGAAAGGAAGAGAAAATAATTAAACTGCACTGGAGGATTACTGAAGTAAACATGTTTTTCTGCCTATACAAACATTCAGAAGAATGTAGGAGCAAGTAAACCATACACATGCACTCTAGTGTGTGTATGTGTGTTAGCTAACTGTGAGCCTGGTTACACTGGCAAAGCAAAGCAAAAGGAACTGGTACATCCACAGATGTCAATATAGACTGCTTAATCCAGGGGTGTCCAAACTTTGGCCCTCCTGATGTTTTGGACCACAACTCCCAAAAGCCTGTATTTCCAATGGCAAAGGACTGTGGGAGTTGTGTTCCAAAACATCTGGAGGGTCAAAGTTTGGACATGCCTGGCTTAATCAGTCAGGAGCTGTTTCAGACCAAAGAAGAAAAGAACCTCATTCCTGAAGAAGGCCCCTCCAAAACGCGTTGAGCCAAGGCTTTTAAAAATGATTTAATAGAGAATAAAGATTGCTTTCTACTTTTATATATCCCGAGACTCTGTCTCTTATCCATACATTGACTATATACTTTGGGATATGACACAGAGTCAAAGAGTGTTATCATCATGTGATAGTCATATCTGCACGGAACTGCTGTGCAGATCTGGGGCAGTGGCTCATCATGGCAGCCTTTCTTTCTTTCTTTCTTTCTTTCTTTCTTTCTTTCTTTCTTTCTTTCTTTCTTTCTTTCTTTCTTTCTTTCTTTCTTTCTTTCTTTCTTTCTTTCTTTCACAGACCAGATTCTTTCACTTCACACCAGACTGGATCTTTAAACCCATTTTGCTTTGTTTTCTATGCAGAAGATGATGATCCTCCTTACCAAACCCACCCATTCAATGCTTGACCTTCTCCATGTCTTGGAAGGGGCAGCTTCTTAGGTTCCTGGCAGACAATTTCAAACTGGCAAATGTGCAATGGATGTGGGTACCTTACCCTTTTGTCTTCCTTTTCTCTTGCAGTCATCATCACCTCTTTCCCATGCCTGCCCTTTTGGAATTTCTTGGGGATTCACAAACAGCCCAGGTGCAGAGGGGAGGTGAGACTTCAGTTTAACTTTTGCTTGACATTTCTGGTTTGCTGCCCAGTTTCCCAAGCAGAGGGTGCTTTGGAGTGATGAAATCAACTGCCTGAGTTGCGGCTGTGTACCATTCAGTGACCTGGACTTTAAAATCCACACCAAGCACCTGATCTGTAAACCCACTCATGGTACATTGAGAACCAGTCAAATCCAATAGCCTCCAAGGGCAGTCCATCCAAATTGGTCCATTATCTATGCTTGGAGGTGGTAGCATTATAAGGCCTGATTTTGGTAGGTGACGGTCTAGACATGACAAGGGTGATAAAATAAAAGTGGTTTCGCTCAGAACTTCCTCACCTCAGCCAGACAAGAATACCAAGTCAAGTGTATATCCCTGCCATGTGTGTGGGACCGTTCACCTGTTGGGATGGACCCTTGGATGTAATTGTATCCATGATGTCAGAGGACAGACTGGCGACTAGTACCTCTGCATGTATATTGAAGTCTTCCAGAAGTTCAAGCCTGGAAGATAACAACATCGCAGCAGAGGCAAAGTCCTTCAGCTTCACAAGGCACAGCACCAAATCATGGGGAGAATGGTAGATCAGTACTAAACCCAACCTCTCCCATTGGGCTTCACTCCACAAACACATGAATGCATGAACTCTAACTTGGAAGCAGGTGAAGACTGAGATCCTAATAACCTTGATGGAATTTTAAAATACAATAGCAACACCCATTGCCTGACCCTATGGTCTGCCTTGTGAATCTATGCAGTAACTTGGAGGGCAAATCTTCCCAGGTATTGCACTTGGTTGGCTTTTTGCCATTTATTCTTAGGGGGGAAAGCTGTTTCTTTGGTCCCACAGGGGAAGAATATAGGTGTAAGAAAGATGTTGACAGTTTTGTTATATTTAATGTGAAAGCATGATTTAGATTAATTTCCTTGCAAGCATTAAGATGTGTTATCTTCTAGAGAGCACTTTACAATAAATAATATATAAGAAGAGATTTCACTTCTCTCCCCAAGACATTCTGCAATCCAACCAATGTCACAGTTAAAAATCAAAGACAGAGAACATATAACCTTTGCAGTAAGGCATTTTTATTTTCTATGAGTATTGAATCCCTATGACAATTGCATTTACATAACAGAGCTTTTCCAAGTTGTTTTCCAGGTTATTTTAACAAAAAATTAAAATTTATTTTTTTAAAAAATGAGGGAGGTAAGGGGATAATGTAAAATGGCAATGTCTTTAGACCAAATGGTTTCAAAATTCTGTATTCTGTGAAAGCACTTATTCAAGGAAATAAACGTTTTACTTTGAAGCGGCGGGACTAGAGATAGGCATGAAATGCTAAAATGGCATTCCATTTCATTTTTTTGTTTCACTTTTCTTTGTTTGGTTTCTTTGTTTGGCTGAGAAGCCTCCCTGCGGCCTTGTGAGACCACCATGCCCCAGATCGTCAGTGGCAGCAGTGGCGGTAGGCACTGAGAGGCCTCAGGTAGGGACCCCTTTTACAGACAAACCCAATTGGGGAAGAACAAAAAAAAGGAAATGAACCAAAAATTTCCATTTCATTTTATTTCATTTTTCTTTAAAATCAGTTCATTTTTTGTTCTGAAATGAAACAAAAATGAAAAATGAAATTGGAAAAAATTCATTTCATGTCCATCTCTAGGCGTGACCATAGGTCGAAAGAAAAATGGTCACTATGTAGAGATTTCAGTTTTCCAGACATTACTTCTGAGAAATCATAGAGAGCCTGAAAGTAATCAGCATCAAAGCAATTCAGAATTTCAAATACTGTTAGAAGTATTTGATAGAATACTTCTATACCTCTAAATAGAAATGAGTTGAAGGGAAAAAAGAGAGTGTAATAAAATTTTGTGGGATAAGCAGAAACAAAGGGAAGCCTTAGGTGTTTTGTGAACTGCTTTTATTATGTCCAATACTTCTGACGTTACTGCTAGCCTCCTTCATACATTAGCCATGAGAAAGGACATCACATGAAACATAGCAATGTAAAATATATTAAGATTATTTGTTTGAACAAATCGTTCTTAACAAGAAGAGCTAGGTTCAGGAATATTTCCATCTTCCTCTGTATGTTAAATATACTTTTACATTTGCTTTAGTGTTGCAGATGCAGATAGAAGCATTCCTTAAAAATATTGCAGGGACCTGATTTTCAGTAACAGAGAAAGAATACCCTCATTTGGCAATGCAGGTCTGATGATTCCACCCTTGGCTTTGACCATGACAGACCTCCTAGCAATGACATCATTGATGGACAACAGGACAACATCTTCTAACAAAATGTCTGTGGAGATTCTCAGTCATCCAGGTGAGTTTATCTGGAAGTTGTGTCATGGCAACTGGACTTCTTTTTCTTGAGAGATAGAAATGTTTTGCTGCTCATCCAAACAGCTTCATCAGTCTGAATAAAGCTAGTTGCGACTCCTCCATCTTATAGTCCACTTTGACCTCTTGTCACCCTGGTCTGAAGTAGGCTCATAAGATGAAGAATGGCCTAATAGGCTTGTTAACAATGGCCTGAATAGGCTTGTCAGCCCCCTGCCAGAGGATCCCTTACCGGACAGACAGACTCCTCTGGTAAGGGAATCCCTGGGCCATTTTAAACAGCAGCGGCAGCGGAGAAGAGTGCTGGAGGAAGACTTGCCTCCTAGCTCAGCTCTTTGCCTGCCTTGGCAAGGCTCCACAGCAGTGGAGACAGGCACAGCAGTGGTGGCAGGTGAACGAACTGAGCTAGGAGGCGAGTTCTCCTTGGACACTCTTCTCTGCTGCCACTGCTGTCTCCCCCGATCTGGAGGCAATGGAGAATCCCATGGCAGGGGGGATGAGAAGGGAGTACTGACATCAGTGCTACCCTCTCAGTCCTCTGCAGGGGGATCTCCTTACCTCATTTTGTATCGTTTCATTTCATAAGTAACGGAATTCTTTTAAAATTTTTTGTTACTTAATACAAAATGAAACACGGGGATAAAACGGAACAAAACGGAACACAATTTTTCCATTTCGTGCCCATCCCTAATAAATAGATATGGAAAAGAAAGAATTTATATTAACCTGAATTTACTATTTGAATGTTGTCCACTGGGATTTGTTGCTTATTACTGCTGTTTCTACTACTGAACTATTTATTCTAATATCTCACATCACTTAAGGCTCTCTGTTTTATTGCTAGCAAATTTATGAAGATTTATTTTTGTTAATCAAGCATTTTATTTAGGGAAATAAGGTTAAGTAAAAAAAAATACATTTATTTACAATAAGGACCATTGCATACGCTGATCACCAAAATAAGGAAAAGCACCTTTCTACATTTTGATTTTAGTGTTGTCAACAGTTCTTAAAAAATAAACTATATGTGATACACATGAGCAGATACCAAATCTTCCAAGTGATGTTCTTACATTCTGTAATCCTCTTTGCATTTGAGAAGCCATGATACTGATTGATAATCACTAAGGTGTAATAATCTGCATGTAAAAAGTACATAACTCTTTCTAATAGGCTCTTGAGATAGCCTTGAGTGAAACAGGTAATACTTTAGCTCTTCATTTGGTCCACAAATACAAATGCACTTGGTGGAAAAAATATTTCCAGCTGAGGAGTGCTCAAGTCATTGTTTGGAAACTTAATCTGAAGAAATATTTTCTCAAGGATGAATAGGTAAATTCTAATAAATACATCTGTAGGCAATGATCATTATTGTATGTTAGTGCTTATATCACTACCAGAAACCCACATTTTGATGTTTTGCTAGACCTAAAATGGCAAAAAAAATTTTTTTTAAAGTTCTTGCCGTTGATGAATATTTTAGCTTGGGCCTTGTCTGTTAGTCTTTCAAGGCATACTGAGAAATTATACTCCAACCACAATTTCTTGTATAATATGACCTAATATTGTGTAGAATTTTTTTAAAGGTGCAATTTACTATGTTGATTCCCTGGATGATTTTTCAATTCTCACCAGAAAACAATTACAAATTGTAATCCTATTTAGGATATTTGCCTAAACCCTCAATGTTGCAGCTTCTGTGCAGTGTATACAAGAGACCAAAGTTTTCTAAGAAACTGAAGTCTAAAACCTAGGACAGTAGACTGACTGAAATCCCGTTGTTTAGCAAAGCAACTCATATAAAAGTTGGTCCTTTGAATCAACTGGGATTTGGGCAGTACACTGATCCATAAACTCCACTGAATCAAATGGGCTACTTCAGTCATGACTTAATTTAGTAAATTGCAGTTAGATTAGACCTGTTTGTATCAAAACACCTCACAGAGTAAGTTGATTCACAAAATCCCCATTGATGTAGTGGGCCTGCTCTAGTGTAATTTAATACAGTGAGCAACAGGATCTTGGCTAATGAAACAATTAAAAATATGCATGTTTTTCCCTATGCTGTGTTGTCTTGCCCGAATGGTACCATGCTCAGTCAGAGAAGCCCTTTTACTTCCATTCTTATCCATTTTGTTTCTACCTGTATGAAACTTCAGTTTGTGATGAGAGATGAGGGGAAATCCAAAACTCAATTTTGATATTCACTGGAAGTTCCTGATTTATCACTTCATATTCATCTAATCCAAAGCAATGAACTTTTGCCCATTTTATTTGTCGCTCCATCACTACCCCTTTTGGGCCTCCTGTGCCATCTTTAGCCTGCTGTTGCCAGTCAGGAGGGATTTAGAGACTGCTACATTGGCATGGAAGGCAGCCAACAGCACTGCTAAAAGGGCAATAGGTGTGCTCCTTGTTAATAGGCTCTACAAAGCATTTCCTTGCACCCATTTTCAGTTCATCTCCTAGTAGAGATGGGCACGAATTAAAAAAATGGCATTTCATTTGTTGTTTGTCGTTTGGAGGGTCCGTTTCGGTTTGTTTCTGTTTTTTTGGATTTTTTTTGCAAAAAAATCGTTTTTGTTTTCATTCGTTTTGTTACCGTTTCATTATCATTTATTTCATTTTTTGTGATTTTTTTTAGGATTTTAAGCAATTCACTCATATTGCAGTAACGGAAACGAAACGCACGACAAAATTTCCAGTGTTTCTGTTCATTTCGTTTCATTTTAGAGACAAAATTCGTTTGTCGTTTTGTTACGTAACAAAACGAAAAAACAGAAACAGAAACAAAAAATTGTTCGTTTCGTGCCCATCTCTATCTCCTAGTATTCACTCAAGCAGCTGGTGCTGCGCTGTGCCTTGCTGTTCATTTCAGCTGTTTAC
Source organism: Phrynocephalus guinanensis (assembly GCA_037367245.1). Taxonomy (NCBI): domain Eukaryota; kingdom Metazoa; phylum Chordata; class Lepidosauria; order Squamata; family Agamidae; genus Phrynocephalus; species Phrynocephalus guinanensis. The sequence continues at coordinate 43,520,039 of CM074735.1, read as the reverse complement.
TATTGTGGGAGCAAAGCAAACACTTTTCTATTTTACTTTTAATTCATTTGTTTGATTATGCTGGGAATTAGGGAAGGGCTTTCTTTAGCTGTTAGTACATTTTAGTTCAGTAGAGGGTAGTTCTTTTAAAAAAAAGGTTTAGGGCATGATGGGTGATCTCTATGCCTAGTGACAAACTAAAGCAGGCATGTCCAAACTTTGGCCTTCCAGATGTTTTGGACCACAACTTCCACAGTCCTTTGTCAATGGCAATCTAATCTTAGAATTCTGGAAGTTGTGGTCCAAAACATCAGGAGGACGAAAGTCTGGACATGCCTGAACTAAAGTATGTCAAATGCCTCTCTGTCTGGGAACAAACCAAAGTATGTCTTTTCCAAATGCCTCTGTGCTTGGTGTTAAACTGTTTGCCACCTCTGTCTGTCACTTCCTTGCGTGGGCCCACTTTGTGGGTGTTAAGCTCAGACATTCAAAACCCAAACCATACCAAACTTGGAGGGCATTTAGAAGCCAGTCAAGAGAAACATCTTTGTAATTTTGGTGTCTCTAGGTTCTTGTGGGGGGACAATTTCCTGGGGGAAAAAGCTATTTGTGGTGCGTAGCTTGGACATCTCAAACCAAAATGTTGCCAGACATGCTGTATTTATGGAGGAGTCAGAGGAAATAGCCCTACAAATTTAGTGTCTCTAGATGCTTTTTAAAGTAAAGAGAAATCCACAAATTGATTCATTTGGAAAAAATAATAAATTTGTCAGCCTTGATGAATTAAAATTTGTGATGAATTGCCTTTTTTATTCATGCCCATCTCTAGCTGTGATCATGAATATTGTGCTTTCTGCTGTAATTAAGTTCTGCTGTCAGTTTTTAAGTTGCCAACATGATGCACACTTAAGAGTCCCAATGAGGAAAATGCATAGTATCGCTATTAGTATGATATTTGTTTTCTGCCTCAGTGTTGTTTTTAATCTACAACACTGGGTTTTCTTCTTATGCTGGATGCTGGTATGGTCTCTGCTATGATGTGGTGAATGCAGATTGATTAAAAGTTTCCAGTCTTCACTTTCTAAATACATATAATGTCTACTTGCTAAATTAATTTTCATAACTTCCAGCTAAGATTTATTTGTGAGTCCAATTTGTGTCTTGAAATTTGCAAGTGCATCTGTCTTTGCCCCTATAACTCCTAACATTTTATTTATCAAGTTGATGGCACATGTAATGTCAAAAGCTTCAGTTTGAAAAGCTCATGAGTCAAGGGAAGCTGAATTCAATTTTTATAGACTTTGTAGATATTCCTTCATCCTAAAGCTACACAAAACTCAAATATATTATACCACAGCAAAGTTACATTAATAAGCTATATAACAAGGCTGACTGCCAATTTTCTCTCTGTTGGAGTTATTGCAAGCTCACATGCTGCCTTTAGTAGGTTTTACTGCGAGGTACCTTTCTCGGCTAGGGTGACTGTCAAAGCAAATACACCCATGGAAACCTGACTTCCCAGGGGAAATTTAGCAGCTGATTAGTTCAAATATTTCTGCTGTGTAGTTGCATCCTAAGATGCCTGCTGATTGGGTCTAAATACAATTGCTTGCCCAAACAACAGCTGACTCTTTATTTTCTATTTTTACTATTTTTTATTTAAGAGTATTTTTACCCTGCCTTTCTTCTTGGAAAAGGACCCAAGGCGGCCTATAGTAATGAGGAACAATATACAATCCAGTACAATTAAGACATATTCAAGTATTGAGAACAGGGAATTGAGAGCCATCTTACAGCATTAAAAGACAACATTACATTAAAGCTGCAACAGAACATGAACAGTTAAAGAAAGAGTAAAAATTCCATGCAAAATTTATGAGTGATGGAAACTAACATTGAAAACATAATGTCAATGCAATCACACAAGGTTATAAGTGGTTATACACATAAAGTCTATGTGATCATGTATGGTAGATTCATATAAAAGACAGCTTGGATGCCCAGGTCATGGCTGTGGCCAGGAGCGCATTTGTACAATTATGGCTAATATGCAAGTTATGCCTGTTTCTTGAGAAACCAGGTCTGGCCATGGAGACTCATGCCCCAGTGACGTCCTGGCTAGACTACTGTAATGCACTCTATGTGAGATTTCCAATGAAAAGTCTCAGGAAACTTCAGTGGGTCCACATGCAACAGCCAGATTGCTGATTGTGGCAGGGTACAGAGATCACATTACACCCCTATTAAAGCAGTTGCACTGGCTGCCAATCAGCTCTCAGGCACAATTCAAAGTGCAGACCTTAACCAACAAAGCACTGTACAACCAAATGCTGAATGGAAAACAAATCCCCTTGATTCAATGGGTTGACTGGCTGGGACTGGAAATTAGATATGGTCCCTAGAAAATCATAACAAACCTGTTTATTCCTCAGTAAATCTACTGAAACACATTAACTTACCCATATGTCCTTGTATGAAACTGATTTACCACCACCTTCACTTGTGTGTTTTATGGGGACAAGTGAGGGAACCTTCTCTGTTGCTTCTCTCTGACTTTGGATCTCACTTCCACAGGAGACCAAGCTGCTGTACCTCATTTTCTCTTGTTGTGTTGTTTTATTTTATTTTAATGCCAATAAAGGTTGATTTGATTTGATTTGATTTGAATGAATAGACAGATGCAACAAAGTAAACAAGAAACAAAAGGAAACAAAAGTATTTATAGTATTATTTTTAAAGAAATAGCATATTTTTCAAACTCTGGACAAAACAATCACAAAGGAAAAAAAAAAACTAAAATCCTTTAGCTCTGTCCTGGTTTTAAAGGAGTTTTTAGAGTTGGACATGAAATGGAAATATAGTGTTTCATTTCATTTTGTTTCCTTAGGAGTTTCATTTCATTTCATTACTAACAATTTTTAAAGTAGTTTCATAATAAAACAAAATGAAACGAAACACTATGCTCCCCTTGTCCACCGAGGCACCAAAATGGCAGGGGAGCTTCCTTGAACTCTTCCCTGTAAGCCCCTAAATTTTGGAGAGGTTTTGGGGTTTAGGGGGGTGAGTTACTAAACTCCAAAGGAGGTCCCCCTAGGGAAAAATCATTTCTAGCTGAGTCAGAAGAATTATTTTTTCCTAGGGGACTCCCTTTGGAGTTTAATAAATCAGACTCTTGAATCCCAAACCTCCCCAAATTTCAAGGACTTACAGGGAAGAGCTTGAGGAAACTCCCCTGCCATTTTGGTTTCACTAGGATGAATTATTTCATTTCTAGACGGAAAAAATGGCATTTCATTTCATTTCATGACAAAATGTGTCCTACCATTTCATTACATAATGAAATAATTTGTTACGTAACAAAACGACAAAATAGCGTTTCATTTTTCACTTTGTGCCCATCTCTAGGAGTTTCTCTTATGGGTTACCTAACTTTGATTTTGTTTATTTACTTAATTCATTTATTGTTTCAATAAAAAACAGAACAAAAGCTGTTCATGTTGGTTAACAACCATCATTAAACAATATAAAATTAGATTTAAGTATAATACTCAAAACAGTTTCCAAGTGTAAATTGAAAAGATACTTCTTTATGCCATATCCAAAAGAAGCGAAAGAGGCAATTTACTGTAACTCCAAGGGAATGATTTGAGACTAAAAGAATAGACACTTTCCTCCTAGGACTGTAAAGCAAGTCTTCACAGATAGTAGTATCTCTCAACTTGTTGTTAATCAGACAGTTCATAATGAGATCGCATTGCTAAGCTGCAATCTGTTTATGGCCTTGAAGCTGAAAAACACCCCCTTGAATTAAGTCTGGAAAGCAGTTTACAAACAGTGCAGGTCTTTCAGGCTCAAGTAGAGATGGGTTTGTCCCAATTTGTTTCATCTTGTCGTTTGTCGTTACCGCGCCGTGATTTCGCGCGATTTGACGTCCCAGCGAGTGGCGTCCTGCCGGCGCTAGGTGTTTTTGTGCCCTAGGCGGCAAGCGGGGTGGCGGGGGGCATGGGCGGGCGGTGGCAGCGGGGGAGGGGCGGGTGCACGGGTGCATGGGCGGCGGGTGCGGGTCCCGCAATGACCCAGAGCAGGCGGAAAACACTTTAAACTGACTTGCTGCACAAGACTGCATCGAATAAAGCAATTGCAATTTTTGCAAACAAAGTGGGCAGTGCACCCACAGCAGAGCTGCAGGCAGGGTATGAAAGGACCTTGGCTTGCCACCAAGCAAATGAAAATTTTAAAATAAATCCACACCTCCCCTCCCACTCAAACCTCCCCCCCTTTGAAGCACTATCAGAAAAGAAATCCTAACAAACTGCAGGAGAAAAGAATAAACTGCGTTGCTATTCCCCACAGCAGACAGAGAATGAAATGAATTATTATTATTTCCTAAAAATTCAATTGAATCAATTCCCTCCCTGCCTGCCTAACTGAAATCTAAAGGCTCCGTGAAATCGAAACTAGTCTAGCACAGCAGCCAGCTACACACAGCCCTCTCCTACCCACATCCAAGCCCGGACTGCGACTCTTCTGGGAGTGTCTCGGCTTTTTATGCCCTCTTGCACATCCAGAAGTGTCAGTCAAAACCTGGCCATGCGATTGGTAGAATGGGTCCAAAAATTTGCATGGTCCCATCCCATGGCCAGCCCATCATTGCACAGGTGTAAAAAAATAAAAATAAAATAAAATAAAATAAAATCAGTGCAAACTTTTACTGCTATAAAAAACCCACTGCTGCTACTGTAAAAATTCAAGCATTTAAAATAGCTAATTTTCGCATGTTTCTGTGGTGCTTTGGGGGTTTTTTGGAACACGATTTCAAAAAAAAAATATTGCGGACGCCATTTTGGATCCCCCCGCACCGCATGGCAAATGGAGACGCCGAGGATGCCCCCTCCCAGCCTGGTACCAGCAGCCCAGGACAGGAGGGGGGCGAAGGCTGGGGACCCCCCCCCCCAGAAACCACCCCTCTGGTAGGTGCCCTCAGGCAGGCATATTTTCGCCTGCTTTTTTGGCCGGGAATCAGGGTGTTTTTTTATTTTTAAAACTTTTTTTCTGTGCCGCTTGGCATCGCGCGATCGCCGCGCGATGCCAGGAACGACAACGACATATCAGACCCAATTTTTCTTTTTTCGGTTCGAGTTCGAGTTCTGACAGCTTAATTGTCGTTACCGTTTCCGCTACGTAACGGAAACGATATCCGAAAACGGAAACGACAATTTCGCCAAGTCGTGCCCATGTCTACTAACCACTCACCCAGCTCAGCCTTATATATAAAGCAGAGCTGGGTGAGTGGCTTTGTATATTTCTAATATACAAAGAGATATGTGATCAAAACCTAGGAAAATGGCTGCTGAGGGATAAGAATTGGAAAATTGTTTAAAAAGAAGGTTTAATGGATAGATGAGATATTTCAGTCCTAACAATAGAGATTATACTTTCTTTTAAAATAAGTATTCTTCCACTCCTGAAGAATCAGCCTTCTCTACCCTGTATTTTTGTCTAATTGGGCTATCAGCGAAGAGGGCAAGGAGAGAAGCCTGAGCCACAGCCAGGAGTGGAAAAACAGTTGAGGAGCTGTCCGAAGCTAGCAAACAGGGCCAGGTGAGTGGCTGTTTGAGCAGAGGAGGCAGAAGAGAAGAGCACCAACGCCTTTGCTGCTGCCTTTAGAATTTAAGATGAATTGGTCTGTGCCCATTTCTATTCTCAATAAACATGATCTTGATAGTGTGTGTTAGTTAGCAGACAAGTTGGCAAATTTTGGATTATTTATTTATTTATTTATATAGCTTGTATGCCACCCACTACCCAAAGGTCTCTGGGCGGCTCATAATCACAGTAAACAATTCAGATAATTAAAACATCAAAGTGCAATACAATTAAAACAATAAAACATTTAAACACAATAAATACAATATATTAAAATACAACACTAAAATCGCCATCAGGACCCACAATAATCAGTTAAAAGACTTCTGGAAAAGAAATGTTTTTAACCTGGTGCCAGAATGTCATCAATGTTGGCGCCAGGTAGATCTCGCTTGGGAGGTCATTCCACAATCTGGGGGCAGTTGCCGAAAAGGCCCTGTTCCTACAAGCCATCCCTTCCACCTCCTTGAGGGATGGCTCTTTCAGGAGGGCCCTCTGGCTAGATCTTAATTGCCGGGTAGGTTCATATGGAAGGCGACGGTCCTTCAGGTTTCTAGGTCCTATGTGGAGTTTCTGATGCCTTTCTAGGGCAGCCCTAAATCAAACACATTACAACAGTCATGGTTGGGTGTGATTTTAGATCCAGCGCTGACTCGGGAAAAGCAGGTCTCCAATGAGACACATGATACATTTTTCCAACTGTGGCTTTTTGCTCAGCGGTACCTCTATCTGGACATTAGGTCCCTAACAACATTGGTGCATGCATTATTAGTCTCAAAGATTGCCTGGTGTAATGCACTCCACATGGAGTTTCCCTCAAGGCTGATACAGAGGTTTAAAAGGTCCAAAATGCAGCAGCCAGATTGATTTCTGGGGTGAAGAAACACAAACATATGTCCCCATTATTGGCTAGCTTGCATTGGTTGCCTCTTCTGTGCCAAATTAAGGTTTTGGATCCAATATCTAAAGTCTTGAATGCTTTGGGACTCGTTACCGATCGGGTAACAGTTCAACTGCCCATCGGACAAGGTCCTCAGATATCTTGCACCTAGGAATATTAACATCTTGAGAGGCCTGGAGAACAACAACCAGAAGCTGGGATTTCTCTGCTGTGGCACCTTTCATGTGGAATATGCTGCCCCAAGAATTACTCTTGACTGCCTCCCTCCATGCCTTTTGAAAACAACTAACAACAGAGCTTTTCAAGAAACATTTTGGGAAGGTTTTCCTGAATTGATTGAATTGTTTGCCACCTATATCTTTTTTGTTGTTTCTTTCCAATCTTTATATTTTAGGATGTGCTTTCACAATTTTTCTGATTTTGCTTTACTTTCTGTATACCAACCAGAGTAGCAATTTTCTAGATGGATGTTATAAACATTGATTGAATGAACGAACACATGCCAGTGAAATAAAGGTCATAGCTGATGAAGTTGATGGAGATGTGCCACCTAGGAATTACCAGTAAGCAGCATTTCATTATGAAGGAATATCTGAACTTAATTGATCTTTAGTTCCAGAACCCAAAACATGTATCATTTTCAGCAAATGGATATTCTCCCATTACTTCCATAGATGCCATCAAATGTCAGAGTCATGTGATGCTGAGTTGTTTCAAAATGTTGGATGTGGAATATACATACTGTATTATTCAGTATACTTGATCTGGTTGCTTTTAACATCGGGTTATAGAGGACTGAAGACCTGTGCTAAAAATTAATAGTCTTTTAAAAGTCAATATAGTTTTATAGGCCAATTAAAACAACATAGCCTGATCTTATTTGCATATGGCAATGCACAAGATTTAACAGATCCCTGTTTTCAGAAGTCTCTCAGAAACAAAAGAGCTGTGAATGACTTTTTATACTTCCTTTCAGGGCTTCTTTTCTGCATTATGTAGGCCACCTGAGATCCATCATTCAAGTAACTTTTTATACATAGAACTGGAAAGCTGAGCAAATTTATGTAAGGTCCCAGGATGACAAACATTTATTTCAGTTTGGAGTAGAGATGGGCACGACTTAGCGGTATTCCCGTTTCCGTTTCCGTTACTCGGTTCCGTTACTCTACGGAAACGGTAACGGGAATTACTCCCCCAGACTTCGAGCTCGAACCGACAAATGAACAATTTTGGTCTGATTTGTCGTGCTCGTTACTTGCATCGCGAGATCGCGCGATGCCACACGCGGCACAGAAAAAAAGTTTTTAAAAGTTAAAAAAACCCGGTTCCCGGCCGAAAAGCAGGCGGGAAAATGCCTGCCGTGCCTCAGGGCACCTACCAGAGGGGTTGTTTCTGGAGGTCCCTGGCCTCCCCCCTCATCCCCCGTCCTCGGCTGCTCTGGTGGGACTCGCCGCAGGCTCGCAGCCAGCAAAAAGCCCAGTCTCGCCGGCCGCCGCAATTAAAGCGCAAGCAAGCGGCACGGACGGCACAGGAAAAAACTTTTAAACTCTCCCCCCACCCATTCCCGGGCCAAAAAAGCAGGAGGAAAAATGCCTGCTTCACTAAGGGCGCAGGGCACCTACCGGAGGGGTGGTTTCTGGAGGGGGGGTCCTGCCTCCCCCCCGTCCTGGGCAGCCGGACTCGCGAGTCGCCATCGCCATGCCATGCGGTGCGGGGGATCCAAAATGGGGCGGCGAACGCAATATTGTTTTTGAAATCGTGGTCCAAAAACACACAAGCACAACAGAAACACGCGAAAATTTATAAACTGCCAGATTTTTCACAGTAGCAGTGGGTTTTTTCTTGCAACAAAATGTCTCTCCTCTCCTCCTCTGTCCTCCATTGAATTTATTTTATTTTATTTTATTTACACCTGCGCAGTGCGCAATGATGGGCTGGCCAAGTGGCCAGCCATGTGGGAGTGGACAACCATGCAAATTTCTGGAGCCATCCCACCAGTCGCAAGGCCACTTGGCCATGGAGACTTCTGGGATGTGCCAAAAAGCCCCCTAAAACCTGCCCTAGCCCTAACCCTAACCCTTGACTCCGTACCCATACGTCACAGACTGTCTTCTTAGTGGGTCAGAGAGGCACCCAAAGGTGCAACCCACTAGCCCACCGTAACCTTACCCGTCACTAGCCTAACCCTAGCTCTTGCACTAAGCCACCTTAAAGCCAGATCTACTTGCTTGCATTGCACTACACGCAGCAAGTACAATTCCCTTCTGTGTGAGACATGGTGGTGCCAGAGCCTTGTGAAGGGCGGGTATGACCCTATCACTCTCACACTGGTCTCACTGTCTGCACATTATGTTATGCAATATCCATATGGCTATTGCATAGCATTTTGCAGCAGCAGCAGGTGAGGAAGGGAGACCCCCATGTAGAGGGGTGTCTCTTGGAGCCTGCTTCCCCTTCCTAGTTGCAGGAGGCACCCACGGGTGCCTCCAGGAGCCCACTTTCCCTTTATAGCGGGCCAGAGGAGGCACCCACCCCACAGAGGTGCCTCCAGGAGCCCGCTACCCCCCCCAAAAAAAACCAGTACTAACGACAACGAAAAAACAAAAAAACGAACCGACTAATTTTTGCAAATTTTCACGAAAACCGGAAACGACCCGAAATGGGACTGGCCCGACTAACGACAACTCGAAAATTTTTTTTTTCAAGTCGTGCCCATCTCTAGTTTGGAGTACTCCAACTCCAGTGGCATGTCAGCTGTGGAATCCTAACAGCTGTAGTCCAACATCCCAAATGTTTCCACCTCTGGATCTTGCAGAGATCTACTCAGGCCTTGACTTCTGTATGAGGGCATGTTACTTGACCTCTGGATCTCGAGTAACCTGCCATGCTAGTTGATGGAATCTTACTAGTCACCATTGACATGAAAACTAAATATAGTCCATCTGCATCAAGGCAAACCCTGATGTCCATCCTCATATGCTACTTTGGGGTGAAGAGAAGCCCCCCCCCCAGGAGAACAGCAGGGTCTTTTTGAGCCAAATGAGGGTCCTTCTGAATATGGGCATGGCACATCATATAGGAAAGCATCAGGCTCTTGAATTGCAGATCTCTGTTTTTGATGCTTTGGTCCAGTCCGTGCTGGGAGAGCATAAACTAGCAAAATGTCTAGTTAACTCCAAAGGCATATTTACTTGGGCACCCATCAACCTGTGAAGCAATACACAGATCCCTGTGTTCTGCTCACTGCAAGGATGAAATTAGAAGCCTACTTCCACAGCGGCCACCAGACTTCCTTGTTCCATTTGAAAGTTGCCATCGTGAGACAGGGGTATTGTTTTCCAACCTCATTTAAATTTCACCTTGGTGTAAAACAGTAGAATTTTAATGTCCCCAGTGCTTGCTGAATTACAGCAGCACAGAGAATTAGTCCGACCTTCCCAAATATTTTGCATTTTGAAAGTCTCCCCCTGTCTACTAATGGGCCCCCTTTCCCATTTGCAGCATCACTGAGCCTCCAAAGATCAGGCTGGAACAGCTAACCTAGAAATTGCTGCAAAGAATACACCACAAGTTTGGGGGGGGATGTACAAATAGATAAATTTTTTATAGAAGCCACACTCGTGACAAAGACAAGCGCTGGGGGTGGGGGAGGAGAATGGGAAGCGGCAGAGAAAAGATTTCATTTTTACAAAGTCAGTAGAGAGAAAACAGCATTGTCTTCAAATCTTCAGATTATAATCTTATGGTTCTGCTTGGATGGTGTAATACAAAGAAACCACTTCCTTCTGAAGTCTACTTATAAGACAGCACAAAGGACAACAAAACATTTCAAAGCGGTTTAGTTTATTGTTTCTTTAGAAAGAGCACCTTAATAAATTTTTTAAAAAATATTTCTTTTCAGCGTTGAATTCCAGGACTTTTAAAGCTGATTATAATGCCTATATTTTATTCATTCTCTGTTTTGTTAACACATTTCAAGGCTAAAACAACATTTTTAGTCTTTAGGTCTGATTTGGACTTTCCATTGTTTGCATCTTCCCAATAATGACATGTCATATTCGACTAGATAGTCCCAGGATGTACTCCCTGGGAGGCAGCTGTAGTGAAGCTAAGCCTTTTACGCGTGGAAGTTATTTCTGAAAACGGCAGTGACAAAGGTCTCCTGGCAGAAATGCACAGCATGGCAGGAGAAGGCACAGAGGAAATGTGCTCTCACACAATCGCTTGTTTAGAGGTCTTTGAAACACAGCAAGAGCGCTCATTATGGAAAATAAATGATTGCAAATTACATGAGAAAAAAACATGAAACAGGCTGATGTGCTATTATTTACCAAATAATCATTTGCCAAACAACCATGTCCAAGAGTTCAATTTTCCTTTTTTCTAAAATAAATAAATAAAAAGTTGCAAAGAAATACACTACCACAAGCAAACTTAGTTTGACCTGTTTGTAGAAAACATTTTATCACAACCATCTGGTGCCCTAGACTGTCTGACACTAGTAGCAGGAGCCTTTCTAAACCAAAATGTTCTGTCTTCACCACTCTGTTAATGAAATTGACACACATGAGCTAATTATGCATTCAATGTCTTATCACTTTGCTGTTCACCAGGATTAGACTAAGATCTTCTGACATTTAGCCGCTACATTTTTCCACGTTGTCTGAAACTTTCCACTTCTGAACTCTAAATAACAGCTGGTTTGAATCCTGGGGTGGTGCTTCTTGGGAGTATCACCAGCCCAGGGCTTTCCACATCTACTCAACAGTAGTTAAAGGTTAGTGTACTGGGTTTGGTTGCTGGCATAGTGAGGACAGGATTGCAGCTTTAGACCTATCTATTTGAAATGGTTTTTTCTTCTTTCTTTTTCTTTTTAGGAGGGGGAAAAAGACTATTAATTGATGTACGTCTGCATTAATAGTTCTTTTGCAATGTATTTGTTACATGAGAAATAATGAAATATTGTTATCTTATTACTTCATGGTGTGTGTTTCTTTTCTCCATATTTACCCACTGTGTGTCTCATACATCCTCCCATTGGCTGAAATTCAGTAAGAAGTCTCAAATAGGTCAGACCCATTGAAACAGTGGGGATTTGGTAAGTCAGTTTGTCCATACTTTTTCTTATTTCAGTGAACCTAATCCAGGTGTGACTTTCTGCTGGATTTCAGCCAGTGTGTTTCTGTCAATACATCACTTCTTTAAAAAGATACTTTCTTTTGTTAACTTAGTGCTATACAGATTACATGTGTGGTTAGCTGTACAATAGGCCTCTGTTGTTCCATACTTGAATTTGTCAAAACACACACGTGTGATTTTGTACATACAATGGAACACAGTACTTCAATTACAACAGCTTTATGATTCTTAGCACTTTGGGTCCCCCCCCCATCACAACTGTTGCCCATGCTTTGTGTTGCCTTTTTCTAAGATTGAAAAAAATGTGTCATTCTGGGTGACCTGTTCTGGTTATGGCAATCACCCATCTGTACACTATGATTATTTCTTTGTCAATCATAGTTTTGTCGCTGGTTTTAAGTCTTGGCTCACATGTTATCCTCTGACAAAATAACTAAATTAATCTGTCAAGCAATTCAGGCTGTTTGGATGGTGCCCAAAGAAACAGATCTGATAAAATAAGTGACGCTTCCAAAGGAGCTGTGAATGCACAAACTACTAATCATCATCTTTGAGCTCTCTTAAGTGTTGTGGCAGGGAAAAGTCTTTCTACATTGTGATGATATCCTTTCCCCTTTTGTCTGTCACCAGTGAATCTAGTGCTAATGCAGGTTTTTGTTAAAGAAATGTACTATTCAGAATGCATAGACCTTGAATAGAAATGAATACAAATAAGAGCTAAATAAATAAAGCATAGAACAAGGCACATACTACCCATTAGAGATGGGCACTACTAAAAAAAATGGTGTTTCGTTTGTCGTTTGGTCATTTAGGGGTTCGTTTTGGTTCATTTTCGTTTTCGTGACTTTTTTTGAAAAAAATTCGTTTTCGTTTTGTTAGGTAACGAAATGAAAAAACAAAAACAAAAACAAAAAAATTGCTGTTTTGTTAGCATTCTTTTTAGTTCAATGCATCTGCTGTAACAAAAACGAAAAACACGGCAAATTTGGTCATTTCGTTTTCGTTTTCATTTTGTTTTTTAAAAAAATTTCATTTCATTTTCATTGCGTAACGAAACGAAAAAATGAAAACGAAAATGAAAAATCGCTCGTTTCGTGCCCATCTCTACTACCCATGATTAGAGTTTTCCCAATGTATTGTAAACATGTAGATTACCTTATACAACGGTCAGTAAGCAAATACTTGTGGTTCCTACTTATCTCTTAAAATGAGTTCCAACACAGAAAGCCATTCTTCATCTCCCATCACAAATCATTTTTCTAACATTTTTGATACCATGTTATCTTCTCCATTTCTTGATTCCTAGAAGAGTGTTTCGCTTGTTGCATAAGTGGATGTTTCCAATCCATTTCTCCTCTGCCATGGCCTCCTGTTGCTCTCAGAATTTATTCTGCACACCCTTAAGCCCTCTAGAGCAGTTGGAAGACATGGGAGCTACAGGAAGTGAGAATCCATTTCACTAATGCATGCTGTTCAACCTGCCAACAGACAGAATTCGATCTCATTCTTTCAGACAAAACTGTAGAGCACAAAAAAGATTTGACTCAAACAATGTTCAATCAGATTGAAAACCTGTCACTCATTGCAGTGTGAAATATCATTCAAGCTCAGCTTTCCAAAACCATATCAAACATTTCCCTTGGACTTATCTTATAGAGGAGAAAAGCCATAATATTGTTTCTATGCATGGATATGGAAGGAGACCACTGGATTCCAACCTTGACCACCAAACCTTTACTGGGCTATTCAGATCAAAGCTCTCTTATCTAGAGCCAAGAAATATTTCTTTTTGGGTGACAGATTCCAGAATGCCAGTACCAGTAACTCAAAAATGAACATTCACACCTCTAGCATTTTACTTTCCCAGTGCCTACTTCTACCCAAATCTGCTACGCAACAGAGGACAATGCCCTGATTTGGGCTGTGGGTATTACACACACACACACACACACACACACACACACCAGTGCTACTATAATAATGTATGAAAAAGCATGTGTTCTGACATTTCCTCTTTATTCTTTTCCTCTTTAATGTAGCTTTGTCAGTATGGTTGAACAGAGCGGCTAGTGCACACTGTCCCCCTCTTTCTTTCACTTGGGAGCAGGTAATCTCAAAGATCAAGACTCCTGCTGGCATGTAAGCTCTCCAAATAGGCAAGAGTCAGGTTCTGAAGACCGTTGTCTTTTATAGATGCTACATGGGAACAGGGATGTCTCTTTTTCATATTTTCCTACTCGTGCAGAAAAACCCAATAAGGGTGGAGACATTCTCATTACTTTTAAGGGACATCAAATGGCCTTTTCAACAATATTTTTTTAAGTTTTCTGTATTCTTAGTTCTATATTATTTTTGCATTAAGTTGGAAAGGGAAGTTTCATTGTTTGTCAGCACCTTCAAGGACCATTTCCAGACTGATTGTGTACACTTTGGCTCTGGGGGTTAAGGTGGGACAGGGAAGGGGAATGCACCTCAGAAGAAAAAATATTTGATCACCTCAGTAAGTTACCAAGTATACCAATAGAAAGATGCAGTGTTTTAACTTGACCATTAGTGTACAATATAACACAAAAGTTCGTAATAGGGAATAGACATCATACCACTCTAACAAAGATTTTAAAAGTTGGCATTCTAAGATGAGGAGCTGCAAGGTTTGGGACCAATGAGTTATTTTTAAATTAAAACTGTTTCTGAATCTGCCAAAATAGATTTATGTTGTACTTCAAATAATCCCAGTATTGTTGCATGGGCACAAAGCCTATGGTGGTTGTAGATGTAGCAATTAGAGAATACTTATTCCTGATTTATGTCAAAGGAAAACAGTGGATTCAGAAAATGGTAAGGACTGGCTACCTTGCTAATTCAATCATTCATAAAACCTCTGGTTTATGAATGTGGGATGTTATGCTTTTGTATCTGCAAATCATAAAAACAGGAAATGGCTCAATATTGCTGCACAATATCATGCCTGACTTGCCAGTTGGGAAAGAGGCAGAGAACAGAAATCCACTACAGATCCATGTGCTGTAAGGCCCCAAATTTCTGTAGTAGTTTGTAGCACAGATGGACCCTATGACTTTTAAGTATTTGGGTGATGATCCTACGTAAAAAACCATGTGTATTAATGAGGATCTGTATTTGGATCCATGTTTTGTGGCACTACAAAGTCATGCATTTGGGAAACCATGATTTTGTTTTCCATTTAAAGCTTAGTCTGTGGGTTGGTCTGATATTTGTATACAGAGGATAACATCTAAAATGATATGAATCTATCCATTAATGAGTAAACAGGGTAAATATATTCATGAGTGAACTGGTCAGGAGGTACACTGAGATCATTAACAGCCACAAAGGAAATACACAATGATGTCTCATCTTAAGGTAGGGTGTTGTTGTGGTCAAAGCAGGGGCCAGATCCTGCAATGGCTGTGTTTGCACAAAGCTCCAGAAATAGTGGTGCCTTATAGTGCAGGGAGCAGAGAGGTGATTGGCCAGTGAGATCTCACATTGCTAGGTTCCTACCTGGCAAATCTGAGGGAGTGGTGGTTCCAACCTGGCCTGTCAGTGGCACATTTTATAGGAAATGTTGTCAAAGGCCCCAGTGGTACTTCACTGACACTTTCACTCTCACCCTCCCTTTAGAATTGTTTATGTTCTACTTAGTTTTTGTTAAGAGTATGCATATCAATAGTCTCAGAATGAGGTATGTTAGTCACCCTGATCTGACTTACTATTGGCCTGTCTACACTAAGATTATTTTATGCCCCTTCTTTCTGAAAGGTCTGTCAGTTAAACAGACAAGAAATGACAGTTTTTAATCTCTCCTCCTGGCTGTTGAAATTGACAGTCTTACCTTCATGCATACCATCTAGCTTTAGGGGATGGTTTAACAAGTATAGGGACATTCTTCAATACAGTCTGTTTAATGTGGAATATTTGTTTTCAGTTTAATAAACCTTTTTTTTTTACTTTAATGTGACTCATTATTTGCTCTGTGGGGTGTTATTGGACCAAGCAATAGTAAGACATCAAACATGGTAGCAAAGGGTGGTTCTTTGCTCATGATGATTACTTCTTACACCGCTGAGCAGACATAGTCACTGGTATTAAGTGCCAAGCAGTTGAACTAAAGTACTGCTTCTTGGAATTTAATCCCTATCAAAAGATGTTTACAGAGTCCATGGAAAATAAATCTTCAGGGTATCCACAGTTACGTAAAATACTCAGTACAGGAAAGCGGGCGAATGGGCGTCAGCCAGTATAGAAGAGATAGTAACCCAAATAGATTTACTCTCCAGCAGCAAGCACTCTCTCACACACACATGGTTGCTATGCACAGCTTAATAAGAACAAAACAAGCTTGTATAGGAAAATATAACAAAGCTTTACTATAAAGTATGGACAAGACAAAACAGCAATAAAGAGTCTATACAGTGCAAAAATACTTAGCTTGTTCAGAGAAAAAAGGCAGCAACATCATTTCTGTCAGGAAAGGCAGATGGCTGGCTAGCAAGGCATGGCTAGCCCAGGCATGGCTCAGGAAGAGCTGACTAGGCTAAGGTAGAACTTTCCCTTATACTAACAGAAGAGGAGGGACAGGTGTAGGTGATGACAGGATAGCCTAAAGACAAACTTCTAGAAGAAGCAGGCTATTAAAGGAAAAGAGGTTTCTTCATGCACGGCTGCATTGCCATTGAGTTAGAGATTGAAAAACCCAAACACTGCTGAGGTAAAAAGAAAGAAGTTAAGGTTTATCTTGATCAGTTTTAAATTGATGGGAATGTTTCCAGATGTGAAATGTGTGTGAAGGAAAAGGCAACCAGGCCATCTTTTCCCAAGAAAAGTGAAACAAGAAGCACAAAGCCACTACAGCTAATTCACACGGATTTATGTGGACGCCTTCCATCCTCAGCAGGAGGACGCAAGTACATTATTACATTTATTGATGTTTTTTTGAGGTACTGTGTAATTAATATAATTAAATAAAAATCTGAAATCTTCAACGCAATGAAGGCATATGTAGAAGTGGTAAAGAACAAATTTAACCGGAAGCCTCAGGTTATGAGCTCAGACAATGTGGGATAATACTGTATATCTCACAGCAAATGCAAAATTAATTCAAAGAACAAGGAATTCAGCATCAGTTTTCAGTGCCGTATACGATGGAGCAGAACGGCACCACAGAAAGAAAGAACAGATCACTTATGGAAATGGTTAGGTGTACTCTCGTTGAAGCAAAACTGCCTAACAAATATTTGGGCAAATCCGACATGAGACAACAGCCAAGGGAATGCTTACCAAATAAAAATCACTATACCAAAGTGATCAAGGACAAAGTATTGCTAACTTATTAAAGAATGTTACATAATCAAAATGGCATGAAAATAAATCAGAAACATTAGATCATTATATTTTGAGAATGCAAGCCATATTTGAAAAATTAGATGGAGCAGGTGAAGCCATAAGTAAAAGGATGAAAGCTATCCTAATTCTTAATTCAATGCCTCCAGAATTTGATTTTTTTTTTCTGGATCATATAAAAGGCATGAAGAAGGATTGGATAGTTTGATTCCCTGCATACAAGAAGACTATATTAGACAACAGAGCTCGTCATCAAACTGGTTCAATAAAACAGTTGTTTTTCCATTGTCCAGAGTGGCTTTTATGTCACATGGTGTGGTATATAAGTCAAATCAAATCAAATCAAATCAAGTCAAATATATAGGTATATAAGTATATAAGTCAAATAAATAAATAAATAAATAAATAAATAAATCACAGTTTCAAACTCCTTTTAACAATTCGGACCCAAATTTGGCACAGAGCAAGAGCAAACTTCCTGGTACATTTGTACTAAATTTGGTGCTGATGTGAGTTTGTATTTCTTAGGGCCTTTTCACACGACCCCTAAGATCCGCTGGTCCCTTAAATTCGGACCAAAGATCTTAGGGGTTCGTTGCCCTTCCTTCCTCCCCACCAGAGAAAGAGGGGGAAAAATGCAGCTCACCTGGAGGAGCCTCCGGAGCTCCATTTCTCTTCCGTTTCTCTTCTGCTTGCTTTTTTTCCTCCCACCTCTTCTCTTAAGGGGGCAGGAGGCAAAAAAACACAAGCAGAAGCCAGGAGAGCCCTGCACTGACCAGATTAAATCTGGACCTGGGGGTTTTCACCCACCTCAAGCAGGTACAAGAAAGTGCAGCTGGGTCGCGCTTAGGTGGGTGGGGTCGCACTTAATTGTCTGCAAAGTCCAGAGCTGGTGGGAAAACACTTGTAAGGTCCGGACCTTGCAGCCATTTCCTGCGGAGCTTAGGGGTCGTGTATAAAGGCCCTTAGTTAGAACTTTTTTTTGCTTGTAGAGTCCTGTTTACTGTTCCTATGCAAAATATATGGTATGACTACCTTTGTATTATAATAACATCCTCCTTCAGTTATCTTTGGGGACTGCACAACAATCTGACTTGTTTCAGCAGCTTTTTAAAGCTGTCAATACAGAAAAGGTCAATTCAAATTTGACACAAGGAGCATGAGTCAAATGGAATAGAAGAGCAGCCTAAATACCAGATTGTTCTGTCATGAGCAGGGACGGAGATGGATGAAAGCTACAGAAAAAGCAAAGCAATGTATTATGCTTTTATACTCTCCCATAGTGTTTAAAGCACTCTCTGGTTGGCTTATATTTTCCTTGTGCAAGGTACATGTTGCCCCACTCCCCAGCAAGCTGTGTGCTCATTTTACAGACCTTGGAAGGATGGAAGGTTGAGTAAACCTTGAGCTGGCTACTTGGTATTGAACGCCAGGTCATGAGCACAGTTTGGACAGCAGTACTACAGCTTAAGCACTGTGGCAGGAGGCTACAGAACACAGAATTTCAAAGATTTTATTTTAAACGCCCCAAATTACTGGCAAATATTGTCAATAGTTTTTATGAAATTCCAAGGAAGTTCTTTTTTTAAATTCCAGTTTTTCCACTGCCTAATATGCAGCAAGTGCTTCCATAAATTTACCAACCTATTCTTAATAAATTAAATTTATGGAGGAGATTTTGGGTCAAATTTTAGGGAAAGGGGTTTAGAGACATCTGGTACCTAATTAAAGCAGGATGGCAAATTAATCAATATTACCTCTTTTCTGTAAAACCCAAATAGGCTATTTAGAAAACCTTTGCAATGAACTATAGGGTAAAGCAGATGGTTTTTTTTCTTACTTATGGATGGGACTGCATAGTTTCCAGGCCTTTAGTGTATGAGATGATATTCTAAAAGGTAAATCCATTTTTTAGTCCATACTAGATTAAGAAAAGTTGAATCAAGGGTAGCTCCAGGTTGGGAGTCAGGACCCTTTTGCCCATGCGCCCGGGTGGCATCACGTGTGGGCAGCCAATGGGCTGTTTGCAGGGGTGTTAGTCTTATAAGGCCTTGCCATGTGGCAAGAGGCCTCTTTCTGGATCCAGCCATCGCAGAGAAGTCGCTTATCGGCTTCTCAGTTGCCGATCAGGTTTTTCTTTTGGCTTCTTTCCTCTGCTTATTATCCCTTGGTTTGTCCTGGGATGGGGAGGTTATTTTGCCTTGCTGAAGGGTGTGCGGTGCAATGCAGGAGCTGCTTTTTTCCCTTTGCCCATATGGGCACCTAGATGGGGCAGGGTTTTTTGTTGTTGTTGTTGATCTCCGGAGATGGGGCCAGACTGGTTTTCTTGCCAGGCAGCTGCTGCTGCTGCCACCTCCACTGTCCCTCTCCTCCTTTCAAGCGCCCATCAACTGGCTGTCAGAATCTGTTTTACAGCTCCAACTAGCAGCTGGCCTTTTGGAGTTCCTAGGATGCTCAGCTGGTTTTGCAGCCAGTCTTCACTAGCTTTAGATTGTCCTACTTGAGTGCAAAATGTATCACTGTAAGGTCTTATTATATGAAACAACATTTTAATGTCATGTAGGATTTGGTTAAAAACTGTAGATAAAGAATTCATTCATTCATTTCAGATATCTAAGCTTCATGATCTCAGACTTATGGTGTAAACAGGCAGATTATTATTATAATAAATGAGTCTGACATTGATTATCTAGTCAGTTAACTTGTACTCATGCAGAATGACCTGCTTCTTCTAAATTTATTTGCAACTTCACCAACCCAAAAGCTGTTTTGGATAGTTTTCCAATCCTTTTGAGAACACATACTGTGCTCTTTACTAGAAGCTGTTCCGATAAGAGGAGTGAATTGATCACTGCCTCAAACAAATGACTAAACAGCTTTGACTAAATAGAGTTTTAGCCTCAGCTATACAGATCCTTTGGCATCACTGCAACTTCTGTTAATGTTGTGTAAGCAGGCCTATTAATTTCCATGGGCCTGGAGTTGGGACTAAAATTGGATTTACCTATTTACAGGGCCATTTGGTTTTCCCATTATTAATGTACATAATCTCAACTTGAAAACTGCCCAGCAACATGGTATCATAGTGGAACACACTTTCACCTCTGCACTAAAAGCACAGGGCTCATGCCATTTAATGTATATTTTACTAGACATGGGCACAACTCGGTGAAATTGTCGTTTCCATTTTCGGATATTGTTTCCGTTACGTAACGGAAACGGTAACGATAATTAAGCCATCAGAACTCGAACTTGAACTGAAAAAAGAAAAATTTTGGTCGGGTTTTTCGTTTCCGTTTGTGGCATCGCGGCGATCGCGCAATGCGAAGCACAGAAAAAGTTTTTAAAAGTTTTTTTAAAAAAAAACACCGACTCCCAGGCGAAAATATGCCTGCCTGAGGCTTTGCCACCTACCAGAGGGGTGGTTTCTGGAGGGTCCCCGGCCTTTCCCCCCTTCTTCTCCTGTAATGGGTGCCAGGACCCTGCCTGTAATGGAACCCGAATGTGAAGGGTTAAATGCTGGAGAGCAGCAGGAGGAGCCTTGTAGTTCAACTCAGCAGGCAACTGAGTCTGAGGACGCAGCTGAGGGCACATCTCCTCCTCCTATAAGGGCTAGGAGCAGGATCCTGCAAAGGAGAACTAACAGGAGAGCTAGGGAAAGGATCTTTAATTATAGGCGTAGAATTAGATCTGAAAGCCCTGAGGTCTAGCAGGAGCCTTGCCAGAGATATGGGTGTGCTCCCTGTTTTAGGATAAAGCTAGCAAGTTTACCCTGAACCCTCTGTGGGAGCAACAAGTCACCTTGCCACCAGGTTCCTGTGTGTTATCCTGACTTTGTTTCCTGATCTTGGACCAGCTTTCTGACTTACGGCGTTCTCTGTTTCCTGACCTTGGACCGGCTTCCTGACTATGACGTTTCTCTGTTTCCCTTGAACTTGGCATTTGGCTCTGTAAGTTATTCTGGATTGACTCGGACTGTACTTTGTACTTTATCGGGATTACAACTAAAATTCCTGGCAAAGAACTGAACTTGTCTTGCTGTGTGTTCTGTGTGAGGGGCTTGATACTGGGCTGCTTGCACCAGGCTGGGGGAGGGTCATCCTCATCGGCTGTCTCTCGCTGCATGCCATGTGGTGGGAGGGGGATCCAAAATGGTGATCACAATTTTTCTTTTGAAATCATGGTCAAAAAACACACCAAATCACCACAGAAACATGTGAAATTTATTTATTTTAAATGCCTGAATTTTTATAGTAGCAGCAGTGGGTTTTTAATAGCAATAAAATGTTGTATTGATTTTATTTTATTTTATTTTATTTTTTATTTTTTTAGACCTACCTATTTGGGCTGGGCATAGGATGGGACCGTGCAATTTTTTGAACCATTCCACCAATGGCATCACCAGGTTTTTGACTGATACTTCTGGATGTCTCGGAGAGCATAAAAAGCTGAGGCACCTTCCAGAAAACGCAGTCTGTATGGATGTGGTTGAGGGAGGAGGGCTGGCTGCTGGTGCTGGTGTGATCCAATCGAGATTGAGGACGGAGGCTGGAGGCTTTAGGATTTAAGTTAGGCAGGCAGGGAGGGAATTGAATTTAGAAAATAATTTCTTTGATTCCCTGCAGCTTTGTCTGCTGAAGGGAATAGCAGTTTATTCCTTATTTCTTCTCTGGCACTTTGTGAGGATTTTTTTCTGATATTGGATAAAGGGGGAGGTTTGACTGGGAGTGGGAGGTGTGGATTTATTTTAAAAATATATTATATACTACCATTTATTTTGTATTTTCCCAACTTCAATTTGCTTGCACACACACACATTTGGGGTGCAAGCCAAGAACAGAACCTCTATCCTAAGTGATATCCTAACTGCCCACTCGCCCGTCTGCCTGCGCTGCCACCCGCCTGTGGCCCGTGCCGCCGCCCGCCCACTTGCCCGCCCGCGGCCGCCACCCACCCATGGCCCCCTGCCACCGCCGCCCACCCGCACCTCCCCACCACCACCCGCCCCCCGCCCCCCGCCACCTAGGGTGCAAAAACTCCTAGCACCAGCCCTGATTGCAGGACGCCCCTATGCTCTGGGAAGTCAAATCGCGCTAAATCACACTGGAAACGACAAACGAAAAACGGAAATGACAAATTTTTGAAAAATTTCATAACAAACGGAAACGACCCGAAACGGACCCATTCCGACAAACGAAAACTGAAAACCTCATTTTTTCTGGTCGCGCCCATGTCTATATTGTACTAATTTATTTTGAGCTCATTCTCTCATTTGCTGAAGCAAAATAAGGGAAGCAAATCTACAGTGAACTCAGAGCCTTTCCACTGTGATAGAAATGGTTTGTTTTCCCCTGCTATAATGTCTGGCAGGCCCTGACAACCCTTAAAAAGTTCACAGACAAACAAGAGAGTCTCTAAACAGTGAGATTACACGCTTCTTCAATATGGGTAATTTTGCTAATTCAATAAGTGTAATTGGCTTTTCCAGATCAATGCTTTCCCCCCTATGAATTGTAAACATCTCAATGTAGGCAAGGTGCTGAAGTAAAGGTATAGAATGCCAGTATGTTTGATGAAGCTAAATATGTTGCAAATATATTAAAAGCAAAGCTCTATAACAGAGTTACATCTCCACTTCCCCCTGCTCAATTTTCCATTCCATTCCTAGGCCACCAAGGCAGAATTATTTGGGGGAAATGTGCTAACAGGCCTGAGGTTTCTTTTTAAAAATGGTAAAAAAAATACAATACAAAACATAGAACATTTATACAAAGGGGGGGAGATAATTAAAATACTACAAAACAAGAGAGGCCCCATGCAACCTACCTCTCACTTGGAACTTAGCACAGGCTTACAAATCTTAAGATACTGGTGATCCCATTTCTCTCCAAAAATGCATTGAGTCATCTCCTGGTGTGTACCTGTTAACTTCTTAAAATACATATGCCAACAGTTTATTAGACTTTTTCAATCCCTTCCTAATTTTAATTTCAGAAGTCAATTTATCATTCATAACCATATTCTATGTCCCTATACCATTCCCCAATGTCATTTTCTCTTCCCGTTTGTCTGCTTCTACTTTCAGAAGCAGTCACTTTCAGAAAGGCATTCTTTGAAACAGTGGTGCACTGCATTAGCTTAGATTCATTGTCTGGAATGCCATCCCCGATCCTGTCCATGAAATATTTCAAGCTTATGTTTTGATTCTTTTTGTTTTTGTTTTGTTGTGTTCAATTCAGTGCAAATTAAAACAAAGCTAGCTTGTAACTAATACGTTGTTTTATGTAGACTTGTTGACAACAAATTCCAGAAAGCATGTGTGTTTGATATGTTAATTAGTTTGTTCATGGAAGATTTCTGTATAAAAGTTATTTGCTTAATGACAGAGAATATTTAAGCAAGCTACTGTGTTATGCAAAACATCTACTAAGGAAAGCATTTACTGAGGCATGAAAATAGAAGCTACCAGAGTGTATTCAGGGTGTTTTGTTTTTCGCTAATTGCTAGCCACAGAGTGTCTTCTCTCTAAGCTAATACACCACTGTTTTGATGAGTCTTTTTCTGAAAGTTAAAAATGCCAGAATTCATCTGTGGAAGCTGACTGCACCAGTGATTAATAACAGGATTCTATATGACCTTGGTATTTTTGTCCATTCTACACAGAAAAATGGAAGGATGTTTCCAAAGAGAACATAGACCACATAGCTTGGTTGTTGTTGTTGTTGTTGTTGTTGTTGTTGTTGTTGTTGTTGTTGTTGTTCAGTCATTCAGTCGTGTCCGACTCTTCGTGACCCCATGGACCAGAGCTCGCCAGGCCTTCCTATCTTCCACTGCCTCCTGGAGTTTTGTCAAATCCATATTGGTTGCTTCGATGACACCGTCCAACCATCTCATTCTCTGCCGTCCTCTTTTCCTTTTGCCTTCAATCTTTCCACACATCAGGGACTTTTCCAAGGAGTCCTCTCTCCTCATGAGGTGGCCAAAGTACTGGAGCCTCAGCTTCAAAATCTTTCCTTTCAGTGATCATTCGGGGTTGATTTCTTTCTGCATAGATAGGTTTGATCTCTTTGAATTCCAGGGGACTCTCAAGACTCTCCTCCAGCACCACAGCTCAAAAGCATCAATTCTGCGGCGATCAGCCTTCTTTATAGTCCAGCTCTCACTTCCATACATCACTACTGGAAAAACCATACTTTTGACTATCCTGACCTTAGTTGGCAAAGTGATGTCTCTGCTCTTTAGGATGCTGTCTAGGTTTGCCATTACTTTCCTCCCAAGAAGCAGGCAGATAGCTTGGTACACCAGATTAATTAATGTTTTATTTCAATCAAGCTTGATATATATAATAACCATTGGGTTTTTTTATACCCACACACTTTGGCAAAGTAGGATTTAAGCCCTGTATATCATGGCTTGCACAGAATGTAAATTGTAAAGTTTATGCATAGTGCAAACCATGGAACATACACCCTAATTCAGGTAATCAGTCGAAACAGGAAAATGATCAGAAGTGGCACTTTGATGTTTGATGAGGCTGTAAGAAATGTGTAAGATGTAGGGGAAGGCATAGTTCTGAAAAAAAGGAGAAAACTGGGCATTCTCAACATCATGATCATGGAAGCCAGTTCTGGGGGATTCCAGAACAGACAGCTATCACCAAGAAATAGGGAGGGAATGGCAATTTGCAGTTTCAACCCAAAGTTGGCATTGCATACATATCACAGGCCAAAAAAAAAATCATAGTTCCATGTGACAAGAACCAGGGAACAAACTGAAACAGCTGGTGCAAATAATTGTAGGTGACTTCTAGAAGTTTGTGGAAATGTATGCATGTATTTATATACAAGCATGTATTCCTGATTTATCTGGACTGATTTATCCTGATTTATCTGGACTGTTCTGTATCCATGACTCATTGAGGTTGAAATGTTTTCTTGAAGGCCATGAGGGCTTTTCACTGGTTCCTTCCTTCTTTTTCCATTCATGAGGTCAAAAACATCCCTGCTGCTTCCTGCAAGGCTTGGTCACTGTTGGCATTATGGTTTATATTCCTGGGGAATTTGGCAGCTTGCTAGCTGATATGTATGTGCACAACTGTGTTGTAAAGTTAGAGAAAAAGACCAGTCATGATAATTAAAGAAGGTTGGTCCTTTCATGCAGCTGTAAACATATGAATCAAACCATAGATTATCAGAACTCCTCAGGAGCACTCTTGTTTTCCAGTAAGAATGGATAAAAAAATAATACAACCTGAATTCCTTGTTCTCATAATCATCTTCGGCTATTCAAGGAAAATAAGGAGCCTCAAAAAGGATTTTAAAAGCCCGCCTTTAAGGTACCAAAGTTCCCCTAAAATGGTATCAAATAAATAAATAATAAATAAATAAATAAATAAATAAAAGTCAAGCCAAGTTTATTGCGGTCATATGACCCATATCTGCAAATATACAGTAAAGGCAAGAAGAAAAGCAAAGAGAATTACTAATAAATAGGAGTAGAGATGGGCACGACTTGAAAATTTTTTTTTCGAGTTGTCGTTAGTCGGGCCAGTCCCATTTCGGGTCGTTTCCGGTTTTCGCGAAAATTCGCAAAAATTAGTCGGTTCGTTTTTTTGTTTTTTTGTTGTCGTTAGTACTGGTTTTTTTGGGGGGGAGCGGGCTCCTGGAGGCACCTCTGTGGGGTGGGTGCCTCCTCTGGCCCGCTATAAAGGGAAAGTGGGCTCCTCACCCACTAGGAAGGGGAAGCAGGCTCCAAGAGACACCCCTCTACATGGGGGTCTCCCTTCCTCACCTGCTGCTGCTGCAAATGCTATGCAATAGCCATATGGATATTGCATAACATAATGTGCAGACGTGAGACCAGTGTGAGAATGATAGGGTCATACCCGCCCTTCACAAGGCTCTGGCACCACCATGTCTCACACAGAAGGGAATTGTACTTGCTGCGTGTAGTGCAATGCAAGCAAGTAGATCTGGCTTTAAGGTGGCTTAGTGCAAGAGCTAGGGTTAGGCTAGTGACGGGTAAGGTTACGGTGGGCTAGTGTGTTGCACCTCTGGGTGCCTCTCTGACCCACTAAGAAGACAGTCTGTGACGTATGGGTACGGAGTCAAGGGTTAGGGTTAGGGCTAGGGCAGGTTTTAGGGGGCTTTTTGGCACATCCCAGAAGTCTCCATGGCCAAGTGGCCATGCGACTGGTGGGATGGCTCCAAAAATTTGCATGGTTGTCCACTCCCACATGGCTGGCCACTTGGCCAGCCCATCATTGCGCACTGCGCAGGTGTAAATAAAATAAAATAAAATAAAATCAATGGAGGACAGAGGAGGAGAGGAGAGACATTTTGTTGCAAGAAAAAACCCACTGCTACTGTGAAAAATCTGGCAGTTTATAAATTTTCGCTTGTTTCTGTTGTGCTTGTGTGTTTTTGGATCACGATTTCAAAAACAATATTGCGTTCGCCGCCCCATTTTGGATCCCCTGCCCGCACCGCATGGCATGGCGATGGCGACTCGCGAGTCCGGCTGCCCAGGACGGGGGGGAGGCGGGACCCCCCCCTCCAGAAACCACCCCTCCGGTAGGTGCCCTGCGCCCTTAGTCAAGCAGGCATTTTCCCGCCTGCTTTTTTGGCCCGGGAATGGGTGGGGGGAGAGTTTAAAAGTTTTTTCCTGTGCCGTCCGTGCCACTTGCTTGCGCTTTAATTGCGGCGGCCGGCGGCGAGACTGGGCATTTTGGTGGCTGCGAGCCTGCGGCGAGTCCCACCAGAGCAGCCGAGGACGGGGGATGAGGGTGGAGGCCGGGGACCTCCAGAAACAACCCCTCTGGTAGGTGCCCTGAGGCACGGCAGGCATTTTCCCGCCTGCTTTTTGGCCGGGAACCGGGTTTTTTTAACTTTTAAAAACTTTTTTTCTGTGCTGCGTGTGGCATCACGCGATCTCGCGATGCAAGTAACGAGCACGACAAATCAGACCAAAATTGTTCGTTCGTCGGTTCGAGCTCGAAGTCTGGGGGAGTAATTCCCGTTACCGTTTCCGTAGAGTAACGGAACCGAGTAACGGAAACGGAAACGGGAATACCGCTAAGTCGTGCCCATCTCTAAATAGGAGCATGGGAATGGGTGGCCGAAATGATCTCTGCTCTCTTTCGAATGGCAGCTAGAAAGAACTTTGCAACCTGTGCTGTAACGTGTGAGTTCTTGTCTATTAGACAGTATTGAACTAACCACTTGGAAGGGTGGCCTTGGAATTTTTTCAACAGTGGACAAATTAGGGTATTCCTAATTTGTTCATAAAGTGGACAAAATAAAAGCACGTGCTGAAGAAACTCAGGAGCCTCGTTTCCACATGGGCAAAATCTCTCTTAGCATGGTATTCCCTGGAACCTACCCTGGAGCAGTGCTGAAGGCAGCACATTCATCCTGGCCAGCATAAAGGCCCTGCAGGCCTGTGGTGAACAGAGTGAGGTAGACATGGGCACGACTTGGCGAAATTCTAGTTTCCGTTTCCGTTTCTCGTTTCCGTTACGTAATGGAACGAAGAACGACAATTACTCTGCCAGAACTTGAACTGGAACCGATTAAAGAAAAATGGGTCTGATTTGTCGTTGTCGTTCCTGGCATCGCAGCGATTGCGCGATGGCAAGCGGCACAGGAAAAAAGTTTTGAAAATAAAAAACCCTGATTCCTGGCCAAAAAAGCAGGCGAAAATATGCCTGCCTGAGTGAGGGCACCTACCAGAGGGGTGGTTTCTGGGGGGAGGGTCCCCGGCCTCCCCCCCTCCTCTCATGGGCTGCGCAAAGTGCGCATCCTCCTCGAGTCGCCACGCCAACTCACCAAGCGACGCGGCACAGAAAAAAAGTTTTAAAAATAAAAATAAACCCGATTCCTGGCCAAAAAAGCAGGCGAAAATATGCCTGCCTGAGTGAGGGCACCTACCAGGGGGGTGGTTTCTGGGGAGGGGGTCCCCGGCCTCCCCCCTCCTCTCCTGGGCTGCGCAAAGTGCGCATCCTCCTCGAGTCGCCACGCCAACTCACCAAGCGGCGCGGCACAGAAAAAAAGTTTTAAAAATAAAAATAAACCCGATTCCCGGCCAAAAAAGCAGGCGAAAATATGCCTGCCTGAGTGAGGGCACCTACCAGAGGGGTGGTTTCTGGGGGGAGGGTCCCCGGCCTCCCCCCTCCTCTCCTGGGCTGCACAAAGTGCGCATCCTCCTCGAGTCGCCACGCCAACTCACCAAGCGACGCGGCACAGAAAAAAAGTTTTAAAAATAAAAATAAACCCGATTCCCAGCCAAAAAAGCAGGTGAAAATATGCCTGCCTCAGTGAGGGCACCTACCAGGGGGGTGGTTTCTGGGGGGAGGGTCCCCGGCCTCTCCCCCTCTCCTCTCCTGGGCTGCTCTGGTGGGGGGCATCCTCATCGTCTCGCCGAGTCACCATGCCATGCGGTGCGGGCGGGGGATCCAAAATGGGGCGACTGCAATATTTATTTTGAAATTGCGTGGTCCAAAAACACACCAAAGCACCACAGAAACATGCGAAAATAGCTATTTTAAAACTGCCTGATTTTTTTCAGTAGCAGCAGTGGGTTTTTCTTGCAACAAAACGTCTCCATTGATTTTATTTTATTTTATTTTATTTTTGTTTTTTTACACCTGCGCAATGATGGGCTGGCCATGGGAATGGACCATGCAAATTTTTGGAGCCATCCCACCAATTGCATGGCCACTTGGCCAGGTTTTGACCAAGACTTCTGGGATGTGCCAGTCGGGCATAAAAAGCCACTAACCCTAGCCTGAACCCGAACCCTAACCCTAACCCTAACCCATACGCCAGTACACTGTCCTTCTTAGTGGGTCAGAGAGGCACCCAGAGGTGCACCCCAGTAACTCACCCTAACCTTACCCGTAACCCTAAGCCTAGCCCTTGCGCTAACCCCTAACCAGTAAGCCAGATGTGTACTCGCATTGCACTACAGCAAGTACACTTCCCTTCTTAGTGAGTCACAGGGCGCCCGTAGGGGTCCTCTCTCACTTCGTTCCCCAGCCCAAGTGCACCGTATGCAGGCAGGCAGTGAGTCACAGAGGCACCCGAAAGAGAGGTGCCTCTGCCTGCTACTGCTGCAACTTAATGGTATGCATATCCAATTGGCTATGCATGTCATTTTGTAGCGGGCCAGAGGAGGCACCCACCCCAGAGAGGTGCCTCCAGGAGCCCGCTTTCCCTTCATGGCGGGCCAGAGGAGGCACCCACCCCAGATAGGTGCCTCCAGGAGCCCCCCCCAAAACCAGTACTAACGACAGATGAAAAACCGACAAACGAAATGACAAATTTTTGGAAAATTTCGCAAAAAACGGAAACGAGCCGAAACGGGCCAGCTCCGACACACGACAACTCGAAACGTAATTTTTCCTGGTCCTTTCGCAGGCACATTAGATAAGTTGCAGGAGTCCTATACGATGGGAAAACACCTTGTGACAAAAGGGAGCAGGTTCTATGTGCCTGCGAAAGGAGTTCCTGCCTTTCTATGTCACATAACCTCTGGGTGAGAATTCTTAGGGCCTGTTTCTGCCCTAGCATCAGGATATGTTTAAGAGGGATACCTATGGACCTATTTTTTGTTTAATGGAGAATTGCCACTGGCCTTGGTAAGAATCAACCAGCATGTTTTACACAAACCCCAGTTGGTCTGCGCAGAAATGTAATCTGAGCCAAAACTTTAAAGTCTGAGTCCAAGCAGAAGTTTCCAGGTGACCTACTCCTACTTCAAGGCACAGGACTGCATAGGCTACACAGTTAGGGACCCCTAAGATTCGACGCAAGAACATGGATTGAATTCTTTCAATGTCGGGGTTATATGCATTAATCCAGATGGGGATGCCATATAATAATTGTGCCCTTGTTTTTGCGTGAAAGACCCGTATGGCTGAAGGAATGTAGCGTCATCCACTCCTATAGAAAAACTGGGCCACTGCAAGCGAGCTACATTTTGCAAGGCTAAGGGCATAATTTCGATGGGCTACCACGCTCATATTATATCTAAAGGAAATCCCCAGATACTTGTATTCTTTAACCTGCTCCAGAATGTCATTTTGTAGGGGCCAAAAATAAATAAATAAATAAATAAATAAATAAATAAATAAATAAATAAATAGTTACTTAACATTTCATTGCAAACTACACTGATTTCTAATTAATTACAATCATTTATTTTTTTTAAAAAAAACATACAATAATCCTGAAATGCAAAGTGTAAGGGTCCTCTTTGTATCTATGCCATGTCTTATGTAATCCGGCACTATGGTGGAGAGAAACAGACACATGCTCTCTCGCCCTCCCCCTCTCTTATAAGATGAACAAAATCAGGTGTTGTCAATTTCTTTCAGTCATAGAGCATATACCTGCTAGGGATAATACTTCATGGTTCTGATGAAGTAAACCATTGATGACAAGGTATGCCAGGTTACATCTCTATTAGTGTTTCTTAATTTTATAGCTACATACAGCTGACATGGCCTTCCCTCTGGAAGATGCACTAAAGAGGCAATCTGTTCCCTGGAATTTCCCCAAATTATTAATCTTCCTAGTGGATGGAAGCAAAACAGCTGGAGACTTCTTAACAACATTAGTAAAGTACCACCTTGTCTTCCTCACAGAGACAAATCATTTAGAAGAGCCATTTGTTATATCAGTATTTGACTGGCACAGTTGCTAAGATATGCAATCCAGCCTCAGTTCAGGGCTAGACACACTTGGTGAGCTCAGGCCATTCCTGCACATCTGCAATGTAGGGATAAGATTCTAAATCTTCTAACTTATGAGGCTGTTGAAACACTTGAATGCTTCGTATATACATGCCAGGTATTTTGAGAATGCACTCCTACTGAAGTACCAACTGAGTAACCTGTGTTGGTATTTCACCTCTTTCTCTCCTCCAAACAGACAGCTGTGCACCAAAATTTGGCCTCTATCACATGACCACTTAAATGTGCCTTTTTCTTTTACTGAATTTGCATCTAAAGATCATGCCCCCCATGGCCAGCTGCATCTTCTGAACACCCCTCTCAACCATGCCCCCTGAAGCGCATCTCAAGCGCATCATCCTGTACCACCACAAGGAGGTTAATCAAATTACTTCACTTGCTGATGCACATTTTGATGCAAAGCAAGGGTCATGTGAAGTCCAGAAAGCTGCATCTTCTTCTGGTTTCACCTGTTTTGCAGCAAACAGTTTTTCAAAACAGCCCTTTGATGTGCATTTGGCTAATGGGGACATTAAAAAGGGGTTCAAAATGCTACTGTGGTGGTGGTAACTGTGCATCTAATGTTACGTGACCACTCTCAGAGAAAGTGCACATTTTATTATCATCCACATTTAGTGGTGGTGTGACAGAGTCCTTTACCTGAGTGTTTACTGAAGTAATTAACTAGATGTTGTTGAACAAATTGAAATTAAACCCAGACATGGCAGAGGTGCTTCTGCTCAGTTGAAAGGGAGAACAAGGGATAGGGATGTGACCTGTACTTGTTGGGATTACTCTCCAATTGGAAAAAAAACTGTGCAGCTTGGAGGTGCTCCTGGAGTCATTGTTGGGCTTAGATGCCCAGGTCACAGCGGTGGCCAGGAGCGCATTTGCACAATTAAGGCTAGGAGTAGAGATGGGCATGACTCATCGAAATTTTCGTTTTCATTTTCGTTTTTCATTTCGTTTCACAACGAAAACAAAAACGAATTTTTTTTTCAGAAGCAAAACGACAACGGATACGAAACGAAAATTTTTGCCATGTTTTTCGTTTTTGTTACGGCAGACACATTGCATTGAAAAGAATGCTAACGAAACGAAAAATTTTCATTTTCGTTTTTGTTTTTTTGTTTCGTTTTGTACGAAAACGAAAATGAAAAATGTGCAAAAAAACCCCGAAAAACAAAAATGAACCGAAATGGACCCCTAAACGAAAAACAAAAAACAAAAAATTATTTTTTTGAGTCGTGCCCATCTCTAGCTAGTATGCCAGTTATGCCTGTTCCTTGAGAAACCTGCTCTGGCCACAGTGACACATGCCCTAGTGACATCCCCGCTGGACTGCTGTAATGCCCTCTATGTGGGACTTCTGATGAACAGTCTCAGGAACTTTCAATGGGTCCAAAATGCAGCAGTCAGATTGCTGACTGGGGCAAATTACAAAGATTATATTACACTCCTATTAAAGCAGCTGCACTGGCTGTCAATCAGCTATCGAGCACAATTCAAAGTGCTCACCTTAGCATACAAAGCACTATACGACCTGCGTCCTAGCTATCTCTAGCTATCTACATGATTACATGGAATTTATACTCTTTTCTTAACTACTTGAATTCTCTTTTAGCTTTAATGTTGTCTTCTAATGCTGTACGATACTCCTCAATTCTCTGTTCTTAAACTTGAATATGTCTTAATTGAACTGGACTGTATATTATCCCTCCTTACTGCAAGCCACCTTGAGTCCTTTTCCAAGGAGAAATGTGGGGTAAAAATACTCATAAATAAAATAAAAAAATAAAATACTAATTTTATGTAAGGTTGTGCTGCTGGGGACCAAAACCAAGATCATCCATACTCTCTTATTCCTGATCCCCATGTATGGGTGGTAAAAATTATTTGTTTGAAGTGTAGTGCAGGAGAAGGGTTTTGGTGATACCTTGGACACCCAGAAAGTTGAACAAGTGAGCCCTAGAGAAAAGCAAGCTTGAAGTATTTCTGGAGGGAAAAATGATGAAACAGACTTTAATTTTGGCATAGCAGAAAACAAACAAACCACAAGATTCTCTGGAAAAGACAATAATACTGTGAACAGTGAAAGACAGCATGCTACATGGGTGGGGTCCCTAAAGGCTTGAATTTGCAAGAGCACAGCAGAGTTATTGAGGACAGAACCTTCTGGTGATCTCTCTTTTATGGGTTCACCATATTTTGGAGGTGGCTTGACAGCACATAATGACAACAATACCCTCCTCTTTCTCAGCAGCGAAGTTGACAAGTCTAAAATTTCACAGCTGCTTGCTCTTTTGGCTACCTGTGGATGTTCAGCACATCTGGAAAGGCAGCAAGTTGAGGAAGGCTGTCATAGTAGTTTGTCATCTCTTGCTAGACTAATCTAAAACATTTTGAAAACCAGCTTGCGCCTTGTTGCTATTCCATATGTATGCAATCTGTCCTGACAAAACAAAATATTCATGTCTTATGACTTGCAGTAAATTTCGACTTCTAAGCTTCCTTACATGCATGCAAATAATCTGTATAGAAGCTGTGTAATTCTGTATGAAAACAAGTATCTTTTAAAATGTGAATTAAAAAATACTGCAACTGTCATGGGTAGCTTATTCTCACCCCGTTTGAGCTAGCTCTATGGGAAGATAAATCAAGGCAAATAATGGAATGTGAATATATGTATTTTAATTTAAATAGAATAAATATATGCATTTATATAAACTCTGCTCACTTGTGCTGCTGCATGTGAGGAACAAAAATGTTTTTCTGAGAACAATTTTGAATAAGCTTTTGAAGAATTACAGAGAACATAAGAGAGACTCTGTCCAATACGTTCATGTACATTGTGACAATAAAAAAACAAATGCAAATCTTACTTTTTGGGAGATAGTGAGTCAATGGATAAATTGGCCACTGAGAGGAATGGTTAATCTTTATATGGCATTATTCAGCCATTCATATATTTTATTCTACATATGCACTTACTTTTCCTCTGTTAAGGAAATAGCAAAGGATTTTGGACCAGGCATTATAGCTTTGTAGTACAATGCAGCTCAGAGATAAATCTATGGGGCCTGTTTTGGTAAATTTGTGTAGAAGTGATATTATAAAGATTACTCACTACTAGATACTTCATAGTTGTTGATTTAGGGTGTCTTGATTGAGAACTTTCTAACCTCACAAAATCTTACATCTCCAGGTGTGTGGGGGTGTGAGAGAGGGAGAGATAGAGAGGAGGAACATTTTTAAATTCCTATTTCCAGACTAGGACTAAGACTAAGATGGGAGGAAGGGGAAGATTCAACCAGGCCCTTACTCCAACTAATTATGGAGTTAAGGGATCACTTGCAAGGGATAAGAACATAAGAACATAAGAAGAGCCATAATGGATCAGGCAAAAGGCCCATCTAGTCCAGCTTTCTGTATCTCACAGTGGCCCCACCAAATGCCTCTGGGAGCACATGAGATTGGATATCTGTCTCCTGATACCACTCCCCTGCATCTGAATATAGAAAAAGCCATATACTTAGCAGGAGGAAGACAAATGGGCAGACTATTCTAGGAGGCTCACTTTCCAAGACCCTCAGACAATATTTTTAGGCTTTAGGATAAAAATAAAAGAACGTGAAGGTGCTTTCATTTATTTGGCCTTCCACAGGAGGACTATTTTGTGAAATGATTTTTTTTTTGCTAGGATATTCATGTCTTCTATGAAATTTTAGAGGCATATTGCTCTTATTTTCTCTTGAGGTCTAAGTATATCTGGGGACCTGAGGCTATTTCTTCCTTGACACTGTTTTTAATATATACTTGTTTGTGGCCCGACAAGCTTTCCATTTCAAACAGTATGTGGTGTGTACATAACATGTCTAGGCAAGAGTGGGACTTTGCAGGGCTGTTATGCAGTCCTGGCCAGTTTTATAACCTGTGATACTGACTGGTAAGTATTCACCTGGATTACCATATGCTGCTTGTTCAGTAGATGATTGGCTGTAACCCCCCCAGCTATTTACATGGAGTTCCTACAAAGCAAGTCTAATCTTAGTACTTTCTCTCTGGTTCCCAGTAAAGGAGAGACAGAGTACTGCTTCCTGGTCAAGTGATGCTTTCTGACCATGAATGCATAATGGAGGGTGTACGAAAGCACTATCTACATCTGAGAAAATGTGAACGTTACGCTATGGGTCATTTCCCTCGTAACAGCCAATGCAAAGATAAGCAATGCTTTGGGCTTTCAAAGTGAGCCTTGACTTTGAGCCAAAAGGGGTCTTGTCCAAAGAGGCCCAAGAAGAGGTGGCCTTCTGTTCAAATTTTGGCAAGAGGTTGTAGAGTGCCCTCTCCCCTCTGCTTCTCTTTCTTCCTTTATTTTCCTCTTGCATATTCCAAGGAAAGACCTTCTGCCCTGATGACAATCCTCATTCGCATATTGTGTGAATGCCACAGAAAATAAAAGTAAAATAGATTCTGTAGCTCTGCAGATGGTTACAGATTTATTCCCAGAAATATTCCCCTGTCCTGTCTGATCCACTTTGGCTGTAACTTGGCTTTGCTATCTGCATTTTTGTAGTTGAAGTAGAAATGCTGCAAAAACACTGCCAGGCACCTTTACATTGCCTGATTTTTCTTTGCAGGTCTGTACTGACTTGGACAATAAGTGACTGGATAGATTGGCTGCTGTATGTAAGTCACTAGTATTGAACCTTCAGCACTCCAGATGTTTTAGATGACAACTCCCACACTCCTTTTTCTTTGGCAATATGGGCTTGGAATTCTGGGAGTTGCAGTCCAAGACATCTGGAGGGCTGAATATTTGGCACCACTGATCTAGGCTGTAGGTCAGGAGGGGCTGTTATAGCAGCTGAAGAAGTGTAAAAGAATGTTTACAAATGGAACTATTAGCTTGATGGTCTGTGTGATTTCTGACTGGAGAGATTCTATTTGCATATACCTACTATCTCACCTGGGGAAGATCCTGATCTTCTGAAGATCCAGCTTTTCCTCTTCCTCCCGTCACTTGACTTAAGATGTGGGATAGCAGTTCCCACTGCAAAGGTGTTTTTTAAAGCGCAGTTCAGCCCCATGGCCAGCAAGTGGTAGTAGGATTTTTTTTAAAAGGACCAGCTGGCTTGCGGAAGTTAAAACAACCCACCGAACTTCCTGCTGCTCAATGGATGAGGAAAATTAAAAATTAAAATAAAAAACAAGCACCGATCAGCACCAGGAGCAACTGGTCAGTGCTATGGGAAAAAGAGAACAAAGAAAACTGGATCATCTACGGGGTCCCACGACATCTGCCTCTTTAAAAGGTGGATTTTTTTTAAGCAAGGAAAAAAATCCCTACCTCTTGTGTAAGTCTTGGAAACCTCGCTTAAGGGGCGTTTCTCCCCCCCCCCCAAAAAAAAAGCCTGGTGGCCATGGGGACAGAATTTTTGGTCACGGTTTATCTAAAACTTTAATCTGCATTTAAAGGGATGTGGGATAGGGGCCTCATGAGTAAGAAGAGAGGCAAATGAAGTGGTTAGACAGTGAAGAGAAAGGAGCTGGTAGTGTGCTCTGTGTATAGGAGTATGATTTAAAAGCAAACACTTAAGGTTGTATACAGAAAAAGCGAACAGCTTGAAAACTTGTCTTTGTATTTTATTTTTCCTTGTTCACTGGACCATTTTTATTCTTTGTGGTTGGTTTTATTTTTTTAAAATAAAGCCAGTTTGGGCTTATAAACTCTGTTCATTATTTTATACTGTAGCTAACTGTCAAAAAATATAACAACCACACATGCTGCTGGCCAATGCTATAACACATAGTTTGTGTAGTTTGGTCATGGAAAGCCAAACTGTATTTCACCAAAAACATTTTTACTTTTATTTTTCTTTAATTTATGGAGTGAAGTAAACCCTTAGCTATGGCATAGTTATGGCATCATTGCAAAAGGAAACACTAGCTATTTGCTATGATTGGTGATAGAGTTTTTTTTAAAAAAATTATTGTTGTGTTCTGTTGTTTTTCAATGTATTTTAGTATTGATTTTATTTACCATTTTAACTGAACACTTGCCTAGTTCATTTTAAAATATTTATATACTGACGGCTTTAATCTTTTAAATATTGTATTTTAAATTGTTGTAAGCTGCCTTGGCTCCTTTTAAGGAGAAAAGGAGGCAAAAATATTTTAACTAATTAACTAAATAAATAATGTAGTCCTTGTTCACAAGTTTAATAAGCAACCTCAGATTTCATATATGGTTTTTCAGAGGTGGCTATTGTTTTGGAATACGCAGGTACTAAATGTGTGTAGCCCCCAGGCAAAGACTATGTTGGAGTGCCACCAAAAGGGCACAGGTGCATTGGTCTCAATTCATATACAGTGGTACCTTGTATAAAGGAATTAATGCATTCCAAATAAAATTCTGTTAAGCAAATTTTCCTTTGTACAAATTTCCCATAAGAATGCGTTGAAAATGGAGTAATCCCTAAGTTTGACAGTTTTTCTGTTGTATGGATTCACCCCATAGGCGATTTTGTTAAGCGATTTCCCCCTATCTCCGGACATTTTTCCTTTAAGCGGATTTCCTGTTAAAGAAACCACTTGTTATTCAAGGGTCCACTGTACTCTTTTTTTTTCATTCTCAGGATTGGAGGGGGTGCTGCTGAGCATGGTTGTAGTCACTTCCCTTTCCCCAGATTAGAATATCTCATGTTTTGACCCTGGATGTGGGTGAGCACAAAGGGTTCAGCTCCCTTTAAGATTTGTCTATAGAGACTGAGGTTCTCCGGGAACTGGCCAAGGCAAAACAATGCCACTGTAGTCAAGGATGTATGAAAAGCATTGTACCATTTTTCTTCTTTATCTCTTCATAGCTCTTCAATTCCTTTAGGTTGTTTTGCTTTTTTTTAAATGTCGGTGAGCATGTATTGTGATGAAATCTTTCCAGGAACTCTGGATGAGGTAGCTCGTCATTCTTTGCCCACTGAATGAACACATGTAAAAATGTGTTTGAAAAAGTGGCCAACATTCACATACTGCCTACCTTGAGCCGTTGCCCTTTACAAATTCATCCTGGATCTCTGATCTCATGTCTAGCTCAGTGCCAGTTTGGACTAGGACAATGTCCCAGTTCTCCTATTTCCTCCCGCCTTTGATGCATGCAGAGGGTGATTGTGAGCATTTGTGTGCCACACCGTATCTATTTCAAGCCAGTGTATCTATTTCAGGCCACTGAAGGTGATGCCATAAGCATTGTGGTCCTCAAGCATATTAAGGAGAGGCTAATATTGATTCATACAGATAACTGAGAGTAGCAATGCAGGGAAGATTCGGTGAGACTCTTGGAAAGACTGCCAGATGGGTCGATCATTAAAACCAAACATTTTAGGATCTCAGGAGGAATGCTATTTCTAGTTTTAGGAGTTCAATACTTATGATTTTAAAAGTAAAGGAATTCAGAAATGTATTGACATTTTTAAACTGTCTGAAAGGCAGCAGAAACCAGAGATGAATTAGTTCCATGTAGTGAAAGATCTTTGGTAACATCTACTTGGCATTTTTAGATTATAAATATTTGTTAAACTTGCAGACTCCTTTGGATTTGGTGCATAGAATACATGGGCATCATTTCTGAAGAATGATAAAACGATCTAGATATCCTTCTAAGATCCTCACCACCCACACCCCCAGTGGAACCCCAGAAGAAATGGTGGTATTGGAGACCTATTGATAATTAGAGCATTCTGGATAAATAGAAATAATGGGGTGGGTTGTAGGAGCCAATGTCCCATAAATGAAGGCAATATTGTCTGCCTCTCTAATCCAGAACAGTTTCCTCCAATCCTTCTCCACCTGGTTTGTTTGCTATTATATTGCACAGTGTGTAGGCAATTTGGAGGGGCTGAGACTCCATTCTGGTTTTATACTTAGCTTTACAGAAACTATTAAGGTGCTGAGCCTTATTTAGCCACCCCTGTGAAATCAGAGCCACCAACCTTCACCACCATATTAGTGCCATCTTCATGTATCCCAAACTGACTAGTCTTCTGACCATAGTGTTCTTGCATTTTGTGATCAATCACCTGCTTAAGCCTAGGCTGGTGCAATAATGACCTAAAATTGGCAGAAGCCTGGAGAATAAGTGGTTCACATCAATGCAAGGAACAACAAAAAGGGGTTAGTCTTAAGTGGAGCTTGTGGAATATAATTCACCTACTTTTCCTGCTGAAAAACGCTCATCCATGGATCCTTACCTGGGGCTCTCTTTGAGATTACGGTCTCCATTTTCACTAAACCCTAGTTCATAGGATTCGAAAAGTAAAAATGGCACAAGATCATAATGTAGATTATAATGTAGACATGTTCTTACAAAGTGGAAGTAAGACATTAAAAAGTATTCAGGTGCACATCCTGATCGATGGAACCTTTTCCTCTAGTGTGCACACCTTGGGAACTGAGATGCTATTCAGAGTGTCACTTTAGGAAATGGAAAAGCTCTGTGGCCATAATCCTGTTCAGCATTCACACTGGTGGAATTCCAAAAGCAGAAAACTGTTGCAGTGATCCGATGAGGTGCCAGCCTTGTGCCTGGTCACAAAGCAGCAGGCATCTCACTGGAATGCTGTAGCAACTTCTATAGGTAAATTCCTGCATACACGTAAATATGGCCTGAGTCTTTTATGTCATTCATCTTAACAGGAACAGTCATCAATATAATGGGCTGTTCATAACTGTAGCATCAAATGACTCAGCTGCATTTCTTCAGTAAACCCATTTTAGAAGTACCTAACAGTGTGGTATTCCTTTTTGTCTTGCACAATCTATATCATTTATCTTGTGGGGACTGGAGGATAGCAGATGTCACACCAATTTTTTAAAAAGGAAGGAGGGGGGGGGGCTCGGGAAACTACAGGCCAGTTAGCCTCCCCTGTCCCAGGGAAGATGGTGGAAAGCCTCATCCAAGTGAAAATCTTAAAACACATAGAAGAACAAACCTTGCTGAGAGAAAATCAGAATGGCATCTGCAAGGGTAAGTCTTGTCTGACAAATCTTGTAGAATTTTTTGAAAAGGTCAACAGGCATGTAGATTTGGGTGAACTGGTGGATATAGTCTATCTGGATTTTCAAAAGGCTTTTGACACAGTCCCTCACCAAAGGCTGCTCAGAAAATTGCACAGTCAGGGGATAAGAGGGCAGGTCCTCTTATGGATTGAGAACTGGTTGAGATCCAGGAAACAAAGAGTAGGTGTCAATGAGAAAATTTTCACAATGGAAAGAAGTGAAAAGCGGTATGCCCCAGGGCTCTGTCCTGGGACCGGTGCTTTTCAATCTGTTCATAAATGACCTGGAGAAAGGGATAAGCAGTGAGGTGGCCAAGTTTGCAGATGACACAAAACTTTTCCTTGTTGTAAAAACCAGAGAAGATTGTGAAGAGCTCCAGAAGGATATCTCCAGACTGGGGGAATGGGCTACAAAATGGCAAATGTGCTTTAATGTAGCCAAATGTAAAGTAATGCATATTGGGGCAAAAAATCCAAACTATCAACTCATGGGCTCTGAGTTATCCGTGATGGGTCAGGAAAGAGATCTTGGTGTGTTGGTGGACAGCTCCATGAAGGTGTCTCCCCAATGTGTGGCAGCGGTGTAGAAGGCCAATTCCATGCTAGGGATTATCAAAAAGGGGATTGAAAATAAAACAGCCAACATTATAATGCCATTATACAAAACAATAGTAAGGCCGCACCTGGAGTATTGTGTACAACTCTGGTTACCGCATCTCAAGAAAGACATAGTGGTACTGGAAAAGGTGCAGAAGAGAGCGACTAAAATGATTACTGGGCTGGGGCACCTCCCTTATGAGGAAAGGCTAAAACATTTGGGGCTCTTTATTCTGGAAAAAAGGCGCCTGAGGGGGGATATAATTGAGATGTACAAAATAATGCAGGGCATGAGTAAAGGGGGATAGAGGGAAGCTCTTCTCCCTCTCACAAAATACCAGAACTAGGGGACATACACTCAAATTGAGGGCTGGGAGAATGAGAACAGACAAAAGAAAATATTTTTTCACCCAGCACGT
The DNA here is from genome assembly GCA_037367245.1 of Phrynocephalus guinanensis. Lineage (NCBI taxonomy): Eukaryota > Metazoa > Chordata > Lepidosauria > Squamata > Agamidae > Phrynocephalus > Phrynocephalus guinanensis. The sequence continues at coordinate 43,479,215 of CM074735.1, read as the reverse complement.
TGTTAGTCTATGGAACTCCCTGCCACAGGATGTGGTGATGGTATCTGGCCTGGATGCCTTCAAAAGGGGATTGGACAGATTCCTGGAGGAAAAGTCCATCACAGGTTACAAACCATGATGGAGATGTGTAATCTCCAGTCTTAAAACCAGGGTACTTCAAGGGCCAGATGCAGGGGAGTGGTATCAGGAGACAGATATCTAGTCTCATGCGCTCCCAAACGCATCTGGTGGGGCCACTGTGAGATACAGGAAGCTGAACTAGAGGGGCCTTTGGCCTGATCCAGCATGGCTCTTCTTATGTTCTTATGTTCTTATGTTTTAAAGAACAATGGCACTAGATTTTTCTGCTGAATTACAATGAGGAAGTAATAGGAGAAACAGTGCAGTAATTCAGCTGTTATAGCAGAAGATGTGGATGCTTCTATTTGCTATTGTCACACCCCTGCTAGGGTATCCTATTTGAATGAAGAGTCAGAGCTTTCAGCATGAACTGATTTTCAAGAACTGCCTGAGTCTAAAATCTGGGAGGAACATGGCCCTCAGAACAGATGCCTGAGGTTCCACTCAGATGAAGTGGTTTCTGCAGCAGACTCACATGCAGATGAACCCTTAAATTGCTAAGAACATGACTCTTATGTCAAGAGAGAACCTTTGCAGCTACAAGTGTCCACTAGCAGAAGAAATTCCTAATGGTTATAAGACTTCTCGTGTGTGGGAGTACTTTTTCTAGGAACCTCTGATTTACTGTACATAGACCTCTGGTTGGACTTGTGCAGCTCCTCCTTCAATGTTTGATTTGGGGTTAGGGCTGCTGCTGAACATATCTAGGTAGACTTTAATCAATGGTGCTTGCATTTCCTTCATAGGTAGATTCCTGTGACCCAAAGTGCCTGGGCAACACCCCCAGTGGAACCGGCCCACCATGAAACAGGACATCTATCTTTGCTACATTCATTCAACATCAGTTGCCCATGATGAAGGGAGCTTATGTCCGGCTGATTATGCCAAAGATCCTGGAACATACTAACAATGGAGGCAACCACATTAGCAAAAAGTGTGGAGAATGTTACAGGTTTGGGATGGGATGATTCACATTTTTTTGTGTTGATCATATGATGTAACTTAAAATGTGAATCAGCCTGCAGTTATCCCACAATCCATTGTGGAGGCCTTAATACAAATAGAGACTGAAGCCAAGCAATCAGAAGGAGCCTGAGATGAGGAAGGGTGGCAATGAAGGAATTATAAAAGATCATCAAACATAAGGATGTGACCCTGGAGACGAAAACCAAGATCATCCATACTCTTGCATTCCTGACCACCATGCATGGGTGTGAGAGTTGAACAGTAAAAAATGGTGGCAAGAAAAAATATTCCTTAGAGACGTGGGGCTATGGACTGCCAGAAAGAGGAACAAGTCCATTCTAGAGTTAAGTGGGCCTGAACTATCTCTGGAGGCATAAATGATGAAACTTTGGGCACATCAGGAAAAAAGCAAGATTCTTTGGGAAAGATAATGATGCTGGGGAAAAGAGGAAGACCAAATGCAAGATGGATTGACTCCCTAAAAGAAGCACCAGGCTTGAGTCTGCAAGAACTGAGCAGGACTGTTGAGGTCAGGAGGACATTTTGATTATTTCTCTTTCACAGGGTAATCTTATGTTGGAAGTGACTTGTTGGCATGTAACTGCAAGAACAACAATTGAGGACATTGAGAGTGGGAGGAGACCTATCACCACTTGTTTATCCAGTTCTTTGTAACACTGTCACCTGCAGAGCTACAAATACAACTGCAAGGAAGCAGTTACATTTAGGTATCATCATTTAAATCCAAGAGACCCAAATTCCCTGGCGGGACTTCACAGCATTCACATTTCCCTCACTGTGTAGTTACAACTAAAGCAACAAAGAATCTTGCCATACATGAGAGGCTAACGTATTTTGCTAACCTTTATCATACGGTAAATACCCTTTCCTAACAGCTTTTCCAGATTAACAGCTGTGTTAAGCTCTTGCAGAAAATAATACTTCTCCAGAAAAAGACAGCATGTGATTCAAAGTGTGTGTGTGTGTGTGTGTGTGTGTGTGTGTGTGTGTGTGTGTGTGTGTGTGTGTGTGTGTGTGTGTGTGTGTGTGTGTATTCTGATGAAAAATTGTTTGTGCAAGTGTCTATGACATTATTGCTCTCATTATTGTCATAAAAAACTCATTCATTTTGTTATTCATTCAACAAAAACACATTTGTTTCATTATCAATTTGTTTAAAACATGCCATTATTATTCATTTTGATTCCACCCTTCTTTCTCTCTTTTCGCCTTGCTTTGCTGATTTAGCCAATTTCAGTGGAAGGAGGAGAGCAAATTCCGACTTTGCAACTACTGTATAAGAAAAACATTAGACTTTCTGAGAGTGTTGCAGATGATGTGTTAACACAGAGCATGTTGGAGGGAAATGGGGATCTTGTCCTTAAAAGTATTTCTCCCCACATGTGTTGAGTAGAGATGGGCATGAAATGAAAATATAGTGTTTCATTTCATTTCGTTTATCCTTTCTTTTTGCTTCATTTTGTTACTAATGAATTTTTAAAAGATTTTTAGAATGAAACAAAGCAAAACAAAACAATTTGTTACTCTATATAATGGCTCCCCTGTGTCTTAGAGGCACCAAATCTTTGAGCTCTTCCTGGTAAACCCCCCAAATTTTGAGAGGTTTGGGGTTCAGGGGGCTGAGTTATCTCCAGTGGGGTCCCCGAGGAGAAAATCATTTGTAATTAAGGGAATTGCTTGAGGAAGCTCCCCCCCCCCACTGGGGAACGATTAAGCATTTTCTGCTCCATTAGAAATGATTTTCTCTTAGGGGGACCCCCCTTTGGAGTTTAACAACTTAGCCCCCTGAACCTCAGACCTCTTCCAAATTTTGGTGTCTTATAGTGTGAAGGTTCATTAAACAGTATTAACAGTTCCTCCAGGGAAACAATAGACAACTCCATCGATTTCTCAAAAAATACGAAACTTTTATTTAAAGTATCTTTGAAACAATCTTCTTGTTTTCATTCATTACAATATTTACAGCAGGCAACAATAAACACTCTGAACTGACTTGCAACAACATATCATTTTCTAACTTCTCTTCACATAAAAAAGGATTTGTGAAGGTATTGCCTGTAACCTATTTTTTTTGTAATTGCTTCTTATTTGTGGATCTGAGATAATTGAGCCACAAGGGGTCCCACACAACGTGTCCCACAAAATGTGTGTCTGATGTATTCTTGAGGATTCTCCCAACCCCATCCGGGGATCCATCCTCTAACACCTCCTTGAGGGTTTTTAACGTACATGAGAGGTTGGTTGCACATCAGCTTCTCGCCACCCCATGTTGATGTTTTGACAGGAGAAATTGGGAGAGGTAATCCAGTCTCTATCTTGGGGAATAGTTATCCTTTTCTGTTACTCCAGGCATGTCCAAACTTTGGCCCTCCAGATATTTTGGACCACAACTCCCAGAATCCTTTGCCATTGGAAATACAGGCTTGGAATTTTGGGACTTGTGGTCCAAAACATCAGGAGGTCTGAAGTTTGGACATGTCTATGTTACTCGTATAATCTTACTGGATTTTGGTTCAGAAGTCTGTATTTCCTTCTCCCTAGTTCAGTGGTGGCGAACCTTCGGCACTCCAGATGTTTTGGACCACAACACCCAGAATTCCAAGCCTGTATTGCCAATGACAAAGGACTGTGGGAGTTGTGGTCCAAACCATCTGGAGTGCCAAAGGTTTGCCACCACTGCCCTAGTTTCTGGCTTCGTCTGACACTCCTCTTCTTGGATCTCCCTTTTATACCCTGTCACTTTCTCCTTCTCCATTCCCCATTCACTCTTCTCACTGTCAAGCACTTCTCCTTTTACCACATAGAAACTTCCTGCCACCCTCCTCTCATTTCCCTCTGGTTTCACCTCTTGTTTTATTTCATCTTTCGCTTTTCTCATTTCCTTTTTCTTTATATCCAATGTCGTCATCTCATCTTCTATCCTGTTAGATTTTTCTTCTTCCTGCCTGATTCTGTCTTCAGCAGACGACTCACCCTTACTTCTCTCACATACAGGAAAGTGTACAAAGAATCTACCCTGCGATTTCCATGCTGCTACATGTAGCAGCATGGAAATCGCAGGGAGCTTCCTCAACTCTTCCCTGTAAGCCCCCCAAGTGTGGAGAGGTTTGGGGTTCAGGGAGCCTATTTATTCAACTGCAAAGGGGGTCTCCCTAGCTATCTGCAGAAGTGTGTATGGTGTGTAATAAATTGACCTATTGCTGGCACAGCACATGCATGGCACTTCCAATTACTGCTAGGAGGACACACTTTGCAGTTGAATAACTCAGCCCGCTGAACCCCAAATCCCTCTAAATTTGGGGGGCTTACAGGGAAGAGCTTGAGGCATTTCAGTTTGTTTCATCATGAAACAGTTTCTATAGTTTCATTACATAGCAAAGTATCTGTGTAGGTTCTCAGTCGTCCAGGTGAGTTTATCTGGAAGTTGAGTCATGGCAACTGGACTCCTTTTTCTTGTGAGATTTAAACATTTCACTGCTCTTCCAAACAGATTCATCAGTCTGAAAAAAGCTAGTTGCGAGTCCTCCATTTTATAGCTCACTTTGACCTCTTGTCACCCTGGTCTGAAATAGGCTTATAACATGAACAATGGCCTGAATAGGCGAACAAATGCCTAAAGTGCTGAAACACATAAATTTGGGTTGTTAGATATGGCCTTGGTGGTGAAGGTGTGAAGTATTTTTATTTGTCTAGGTATTGTTGAAATCACAGCCTGTTAAGTGGCAGATAGACTGTACCTGAGCTCCCCCACCTCTGTCGAGAGAGGGGTTTTCAGTGCTCACATGAATGGCTTCCCTGACCCCCCTCTCAAACCACCTATCTTCTCTGTGTAATATGTGTACATCCTCATCTTAGAATGAGTGCCCTTTGTCCTTCAAGTGGAGGTATACTGCTGATTCTGGTCCATATCTGTTGCCCCTCCTATATTGGAGACATAACAAAACAATTTATTAAATAATGAAACAATGAAACAGTGCTTTGTTATTTGTTTGGTGCTCATCTCTAGCATCGAGTGCTAGACTAGACCATTCCCCAGTCATATCCCTCTGCATTTTCCTCCATTTGATTACTTTCTTTTAAAAAAATGAGATCTAGAAATGTGCCGATAATGCCATGCACCTAGAGAAAGGAGACAACAGAACATCTAGAATGTTGGGGGTGTGGTTTTCTATTTATATGCCATGTACTTGGGCATAGATTATGTTGGGTACTTCGTGCACAACAGTAATTAAAAGAGCATGCATTTAGTTAATCATTTATTTAAAAAAATTAATTGACAGAAACTTGTTGTGCAAGATGCAAATTTGGAAAGTGAATTCCCGTCAGCTAAGAAATCTCCATTGACATTTTAGCTGTTGATTATTATTCATTTATTTGATTTATATATAGCTCATTTAGCACCAATGTCCATCTCTAATTTTTTGTTGTAAGCTGATAAGCTCTGACAGATAAGGAAGTTTCTTAACTTGTGGCAATTCAGTTCACAAAATTATGCCTTTTGCTTAACTGGACCTTTGGAGAGTTCTAAACTGACAGAATATTTTTTTTCAAAAACATACACCTTGTGCAGAACTGCACAGCAGGATTTCAGCTTATACACACATGAATAAGGATGTGCACATAAGTATGCCTATATACTAGTACAAATATATGTATATACAGCTGAACATTCTGCCCTTCAGTTCATTACTGGGAAGAAATTGTGAATGTAGAAAGAAGCACAGCAGGAATGCAAGGAATTTATAAAATAAAATTACTATTTTAACGCTGATTATTTTGATAGGACATAATACCAAGAGAATGTTTGGAGAGTCTGATGAGGCTTGATATGTGTTAATTTTCTGTTTTAAGAGATACAACCACTGGGATGTGAAGGCATTTTCATTACAACATCAATATGCGAATGAGCAAAGTGAGTCAAAAATGGTATGAAGTTATATTTTAAACGATGCACTACTTTGTACTTTAATATTGGTGTTTTTTGTGGGGGGTTTTTGGATTATTACCACAAAAGCCTTGGTGGGGGAGGGGCATCAATACTTAGGAAAGCCCAATAGCAAGAAGCATTTTCAAAAACCCGTTAAAATATCAAATAAAATACCACTTTGAATTACAATTTCTACAAGCACTTCTACTATTTTAGGAAAACGCAGGAGTTTGTTCGGGTTAGTTCAGGAAGGAAAAGGATTGAACTCCTTTGTGAAGTTTTCTTGTGAAAACAGTTTTTGCCTAATGAGTCTCTCAGATGAATTCCACGTGCTTGTCAAGCAGGCAAAAGCATCTACATTCCTAGGCATGCTGGGACTTTTACACTTACAAAGTCTCTTTACCTTGCTCTTTCCAAGCTCCTGTTGGGTTGGCTTGCTCTTTACAGCATCTCAGCAGAAGGGATGCTAAAAGCATATTTTAAAGACAGTGGGAGACAGCCCTGTGTTGTTCACTTCCTCATTTCCAGCAGCAAAAGACACTATAAGTAGAAATGGGCACGAAATGATTTTTTTTGTTTCATTTTTCATTAAGTTCCCTAATGAAACAAAAAACGAACTGCACCTTCAAAGGAATAACGAAATGAAACAAAATGAAAATTTCCAGTTCGTTCCGTTTCAGTTTTCATTTTACCACAGGAATGCCTTGAAGAATTGTAAAAAATGTTAAATTTTACAACCCCTGCACCATTACCCCCAACTCACTTAAACCCCTCCCCCACCATTCGCCCCAATGCGCCTGATCAGGTGGGGGAAATGGCATGGGGTTTTTAAACTTTTTTTTTGTCGCTGAAGCCCTGCATGCCAGCTGATTGTCGCTTGCTTCAGTGACAAAAATAAGTTTAAAAGTCTGCACCATCCCCCCCCCCCAATGTGCCCAATTGGGTGGGCTAAAGCATGGGCTTTTAAAACTTTTTTTAGTCTCCAAAGCAAGCCCTGTGCACCAGCTGATCGATGCGTGCTTTGAGGACTAATAAAAAGTTTTAAAAGCCCACACTTCCCCCACCCCCTGAAAAACATAAAACAAACATAAAAAACACATAAACACACACACAGAGTAATTACATAAAACACACACATAAACACATAAAAAAGAAAATTGAAACAAAACAAAAAAAGAAACAAAGTTTTTTAAAAAAAGTTTTTCAAACAAAATGAAATGAAATGAAGATAAATAAACTAAATGAAACACCATTTTGGCATTTTTGTGCCCATCTCTAATTATAAGCATCAGCTTTTGAGATGGGCATGCATTGCTTTGCGATGATTTGTCGAAAGTTCCCCCAATCCAGCTACAGTAGCTACTCCACTCACTAGCTGCTGTGTGCTGCTCATCTCCTCCTTATCAAATGACTGTCCATTCCCAGCAGGAATGTCTGCTTCTCTCCTCTGCCTCCTCCAGTAGCTGCCAATTCATATGAGGAGGCAGGGCAGGGATTTCTTCTGTGCAGCCTTTGAGTGGACGGCTGCCAGAGTAGGTGGAGGAGGGAAGCAGGCATTCCTGCTAGGAATGGGCAGTTGTGTAATGAGGAGGAGATGAGCAGTGTGCTCTGGCTAGTGAGTGGGGGAGCAGGCCGGGATTGGGGAAGAGAACATTCAGCAGCTGTGGTTCCAAGCTGATTACATTTTTCCCCCAAATCATTATGAAGCAATTCATTCACATCTCTAATTAGTTCTTTAAAGAGGCCCACCTTCTCAAAAGAAGGTCATTTCCCCCTTGGGGGAGCAGAATAGCAGAGGAGTACTGACATCCAGTGAGTCCTTTTAATATTCCTTTGAAGTACTGAAAGCCATTTCAAAGGGCTGATGATGAGCATTTACAAGGACCCTTCAATGGCCTTAATAGATTTTCAAGTTGAACCTGATACTTCACACCCAACCCTAATCATAAAGGTTTCACACAATGCAGTTCATAATGGATTTGGGAAAATTGACAGATAATTTTCCAAATTGGGAGGTGGGGGATATAGCCCTGCAACAAATCTGTAAAATCTGAAGTGGTGGCCTCAGAGTTGGGAGCAGGATAAGGAGGAGGGTGAGCAGAAACTTCATTGATGGCACTGTCATGTCAGGAAACAGCTACCATAACCTTTATTTATGCAAATGCGATGGGGGTTGCAGGTTATTTGGCTTTTACAAAAGAGGGTCATGACTATCATCATAAATCAAGAACAAACAGAAGAGAATATGGAACATAGAAATTATTGCAGTAGAGTTGGAATGAGAGCTTATTAATATGCATAGTAAAGGCAATACACTGGCCCTTATTAAAGACCAACAAGAGTGCGATGAGTTACCCTTAGAATCTAATATCTCTATACATGTTTTATTTCTTTTCTTCCTTGCTTTTGAAGAATTGTATAAAGATACCACTATTAACCTTTGCTTGAAGTTGCAACAAAAGTTTTCACTTAATGATGGGTCTAGCTGGCAGTACTTGAAATAAAACATATTTCCCAATCTTAGCAAGCAGCTTGCTGATAGTTGTGTAATGCTGAATGATATTTCTGCCTTGAGGGGAGTATGGTGACAGGCCACAATGTCTATGTGACAGCCTTTAAAACACAAAAGTCATGCATATCCCCACCCGGAAGTTGCTATAATAATGTTCCATAAACTGGGTGGGAATACTATAGATTTATAGGCATCCATCTCACTGATGGTTTTCAGACACTCTTTCTTGAAAGCTCTCTATGCCATAATGACGCACCCTCATTCAGCTGATGTCAGAGTCTAGTTGTCAAGTCCCAAGGTGCTGGAATTGGTATGTTCCTCCAGCTCTCCAGGAAGGGATATGCACCAGAACAAGCAATACTAGAGGAGAGGAATGAGAGAGGAATGACTGGATCTATAAGCAGAACACTTTGCTTTAGTGTGACTGGATCTAGTGTGACTGAGTGCCCCATCCCCAGCTGGGATCAATACATATTGGTTCAATGTCAAGCAGTCAAGTTCTTAAGAATATAATTTATTTATTTATTTATTTGTTAAACTTATATCCCACCCATCTTCCCAGAAGGGAACTCTGGGCGGCTTACAATAAAAATCAACTAAGGCAAAACAGACACAATAGAAAAAGAAAACGGGATAGTGGGCATGACCCAAGCAAAGATGGTGAGGGCAAAAAAACAAAAAAAAAAAAAAACTAAGTAGAAAGGTCGGCAATAGACATGGGCACGGAGCGGTGAAATTCTCGTTTCCATTTTCGGTTATTGTTATCGTTATGTAACGGGTAACGGTAACGAGAATTACTCCGCTCCAGCTCGAACCCAACCCGATAAAGATAAATTGGGTCTGATTTTTCGTTGTCGTTCATGGCATTGCGGCGATCGCACAATGCCAAGCAGCACAGAAAAAAAGTTTTAAAAATTAAAAACAACCCAATTCCTGGCCATAAAAGCAGGCGAAAATATGCCTGCCTCAGTGAGGGCACCTACCAGAGAGGGGTGGTTTCTGGGGGGGGGGTCGCCGGCCTTCCCCCCCTTCCTGTCCTGGGCTCCTGGTACCAGGCTGGGGGGGGCATCCTCGTCGTCTCCATTTGCCATGCGGTGGGGGGGGGATCCAAAATGGCGACCACAATATTAATTTTTAAATCGTGGTCCAAAAACCCACCAAAGCACCACAGAAACATTTGAAAATTAGGTATTTTAAATGCCTGATTTTTTATAGTAGCAGCAGTGGGTTTTTCTTGCAATAAAATGTCTCCATTGATTTATTTTATTTCATTTTTATTTTTATTTTTTTACACCTGTGCAATGATGGGCTGGCCATGGGATGGGACCATGCAAATTTTGGACCCATTTCACCAATCGCATGGCCAGGTTTTGACTGAGACTTCTGGATGTGCCAGAGGGCATAAAAAGCCCACTAACCCTAACCCTAACCCTAACCCTAACCCTAACCCTAACCCTAAACCCTAACCCTAACCCATACGCCAGTACACTGTCCTTCTTAGTGGTTCAGAAGCACCCAGAGGTGCAGCCCACTAACACACCCTAACCTTAACCGTAACCCTAAGCCTAGCCCTTACCCTAACCCCAACCCTAACCCAGATCCATACGCAAGTACGCTTTCCTTCTTAGTGGGTCAGAGTAGAGGCACCCAGAGAGGTGCCTCCCAGCCAGAGCCCACTACCCCTACCCCTAACCTGTACGCCAGTATACCAGTATGCTTTCCTTCTTAGTGAGTCAGAGGCACCCAGAGAGGTGCCTCTGCCACTTACCCCCCAACCCTAACATAATGTAATGTATGGTACACGGCGGCTACGGGAAACGCTTCCCTTCCCTTCTTGGTGGGTCATACGTCAGAGGCACCCAGAGAGGTGCCTCCCAGAGTCCACTTACTCCAACCCCAACCCCAACACAAATGACAAACGACAAACGACAAACAGAAACGACAGATTTTTGAAAATTTCCGCGACAAACGGAAACGACCTGAAACGGACCCGTCCCGACAAACGACAACTCAAAACGTCATTTTTCCTGGTCGTGCCCATCTCTAGTTGCCAAACGCCTCCCTGAAAAGGTGAGTCTTCAGGGCCTTTTTGAAGGCGGGCAGGGACTCTGCTAGGCGTAGCTCACTGGGGAGATGGTTCCATAGCATAGGGCCTACCACAGAGAAGCCGCGGTCATGCGTATGCGATTTCCGCGCCTCTCTTGTTGTGGGCACGCTCAGTGAGCGCACCTGTGCCAATCTCTTGGGTCTGGTCCCAGTTGATCTCTGAGAGATACGCTCCGCCAGATACTCTGGTCCCAGGCCATGGAGGGCTTTGAAAGTCAAAACCAGGACCTTGAACCTAATCCAGAGGACAACGGGTAGCCAGTGCAAGCGGGCCAGGACTGGGGTGATGTGCTCAAATCGACGAGCACCCACCAACAGCCTGGCCGCCACATTTTGCACCCGCTGTAACCTCCGGACAAGGGTCAAGGGCAACCCCACTTAGAGGGCATTGCAATAGTCAATCCTCGAGATCACTAGGGCCTGCACAACTGTCCTCAGGGAGGACTCATCGAGGTACATAAATAAGTTCTTAAGACCATAAGAAGAGCCATTCTGGATCAGGCCAACGGTCCATCTAGTCCAGCTTCCTGTATCTCACAGTGCTCCCACCAAATGTGCCTGGGAGTGCACAAGACTAGATATCTGTTTCCTGTTACCACTCCCTGCATCTGGCCCTTGAAGTACCATGGTTTTAAGCCTGGAGATTACTCATCCCCATCATGTCTTGTAACCTGTGATGGACGTTTCCTCCAGGAATCTGTCCAACCCCTCTTTGAAGGCATCCAGGCCAGATGCCATCACCACATCCTGTGGCAGGAAGTTCTGCAGACTGGCAACATGCAGGGTGAAGAAATATTTTCTTTTGTGTATTCTCACTCTCCCAACCCTCAATTTGAATGGATGTCCCACAGTTCTGGTATTTTGTGAGAGGAAGAAGAGTGTTCCTCTATCCACTTTACTCATGCCCTGCGTAATTTTGTACATTCCAATCATATCCCCCCTCAGGCATTTTTTCCAGACTAAATAGCCCCAAATGCTATAGCCTTTCTTCATAAGGGAGGTGCCTATGCACAGTAATCATTTTAGTCACTCTATTCTGCAACATTTCTTCTCACTTGCGTCCTATGATACCATACCTCCTTAGCTTTATTTTGTCCAAACTGCAGGGAACATCTATCCAGATTACCATCGCAAGTATTTCCTGAGCCAGGCCACTTGTAATCTTTAATTCTCTTTGAGATATCAGTGATATCACAAGGGTCTTCCCCCTTCGGCTCTATGGTTTTGACCCTGAACCCCAGGGAATAGAATACTGCCCACCTGTGAACCCTGTGTGGGGAGGCACATTCTAGGTTACATAATCTGTTGGACTGCACTGTCTCCCTATGTGAGCTATGAATGCAACGTAACATATCCAACAGTCCAGCTTGATCACATACTATGACATACCTACATATTGTAGATGTGGTTCAGGAGGGTGGGTTACCTACCTTTGATCATCCTAATGAAGACCACTTGACTGCTTCCAAGGACACCTGGATTTGTCTCAGAAGCCACAGTCTGAAGCCCATGGGAATAGAATGTCAAATTCTTATATCAGGACTACTTTTTAACAGTGAGCTCCTGCTGTTCACCCCAGCTCCTGCAAGCCTAGCAGTTCAAAAGCATGTAAATGCAAGCAGATATAATAGGTACCACCAAAAACAGCATGAAAGTAAAACAGTGTTCCGCGCACAGAAATGCGTTCAGCCATTCCGGCCACATGGCCACGGACTTGCACAACACTGGCTCTTTGGCTTGGAAATGGAGACAAGCACCGCCCTTGGAGCTGGACACAAACAGCAGGCATGTGCAGGGGGAACCTTTGCCTTTACCTTACTTTTTAATAAAATACTTGTGTTTCATTTTAAATTTCAATTGTCCTTGACATGCAATCTAGCAAGAACTATCTGTCCCACTTCTGCATGGCAGGATGGAAAAGGGATAGACAAAGGTGTGGGGAGAGATAGAGAAGAGGGTTTGCCTGTGAGCCAGCCCACTTTTGACTTTGTAACAGATGGTGTAAAGTTGTATGACTATAACAACATGATGCGACATATTCAAGCTAATAAAGGATCTGGAAACTAAGCCCTAACAAAAATGGTTGAGAGACTTGGATATGTTCATCCTGAAGAAGAAAGGCTGTTGGTCCTTGAAAATTTGAACAACCATGATGTTTTGGACACAAATAGGTCCTCCTGAAAAAATAATTTCAAAATGTAAGAAGGAAGATTTTGAGTAAACCCTGGGAAGGCCACTAGGTAGACATTGGAATAGGCTATCTAGAAAGCAGTACAATCTCGTTCTCTTTGGAACAAAATTTGGTTGCCCAAAGAATACTGTAGCTGCGGATTTCTTGCTTCGGTGGGGGGTTAGTACCAATGTCTTGGGAACTCACATGGAAGTCATCAATAGAGATGGGCACGACTTAGCGGTATTCCCGTTTCCGTTTCCGTTACTCGTTTCCGTTACTCTACGGAAACGGTAACGGGAATCACTGCCCCAGACTTCGAGCTCGAACCGACGAACGAACAATTTGGTCTGATTTGTCGTGCTCGTTACTTGCATCGCGCAATGCCAAGCGGCACAGAAAAAAAGTTTTTAAAAGTTAAAAAAAAACCCGATTCCCGGCCCTAAAAGTAGACGAAAACTGTCTGAGGGCACCTACCAGGCCAGAAGGGTGTTTTATTTGGGGGGGGTTCCCCGACCCCCTCTCCTTGGTTATTGCTACTGCTGCGCTGCTGGTACCAGGCTGGGAGGGCGCATCCATTTGCCATGCAGTGCGGGGGATCCAAAATGGCGACCGCAATATTTTTTTTGAAATCGTTGCCCAAAACCCCACCAAAGCACCACAGAAACATGCGAAAATTAGCTATTTTAAATGCTTCACAGTATGGGTAAAAAAGTCTCCGTTGATTTTATTTTATTTTAGATTTTTTTACACCTGCGCATTCGCAAATGGGCTCGCCCATGGGAGTGGACCATGCAAAGTTTTGGAGCCATTCCACCAATCGCATGGCCAGGTTTTGCTGACTGTACCAGGCTGGGAGGGCGCATCCATTTGCCATGCGGTGGGGGGGGGGGAATCCAAAATGGCGACCGCAATATTTATTTTGAAATTGTTGCCCAAAACCCCACCAAAGCACCACAGAAACATGCAAAAATTAGCTATTTTAAATGCTTGAATTTTTACAGTAGCAGCAGTGGGTTTTTCTTGCAAAAAAAAGTCTCCGTTGATTTTATTTTATTTTATTTTATTTTATTACACCTGCACATTTGCAATGATGGGCTCTCCCATGGGAGTAGACCATGCAAATTTTCCACCAATCGCATGGCCACTTGGCCAGGTTGACTTCTGGGATTGCCAATCGGGCATAAACAGCCCACTAATCGTAGCCCAAACCCGAACCCTAAGCCTAACCCATACGCCAGTACACTGTCCTTCTAAGTGGGTCAGAGAGGCACCCAGATGCACCCCAATACTCACCGTAACCTCACCCGTAACTAGCCTAACCCTAGCCGTTGCGCTAAGCCGTCTCAACCCTAAGCCAGATCTACTTGCATTGCACTACATGCAAGTACGTGAGACACAGCGGGTGCAAAGAGTCTGCCAGTCCGTCACTTGTGGCTCTGGCTGACTCCTGCAGCTCCCTCCAGGAGCCCGCTACCCCCTCCCCAAACCAGTACTAACGACAACGAAAAAATGAAAAAACGAACCGACTAATTTTTGCAAATTTTCGCGAAAAACGGAAACGAGCCGAAACGGAACCGGCCCGACTAACGACAACTCGAAAAAAATTTTTTTCAAGTCGTGTCCATCTCTAGTCATCAATATTTGGACAGTAGTAATTGGATGGTGATAGACTCATGCTGAGTTACTGATTATTTCAGCATGTCATTACATCCATTTTTCATGAAAATCACTCTAATCTGGACCAATCCACATTGACACATTACCTTCAAAGTAATGAAACCCTTGACAGATAAGGGTCTTTTATCTGATACAATAATAATGAGATACATTGAACAGATCTTGTGGGGATGCGAAAAAAATTCCTCTAAAAATGCATATATATCTGCTAACTTCCTGCAGTGTTTAATTCATCTGCAAGTGCACTCTTCCAGGAGCCCTCTGAAGTCTGAAGAACTCTTATTGCTATCACTCCAGTAATTTCTAGTCTGCAGCTTTGATTTTTGCTTGGCAGGCAAAGGCTGCATTGACTTAATCCAATTTGCTGACTGTATTTCCCCCTTTAAAATTCTTGATAAGAGAAGCATAGATCAGCCTTGGCTTTGAGCGTGGTTTTGATTTAAAAATTATTCTACCAAAAACCCATTTTCATCTGAATTTACAGTTGATTTTCTGCTTAGCTGTGAAGCATCAGTCCCTTAAATGAATTTATGGAGGTCACCGTTCACTCAGTAGCCAACCCCCAGATGCCCCAGTAAGACTGGTGAGTGGTGAGTGTTCCCCAAGACTCACAGATAATACAAGCAGCACATGACTTGGGAATATTGTAATGTAGTAATTCCTGAAGCTCAGCTGAAAACCAGCCAAACACAGTTTTTTAATATTTTGCAACTTGCAGACAGCTAGATACATCCAAAAACATCAGGGACACCACACTCCTCTCATTGCATATCCATGAGTGCACATGGTCTGATACCAGCCAGCAAGGTGACATTGAGTGAATTTTATGTGAAATTGGAGAGAAAGGAGAGAATTGCTTACATTTTGGACAGTTCATAATAATGGCACTAGGGGAATTTTTGTTGCACTTTCTGAAAGCAGTGTAGATGGAAAGGGCTTCCTCATAGAAATATTCTAGGGAGAAGGATGGAGTGGCATAATGTTCCCATAATTTTTATTTATAATGCATACCACTGCAAAACATTGTATCTGTCTGCATTCATACAATGAAGATGTGTAGGATTCCAGGGAGGGGCAATCATCGTCTTGTTCCATCAATAAGCTTTTGTTTTAAAGTATGTCCAAGTAACCTGTATGGTTCCTAGTGGATGGGGTGGAAGAAAGAAAGAGAGAAGAAGGACATGGGAGCTTTGCCTGCCACAAAGATTAGGCAGCAGTTTATGACATTGGATTTCTTTCCAACTCGTCCCCAAGTAGAGTCCTTTATCTTCCCAATTTTCATAAATTTTCATTCTATAGACCCATATAAAAATGTACAAATACGTTTGGAAATTTGCATACAAATAGAAGTGGACAGACTTCTATTTGCAAGACAAATACTCCAGACCAAATTGAAATGGATGGTATTTGTACTCCCAAGCATGAGACAGGAGAGGGACTGACTTACCAGCCCAAAAGTTGTTGGTGGGGCGGCAATGGCCAGAACAAATGAATAATGGTGACCACCACATGGGGATCCAAGGAGGTCCAGGGTCCAGCAAGGGTGAGGAGGGGTGTGTGAGAGAGAGCGGATGCCAGGACACGGAAACAGATGCCAGAAGGGAGCAGCCCCTGGGAAGCATGATTTGCTCCAGGCAGGGCTATCCCAGAGGGGTTAAACAAGGGGTCTAAGAAGAGCAAACCCTCTTTTCCATTCTGGTCGCTGAGCGTCCCCACCCACCAACCCCTTAATTTGCTTATATATAGGGTAGATAGTTGTATTATTAAGATCATGTTTAACTATCTGTATGTTTGTCACAACTTGGAAGGATTGGTGTTTTTTGCAGGCATTGGGACAGATCCAGGCTCAAAAGATAAATGCAGATGGATATGGTCATGGGAAAGTACCAGGAGGTGGAAAAATGGAAAACCCCCCCCCGCCAGTTGACAATGATTTGTGACTTGTTAAAATGATTTATGACCTGTTGAAATAATTTATGACTCCCCCCCCCACTGGGGGTGGACACCCCCACATACATACAATAGAGGATGCAGGTTACTGACATGGTGGACACCCTTCTTCTGTAGCAGAAAAAGGGGCTGCATAAGCTAAAGTTCATGGGGAACATCAAAGGGCAGGTGTGCTCCTTTGATGTGCTGGATCCAACCCAATTGCTTTGCCAGAATTCTGCCTGCTGTATTAAATAAAGTTGTGGCTGAGATATATCCAAAAACTGTGATTTCATGCCTCTTCATTATACATTCACTTAGTGACAGAGAGCTCAGCCTTAGGCAACAACACTTAACAAAGTAGGTTTCTAGGGATACAAACTCTTGCCTGTCCACAAAAAATTTATTCACTCCTGTAACGGATTTTAGAAGTAGAGAAGTCTTTCTGTAGGCCAAAAGTAAATAGTGCTCATACGAACTTGCAATTTAGGTTCAGTAGAAATGCTTATCTCAGTGCATCTGTAAACATTGGCCAAAGACACATTCTTAGCCAAAAGCAAGTGAAACCTGATTGGCCCAAGAAGCAACATGTGATTGTTTTCCCATGCTGTGAGCGGTCTGTAAAAGAGAAAAGAGGGGATATTTTTTGGGATGGATTTTCTGGCTGCAAGATTTGCTGACACTTAGAGGTGTAGTTTAGAAACTTAGGGCCGGCAGCTTTTGTCTCATAGTTAGGGAAGGAACCATGCTTTGTTATTTTGAAGTAAATGCTGTATTCCTGTGTAATTCCTATTAGCTAAATAAATGCTTTTATATCTTATTTTGTGCCTTTGAAGTTATATTGGAGCTCTCAGCAAGAGAAAGGTTGGAGAAGATATGCATTTGATCTAATTACGGACCCATTTTTTAAAAAAAAGTCTTTTGGTTCCTGTAAAGGATCAGCTGCAGTTGTTTTGCAGGGGAGAGCTGATGAGGCTGTAAGTAAACCCAATTCCAGAGGCTAAGGCCCTGGAATTCCGTACAACTCCACAAAGGGGTGAGGTGTTTTGTGGTCCTCTTGACTACAGAAGGGAACAAAAAGGAAACCTTTTCAGTGCCAATGAAATAGAATGGTACAGAATAGACATGGGCACGGAGCGGCAAAATTCTCGTTTCCGTTTTCGGTTCTCGTTCTCGTTACGTAATGGTAACGGTAACGAGGATTACTCCACTCCAGCTCGAACCCGAACCGAAAAAGAAAAATTGGGTCTGATTTTTTGTTGTCGTTCATGGCATCGTGGCGATCGCGCGATGCCAAGCAGCACAGAAAAAAAGTTTTAAAAATAAAAAACCGATTCCCGGCCAAAAAAGCAGGCGAAAATATGCCTGCCTCAGTGAGGGCACCTACTAGAGAGGGGTGGTTTCTGGGGGGGTCCCCAGCCTTCCCCCCTCTCCTGTCCTGGGCTGCTGGTACCAGGCTGGGGGGGGCATCCTCCTCGTCTCCATTTGCCATGCGGTGGGGGGGATCCAAAATGGCGACCACAATATTTATTTTTAAATTGTGGTCCAAAAACCCACCAAAGCACCACAGAAACATTTGAAAATTAGGTATTTTAAATGCCTGATTTTTTATAGTAGCAGCAGTGGGTTTTTCTTGCAATAAAACGTCTCCATTGATTTTATTTTATTTTATTTTTATTTTTATTTTTTTACACCTGCACAATGATGGGCTGGCCATGGGATGGGACCATGCAAATTTTTGGACCCATTCCACCAATTGCATGGCCAGGTTTTGACTGAGACTTCTGGATGTGCCAGAGGGCATAAAAAGCCCACTAACCCTAACCCTAACCCTAACCCTAACCCTAACCCATACGCCAGTACACTGTCCTTCTTAGTGGTGTCAGAGGCACCCAGAGGTGCAGCCCACTAATCCACCCTAACCTTAACCATAACCCTAAGCCTTGCCCTTACCCTAACCCCAACCCTAACCCAGATCCATACGCAAGTACGCTTCCCTTTTTAGTGGGTCACAGAGAGGCACCCAGAGAGGTGCCTCCCAGCCAGAGCCCACTACCCCTACCCCTAACCTGTACGCCAGTACACCAGTATGCTTTCCTTCTTAGTGAGTCAGAGGCACCCAGAGAGGTGCCTCTGCCACTTACCCCCGAACCCTAACATAATGTAATGTATGGTACGCGGCGGCTACGCAAAACGCTTCCCTTCCCTTCCCTTCTTAGTGGGTCAGACATCAGAGGCACCCAGAGAGGTGCCTCCCAGAGCCCACTTACCCCAACCCCAACCCCAACCCCAACTCAAACGACAAACGACAAACGGAAACGACAAATTTTTGAAAATTTCGACGACAAATGGAAACGACCCGAAACGGACCCGTCCCGACAAACGACAACTCGAAACGTCATTTCTCCTGGTCGTGCCCATCTCTAGTACAGAAATCATACTGCTGCTTTGTTCCATGGCAGTTCAAGCCTTAGAAGCATCAGAGAAGTTGTGTTCTTCTCTCTGTCTTTCTGTATTTGCTCTCTGAGTGCATTTGGCTTGTCAAAAGGAAAAGGCACTAGTTTTGTTCAGATATAATTTTGTTCAAATTACAGTGAGACTGATTGAGGGCAGGGGCTGGGGGGGAGATATGGTACTCTTGATTCATTCTCTGCTGGTGACAAGAGTGGAGGGTGTTTAAAAGACTTCATTTAAGATGTTTTATCAGTTTGAAAGATTGCATTGCTGAGCCTGAAAAATGCAGTGAGTTTTCCTTACATCCCAGAAGTCTGTACCCACAAGTAGAATTCATCAGTTTACCAGTTATGTCTCCATGCAAAGCAGAGACAGAGGAGACTGCAAAGAATCCCTCAGCTACACATAGAGGGATCACTTCATCCTGCTGAATTAATGGAAGAAGGAGCTGATGGCAGTGATTAAAGGGCTAATTCTTTTCCACTGTCATCAAAGGGTGTGAGACGTTTTAGGAGGCTCCTAGGTTGTAAATGTGGTAGAAGCTGGGAATCAGCCCCAACACCACTTTTCAACTTCTGTTGAAAGGAGTCAATATAACATCTTGACATCTTACCTTTGTTATGTGATATCTTACATATGTTGTAAGGATTTAGGATGTCACTATGACCCTGATAGGGTTTGCCAGCTATTGAATGTTGCAGGTTTGCTGCCTCAAGCTATCTCCTACTACTGCCAAATTTGCTGCTGTTGCATACACCTCAAGAGACCCACATTGCTAACAAATTGCATTAGGCTAATATAGCTATTGGCTGGCATACAGGGAGCAAAAGTTTGCAGAAAAACTGGGTGCTTTCTCCCCATAGACTACATTTTCCAGCAAACAGTGGAGAGAGGGGAGACCTAGGAGATGGGAAGGCAGAGGTTATTTTTCATGGTCACATCCCATTGCCATAGTGTCACTTGTCTGTTGCATTTGTATTTGTGAAACTTCTTATCTCACAGGCTGATCTGTGGTCATAAATAATAAGTTATGTGTGTATACTGTTTGCATGTAGCACTGTTAGGAAATTCCATAGAAGTGTTCTGGGTATCAAGGTCTGCTGCAATGACAGGAGCAAATTTGGCAGCAGGAGAAGAAACGTGGGATTTCTGAAGAGTTCCAGCAAGGGTGAATAGGCGGTGATACATTTAAACTTTTTGTGCACTGGATTCCTTTTGAAGTGCTGTTGCTTGCTACCATGGAAACCCACTGTGCTCTTACATTTAATTTGGTTTCTCACTGTGCCTCCTGAGATTATGGGTAAGATGCACAGTCCCAGGATGCCCCTAGAACAAAGGAAGAAGATGCCACTTCTATTCTCTACCTGGAAAACTCTTAAAAGGGCCACCATAAGTCAGAATTGATTTAATGATGCATCATCATCATCATCATCAATACATACATACATACATCATACATACATGCATACAGAATCTACTTTCTCCATCCCTTAGTAGCCTGATAGGGTCCCCTAGCTTCTGAGTCCACTTGGTAAGGCCGTTGTCCTACAGGTGGTCTGAGCCAAGTAAAATTCTCATTGTCACACCCATGTGTAAAAGAATATCTTTAATTAGTTGTTTCCTAAAGCTGAACTTCCCATAACTGCATGAGTGTAAAATGAAGAGGCATGACCATCACAGTTTTGGGTATAACTAGGCCACAACTTTATTTAATGCAGCAAACAATGCATCAGAGTAGCACCTCATCCCTTTGATGTCCCCAGCCATTACAGGACACCCCAGGGTCTCCATCCCGTCGGTGCCCCATGCCTCCACTCCAATTGCATGTTCCTGGGGGTGCACCCCCATCAGAGGCCAAGGCATAAGTCATTGTCAACCAGTCATAAATCATTGTCAATAGTTCATAAATCATTATCAACAGAGTGGTGGTGGTACCACCTTTGTTCGCCCCTCCTCAGTATTTTACCAAGACCATATCCGGTTTACTTTTTGCTTTAGAGCCTGGATCCATCCCAATGCCTGTAAAAAATGCTAAACCTCCCCAGTTGTGACAATCTTACAAACAGTTAACATATTACCCACAATGCAGTTATCTATCAAATGCAATAAAAAGGGGGGTGGGTGGGTGGGGCTGCTCGCTGACCAGGAGGGGGAAAGGGGGTAGCTCTTCTTGAAGCCTCTTTTTAAACCCTCTGGGACAGCCCCCTGGGATGTGCCATGTGCCAATGGGGCTGCTCCCTCCTAGTGCTCATTTCTGTGTCCAGGTGTCTCCCCTCCCACTTATTCCCATGCTGAACCTCTGGACAACCTCACTTCCTACGTGGTGGTCGCCATCACTCCTTTGTTCTGGTCATCCCGCTCTGGCAACAACCTTCAGGCTGGTAAGTCAGGCCCTCACCTTATTTGGGAGGAACTTGTCTTACCTTCCAGAATTTGCAAATTAGCTTGCCTTGTTTGATGATTAGTCTCCAGGACTCAGCAATGGGATTGCTGTGTGAACACTTGATTTTACAAAACTGAAAGACCACCTTCTGTCACCTCTCCAGCACAAATGCATTTTCAGCTCTAACTATGGGTTATCTAGAAGCTTGAGTCTGCCCTTTGACTCATGACTGTGAGATGCTCCTTCATTCCCTAGAAGGTTTGGCAGGAAGTTAAGCATTCTGACAGTTAGCTTTGAGAATGGTGAACTGTACCACTGGCTTAGAAGCCAAGAAAATCTCAGTTTCATTACATCTGGCTGGTAGTGCAATTCTATAACCAGCTATTTTCTCCCCATGAAGACACCCGACCGTTTTAGAAGGTGTCAAAAGTCCACCGCTGGAAGATTTACAGTGGAAAATTCTGCCAGTCTTGAGTCTAGGACAAGTTTTGGATTCTTGGACAGCTGGGTGCCCTGGTCACTGTCCAGAATAGTGTGTCAATAAGCCTGTTCAGGGATCAAAGAACTAGAAATAATACCATGCTCACTTCATTAGAATGGAAATAGTGGTCAGTATACCCTCTTTCATCTTCTCCCCAATCTGTGAAATTAATTTCTGGGTTCATATTTGGACATTAAAACGTCCTAATGCCTTGCTTCTCTTGTTAAAAAGACAGGGGAGAAGTAGCAACCTCATCCTATGAATATAAAGCATAGTTGAAAAAGATATGCACATGTGATGTTCATTGCATGGCTTTTCCCTTGGATTTTCTTTCCCATGTATGCTCTTCAGATAGTAATCCTGGTCTGCTGTCCAAGACCATTGCAAATACTGAAAATGAACTGCTTGGAATACATGGTAGCCATTGTATATGTGTTAGTATTCTAAAATGAAAATGTTATTTTCCATTAATGCCCATGAGATAGAAATGGAATAAACTGCATATATGAAAACCAACCACCTAGATGTATACCAAGAATGACATTTCATGGCATTTGGAAGAGCTTTTGATTATATTGGAATTGCGGCATCCTGTATACCTTAAATCAAAAGCTGCTTTTGCTTTGGACTTTATATATACTGTACTCCAAAGCTATTGTATTTAAGGCTGGCTTCTCAGGTTGCTCAGGTGATTGTATACCAGAGAGGGTGGTCATTCAAATGCAAACCCTTTTGTTTCTGTACTTCCAGTCCTGGAGATGGATTGTTTACATAGCTGTTAAAACTGGGGTACTTCAAGAGCCAGATGCAGGGGAGTGCTATCAGGTGACAGATATCTAGTCTCATGTGCTCCTAGAGGCATCTGGTGGGGCCACTGTGAGATACAGGAAGCTGGACTAGATGGGCCTTTGGCCTGATCCAGCATGGCTCTTCTTATGTTCTTAAGTGTTCTTCACAGCTGCCTGGGATGGGAGGAAAGAGGCGGGGCTATTGGGAGCTCCACGGAGTCAGGGCAGGGCAAAGGCAGCCGGGCCCTTTGGCTAGGGGATGGAGCCTGACTTTTTTATTATTTGGTTATTCTTCCTCTTTGGTGCCTTTCCTGATATTGCCTCTGCTTTTGGGGGCTTTAAGGTACCATCAACTTCATCTCACTTTTTAATGCTTGTCTTTTCTCCCCCCCTCCCTGTTTCTTTTGGGGATGCTTACAAAACCAGACTTCAAAAGAAATGAACACCAAACACAGGTCATAAATCATTGTATGTGTAAAAACCAACTATGTACCACACCATGCATCATCTATCAAAAGCCAGGCATGAATATTTTACTGTGTGAGCTTTACTTCATACGACTGAAGAAGCAGATGTGTTCTCAGAAGCTCTCATTAAAATATATCAGCCTTCAAGGTGCCACAGGGTTTTTGTCTGCTTAATTTTTTTTATTATTTTTTTCTTTGGGTTTCACCTGATATACTTTTTGAAGTAGCTTTTACACAGGTTCTTTAGAATTTTTGAGCTAGTTAGAGACAACACAAATTGCAAAACTCAAAATGAAGCCATCTGAAAAATAGCAATAAGACCAGTGAATGAGGGACATTAAAATGAAAGAGGCACCCCCTCAAAAAATACAACATACCTTTAAACAAAATAAACATTTTCACCATGTACATTCCTGGTTGAAATCTAGCACCTCTAAAAGGCTCAACGTAGGGAGAATCTGAGAGGAGGAGGTTGGATTCTCCAGCCTAGAATCTTCTTCTTCAAATGCCATGTCCTTGTAGAACGTTGGCGATCAGTAGCGTGAACTGGTTTCTATCTAAAGCTGTTCTAAACAGAGCAGCTGTGCTCAATGCGGACCATTGGCTTAAGTTCTTAAGCCAGAATGTTCTTTTAAGCCTCCAGCCATGTTTCCCATCTATTTTTCCTTGAAGAATAACCTGCAGCAGATGGTATTTTGTATTACACATTATGGACCCGAAATATTGCAAGTTTCTTCTCTTTATGGTATTTTAATCATGTGCTGTAATATAGCCACATTAGCAACTCTGGCTGTCCAAGGTAACTTCAGAAGTCATATGTATGTCCACATTTTGAATGCTTCCAGCTTCCTGCAAAATGCATCTGTAAGGGTCCACATTTCGACACCATAGAGAAGGATACTGAACACACAGGAACAAAGTATTCAAGTACGAAGTCTGATAGATAAGTCCCGGTTTGTCAAGACTTTCCTCATTTTATGGAAAGAATTTCTAGCTTGTTCAGTTCTATGACAGATTTTGCATGAAATATCCCAGTTATCCTTGCCAAAGCACCATTTGAGAGCTTTGGATAGTGGGTGGCATATAAGTTGAATACATAAAGAAATAATAATATTTATAAGATGATACTCTCTCATTTATATCACTGACAATCTTGAGAAGGTTCTGTGAACCATTTTGTGTTTTACTGCTAACATCCATTTTGTCTTCTTCACATTAAGTCGCAATCTCAGGTTTATTTGATGCGCCCACAGATTCTTGGTTGCTGAGAAATTATATAAATTTACATAACAATCAGTGCATTAAGGTGTATTAATTTGTAAACACATCGTTTCTAGTTTTGTACTCTGTCTGTGAAATCGCTGAACATTCACAGATGACGTGTGACACAGTTTTATCTTTTTCATAGCAGAGTCAATATTTTCTGTTTACACTAATTCCATGAATTTCAGATTTTGTATCTTAATTAGGAGTGTTCCTGTGCAGCAAAGATCAATCCTTCAGTTTCTTTTTTGATGATTCCCAGTTCCAGCTATATCCAAGTTAAATTATCATGTTTCCCATATTGTTGTTGTTGCTGTTGCTGCTGCTGCTGCTGCTGCTGCTGGATTTGTACTCCAAACTTCTGAAAAATCTCATTTCTAATAACCACAATGTTCTCTTATCACTTAGAAAACAAGTGGGCAATGTACATTCTGGGTTATATGACACCCCCCACCCCAAGATCCCAGTTCTTTATATAAAAAAGAGAAGCAAATTTTCTGTCATGGAAGTTATATAGTGCATCTTCTAAATAGGCAGTGGGCAAGGGTTTGGAGAGGGGTCTAAATTAATGCCAAAAATGCCAAAACATGCACAAGAAGTGTCTATGCTATTGTGTTTTACTGGTCCCATTTTCATAAACCAAGGAAAGTTGTGAACTCAAGCTTTTTGAATGTGCTTCAGCAGCCTTTTGTCTATGCTATGGTATATGGTAGTGTGTAATCTCACTATAGGTGGTCCAGAATCCAAGCAGACCATGAATTGCTATGGACAGAATTCTAAAGGATTTTTGTAGCCTTAATATGAAAACTCTTTGCTATAGAGACTTTCTTTCTTTCTTTCTTTCTTTCTTTCTTTCTTTCTTTCTTTCATGGCACCAAATGAATTGTCTGTGTCTAAAGGATTAATAATAATTTGACAGCTAGCATCCCGATTTGGGCACTACATCTTGTTAGGCATGCAAAATGTCTCAAGTGTGTTTTTGGTTCTTAAGTTATGCCTCTTGCAGTGCACATTTCTCTCCCTGTTTTGCCATTCAGTTTTGGATTTCTTTTGACTGCATTTCGTATGGAATAGGATTATGAGACCAGCACTGTTTTTAAAAAAATAAGTCCTGAATTCAAGGTCAAACTTTGGGAAATGTCTATTTAATAAACTAAACCTCAGGGGCCACCATAGAAATATATTATAGAAATGCAATGCTGACCCAGACTGGAGGGAGAAAGAAAAGAATTCGTTTCGCAGTCGGGCAAGTGGAAACCGAGATGAGAACACTTTTTCTTATTTCATACCCGGCAGACAGGGAAAAGGTTACGGGTTAGTGAAGTTATTTTGCCACACATTCAGGAGATTTACAATTTCTTTCTATTTCTTTTCTATTCCACACTCTGACCTACTGTTCCATATACAATTGCTTCAAAAGGAAGGGTTTTATACTTCTTCCTTGAAAAGAACCACTAACATGGGTGTTACAGAAAATCTTTTCTTCTTTTAATCCTTCCTAAGAAGCAAAGGTAGCCCTACCAATATTAAGAGGGAGGCAACCATGTGTGACAGCTTTTTTCCCAGAGGCTAGGAAAAGACAGGAATAGAAGGTTTTTTGGGTTCTGATCCAATGGTTTCCAGGTGATGGCCATCCCCTCCACAGATAGCTATATGATATATTAGACCTCTCCTTTCTTAGGGCGCTTTTACACGACCCCTAAGATCCGCTGGCCCCTTAAATTCGGACCAGAGATCTTAGGGGTTTGTCCCTCTTCGTGCGTCTCCACCCGTCCGTACTTCCTGGCTGCTGGCTGCGTGAGGGGAGGGAGGGAAAGGGGGACAAAAGAATAAAGAATTACCTCCTGGTGCTGGTGGAAGCTGCGGAGGGGGGGGAGCCCCGGTCACTTCCTGGTTCCTCTTAAAGGGGAGGGAGGCAAAAAACAAAAAGAAAAAGAAGCGAGGAGAGCCCAGCACATCCACATCAAATATTTTTCACTTCCCAAGAGCAGGTACAAGAAAAGTGTGCTGGGTCGCGCTTAGGTGGGCGGGGTCGCACTTAATTGTCTGCAAACTCCGGAGCTGGTGGGGAAACATTTTTAAGCTCCGGAGCTTGCAGCCATTTGCGGCGGAGTTTAGGGGTCGTGTATAAACGCCCTTAGGTAGAAATAAAGGTAAAATGTAAAGAGCTCAAATCTCACGGGGGGGGGGAATGGAATCTGGTGGTGGATGGATGGGACGTCAGGCACAGACTATCACTCCTAATCTCCCATTTTCAGCAGACCACTGCCACACTGACAGGGGGATTTGGGGAGTTGTAGTTCTCTAAAGCAAAATGTATAAACTTGAACCCAGGGTGAAGGATGCACAACAATGGACTCAAGTTAAGAGACTCCACCTTTCAGCTGAATATCAGGAAAAACCTCCTAACTGTTAGTGCAGTATGGCAGTGGAAGCAATGACCTCAAGAGGTGGTGAGTGCTCCAACAGTGGAGGCGTTCAAGGGAAATTTGAACAACCCCCTGGCAAATATCCTTTGATTTGTGTTCCTGCAGTGAGCTGAGGATTGGACCTAACAGCTTTCCAACTTCACTGTTGTATGATTGTTGTCTACAGCTGAGCTCCCTTAGCGGCATGATGTAAAATGAAGAGGCATGAGCATCACAATTTGGGGTATAACTAGGCCACAACTTTATTTAATACAGTGAACAGTACTCTGGCTAGGCCATTGGGTCGGATCCCACACATCAAAGGAGCACCCATACCTTTGACATTCCTGGCTGCTAGGGTATCCACCCCATCGGTGTCCTGTGCCTCCACTCCCATTACATGCTCCAGGGGGTGTCCACCCCATTGGAGGCCAAGTCATAAATCATTGTCACCAGGCCATAAATCATTGTCACCCATTCATCAATCATGGTCAAATGGTCATAAATCATCCTCCCAGGGGGGACCTCCCCCCCCCCCGTTATTTTACAGTGACCATATCTGGTTTAATTTTTCGCCTTAGAGTCTGGATCCATCCAAATGCCTATAAAATTGCCAAACCTCTCAGTTGTGACAAACATACTATCATTCATCCAAATATCTACGATACAGTTACAGAACCAACATATAATAAAAAGGGGAGGGTGGGCTGGGCTGCTCGGTGACCAGGAGGGAAAAGAGGGGGTTGTCCTCCTCAGACTCTCTTTTAAAAACCCCTGGGACAGCCCCTTGTAATTTGCTATGCACCAATGGGGCTGCCCCCTCCTGGCACCCATTTCTGTGTCCGGGCATTTCCCCCCTCCTTCCCCCCCTTGGACCACCCCGCTTCCCACGTGTACGAGGGGTCTCCCTGTTCCCGGGCCCATTCCAGCAACCCCGCTTCCCACGTGCACTTACGAGGGAAATTATGGGTCATCCCATCATGAAAGAAAGAGGCGACACACGCCTTTGTTCCCGGTAACGCCCATTCCAGCAACTTTAATCCTCAGCGACGATAAGTAACAACGGCCCTCTCCTTTCTATGATGCCCCAGGAGCGATGCACTTTTGCCAACACAAGGTTGGGAGTGGGAAATTATTTGCTATTGGGTAATTAATGGAAGGCTGCCGAAGATGTAGATGTAATTATCCCAAATAAATATGCGCTACCCGCCAGTCGTGAGCAGGGTTGTTGCCTACAACACCCACCGCCAAATATGTGAATGGTGGGATGGGCGAAAAAACACCACACCGCTCAAGGCCAATCAGAGAAATGGTCAAAAATTCCCATCCGGCCCCGAAGCGACCAGCAAAGGCACATAATAAACCGTGGCGGGAGGGGGCGGGGCGGGGAAACTGGCAATTGAGGAAAGGGGAGCGGAGGCCTTAGGCTACGCCAATAGTGGAGCCAATAGCCGCCGCCCCCTCAACCGGCCGGCAAAAAATCTGTTTGACTGCTCACATAAGATGGGAAAGGAGGGAAAAGGAGGCCTTTTTTAAAAATGTTGCTCTCAATGTGTGTAACATTTCCATTTTAGATGTCCAAGTAACTGGGCCAACCCAATCTTTATGGGTGAGGTGTATGGAATTGGTATTCTTTATTAGGCAACAAAATATTTTGGGAGGCTTCACTGTGGATATAGTGGTTGAAATCATGTTGCTGTAAGTTATGCTGTGTAATGCTGCTGATGCCATCTGCATTGGCAATATTTCAAAGATTAATGATTTCTCCTCTAATATCCCAAGGGTCTTCTGGAATCCTTTCCATCGTTGGCAAGCCATTGGGGGCAGGGTGTGTGTGGCAGGCACCAAAAATCACTATCACCAGCATGATTGTGCAGGTGGTCATGATTTTAGCTACTTATAGACTTACCCCTCCCATCTCACAGGTGTTCAACAGTTTCTTGATAACAAACGTGAGAATCTCAGGATCTTCAAGGGAGAAATTGGAAGTGCCACTGCTTCTGATGTCATCAACCTTATGTGGCATACTTTATGGAACACTATTTCACCCATCGCAAGACAAAAAAAAATGTGTATTTAACAGAGTTCTGCTAATACATTTTGGCCGTACATTTTATTCATCTAATTCACCCAACATGGATAGGCATTTATGAAGCTTGGTTTTCTTATTCTTATTTGCTTTGAATTACCAACGTCATGACCAGTGCAGAAAGTGTATTATGAACTTCTAGATATTGCACAGAATAGCAGTTAAAGAAGATAAAGGTTTATTTAAAAATAAATAAATAAGCAACTGCTCTTAATTCTCAAACAAACAGAACTGGCCATACTGACTATCCATACTGACTTCAGTTTATTAACCCACTGATTAATGCATCTATCACCTTCAGGATTTGAAGTATATCTCCCTGCTGCAGTTTAAGTTTGGACCAACAGTTAATTAAGGTGTGAGAGATTAAAGATGAAATACCATTAACCTTTCAATGCTGAAAGTAGGATACCAAACACAGAACTGAAGTTATAAGATGTTCTTGACATTAGCCTGGCTCAGTGGAAGAAAAAGGAAAACCTAATTAAATAATGTTAAATATTTGAGAGGAAACATGAGAAAAATGATGAAAGAAGATGAAGCTTGTGTCGGGCTGATTAGCATGCAATAGTATATTCCTGCTCTTTCGATCCTCACTCTGCTCTGCCTGTGCTATTACTTTATATAGTTTCTTTTTGTTGCCTTGAAATACAGAGGTTAAAGGCACTTGTACCTTATTTATGACATTTCTAGAAGCCCCTAGCAGGCAGATTTGAGTATGCCTGGCAGGGATTAATCCTTTTGAGAAAGGGTTAAAATGAATGTACTAATAATCCATTGAACCAAATGGCCTCCGTCATTAACCCTCTTGTATTTATGATGCCACTTGTCCCAGAAAATGGCCCTGGTGTTCAGACTGACCCATACTTTTCAATTAAGACGGACATACTTTAGACAGCCGGGTAAAGTAGTACTGAGACACATTTGCAACACTCAGAATGCCAGCTCATTCCTTTGAAATATGAAGGTGGACTGTGGGAGGTAGAATGTGCATTCTCCCCATCTACAGCTAGGGACTAGAGATGGGCACGACATGGCGGAATTCCCATTTCCGTTTCCGTTCCTCGTTTCCATTATGGAACGGAAACGGGGTAACGGGAATTACTCCGCCAGAACTCGAACTCGAACCGACTAAAGAATAATTGGGTCTGATTTGTCGTGGTCGTTCCTGGCATCGCGGCGATCCCGCGATGCCAAGCGGCACAGAAAAAAAGTTTTTAAAAGTTGGGGGAAAAAAACCCGATTCCCGGCCAAAAAGCAGGCGGAAATATGCCTGCCTGAGTGAGGACTCAGGGCAACTACCAGAGGGGTGGTTGACCCCCCCTCTCCTGTCCTGGGCTGCTCTGGTGGTGGGGGAAATCCTCGTCGTAGTCGCTCGCAACAAGCACCGGACTCGCCGCCGGCCGCCGCAATTCAAGTGGAAGCGGCACAGAAAAAAAGGTTTAAAACCCCCCCCCATTCCCGGGCCAAAAAGCAGGCGAAAATATGCCTGCAGTACAGAGTGCACCTACCAGAGGGGTGGTTTCTGGGGGGGGGGTGTCCCAGCCTCCCCCCCTCTCCTGTCCTGGGCAGCCGGACTCGAGTCGCCATGCCATGCGGTGTGGGCGGGGGATCCAAAATGGGGCGGCGACCGCAATTTTTTTTTAAATCGTGGTCCAAAAACACACAAGCACCACACAGAAACATGCGAAAATTGCTATTTTAAAACTGCCAGAATTTTTACAGTAGCAGTGGGTTTTTCTTGCAACAAAATGTCTCCTCTTTCCTCTCTCCATTTATTTTATTTTATTTTATTTTATTTTATTTTTTTACACCTGCGCAATGATGGGCTGGCCATGGGAGTGACCATGCAAATTTTTGGAGCCATTCCACCAATCACATGGCCACTTGGCCAGGTTGATCACAGAGACTTCTGGGATGTGCCAACCGGGCATAAAAAGCCCACTAACTAGAGATGGGCACGACTTAGCGGTATTCCCGTTTCCGTTTCCGTTACTCGTATCCGTTACTCTACGGAAACGGTAACGGGAATTATTCCGCCAGAATTTGAGCTCGAACCGACGAACGCACAATTTGGTCTGATTTGTTGTGCTCGTTACTTGCATCACGGCGATCGCGCAATGCCAAGCGGCACAGAAAAAAAGTTTTTAAAAGTTAAAAAAAAACACCGATTCCCGGCCCTAAAAGTAGGCGAAAACTGTCTGAGGGCACCTACCAGGCCAGAAGGGTGTTTTATTTTGGGGGGGGGGGTTCCCCGCCCCCCTCTCCTTGGCTATTGCTACTGCTGCGCTGCTGGTACCAGGCTGGGAGGGCACATCCATTTGCCATGCAGTGCGGGGGATCCAAAATGGCGACCGCAATATTTTTTTTGAAATTGTTGCCCAAAACCCCACCAAAGCACCACAGAAACATGCAAAAATTAGCTATTTTAAATGCTTGAATTTTTACAGTAGCAGCAGTGGGTTTTTCTTGCAAAAAAAAAGTCTCTGTTGATTTTATTTTATTTTATTTTATTTTATTTTATTTTATTTTTTTACACCTGCACATTCGCAATGATGGGCTCGCCCATGGGAGTGGACCATGCAAATTTTCCACCAATCGCATAGCCACTTGGCCAGGTTGACCACAGAGACTTCTGGGATGTGCCAATCGGGCATAAACAGCCCACTAATCGTAGCCCAAACCCGAACCCTAAGTCTAAGCCTAACCCATACGCCAGTACACTGTCCTTCTAAGTGGGTCAGAGAGGCACCCAGAGGTGCACCCCAATACTCACCCTAACCTCACCCGTAACTAGCCTAACCCTAGCCCTTGCGCTAACCCATCTTAACCCTAAGCCAGATCTACTTGCATTGCACTACACGCAAGTACGTGAGACACAGCGGGTGCAAAGAGTCTGCCAGTCCGTCACTTGTGGCTCTGGCTGACTCCTGCAGCTCCCTCCAGGAGCCCGCTACCCCCCCAAACCAGTACTAACGAGAACGAAAAAATGAAAAAACAAACCGACTAATTTTTGCGAAATTTCGCGAGAAACGGAAACGAGCCGAAACGGACAGCCTCCGACACACGACAACTCGAAAACGTCATTTTCCCTAGTCGTGCCCATCTCTACCACTAACCGTAGCCCGAACCCGAACCCTAAGCCTAACCCATATGCCAGTACACTGTCCTTCTAAGTGGGTCAGAGAGGCCCCCAGAGGTGCACCCCAATACTCACCCTAACCTAACCCTAGCCCTTGCGCTAACCCTGTTGCCTAAGCCAGATCTGTACTTGCATTGCACTACACGCAAGTAAAATTCCCTTCTTAGTGAGACACAGCGGGTGCAGAGAGTCTGCCAGTCCGCCACTTGTGGCTCTGGGTGACTCCTGCAGGCTTGGCTCAGCCGGCAGCATGTGTGACATGCAAACAATGCCCCCAAGGCCTGACTGATGCAGGGAAGGCACCCCAAAAAGAGGGGTGCATCTGCCAGTCTGCTGTGTCTCTGCATGCAACTTGGTATGCAATCATATCCATATGGCTATGCATGCATGCCGTTTTGCAGCAGGTGAGGAGGAGACCCCCATGTATGAGGGGTCTCCAGGAGCCTGCTTTCCCTAGCGGGTGAGGATAGGAGGCACCCACCCAAAAAAGAGGTGCCTCCAGGAGCCCGCTACCCCCCCAAACCAGTTTAACGACAGACGAAAAAATGAAAAACGAAACAAGAAATTTTTGCGAAGTTTCGCAAAAAACGGAAACGAGCCGACACAGGCCGCCTCCGACACACAACAACTCGAAAACGTCATTTTCCCTAGTCGTGCCCATCTCTACTAGGGACCTTTCAACTGATGGCCTCAAAAGAACACACCACAGAGCTTGGATAAACCTGGTTACATGTAAGAACATAAGGACATAAGAAGAGCCATGCTGGATAAGGCCAAAGGCCCATCTAGTCCAGCTTCCTGTATCTCACAGTGGCTCCACCAGATGCGTTTGGGAGCATATGAGACTAGATATCTGTTTCCTGATGTCAAGCCCTGCACACAGAGCACACACACAGACACAGTTCAGTTCGTTGCCAAAGTCTTTAGTGGAGAGTCAAGCAAGTTCAAGTCCTTTGCTAACAATCAAGTGCCAGATAGATAACAGAATCGAACTCACAGCAATTACCAGTCCAAGTCAAAACCCGAATATCTCACGGAAACCAGATGCCAAGCCAAAGGGAACAGATCAAGCCGTTGTCCAAGAAACCAGTCCGAAGTCAGAAAACAGAGTCTAAGGTCAGGAACAAACAGGAACGTGATTGCAAGTTCAAATGGCACGTTGCTCCCACAGAGAGCTCAAGGTGAGCTTGCTAGCTTTATCCCAAAACAGGGAACACACCCTTACTTCTGGAAAGGCTTCTGCTAGTACTCAGAGCTTGCCAACCTGATTCTCCACCTAGCATCAAAGACTCTTTTCCTAGCTCTTCTGGTAGCACATCATTGCAGAATCCTGCTCATGGCCCTTCTAGGAGGTGAAGATATGTTTTCAGCTGAGTCATCAGACCCAGCTACTTGCTAATTTGAGCTGCAAGGCTCTTCCAGCAGCTCTTCACCATTTAACCCCTCAGAGTCAGGTTCTGTGGCAGGCAGAGTCCTGACACCTGATGCCACTCCCCTGCATCTGGCCCTTGAAGTACCCCAGTTTTAAGCTTGGAGATTACACATCTCCATCATGGTTTGTAACCTGTGATGGACTTTTCCTCCAGGAATCTTTCCAATCCCCTTTTGAAGGCATCCAAGCCAGATGCCATCACCACATCCTGTGGCAACTTATTACTTTTAAACAATTCCTTTTCTTAATAAAATGTTTGCAATTGTACCTGCAACTTAACTAGCATAACTTCAACTCTGTTACAGGGTGATGGAATTTTTCTGCAAGTTGTTTTTATAGCTACAGAGATATTGTCTCACTCTATATAAATGGTGGAGTGTAACTGGCACATCGGCTGGTGCTGAGCTTCCTGATACTGCTTTATATCCTGCTGAAGCACTAAGAAGGATTGGAGGAGAATATATTTTGTACTGCCAGTCAGCAACTTGTAGCATTCTGGGAGGCCATGGAACCATGACTGTAAATAAATTACTTTTTAAAGATAATACTCCACATTCTGTCCCTGCATGTGCATAACTGTACATTCTGTACACATGAGTAGACAAAAGCTCTTTGATCTTCCATGAGTTAAGGTGCAATCATGCATGGCAAAGGAACCCTAGTTATATGTATTATTTCCGAACCTCTGTTGTTTTGATACATTTATTTTTGTGGTCAAATGGTATATATAGCAGTGGTTCCCAGCAGCTACATCACTGAATCAATTTTCTCTCTCACTTGTTACCTGGGGCAGTGATGTCCCTTACTTTTATATATACATATACAGTGGACCCCTGTATAACAAACAGTTTGTATAACATAAAATCTGTACAAATCTGCACAAATCTGTACAAATCTGTAAAAATGGGATTACTCCATTTTCAATGCATTCCTATGGGAATTTATATAAAGGAAAATTTGCTTAACCTAATTTCATTTGGAATTAATTAATTCCTTTATAGAAGGTAAAGGAATTAATTCATTCCAAATGAAATTAGGTTAAGCAAATTTTCCTTTATATAAATTCCCATAGGAATGCATTGAAAATGGAGTAATCCCATTTTTACAGATTTGTACAGATTGCTCAGTCCCTCATTCAAAGTTGGGGGGAGGGAGGCTGACTCCTTAAAAATACAAGTAAAAGATAGCCACCTCCCACCATTAGAATCAAAAAATCCCAAGGAAAACAATGAGAGAAATGCATCAGTATTCCCAGAGAACATGAGTACATATCCAAGAATGAAACAATACAGAGGTCAAAAGCTAAAGTCAAGAAAAGTAACAAAGAAGTACATCACTGCTCACACATGTAACAACTGATAGAAGTTGGTGTACTCCTGTGTTACTTTTCTGTAACCTTTTGACTTTTGCTTTTGACTCCTGTGCTGTTTCATTCTTGGAAATGTATTTGAGTTGCAAGGGAATTCTTATTAGAAATGGGCATGGAAAAGAAAAATTGTGATTTTTTTAAAATTCAAGATTCATCAGTGCTAATTTTGATACATTTTCCTTGTTGTTTTCTATGGAATTTTGCACAAAATGTTATGATGGGACATGGATATCTTTCAAAAGGAAATCCACAAGTTGTTTCTCTGCCATCCTTAAAACAACATGTCAGAAGGTGCCAATTTGTTGTTATATCTGTCAAATTCAATCATCATAATAATTAAAAGTGAACAAGTATTGTGGCCCTCAAGAAGCCATGACACCCAGAAACCCAACCCCTTTGCAAATGAAATAACCTGATCAAAGAATGCACACATGCTAAATTACTGTAGTAAGGAATGAATCAATACATCATTGGTGCAATGTGAAGTAATCTCTCCGCGAGGGGAAAATAACCCAAAAATAAACCACTAGGAAAATGAATTGATGTTGGCCATGCGTGATGTGCTCAGAAATTTATGAAATGATATAAAACCTGACTGTATGGGTCTAAATTGGGTAATTTTGCCAGGTATGATCAGGCCCTTAGTTGATACTCTTGGAGGTATGAAAAAGATTTAAAGCATTTATTGCTTCAGGTTAGTGATTATGTTTTCAACCACTTCCCCACATGATAAATGGGCATTTTCCTCCAGACTGAGGTAGCTAGAAAGAGTGTATGGCTGTTCCAGAAGGAAACAACAACAAAGCATTATGGGGAACTTAAATATGAACTAGATACAGCTGTTTGGTAATGCTTGGAGTGGTAGTCTACTTGGAAAGAAGAAACCAAGGTATGTATCAGTGGTAGATTCTACTGATATAAGATACCAGCACTCGAAACAAGTATAACAATATTTCCATAGCTGGCATGATGCAGACATGTTTTCTGACCAGATTTCTATCTAGATAACTTTCCAATTCACATCTATAAAGCAATTTTATGAACTGTACATTCTGAACTGTACATACACTATTTCTATAGTGTATGTAGGCAGTATAGAAATATAAATAAATAAACTGTACATAAAGATGATTACCCATCTTTGAATAATTATATAACTCATAAACTCTTTTTCCTAGAAATTTTATAAAACAGAAGAAATTTTATAAAAATGATGGTCTAGCCAAAATTAACATGTTTATTTACAAACAGAAGCAGGCTTCCATGATGCTCTAATTATTTACAATAGAAAACCAAATTTATGCATTTTCTTCCTTGAGCAAATGCAGATTGATACCAATACTCTGTCAAAATATCGATAATGAAGAGAGATATAAACACAAATCTTCCTAATTTAATCTGCTTTTGACTCGCAGACCCAGTGACTTGTTTAGACAATGTGCTGACAACTTATTCACAATATCAGTAACCTTCCTAGAACCACAAGATGAACAAGACTGCAGAATGACATCTATTGAAAGGACTGCAAATAGCTTATGACAAGATGTGGCAACTAGCATTTGGATACAATGCACAGAATATGCTAATCTGTTCAGTGGTGTGTCAGTCTCAACTGCAAATTAGCAGCATGCCAAAATTCAACGGGAACACATGAAGGCTCCAGCTGAAAGGCAAGAGAATGCTACAGACTAATGAGAAAGTGGCACATTGTGTGTTAGGCTTTCCTGTCACGGCTTCAGAGTCCTTATATCCTAGTAAGCTGTAACATGGCTGTGAATAAGAATTTGGAATTCACTTTCCAAGGTTAGGACATTGATAGGCCTTCTCTATCTATGGTGCATGAAAAACTGGCAGGAGGCATGTCAGATTTCATTTTGCCTCCTATTGTCCATTGTGATATGCTAGTTTTCCGGGAAAAGCACCAGTTGAGGGAGAGGACAGCATGGGTGGTTTTCTAAAAGGTTCGTCTACTGTTGAGGGATACAGCAAGGGTCTGAGATGACATATCGTCCCAGGTCTTGCCTTAATTCCTCTTCTATTGTCCCTCTCAGGATATATTTTTTTTACAGATGGGATAGTCATCATGGAGTTCAAAGTTATGGAAGCTCAAGAGTGAAACTTAATGTCCTCAGTGAAGTTTATTTACAGATAAGTGTAGTCTAAAGTTTTTTTTTTTGTCTTTACATTAAGTGAAGAGTTTTTGTGGTGATGACAGCAGAAGCTACAGGCTGAGCTACTGTGCCATCATGGAATGCTTATAAACAGTTTAACTGATCAGAAAGAATATTTCAGCGGAAACGCAAAATTCTTCCCTCTTTTATGCATGATTTAACACCACCTTATACTATCACCAAAAAAAACCCCATATACCTCTCATAAAATTCCTTGCCCGTATGTTGTAAGGAAAACAGTGTCTAGCAATTATTACACACAGTCCACAACACTGAAGTTGTGGACTAAGCATAGGAAAGAAAGGGCTACCTTCAAGACTGTTGCAAGGACAGAGACCATGTCACAGTTATTTGGAGAGACTCTTGTTTTCCCTCATCTGTTTAGCTAAGAATAGCAAGTAGCCAATGAAACAGTGTCTTCTCTATTTGGCTACCCTGACTAGTAAAAGAAAATGACAAGACCACTTGGAATTTCATACACATAGTCCCCAGTCTCATTAAAAATATAGTTTACAGTATATATAAATGTCATGATGCAATATATCAAGATTACCAGGCCAGTTGTCTGCCATTGTCCCCCCAGTCCCAAAATAATGAGACCACACAAGAACATTGGGTTTAAATCAGGCCACAACTTTATTAATAACTTTATTAATAACTTTATGAATAACTTTATTAACTGCTGTAACTGTAACTAAAGTTGTAGCCAAAAGGATGGGCCTGCCGTAGTGCAACTCATATTTCAGCTCTCAGATGTTATTTTAATTTATTGTGACACCATAATGTGACCCAGTATGGGGGTGCCATTCCAGGAAAGCAGCCCTCCCCACCGAACTAGGTCCAGGTATTACATGGGGCAGCCGTACGAACTCCTAGCATTTAAGATATTTAATTTACTTTCCTACGGGGTTGTTTTACCTATCCATTGGTCCTATGTTATTATCTATTGTACAGCTGCCCTGAGCCCTAATCAAGATGCCTTTAGTGTTCTGACATCACAGTCCTGGCCCCTTTTTAATTGCACTACCCGCCAGGTACACAGGAAACCCTGCCTAATGGTCAATGAGAATGGAATGGGCGAAAACGCACTGGCACCAAGCAGCCAATAATGGTACCAGTCAAAAATTCCCATTCGGCCCCGAAGCGACCAGATAATCTCATTCTCACAACCACTAAGGGTGGGAGGGCGGGGTGCTGCCCGGCGCGAAAGAGGAGGACTGGTGTGCGGGCAGCCCTTTTAAAGCCCCTGATCCCCGCACACCTCAGGAGTCACGTGTCCTCCTCCTTTCGCGCCGAAAACGGCTCCCGGGGCGACAAAGCGGCCCCAATCTGGGACAAGCCCGGTAGGAGCCTACATTTCCTTCAGCCAGTCCTCAAGTCTCTTCTTACATTACAAGAAATGTGTGACTGCATTAACACCTGTGCTAACATTTGCTTAAATTAATACACATAACACTTTGCTAACCAGAATAAAAGTCCCTGAGAGAGAGATAGACAAATACACACACATTAAAATATGATAAAAATCAGTACCATGTGAAATTACAGACATTTAAAAAAAGAATAACAAGTATACAAAGAAGGAGCAAGAGCAGCAGTAATGCTGTTAATGAAATTGGAAGAGACATAAAAATGATATTCTGCACCTGAATTGAAGGGTCACATAACAATGAGTTGTTCTTCATAAGAAAGAGTTCCTCTGCCAATTCAAGACAAAATATGTAAATTAACACATAAGTCTAACCAATGGGTAAGAACACAGTAGGATTTATGGCTGAGTAAATCTGCAATAATTTGCGCTGTTAGGCAACTGCAGTGCTATAAACACTTGTCCCAGGAGTAAGCCTCAATGAGCATTGAAGGTGGTGCCTCAGTGCATGTGTGAATGCAGAACTCAAACAAATAAATTCAAACCCTTGCTATTTAGTTAGCTCTCTAGTGCAAATTTAAAAGATTTCAAACAAACAGGTAGTAAGAAAGAAACTGAAAAGAACGAGGGGGGTGTCCTTGCATCAAGATGGTGGTCCTCTCGTGTTCTATACTAAATACAACAAAGAAGCTGAATCTTTATCACAGGCATCTCCTCTGGAGTGATTAAGTTTTATTTTAAAGTAGAAAGGGGGTGGAAGTGATTATAAGGAAGGGGAGGTGGGAAAACAAAGAAATGCTTTTGGTGAGGTATTTTATTTTTCCTGATTGGATTCCTGAATGGATTATATATATTAAATACTGTATATATACAGTGGTACCTCTGATAACGAATTTAATTCATTCTCAGAGGCAATGTGTTATCTGAAAAAATTGTTATCCGAAATGTGGTTTCCCATTGAAATGAATGGGAAACCAATTAATCCATTCCAGAGGTTTGAAAAAAGGCAAAAAAGCTGGGGGGGGGTTTCCAGTCCTCTTTATAAAATGCACTTTAAAGGCTTGCAGAGCCAGAACATCCTCCAGAACATCCCCCTGCAATGCAATTCAATCATGGACAAGAGAAACCAGCAAGACTACCCCAGTCTGTTCCAGCCAAAAATGCAAAGAAAAGCAGTGCAAAGATTATTAAAAGCTAGCTCCCTATCTTACCAAGTTCAAAAGGTCCAAATCCCTCAGCAAAACATGTCCAGAATGGCTCCAAAACACCATGAAAAAAACGCTCTAACGCCTTCCACCCCCTCCACAAACTATGCATCCTGCAATGCATGCAGGGTACACAGTTTTTGCAAGGCATTATGAAACATTTGTTATCCGAGGCAGCCCATAGGGAACATTCTCCATCCGAGGCAGCCCTATACCTGGAAATTTCCATTTGTTATCTGAAAATTTGGTATCCGAGGCATTCTTTATCTGAGGTATTCATTGGCATCCTTCAGTCTCGAAAGACTATGGTATCATGCCTGGAGTAGAGATCCTAAAAACAACACCTAGTGTGACTAAAGAGACCAATTTGGGAATGGCAGTCTCTACCGCACTGGGGACAGATGTATTCTGTTCCTTGCCCGGTCCTCGAGTTTCATTCTTTCCGTGCCTGCCTCTTTTCCTCTGCCTGTTGGACAAATGCCTCTTCAAATTTATGTAGACCATGCTGTATCTCTTGCCTCCAGACAGTACAATCAGAGGTCAGGGTTTCCCATCTGTTGAGATCCATTCCCAAGGCCTTCAGGTCCCTCTTACAGATATCCTTATACCGCAGCTGTGGTCTCCCTCTGGGGTGCTTTCCCTGCACTAGTTCTCCGTATAGAAGAGGTATTACTGTATATATATTTCTGCCCTTGATGAGGCAATTATTTTGCATCAGCTGAACTGTTGAAAAAAAAATGGCCTTATCCAACTAAACAGCAAAAGTGCCTTTTTGGAGGTTCACTACAGTTTAAGGAAATGGGTTCCCTCTGCGCAGTAATTCTCCCTAATTTTACCCACACAGTTAGAATTATGTGAAGGTTAGGCTGAGAGTTTGTGAATGGTCTAAGGATGCACAGTGAAGCTGATGGCTGAACGGGGATTAGAACCAGTTTCTCCTCAGTCCTTGTCATCTCTTTACGACAGCTGCAGTGTTTCAACCCTTTTGCAGGGCAACTCCATGTAGAATCGGTGGCAATAATCCAAGGGATGTAACCAGGATTTGGACCATGTCCAGACAAGCACTTATGGCAAGAAACTAAATTGCCTTCAGAGACTGGCTTGCTGTTCTATCCTTCTCACCCTCTTTTGTTCTTCATTTGACAAACAGACCATAGCCTTGACATGTTAACAGTTTTCACACACACACCGCCGCCAACCAACTCCAAGGATACAAGAAGGGAGAGAGACGAAAGCAGGCTGATGACTGTCTAAAACAGAGGGATGCATTTAGTGATGCTTTGCCTCTGCTGTGATTCAGTCATGATTGCTAGTGATAAAGTGGAGAACCAAGGCAAGCCAACAACAACAAAAAGAGAGAGAAAGTCCTGGGGGGGAGTTACCCTGCTGGGTCAATGATACCTTGTTTTTCATTTGTGGGCATCAGGATGCTTTGGACGTTGGATGTCCATGTAGAACAAGGAATGAGGATAGGGAGAGAAGGAGAAGCAATGACTGTGGACAGCAAAGCCTCTGAGCTCTGAACAGAGAACTACGAGCCACATCTGGTGATTTGCAAAAACCAGTCAATCAGGTATTCTTCCAAGAAGAAGGTTCAACTAGAAGCCAACCGTACAAGTATTAAAAGCTTATATACCACCCCATAAGTGTTTTTTTTCTGGCATATTTAAGGTGGTGTATGAGCTCCTTCTCACATCTGATCTTGCCTGATCTCAGAAGCTAAGTAGGTTCAGGCCTGGCTAGTACTTGGAATACCAGGTGCTGTAGGCCCCTGGAGCAGGAACTGGCAAGCCACTCCAGTATTCCTGCCAAGAAAACTAGTTGGTTACAACTGTAATGACCACCACCACCACCACCACCACCACCACCACCACCACAACAACAACAACAACAATGAGCTCCTTCTGGCTTTCCTACCCACATGATCCTCATGAACACCCTGTGAGGTAGGACAGTCACCAGTGAATTTCATGGATGAGTAGTGCTCCAAATTCCATTCTGACACTGTAACTTTAACTGCTCTACCATTGAGCCTCATGTCTTGTTTTTTGCCACTCTTCCCTTTCAGCAGAGGTAGGTTGTAGTGGAAGCATCAATGACTCCCTTTGATCTCCAGTTTGAACACAAGTATAAGTTCAAGTCCTCGCACTAATTATTTTCATGCTCCAGTATCTGTGAATAATTGTTCTGATCCATTTCAGATTTCTCCACTGACAAGAAGTGACTCCCAAAGGAAGACTAAGACAGGGAGATCTGGGGCTCTGGTTACAAAAAGCAAAACATCTTTAAAACCCACCTACGTCAGCTATATAATGATCATAGTACCAATGATCTCAGTTAAATTTCAACAACCAGCCAGCAACGGTCAAATAATAATGAGACAGACAATTTTTTAAAAAATGAGCTTTTAACAACTAAATGGGTAGTTTTTGATCTTGTTTGCTGGAAACTATTTATTATGTGGGGTTTTTAAAAATTTGATGTCAAAGGTATTCTAATAATTAGTTTTGATAGCTTTAATATTATGTGTGTTTAACTGTTCTTTAAATGCCATTATTTGTTGTGGTTTATTGTTGCTTAAAAATTTGTGAGCCACCTTAGGTGCCTTAATTGGAAGAAAAGCAGCTTAGAAATGTAAATATTATTTTAAAAGAAATAGTGGCCAAAATGCCTATGGTGCAGTTATGTACAAGGCATAACTTTAAGCTGCAAATTGCTGTGTGTTAAGAAATCGCTGTAGGTGTTGTTTCTAAAATACAGAATTGCATTACTCAGCATGGAACAGACAAGACCTACTGAGATTTCTGAACTTATGACAATTTGCTACTAGATGATCTGCCATTTGTATAACTGTGCATTTGAAAAGGATTGCTTGCTACCAACATTTCTTTACATGCTAGGTGTTGACTTCAGCAAAGACAATCTGGAAAAGACTCATTCATATGTTGTTGCAGAGATTTGAGTTTCTGCTTAAATTCCTTTAACTGCACAGTAGAAGTACACAGAACCCACAGAGGAAAACAGCTTCAAGACTCTCTGAGAGTATACCCCTTTTCTCATTAACTGACAGCTGCGGTCTCAGTAATTTATTTCTGCAAGATTAGTAGTAGAAGGGAAACAAAGGTTTATTACTTAAACTTGGGAACAGCAAACTAACAACAAAATGGTTGGCTAACTTCAACAGGACATAACAGAGGGGGGGAGAACAGAACTCCAGTCAGCAGAGAGGTGGGTCTCTCTTTGAATTTAGAGACAGGAAAGAATAATTGGTTAGTGCTGAATAGAATGGCAGTCATCCTAACCCACAAATTCCCCTCCGAGCCAAACTAAATGCAGCCCATGAGGTTGCAATAAATCTCCAACAAATGTGGATGCACTATGTGTCCTATGGGCCAATCCAACAATTTGGCCTGTTTTCAACAAAATACCAGAAAATTATATTCTAAATTAGTCACATGTCTGAATAAAGCATTTACAGCAAGAGTCTCCCTGGAAGTAAGCATCTGTGTGGTATTTATTCCCAGATAAGTTTGTAAAGAAGTGCATTCTGAACAAGGATTGAAAATATTGTCTCCACTTACATTAATTTCCAAATGTCTTGCTCCATGGTATATGCTGTCTACAACTAGGCATGCAGTGGGGTATGTAGTGAGGGCACAGACAGAGTGGGGTACCAGCCTGAGGTGCTAAAATAAGTCCTACTGTACACACCCTGCTAAGGTGTAATGTGATACACTGTATATACCCTGTACTGTATACACCCTGCTAAGGCGACCTTTAATTTTTTTAAATACAGCCCAACTTTCCTGTTTTACTATGTTATATTGTTGTAGTCGTACCCGACTCTTATCTATGTTGTTAATCTCCCGGAGTTCCTTCGGAAGATGGGAGGTATAAAAATAAATAAATAAATAAATAAA
Source organism: Phrynocephalus guinanensis (assembly GCA_037367245.1). Taxonomy (NCBI): domain Eukaryota; kingdom Metazoa; phylum Chordata; class Lepidosauria; order Squamata; family Agamidae; genus Phrynocephalus; species Phrynocephalus guinanensis. The sequence goes on along the minus strand of CM074735.1, from coordinate 43,435,843 downwards.
TAAATAAATAAATAAATAAATAAATAAATAGCCTTTAGTTTCCTAATGATTTATTATCCAGTTTAGAAATGATTTCTTATATCTTGTTACTGATGATAGTACTACTACTACTGCTAGAAAATAAACATTATGGGGAAAACTGATTGGAAAATTTGAAGCAAACAGGTTAATTTATGCAGAAAAATGTATGGCCTAAAGAGATGGAAGACTCTATCTTAAAATAAAAAGTGTGGGTGTTTTTAGCACAGATTGTGGCATCTCTGAGCAATAGAGCTGCCATTTTAATTGATGGAAAAAGTGGTTACTTTATGCATTAAATTGAAATCAATAAATAAAATGCAAAAGGCAACAAGCATATTGTGGGGTCTGTAATAAAGGGCGTTTATACACGACCCCTAAGCTCCGCCGCAAATGGTTGCAAGCTCCGGACTTTAAAAATGTTTACCCACCAGCTCCGGAGTTTGCAGACAATTAAGTGCGACCCCGCCCACTTTAGCACGTCCCAGCGCAGCTTTCAGGTACCTGCTTTTTGGATGTGACAAATATTTGATCCGGTGTAAGGATAGTGAGTGCGGGGCTCTCCTGGCTTCTGTTTGTTCTTTTTTTGCACCCTGCCCCTTTAAGAGATCTGAATGCTGCCGGGAACAAAACGGAGGTAAACTGGCATTCTTTTCTTTCTTTTTTCTCCCTCCCTCAGGCAGCCAGCAACCAGGAAGTGCGGAGGGGGTTGGGGACAGAGGAAGAGCGACGAACCCCTAAGATCTCTGGTCCAAATTTAAGTGGCCAGCGGATCTTAGGGGTCGTGTAAAAAGGCCCAAAGTAACATGGGAAGTCTTATATAGCCTTCAGTTATGGCTCCTTATTATTAAAGCAACATTGCTTTATCTGCTCAGAATGGGTCCTTGGCAAAGTCTTAGTTCAAAGCAATGAGTCAATGAGGGTGTGACTAGAAAGTGGAGTCATCCTGGGATGTATCAGGTTAAACAGGGTTGCCTGAAACCGTGGTCTGACATTTAGAATGAGGATGCAAGGAAGACACATCACACTTCAAAGCAATCCTGTTTAATACATTACTCCCTCTCAGCCTCCATGTTCTTGAATCCTCCCACAACACACACAGAGGAATCCCCCCTCCCACTTATTGGTAGGTGACAAATCACATCATTGACTTGCCATTCAAGGGAAATAGCACCAAGTTTCTGGTGGAAGCACTTACCAGCGTTGCTTTGGTCTGAGCAATCCTACTGTAATTAAGCAACAACAGCAGCAGCAGCCTCTGCCAGTGATACAAAAAGCTACATATAGCTGTAGAAAATGGTTGGATGGGTCACAATTACCAGTATGGTATGCATTTGCCAGATAAAAGATAAAAGATAACAGTGCCAAAAGCAATCCTAAACATGTGATAAAGCACCATGTCATTGCTCTCTTGGTCTATCACTATTTCTGTAGAATTGGCACTGAGTTTGGCTAGAACAGACATACAGTAATTTTATCCTTGATTTGATTCTACTCTTACTCCTCTCACCATCTTTGAGAATTTCCATACTCACCACACCAACCACAAAACTTGGGATAAATGAATCTGATGATGTCGGCTTCTCTCATTTGCCAGGCTTAGGTTTAGTTTAGCTTATTTCCCAATCCACTTGAGGTGGTTGTTGGTTTTTTTAAAAAAAAAATCCAAGTAACTTCATAGTTCCCATACATGTTGGCATGGTTAACTCTTCATATATGCATGTTGTCTGCCATAAAGTCTAGAAAAAAGGTTAGTTTTTGCAAGCTATTTCTCCAAAGGTACTGTATTTCCACCTGTGACTTTGACTACTATGTACCTCTTTTTGAGTGCTTTCCCCATGAGTTGCATTTCTATATGCATTTCTTTGCACAGGACAAGTGCTTTGCATTTTACATGAATAGGTCCAATGTGAAAAACTGCTCAAGTCTGCCTGACAATATGAGCCAAGCCATTCTGCTAAGTGATATATCAGGAGAATGGCCCAGCATAGGAGGGGCAGCAGCTCAGGACCAGAATCGGCAGTACACCTCCACTTGGAGGACAATGGGCACTCATTCAAAGATTAGGATGTACACATATTATATAGAGAAGACAGGTTGTTTGAGAGAGGGGCCAGGGAAGCTATTCATGTGTGTATTGAAAACCCCTCTCTCAACAGGAATGGGGCACTCAGACACAATCTGGCTGCTACTGTTAAAGCTGCCCTTTTATCAATCCCCAGACAAATCAGAAGCACTTCACACCTCCACCATCAAGGCCATAGCTAATGACCCATTCTAAATGAACTTTGGAAAAGCTTGCATAGGTGATACTTTCATGCACCCTAGGCCATTTCAGACCAAGGTGATGTGAAATCAGGTGAACTATAAATTGGAGGACTCACCATTAACCTTTCTCATACAGATGAAGCTGCTTGGATGATTAGCAAAATGTTTCAGTCTCTCAAGAAAAGAAGTTCAGTGGCCAAGACTCAACCTCCAGATTCTTTCAGCTGATTCTCTACTCCTCCAAAAGTTGTCATTCTGGCCACCATTAAGATCTGTCTTGGAATAGAAGTGCTCCAGAGACTAACTTTGACTGATACTCAGAATTATATCTCTGTTGTTAAGAATCAATACAAGTTTGGAAGCCAACACAGTCAAGTTTTGGAAATGGTAGTGTGATCACACAGATGTCTGTCATGTGTGATGTGTTTGTCAATGCGCTCACTGTTACTGGAGACAAATCATTTTCAGCAATTCTTTTGAACAACAGGTTAAAAGGATAAAGTCTGAAAACTTAATGGCAGTTCCAAAACAAACAAGAGGCCACAAGTCAATTATTTTCAAAGGTGTCAGTTGCTGAAGGAGGGGGAAAAACCCAGAAAACATTCACTATTGAAGCAATTAAAAGGAGCTAATTAAGGTACTGGCAACAGCAGGCAATAGATATGATGGATCAAGTGTCAGAGCAATTGTCTGTTTTAAGAACACCAAACTATGGCAAACTTTTCTCTCTCTTTAAAAAGTATGTATTGGAATTCTTATTAACAAAATAAAAATATTTTGTTAATATATAAGCTGTGTAGCCGCTCGGGAGGCTGGCGGGGAGCCATCACATGGCTCCCCGCCACCCCCCCCTCCGAGAAGTCTCGGGGCGGCGGGGTGGTGGTGGTTCGCAATCTCCATTGAAAAGCATTGCCAATGCTTTTCAATGGAGAAATTTTCACCATTGGAAAGCATTGAGCCAATGCTTTCCAATGGGGAAATTTTTCTCCATTTTTGAAATGCATTGGCAATGCTTTTCAATGGAAAAGGGACAAAAAGTCTCAGGCGGCGCGGGCAGCCACCGGCATGCGCCGCGATCGCCCCCTGCCCCCTGCCCCCACCTGCTTCCACATATCGCAGATTTTCATGGATTGCGGGTGGGGTGGATCCCTAACCCCCGCGATTGGCGGGGGTTTACTGTATATAATAGATATCTCAACGAGTTATATTTATGCATTCTTCTAATAGATACATAGTTTCAACAGCTTTCTATCACCTAGCTCAGTGTTGGTGAACCTATGGCATGGGTGCCAAAGGTGGCACTCAGAGCCTTTTTGTGGGCACCCAACATCACCCCTTCACAGCCACCTGTATTCAGATTAAATTGCTGTATTGGCACTTTGTGAAAAATTGGTGGGTTTTGATTCATAGTTTGGGCATTATGACTCTAAAAGGTTCACCATCACTGACCTAACTATATCTAACTACAACAGTTCTCTTAGGGATCTACCAGATTAGCACTATTTATATTTCAGGCTGGTTTGCACATTTCCATTATCCATTTTTCACATCATTAGAGTTCATTAATAGCCAGTGGTAGGGAACCTCCAGCACACCAAACAACCAGAGAATTGAAGGCACACCACCATCAGCCAAGACCATCAAAATATGGAGACAGTCTTTTTATGTGATTGATCCATTGAGACAGAGATTCTCTGTTTTGGATTTATGACTTTCCTAATAAGTCCATTGCCTTCATAAGTTGTTTCCCTGTCTTGTCTATTGATTGGCTTCTGTAAAATTTCCAGACATTTCTTTCCTCTAACACAGATCCACCCGTTCCCATTTTCTCCAGACTTTACTCATCCATAAGTCCATCCCATGATGCAGACGTCTCCCGAACAGAGATAAACTCCACACTCTCCATACAATCCCCCTGCATATTTCTTGTTGTGGTGATTTTTGAATTGTAGATTTGTAGATTGAGATCAGTGATCTGTTCCAGCTCCATGCTCTGATCAAGATTAAGGTAGATACTCTCCTCTGCTTCTATATTGACCTCAAGAAGTGGCTCAGTCTCCAAAGAGTCTATCACATTCTGGATTCTAAGGAGCAGGTCTGCAAACTGCTGATCTGTCATTGATTCCCAGTTCATTGTACTCAATTGTAGTTCACTTCAAAGGGTTAATATCACTTGTGGTTGTAGTTTTACTCAGCTTCTAGGAGGGAGGTGTGTAGAAAAGAGAAAAGCAGAGAATGGGGGGGGGAGAAGGAGGAAAAAAGTTCCTAGTCCATTATCTGGCAGCTTGTTTTGGAAACAGTAGAAACTATCCAAGGTCAGACAAATTGCTTTTTAGGAAAAGCATTACCACCGCTGTTTTCAAGCTGTCTCCTTATATCTATTGAAACAAAAAGAAAGGAGATTTCCTTTTCTTCAAACTCTGCTGCCAGCCAGAGACAACAAAAAAAAGGTAACCATGATGCAATATATAAAACTAATCACTTCTGTGGTAGCTCCGTCTTTTAGCTATTCATTTCCCCTCATACTTGTAACCATATTTTCGTGGTGTGTGTGTGTTAATCCTTAGTGAAGAAAAAAAATCCAAAATATCACCAAGATGAAAAGTACATAGAGAGGTAGGGGAGAGCAAACAGTCCTAGTCACGGCAGTAAATCTTCCAAATATTTATAGCTATTTACATTTGTCCAGCACCAGCAGCTTGAGCTGTCCCCATGATATGGCGGCTGATCTTCCTCCAGCAAAAGATAAGGTGATTTCTGAACCTATGAATCTTGCTGCTACATTCTTCATGATCAACAGGTGCTGCCTCACTCCCCCCCCTCCAATGGGACTTTCCCTTTTATGGTCCTGTTTATCTGGAGAAATTAAGCTTCATAAGCCGGCAGACTTATCAAGTCGCTTCACTGAGGCAAGACTGGAACCGGAAGTATTATGAAACACTATTGGAACTCTGCAGCTTTCCAACACAAGAAGTACCTTCTGTTGGGAAAAAAAACTTGACCAGACTCCATTTCCAGGATAAAATATAGGCACAAATTGCTTCATGCCAAGTCTCGGTTAGTCATCAATGTGGGGCCATCAGGCACATAGCCACCAGCCAATCCTCTCTCTTTTAATTTAAATAAGAGATTTATGGGTAAAAAAAGCTGGATCTTACTATATCCTCTGGATTTCATATGATTTTTGCATGGTATCTTTCCCAATCACCATAAAACTATCTTCTGCACTGATATATCTGACAGCCCATATCTTCCCAAACTGATCACTAAATCTTACTGGTGCATCGTCAGTTCCTAGGTCACACCACTCTGCACACAGATTGGACTTTGCAACCTGCTGCCCTGACTCTTGAGCTACCCACAAAATTGTGTGCTTTTAGGACCCAGGGGAACAGACCCATATAGTATCATTTCATATTGTTTCATTTTGTTATGATTTTTTAAAAAAGAATGTTAATAATGAAATGAGATGAAACAGCAAAAGAAACAAGACAAAACAAAATGCTATTTTTCTGTTTTGTGCCCATCTCTAGTAACCACTCCTAAAACATCTTGTATATTGAAAGCCCGAATGAGATGCTTGAGCTTAACAAACCATGGACAAATCACAGAACACATCTCAGCCTTCAGATTGAACCATCAAAGTAAAAACAGCTCCTTTGATTTGAAAGAGATGGGGTGGGTGGGGGGAGGGAGTCTGGATTATCTACCTAAGGTTATAAAGGTTTTTTTTGTATAGCAGTGCCATGAAACAAGCAAACTGCTATCTTTATGTTTCTGCTTGTCAGATGAGCTATTTTCAGTGACTTGAGATTGGTGGCAGAAGAATTCCCCAATCCCCATAGTCAAACTGAGGATCCTCACCTTTGACCCATGTTTTTGTGCCACTGAGGTAAAAAAGTGCCAGATTTGTAGAGAAAGATGCATCTCATTTCATGCTGTCGTTTGCTGTGTATTTTGCTTCTTTTTTTCTTCCTGGTAACATAGGCATGATATTGCACAACAATGTTAAGTCATTTCCCAGTGCTTTGAGTAGTACAAAAACTTAATAAGACTGGAAGGTTTCTGTTTTAGTTTTGCTTTGCTTTGAAAAATTGAATATATAAAAAAATGATATATATAGAGAGAGGCTGGGTGATTCCAAAAGTTGTCATTTAGAAATGGAGCATTCCCCAGTTCGGTATACAGTGTGTATCTGGATGGGGACCGTTGTTTGTTTCTCAACCAAAATTATCTCCTCAGTTTGGGAGCAGATCTCAACGAATGCAGAGTTCTTCTTCCACTTTATTAATTAGACTTTTGATTCTGCTAACTAAACCTGATTCCAGTGAAAGAACTTGAAAGTAGAGCTGGGTACAAACCTGAAAAATGGTGGTTCATGCTGGTTCATAATTGGCCACGAACCACAAACCACAAATCATCACAAACCAACCAGAAAAGTGAACTGCAAACTGGTTCAGTTTTTAGTTCAAGTCCATGGGCAGAGCTTACCTTCTGCTGTGATGCCATCCGCCATCCGCCACCCCCACCATCACTGCTCCACTACCACCAGCTGATCCCAGCCATTTAGCCCAATCAACTAGGGGTAGCACAAGGGCAGAAAGAAGCACCCGGGGTTCTTGAAATCCATGCCACCAACTGGATGACTATGACAATGTTTGAAAAGGAGCACAAGATGTCATGGTCAGTTAGGGAGGCAATGGGGGCAGCTGGAGGTGTAGGGAGGCCCATAGGAAGGGGGGGTCTGTTTTGCTAAAGCAAAATGAAGCACTGACCATAGAAAAGTTCAGGGATTTGTTTTATTTTGGCAAAATGAGTTGCATAAACCAAGCCATAAACCAAATCATAACCCAACCCAGTTCATCTTTTTTCCTGGTTCATAGTTTGGTTAATGCCCATCTCTACTTGCAGACTATTGGTTCACAAATCATGTTATTTGCTCCTATATCAGGCTTCCTGGAACTGTAAAGAGCACTATATCACAAACAGAAGAATCAATGTTTTTCTCTTCCAGCACAATTTTCCATATGTGACCTCTGTTGATTGCAAAGTCTCATTAGAAGAGCTATAGGCTAGATAATAGAGATGGGCACGGAATGAACATTTTTTTCATTTCCGTTACCGTTTGTCATTTCCGTTACATAACGAAATGACAAATGAAAATTGTGATGAAAATGCAACGAAATGAACAGAAGCACAAAAATTGTGGTTGTTACATTTCGTTTCCATTAATGGTGACGCACAATGAAATGAACTGTTTTAAATCTTAAAAAACGCCCTGGACATCCATAAAAATGCAGCGATAATTATTTATATTGTCTGATAATACCTACTGGGGGGTTGGGGTCCTTAAAACGTTTGTTTTTGTCTTCTCCCATTGCGATGTATTTTTCTTTTCCCTTTAAAATGGATGTCGCACCAGCCACAAAATGGAGGCACGCCATGTGATGGGATCATGTTCAACCAATAGCATGCCGAAGTTGCTGACTGGGAGGGCAGGTCTGGCAGCCACAGAGGGCATAAAAAGCTCTGGCAGCCCCCGTCCTCCTTGCAGTCTCTGGTGGGATTTAGGGTGGGATTGCTGTCTCTGCGACTCTAGCTTCAGTCCTGCAGCCTCCCTGTTTGCATGTGTGCTGCGTACCTCTCGGTGAGTACCCTCCCCTGCCCCGCAGTGCAGTCACTCTGTGGCTGCCTTGCACCCTGGGCAATGCCCACCGCTGCCTTTGCAGCCACCCTGCATCCCTAGTCTATACTGTGTCTCTGCCAGCATCCATTTTTTTTAGTGTTTTCCCTCTGGTCTGGCTTTGGGGGATGCCTGCACATGGAAATGCTTTAAAAATCGCGCAAAAAGCGGGTAGAAACGACAAACAAAAAAATGAAAAATGGTAATGAATTCTTTCAAAAAATTCACGACAAACGGAAACGAACCAAAACAGACCTCTCAACGACAAACGAAAAACCAAAACACCATTTTGTTTCGTGCCCATCTCTACTAGATAATGTTTCACATTATTTAAGCATTTTTATGATGATTAAATATATGGAATTCATTATATCAGTTTTCTTATTAAATTAATTTCTCTTAGTAATCTGTGAATACATGACTAGCCAAGATCCTTGTAGTTAAGTTTTACAACCCTAGCTAAATCCACAATGAATTTCTGTTGATGTCATTTGTCATAACTGAATAATTCAATTAATTAGTTGCTTGAAGAAAAACTGCTGTGGAAATATGCAAATTTGTCCTGAAAATGTTTAGTGTAAGTTTATTTGTTTTCCGTCATGCAGTTTTCTTTAATAAGATTGGCAATTATAGCATGTCATAAGGAGAAAAATGTAGGCCAGTGTAGGAGTCATGGAGTTATGAGTGAGTCATGATCTATTTGCAGGATGAAGAGGGGAGTTTGGGAAGGAAGGCATAAAATGTTTGGGGAGGGATAACAGAGAAGTGTTTGGAAATAGTTTGGACTCAAAACAAAGCAGAGTGCAAACCAGAGCATAGTGAGAACTTCTAGTTCCCTGAGCTCCTTGCCCTCTGAAAATGCCATTCACAGAGTCATTTGCATAACTGTGCCACAGGATTATATCTGAATGGATTTATAAGTTTGTTTTGCTTCACCCCGAAACTGTTTCTCACCATGCTCTTCATTCTAGACCTCAGAATAAAAGGGTCTGAATCATAACGATTTAGTTCAGAATTTAGCATTAGTCTGGATCTGCCACTTAGTCCTAATTGTAAGTCATTTTAACATTCTCTACTGGTGAAGGAGTCATCAGATTGTTCATGGGAAGTTGGGACGTGTGTGATCCTCAAGTTCCTACCAGCAGGAGAAAGGCTGCAGGGACAGAGGCAGTGGCTCAATGGGAGATCAATTCTTTTACATATAGAAAATGCCAGGTTCAAATATTGGCATCACCAGTTAGATCTGGAGGAACATCTGCCTGAAACTGGAGACGTGTGGCCTTTAGTGTTTATAGCACTTGTCTAAATGGAAATATGGCCTGACCAGACCTGTCAAGTGTCCTGATTTGGCCAGTATATTCCCATTTTCCTAGCCCTTGTCCCGTCGTCAACCTGGAATGTTTATTTTCCCAGAAATGTCTCGGGTGGTGGTGGCAGAGCAGCATCAGCAGGAAGAGGAGAAAGAGGAGCTAGTGCTGGGCGGTGGTGGCTTAGGAGTGAGCTGTAGCATAGGTAACTGGGCTCGGGTGGATGTGCACACGTGCACAAATGGCTCTCAGGGGTGAGGGGTGAGCCCAGGTGACGGGAAGGAAAAGTCCATCACAGGTTACAAACCATGATGGAGATGTGTAATCGCCAGGCTTAAAACCGGGGTACTTCAAGTGCCAGATGCAGGGGAGTGGTATCAAGAGACAGATATCTAGTCTTGTGCGCTCCCAGACACATCTGGTGGGGCCACTGTGAGATATAGGAAGCTGGACTAGATGGGCTGTTGGCCTGATCCAGCATGGCTCTTTTTATGTTCTTATGATTATGTACTTATGAAGCCTGGGGAGCGGGGAGAGAGTTCTCCTCCGTGGGCGTCAGGGAAGGGAGCCGTAGTGGCAAGGGAACCCTCTTCTCCCCCCCCCCCTTCCTCCAAGCCTGAGGGGCCTGAGAGGAGGTTAGTAAGGATGATGAGGGAGCAGCAGGAGGAGGCGCACAACCCTGCCCGCAGTCCAGAGCACACCGAAGCTGGAGATGCTGCCGCTGCTGTTGCGGGCGCCGTGGCTGCTGCCGGACGGCCAAGATTTTCTAGCTCTGTGAGCTCAGGGTAGAAAAGAAGGTGAGGTCTAGAAACCAGAAATTATTTTCTCTTCTACCCCCTCTCTCATGTGTTAGTAGTAGTGGCGGGCATGGTTGTGGTGATTGGAATATGTGTACTACGGTGGTAGGGCCTGGCCAGGTGGGAGGATGGCTGGAGCAGGAACAGGGTCTCCCTGGCATTTGACTCCCCCTTTTGTGTTTGCCTGCCTTCACCTCCAAAGCCGTGATGGCTGGAGGAGAGAGCGAGTGAGCTTGGGAGCTGCTCTTCCTGCCATTCTTCATTCTTTGGGGAGAGAGGAAGAGACCTGGGGAATGAGAAGCATAGTGAAACCACATTGACCCCTTCAGTGTGGTGGGAGGGGTGGTGTGTGTGCATGTGTGTACACGTGCATGTGCACACATGTGGAAATGTTTGTGTTTGCATGCACACATTACCCCTCTCTCCTCCCATCCCAGCCAGCACAAGGAAAAACCCAACAGCTATGGGTCTGACTCATTGTAAGTGAGCTTCCTAGGTTCCTCCGAAGGGTGGCCAAGCAAAGGGAGTGACAACTCCTACAACTTGTGCAGTTGTGTGGAAAAGGGAAAAATCGGTAGATGTATGTTCTTGTCTACTTTTACATCTGGCCTCCCTAGAGCTAAAGGATAAAAATCCAAGATGCAAATTGAATTTCAAATGTTAAATGTGACAATCACATACTGAGGTTGTGGGAAAATGAAGTAGCGAACGTCCTGATTCAATTTGTGCAGCCCCATCTGCTTAGGAGTTCTCTTCATTGAACACAGTGGGTTTTGTTCATCAGTAAACATGGTCAGGATTATGCCCTCAGTTTCTTACGATGTAGTCCATGCATCTCTATAAACAGGTAAGTTCTTCCAATTTCTATGAGGCTCACTCTTGACTAAATGTGCTCCCATTTGCAATCTGAATCACAGAGTAGCTGACATAATCCTGCAAACAGCAAATGGTTCTTCATCAGTTTGTTAGCATCCTGGGCATTGTTGCGACCTGAGTAGCAACCTAATGTAGAAGAACCACATCACTGAAGTGCTGCTGGTAACTTTTTAGATCATCCTGGTTTTGTTGGTCAGTAGATTGCAATGTGTTTATAGCAACTGTAGCTTCTGAGATAAAAGCAATTAAAGTAGGAAGCACGTAATCAGTGAAGCTTTCAAAATTCATTTTCAGGAAGGTAAAGTACTCATCATTCTTGAGTTAGTTAAATGCCACCCACAGAGCTAAGTATGCAAAATATGTGTAATTGGTGAAAAATGCTACTGCACCCACTTTTAGAGGTGCTAAGCACCTAGATTTTCTGCTGAAATCAAATCAAATTACACCTGGATAGTCCTCTGGCAATCAAATCCTTGTTGTTCAGGATCGTTTCAAGGTGGGAGGAAATCTTTACATTTCCAGTTATATAATGTGGAAGTTCCTGTTTTATGTAATGAAGTCATTCCTCTTTGAAGAAACATTTAAAGACTGAAGTTCTGGTGGGACTTTGGGTGAGTGAGTGCTACCATCTTTCTGTCCTAAATTCTTAAAGGTATATTTTGCTAGTTGCAGCTTCTCCATTGTTTACCTGTCTGACAATCTGAAAAGAAGAAAGATGGCATGGAAATGTAATATATAAACACAAACCCCTCAACCCAGAGAGAACCACACAATACTGTGCCTTCCAAAACCAAGCAAAAACGTGGTGGTTGAAAATAACAAATCAAAATTGACATGAATTACCTTTTAAAATGGTAAAACCAATTTCACACTTTCTGGAACTGCCAACCAGTCCGAGTGCCTCTTTTTCACTTTGGTGAAAAAATATAAAGAAAATGCCTGTACATTTCAGTGCTGAGTGGGAAAATCTTTTTTTTAACTAGCCAGGATAAAAAAAGGAGTGCGGAAGAATGCAGGCAAAAAAACTGTGGAAATGAGTATAAATGGATCGCTCTTCAAATCGTTTGTGGAAATTTAGGAGAGAGCAACACTGTGTAGCTCTTTAGAGAGCCAATTGAGAGAAAGTGTTAATCACTGGACATCTCCTGCCTCCTCTCCTTCAAACACTTATCAACGCTTCAAGTGCCTACCTTCTGTGAATGCGGCCACGGAATCCTTATAGTGCACTCTGGAGCACTTTAGATAGTAGTGGGCAATAGGGAGGAGTTATCTTTTTATTTTATTTTTTTGGCCCTGCATGATATGATTGCATTCCTCGGTGGCTAACGCAAATTACTGCGAAAGAGCACAATAAATGGTATTCAGATTTCAATTGCTGAAATCATTACAGCATTTGAAATGCTTTTGGTAGAGATTTTTTTAATTTTATTTGCTGTATATGGCCGAGGCACTTCCCAGAATGGCTGAGTCACTGCTGATGACAGAGCATCAGTGTTCATAATTCTCAATTGCCCTGAAAACAAGTGAGCAGTGCATAGTCCTTCTGGTGTCATTGGACTGTAACTCCTAAGATCTCACCATTCCTTCATCATTGACAATGCTGGCTAGGAATACTGTGGGCATAGTGTTTGAAGCACTTCTATGAAAAGAACAGAATGCTCTGCCTTTCACACCACACCTACTGCACGTATCAAGAGACCTCCCCCCTCCCCCAAAAAAGGTAACCAGAGGGAGAACAGCCTCATCTAGACCCCCTCAGAAAAACTGTGCCTGCTGTGGAGTTGCTTTGTGAAAATACACTAGAATTTTGTAAGGCTGCCAGTGGAAATGCAATAACAGGGAAAATAAGAATTAAATCTCTCACATTCTTCCTATCTCTGACTACTGCAAACATCTCCTTTCTTTGCTTTTGGAAAGCTTTTGTGCCTTTCCTTAATACCTTCTTTTTAAAATTTTCACCCTCTTTTGATTTGTTTCATTTCATTTATGAACTCACTTGCCAAAACACTAAGGAAATGGGACAGAAGAGTGGCAGTAGAAAGCGGTGAAATTCAAGAAAGACTGAGAGTTTTTCACATCCCTAGAATGCCAAGGCAATCCTGGGTTTTACACTGAGCATTCGGGCAAAAGGAAGATGCATCCAACCACAGTCTATTAATCATCACACCTCTACAGTAGATGGGTACATTACATTTTACATTTTAAGTGTAAATGTGATTTTTTAACGTGGTCTCTAGATCCTTTGGTCAGAATCTTATTGTTTATGTAATTGTAGCATATGTCAAGCTGCATAAATTCAAGTGGCAAATTCCTGCTAGATAATTGCTTCATACTACAGTTGCATGACTTGGTGCACAACAAGGAATACAATTTAACTGCATAACATATATTACAGTATCCACTTCTTAAGTAATATAAATTTGACTATACAAGTAAAAGGTCCCTGACCACAGTAATTTAATCTGTTACTTTTTAAAAAAAAGTTTTTAATTTTTAATTTAATTTAATTTAATTTAATTTAATTTAATTGGCTGCATTACATGATCATGGAAACTGGCTACCCCTATGCATTTAACCCTATATTCAGGCTATTTTACAAACAGAAACCTTGAAAATAGAGCTTCCCCATTGATACCATTTCCCCCTTTCATCCTACCAGGTGTGTTTTTTTAACTACAACTCCCTGAAAATCCTGCTCACCACAGCTAGCAGTGAAGGCTTCTATCAGTTGTCGTTCAACAACATCTGGGGGACACAAGGTTGGGAGGCCCTGAACTAAGTACTTCTTAAGAAAGTTGAGATATCCATATTTTCAAAATGCTGTACAAACATTTGCTCAGAACCAGGAAACTAGTGGCACTCCATTTGCTCTTGAACTTCCATGCCAGTGGTGTCGAACCTTCAGAACACCAGATCTTTTGGACCACAACTCCCAGAATTCCAAGCCTAGATTACCAATGACAAAGGTCTGTGGGAGTTTTGGTCCAAAACATCTGGAGTGTCGAAGATTAACCGCCACTGTTCTATTCCCTCAGCACTGGGCACTCCAGCCAATAGTGAGCTTAAAAGGGAACATTGGCTCATCAGCATCAGGAGGAACTAAAATTCCTGTCCTTAGGCATTCTACCACCAGAGACTGCTTAAGTGCCATATGATCCTTTCAATAGCATTCTATATGTGTGGTCCCAAAAGCGAAGCAAAGTAAATTATAACAAAAACAAAAAATAGCAGCAACTCCTATGACACATTTGATTAATAAGGATATTATGGCAGTGTCTCTTATAGTTAAATGGTTTCTTCACGGGATGCAAAAAAGGAAAGAAGGAAATGCATCTTTAAATGATTTATCTCTGTGTTTTTGAAGACAATCTTTTAAGGTCTATATGTTAAATTATCTATATGTGAAATTAATGGTGTTAAACAAGATGTGCCACCAGGACAATAGTTAAGGTGCTTTGTCACAAGGAATTTGTGTTGATGGGGAAAATGGTTCACAGCCTGATCTAAAATGCTTCATACCATTAGGATTGTGGTAATACACTGGACTCTCATATACAAGCGGTTTGTTTAACAGAAAATCTGCTTAAAGGAAAAAAATTCTGGAGATGGGGAAAGTCACTTAACAGAATGACCTATGGGGCATATCCGTACAACAGAAAAATGGTTGTGATTAGGGATTAATCAATTTTTAACGCATTCCTATGAGGAATTTGTACAATGGGAAATTTGCTTAACAGAATTTCATTTGGAATAAATTAATTTGTTTATACAAGGTACTACTGTATTTATTTCTTTTGGAATGCCTGAGTTGTAAACAACTGGCTCACACCCCCAGCACTGTAAACAGGTATTAAGTGCTCTTCTGCTCTTGCACAAAGATTAGTAGTTCAGTGACGGGGGGACAATGTGCTTAAAGTAATGTTCACCTTTGTTTCTTTAATTTTTGAACCTACAACCAAGAAAAATCTTATGTTAACTTTGAAAAAATAACATCTGAAAAGTAATCTTAACATATAAGTTTTGAACATGTAAAACATCAGTTAGGGTATGTCTTCTCTAGAGAGCTATGCAAATGAATAATTCCCCCTATAAGATAATTGTATCCCTTTTTCAAAATTACAATAATCATTATCATCATCTAGAATGGCAGAGCTAGAAGGGAAACTAAGGGCCTTTTTACACGACCCCTAAGATCCGCTGGCCACTTAAATTCGGACCAGAGATCTTAGGGGTTCCTCGCTCTTCCTCTGTCCCCACCCCCCTCGGCACTTCCTGGTTGCTGGCTGCCTGAGGGAGGGAGAAAAAAGAAAGAAAAGAATGCTGGTTTACCTCCGTTTTGTTCCCGGCAGCATTCTCTTAAAGGGGTGGGGCGCAAAAAAAGAACAAACGGAAGCCAGGAGAGCCCCGCACTCACTATTCTTACACCGGATCAAATGTTTGTCACATCCAAAAAGCAGGTACAAGAAAACTGCTCTGGGTCGCGCTAAAGTGGGCGGGGTCGCACTTAATTGTCTGCAAAGTCCGGAGCTGGTGGGTAAACATTTTTAAGGTCCGGACCTTGCAGCCATTTGCGGCAGAGCTTAGGGGTCGTGTATAAACGCCCTAAGTATCACTGAGTCTAGCCTCTGTCAAGGAGTCACAGTGGGGAATCAATATCCCACACTCTGCATCTAAACCACTATGGTCTAACTGTATCCCTATAGTATAAGTGCATTTAGCAATACTATCTGGAAACCTTAGCTAACAAAGCTACATTTATGGTATCTTTCAAGGCTTCTGGAAATTTGAGTGTACAACCCCCCAGAGGCCCCATGTTTAGTAATAATGCTCTGTAAAGAGCCGCCCAATATTTCAGTAGAATGTTATAAGAAGCTTTCAGTCACAACTATAGGTTTGCTAGGCAGCTGCTGAGAGTATGGTGAAAAATTGCTTGTACAGATTGTACTAATCAGTTCAGCACAAATCACTTCAACACAATTGCCCAACAACCGCAGTCAAATCAGTTCAATGTCATTGTCTAATTAATTAATTTTATTTTGTTTTAATTATGTTATTTCCATGGAATGTGTTTGTTAGAAAACCACCAAACGTGATAATGGATTGGATGGGAAATATATAAATCAAATACAAACAGACAAAAAGACAATGAAACAAACAAAAATAAAACATTGCCCTCAGTTTTCAATGGATCATTTTACAAAATCATGCTTTTTGAGGAAAAACTACAGCCCCACACCCTTCAAGAATAGCAAAAGAAGGAATATAGGAGACATAACTTCCCTCAATAAGCTGTATTTGTCCAACACTTGCAGTTGTTCTACACACACTTGCAGTTGTTCTACACAACTTGCAGTTGTTCTACACAACTGGAAGTGGGTCAAGAAAATATGTCCACCCTACTTTACAACTAGCCACTGCAGAAGTGAGTCAAGGGAGAGAAAGATTGCCACAGGCAATATCAAGTGACTCTAGAGTTGTCAGCGAAACAACAATTGCCCTAGCTTGCTTGAGAGACTTTCATAGCAGTTCATGTTCATAAATGAACAAACCCAGATTTTCCAGTATTGAGACAAATATTAACACTTGCTAATATCAAAACAACAGCTTACCACGAAACGCACAGGTACAGGGCTAATAAGTTGCAAGCCTAAATGTGTTTCATGTTAAGAACAGGGCCCAAATGTGCTCATATATAGTACATGGAATGATAAAGGGCCACTGTGATAAAACTAAAAGGAAGACCACTCTGATAAATCTATAGAATAGGAGCAGAATCCAGTAGAGATGGGCATGAAATGGAAATATGGTGTTTTGTTTTGTTTTGTTTCTTTAGTAGTTTCATTTCATTTCATTAGTAATGAATTTTTAAAGTAGTTTTGTTATGAAGCAAAACTAAATGAAATGAAACGCTATGCTCCCCTGGGTCCTAGGGGCACCAAAATGGCAGGGGAGCTTCCTCAAGCTCTTCTCTGTAAAACCCTGAAATTTGGAGAAGTTTGGGGGGTCAGGGAGCTGAGATATTAAGCTCCAAAGGGGCTGCACCTAGGAAAAAATCTTTCTAAATTGAATCAGGAAAACTAATTGTGGCTTTGCTTCCAAATCCCTATTCAATTTAGAATGATTTTCTCCTAGGGGCATTCCCTTTGGAGCTTAATAACCTAGCCCCTTACCTCCAAACCTCTACAAATTTCGGGGACTTACAGGGAAGAATCCAATGAAGCAACACTCTAATTTTCATATTGATACATGGCTGCAAACCCTATTTTCGAGGACATGATTTTTTTTATAATGTTCCATAACTTTGCTTCAACATTGCCTGAACTTAATATTTTGACTGTTTTAAAACATAGAATGAAATGTGAAAAGTAAAGATGGGCATAGACTTTTGTTTGCTTTACTGGTTGAGGGATTCTGGGAAATGCAGACGAAAACTCTAATCTTCCCAGGCTCATGTTCAAAGTCCCATGTGCTGATTTCAATTAGCAAAGTTAAGAATGTGCTTAGAACTCTCTCTTATGGAGTTCGAAGGTCGGAGTGGTAGATGCATCATGGCCACTCTTTGTTCCTAAATGTTACCTACTCCTTCTAATGTTATACATGACCTAATGGTTTCCATAAATAACAGTAAAAAGCAAGGACAGCCTGCTGAGATTTTAATAAACATCCTTTGCCTCAATCACTTTAATATTCTTAGGAAAGAAGCTTAGACAAAGTTTGCATAACAGAATACTTGACATTTATAATTTCAGCTATAAATACATTATATATTTATTTTACAATACCCACTGTTGATTAATTGTAAAAGCTTGCCACACAGAGCTTCAAAGCAACAGCACAATGGCAACTATGTGATGAAACTACATCACATAGTTATCCACACCAAAAACCATAATGTTTTACAGAAATACAATATTGTTGAAAATAGGGGAGTTTCAACTTCTTTCTTAATTCCTAGGATTTCTTTTTTGCTTTTTGCTTAGATTATTTGCACTATATAAAGCTGGATGAGTGTCCAATTTACAATCTGTGTGGCTTCAAGTACATGACATAACTGGTGCCATGTTATGAATTAAGAGTCAAGAAGTTAGAATCCAGGCCTAAAAAGCCTAAAAAAAAGATAATTATTATTTTGAATGTAACACAGGAAAATTCCAAGAAATATAATTATGCTAGAGATGGATGCTTAAATAAGCTAGCATTGCACTGTGTAAAGGTGCCTATTTTCTCTCCAGGAAATGTATAACTGGGTACCCTTGGTTCATTCCCTGGAGCAATTCCAGTTCTGAAAGGAAACAGCAGTATAATGAACAGTTCCAAATTAAATTACATTGCTATAATGTGCCATTAGTTGTATAAATGATTTTAGTGCAGTTTTTAAGAAAACATGCTCGGCCCATTGCTGGTGGATGGTATTGTTCACATTTAAAGTCAACTCTCTTATGGAAATTATAATAGAATTAAAATAATTTTATAAAACCACCTGTGTGCACATGCACGTGTGTGTGTGTGTGTGTGCATGCATGTGCGTGCACACAAACAGATATTGGTGTACACATAAGATATACTATATGTGTAAAATATAGAAGTTTTGAGTTAAAAATAAAGTGCTTCTGGAAATATGAAGCTAGGAAGTACTGCTGGATCTTCTCAGGGGAAAGATTATGCTTTTTGATGGGCAGGATTTTTACAGATGGGATTTTAAAGGCCTTTCACGTACATAGGAGGACTCTTTGTGTGTTGCAATGAATAGATTGTCTACATATGAGCAATAGCCAACTGGGCAAAGGAAAAAGGGAAACCACCATAAAACGAAAAAGACGAAGGCGGCGGGGGGGGGGGGGGGGAAGCACTGCCAACCAGCAGATCAGGCAAAGCCAACTACGCTGAGGAAACCTTTGTTTCAAAAAGACCATTCAACATGAGAAGCACAGATCCAGCGTTTTAAAATTCTGCCTAACAGTCACATCCTGCAAATATTTGATAGCAAAAAAAATAAGTACACTTGCATTATGTTAAGCATACGAGGTACAGTGTGGTTCAGCACTGAGGGGGCCAAATGAATTGGCAACGTCCATGGGGTTTAATGTTCAGCAAATGGAATTTTAAAACCAGGAAACACAGACATCAAAATGCTTGTCTTTGCATTTAGACGTCATACATTGCACATTTCCTCTCTTCATGTCACATCTCATTTTCTGTTTTAAGAGTCAAAAAACTTTTAAGTTCAGGCCATGTTGAGGCAGAGTGGCAAAGACCATCCAAACCAATAGATTTGATAGATAACTCCAATATGAAGAGTGGACTAGACACACGGCTAGGAACCAAAGGACATGTGCTTTAAGGTTGCAAGCTTTGAAGAAGGGCCAGGAAAGGAAAAGCAGGCCAACAATTCTCTAAGATCTTTGCCTAATTAGCAAACATCCTCCCAAGCAAACTTCCTTATCACAATTTTATTCACTCCTAATTTTAAAACATTCTTACAATCATAATAGTTGTCTTTTTAAAGATTAAACAACTGGTACGTGTTGATCTAGATACTATCTACTTTGCCTTTTTGCCAGTAATGGTGTAACCCTTTGAAAAACTTAAGGGAAACAGAGGTCTATATGTGGGAAGAGGCAGGGCACGGGGGCAAATTTACCAATTCATTTCAGCAACACATAACAACTACTTGTGGTCACTTCCTGGAAATCTGGAATATGTAGATGATCCTGCTCTTGGTTTTCACTCACACGTCCTTACATTTGATAATATTTTCTATTTTTCTTCATTGCTACCTTTCTAAACCTTGGCCGCCTTCTGATTTCTACAGTCTCTATTTGAATTCATTACTCAACTGACATATAGATTTTCTTTAACAATTTCTATTTCCTCGTTGTCGACATTAAAATTATGTAGTTCTCCTGTAGTCACCATTTTTGTTTGCTTAACGTTCAGTTGCAATCCTGCTTTTGCACTTTCTCCTTCTACCTATATCAGAAGTCATCTCAAGCAACCCCCTGCTTTGTGCCAGCATTATGCATATTTTGAATTATTGGTGTTTTGCATGGATAATTGGGACCAGCAATAAAAGTTGCTGCTCTTCAAGACTCCAGACAGTTGTTCCTCCAACCAGTGGCTTACCTTCTTTCTCCTCCATTCTATTTTCTACTTTGCTTTTCCCTTTGGAAAGCAACATTTCATAGCAAACCGAACAAGCATTATTCTTATTTACATACCTCCATAAAATTTGCAGGCTGGGTAAAATATTAAATGAATAAGATGCAATAAACAGTGTACAAACAGTAAAATGTAATGTGCTAGATAAAATCAATAGCAATCAGCAGAGAGAAGCGAATGTACAATAGAGATGCATATATATTCACCAATCATTCATACATGCAGTTAAGAAATAGGTCTTTACCCGTTTCCAGAATATCAATAAAACTAATACTAGGCTGGCATAACTCTTGGGAGAAATCATACCAAAGTCAAGGTATCACTATGGACAATGGTCTTAGGGTTCACTGGGCTTGCTGTGTGTGTGTGTGTGTGTGTGTGTGTGTGTGTGTGTGTGTGTGTGTGTGTGTGTGTGTGTGTGTGTGTGTGTGTGTGTGTGTGTGTGTGTGTGTGTTGCTCTCTTACTGTCTTTCAAAAGTGTCACAACACTTATTCATCAGTGTGCTAATCCTCCTTCATTTTTAAGCAATTCTATCTTTTCGATCCTTTTGTCTTGATGAGCTGTCCAGAAAACTACATTATCAGTTAGCTGATATAATTACTGTAAATGAATAATAAATAGCCTGCCACTCAGTGCTCATGATTGGACTTTGCTAAATATATGGAAGGAAGAGACACTCCAGGATTCCCTTCAGAATCCTGGCCCGTAACTCAGTCAAGGCTACAGTGATCTGCCATTATGTGAATTTTGGGCATTGCCAAATTCATCTTAGCATTTGCAATTTCAGAAATTTTGCATGATCCTAAATAGTACTTTACTGATTGATTTAGCATGAATACTGCAGAAAAAGATCCCCTCCTCCAATATATTTTATAGATATGAAGAAACACTAGCAGGGTTTATGAGCACTACAGCTTCATTGTCCAGGTCTAGGACAACAGTTCCCACCCTGGGGTTCCCAGATGTTCCTGGGGTTGCAATTCCCAGACATCCTGGCCAGCACAGCTAGTGGTGAAGGCTCCTTGAAGTTTCAGCCCATGAACATTTAGGGACTCAAGTTTGGGGCTCACTCCCCTAGGGAAAAGAAAGGAAGGAAGGAAGGAAGGAAGGAAGGAAGGAAGGAAGGAAGGAAGGAAGAAAGAAAGAAAGAAAGAAAGAAAGAAAGAAAGAAAGAAAGAAAAGAAAAAGAAAGAAAGAAAGAAAAAGAAAGAAAGAAAGGAAAGGAAGGAAGGAAGGAAGGAAGGAAGGAAGGAAGGAAGAAAGAAAGAAAGAAAGAAAGAAAGAAAGAAAGAAAGAAAGAAAGAAAGAAAGAAAGAAAAAGAAAGAAAGAACCCAATTAATCAGTCTGCTTTGCTATCACATTTCACAAAGCTAGGGGACTCTTATGTTCAATGTGTAGATCAATGGACTTTACCCTTGAGAGGTAAATTTTGCCTAAGAAAATTCCAACAATGTTGAGCTAATTGTTTCTAATAGAAAACAAAGTTAAGAGTGACTTTAATACAGATGGTTTGGGAAATCTTCCACAGTGATTGTCTTCTGTCTGATTTCATCCAATTTGATCTGGATGCAGCCTGACACTTTAGCTGAACACTTTCCAAGACTAGTCAATGTTTGTGGTTATCCAGATATTAACAGGTCATCCAAATTAGATATGGTCACCTACTTCGAAATGAAGAATTGCTAGTTTCCTCTCTGCAATGACATAGTCACCTGCAGAAAGAAGACAATACATGTGATAATAGGTGAGAAATCAGATTTCCCCCCTCTCCTGTGTAACTTTGTATCTACATCAAACAAGTGAAAGCACCTAAAAACCAGACATGAAACACCTAGAAACCAGCCAGTGCTATGGTTTATACAACAACCTGTCCTTAAAATACCCAGCCATGTAAAAAGACTTGTAGAAAAAAAAAATTCAGTTCAAACTACTTTGCAATGAAATAAAAAATAAGAAATGAAATAATTTCTCTGAAAGATTTTTGTTGTTGTATATAGCCCTTGGCCTTGTGGACAATGAAATCTCTCCTAGAAGAACAAATGTCAAAAAAAAAGTTAAAGAAAAGTGAGAAGTTTAACAGAGCTTATGTAATACGGATTCTTAAGACTTAAAAGAATGCATGTTACCTGTGTGGAACAACACTACAATGTATAAAATGTTCTTTATGTTGACTTTGAATTGACTGGTGCTTTTCACTGAATCTGTTAGCCTGGACATAAGAAATATCACATAGATTGTCATCTTTCTTTCTGCAGTTGGCATTCTCAAGTTTTTTTTTCTTGACAAGGATTTTTTGCCTCTAAAAATCCCCAGATGTGGACGAACAGCGACCAGAGTTGCTTTTTAAAGCAATGGTGAATATCTATCTCTCATGAATATTTGAACAATATATATGGGCTTTGTCAGTAAGCAAATGGGGGTACAGTGGTCCCCCGCCCATTCACGATTCATATACTGCGGTCCCGCTATATTGGGGGATGGCAGTATATGAAAAAAGGCCCCTGAGGTAAATGGGGGAAAGGCCTGTTTCAGGCCTCCCTTACTTATCCTAGGACTGGCACTGCCCCAAACGGATCTGCAAGGACCTTCCCAAGCCTTCTGGATGCCCCTAAAGACCCAGGAAGGCCCTCACAGGTCTGCTTGGAGCAGTGCAAGGGAGGAGGTAAGTACAAGAGCCCCCAGCTAGGTGCCCCAACCTGCATCACGGGTTGGGTCCCTAACCCTGCAATAGGCGGGGGGGGGATCACTGTATTACATCCCTCTTTCTTTGCACCTTTGGGTGTCTCTGTGGGGTTTGGGGAAAACCTTTTAAACATTGTACCAATCCATAGGTGCTTCAAATATAAGTGCTTATAAACAAAAAGAGGTTCTTCTGACATGTTTAGGAGGACCCGTGTTGAGGAAGACACTTGCTAAGAAGATCTACTCTCAAAGTAGGCTGGAGGCTGGGGGCTAAACATAATCACTGGACACACACAGCTAAGTGGTATAGCATTGTTCCCACTTCATCAAAAGCCAGTGTAGTCCCTTTTGGCTTGTACCAATGATGAAGCAGGTTATGTGGAAAGAATTATTTGCCTGCAAGCCAAAGGTGAAGAAAGGTAAAAGGCAACAAGGAAATGTTGCCATTGTTTTGATTCAGTCAAGACAGGCTGTCTTGACAAAACAAATCAACCTGAAGAGAATTCTCCTATGCGCATCCAGGAGCTGAGCTCCAATGCAACATCAAAATCTCAAGCATGGTTTTCTCATTGTGGTTTCTATTGTTTGTGGGAAAATATATCATAAAATAATTCACTTTTCCTTGATGAAGTGTATGCAGACAATAGGTACAAAAAGATGGATTAAGTGACCCCAAAGATATAAACAACCAATCCAGTGCTACCATTGATTAACACTACTATTATATATTCATTAGAGCTGCCTAGATGCCCTAAGCACATCTGATCTTGCCTGATTTCAGAAGCTAAGCAGGGTCAGGCCTGGCTAGTACTTGGATGGTTGACCACCAGGGAACACCAGGTGCTGTAGGCACCTGGAGTAGGAACTGGCAAGCCACTCTAGTATTCCTGCCAAGAAAAACTCCATGAATATGGGGTCACGAAGTTTCAGTCACAACTGTAACAACAACAACAACAACAACAACAACAACAACAACAACAACAACAACAACAATTATACATTCATTAGCCTGGAAAACAAGTGGACAGATAAATGTATATGCATTTATGGGAATGTGCAAAAATCTGTCTGAATAATGCATACAACTTGCCATGATTAAAGCAAAAATAAAGACTGTCCTTCTGGCAGTGAGGAGGGAAAATGATCTTACAATGCCATATTTACCCATGTGAAGATGAATCCATTTAGCATTTACACACCTAGACAACAGTCAACTGGCTTCTCCACTACTCCAGATAGTGCTGGAAAAGATGATCAGCACTAGAGATGGGCACGACTAGGGAAAATGACGTTTTCGAGTTGTCGTGTGTCGGAGGCAGTCCGTTTCGGCTCGTTTCCGTTTTTCGTGAAATTTCGCAAAAATTAGTCGGTTCGTTTTTTCGTTTTTTTTTTTTTTCGTTTTTTTGTTGTCGTTAGTACTGGTTTGGGGGGGGTAGCAGGCTCCTGGAGGGAGCTGCAGGAGTCAGCCAGAGCCACAAGTGACGTACTGGCAGACTCTTTGCACCCGCTGTGTCTCACGTACTTGCATGTAGTGCAATGCAAGTAGATCTGGCTTAGGGTTAAGATGGGTTAGCGCAAGGGCTAGGGTTAGGCTAGTTACGGGTGAGGTTAGGGTGAGTATTGGGGTGCACCTCTGGGTGCCTCTCTGACCCACTTAGAAGGACAGTGTACTGGCGTATGGGTTAGGCTTAGGTTTAGGGTTCGGGATTGGGCTACGATTAGTGGGCTGTTTATGCCCGATTGGCACATCCCAGAAGTCTCTGTGGTCAACCTGGCCAAGTGGCCGTGCGATTGGTGGAAAATTTGCAGGTGTAATAAAATAAAATAAAATAAAATAAAATAAAATAAAACAACATCAACGGAGACTTTTTTTTTGCAAGAAAAACCCACTGCTGCTACTGTAAAAATTCAAGCATTTAAAATAGCTAATTTTCGCATGTTTCTGTGGTGCTTTGGTGGGGTTTTGGGCAACGATTTCAAAAAAAATATTGCGGTCGCCATTTTGGATCCCCCGCACTGCATGGCAAATGGATGCGCCCTCCCAGCCTGGTACCAGCAGCGCAGCAGTAGCAATAGCCAAGGAGAGGGGGGCGGGGAACCCCCCCCAAAATAAAACACCCTTCTGGCCTGGTAGGTGTCCTCAGACAGTTTTCGCCTACTTTTAGGGCCGGGAATCAGTTTCTTTTTTAACTTTAAAAAAAAAAATTTCTGTGCCGCTTGGCATTGCGCGATCGCCGCGATGCAAGTAACAAGCACAACAAATCAGACCAAATTGTTCGTTCGTCGGTTCGAGCTCGAATTCTGGCGGAATAATTCCTGTTACCGTTTCCGTAGAGTAACGGATACGAGTAATGGAAACGGAAACGGGAATACCGCTAAGTCGTGCCCATCTCTAATCAGCACCAAAATTTATATACAAATAATTACAAATGCATCTGTTTCCTGCAATGCAAATATATTTTATTTATTTGGACAATTCTAATGGTTGACATAGCTCAGTGATGGCAAACTTTTAGAGATTGTGTGCCCAAAATGCAATTCAAAATCCACTTGTTTTTGACAAAGTGCCAATATGGCAATTTAACCAGAATACAGTAGTACCCCGGGTTACAAATGCTTTGGGTATTACCTTTTGGGAAAGCAAGGAACGAAGAGTAGGCTTTTGAATTTCCCATGGCCACAGCACCCTCGATGTGGCAATGGGAAACTCAAAAACATGCTCTTCGATCCTTGCTTTCCTGAAGGGTGCTACCCTTCAAGAAAGCGAAGATCGAAGAACAGGGATGCTACCCTTTGGGAATGTGATGCAGACTTTTGAATTTCCCACTACCACAATGTGGGTGCTATGGTCATGGGAAATTCAAAAACCTGCTCTTCGATCCTCACTTTCCTGGAGGGTAGCATCCTTCGCGACAGCATGAATCAAAGAGCAGGCTTTTGAATTTCCCATGGTCACAGCACCGTCTTGAGCCACGCTCCAGCCATGCTGCTTTTGGGATGCCCGGTGAGGTGTGGCTGGAGAGTAAACTGGGGCTATGGAGGAGCCAACAATCTGCTGCCTCCCTTTCACCCAGCCCTCTGCACAGAGATGTTTTGGCGGTCTCAAAAAAGCTCCACGCAGAGAGCTGGGTGAAACAGGACAGTGATTTGTGGGCTTGTTTGTAGCCCCCATTTACTCTCCAGCCACGCTGCTCTGGGCATTCCAAAAGCTGCTGACTCTCTGTCACCCAGCTCGCCACACATGGCACAGTGGTGTGCTCAAAGTGGAGGGAAAACTGCTGTGGCTGTGAGGGGGCGATGTCAGGTGCCCAAAGAAAGGGCTCTGCATGCCACCTTTGGCACCCATGCCATAGATCCGCCAACACTGATCTAGCACAATGGCTCCAGGATGAGAGGCAGATTCTCCTGTGTAGTACTATGAGAAGAGCCAGCCTGTGTCCCAGGACATCCCCAAAAGAAGGGGATGGGAAACCCCTTATGAGTGTTGTCTGCCTAGTAAACCCTGAAAAGGATCACCATAACTCAGAATGGACTTGAGGGCACACAATTATTAGTAATCATTCACTAGCCTAAATTATTGAACAAGCAAGGTATGTTCAGGACAACTTGAAGGTAAACAGATACACATTTTTAGATCAGGTTTGTCTTAACTTCTTCAAAAAACCTAAGCTGAGAATCCAATAGATCTGGAAGTAGGTCATGGCAACTGGACTTGTTTTCTTGAGGGAGTGAAACATTTTGGTGTTTATCCAAATACCTTTGTCAGTCTGAGGAAAGCTAGTTGACCGTCCTCCATTTTATAGTTCACTTTGACCTCATGTCACTCTGGTCTGAAATAGGCTCATAAGATGAACAATGGCCTGAATAGGCTTGTTAGGTGGACAATAGTCCCAATAGGCCCTTAGGTGAACACTGGCCTATGGAGCTAAAACCCATAAAGTATGCATTGTTAGCCATGGCCTTGCTGGTGGAGGTGTGAAGTATTTCCGATTTATCTGGGTATTGTTGAAATTGTTGGCTGATAAGTAGCAGATTGACTGTGCCTGAGTCCCCCACCTCTGTTGAGAGATGGGTTTTCAATACTCACATGAATGGATTTCCTGAAACCTCTCTCAAAGCACCTATCTTCATTGGGTAGCCAATGAACGCCCTTTGTCCTTCAAGTGGAGATGTACTGCTGATTCTGCTCCTGAGAATCTTCACAGAAATTTCCAATAGATGTTTTATTATTTCTTTTTTAATTTACTAAGTAATTGATTATATGCCAGTCAACTGGGACTTAGACAAATGAAGAAGACCTAGATGAGACAGGTGATTAGTTTACAAAGTTCATATAAATACTGAATATTGGCTTAGATCTTCTTACATCCAAAGAATAGGTGGCATACATGTATATATTCATATGCATGTGTATGCACTGTTGGAGTATCAGATTTGGTGCTTACTGGGTTAAAATCAAATCTGTTGTCATGCGCAGTGAAATGTTGGAGGAGAGAAATACTCCAGGTTCTTTCAGTTAGAGTTAGAGTTAGTGTGCTCAGCTGTGTTTTCTTTGCTAGTGTGTGTGTTGTAAGACGCCGACATGCCGGCCTGTAGTCCGGGATGTAAATATATAAGTTAATTGTAAATAAACTAGGCAGTAGTTTGTCTCAGACTATCAGACTGATTTATTTCTTGAGCACTGGCAGAAGACAGTCCGCTGCGCTAAATCAAGAGAAGAAAAAGCTACTCTGCAGATCCCTGTGTCTGGAGATTGGAAGATAAGCAGAGGCACGCAGGGAAAGTGCGCCGGACCAGCTATATTTCTCTCCCAGCTGTATGCTGGGGAGATTTTTTTGGCTCAACGGCCGCTCAAAGCTAACAAGGGTTATGACAGTATTGCCAGTGTCAAGAAAGCAGTACAGGAGTAATATGTGCGTGGTGAGAAGAGGGCTAAAGCAGAGAATGGAAGCCTGGATGCCAAGTAACGCAGAAAACCTGACTGCAAGCAGTTTTTGCTGAGATTAAGTATGTGTCTGAAGACAGAGAAAAAGGGGTTGGGATCTCTTTGCTTCGGGGTGCAGTCGGTACCAAAGCAAATTGAGGTCGCCCTCAACTGGAAGGCCCAGGTCCAGTCTACACTTGGAGCTTCAAGGCTGTCTTGCTGGAAGGAGCCGTGAGTAGTAGTCCCAGAAGAGCCCATTGCTATTGGTGAATAGCAGAAGGGGGGATTGAAGCCCAAGATGGAGGAAGGACAGGAAAGTTTTACTGTGCCATTCCAACATCTCAATTCTGAGAACTATCTGGATTGGAGTGTCCGAGTTCAGGCTTGGCTGGAGGCAAGAAATTTGCTGGACTGTTTAAGTAATTTACCTACCGATACAGCTCAGTTGCCTCAATCCACCACAGCTGTGCAGAGAGCTGAAGCACTAGCCTCACTGCGAAGGAATGCAAAAGCCAGGGCTATGTTGATTATGAGTTTAGACTCTAATCAGTTAGTTTATGCACAAAGTCTGAGAAATGCTAAAGATATATGGGACACTATTGAGAGAGTACATCGCAGAACGACCCCAGGTGCAAAGGTACATTTGTACAGACAGCTATTTGAGATGAAGCTAAAGCCCGGCGGTGACATCAGAGAACATATTGCTGCAATGGTGTCTATCTTCAACCAGTTGCGTTCTCTGGATATGGCTTTCACAGAAGACCAACAAGTTTGTGTTCTTCTGAGCTCTTTAGACAAAAGTTATAACACGCTGTGTTTAACTATGGAGGCTTTACCTCAGGACAATTTCAATATGTCCTATGTGTCGGGACGCCTTGTCCATGAACAGCAACTAAGAGCCAATGAAGGTGGGCAAAACAAAGGGAGTGCAGGCTACTCAACTCCAAGAGAGGGAGAAGTGAAAGTCTACACAGCTGCAAGGAATTGTTTTAGGTGTCAATCACCAAGCCATGTTTTGAAAAATTGCCCGCAGTCTCCAAACTCCAAGGTTAACTCCCATGGCAACCAGATAAGAGACAGTCCACAGCGTGGGATGCCGAGGCCAGCTGCAGCTGAGAGAGGCAAGCGCGGATACAGAAGAAGAAGAGATAACAGCGCACGTCACATGTCGGTGTCCATGGCAATGTTCAAAAACCAATCTTCTAGCAATTGTGTTTTCATTTTAGACAGTGGAGCCTCGCATTATCTAGCGCCACCTGGTGTTCAGAATGAGAACTGTAGGAAACTTTCTCAACCAAAGTACATTACAATGGCTAATGGGAAGAAAGAGTCTTTGAACACTGCTGCAACAGTGTATATTAAATGTTTGGACACTACTGTTAATGTTTTCGTTCTAAATGGCATGACACGTGGAATTTTGTCTATATCAGCTCTAGTTAGAGATGGTTTTTCTGTATTGTTTGAAAATAACATATGTTCTGTTTCCAGGAATGGAAAGCTGCTGATACAAGTGCACTGTAAAAATGGTTTGTATGCAGTGAGCACAAATGCAGTTCCAGAGGGATACAGCAATGCAAATGCAGTGCAGGTGCAGTGTGCTAACATTCCCAAACACAACAGCTGTGCTCATTTACTTCATCGTCGAATGTGTCATTTAAACTGGGGGTATTTAAAGAAAATGCCTGAATGTGCTGAAGGATGTAATGTGAAACCATGTTCTAGGTTTTTGGATTGTAGGCCATGCAAAGCTGCAAAGGTCAAGAGATGTAGTTATCCTAAGTCAACCAGGGTATCTACAAAACCTTTTCAACTTGTACATGTTGATGTTTGTGGCCCGATGCCAACTATTTCTCTGGGAAATGCTAAATTTATTCTTTCAATAGTTGATGATTTTTCCAGAAATGGTTGGGTATTTCCTCTGAAAACCAAGGGAGAAGCAGCTCAGAAACTGAAGGATTGGATTGTGGCAGTGGAGTGTGATTTTTCCACAAAAGTTAGACAAATTCAATCAGACAGGGGGGCTGAGTTTACAAATACAACATTTCAGAATTTTCTAAGACATAAGGGCATAGCACATAGGTTGACAAATCCTTATTCTCCCAAGGAGAATGGCGTTGCGGAAAGGAGAAACCGAACCTTGCAGGAAGCGGTTGATGCTATGTTAAGGGATTCAGGTTTGCCAAAAAGCTACTGGGCTGAGGCATGGCAGACTGCGTCACATGTATTTAACAGAGCTTACAATTCTGTTGTAGGTCAAGCTCCTTACAAGTTGCTACATGGCAAGAAGCCAAAGGTAGGCTATTTCAGAGTGTTTGGCTCTGAGGCCCATGTTTTGATTCCAAAGCCGCTACGTAGGAAAGGAGGACCAAGATCCAGAAAAATGATTTTTTGTGGATATGAACCATTGACAAAAGGTTGGAGATTTGCCTATCCTGATGGATCCAAAATACTAGTCAGTAGAAGTGCAGAGTTTTGTGAGCAGAAAGGGTGGACTAGGGTTCACGCTAATCCTGAGGTGCTAAGTGAAAATTTTGACAATGTAGTAGGACAAGATGAAGCAGGTGCAGGTCCTGAGCCAAATGCACAGGTAGATGACACTAATCAACAAGGAAGTGTATCTCCAAGAGGTGTGAAGTCTGAGCCAACATCACCACAGTCTAGTCCAGTGGGACAGAGAAGGCGTGTCAAGTCAGAAGGTTCAGGTAGTACTAGTAGTTCTGACGCTAGTGACTCCAGAATTGTGCCCAGTAGTCCAACTGGGTCAGAGGGGGCGTCTGAGGTTGGTCCTAGACGTTCAGCTTGCACAACAAAAGGTAAATCGCCAGAGAGATTTTCTCCTTCAAACTACTCAGCTGTGAGTGTTTGGATCGGTTTAGCTCAGTGTGAACCAGAGAGTTATGAGGAGGTTTTGCAATTGCCTGATGAGGAAGCTAGTAAATGGCATGCAGCAATGGAGAAAGAGATGGAATCCATGAAGACTATGAAAGTATTTACACCAACAACACTGCCAGAGGGCAAACAGGCAGTGAGTTGTCGTTGGGTGTATAGAATTAAGACTACAGCAACAGGTCAGACACAGTGTAAGGCAAGACTTGTCGCTAGAGGATTTACTCAGAAGAAAGGGTTGCATTACACTGAGGTGTATGCACCAACTTCTAGAAGTGAGACATTTCGTATGTTGTTGACTGTCGCAGCACAGAGAGGTTTTCAAGTAGCTCATTTTGATATAAATGTTGCTTATCTCAACTCAGATCTCGAAGAAGATTTCTACATGTTACCACCACCAGATTTTGAGGGCAAGAAACCAAACCAGGTGTGGAAATTGCACAAATCGATCTATGGACTCAGACAGTCAGCAAGAAACTGGAACAAGTGTTTAAATGATGTTTTGGAGAATATGGGTTTCCGAAAGAGTTTAGCCGATAACTGCCTGTATCTGAAAGGATCAGGAGATGAGCAGGAGATAGTTCTGATTTTTGTTGATGATATTTTGCTTGTTAGTAAAACACAGAATCAGGTAAATAAGTTTGCAACAAAGCTTGGAAAAAAGTTTCAGCTTAAGAATCTAGGTGATGTGAAGATGTATCTAGGAGTTCAGATTAATAAAATTGAGGATGGCAGTTTTTTACTTTGCCAGAAAGGTAAGATTGAGCAGTTGTTACAGAAGTACAGAATGTCTGACTGTAATGGTGCCAAAACACCAATGGAAGCAAATTTTGAGAAGAATAGTCAAACTAGTAATGATGAGAAATTTGAGAGGCCAGAATTGTTTCAGTCAGCTATTGGAAGTTTATTGTATCTGTCTCAATGGAGCAGACCAGATATTGCTTTTGCTGTGAATTTGCTAAGTAGAGAGACCTCAAATCCCAGTAAGATTGCCTGGAATGGTATCAAAAGAATACTGAGATATTTGAAAGACACTAAGGATTTCTGTCTCAAGTTGTCAGCAGAAGGAGAATCGCAGTTACAATGTTGGTCAGACAGCGATTGGGCAAATGCTGAAGACAGGAAATCAGTGTCAGGAATGGTGGTGAAATTTGGAAAGTCTCTAGTTGGGTGGAAATCCCGAAAGCAAAGTCTGGTTACACTTTCCTCTACAGAGTCTGAGTACAGTGCTCTGTCAGATCTCTGTAGGGAACTAGAGTACTACAGATGTTTGGTCCAAGAAATCAATGGAAATTGCTGCCTACCCATTACAGTATGGGAGGACAATCAGCCGTGTTTGAAATTGGCAGAATCTGGTCAGTTTAAATCCAGAACTAAACATCTGGACATCCGTTACCACAATGTATGCCAGAGCATACAGAATGACTTGGTGAAACTGAAGTATTGTCCAAGCCAGAATAACCTCGCTGATGGGTTCACCAAACCATTAAGTTTCCAGAAGCATGGAGAGTTCTGTGAAGGTTTGGGTATGGGATGAGTAAAATAAAAACTCACAATGTTTTTCCCAACATTCACTGCGAGAGGGGGTGTTGGAGTATCAGATTTGGTGCTTACAGGGTTAAAATCAAATCTGTTGTCATGCGCAGTAAAATGTTGGAGGAGAGAAATACTCCAGGTTCTTTCAGTTAGAGTTAGAGTTAGTGTGCTCAGCTGTGTTTTCTTTGCTAGCGTGTGTGTTGCAGGACGCCGACATGCCGGCCTGTAGTCCAGGATGTAAATATATAAGTTAATTGTAAATAAACTAGGCAGTAGTTTGTCTCAGACTATCAGACTGATTTATTTCTTGAGCACTGGCAGAAGACAGTCCGCTGCGCTAAATCAAGAGAAGAAAAAGCTACTCTGCAGATCCCTGTGTCTGGAGATTGGAAGATAAGCAGAGGCACGCAGGGAAAGTGTGCCGGACCACCTATATTTCTCTCCCAGCTGTATGCTGGGGAATTTTTTGGCTCAACGGCCGCTCAAAGCTAACATGCACATTTAAATTTAATGGCATATGGCACATCTTTCTCAAATGCTTTAATTGTCATGGTGATGACCCTTAATATTTTCAAAATCAAAATGGAACTAGCCCCATCTGCTCAACCACATCACATCCAACTTCTTTACAGATGAGGAAGTGAATTTAAATCACTACCTGTCCCTTCTTTTGTGCTCCCATCCACCTTGATTTGCTTTTGCTGAAGGATAAGAAGAATGATAAGAACATAAGAAGAGCCATGCTGGATCACGCCAAAGGCCCATCTAGTCCAGCTTCCTGTATCTCACAGCGGCCCCACCAGATGCGTTGGGAGCGCAAGAGACTAGATATCTGTCTCCTGATACCACTCCCCTGGATCTGGTCCTTGAAGTACCCTGGTTTCTCCATCATGGTTTGTAACCTGTGATTGACTTTTCCTCCAGGAATCTGTCCAATCCCCTTTTGAAGGCATCCAGGCCAGATGCCATCACCACATCTTGTGGCAGGGAGTTCCAAAGACTTACAATGCGCTGGGTGAAAAAAATATTTTCTTTTGTCAGTTCTTACTCTCCCAGCCTTCTATTTGAGTGTATGTCCCCTAGTTCTGGTATTTTGGGACAGAGAGAAGAACTTCCCTCTATCCACTTTACTCATACCCTGCATTATTTTGTATGTCTCAATCATATCCCCCCTCAAGCGCCTTTTTTCCATACTAAAGAGGCCCAAATGTTTTAGCCTTTCTTCATAAGGGAGGTGCCCCAGCCCAGTAATCATTTTAGTCACTCTCTTTTGCACCTTTTCCAGTTCCACTATGTCTTTCTTGAGATGCGGTGACCAGAATTGTACACAATACTCCAGGTGGGGCCTTACTATTGTTTTGTATAATGGCATTATAATGTTGGCTGTTTTATTTTCAATCCCCTTTTTCATAATCCCTAGCATGGAATTGGCCTTCTTCACCGCTGCCACACACTGGGGAGACACCTTCATGGAGGTGGGGCAGCCTTTGAAGATGGTCCAGCAACTGCAACTGGTTCAGAATTGAGCTGTGTGGCTGGTGAATAGTGAGTCTGCTAGGAAACATATCATACTGATTCTGTTTAAATTACATTGATTACCAGATGCTGCCTGGGCCCAGTTCAAAGTGCCTGTTTTGACATATAAAGCTCTAAACAACTTAGGCCTTGGGTACCTGAAGGACTGCCTACTTCCATATGAACCTACTTGGCAATTTTGATCTAGCCATTGGGCCTTCATGAAAGAGCCATCCCTCAAGGGGTGGCTGACAGACAAAGAGCCTTTTCATCAGCTGACCCCAGATTAAGGAACACCCTCCTGACTGAGATTCATCTGGTACAAATGTTGATGATGTTCCAGTGCCAGGTAAAAACCTTTCTTTTCCAGAAGTATTTTTTATTGAAATAACAAATTTTGGGTCCTGTTGGCAACTTTTAGGGAATTGTATATTTAACTGTATTTCAGAGGATTATTTAAATACTGTTAGCTGCCCAGAGACCTTTGGGTAGGATGTGCAGCATATAAATTTCCTCAGCAATATACAGTGGTACCCCGACTTATGAGATTAATCCGTTCCGAGTGAATGCTCGTAAGTCGGTTATCTCATAAGTCAGGGAGCGATTTCCCATAGGAAAGCATTGAAATTCAATTAATCCATTCCAGACGAACATATTTCAATGCATCCCTATGGGAAACCACTTTAAACACCCTGCAGCTCCCCCCCACCCACTGGGTGTGTTGGGAAAAGAAGCAGTGGGTGGTTTAAACGGTCTTTAGGCACCAAGGCAACAGCTTGCCTCAGTGCCTAAAATCCTTTAAACCACCTGCCACTTCTCTCCCCCCTCCACACACACTGGGAGCTGGGAGAGAAGCAGCAGGTGGTTTAAATGTGGTGCCCTACTTCTCACCACTTCTGCTTCTCATCACTTCTGCATTTCTTGCTTTGGATCAGTTCAGAAATTGAGAATTCTGCCTTTCCATCTCTCAATTTGAATTCTGAGAAATTTCTGAATCAGATGTGGAGCCCTGAGTAGATATGTACATAATTGGTTTCTAAAGGTCTGGAACTCATGTAAAGATTATGAGGATGTTCAGGTTATTGCTAGGATGTAGACATAAATTAGAACCAAGCGAAAACTACTTCTGCAGCTGTGGGTTTTGCTTCTGATGCTTCTAAAAGGACTTCTGAATTCTTGATCATATTCCTCATCTGTCTTGAAATTGTTGTCACTTTTAACAGACTGTTGTGGATGACGTTCAGAAGAGGACAATAAATTGCTTAATCAAAACTCGCTTCTCCTTTGCCTGTCAAAGACAAAGCTGTGCTGTGTTTAAAAAGACTCAGCTGTAGTACAACTTCTACTTTCATGCTGCATACTGTTATAAATGAGTGACGGGGCAGGTGAACAAAGGTTTTAATTAGATATCAGTGAAGAAGACTAAAAGCTGTTTCGCTCTACATCAGTGGGAGCTTGGCAGATCAAAGCCAGCTTGCCATGACTTTTCCCAAGGAACAGAATGTCTTGTCAAGAAAATTGCATGAGTTTTGGAGAAAAATGGAGGGCAGGTCCTAAGCGAGACTGCACTTGAACAGTGGCTTGCTTTGCTACCAGATCTCAAAAAGTGTATCTTAACCTCTTTTTAGCTAGCAGTAATCAATTAGATCCAGTTTCAATAAATCATCATCATCATCATCATCATCATCATCATCATCATCATCATCATCATCATCATCATCATCATCATCATCATCTTGAGATGCATTTCCCAATTGCTTTAAGAGAGCAAACAATTCCTGGAAAGTACATGGTGTGTAATTTGTTTGTTGTGTTTTGAAGTAAAACCATTTACTATCACATGGTAATGTGACAGGACTCTGGGGTTTTCCAGCAGTTGTTGTAATTTATGAGGTACCTGAAGCAACCTCTAGGCTACACCTAACCCTGGTAAAAGCACACTGGCCAGCATCCTGCCAGGATTCACATGTGTTTAGCAGAACTTGCTGCAGCATCAGGATGTACCTCATTTGCACTCTTGAATTTTTGACTAGACAAGATACTAAAAAAATACTTGCAACTCATTAGTTAGCCACAATTAGCTGCAGCAAGTTACCACTTGGTGGTTTACTGGTTCGGAGTTCAATTCTCTGCTGTGCCTCCCAGGGAAACAGCCAGCCCGTGTAGCCTTAGGCAAGCAGCACAGAGTCTCCAGAAGAAGGGAAGGGTAAACAAAAATTGTATATACAAACAGAAGTCTGGCCAGATTATAAATTAGACTTACCATTCCTTGAAGGCCCCACTTCTTCCCCTCCAACACACCCTTCATGTTGTTAAGAATCAGGGTTTCTCTATTTAAATTCTGCCACATTTTGGATGGCAAAAAGTATGCAAGTGGGTATGTGAATTTTTATTTATTTATTTATTTATTTACAATGTCTGTTTGTGGCCAAAGAGATTCCAAAGAATCTCTTTGACATCACATTGATGGATCCCATGAAGTGTATCCAGGTACTGTATGGAATATTTTTTTCTGAATGTTGTTATTTCTGGCTGTGGAGAGAAGTCTTCTTGAGGCAAGAGAAACAGATTTCTTCTTTAAACTGTCACAGAGTATCAGGTGCTGTCAATGGCATCAAGTGAATCTGGGCTAAAGTCCAACAGCTATTGTTCTTGGCTTTGCTTCTCCACAATTTCAGCAGCAGGAAAGGAAGTACTTGCTGGGCAGAT
Source organism: Phrynocephalus guinanensis (assembly GCA_037367245.1). Taxonomy (NCBI): domain Eukaryota; kingdom Metazoa; phylum Chordata; class Lepidosauria; order Squamata; family Agamidae; genus Phrynocephalus; species Phrynocephalus guinanensis. The sequence continues at coordinate 43,399,481 of CM074735.1, read as the reverse complement.
GTTCTTCCCAGTTCCCTGGCCAGTCCACCATATGCCATAGCCTGATTGAAAACAAATATTCTGCACAAGTGTGAACACCTTCTTGGCCCTGATGGTGCCAGTTTACTACAAATCTGGCTACTCAGCCCTTTGACCAATGGAGAGGGCCACAAATGCCAAGAGAAGTTGGCCATTTCTGATCTAGGCTTGATTCCAAGGTAGTGCCATGTAAATTTCCCCAAATGAAATTTTTATAGATGTCAATTGGCAATGCAATGAGTGAGGATTAGTCATGTTTTCATGGCTTTTGTGTTGGGGGGGGGGGAAATGATTCATTTGAAATGTGGTGCCAGAGGAAACCTTTAAAGATGCACTGGAAAGGCAGAAAGACCAACAAGAGGATTCTGGATCAAATCATGCCTGAACTATCACTGGAGGCAAAAATGGTGAAACTGTGTGTGTCCTACTTTGGGGACATCATGAGAAGGCAGGATGCTCAACACTGGGTGGAAGGTAGCAGGAAACATACCAGTATATATTTCACAGGAAGAAAAGCTGAACTAAGTGCCTGCATTGTGGACAAGCAGAGTTAACAAGGCTTTAAAGGGCAAGGAAGGATCCTTCTGCAAATGGAAACCCCTCCCAAATGGGGAAAATAAAAAGGAACACAAACTCTGGCAAAAGAAATGTAAGAAGATGATATGGAAAGCCAAGAAAGACTTTGGGGAACATATGGCCAGAGATATAAAGTGGAAAAATGAAAGCTGCTTTAAACTCCTTGCCACAGTATGTAGTGATGACATCTGGCTTAAATGTCTTTAAAGGGGAATTGGACATATTTCTGGTGGAAAAGTCCATCACAGGTTACAAGCCATGATGGAGATATGTGTCATCTCTTGCCTTAAAAGGTGGGTACCTCAAAGTCCCAGATGTAGAGGAGTGGTATCAAGAGAGGTATCTAGTTGTCTCCTGTGCATTCAGAGGCATCTGGTGGAGCTACTGTGAGGTATAGGAAGCTGGAGTAGATGGCCCCTTGGCCTGATTCAGCAGGGATATACTTATGCTCTTATATGCTTATTACGTAAAAGAGGAAGACCAAAGAGGAGATAGACTGACTTCTTAAAGGAAACCATAGGCTGGAATCTACAGGAGCTGGGCAGGGCAGTTGAGGTTAAGACATTTGGGGGATCACTCAATCAAAAGGTCACCATCAGTTGGAGGTGACTTGCTAGCACATGACAACAACAGCAATAGCAGCAACAAACACAAGTGTCAGAAGTACATCTGACACTGGGGTACTTTTGCTTCTACAGGACTCTTAGTTCTGGTAAGTAGTCATGTCTTAGAAAAAAAGAACAGCTTGCTTGTAGGAAGCTGGCTTGACACCCAAAGTGTTTCTTTTCTTTCTTCTTCTGTCTCAGAAATTATTACTGAAAGATGAGCATCAACAACAAAAATCAATGCCAGCTTTAAGAAAGATTTTAAATTGCAGTGTTCCTAATCATTCATTCCTCCCCCTTTTAAAAATCAATATTCCTTCTCAGGTTTTCCCTGTGCTTATTAATTTATGACCACTATTTCCTATCCACCTACAATCTCTCTTTCCTGTGAGAAATCCCTGTTCCTTAGTATCTCACTTCTGCATTTTTCTGTGTCTTACATTTGGGCATGTATGCATAGAACCGCAGAATAAACATTTGAATGGGTGTGGCAGATATCTATTCACCCTAGCTTGTATGACTGTTATGTGCATACACAGATAACATATGGCCTTGCCCTGCTGCTGTTTCCACCCCCAGTACAATGGCTTATTGAGACGTGATGTGCTCAGGCATTTCATCACAGGGAGAGGATGGATATGATTAGAATTGTCTCTAGTATCTTGATTCTGATCTTTCAGGCATTCAGTAGTACTGGATCCTCAGAACTAGAGATGGGCACAAAATGCCAAAATGGTGTTTCATTTCATTTTTGTTTTGTTTCCATTTCCCCATTTTGTTTCATTTGAAATGGTCTTCTAAAAAAATTGTGTCATTTTTCATTTTATTTTAAAACACCGTGCCATTCCCCCCAACACACCCAATGGGGGAGGGGGGCAGGCATGGGGGTTTAAACCTTTTTTTCCATTGAAGCAAGTGGTGGTCGGGATGCCAGCATGAGAGCCCTGAACAGGCATCCTGACCATTTTCAGAGGGCTCCTGCCAACCCCTTTAAAACTGGCTCAGTTACCACCACGGCATCCCCTGGTGCTGGCTGGGCCATTTTTAAGGCTCCAGCTGATGACAGCTCATCAGGAGTCCTCTGAAAATGTTTGGGACTCCAGGCGGCTGGCAAGGCTGGGGAGCCAGCTGCTCAGTGCTTTGGGGGTGCTGGCAGGGGGGAATAGCCCAGGCTTTTAAAACTTTTTTTCACCAAAAAAGAAAACCATTGGTGCTTGCTACGGTGGCGAAAAAAAGTTTTAAAAGCCTGGGCTATTCCCCCCTGCCAGCACCCCCAAAGCACTGAGCAGCTGGCTCGCCAGCCTTGCCAGCCGCCTGCAAGCACCAGTCAGCTGGCATGTGGGCCCTGTCAGCTGTCCCTAAGTGCCAATCAGTTGGTGCATAGGGCCCTGCCGGCTGCCCCCTACCTAACACCAATCCACTTGTCAAAAAATTAAAAAATTAAAAACAAAATGGAACGAAATAAATATTTCCAGTTTGTTTCATTTCTTTTTAAAAAAAATGTGCTTCATTTTCCCTTCGTTAGGAAATTAAACAAAAAACAAAAAATGAAACAAAAATCATTTTGTGCCCATCTCTACTCAGAATTTATAGGTATGCTCTCCATATATATACATTTCTGTATATGTAATTAGACACCTCATATATCTTCAGGTGTCTCACCTCCAGCTGCCTTGGCTAGTTACAGTTCTGCTGTATATCTGGATGGATCCCAGGTTTTAAGCTATTTTTATAAGTAGAATGAGATCCATTGGGAGATTAAACATTGTACACAATACATTTTCTTCCAGAACATAAATTGCTAGGTTAATCTAATCTGTAGCAGCAAAATGAAGCATTTAAAAATTTGTGGAGCCAGAGAGAAACAAAAGACTATCCGAAGAACATGTTTTCTTTTGTACAGTGATACTTACATGTAAAAATTGGCAATAAATTTAGAGCGATTCCACCTTCCCTTTTACAGCTGGAAATGTGCCAACAGGGACTTATCCCATTTAATCAATGAGATGGGACAAACACTATCTATAGTAAATGATGAAATTAAGCTCTGATATGCATTTTAAAAGTTTACGACCAAAATGTATACATGTTCTAATGAGCAGCCCAATCCATGCAAATATATTTACAGTAGCTCATGTACTGTCCTCCAGGGATAGTTTTAGCAGATGCAAAGCAGACAGAAATAGGCTTCTGAAGTTCAGATGAGACAGGACACATGCAGTTGGCGTCCACTCATTTACACAAAGGTTGTACACTTTGACTAGTCAAGGAATATTTTTTATATTTTTCACTACAGCTACCAATATTCAGCAGGAATTCCATCAACTAAAATTCTGCTGTTTGTTTGTTTTTTAAATCAAACTATCAGAGGCATTTCCGCACACCTATTCCTTGCCAATGTTCCATTGGCAGTGACAGCCATTAAGTATAGAGAATGACATTTGGGTGGAGTTTTCTAAACTCTATGGCAGGCCTGTCCAACAGGTAGACCGGGGGCTACCAGTAGCCCACGAAGGGTTCAAAAGTAGCCCGCCGGCCATCAATAAAAAAAGTGAGGGGATAAGTTCTCCACCCCTCCCTCCCCCACCCCAAGGACTACCACTGCCCCAGCAAAGTTCTGGGTCTGCCAGCCCACTGTCTCACCCGAGCAGGGCAGTTCAAGGGCCATGGTGCATTGAAATCTCTTCCCTCCAGAACAGATTAATTGGTTTTCAATGTATTCCTATGGGAAACCACTGCTCTACTTACAAAAGTTTTTACTTATGAGCATATGCTCGGAACTGATAAAATTCCGTAAGTAGAGGTGTTAGTGCAGTAGCCCTCAGGCACTTTGGGCTGGAAAAAGTAGATCTTGGCCCGTTCAAAGTTGAACAGCCCTGCTCTATGGCAACTATGAAGCATTGGTAGATTTCTGAGAGGCACCTTCTACAGAGCGTAACGATCAGAGACACTACCAACTCCAAATGCTTTGCAGCTGCAATGGAGCTTAGAAGGTCACACACATATTCTCCATACTTAATAGCCATTGCTGCAGAAAACACCTTGGCAAGGAGCAAATGTATATCTTGAAACTCCTTTGAAAATGTGAATTGGTTGATTGATTTGGCTAATAAAGCTCTGGAATGCTAGCTGTGCCGATTCCTGCTGAATTCTGGTAGTGAAGCCGAGAAAACAACATCTGAAAATCTCATGTAGTATACTGAACCTCAAACAGGACTGGGCAATTCAGGCACTTGAACTGATCAATTTGTCCAAATCATCTCCAAAGCAGATCCAATTCATTTCCAGACTGATTTGGGAATCTGGATGCTAAAAGGCAAGGTACTGTGTTTCCAAAATGTTGTCAGACAGCATCATATAATGAAAATACAGTACTTGTGTGAGGGGGAGGAGGGGACTGGATTAGGATTTGCTGCTTTTCTTGAAACAGCCAAACCCTATCTTCTGAAGTCTTTTTTTTTTTACCACTGGCTGTGAGTAACCCAGACTGGATACTTGTTGTTGCCTGTGCTGCTTCACACTGAGCTCTTATTTGTCTCGGCTGATCTTAGTCTGTTGACTTTGGCTTTGGAAGCTCCCTGTTTGCAACTGACACTGATTGCTAGACTAGACTTGGATTTGTCCTCTCCCTGGACCTTGTCCCAACTTGCCCTTTCTGCGCTGGCACTAAATAGTTTGCTCCACAGAGCCCCTCATGCTGTGGAGAAATTTCTCTCCTGCCCTCATTTTCCCTGTGAAAAATACTTATATTAGCTCTTTTCTCCCTCATTCTCAAGGTACTTGTAGACTTTCACTTTGTTTTATTATTTACCTTTTCATTGCATGATGGACAAGGGTGCTGTGTCCACTTCTTTCCATCACTCATCTCTCCACTGCTATGCGGCTTGACAAAGCTTATTACTCGCTTTCTCTCTCCATATATATCTATATATGGAGTAATAAACTTTTTCAACCTGGGTGATACTAACTTCTGAATAAACAAGTATAGGATGGCATTATTAGAACCTGCCATTTTTTCTCCTCATTTTTCTCTTCACTGACTTACAAACCCATATTTAAATGTCTGGAGGGAAAAGCTATATAGGCTGTGGTAGTGCAGAGCTAAACACAGGTTTTCTTTACTTTGAAAATTAATAAGTGTCTGGAAGAGAGCCTGTACCTTTTGAATGTTTAAATCAATTTTACCATGGAAGAAGAATGTGTTAGCTGCAACCAAGAAATAAATAAAATGTCAAATTAAATGCTGCCTTTTATGTATCACAGGATCGATAGGCACAAATTGCACCTTAATTTCACAAAGGTCTAAAAAAGCTGTCATAAAAATAACCATGTTGTCTTTACAAACACTAAAATTCAGTACAAGTGCACAGGATTGTACTTAAGCAGTCCAGAAGTTACCTCTTTACTCTCAGCTATATAAATCCCCCCCCCCCCCAGAATACCTTTATATTCTGTATACTTTTATGCACTGAGTTTGAGGCATGTATTTTAGCTCAGTCTTGGATCATAACGAGGTATTTGTTTTTAAATTCTCATGGGTAGAGATGGGCACGACTTAGCGGAATTCCCGTTTCCGTTTCCGTTACTCATTTCCGTTACGCAACAGAAACGGTAACGGGAATTACTCCGCCAGAACTCGAACTCGAACCGACTAAAGAATAATTGGGTCTGATTTGTTGTGGTCGTTCCTGGCATCGCGGCGATCCCGCGATTCCAAGCGGCACAGAAAAAAAGTTTTTAAGTTTAAAAAAACCCCCGATTCCCAGCCCTAAAAGCAGGCAAAAACTGTCTGAGGGCACCTGCCAGGCCAGAAGGGTGTTTTATTTGGGGGGGTTCCCCCCTCCTTCGCTAGTGCTACTGCTGCACTGCTGGTACCAGGCCGGGCGGGCATCGTCTCATCTGCCTTTGCCATGCGGTGTGCGGGCGGGGGGATCCAAAATGGCGACCGCAATATTTTTTTTGAAATCGTGGTCCAAAAACCCATCAAAGCACCACAGAAACATGCGAAAATTAGCTATTTTAAATGCTTGAATTTTTACAGTAGCAGCAGTGGGTTTCTCTTGCCAAAATACGTCTCTGTTGATTTTTTTTTATTTTTTTTATTTTTTTACACCTGCGCATTCGCAATGATGGGCTCGCCCATGGGAGTGGATCATGTAAATTTTTGGAGCCATTCCACCAATCGCATGGCCAGGTTTTGGAGACTGTACCAGGCTGGGAGGGCACATCCATTTGCCATGCAGTGCGGGGGGATCTAAAATGGCGACCACAATATTTTTTTTAAATCGTGGTCCAAAACCCCACCAAAGCACCACAGAAACATGCGAAAATTAGCTATTTTAAATGCTTGAATTTTTACAGTAGCAGCAGTGGGTTTTTCTTGCAAAAAAAAAAACGTCTCCATTGATTTTATTTTATTTTATTTTATTTTATTTTATTTTATTACAACTGCACACTCCCATGGGAGTGGACCATGCAAATTTTCCACCAATCACATGGCCACTTGGCCAGGTTGACCACAGAGACTTCTGGGATGTGCCAATCAGGCATAAACAGCCCACTAACCGTAGCCCGAACCCGAACCCTAACCCTAACCCTAACCCATAAGCCAGTACACTGTCCTTCTAAGTGGGTCAGAGAGGCACCCAGAGGTGCACCCCAATACTCACCCGAACCTCACCCGTAACTAGCCTAACCCTAGCCCTTGCACTAACCCGTCTTAACCCTAAGCCAGATCTACTTGCATTGCACTACACGCAAGTACATTTCCCTTGGAGCGGGTGCAAAGAGTCTGCCAGTCCGTCACTTGTGGCTCTGGCTGACTCCTGCAGCAGCATTTGTGTGCCATGCAAACCATGCCTGCAATTGCTGCCTGACTGTGTCTCACCAACTGTTGCAGGGAAGGCACCCCAAAAAGAGGGGTGCGTCTGCCAGTCTGCTGCGTCTGCAATATGCATATCCATAGCATATGGCTATGCATGCCCTTTTGTAGCAGTGCTGTCGGGTGAGGATAGGAGGCACCCACCACAGAGAGGTGCCTCCAGGAGCCCGCTACCCCCCCAAAACCAGTACTAACGACAAATGAAAAAACGAAAAACAAAACAACAAATTTTTGCGGAATTTCGCGAAAAACGGAAACGAGCCGAAACGGGCTGCTTCCGACACACAACAACTCGAAAACGTCATTTTCCCTAGTCGTGCCCATCTCTACTCATGGGTATCACCCGCACGAGCAGCTTTCTTCACTTTAGCAGGGAGTTTAAAAAGTTCCTGGAATCACTGATTAGGAAGAATATGCATGAAGATGTTTTCATTTTCATATACAGGAACATAGCCACATGCATTCTGCCCTTTCCACTGGAGAATGGTCAGTAAGGGCAAATGGGATGTTGATCCACCTCAGACTCAAGGCTTCCTCAACTTACTGTGTATACAAAGGGATGTTTGCATGTCTCTGTGTCTATACGAATCTAGCTGGAGAGCTCATTGGTTCAAGTATCTGAGGTTTGGAGTTCAATTCCCCAGTGTATCTCCTGGGAGAAGAGGCAGCTTGTGTAGCTATACGTAAATCCTGCCAGGAACAAGGGAATGGAAAACTACTTCTTAGAATTCTCTATCTAGAAAACCCTGCCAAGGGTCAGAGTATGAATCAAAACTTGCTTGATGGCATACAACATTATGTTTAATGTGAATGTGAATGTTCTCTTCCCCCTCTGTTTCTGCCTGCCATTTGACTCCACTGATTGCCTTGTGCCTGCTGCCCCACTAACCACAATGGGTCCCAGATGCCATTGAGCTAACCAGCAATTCCCAGAGCTTTCTCAACCCTACTGATAAAATAGGGAAATGTCCTCAACAGCGGGAGATTTTATGTACCAGAATCAAAAGGGTAACCCAGCACGGTAAGTTTCAGTTCCATATATGCTCATCTTTTACTAGCTATTGATCCTTAAAGGTTGACAATTTCTTACAGGGTTGTGTTGTTCTCCTTCTAGCAGGCTTAGTTCTCTACAACAGGCTTTAACAAAACCATTGAATAAGGAGGATAAACAGACCAAGAACAACACATGGACCACATGCCATTTGTTGTTGTTGACTCTCCAGTCTACCATAAATCTGTGGATCCAGTATTTATCATTTATTTATTTAATATTTGCATTTATAAATTGTCTGACTCACCCAGTGGGAACTCTGGGTAGTGAACAACATAGAAAAATAAATAAGCAATAGGATATACCAAATAATAACAAATAAAACCAGATAAAAAAGAGAAATAAACCAGTGAAAGCAAGATGGCAGCAAACAAGTGAATAGGGCAACAAATAAACAAACATACAGTACCACCAATATCTACATCAAGTTATAAGCAGTTTTGTTCTATGACCAAGAACTTGGAGTAAGCATGGGTTTTGTTGCTATGATGACTTCTTCAAACAATACCCAGTAGTGTGGTTGCTTGCACAGGAGCCTGCTGGGAACTGGCCCCTGCAAAACAAACAAACAAACAAACAAACAAACAAACTTATCAGTTCACAGGTGGGGGAATTTGTGGTTTGTCAACCTTGACCAACCCTTTTGGTACAGAAGATCTGCTTATAAAGGCTCCTTCTCCCCACTGAACCAAATTGCCTGTGTCAATAACAGAGGAAGGTGGAGGCATCCAGTTACAGAAATGCCCAGTCCTACCTGAGGAACAAGTTTTCAGCCATGGTCTGAATGGATACCTTTGAAACCAAGCTCCAAACAAACTTACTCAGCCTTAATGCATACTCTGAAACAGAGTCTGGAAAAATTCTTGTTTCAAGCTCCTGAACATCAAATTGTCTGGCCAAGGGAGTTCTGAATGTGAAAAACTTAACTTTTCCAAAGATACTGGGGGGAAATAAGGTAGAAAGAAAATAGATGTTGTTTCCCCCCGCACCTACACATTCCAATAACTTGATGTTAAAACTGTTGAAATCATTTGTCAGCTTTCCAATACAGCTGTCTGCCTATGTAGAGAAGGTCTGGCTTATAGACACTTCTCCTTTTTCTGTTATATAGTTATGGATATTACAGAAATCTCTGGAGGAACGAGGTGGAAGCTGCCTGTTGACTGACTGAAAATCGGTGTTGAGTGGAAGTAGTTTTATCAAATTTGTAAAAGCTTTTCTTCAGACATACTTTGTTTCTTTAAAACAAATTCCCAACAACCACACATTTCTACATGAAGAATGTTCTAGAACAGAATAATATTTGAATACCTTGTGGAATTTATCCTAGTCTGTAAAAGAAATAATAGTAAACGCGCGCGCACACACACAGAGAGACACACAGACACAGACACAGACACAGACACAGACACAGACACAGACACACACACACACACACACACACACACACACACACACACACACACACACACACCCCTCAACAGAAACTTGTCAGGTCCCTGACCTAGTTCTTGTCTGAAAAAGATGGTTGACCACCTCACCTTCCCCCTTTCTGGTGATACTTCAAACTGGCCCTCCTCAGAGTTCATGAAAGTAGTTTTCCTTTTCCAGATCTTTATGAAAAAGCCCATTCCCACAAATATTAAGTTGCTCATAAATAAAAAAGGAAATTTACAAAATTAGGGGGCACAAAGGATTTAGTATGTAATCATTTTTTGAATTGGATGTGTAATAAGCACTTTTGGTCTTGGATAGCTGGCTGCAAGAACTGCCTCCCCAGAAATCCTGAGCAAAGACTTGCAGTTAAACTAGGAACAAGAAACAATGAGCTTCTAAAAACTCTTTAACATAAAGCAGGGCTGTTCAAACAGGCCAAGGTATACTTTTTCTAGCCCAAAGTGCCTGAGGGCTACTACACTAAAACCTCTACTTATGAATTTTATCTGTTCCGAGCACAAACTTTTGTAAGTAGGAATTTCCCATAGGAATGCATTGAAAACCAATTAATCTGTTCTGTTCTGGCCCTTGAACTGCCCTGCTTGGCTGAGACAGAAGGGGTGGAGAACTTATCCCCTCACTTTTTTTATTGATGGCCGGCGGGCTACTTTTGAACCCTTCGTGGACTACCAGTAGCCCGCGGTCTACCTGTTGGGCAGGCCTGACATAAAGGACATAAAATGTATGCCAACACCATTAAGAGAGTGTTTTGACCTTCATGTACATTCAAACAAGGATAAGGATATTTGTACATAGCATTATATACTCTTAACGCTGGCTTCAACTGCCATATTGCAGGTGATACTCTTGTGTGAGGATGCCAATGTTCCATCCTTTGAAGTGGGAATGAAGCACCTGTTACTTCAAACCTCAAGGTACCACACTATATTCTGGAACTACATAAAGAGGCTAAGACGTTCTTGGTACTATCACCCAATTAAGGGAACCAAATGCTAATTGATGATAGCATTTTACATGGCATAATAAGAGTAAGGATGGGGAGAATATTTTAAAATTCCTTGTCTTGAGCTGTTGTGGCCATCTGAACCTGACAAAGCCTTCACCACTGCAGGAATCTGCTCCCTAGCATCTGGGTGAAGCCGACTTTTGCTTCAGTGAGAGAAGACTCTCCTGGCTAGGCTCCAAGCTGACCTCAGCTATGAGCAGAGGGTCCTCACTCTTTTCCACCTTCTGCTTGTGTTTAGCAATGGCATATAGGCATCAACAGGTTTCTTGGCCAATCCTGGCAAGGTGATGTAACTGCTAGCCTATAGTAAAGGCTTATGTACGTGTTAATTAGTAAATAGCATGGTGCAATCTTTTTACTCAATAAAATACCTGGAGGCCTTTTGTCTTCAGTTGACTTCTGCTGGACAGAATGTATTTATTTCTGAGCTCAGCCTTCTTATCTATCTTGCACTTCTTTGATCTCTCAGCTCCCTGCTCATTAAGAAGTGAACTGTTTCCCCTCTGTTTGGAAGGCAGAAACAGGCTGCTTTTCCCCCCTCAAGAAAACAGTGTCTTGCTGCAGTATTCACCAAGATCTTGGGGGTGAACCCCAACACACCACAAGGAATTTGACAATTTGGTAAGAGTCCTCATATCCAACCAAAAGTGAAACAATAGGACAGTGATGGCGAACCTTTTAGAGACCGAGTGCCCAAACTGCAATTCAAAACCCACTAATTTTTTTGCAAAGTGCCAATACAGTAATTTAACCTGTATAGAGGTGGCTATGAAGGGGTGATGTCGGGTGCCCACAGAAAGGGCTCCGAGTGCCACCTTTGGCACCCGTGCCATAGGTTCACCATCACTGCAATAGGATTTGGGGACTTTGCTGGTTTATGGAATTTTGTTCCCCTGAAAACAAATATGCATACACAAAGGAAGTGGAGAAAGATTGGAAAATTGTAAAGACAGAAGCGCACAAGCCAATGCAGTGATTTGAACCATCTCATGTCATCCAGACTAATAAGGATTCCAGTTTTGCGCAAATAAAATTGTATAAATTTGTGGGGTTTGCACACAGGTCTTTCCCACAACTGCAAGGATGATTAGAAAGCAGCTAATTCTCATGGGCATAAATAAGAATGTGTTGATTTTTCATTCCTACTTTGAAACAATGATGATTTACATCCCTCCTATAGAGTAGGTCCAAGGACAAGAGAAGCTGCAGTTCCCCAAAAGTGAAAATACAATTTCAACACACACACACACCCCTTCTTGTTTCTGGAAAGATAGTTGGCTTTTTAATATCAATACATATTGGAAACTAAAGCAATGAACATTGTGCCCACCATAATGAGATAACTATTTTACAAAGTAATATTCTGAGAAAATTATTCCGATACGCTTTTAAAAAAAAGATTGTTGAGAAAATGCAAAGGGAAAGCATTGTGCAAGACATTTTGGTTCATCTCTAGGATTTTATATGTACAAGATTTTAAGTAAGCCCTATGTTCTGTATGTAATTAAAACCAGTGTGTCACACATCGTGGTTTTCTTCATCTTTGTATCTTACCTGTACTTTGCAAAGTTGGCTTCTACAGCAGATATCTCTGAGGGAATCAAGATAAAATGTGTCATACACAAGTAATACATGATATCTGTTCATCTAACCTAATCTTAAATGTTGTGTATTCACCCAAACCACATACCTGTGCATTCATTAATTTTATGGTCATAACATTCTGAGTCTCATGCTTATTTGAAATAATATTCCCATCCCATGAGTAATTTTCTATACATATTCTTTCTTCTATGGAATCATCTGCTAAGAGATAATATGTCCTTCCTCACTCTTCCCATTTCCCATTTCTGCACACACAATCAGTTTTGGCATAGCCTCTTTCAAAATTAGTGACCCCCCCAGAGCTTGTAAAAGTTCCTTTTTTTGGGGGGGGGTGGCATGTCAAAAGGATTCAGGCAGTTATAATATGAAAATGAACTTTTCTAAAGCACTGAAGGCTCCCTACTGATGTTTTGATTAGTCTTACCTCAGGGTGCACAGGAGACATGTTCAGTCCATACTTCAGTTTGAGGGGGATGTTTGTTCAGTTCATGTTGGAATCTTAAGCTCATTGAAATGGGTGACTGAATGTTTGCAATGAAATGCCTTAATATAGATGCATATGGGCATGCATACTGAAAACCTGCTTTATATGACTGGCTGGCTTTCAGAGGTTGAAATAAAAGGGGTTCATTATCATGAGGCCTTCAGCATCATCAGAAATGTGACAAACTTGTTATTTGTCAAGTAGTGAATTCCAAGTTGTTATTGTTGTTGTTGTTGTTGTTTAAATGAATCACTGTCAGGGACACTGCACTCATCTTGACTGTGTTAAGTAAAAAACCCTGTGTGTTTTTGTTTTTATAGTAGGTAATGTCAACACTTCCTTGAAACTCAAATTCAGGACTATTGTCTATTATGTAGTAAGTCCAGACACAAAAACATACGCCAGCATAGCTTTCTTTATTCCAAAGATGACATAACAAACAGAATACACATTCCATAAATAACACGTAACTCCACCCCCCATCAACCCATCTAGGCATCGCCTCATTAAAAAGGTCCACCTGTCTCCTGCTGCTCTCAGAAACCTCCTTTAAAGTGCCCGATACACTACATTGTCCATTCCCCATATATAAGTTCTAGGCATAAGTGTCTTGGCAGTGTGGTGTATTCACCCTATCACTCTGTCATAACCGGTGACCTCTCTGCAGGATTTCCCGAACTTGTAACTTACCCTTTGTAAAACTGTAATTCAGTTTTGAACTATTCACCTTAAAAAGAAAAAGAAAAGAAAGAAAGAAAAAAGAAAGCCCTGTGAATCCAATCTGAGTGTGAGCAGAATAAAAATTGCCTTGGGCTCCAAACACTAAAATAAAGTTAATCTGACCTTTTAAAAATAGAAGGCTTGATTTTTAACCAGCAAAATTGCTTTACATTTTGACTTTATTGAAAACAATCAGATGAGCAATCTAATTTGAGTTTGAATAGATGAGCTGTCACAGTCTAAATGTGCATACAGAGTACCTTCCCTGACATTATGTCAATTGTATTTTTCTCCTTTTGAATACAAAAGGAGATAGCCCTGGTGCTTCAAGAAAAAGGGAGAAACAAAATGTGCTTGCTATTAAATGATAATAACAACCTTAAAATGCCTTGTTAGAAAGAGCAAAAGGAATCTCCATTCCTTGTAGTACAGTGGTCCCCCGCCCTTCCGTGGTTCATATACTGCAGTCTCGCTATATCGTGGGATTGCAGTACTGTAGTTTTTCTCCCCCACCCCAGTGCCAATCAGCTGGAGTCCGGGGCTTGAGTGAGGAAAAAAAGGTTTTAAAACCCCGGATTTTTAAAACCTTCCCCCCCCCTTCCTCAATCCCAGGGCTCACAATGTTTAAAATGCCTTTAAGCAATGGAGCCAAGTGATTGGCTCTGTTGGTTAAAGACATTTTAAACATTGTGCACTACTCCCATGTGCCCTGGGGGGGTGTCAACAGAAGTGGTGTGTGATATCTAAAATGACTTTAAACATCACCAACGTGTCCCCAGGCCCGACACAACCTGCATCCTCATATTGCAGATTTTCAATGATCGTGGTCGGGTCGGGTCCCTAACCCCTGCGATAGATGGGGTGTTACTGTAACAAAACCTTTAGGCCTTACCACCTGGCCAGCAACCAGATCTGGACAACCAGTTTAATGAAGTGGTAGGATAATCCAGCGAGCACAAAGCCAGAGGTTAATTGTTCTATTCCTCACTCTGAGAGAATACTGCAGCCAGCGTGTGTTGCCGTGGGCAAGCTTCCACAGTCACAGAGTTCCTCCCGAAGAAGGGAATGGCAATCCATTTCTGAGAATTCTTTCCTAGAAAACCACAGAAAAAGGTCACCGAAAGCCAGAATCGACATTATGGAATGTATATTGGTGGAGATTTGCAGTCATCCAGGTGTGGTTATCTGTGTGTTGAGTCATGGCAATCGGACTTCTTTTCTTGGGAGATTGAAATGTTTCACTACTCATTCAAGTTGGCTTGGATGGGAATCCAAGTGATGACGAAGAAGCTACCTCATTTTCAGAACCTGTATTGGCATTAAAACATTTCAAAGTGCTAATCAACCTATTAACAAAAAACATATATTGGAGGATATATAGGGGACATTCTTAGATCTCAGTTGTGTGGTGGCAGTCTAATGCAATTCCTATGGATGATGAGATAGATGTACCTGGCAATTGTTGCAGTGAGTTCCATATAAGTGCCACCCAGCAGCTGCTGGATTTTGCCCAGGTTGACACAACTGGAGTTGGGGAAAAGAAAAGGGGTTAAGTGACACTGGTGGATATCCTGGTATCAGATGCAATAAAACATCATATGCTGCAATGATTCAACCTCTCCCTGGCTATCGGTAATCCCCTGAATCTACCCTGCGCCAAATTGGAGGGCACAGCATTACACCTGCCAAGGGTGAATGCCCAGCAATTGTGGGATGCTCCAAAAGATGATGGTGATCAGATCTCTTATCAAGGGAGAGTGGCAGATGGAAATAGAGCGGGGAGCAAACCTTGGATGCAGCACTAGACAAGACTTGCCCCTCAGTATCCAAAAGTCTAGTTTTGATTGTATAGAATTACTGAGATAAGGTTATTGAACCCAACAAAACTGGTGACAGCCTCAGAATCTTGATTTTCTTAATAAATAGAGCCAATCCCCTTTGGAAGTGCATTATCAGAAAGCAATCCTTGGAATAGGGTGCCCTGGACCAGAAAGAAACAAAATCTGGCCCGGAATTTAAGGAATATAAGCCAGGACAGAGCCTCAAGCCTGTATTGGCTGACAAAGAAACTACTTGGATGAATAGCTTAACATTTCGATCCCACAAGAAAAAAAGTCCACTTCCCATGACTTAACTCCTCTATTGCAGAATGTAATTATTATTATTAGTCTTAGGCTGTTAAGGAGAGAGCTAAACAACCTCTGAGAGGTGGGAGGGGGATGGCATCCCTCACCACATCCCTAGAGTTACTTCTGCAGGTGATTGAGGGTGCAGAGATTAAGCAGATCAGTCAAATGGTCTTTATGCCCTGAACAGCGAGGCTGGTTTCAGAAAGTAATATGGGGGAGCGGTGGTATGTTATTTGGAGGCTTTTAGGAACACCACCAGAAAGAGAAATGAATGGGAGGGCCTCTAGAGAATGCGAGCCACAAAAAGGCAAAATCCCTCCCTCTGAGCATTAGGTTTTCATAGCAAGACACCTTGGGAGAGATGTCCAGATAGCTACCTGTACAGGTGATTTATAGCAGCATCTCCCATTATTCTTTACTGTGAAGAAAGGCCATGTCATCTCTGGAGAGTTTTTGGAGGTTTTATTGTTATTGCCATCATTGTTAAAGACGGTGGGCTAGTGGGTTGCACCTCTGAGGTTGAAGACAGTCTGTGACGTATGGGTACGGAGTCAAGGGTTAGGGTTAGGGCTAGGGCAGGTTTTAGGGGGCTTTTTGGCACATCCCAGAAGTCTCCATGGCCAAGTGGCCATGCGACTGGTGGGATGGCTCCAAAAATTTGCATGATTGTCCACTCCCACATGGCTGGCCACTTGGCCAGCCCATCATTGCGCAGGTGTAAATAAAATAAAATAAAATAAAATCAATGGAGGACAGAGGAGGAGAGGAGAGACATTTTTGTTGCAAGAAAAAACCCACTGCTACTGTGAAAAATCTGGCAGTTTATAAATTTTCGCGTGTTTTTGTTGTGCTTGTGTGTTTTTGGACCACGATTTCAAAAACAATATTGCGTTTGCCGCCCCATTTTGGATCCCCCGCCCGCACCGCATGGCATGGCGATGGCGATGGTCCGGCTGGACGATGGCGACTCGCGAGTCCGGCTGTCCCAGGACGGGGGGGAGGCGGGAGTTTTTTTCCTGTGCCCCCCCCTCCAGAAACCACCCCTCCGGTAGGTGCCCTACGCCCTTAGTCAAGCAGGCATTTTTCCGCCTGCTTTTTTGGCCTGGGAACGGGTGGGGGGGGAGTTTTAAAAGTTTTTTTCCTGTCGTGCCGCTTGCTTGCACTTGGGCTTTTTGCTGGCTGCGAGCCTGCGGCGAGTCCCACAGAAACCAGTTTAAAAAGCTGCGAGCCTGCGGCGAGTCCCACCAGAGCAGCCGAGGACGGGGGATGATGAGGGGGGAGGCCGGGGACCTCCAGAAACAACCCCTCTCTGGTAGGTGCCCTGAGGCACGGCAGGCAAAACTGGTTTTTTTTAACAATTCATCGCGCGATCTGCGATGCAAGGAACGAGCACGACAAATCAGACCAAAATCGTTTTTTTTTGGTCGATTCAATCCCTATCGTAGAGAGTAACACAAACCACGGAAAAGCCATGACCTTTCTGTGACCATGTCATCTTTTTTTTGGGTTTTATGGTTATTGCCATCATTGCAATTCAGGAAAACTTCCATGGTTCGTGCATGGTTCATGGTGAAAGGCCTCTGCATGGGTTAAAGATAGCCAGTCTTGCAGTGAGTTTTCAGCTGACTGTCATCCTCATCTCCTCCAAGTTGGTAAAGATTGGATATGGAATGTCCCCGTTGTAGCCCCCCCCAAAGCACCAGGAGATGGCTCTTTAGCAGCTGATTTGGGCAAAATTAAATGAGTGTTTCATGCAAGGAAACAAAGCAAAGCAAAAAGTGTTCTGCTTATATACCGCCCCATACCACTACAAGTAGTCTCTGGGCGGTTTACAATTTTAATTACAGTGTGCAGGCTACACATTGCCCCCCCCAGCAAGCTGGGTACTCATTTTACCAACCTCGGAAGGATGCAAGGCTGAGTGAACCTTGAGCCTGCTACCAGGGATTGAACCCAGGTCGTGACCACAGTTTTACCTGCAGTACAGGCATTTAACCACTGCGCCACAAGACTCTGTGATGTTCATCATGTGGTGGACTAAGGAGAGAACAGAAATAAGCAGAAGTGGGAGGAATATGAAAGTGAATGGACTAACGTAGCTAAGCATCTTCTCATGGCGGCCTATAAGAAAGTGAAACTACTTGTTGAGCTGCCCAGGATGTGGCTTCTATAACCAGCTATTCCCAGAAGACTTGGAGTCAGTGGCATAGCATGAGAGGTACCACAGGGGCACTAATTTAGGGAGTGCAATCCACCCTCCTTTTTTCCCTCCTGCCCGCCCTGGCCAGGGATGGGTGTCTCCTGGACACGCCTTGCCTGCCTGCTTCTTCCCATCTCTTCCTTACCAAAGATAGAGTGGTGGCAGTTTGTCTGGACAGGGAAGCACTCCCCCCCCCCCCAAAAAAAAAGCATAGGAATCACCAATGCTGATAATAGTTTGGTTCTTCTTTTCATTCTGGGAACATCTGCCTGAAGTCTCCCAAAATGAACTCACAAACAATCTGGCTTTGGGGGTCTTTTTTGCTTACTGGTTTGTTTCATGTCCATCTCTAATCATCATTAAACAGCCTAGCCCGGCTGGAACCACTGCACTGAAGAGGTCCTAATTTGTGTCTTGATCTGAACAGCCTCACATTTCCCTCTATTCATAATGGTGGGGGAAAGCTGCCTTTGGAAAATGTGTTCAGCTATGTCAGGTAGAACATAGATTTTACCAGATCCTCAGTAAGGCTGAGGCAGAAATTCTCATTATGACAGTTGGGGGGGGGGGCTTGAAGAGATATCTAGACATATGAGATGGTTGTATTTTGGTGGTTGTATTTTGATAGCCAATTGATATTGGTGTTTGTTGTCTTTGTTGCGGTAGCCCCCTCCCCCTGCCGCCAGCTCTGCCCAAAGTCACATCATAGGGCCAACGATAACAGGGTTTTTTTCTCTTTATGGTATTTTAAATGATCTTGCATTTGAGCTAATGTTGTTAGGAAATGTTGCATATGGTTTGGCCCATATAATTTCATTCTTCTGTTCTGTTGCCTAATTACTACACTGAGAGAGAAAGAGAGAGATTAATTCTGTGCTAGAGTCCTGGATAGCTGCTTAGAATTTCATCATGTTGAATAATGTCTCTTACCGCCCCTTAAATAATTTTGAAAAAAAGAAAACATCTTCCTGCAGAGTTGCTGGGCGGGTGTCTTTATACTGAGGTTGGCTGACTTGATCACGATGAATGAGTTGTCTTGGGCTTTGACAAAAGGAAGTTAAATGTTTCTTTAATGACTGTGGATAGTTCCCTGAATAGGCAATACACCTGCAGGAGCCCTGCCTCTGAGATGATTTCTCAGCAGGTGTGTTTAAGACAGTAAAAAGCTGTATGGAATTTGATAGGGCTGAGGGAATCTTGAGGCCTTTTAGCTTCACTTTATTGAACCTGGACGGAGAAAGGAGGACTGGCTGCCAGTTAGCCCACTGTATGTTAGACTTAGTAAGAAATCTCAGTTAGTCATGGTGGGAATGAACCTACATTCTCTTCCTTACTCATTATATGCAAAAGGAATAGTTCCAAAGTTTTTTTTAAAAAAATGTCTAATTTGATTATAATGCTGGACTCCAGTACCTATCAGCCTCCACCTCCAAAGAAGTAAAGAAGGAAGAAGGAAATTGTCGTTCAAGAACACCAGAAGCATCACCAGATTTCCATCCTTGTTTTAACCCATGTTTCCTCAAACAAGGGTAGATTGAGCTCCAGACTAGAGATGGGCATGAAATGAAAAAAAACAAAACACTGCTTTATTGTTCATTAGGTAACAAATTACTTCATTTTTCACAAAACACAATTTCCCCCTCTAGAATGAAACAATTCATCCTAGAGGAATCAACGGCAGGGGGCTCAAGCTCTTCCCTGAAAGCCCCTAAAATTTGGAAAGGTTTGGGGGTCAGGGAGCTGAGTTATGAAGCTCCAAAGGAGGTGCCCCTAGGAAAAGATCTTTCTAATTGGCTTCTGAACTTCAAAAGCCAAGCCACAGGTGAGCCACAGCTTGGCTTCTGATTCTAATAGAAAGGGTCCCCCCCCTAGGGACACCCCTTTTGGAGCTTCATAGCTCAGCCCCCCTGGACCCCAAACCTTTTCAAATTTCAGGGGGTTAACTAGAATGCTTGAGGAAGCTCCCCTGCCATTTTGGACCTTAAGGACCCAGGTGACCAAAGAGTTTCATTTTGTTTCATTTCATTTCATAACAAACTACTTTAAACATTTGTTACAAACAAATCAAAACAAAACAATGCTATTTTTCAGTTCTGTGCCCATCTCCAGCCCATGGCATATCAGCAGGAGCCCTCTGAAAATGGTTAGGTTCAGACAGAATGGAATTGTTCATTTCAACGGAAAAAACAACAGTTTCGTTTTGTCTGTAATGAAATGCTGCTTCCTTGTTTTGTTTCATTTTGTTATGTAACAAAATGACAAAACAGCATTTCATTTATCATTTCGTGCCATCCCTAGTAGTCACCAAAATGACCAGTCCAGAAAAAACTTTAGTACTTTACAGTCATACCTCGTACAACGGAGGGCTTGTATAACGAAAAATCCGTACAACGGAAAAAATCTGCCCCCCCTCCTTCCCCCTTCCCTGTTTTCTCTGCCTCTTCCTCCGCCACCCTGGCCGCTCCGCACGGTTCCACCCCTCCCATTTTGTAAAAAGACTTTCCGGTCGGTGTTTGGGGGGGTAGAGAAGGGGGAGAAGGAGGGGGGCCAAATCGCCGCCGCCACCACCACCACTCACCGGGGGTGTCTCAGACCCGCCCCGCCGAGGAGGAGGAGGAGGAGGAGGGCACCCCTTCTCGCCGCCGGGCTCCCCTGGCCCCAGCTCGGCCCCCGCGTCTTTTCCTCCTCCCGGGGCCGGGGCGCCTCCTCCGGAGGTGTGTGTGTGTGTGTGTGTGTGTGTGTGTGTGTGTGTGAGAGAGAGAGAGAGAGAGAGAGAGAGAGAGAGGCGGGAACGGGACGGTGGCTGGCGGGGGCTTTGGGAGCGCCACCGCCACCCGTATGTGTTTGTGTGTGTGTGTGTGCGTGTGTGTGTGTGTGTGTGTGTGTGTGTGTGTGTGCGTGCGTGTGTGCGTGTGTGTGTGTGTGCGTGCGCGCCGAGCCAGCGGGTGTGTGTGTGGGAAATCCGCCACCCTCCCCCCCTCGGAACAAAGTCCGCCGCTGGTGCGCCCTCCTGTCTGCTGGCCGCCTCGGGGACTCTGGCAACAGGTGAGGGGGGATTCCCGGCGTGGTCCCCCAAGCCCCCCGCCCCAGGCCAAGTGGCGCACCCCACTCCCTCCCCCCACCCCTGCGGCCACCTCCGTCCGACCACCTGCGGCCGGCCGGGAAAGAGGAAAGGAAGGAGGGGAGAGGAGGGACAGCAGACACAGAGGAGGGGTGAGCCGCCCGCCCGTCCCCCATTGCCCAAAAAACCGCCCCCCATCGCCCAAAAAAAACCATAGGAATGCATTGAAACGGATTAAATCCAGTTTCAATGCATTCCTATGGGAAATGACAATTTGTACAACGGAAAACTTGTATAACGTAATTTGATTTGGAACGAATTAATTACGTTATACAAGGTACCACTGTATCAGTATTTTTTTCTCAGAGGAAACAAAAAAATGAATAAATCAATACCATTGCCTGTCACAAAAAGATGTGACAAATATCCAAAAAGTTACAAAAATGGATGAATATCACACTCATTTCAGTGTTTCTTTTAAGAGTTAAACTAAATAGTTTTGCCAAGGTGGATTTTATGCTGTTTGAGCATCCATTCCACTGAGTAAGTCACTCTCATATTTCAATTATTTAATTGAACACATTCAAAGGCCCCTATGCCAAGATTTAGGATGGTAAAACACTGAAAGAACTGAGAGAAAAGCAAGCACTGACAGTTTTTTAAAAACATGTAAACTTTTCTGTCTTTTAAAGCTGTGAGAAAGAAGGAGAAAAAGGAATATATAATCTGAAGATTCTAGATCCAGCTTTCCTCAGAACTGAAGATAAAATAATGCACACTGGCCAATTAAGTGTTGGAAAAGTGAGTGTTAAACATATGGTGTGAGACTTGACCCAGTTTAGTTTTACACACAGAGAGACACACACACAGACAGACACACACACACACACACAAAGTGAAGAAGACTATTGGAAAGCAAGTCTAAATAGTTACTGAATTATGGGAGGTAATCTACTCTTAAGGAGTCCCAAGAACATAAAAATGATTATTTATTTTCTTTACACTCAGCAAAAAAGAGTAAACAAACAAAAAAGAAGCAACAATAAGAAAAGAAGCCCATCTCTGAGCTTTATCCCATGACTGCTAAAAAGCACTTGTAAATTTAGGAAAAAAGTCTTCAAAAATCATGCCCCCACGAGCAGCCAGACTTTGGCTTAAAGCGAAATTGGAGGAGGCTAGAAAGCATCTGAAGGCAGACCCTGATGGAAAATAATCAGCCATGTTGTCTCTGGTGCCTGAGAGGCATTTCCCTGGGTGGGGGACCTAATTTGTGTGTCTATAACTATGGTGTCCAAAACCCAAACTGGGGAAGCTTGTAGAGGAGAGTCAGGGGAAGCTTCTTTGCAGTTTTGGTGTATCTAGATGCCTGGAGCCATTTTATAGGGTTTTAAAGGCCCAATGAATTGACAAATTGGTTCACCAGGAAAAAAAATGTAGATTTGTGATTTGTGATTCATGGAACTTGACAAATCACAAATTGTGATAAATTGCCATTTTGCCCATTTGTGCCCATCTCTACACTTTCCTAAGGGGGGGAAACTACTCTGGGAAATGCTTACACATATAATGTGGGAGATTTTTGAACCTGAGCTTTCTGGGACTTTAATTCATCCACTGTGCTGAGCATTTAAATTATAGAATAATTCTGTACATGTTTTCAGAGGTGAGCCTCACTGATTTTATTGGAATTAGCTGTTAGCTAAGGGCGTTTATACATGACCCCTAAGCTCCGCCGCAAATGGCTGCAAGCTCCGGACGATAAAAATGTTTACTCACCAGCTCCGGAGTTTGCAGACAGTTAAGTGCAACCCCGCCCACTTAGCGTGACCAAACAGCAGTTTTCTTGTACCTGCTTTTTTATGGTGAAAAATATTTGATCCGGAGACTGCCTGAGGTCTCCTCGCTTTTTTCTGTTGTTTTTCTTTTGCCTCCGCCCCTTAAAGAGGAACCAGGAAGTAAACGGAGATCGGAGCAACTTCCCCCAACACCGGGAGGTAAGCCTTTTATTCTTTTGTCTCTGTCTAAGGCTTTTTTTTCCTCCCCCCCTCCCGCAGACAGAACAAAGAAGTGCCGAGCGGGTGGGGAGGGAAGAACAGCAATGAACCCTCAAGATCTCTGGTCCGAATTTAAGGGACCAGCGGATCTTAGGGGTCGTGTAAAAAGGCCCTAAGTGAACATGCATATAGGATTATTGTAATTTTGCACTGTCAAAATAGATTCTGATTTATGGTGTCCCTTTCCTGGGTTTTCTAGGTCTTGGTTATTCAAAAACACTTTACCATTCCAGTCCTCTAGGGCCATTCCTGGGATAAACTGGGACTATGCAGCTTGCTCAGGCGGACTCGTCTCCCAAAAGGCACTGGAAATCAAACTCACAACCCCTAGCTCTGTAGCCAGATAACTAAATCACTGAGCTATCCAGCCAGTTAATAAGATTATAGACTAAAATAAGCTATTAAATAGTGCCAGTAAAAGATTCTGAGAATTGGATGAAAGAATGAGCTATGTTCCAAAAATAAAATACTCCTAAGGTGATCTGCTGGGTTTCTAGCGGGGGTGAATGAATATAATATATTGAAAAATGTCACGTTTGAAAATATAGAATATTCCAGAGAGGATCCAGGCAAAGCTAAGCACATTTAAGTCCCATTGATTTCAATGGAAGGCACCTTAGCAGGTTATTAAATCATCCAAGAGAAATCAATGGGCACTTAAAAATGCCTCAACCTTTGGCTGAGTTGCACGGTTGTATTTTGGAGTTGCATAAATGCAACACTGCAGATGATTTCAAGGACACTGTGTATTGAATGGGAAGCAGAAGTACTCACTGTGTTGTAAAGCCTAAAAAGAAAAATACTCCTATGGAAGGGTGGAGGAATGCCAACAATTTGAACAATTATAGAGTGCCTTGATATAATAAATTTCAGTTAAAAAAATTACAGCTTGAGAATGAGTCATCTATTTTATACTGGAGATTGCTGATAGCAAAAATCATGATCCTCTCAAGAAGACTGAACTGCTTTAGCAGGATAAATTTAAAGTCCAGAATAGGGGCCTAATAACAGGCAACAATTATCCTTATAACCTCCCCCCCCCCTTCACAGAAATCTATTAAAGGAATTCCCAATGGATATTCCCAATGTACAATTTTTACTACATGCCTTTTATACAGTTTATTCTCTTGTTGATTTAGTCTTCTGTCCATACTTTGACATTCAAGAGGCAGATGCACCTTAGCCATAGTGAAATCCACAAGCACAAAGCAGTTACAGAAGAGCTAGGTTTATAAAATCCGCTTTCGCACATCACCACATAGGAGAGAGAAACAGAACTGCAAGTCACTTACTCCCCCCCCTCTCCCCCTCTCCCTCTCTCCCTCTCTCCCTTTCTCCCTCTCCCATGCTTGATTTGCCATTAACATGGATAAACTTTAACAAGGAATTTTAAAACATTATAATGTCCTTTCTTCAGTTTACCTGCCCTTTCTTTTTCATCCCTGCTGCAGGGGCTCCTTTTTGTGTGTTTGTGCATGCTAGACGCACATACACAAAAATCCTGCCCCTTCCATGCCTGTCCCATCATGACCTCGGTGGTGAAGGAGTGAAGTATTTTTTATTTGTCTAGGTGTTGCTGAAATCACAGCCTGATACATGGCAGATAGACTCTGCCTGAGCTCCCCACCTCTATTGAGAGAGGGGTTTCCAATGCTCATATGAATAGATTCCCTGACCCCTCTCTCAAACCACCTATCTTCTCTGTCTAATATGTTTACATCCTCAACTTTAAATGAGTGCCCTTTGTCCTTCAAGTGAAGGTGTACTGCTGATTCTGGTCCTGAGCTGTTACCCCTTCTACGTTGGGCCATCCTTCTGTTTAATGGCTGTTTTGTTTCCTCCAACGTAGAGGTCTGCACATTCCTCACTGCATTGCACTGCATATACTATATTGCTCTTTTTGTGTTTTTGTATTGGGTCCTTTAGATGGATGAGTCTCTGTCTTAGTGTGTTTGTGGATTTAACATAAACAGGGATGTGATGTTTGCAAAAAAAAACTTTTAAGCTTCTCACACACTCCAGCCATGTAGAGAATGACCGGGTTATTCTGTCAGGTCTGGGTCTCAGACTAACCCATTGTTCTTCAGGGTCAGCACACTGCTTTGTTGAAGGCCTACTTTGGATATCCACAGACCCTAAGTGCTGTCTTCAGGTGTCTGTTTTCCTTCTTCTTGGCTTCTGTGGAGGTGGGGATGCTCTCTGCTCTGTAGTTTAGGGTCCTGATGACTCCAATTTTTTGTTGTAATGGACAGTGGGAGTCAAACAGTAAGTACTGATCTGTGTGGATGGGTTTCCTGTAAACTTCTACTCCCAGGCCACAGGTTGGGTCTGATGGTGACTGCAGAATCCAGGAAAGCCAGCCTGTTGTCTTGGGTGTCTTCCCTAGTGAAGTTAATATTTGGGTCCACCACATTGATGTAGTTTGTAAAGGCATGTACTTCCTTATTCTTGATATTCACCCAGGTATCATCTACATATCTGAACCAGTGGGAAGGTGTTGTCCCTGAGAAGGTGTTGAGTGCCTTCCTCTCCACTTCTTCCATGAACACAACAATTGGTGGCACTGGGGAAACCATGGAACAACCATGCTTCTGTCTGTAGAAGTACCCTCTGTATATGAAATAGTGGTGTTCAAACACAAGTCCAGGAGCCTGCATATCTGGTCTGGGTTGAGGCGGCTTCTCTTAGTCTTCTGTTTACAGTTATTAGGGGCATTGGTGCTGGGTATGCTTGTAAAGAGGTATGTAACATCAAAGGATACCATGGTTTGGTCTGTATCTAGTTTCAGCTCCCTGAGTTTAGAAATAAACGGCTCTAAATTGTGCACGTGGTGGTCTGTGAGTCCGACCAGTGGGGCTAGGATAGTCGCCAGGTATTTTGCAATGTTGTAAGTCACTGAATTTATACTTCTGATGATGGGCCTGAGGAGGATTTCTTGCTTGTGGATCTTGGGAAGTCTGTAAAAGAAGTGGATGGTCTGTCCAGGATATAACCAGTGATAAGTCACCCTGTCAATTGTGTTATCCTTTTCCAAGAGTTTTAAGCATTCTATTAGTTTTTTCTTGTAGTTGCTGGTGGGGTCTCTTTTTAGTTTTTCATTAGAGGTGGGCAGAAAATGAATTTTTAATTCATTTCATTATTTGTTATTCATTTCATTAGCTAATGAAATGAATAATGAACCAACCCATCAAAGAAAAATGAAATGAAACAAAATGGAAATTTCCATTTCGTTGGCTTCATTTTTTGTTCCTGCTACTTACCTTGTCTGACAAGTGGAGTCCTCCAGGAGTTCCCCTTCTCTTCTGCAAAAAAATAAAAAAATAAAATAAAAGCACCGACCCAGCCTAGGAGTTACATGGTTGGCACAATAAATTCAAGAAAAAATAAAAATAAAAACAGTGCCGACTGGACCCCAGGAGCCACACTGTGGGCACTTGAAGGGGAAAAGCCAGCGCCTCAAAAAAACCCTGCCACTGGGGCAAGGATCACCTGCCGCCGCCGCCGCCGCCTGGTAAGTTGGACCCAAACCGGTTCGGATCGGTTCGGGTTCATACAAATATTTTTTTTTAAAATGAGACATCATACAGAAAGAGAACAATTGTACAAATAAAGGTTGCCTATATTGAATTTTTAAAATGAATTAATGACAAGTCTGATGATGGGTCCAGGTGAAAATCTGTCATGCTCTCTCACAGCTGTTCATTATTAAGCATATTAGCATTGCCCATTTATATCTGTGGCCTGAATTTCTTTGTCTTTCTCACAATGAGTTGGAAATATCTTGTAATCGGGATGCAAAGAGTGCATTTTAGCTGACAGTTGTTAAATAATGGGTCTATTGTAGTTTGCAAAGAGGATGCTTAAGTATTCATAAGTGCACGCAATTGAAGTACAAAATGCTTAAAAAGTTCAGTCTGAACATGAAGACTGTCAACATCCCTTTTCTTCTGTTATCAATCCAAGTACAGTCTCTACAGACTGGCTATATATTTTACTTTATTTTAATTTGTCTTATTTCACTCATTGGTTTGTTTGCTCTTGTTCAGTTTTAGCTTATTAACTGACCACAATAGTGCGTTGGACTAATGGCATGGCACATCCATCCATCCATCCATCCATCCACCCACCCACCCATTCATCCATCCCTGTCAGGTCTTACTGTGTCCACACATTCATGTCGCGCCCCCCCCAAAGGCTGATGAAAATAATGAATAAATTATATGTAAGCTCTGTGGTGAATAGCAAAGTTGTTGGAGCATATTTTCTCCATCCTACTAGGATGAGATGATAAGCAGAAGAGAAAACATGAGAGGTGGATGGGATGCTACCCTTCAGGAAAGCGAGGATCGAGGAGCAGGCTTTTGAATTTCCTGTAGCCACAGCGCCCTCACTATGGCTGCCGGAAATTCAAAAACCTGCCCTTTGATCCTCGCTTTCCTGAAGGGTAGCACCCAAAGCATTTGTAATCCAGGGTACCACTGTATTCAGGATAAACTGCCATATTGGCACTTTGTGAAAAATAAGTGGGTTTTGCATTGCAGTTTGGGCACTCGGTCTCAAAAAGGTTCACCTTCACGAAAAGGTTCACTGTCTATAGCTCGAGTCAATACTAAGGACTATTATAAAAGAGTTATATCTTGGTTTACAGATTTCACTTTATATATAAAATTTCTTATCTGAACCTAATAGAGATGGACACGAAACACCAAAATGGCATTTCATTTCTTTTCCCCAGTTTTGTTTTGTTTATTATGAAATGATTTTTTTAAAAAAAGTTTCATAAATCATTTTGTTTCATTTTTCATTTTTCTTTTTTTTTTCATTTTTCCTCTCTTTTTTAACACTGTTGGGGTCACTGTTGGCACTTAAAAATACACAGCACCAATCAACTGTAGTTGAGCAGTTGGCAGTGTTTTTTTTTTTTTAAATAGCACCGACCAACTGCTTTTTGGTCCCTGCTGGTGTGTGTGTGTGTGTGTGTGTGTGACCAACTGGTGTGTGTGTTTTTTTTAACCCCAGGGCTGTGTGTGTGTGTGTGTGTGTTTTAACACAAGCGCAATATCACGTGTAGCATGGGCTGATTGGCTTTTTTCCTTGCATCGATCACCCCCCACATGGGCCCTGCTGGTCCGCACTTTTTTTACACAAGCACCAATCAGCTATAGCACATCTGTGGCCTATCCACAGATTTATCCTGCACATATGTTATTGTATTTGTCTGCAGATTAAGATCAGCTCTCTGTTCTGTTTCTATCTCCTGATCAAGACTAATTTCAGCTCTCTTCATGACTGCATCCTGCACAGTTCTTGTTGTAGTTGTCTGTAGACTACAATCAGCCCTGTGATCTGCCTCTGTATCCTGATCAAGATTAAAAATCTCTGTATCTTCAGAAGACAGTTCCATCTGTGATGTAAAAATGTGTATTATTTTCTGTAATCCATGTAGAATTGTGTTGGAAAATTGTTGATGTGACAACATTTTTCAACTCATTGTGTTCTTATAGCTCACTTCACAGGACTGGCCATGGTGACACATGCGCTAGTGACGTCCTGGCTAGACTACTGTAATGCACTCTATGTGGGGCTACCAATGAAATGTCTCAGGAAACTTCAATGGGTCCAAAATACAGTGGACAGACTGCTGACTGGGGTGGGGTACAGAGATCACATTACACCCCTATTAAAACAGCTCTACTGGCTGCCAATAAGCTATCAGGCACAACTCAAGGTGCTGACCTTGACCTACAAAGCACCAAATGACCTGGGTCCTAGCTACCTCAAAGATCAAATATCACAGCATGAACCGACTTGGGTGTTAAGGAGAGGCCCTTCTGTCCATCCTGCCACCCTCACAGGTACATCTTGTGGGAACCCATGGAAGGGTCTTCTTGACTGCTGTACCCAGACTCTGGAACTCCCTCCCACCAGAGGCCAGGACTGCCTCAACTCTGTTGTCCTTCTGGAGACAGGCAAAGACCTTTCTCTTCAGGCAAGCTTTCCCAGAATGATGGATTATCATGTGCATTTTATATGAATCTATAGGTTCACATAGACGTTGTGTTTATAACTACTTATAACCTTGTAGCTTTAATGTAATGTTGTCTATTGATGCTGTAAGATGTCCCCTCAATTCCTTGTTCTCATTTTAATACTTGAACATGTCTTAATTGTACTGGACTGTATATTATACCTCATTACTGTAATCCACCTTGGGTCCTTTTCCAAGGAGAAAGGCGGGGTAAAATACTCTTTTAAAGGGGGTTAATATCACTTGTAGTTATAATTTTTGCCACTCAGTTTCCAACTGGGAGGGGTGTAGAAGCAGGAGACTGGATTGGAGGGCAAAAAAGGGAAAGAAACAGAGAGCAGATGCAGCCAAGCAGTTTATTTTGAAAACATTGGAATCCAACCAAGGTCAAATAAGCACTGCTTTGAAAACTAGCTTTCCCAGTGACTCTCTTAAAGTATATCCTCATGTCCACCACATACAAAGAGAAGAAAGCAAAAAGAAGTTTCTTTTTAAAACAAAATTTTTCTACAAGCTCAGGACGACAATAGGCAAAAAGGCAAAGCAAATTCATGAAACAATTGTGGGAGAAGTCACTTTTTCCACTGTCAGTTTTGTGCTATTTGATCAGCCAGCAGAAACAATACTTATTGAATAAATAGTTAGCCAGAGACAGAGTTTTCTTAAAACCAAACAGCTATATTACAGACTGTACAAAAATATATCACAGCATCACAGAACTTATACAAAGTTCAACAGCATAACAGCATAACAGCATTACTTTACATTGACAAAATATACGGCAGAGAAACAAAGTGGGTGCCTTACTCACAGAAGGCCCAATGAACAATGATTTACAGAACATTTTTATACATGTGTCTGTCCAATCAGAAATGACATTACCTCATAGCTATTGCAACCCCTTGCATCAGCCAAAATTCATTATGCTCATTCTTAAGATCTGTACTCCATTAGAAAAAAACTATACATTGAGTCACTGTGACTTTGCACTTTTACAGACTCCATCTTTAAATCAATTAAATACATATCAGATATATATAGAACATGTCTAATACATGTATTTCACTAACTAATATCTGACATCCACACATCCACACCCCTTCACCAAAAGCTGCCGTTCTATGGAGGAGGGGGTTTAATGCTTGTTTGAAGAAAGAATTCCAAACATCACCAAGATGAAACTCTGCAGAGAAAGATAGAGGGGTGAAATCAGTTTTATACACCACACACCATATATTTACAGCTTTTTACAGTTCTCCGGTGCCAACAGCTCATGCCATCATCACCAACTTAATTGATGGCATCTGGTTTTCTTCTAGTGGGAAATAAGATATTTTTCTGGACCAATGAAGCTCGCCACTGCTTTCTCTGTCGTCAAACAGGCCTTCTGCACATACTTGAAAGCAACTGGATTCTGTCTCATGCCACTAAATTTTAGCATCAGTTTAGCATCAGTGGCAATTGTGAAAGCCCTTCCCCCATATTTACTTTAGCAAGCCGCTTACTTGCTTTTAATGTAAAGCAAAGCAAAATCAACTTGGAAGCAGAACACTGGGTGGTGTGCATGTGTGTTGTTCACCAATTGGTGGTGACTTTTGGCTTTGGAGTGCCCCTTGTTGTCATGTCTGATGGGCCAAAACTGGACCCTAAAGCCACCAAATTTTCCCTCCTTTCAAAATATGATTCACATCTTGTGAGTGGTCTGTTTTAGCTTGGTTTTATTAATTTTTAAAAAGGTTCATAGCATTAAAGTGTCCAGGTATACATCTTAAAACAAAGCAACGGATAAAAAATGAATATATGCCTCTGCCTAGAAATTAAATATTTCACATACAGTATAGTGAGCTGCTTTAATACTTCCAACAACTATTATGTCAAGGCAAGTCATCAAGAACAGTGAGCAAGAACACCGAGATAGGTTAATAGAGGGCCAAAATTTGACTGTCATCAGCGAGATAGTAAAAACAGCTCTGAATGGATCACCTTTGTGAGGCAGTTCAAGCAGAATCGTGGGGGGGGGGCTTTATCTGTTATCAAACTTCAGTAAGCAAGGACATTTGGTAATGGCTTCCACTGATGAGAATTTCTCCTGTGGGAGATTATATAATGCATGGTGTACAATCTGGCTGCTGAATACAGCACTTGCTGTGGTTTCCAAACTACTGTCAAGATAACCCAATTTATATAATTAAAAGTAAGCTTCTTCTTTGTCTGTTCATTCCTGCATTACACGAGAACAGCGGAATGGACTTTTGCCAGATTTGGAAGTTATGTTTGGAAATGTCTAACTTGTAATACAGGCTATCTGCCATACATATTAGCAGTAGACAATGCCAAGCAAAACTCTAACCTAGAGGTTAACAAGAGTCTAAATCGGAACAGCTATCCAAACAATTCCCAGCAAGAAAGGATGACAAAAGTTGGTGTGCAAATTTGGCAGAAGGCAGGTTACTGACTAAGGCTAAGTGATGTGAACATGTATAGGTGTTAGCTCACCTGCAGTGGCTGCCATTTTGCAGTTCAGAAATGGGCCTTTTCTTTTGATGGCACAATTTTGGAACTATCACCAGAAATAAGTTTGCCTGGCAGAAGTGTTATGGAGGTTTCAGCTGCAGGCAAATACATACACTTATTTCTACACTCGTATGGATATTAGTTATGTCCTGACTGGTGTGACCTGTTTTCATGGTTAACTTGTTTGTCAAGCAAGGGAGTGTGTGATACCCCCCCCCCCAATTCCATAAGGTGTACCCTTTGCTCTGCTTATAACTCCCTCATGACAATTTATGAGCTATTTTCACCCCAGGTTGTCAGGAAGTGGAGAATTTCTTGTGGAATATGGACAGGTGGTCTATAAAAGAGCCAAAGAAAAATACATCCACCACCACCACCAAAGATGACAAAAAAACAGTAGTATCTTAAAGGATAGGTGCTATATTTTTATGGAACTTTCATGGAAATGTTCAATCCCTAAAGATATCTGTGTCTCAGCATGAAGATGGGGTGGCAGAATTCACAGTAAGATCTCTCTGTTGGAGATGTTTTTTACAAAAATATTATTATGGGATAATTCAGGCACTTCTATGGAAAAAAATGAAAGCATACATAGAATTCAAGCCATTCTTGAATATGATGGCACATGTTCAATGCAAGACGCCAGGATGATATTTTGTGCTGGAGGAGGCACTGTCCCGTACCAAGTGAATAGAGCTGTGGAAAGAAAGAAAAAAGATTTATGTCATCACAAAAGGAGAAATCCCTTTAAAGGAGTGAGGTTGGAATGCCCTTTAGATAACAACAGGCATCTGTGGAAGAAAGACTGGCTTCACCAGTGCCAATGAATCCTACCAAAAGCCCTCCCCCGTAAATGTCACTCGTTGGGCATTCAATGAAAGATGGAATACTGTAGTTACATTATTAATTTTTGCACAGATGAAAACATGTCTTGCTTATGGTACACTTCTATTTCTGAAAAATAAAAGCTTCATATAAGCTCCACAAAAATCATTTTGTGCATTGGAAATCCCTTCATATTTCTGCCAAATCCCACCAAATATCCCTCAAAATATCGTTCCAAGTGTTTTTGACATTATTACTTTTTCACTGTTTTAACACGCACGCACACACGCGCGCGCGCACACACACACACACACACACACACACACACACACACCTCTGGTTTTGCAGGAGACACCTACCCTGTGTAGGCTAAAACAATGTCATATTTGAAAGAACAACTGAAATGGTTTTTGAGTGAGAAATCCCTTCCTGTTTTGCAAAGAGACACTTTCTCCTTCATGCATCAATTTTGGGGAGTTTGTGGGGTAAATCATTGATTCTCTCTATTCTGTACAAGAAAATAACATTCTAGGGCATTCTATAGTTTATGGGTGAACACTTTCTGCAACTTATTGTTTACAAATTATTCATGTTTATGGTGTGCAATTTTAATTGTTGTATTGATCAGATCTTATATGACTTATTCTGATTTCAGCTTGGTGGTGGTGGGGGTTTTCAAAGGGCTAGAGCCAAGCTGTCATCAGCTCTAGCCCTTTGAAACCTGCCTGCTGACCAGCATGAGAGGCTCCTCCTCTTCCTCTTCACCTGAGTCTCAGTACAGAGACTCAGGTGAAGAGGAGGTGGCTGCCCCCTCAATCAAGGGTAGCCGAAGGCTGCTCTCTGCAAACCCCCTGGAAAGCTGATTTTGACAGGTCAGAACCTGTAAAAATCAGCTGTTTGGCAGGGCTGCAGGAGAGCAGCCTTCAGCTGCCCTTGATTGAGGGGGGTTGAGACAGACATCACATAGGAATGTACTGAAAACCTATTAAGCAGAGGTGGGCACAAAACAGAAAACCAATGGTTCAGTTCCTTCTGTTTTGGGCCCACCCTTGGTTCAGTTCGGTTCGGGTTTGTATGAATATTTTTTTAAAAAAAAATCGTACGAACCTGAACTGGTTAAAGTCTGACTTACCGCTGCTGCCAGCAGCAGCAGCAGCAGCAGCAGCAGCAGCAGTTATTGTGGTGGCAGTGGCAGCAGCAGGGGCTTTTTGTGGCAAGCACCTCTCAGATGCCTCGGTTTTTTGTTTTTTGTTTTTATTTATTTCTCCAGTGCCAACCATGCAGCCCCTGCAGCTGGGTCAGTGCTTGTTTTGTTTTTTTAATTTTTTATTTATTTTAGAGCACTGACATGTGGCCCCTGGGGCTGGGTCAGTGCTTTTTTTGTTTGTTTGTTTGTTTTAGAGCACCGACCACGTGGACTCAGGGGCCGGGTCAGCGCTTGTTTTTTTAATTTTTTTAATTTTATTTTAGACCACCGACCATGTGGCCCCTGAGGCCAGGTGGGTGCTTGTTTTTTAAAAAATATTATTTCATTTTAAAAAGTCCCCAGCTGGTTGGGTTTGATTGGGGAGAAAGCCCCACAATCAACCAGCAGTGGAAGGTTGCTTCAACACTCAGCTGATTTTGACAACTGTCAAAAATCACCTGGCTGTCGAGCTGGGAGGAGCAACCTTCCACTGCCAGTTGATTGTGGGACCTTCTCCCTAACACAGCAAAGGGGGGTATGTTCTTCCCAATCTTTGCTGGGTTGGGGAAGGTTTGTGTGCATGTGTATTCTGGTTACCCCACCCACTTCCCAGATGTTTTTTTTACAGCCCAACCAGTAAAGAAGAAACAGCTGAGAGGTGAGGCGCAAGGCAGAACCAAGCAAGCAGCCCTGCTTGAATTTTCCCGCTGCTTGCTCGGTTCTGCCTTGCTGCTGTGCCTCTCAGCTTTTTTTTTTTTTGTACAGGTCCATCTGTGAAGAGTGGGGGCCGCCCTCACTCCTCACAGCCAGACCTGTCACAGCTTTTCAATATGAAGGACTCTCCCCCCAAATGCTGTGTGTAGCATTTCCAGAACCAGGGGCATTGGTTTCCAATTTGAAAGGCAATCATTTGAAACCAATGCCTTGTTTATGGAAATGCAATGTGCAGCATGCATGGGGCAAAGCTTTGTATTGAAAGGCAATAATTGGAAATGGATTTCCTTTTGTACCTTGAGTTTTTTCAGAACTGAATTTCCAATGATTTCCTTCGTAATTCGATTTTTTCTGAAGTTGAGTCATTCCTAAGTCGAGGCACCACTGTACACACACAGAGCGAGGCCGGCTTGACATCCTGCTGGAGCTGCCTCCCCAGGCAAGAACAAGATCACTGGTAGACCAGTGCACATCTGGAGTGATGAGTGGCAAGAGCAACAAGAAACAGTAAAGCTGCCAGGGAGCAGCCAAAGCTCTTCTCTGGTTTTAACAAGTGTGGATTGGGCGCCTTTTTAAAAACCACAGTAGGGTTCTTATCTCAACATTCACAACACTACTTTCCTCCGCCCTAGGATATTTCCCCCCATAAGAGAAAGCAATCAGTGATGTAGTAGCAGCCTGCTCCGTGGTGAAATGGGCAGCCACAATGAGACTATATCATACAGTTTCTCAGCAAGTGCAAATCAGCCCTAAAACATACTATATCCAGTCTGTAAGAAGCTAGCAACTCACTCTACCAAAACAAAAACAAAAACAGCCAAACAAAAGCAACAGCAACAACAACAAAAAAGGGACCCTGGAGTATTCATAAAACCAAAGGACAGAGATAAAGAATCCTATTAAAATAGATACAAACACTATGGATTTTTAAAACGTCTTAGCATGTGTGATATTTTCCTTGTTGCTGACACTATATTAGATAAAAAGATGCATTTGAAATTTTACACCCTTTTATAAACAATATAGCTCATAAGAATGCTTTACAGCCTCCGGGGAAGACGAAATACATAACAAGTTATATGGATATGATGGATAATGCTTTGGGAAAATGTTTGGGGATGATATATTTTATGCAGAATGAGTGATTCACTTGTCCACATTTTAAATGTCATTAAACACTGTTTTGGCAGAGTATGTTTATGGCTATTAGTATTTGGTGTGTGTGTGTGTGTGTGTGTGTGTGTGTGTGTGTGTGTGTGTGTGTGTGTGTGTGTGTGTGTGTGTGTGTGTGTGTGTGTGTGTGTGTGCACAGTGAAATCTTGTTCTTTTGTAGTCCTGTACTGAATCCGGTATGGCTTACTTCTGTTGGCTGAATATTGAATTTTGGTTAAAAATCTCTAGCTGTGAAGCAGTAATGCAGGGGACTTAAAGAGCATAATTAGCTTCAAGTCTCCCTAGAGTACACCACTCTTTATTGTTTCCTCAGCTGGCACTTGCAGTCTCAATAAAACACTCTGAGACATTGGTAAGAAAGAATAAAAAGGTTTCATTTATTTTCACTTGAATTGATCCAAAACAGCATATGGTATAAATTGTGACTGATTGCAGTAGACTCCTGCAGTCTATATTCTAACAATAGTCTCACTAGCAGACTTGGACATTTAAAAAGACAGAAAAAAGGACTGTTTCTTGATTTGAAAAAAAAGGAGGAGAAAATATACTTAAGCCAAGAGGCATGACTCTCTTCCAAATCAGAGTTGGTTGCTGCTGGATTGACTGACAATCACCCCAGCCCAGAAAGGTTCTAGCAACTTCTAGGTAAATATCTCACTTACCTTGAAAGCCATATTAGATTCACCTTAAGTGAGTTCTGACTTCATAGCACACAACAACAAGAGCCTGCAGAGTGATGCTAGTAGCATCATGTTCTCCCACTGATGGAGGAAAGAAAATAAACGACACTGCCAGTGCCCTGACAATGAGAATCCCCATCTCAGAGGGAATCTCTTGTCGTTTGGTACCAATCAGTACATTGACCACCTGCTCCGTCTTCAGATAAACATTCTGTACAGTGGGTGGCAGAGGGAACGGGGCACTTTGAGTAGGCTTTTGAACGCTATAGCATCAAAACTCCACCTTTAATATTTTTAGAGGCTTAGGGGTGCCTGCTTGAAATGCTCAGTTAGTGCACCTCATGCATTTCTATGCCTGTGTCTTGTTGTCAGACTCCCCTGGCATTTTATGAAAACACCATCCGGAATACAGAAAAGGACACAAGGCTGGTCTTTCAAGAGCTGTTTTCATTCACTGTGTTAGTCTGAAATGTCTAAAGCTGTAATTACTTATTTTCCTTTGAGCGTGTCTGCTAAATTTGCCTCTGGTTTTGCATAGCAAGCCCTTCGTGTTTCCCAGGCTAATGGGTGGCAACGTTGTATTCATCATTGAGTCCTCCCTTTTAATTGTTCTTCTAAATATTTGAAATAATAAAAAATGAGCAAGTCTGTTTAGGAAACTTATTGTGTTAAGGACTTGCAGTGGAAATAATCAGCTTGATGGTGGACTGCACTGAGCATGAAAAGAATACATCTGCTACTGCAATGATTCTATATTATAGTTATGATCATCCTCCCCTCCTAAAATAATTTGTTCTCATCAAGATAGTCTGCTGGGACAAACTGAACCCTTTGAGATTTCTTAAGTACACACAGTCCTTTTTGGTGTTGCTGCAGGTTCCCATGACTCACAAAACCAACTTTGTGCAAAACTAGTATCATTTTCCCTTATGAAGAGAAATCCACACTGAGCTCAAAAGGACTGGTGGACTAATGAAAAGACTTATGCAGTTAAACAGAGTGCTTCTGATTTTTGAAAGTCTCTCCAGGAATGAATCAACTATCAAACTTTTGCAGGATACATCTTGTTGATTCATCTCTTGCCATCTTGCCAAGGAGGCCAGGGTGTGTATGTGTTGATTTCTCAGAAATTTATAGAAAAACAGGACAATTAAGGTTGCATTCCTAGTTCATATGTTTTGAACAGAATATTTCTATAATGTCAGTCATTACAGGATGGCCCAGAGGTGGGAAGTTGTAGCCTGCCAAATATTTTGGACTGCAGCTCCCAGAAAGAACATCCAACATAGGCAACAGCAGCATATTGTTCAATTTTCAGCTGAAAAGATGTAGATGTCTAATGGACTCCTGTCTGTAGGATGGCAGGCATTAAACCAAGAGGTGAAGATGCCTGTTTCCTGATTTCAGTCCTAGTTCCAGCATCTTTTGCCCCTACCAGAGTTCCTTGTGAAAATTCAAAGAAGTGATGCTAAATATTCTTTACTGCTGTTGCATCCATCAGAAACCCAAATGAACAATTTTCGAGCCACACAAAATTCCTCATTTCCAGCAAGAGGGAGACAAGGAGCACTCCCTGCCCTCCATCAGGGTCTCTACAAATTGGTCACATTTTCCTGTGCAAAACTAGTGTCATTTTCCTTTTAGTAGAAAGCACACAAAATCAGGGAGTACAGGATTGGTTATTCTTTAAAAAATATCAATACAACCAAATTCTGTGCTTATAATAATCTTTAAAAGTCTATGCAGCAATTTACTAGCTATCCTCATTTTCCCCAAAGCTGTGTTATTTGAATTAGAGCATCTTAAGAAATTAGGGTTATTTTTGCATATTTACTTATTTGCTAAAACAATTGTCTTCAGCACCACAGAATACCTTGCTGTAGCCCTAGGTGAGAAGAAGAAAATTTTTTGTGGGTTCTCATCCTCACATGTGAGGACAAGAGAAGCTTATACAGTGATCCCCCGCCTATCGCTGGGGTTAGGGACCTGACCCGACCCGCGATAACTGAAAATCCATGATATGCGGATGCAGGTCAGGTTGGGTGTGGGGGCCCTAACTGGGGGCTCTTGTACTTACCCCCAGCCTGGCGCTGCCCTGAATGGGACTGCGAGGGCCTTCCCAGGCCTTCTGGAGGCCCCTGGGAAGGCCCCCGCAGGCCCATTTGGGGCAGCGCCAGTCCTGGGGTAAGTATGAGAGGCCAGAAACAGCCTTTGCCCCTTACCCAAGGGGGGCTTTTTCATATAATATGGTCCCGCAATATAGTGGGACTGCAGTATATGAACCGCGATAGGGCGGGGGACCACTGTATTTGCATCTGAGCTCCTTGGGCTAACAGGGACAAGTCCTGGCCATCATCTTTTCTCCTAACATTATTTGCATCTGTATTCTCAGAGTTATTGTGTAATTGCATGGTAAACAGTCACTCTGGAATGCAGGTGAGCAACCAAACAGTCAGAAGTGCAGAGAAAGTTTGTGATTGGGGAGGGGAGGAAATCCTACACATTTTGGAAGGGGTCCACAGACATATATAAGGTAGGGAAGGAAATCTCAGTCCTGCAGGTTCAGACTGAAGTCAGTTCAAACAGACAAACCTCTTGGTCTGTTCATGCTAACCCTAAACTTTGGTAGGGGCAGCACTGAACTATAGTGAGACTGGGCCACTAGCTCCCTCTATTTGGCAGTGTTCCACAGCGATAAGAAAGTAAGGTGCCTGGACCCTGATGAGAAAGATCCTGACTTGCATGGTAAACAGTGAGCTGCACCTTGCACAGTCCCTGCCCGCCTTCAAAAAGGCTTTGAAAACTATGCTTTTTAGGGAGGCATATGGTGACCTTTAATTTAATTTATTTATTTTGCTCTCACCTTTTTTTCTTGTGTCCCCTGTTGCATCTTGCTGAGGGTATCCCCCTCTTTTTTGCTTATATTGATGTTTTTAACTTGCTGTAAACTACCCAGAGTTCCTGATGGAAGATGGGCGGTATAGAAATGAAACAAATAATAATAAATAAATAAATCAAAGCTCCCAGTGACTTCAGAGCATTGCCCATTTGTTGATTAGATGGTGTTACATGGAAAATGACCGTTGGGAGGAGCAGCAGACAAAAGTGTGAAGGCAAAGATAGACAGGAGATACTGTATTATGTTGAGAAAAGATTTACCAACAGGCAAAATGTGTTAGTACTCTTTTAGCCTGGTTAATGTAGATTCCAGGAGGTGAAGGTACTGGGGACAGAGCAGTGTGGTTTCACACTCAGCCTGAACTCCTCTTTCAGGCTTACCTGCTCCACTGAGATGCACTGGCATCACTGCTAAAGGAAGATTCCATTAAGAACATAAGAAAAGCCTTGCTGGAACAGGCCACAGCCCATCCAGTCTAGCATTCTGTCTCACACAGTGGCTCACCAGTTGCTTCAGGGTATTTCCAAGCAGATGCCTTCACCTGCTTACAATTCCCTGCAAATGGCATTGAGAGATATCTGGATTCTCTCTCCAACCTGGAGGTTGTCCTTAGAACTGATACTCTTGTTCTCCATGAACTTGTCTAATCCTTTCTTAAACCTGCCAAGGCTGACAGCTGTCACCACTAGAGATGGGCACGACTAGGTAAAATGACGTTTTCAAGTTGTCGTGTGTCGGAGGCAGTCCGTTTCGGCTCGTTTCCGTTTTTCGCGAAATTTCACAAAAATTAGTCGGTTCGTTTTTTTGTTTTTTCGTTGTCATTAGTACTGGTTTGGGGGGGTAGCGGGCTCCTGGAGGGAGCTGCAGGAGTCAGCCAGAACCACAAGTGACGGACTGGCAGACTCTTTGCACCCGCTGTGTCTCACGTACTTGCATGTAGTACAATGCAAGTAGATCTGGCTTAGGGTTAAAACGGGTTAGTGCAAGGGCTAGGGTTAGGCTAGTTACGGGTGAGGTTAGGGTGAGTATTGGGGTGCACCTCTGGGTGCCTCTCTGACCCACTTAGAAGGACAGTGTACTGGCGTATGGGTTAGGCTTAGGCTTAGGGTTCGGGTTTGGGCTATGATTAGTGGGCTGTTTATGCCCAATTGGCACATCCCAGAAGTCTCTGTGGTCAACCTGGCCAAGTGGCCATGCGATTGGTGGAAAATTTGCATGGTCGACTCCCATGGGCGAGCCCATCATTGCGAATGTGCAGGTGTAAAAAAATAAAAAATAAAAAATAAAATAAAATAAAATAAAATAAAATCAACGGAGACTCTTTTTTGCAAGAAAAACCCACTGCTGCTACTGCAAAAATTCAAGCATTAAAAATAGCTAATTTTCGCATGTTTCTGTGGTGCTTTAGTGGGGTTTTGGGCAACAATTTCAAAAAAAATATTGCGGTCGCCATTTTGGATCCCCCGCACTGCATGGCAAATGGATGCGCCCTCCCAGCCTGGTACCAGCAGTGCAGCAGTAGCAATAGCCAAGGAGAGGGGGGCGGGGAAACCCCCCCCCCAAATAAAACACCCTTCTGGCCTGGTAGGTGCCCTCAGACAGTTTTCGCCTATTTTTAGGGCCGGGAATCGGGTTTTTTTAAAAACCTTTTAAAAACTTTTTTTCTGTGCCGCTTGGCATTGCGCGATCGCTGCAATGCAAGTAACGAGCATGACAAATCAGACCAAATTGTTCGTTCGTCGGTTCGAGCTCGAATTCTGGTGGAGTAATTCCCGTTACCGTTTCCGTAGAGTAACGGATACGAGTAACGGAAACGGAAACCGGAATACCGCTAAGTCGTGCCCATCTCTAGTCACCACTTCTTCTGGCAGGGAGTTCCACAGGCCAGTGATCCTCTGGGTGAAAAATGACTTTCTCTTATTTGTTTGAGATGTAGCACCCAAAAAGTTTCATAAAGTGCCCCCTAGTTCTATTGTTGTTCAATAGGGAAAACAGTTCCCTATTTATTTGGTCCACACCGTGTATGATTTTATAAACTTCAATCAGGTCACCTCTTAGGCGCCATCGTTCAAGAGTGAAGAGGCCCAGCTTTTGGAGCCCCAGATAGTAAGGAAGGTATTCCAGTCCCCTAATCATTCTGGTTGCCCTCCTCTGCACTTTTTCCAGTTCCATAATATCCTTCTGGGAGGTATGGTGACCAGAACTGTACACTAAAGGTGGGCACGAAACAGAAAATTGATTATTTGGTTGGTTCTGTTTTGGGCCCATCCTCGGCTTGGTTCAGGCTCGGGTTCATACAAAATTTAAAAAAAGTTCGTATGAACCCGAAGTTAGCCAAACTGGGTGGTGGTAGACTGTCCCTCCACCTGTCAGCGGTGGACTATCCCACTGCTGCCTCCGGAGGCCTGGCCATGGCTGGGTCAGGCCAGGTGGCAGTGGACTGTCCTTCTGCTGGGCAGCGGTAGACTATCCCTGCACTGGGTGTCAGT
Source organism: Phrynocephalus guinanensis (assembly GCA_037367245.1). Taxonomy (NCBI): domain Eukaryota; kingdom Metazoa; phylum Chordata; class Lepidosauria; order Squamata; family Agamidae; genus Phrynocephalus; species Phrynocephalus guinanensis. The sequence continues at coordinate 43,358,125 of CM074735.1, read as the reverse complement.
AGACTGTCCCACCACTGCCTCCGGAGCCCAGGCCGTGACCGGGCCAGGTGACGGTAGACTCTCCCACTGCCACTTTTTTTCCAGCGCCGACCATGTGGCCCCAGAGTCCAGGTCAGCACTTTTGTATTTTTTCAGCGCTGACCACACAGTCACAGGGGCCAGGTTAGTGCTTTTTTTTAAAGTCCAGGATGCTGGGGGCTCCCCCCTACAGCTGAGAGGTGCTAGCTGCTGTGCCCCTTTTATTTTTTTTTCCTCCTGGTCATGGCCCATGCAAGGAGAAGAGAAGATCGCTACAAGGTAGGAGGGGGGACAAAAACAAAATGAAATGAAACAGAAATTTCCATTTCATTTCATTTCATTTTCCTTTGATGGGTTGGATCATTATTCGTTTCATTAGGTAACAAAACGAATATCAAATGAATTAGAAATTTGTTTCGTCCCCATCTCCAGTGTACGCAGTGCTCCAGATGGGGCCTCACCATAGATTTATAAAGAGGCAAAATGACACTAGCTGACTTATTTTCTGTGCCCTTCCTAATGATTCCCAGCATGGACCAATGCCCATCCCTTGGTCAGAAATGGAGAACCTCCCTAATATGTGGCAGAACACACAAAGCCTGTGTGACAACAATCTGGAGTCATTGGAAGTTGCATTTTGAACCACATCTCCTAGAATCCTTCAGCCAGTACTGCCAATGAAAACTGCAGCCATTGCATATGACCCGTGGGAAGAGCGAACAGGCTGCACTTGAGGAAGGACAGAAAACCAAAGAAGTGCTGTTTAATGAAGAACAGGCTCTGAGATATCTTCATAACAGCACAAATAATTTTTTCTAATGACTAGGATGCCACAGAGAAGATTCCATTGAGTCAGGAGTTAGGGAGAAACAAAAAAAAGGTCAGACAGCATCTTAAAACAGAGCAGCAAAATCAATAAAATTGCCTTTGAGATATAATGCTATGACCTTAACATTTAATCTGACAATGTTTTTTGAGTGTCAAAAAGGGAAAGGGGCTTGGAACAATTTTTACTTATGATAACACAGATCAAAGGATGACAAGGATTTATGCAGGTCTTGGTATATGTAGAAATGGAGCTAGCAGTATCCTGGGGGAGATGAAATGGATTCTGACAGTACACATTTATAGACCAAAATTAAGGGAATCTTATTAGATAGGTAGCAAGGATATTCTTGGTAAGAAAAGGTTCTCAGAACAGGCCATTATTCTTTATTAATGAAAATTTCAAATATTACAGTTAAAGCAGCTTCTAAGCCTTCTATAAATAATGTTAAAGACTCCAGGGAGACTAGCTCTCCTTAGGCAGTGACAGCCAGCTTTATCGGAACCATTACTTGGCTGTTTCAAGTCATTGTGAACATTAAACCTATGCACCAGATATTCTTTGCTTGGATTTTGTGAGATAGCTCACATCTTCACACGGACAGTGGCCTCATCTTTGGGAATACAAAGGAAGGCAAAAATAATGGACCAAGGTAGGCTTCTTGACAAGTCATCCAACAGGTTGTAAGCAGTTGTAGCCCAGCAAACTGACACATACCTTTCTCTGCCTTACTTGTGTTGATATGCTAACACTTGGATGCTCTTGTTGCTAACAGTCACCATTAAGATCTCGTCTACCACTTTAATGGAACTGTTTATGACCCTGAACTAGAGATGGGCACAGAACGAACATTTTTCCGTTTCCGTTACCGTTTTTTGTTTCCGTTATGTAATGAAACGACAAACAAAAATTGTGATGAAAATGAACTAAACGAACAGAACCATGAAAATTGTGGTCATTATGTTTTGTTTCCGTTAATGGCGACGTGCAATGAAATTAGCTGTTTTAAATGTTAAAAAACGCCCTGGACATCTGTAAAAATGGAGCGATAATTATTTATATTGTCTGATAATACCTACCAGGGGGATTGGGGTCCTTAAAACGTTTGTTTTTGTCTTCTCCCATCGCGATGTATTTTTCTTTTCCCTTTAAAATGGATGTCGCCACCAGCCACAAAATGGAGGCAAGCCATGTGATGTGGGATCATGTTCAACCAACAGCATGCCCAGGTTGCAGACTGGGCAGGCAGGTCTGGCAGCCACAGAGGGCATAAAAAGCTCTGGCAGCCCCCGTCCTCCTTGCAGTCTCTGGTGGGAGTTAGGGTGGGATTGCTGTCTCTGCGACTCTAGCTTCAGTCCTGCAGCCTCCTTGTGTGTGTGTGTGCTGCATACCTCTTGGTGAGTGTCCTCCCCTGCCCCACAGTGCAGTCACTCTGCGGCTGCCTTGCACCCTGGGCAATGCCCGCCACTGCCTTTGCAGCCTCCCTGCATACCTAGTCTATACTGTGTCTCTGCCAGCATCCATTTTTTTTAGTGTTTTCCCTCTGGTCTGGGGCTTTGGGGGATGCCTGCGCATGGAAATGCTTTAAACATTGTGCAAAAAGCTGGTAGAAACAACAAACGATAAAATGAAAAACGGTAACGAATTCTTTCAAAAAATTCCCGACAAACGGAATCGAACCGAAACAGACCTCTCAACGACAAACGAAAAACTGAAACACCATTTTTCTGTTTTGTGCCCATCTCTACCCTGAACAAGTATTGACAAAGACCATCAGTGTGCTTGACATTTTGCTGGATGTCCACAGTGCTCCTATCCTGGACATTCATATTCTACTGCATCCCTCCAGTTTCTGGATAAATATCTGCTGAGGCAAACATACCTTAAGTCAAGTTTTTGGTGTGCAATCTCTGGACAGAGATGGTGCCTACGATAGGAGAGTGGTTTGTGGGTGATCCTGGATAAAATCAGGTATATCCATGAGGATCCGTGCTGCAGATTCATATTCATGTGCCACTATGGAGTCATGTGCTGATGGACCCATGGATTTTTGGTGCAATCTCTGGGCACAGATGGGGCCTGTGATGTGAAATCAGATGAAATCAGGGGGATCCATGCCATTAATCCATGTTTTGCACCACTTCATGGCCATGCGCTGGAGGATCCATGGTTACGAATGTGCAGTTTTGGGACATTAATGAGATGCATGATTTGATGGTGATTTGGGAAGGATCCCATGCAAAAATCACATGCAATCAGGAGGATCCATTCTTGATTTCAATAATCTGCCTTTTACACAGGCCCTCATTTAAAATACACTGGTTCAAGCTTGCCTAGAAGGCTGCTGACGTGAGTCTAGCACTTAACAGGAGGAGGCACAAAAATTGACTTTGTCTACGGGCGCTGAAAACCCTAGTTACGCCACTGAGTCCCAGATAAGATATAAGATGGAAAATAAAATGAAAGTTTATTGAATACAATAAGATGTTGAATACAGTTCACTTATGTTCTGTTACTTAAAGTTTATCAAAGCAGTTTACTCAAATACTGATCTAATTCCCTCCCTCAAACTTGACAGTTCCCTAACTGCCCTGTCTCTTCTATCAGTTTCCCTATCATTGCCCTATCTGACTTTAACTACCTCAGGTGGAACTATTTAAGCACTAAGGCTCCACCTCCACATTCCATATTTGGTCATAAACATTAACCCATTATTCCCCCTCCTGTACAGTCACATACACAGTAAAAGGGTGAATGCTACACCCAGTTCTTTCATACCCTAGTTTTCTGGGGGTGTTATGCATCTTTTGAGCCTACAAGTTAACTGGAGTTTGTCATCTTTGTACCTTTCACTCAGGCTGTGACTACACAATCAAATACCATGGGATTTAGTGCAGTTATACTATGGTTGGATTTGAAGTAGTTTTTCTCATGATCACATCACACAATGGCCAATTTTAATCAGTCTGGCTCTTTTTGGATCCCAATGTGGCTTTCCCCCCTCTTCTGCTGGGGTTTCTACTTTTTTCAAGTGGAAATTATTCAAACAGACCTCCCCCATATGATCAGTTAATCTGTTCTTGTAAAGATGTGGTGCATGTCTGTAGGTGTGTTGCAATGTAGGCAATTTGGGGCATGATGTTCAGGATCCTGGAGTGGGAACATCTACTCTTGTGTTCTTTCCCTTGAATGTCCTCAGAGTTGTGCTTTTGTTTTTGTTTTATCGATATATCACCTCTTCGCTAGATCAACTAATCCAGTGGTGGTGAACCTTTGGCACTCCAGGTGTTTTGAACCACAACTCCCAAACTTCCAAGCCTGTATTGCCAATGGTAAAGGACTGTGGGAGTTGTGGTCCAAAACACTTGGAGTGCCAAAGGTTCATCACCACTGACCTAATCACTAGGATCAACATTATTGTACAATTATATCTTCTTATAAGGAAAATCTACATTGTTTCTGTACTTACTAGTTTAGCACTTGATCACCTCTGCACAATACAAAAAAAATGTTTTGTGAGTGCAAACAAGCCAGAAACAACCCAGAAAAAATAAAATATGTTCCTGTGATGTGGTATATCTCAAAACATTAAGAAGAACTTTAAATTCCTGCCAACTTTTCCAGAACACTTTATAATACTTTCAAAAACTAAGTAGCTTGATGGGAAACCATAAAAGGATCAGCAGAAGTAGGACCAGAGGAAGAGAGAAGACTTTTAAAGCCATTCAGCATGTGCTCCTAAAGCCTTAGAAGGAACATAAGGAATATTGTTTCAAAGTTGTAGAAGGGCATAAATATTTAATATACCAAGGGTTATTCAAGACAAATGTTGACATGGATTGAGACTTTCTCTGCATGCATTGATGCTAATTCATTAAGGTAAATTAATGAACCCTTTATGCTTATTATAGGGAGTTTGCTAAGTTAGCTAAGAACTGAATTCTATAAACAGAAAATATTGTACTTAATTTTGCTCCTTTGAATGCCAACATTCCAAATGTAGTCATTGCTTTTCCATGGAATCGTTTCTTTAAATGTGGTCCACTCTCCTCTTTATTTATTTTATTTATTTATTTTTGAGTATTTTTACCCCACCTTCCTCCTTGGAAAAGGACACAAGGTGGCTTTAAAAATATTTAAAAGATTTCCAATCTCTTGAAACAAACTGACATTCTGTCAAGGAGCCATATTTCCATGTACTACTACAGTATATAATGATCATCTGAATATATTGCCTCTATAATGATAATACATATTTTCGTAGGCAAATTGTCCAAAAGAACATCGTGAATTTACATAATAGTTACGACTAGAGATGGGCACGACTTGAAAAAAAATTTTTCGAGTTGTCGTTAGTCGGGCCGGTTCCGTTTCGGCTCGTTTCCGTTTTTCGCGAAAATTTGCAAAAATTAGTCGGTTCGTTTTTTTGTTTTTTCATTGTCGTTAGTACTGGTTTGGGGAGGGGGTAGCGGGCTCCTGGAGGGAGCTGCAGGAGTCAGCCAGAGCCACAAGTGACGGACTGGCAGACTCTTTGCACCCGCTGTGTCTCACGTACTTGCATGTAGTGCAATGCAAGTAGATCTGGCTTAGGGTTAAGACGGCTTAGCGCAACGGCTAGGGTTAGGCTAGTTACGGGTGAGGTTACAGTGAGTATTGGGGTGCATCTGGGTGCCTCTCTGACCCACTTAGAAGGACAGTGTACTGGCGTATGGGTTAGGCTTAGGGTTCGGGTTTGGGCTACGATTAGTGGGCTGTTTATGCCCAATTGGCACATCCCAGAAGTCTCTGTGGTCAACCTGGCCAAGTGGCCATGCGATTGGTGGAAAATTTGCATGGTCTACTCCCATGGGAGAGCCCATCATTGCGAATGCGCAGGGTGTAAAAAAATAAAATAAAATAAAATAAAATAAAATCAACGGAGACTTTTTTTTGCAAGAAAAACCCACTGCTGCTCCTGTAAAAATTCAAGCATTTAAAATAGCTAATTTCCGCATGTTTCTGTGGTGCTTTGGTGGGGTTTTGGGCAACAATTTCAAAAAAAATATTGCGGTCGCCATTTTGGATCCCCCCCCCCACCGCATGGCAAATGGATGCGCCCTCCCAGCCTGGTACCAGCAGCGCAGCAGTAGCAATAGCCAAGGAGAGGGGGGCGGGGAACCCCCCCCCAAATAAAACACCCTTCTGGCCTGGTAGGTGCCCTCAGACAGTTTTCGCCTACTTTTAGGGCCGGGAATCGGTTTTTTTTTTAACTTTTAAAAACTTTTTTTCTGTGCCGCTTGGCATTGCGCGATGCAAGTAACGAGCACGACAAATCAGACCAAATTGTTCGTTCGTCGGTTCGAGCTCGAAGTCTGGGGCAGTGATTCCCGTTACCGTTTCTGTAGAGTAACGGAAACGAGTAACGGAAACGGAAACGGGAATACCGCTAAGTCGTGCCCATCTCTAGTTACGACTCAATGCAATTTGGATTCTAATGAAACACAGTGAAATATATTAGTGGAGTGTATCATATTTTACAATATACAGAATTTATAAGAACAATGCTTCAATGCACAATATTTAATTAAATAATTAAATAATTGCTCAGTTTTGAATAATTTTGCTGTTCAGTTTCCAATGTAACTGGAAATCATGCTATGAATAGTCAGCTTAGTGCCTTTCATATGGTTTGAGCTGTAATTCCTAAGAGCTCTAGTCACTCAGCATGACCAATGGCAAGACTTCTAAGCCAAGGGAAGAGTAGACAAATTTGGCAGAGAGAGACTTTTTTGCTCCTTTACATTTGGCCACAAGGCATTACTCAACACATTCCACTGGAGGTGGGAGTTCAGAGAAACAGTATTCAAAGCCAGGAATCCAAAATCAGTGAGAATGAATTTATGCCTGCAAAGCTTCCTCTGGAGTCATTTGGAGGTCAGAGTTCGAAGAAGGTGGAACCAAGCTAGAAGCTGAGAAAGCTTTTTGAAGTAAAGTGTCTGCCACCAAACGTATCAAGAGTTTCAAGAGGCTATTGGGGAATGCAGAGCCATCACTAGGTTCAGAGGTCCAAAGTTAGTTTTAATTTTGGATTAGACAAAAGCTGATAGAAGAATAAGGTGGTTCTGAAAGATTGGTACAGTAGCCCCCACCACATAACGGCCCAAATATAGTGGTCCAGCTATATTGTGGGATCCGCCACCCCCCACCACTGCTTTGAGGACAGTGGTGGCAGTGGAGGTATTTGGACCTGGCCATGGCACCAGCAGAGGCCTCCAGATGTGGCCACAGAAGCCTCCTGCCCTCACAGAGGTCTTCAGACCTGGTGGAGGTCCTAGGATGTGATAAATATTTATACATGCATCTGTGCTATAACACCTAGATGCAAAATATCCAATTTTGAATGTACATATAAACACTGGAAATGAGAGACCGGCATAATTAGCATTACCATCTATTTTACAATGATAATAGCCATCTTCATTCCTTTGTGGGGCCATGGACCATAAGCAATACGACAGATGTATATCAGAGCTATTAGCTATGTCATGCATCTACATGCGGTGAAATAGGAACAGGGTCTCCTAAAATATAGGACTCATCAATCCAAATCAGCTTGCTTAGCATAGTAAATTGCACTAGTGCAAATCAATGGGGATTTGACCAGTAAAATTCAACTGATTCAAATGGGTCTACTCTAATTGCAACGTTTCACATAGGGGACCACTTTTAGAGTAGGGCTACTTGAACAGATGTAACTCATGGAGTCACTGACTCACTAAATCCCCATCGGTTCAAGAGGCCTGCTCTTGTGTGATTTACTGCACTATCTGACAGGATTATGACCAATGGCATGAGTTGTGTTCACTTACACAAATGCAAGCCATTTCTCCCCCTGTGGCAGGCTGTTCTCACATGAGCAAGCAAACACTGACTGTAAAATCAGCTGAATAAGGGTGAATGTGCCATAAAGGGAGAAACACTGTGCAGTTGCCTTAAGCATGTATAAAATGTGATTAGGATTTTGTTCATAACATTTACATTTATCTAAGACAGCACTGTCACACACAGTAATCTTGGTTTCAGAGAGGGTAGCCATGTTAGTCTTTTCAAGAATTTCAGGCAAAAATCAAGGAAAAACAAAACAAAACAAAACAAAACAAAACAAAAGCACAAACATGTGGCACCTTAAAGACTAACTTTCATATTTTAATGTAATGTTTCGTGCACATGTGCACTTCTTCAGACATATATAGCAGCAGAATGAGATGTGAGATATAATATGAGATGAGATATACATGTCATATCAGATATTCATTGGTTGTAGCCTAGATATCATTGGCTGTAGCATATAGAGTGTGGGGGGCGGTGGATAGGGGAGGGGAGGGAGGAGCAGGGGGGAGAAGAGGAGGGAGAGTTAATTAGTAGAAATGGTGAGAACATTAAGTCCCCAGGAACACTCTGGCATTTACCTCTGAGTAACATGAATTCTATTACACTGTGTAAACAATATGGATCTCTTCACCAACATCACTGAAATAATCCAAAGTCCATACAAAAAATGTGTATTAAATTAATCAGACCATTGTTTGATTGGCCTATCTTCCTCTATCTTGACTGTTCTCCCATAATTCTTGGGTGCTTCTCATGAACCACTTTAGCCCTTCCTTCATCAATCAATTGCATTTCCACTTCAGTGTAGGTGATAGTTTGAAATGCTGTATTAGAAGTGTGACAATTCGCAATAGCCACTCTGTCCTGCAGCATGCGGAGGCGGGGCATCTTTGCTAGCTGGCAGAATCAGGCACCGGTTGGCTATGCAAGCTGCGCAGGCTATGCAGGGGGAGCGCACCTATTTAAGGTTCCGGTGCGCTCCTCCCCGACCTGCCTGTGCAGTCTTGCCTTTCCTGCCGAGAGTGCTTCACCCTTTGAGCACTGCGGCAGGACTCCGGGATGCACCAGCTCCGTTCTCCGCCCGTCAGCTGTTCGGGAGATCGGAGAGATATCGTCCGACACTCAGCTGTTCCGGCTGAGTATTTTTTCCTTTGTTTTGTGTGTTAGCTTCGGAGAGAGGGGGAAGACCGGGAGGGGGGTGGGTGGCCGAGCCAGGCTCCGGTGAGCCCGCTCGGCTTTTGGGGGAGGGCAGGGGAGGAATAGGGGTTCGGGTAACTGGGGAATTGGGAGCGGGGCGGGCAGCGGCGCCCGGGCGAGCGGTGCGGCTGCTGTGACTGCCCTGAGGGACTCCAGGGCTTGTTTACTGGGTTGGGGGGGGGGCGGTAGGAGCCTCAGCTCCTGGGGAGCCGGGGATGTAGGGGAGCGGGGGATGACTGGTGGCTACACTCCGGTGGGGGCCCGGGGGTGACGGGAATCAGTGCGGGTGCCCCTTATAGCTACCGCCCCATATCCCACTGGTGACTCGGCCCTTGGATTCCTCTGGCCACAGGCACAGCTCCTGCAGGCCAGCCAGCCATCTTGGTGGCCTCTACATTCCAGCCCCATGTGGGGCATTCATGTACCCCCATTCTCCATCAGGACCCATACCTGGGGGTGATTGGGGGGCAAAATTAGTCAGCGTGGGGGTGCCCCAGGGTGAGTGGGGGTATTTCCATTGTGGGGTGGCACTTTACGCCCTAGCCATCTGGCGATCACATTAATTGCACGTGGGGTGTTGGCGGCCATCTTGGTGGGTGGACGGCCATTTTCTTGAACAATTGGCTGTTAGTCCTTGGGCCTAGCATTTGGATCCACATCCATCCTACCTTAGGGGGCCTTTTTCCGACCTAATCCCTGGGGTAATTGGGGAATATACCACCCCGTCCATACTTGTGTTCCAGTATTGGAGCATGGTGCGCCAGCTCGTTGCACCATGCCGCCTAAGCAGAGTTCCAGCAAGGGCAAGGGCAAGGCCCCTCCACAGAAGAGGCAAGCACCCCACCAGCCCCCGAAATTTCATCCTGATCTGATGAGGAGTGGCCTCAATTTGCGGCTTCCTGGAGCAAACTGTCCCGTTTGGAAAAGGAGCATGCCAAACAAAAGGGGATGGAGACCTCTTATGGGGGGGGGGGAGGCCCGCAAGGGATACAAAAGCCCATCGTAGGGCGGGACTTAAAGCTCTGGGGGATCTCATGATGTCCCGTATTTCTGTTCTTGAGACCGCCTTGGCAGGACCCTCTGGCCAGGCTTTGACAGGCCAGCAGCCAGGGACCCAGGATGCTACCATACCCCATGCAGAATCACCCGTCTCAGCGGCCAACTCTATTGGGCCTGCACCCTTCCCCGGCACCCAGGCCGTTGTGGACCAGCACCAGGACCAGGCTATGGATTTGTCAACCACCATCACTCCTCAGGGACCTCAACCACGGTCAACGATCTGCAACCCCGCACCGGGTGAGTCTGCCATGACCATGCACACACCAAGGTGGGTACTCTGGCCCTGGCCTGGATGCAACATGGTAGCCCATGAACAGGTGAGGCTGACTTTCCGGGACATAGGCCCCCTCTGCCACCTCCACAGCCCCCAGGTGCTCCGGGCCCAGCAGTGGCGGAGGCGGCCACCCAGACAGAATCCAGTATGAGCCCTACCCCGGTACTGGCAGGTGCCAGCACTGGGACACCGGCTGCTTCAGTGCAGTCTACCACCAGGCCGGCAGCATTGCAGGAATCTGAGGCGGCAGCGCCTAGTGCTTTAGAATTGCCAGAGGGAGATGAGTCCTTGCCATTGGGGGACCACCTTTCTGACGCTATGATTGACAAGATTGTCTCGGGTAGGTATGTAGACGTCTTTGAGCTGCTGAATAGGGAAATTGACGCCAAGGAACTGGAGAAGCTAGATGACAAAGAGAAAGAGAGAATCAGGAAGAGGAAGCCAGAAAAAACCTGGAATAACTGGCTTACTGCCTTTGTCATGTATGTTGGCATCTATGTGGTGGCTCAACCTGAGAAGGGTGCAGTCTTATGGCACTATTTGGACACCATCATTAGGGCTCATTCGGATTTCCCGGCCACGGCTTGGTTGGCGTATGATGAACGCTTTCGTTGCCGTATAGCCAAGGATCCCACCCTCCGCTGGAACCAGCCCCATAGTTACTTATGGCTGAGGGTGATGAGTGCCCCCCGCCAAGCCCTGAATGAGAGATTTGATAGCGGCCATGCGATTTCACGTCCTGGCCGAACTGGCAATTCCTGCGCGAATGCGGGCCAGTTGGTTCAACCCCGGCTGGTCTGCTTCGACTATAACAGCAAGGGGTCTTGCGGGTACCGCCAGTGCAAATTTAGGCATTTGTGCTCTACCTGTGGGGCCAACCACCCAGCCTCCACCTGCCCTAGGGGCAAGCCGGGAAACAGCGGTGGGAAGGAACCTGGGGGTATGCGTAACCAACCTGGGTCACCCCCCCCTCCAAAAGGGACCTAGTCCCATACGAGTGCCTGTTCTGACGGCGTGGCTTCGTAGTTACCCCTCACGTGCTGAAGCCGCTTACATTTTGGACTTTTTTTTGTATGGCTTCCGTATTCCAGCCATGGGTGAGCGATTGCCCTATCTAGCTGACAACCTCAAATCTGTCATAGGGAAGGAGGTGATAGTGAGGGAAAAGATAGCATCTGAATTGGCAGCAGACAGAATCCTGGGAACGTTCGATCACCCACCGACTCCTTGTTCCCGGGTGTCGCCCTTGGGCATTGTTCCCAAAAAAATCACCCGGTGAATACTACCTTATTCATCATCTGTCTTACCCAGCGGGGGAGTCCGTGAATGATATGATACCCCAGGAATTATGTAGTGTCCGTTATACATCCTTTGATGCGGCCATCAGAATGGTACGGGGGTGCGGCGTGGGGGCCGAAATTGGGAAGTGTGATATTAAATCGGCCTTCCGGCTCCTCCCGGTTCACCCAGATGATTGTGAGCTTTTGGGATTTGCATTTGAGGGACATTATTACTTGGACAGGGCCATGCCCTTTGGCTGTTCCATCTCCTGTTCCGCCTTTGAATGCTTTAGCTCTTTTATAGAATGGGCAGTGCGTCAGCGAACACGTAGTCCTCACGTTATCCATTACCTGGATGACTACCTATTCGCAGGACCTGCTGGTGCTCAGCAGTGTGCGTCCCTCATGGCTACCTTCCGTACCATGGTAGCTGAACTTGGCCTACCTTTAGCCGAGGATAAGACGGAGGGTCCCACCACTGCACTCACATTCTTCGGCATTGAGCTGGACACCGTGGCCCAAACATGTAGACTCCCTATGGAGAAGCCAGTTGACCTGCATGCCCGCTTGACGGCGCTCTTGTCCCAAAGGAAGGCCACGCTCCGAGAGCTTCAGCAGATCATTGGACACCTAAAATTTGTCTGCAGGGTTGTGGCGGCCGGTCGGGCTTTTGTTCGCAGAGTATGCGATGCCATTGCAGGCCTACGTAGTCCTCATCACCGGCACCGTATCTCTGCAGAGATGAAGGACGACCTTCGAATTTGTCTCCAATTTTTATCAAATGTTAACGGCATTTGCTTTTGGCCATCAGAAACTATCACCGTTTCAGATCTGCAGGTCCAAACTGAGGCCTCCAGGGCGCTGGGCTTCAGACCCTATTTCCAGGGCCGTTGGTGTGCCGGCATCTGGCCTACAGAGTGGCAGGACAGTGGTATTACCTGAGTCCTCACGTTTTTAGAATTGTTCCCTATTGTTGGGGCTGTATTTCTTTAGGCTGAGCGTCTGGCTAATTCAGTGGTGTGATTCAATTGTGACAACCAAGCGGTTGTGCACATAATCAATAAATTGACCTCGAAATCATGGGTCTGGTCCGCGCTCTTACCCTCCGATGCCTCCAGTTTAACATATTATTCCATGCCCATCACGTGCTGGGGGTCAGGAACGAGCTTGCTGATGCTCTGTCCCGCCAACAGATGGAGCGGTTCAGATTGTTAGCACCTTAGGCTCACACGGACCCAGACATTCTCCTGCCAGAGGTATGGTGGATTGTAGAGGCAAATCGGGCCATGGGGCTGGCTTTGGTACCTAGCACTCGCCGGGCGTATTCGATGGCCTGTTCTGAATATGCGTGCTTCTGTGCTGCTGAAGGATTCCCTCGGCTGTGGCCGGCCACGTCTGATCAGATAGTGCAATTTGCGGTACATTTACACTTTAAAGGCTTAGCACCCTGAACCATACAGGGCAAGTTGTCAGCCCTGTATTACTACGCCAGGGCACCAGGATTTCACCTCCCAGACTGTCAGTTTAGAATAGGTAAGGTGATAGAAGGCTGGGCTAGGGAGCGGGGCAGGCCGCAAGATGACAGGACTCCTATTTCTCCAGGGATGCTGTGTAAATTGGCTGCAGTTTGGTCTCGGGTGTGTTCTGATCCTTTTGAAGTGGGTCTATTTCAGGCCGCCACGTTGGTGGCATTTGTTGGGACCTTGAGAGTTAGTGAACTGGTGGCCCATTCCCAAAGGGACATATCCAAGACTGCCCTTCAATGGGCTGACATGGCTCTTCATGAGGATCATGTCGTGCTCCACATTCGTAAATCCAAAACGGACCAGCAAGGCAGGGGTGCTGAGATATGCCTTGGTAGGTGTTCACTGCCCCAAATCTGCCCAATACTGGCCTTATACCGGTACACCCGCCAGATTGGCTCGGGGCAGGGTTACCTATTTCAGCACCAAAATGGGTTGCCATTGACCCGGTATCAATTCTGGCATGTTTCATCCAGGGCTCTCCAGGTCGCTGGTATCTCTGGTTGGCATTTTGGCACTCATTCCTTTAGGCTTGGTGCTGCCTCCACGGCCGCCGCCATCGGGGTCGATTCGGCTGGGATCCAACGGATCAGTCGATGGCGGTCTAGGCAATTCAAGGTCTACGTGCGCCCCTTAATGGACCGGTGAGACCGGGCCAGTTCTTTCTGTTTGTCGTTCCAGGTTTTGCTCCAGGAGGACGGGCGCGAGTCATCATTTACGGCCACAGTTTCGTGTTTTGGGCCGCCAAGTTTGCAGTGCGTTCAGGGCGTGGCCGTGATCTTGGCCTGGGACAGTGGGCCGGAATAGTGTGGAGGGGACGACAGGGGGTGCTCTGGAATGCCTTTTTACCAACAGCCCTCAGTGATCCCCCTGCCCCTCCCCCGGCCATTGTCGTGGTCCACCTCGGTGGAAATGACTTGACCCGCATGTTGGGCAAGTCCCTTATACTCAAGGTCATCGATGACCTGAGGACCTTTAAGCATCATCATCTGGGAATGACCATTTTGTGGTCTGCCATGATTCCAAGGTTGGTGTGGGGTCCACTCCATCACCCCAAAAAGATGCACAAGGCCCAGAAAGGAGTCAATCGAGAGGTTGCCCGTGTAGTTCAGGCAGAGCTGTTATTTGGCACCCCGAGGTCACTGCATGGAATCCTGACTTGTTTCGACCTGATGGCATTCACCTGTCTGACAAGGGCCTGGAGTTATTCCTTTCTGATTTATATGAGGGCCTGCGGGCCGAGTTGTCTGGCCGTTTGGGGTAAAGAGGTGTCAGTGCGCCTCTTTGGTGGCGGGTAGCGCAAAACTAAACATTGATTACCTAGGTCCATACCTTAATTGACATCTTCAGTGTGCTTGGCAGCCCATAAACAAGCAGCTAGTGTCAGTATTAGACAGGAATAAATTAAATCATAAACCCAGCCACATTTAAAGGGCTGCCAAGGCTTGATTAACTTGGTAGGATGCCAATACAGTTATGGCATCCGGTCTGCGGCAGTAAAATAGGCCACAGGATATTTACCTGTTGAAGGGACCTAGAGAAATTAATAACCACCATAAAATTTGCGCTACGTTCCAGGCCCTCATAAAAGTTGCGATTAAAGTTTAATACTGTTAATTAGACATGGGCACGACTAGGCGAAATTCTTGTTTCCGTTTTCGGTTCTCGTTATCATTACGTAACGGGTAACGGTAACGAGAATTACTCCGCTCCAACTCAAACCCGAACCGAAAAAGAAAAATTGGGTCTGATTTTTCGTTGTCGTTCATGGCATCGCGGCGATTGCGCGATGCCAAGCAGCACAGAAAAAAAGTTTTTTTTTATAAAAAAAGACCCGATTCCCGGCCATAAAAGCAGGCGAAAATATGCCTGTCTCAGTGAGGGCACCTACCGAGGGGTGGTTTCTGGGGGGGTCCCCAGCCTTCCCCCCCTCTCCTGTCCTGGGCTGCTGGTACCAGGCTGGGGGGGCATCCTCGTCGTCTCCATTTGCCATGCGGTGGGGGGGGATCCAAAATGGCAACCGCAATATTTATTTTTAAATAGTGGTCCAAAAACCCACCAAAGCACCACAGAAACATTTGAAAATTAGGTATTTTAAATGCCTGATTTTTTTATAGTAGCAGCAGTGGGTTTTTCTTGCAATAAAACGTCTCCATTGATTTTATTTTATTTTATTTTTATTTTTATTTTTTTACAGCTGCGCATGCGCAATGATGGGCTGGCCATGGGATGGGACCATGCAAATTTTTGGACCCATTCCACCAATCGCATGGCCAGGTTTTGACTGAGACTTCTGGGTGTGCCAGAGGGGGCATTAAAAGCCCACAAACCCTAACCCTAACCCTAACCCTAACCCAACCCTAACCCATACACCAGTACGCTGTTCTTCTTAGTGGGTCAGAGGCACCCAGAGGTGCAGCCCACTAACCCACCCTAACCTTAACAATAACCCTAAGCCTAGCCCTTACCCTAACCCCAACCCTAACCCAGATCCGTACGCAAGTACACTTTCCTTCTTAGTGGGTCCCAGGCACCCAGAGAGGTGCCTCCCACAGCCCACTATCCCCTATCCCATTCCCTAACCTGTACGTCAGTACGCTAGTATGCTCCCCTTCTTAGTGAGTCAAAGTCAGGCCCCCAGAGAGGTGCCTCGCAGAGCCCACTATCCCTTATCCCATTCCCTAACCTGTATGGCAGTACGTTACTATGCTTCCCTTCTTACTGAGTCAGAGGCACCCAGAGAGGTGCCTCTGCCACCCCACCCTAACATAATGTAATGTATGTAAATGTATGGTACGCGGAGGTGCCTCCCAGAGCCCACTTACCCCAACCCCAACCCAAACGACAAAGACAAACGGAAACTACAAATTTTTGAAAATTTCCTCGACAAACGGAAATGAGCCGAAATGGACCCGTCCCGACAATCAAAAACTCGAAACGTCATTTTTCCTGGTCGTGCCCATCTCTATGGTTAATAAATTGTGGCCCTTGTTAACCCAAAGCAAACGTGTGTCACCTGTTTATTTCTGTCTGGTCTGGCAATTGAAAAACAAGGCAATATCACTCTTAGTTAGTACTATCCATCAGATAATCTTTTTCTCATGTTCCTAACACAAGTTACAGATGGGCAACATATACCTGCCTCATTTTGGAATGGATTTTCTGGACCTTTTGGACAGAGTTGGGAAAGATTCAGTCTGAAAAAAGCTGACTGAACTGTTACAATCTGAGTCATCTGTCATTTTTTCTTCTTCTCCCTGCCAGCAGTTTGTCAGGGCAGAATTTGACATGGAAAGCCTGAAAAAGTAACATTTAAAATCTTTAAGTCTCATAAATCTCCAGCCGCCATGGAATGCAGTCTGAGAAGCAACTTTTCTGATTTAAAAGTAGACATGGCATAAGTAATATGAAGGCTGGACATTTTGAAGGACATACTAGTTAGTAATAGGCACTACATCTACTGCCCAGATCACCATTAAATACAGAAAGCATCTAACCATCACTTTTCTGCATTTCGGCCTCCAAAACTTCCCAAAAGCATGCCAAGGACAGGAGGTCAACCAAAAGCTATTTGGTTACTAAAAGTCAAACATTTTCCTTAAATAAGCAGTGAAGGCTTCTGTAATGCTTGAGCCCTAGATGGGAACACCGGAGGTACTTGCTGATAGAGGTCTGCAAGCTTGGCTGGTCAAAAGGCATTCCACAGCTGTTCCACTTTTTCCTCTTTAACAGATTCCATATTCCATTAAGATAAGAATAAACAGAAAGATTCATAGGAAAACATAACAAGGTTTCAAATGATATGAGAATCCTTAGTGAAATCTCAAGTTTGTGGCAAAGCAGTTGAAAATAATCGCCATCTGAATGTTTCAAAATAATTATTGTCTCTTTCTTCTTCCTGACAGAACTATAAATTCAAGACTGCACTTTCCTGAGTTTATAATTCAGGAGTAGAAGTCTATGAAGATGAATGAAGAACTGCACAAAGGGTGTTTATACACGACCCCTAAGCTCCGCCGCAAATGGCTGCAAGGTCCGGACCTTAAAAATGTTTACCCACCAGCTCCAGACTTTGCAGACAATTAAGTGCGACCCCGCCCACTTAGCGCGACCAAACAGCAGTTTTCTTGTACCTGCTTTTTGGATGTGACAAAATTTTGATCCGGTGTAAGGATAGTGAGTGCGGGGCTCTCCTGGCTTCTGTTTGTTCTTTTTTTGTGCCCCGCTCCTTTAAGAGATCTGAATGCTGCCCGGAACAAAACCGAGGTAACCGGCATGCTTTTCTTTCTTTTTGCTCCCTCCCTCAGGCAGCCAGAAACCAGGAAGTGCGGAGGGGGGTGGGGACAGAGGAAGAGCGAGGAACCCCTAAGATCTCTGGTCCGAATTTAAGTGGCCAGCGGATCTTAGGGGTCGTGTAAAAAGGCCCAAAGATGTGTCTTGAGTGTAGTTTTCCATTCATCTGGTCAATAGTCAAAAGGATTGTTAAAAACATGCTTTTCAGAATTTAAAACTAAGCAATCATTTTAGGGGCAACCTCGGAAGAACCATTTATCTCCCCATTGTGCAGTAGTTAAACTGCAGTCAAGCCTCTAATTGCAACCTGAATTTGATCCCAATGGGTTCAGGTAACTGGCTAAAGGTTGGTTCACTCTTCCATACTTCTAAGGCTGGTTAAATGAGTACCAGATTGCCAGGTGTGTCTCTGTGCATGTGTGTGTGTGAGAGAGACAGTGTGTGTGCATGATCACAAAGTGTTGCTTGCATAGTTATGTTGGAAACCACCCAGCAAATGCTCTAGCACTGTGGAGCAGTATTTAAGTCAAAACAGTGACAAAAATGTTGACCAACAGGAGCCCCAACACCCACCCCACAAATGTTAGATGTGGGAGGTCTGTAGACCCACTTGAATGGATTTCAGGAGAAGGGAAGGTGTCCCAAGTTAGGCAAATGGATGGAGCCCTTCTGTGTAGAGAAGGCAGATCATGATCCAATTGGGTATGAGCTATGACACCATTCAGGCATAGTTGAGTTCTGCGTCTCTTTCTCTAGAACAAAGTAGAAGCTGTATAATTCTCACAGAAAATACAGCAATTAATTATCTTGATGGTTAATAAAATCTGCAATTATAAATGTGTTAACCTTTTATTTGCATTTTTTTAAAAAAAAAAACAGTAACTCCTGTAGAGAATATTATTATAGAGAAAATTTTTATGGCTGTCGTATGACCTATACATAAGAATATATAGTAAAGAAACAAAGAGGGACAGTAGGGAATTTGGTGCCTTAGAAAGGTGGGCAGTCGATCCTCCGTCCTTTTTGCTACCTGTGCTGTGATGAATTCTAAGAGTTCTGGTCTGATATGCAGTATTATAGTAGCCATGTGGAAGGATGCCCTTGGAACTTATTCAGCAATGGGCCTTTCAGGTTGTTCCTGATTTGTTTAATGGAGTGAGCAATGTAAAAGTGTATGCATGAGAAAAAGCTGTTTAATTGTTTCACATAGCAAATTGGTTTGTCCTGAGCAAATATTCCACGTGTCATCTGGAATCTGAAGTATATTTCGCACAAATTCGGTGTTTTTGATCTTATCTTTTCAGCAACACAAAATGCACGGCTGATTAAATTGGTGCTTTAAAAACACACACCCTGCTCTGTGCTTTGAGTTATTCCTAAATTTGGCTGGACATTTCCCCCCTTAAAGTATCATTCAAGTTCAAAGCACTCCACAAGAGGTTTAGATTGTTTTTGCCAGTCTGCATGGGCATTAGTTTGATGCCAGTTGAGTTGCAGCTGCCAAAATTTTAAAATTCAGTGAGTGCCTCCTGCAGTCCTCTGTGGATTTTGCTAACTGAAGAATTTAAAGCTGAACTATCAAAATCTCTGCTTTGCAAACAGTGGTGGAGTGCACAAATGAAGTAGTCAGACGTCTTAAAATATCAAGGGAGCTGCAGTCACAAGAGACTGAAGAAGTATTTCCATTAGATTTAAATTGCTATAGGCTCAAAGCTCTATAAAGTTTTCCCCATCTGAGATCAATGGACTACTGGGGTAGCAAGTGGCTGTTCACCATAAAAGACGTCATAGTCTTTATGCATTTTATCGTGTATGAGGATAATGTTAAAACCCAGTGCTAAGGTTGACAGATCTGGTACTACAGGGGCCATGACTGAATTATTCAAAAGTTGTGCATGTTAAGGATTCCAAAGCTATTTCCCACATCTAGTCTTTTCCTAGGTAATGCATTTGCCTGTAACATCAACAGTACTGTAACTGTTAACATTCATATAGTACGGTTTACCTCAATATGGCGCCATATTGGTGCTCTGAGCATGTGCAATGTAGTGTCCTTTGGGTCAGATCATAGGAATAACACGTTAGATTTAATATGTTAACAAAAGTTGTTCCTTTGGTGTTAAGTGTTTTGAATGCATCCATCTTTTATAAACAGCATGCACAAAGTAGGGATGCAATCAGATGGTGATTTAGCTCACTTTTTGGAGAGCCTACAACATGATCTGCTTCTGCCTGTTTTCCAGTAACCAGTTGACATACAGGAGATCACAAATCAGCCCACTCCTGCTGCATCCCTGTCTGCCAATCTGGATCTTTGTGGTCCAGTACCATGGCTGCTCTTTCTTTCCTTTTCCTTTTGAGCTTGGCTGGAACAGTTGGAACTGTATTGCAAGTAGATAGAAGATTCACCTTAAAGATCACATGCAGAGCTGTCAAGTGTCACGCTTTGGGTGAAACATTCAAGGATCAATCACTCTTTCCTGCTGTCTTCCTGAAAAATTGTTTTTACCTAACTGATCCCCTGAAATGTCCCACATTTCCAGCGGTGGATGGCTGAGCTCTGCATGCGGTGGGTCCTCCAGGTGGCCCACCAGAGAGCACTTCTCCCTGTGCAACCCCTAACCCACACCCCACCAGCTGTCCGGATTGGTATATATATATCCCCTAGAAACCCGAGACACCTAGATTACAGTGAGCATTTTGAAGCCACTGCAAAGGATTCTATAATCCCTGTATGCAAATGAGGCTCCACCCCATAGCCAAAGGGTCCGGCTGCCACCATCCCAGGTGGCCATAGGGAACACTTGACAGCTACAATCACATGCAGTGAAGTGATTGTATCCACTGCCATTCAACACAATCTGTATTTATTGCCATCAAGTGTTATTATTTAGATCAGGGGTCCTCAAAGTTTTCAATCAGTGGGCCGGTCCACCACCACCCAGACACCACTGGGGGCCGGATCACAGTCCAAAAGCAGCTGCGGAGGCTGGATTGCTCACAAAACAGGGGGTAGGTGGGGGGTTGCAATTGGTCCCAGGGGCCGGATTCAGGACCTTGGGGGGCCACATCCGGCCCCGGGGCCTTAGGTTGAGGACCCCTGATTTAGATGCATCAGCTGGCTTACACAAATGCTAGCCTCAAACCGACAACTTTACTGCACTGCATTTGCTACCTGGCAGTTCTCATTCTCCACCTACCAGTGCCCAGGGAAGGCACTTTAAGTGCCCCCCTGTTTCACATGCATTCTCTAGCTTAAATCCATAAAACTCTATAAGTTAAGTCTATATTATTTGTTTCCATGTTTGCAGAAGATAATAGGTAGCCAAACAATAGAGAGAACAGCTGAGAAAGAATGGTTTGCCAAATTCTACCTTCTAGGGACTTCCTGAATCTTAACTATGCTATAATATAACTATCTGCTAGTCCATCTTCTCAGGGTTCCCCTTCCCTCTCCCCCTGAAGCCAATTGAACCACTCTATAGCCTACTTGGCACCATCTCTTTTTATGTACTTTCCCCATTCCTTTCAGTACTGATGTATTAACTTGCTTTTTTGTTTACCCTCCTTGTCTTTGGAAAAGCCCCAAGCTAATTTCTATTGATTACTCAGCTCTTACAATGACACTCTACTGTCCTGACCAAATAAGTCAAAAGTATTTATGTTCTGCTCCTCTTTGTTTTATTGGCCTGGTGGCTCAGTGGTCTAAGGCTTCTGAAAACTGTCGACTGCAAAACGTCTGTGAAGATTCTCAGTCATCCAGGTTCGTTTAACTGGGAGTTGAGTCATGGCTACTGGACTTCTTTTTTGAGAGATAGAAACGTTTCGCTGTTCATCCAAACAGCTTGATCAGATGAGCTGTTTGGATGAACAGCGAAACGTTTCTATCTCTCAAAAAAAGAAGTCCAGTAGCCATGACTCAACTCCCAGTTTGTCGACTGCAAAGTCAGCAGCTCAGCAGTTCAAATCCCGGTTGCCACGCAGTGGAGCAAGCTCCCGCTGATAAGCCCAGCTACTGCCAACCTAGCAGTGTGGGGTTTTTTGAAATGGAACGAAACAAAACACCATTTTTTTTCCATTTCATGCCCATCCCTAAGTAGCATCATCTGATCCTGCAGAGGATCTTCATTCTCTGCCTTGATCCCTGATTCATAGATTAGATGCCAGTCTCCTGCACTTTGCCAGAGATGTCATTTATATTCTTTCTGATTGCAGAGATTTGCAGAGATAATGCCATTTGAGAGCTGATAATCTGAATAATGTAAGAGCTGCAATCTCTGCAGGGTTTTATTTGCATAGCTATTTATGTAAATATTATCAGTGTTAAACCTTCAAAGGGTTGCACAATTTGAATTGCTATTGTTTCACTGACTGCTTCGTTCTTTGCATTTGATGATGAGCAGATCAACTTGAAGAGTTCCAATTTACATGCAGTGGATGCATATTAAATGATTTGCAGGGAGATTTTCATGGTTCAGCCCTTCACTTTTTTGCCGTTTTAATTTGAACTCCTCAGCTGCTGAGGTAAACCCCGTCAATATCATCTTAAAGGACACAGAGAAGCCCAAATTGAGATGTTTGTTATAGGACTACTAACATGTCACTCTTAATCTTAGCAAAAGGAAGATGCATTTCCCAAGAACTAAGCCTTTGGTATGGCACTCCAAAATTCTGTTTATCTGGTCCAGGTTTTTTTTTTCCTTAGGACTCAGTGCCCAGGATCTCTCTACACTTTTTAAAGCAAGATTTCAAATCAAATTTGAATGATGCAAGGAAGGTTTTTCTGTTGTATAGAGCTATATCAACAACCTGTTGTTTGAAAATCAAAATGCAGCAAGTAATTATGACAAAGGTGTATTTCCAAATATAGCATGTCTATGGAATATTAGGGTTAGGATAGCTGTCGAGTGTACATTCAACTGGAAGCTCCAAGCCATGTGTAAAACAACAGCTGAAATCCTGCTGTACAGCACCATGTGTGCAAGGGATGACTTTAACAACAGTGTGAAAATTGTAGTTGTATTGGGGGGGACATATGATTTGTACACACAACGAGAAAGTTGCATGCACCCTGAAACTGCCAAAGGAAGCCTTTAATCAATGATAATATGCCACTGTGGCTCACTTCATTGCCGTTGTTTACTCTGAGCTGCACAACATAATTTTGGCCAGTACGGATTGGCATGAAATGGAATTTAGCAGGGTTTGAATTTACCACTGCCTGCTCTCTTCTCTCTTGACACCCCAGCTCCCAGATAGGTTTTTTTTTGACAGGCTGTGGGGAGTGGGGGTGACATCCATTCCCCACAGCCTGACCTGTCAAAACACACACACACAAAAACACTTGGGTGCAGGAGCAGGGGTGGCAAGGGAGGATGGAGCAGAGTTTGAATTTACTGCTGCTTGCTCCATTCTCCCTTGCCGCTGCCCCCACCCAGGTGTTTTATTTGACACATTGGGCGGTGGGGAGGGGGGCAGCCTCCCCTCCCAACAGCCCGATCTGTCAAAAAAAAAAACACCACCTGGTGGGTGGGCACAGAGGCAACAAGGGAGAAGGGAGCAAGGTTTAAATTTACAGCTGCCTGCTCCATTCTCCCTTGCCGCCCCACCTCCCAGGTGAGGTTTTTTAATCGGTCAGGCTATGGGGGTCGGGGCAACAAGGTTAAATGCCTCCCCTGCCTCCCAGGAGATTTTTTTTTGACAGGTCAGGCTGGGAGAGGGGCAACCCCACTCCCCACAGCCCAACCAATCAAAAAACAAACAAACCACCACCTGGGGGCAGGGGCGATGGTGACAAGGGAGAATGGAGCAGAGTTTGAATTTACCACTCAGGTAGTTCTCTCTCTCTCTCTCTCTCTCTCTCTCTCTCTCTCTCTCTCTCTCTCTCTCTCTCTCTCTCTCTCTCTCTCTGACCCTTGGGTTGTACCATAATAAGGTTTCTGGTTCTTCCATCCTTCAGGAACATACTAGTTGCTGAGGTTGTAACAACTTTAAATAAAAAAGATCATTTGGAACCTCACAGCTCATGATATCTATCTATCTATCTATCTATCTATCTATCTATCTATCTATCTATCTATCTATCTATCTATCTATCTATCTATCTATCTATCTATCTATCTATCTATCTATCTATGCTCATTTTTCTTTGTTTTTTCAGTATTTATGCCGCGAAGGGTGAGTCACAAACTGAACACATTTTAAAAAAACCAAGCCAAGCACAGCTTTTGCACAAACAGCTTGCACACCAGAATCACGAAACGTTGTGCACTGTTGGCTGGTAACAGGAAGGGAATACAGGATTAGTGTGTTTATGTCAGAATATTGGCTATATGTCATGATTCAAGGAATTCTTGGTTGGATATTTTGATTCAGCAAGCCATTTGTGATGTTGATATATAAGGTCAGCTTCAGGCCAGATGTTTGCTCCTGGATCAAATTAGAAGACTGATTTAACACTTATTTAGAAGTGGCCTTCTGTCAGAAAAACAGCTGTTTGACTTGGTATGTGATTTTTGTAAGCTTAAATCGTTCTCTAGTGCATAAAATCCAACTCTATTAAGATGCATGTCTAAGACGCAAGCAGACATCTAAGAAACTGCAAGTTACCTGGAAGGCTATTAACTACCTGTGGATCATTATTTGGTCTCTAAATATGTAAGGGTTTCTTTGGGTCATATGCTGGCCTGTAGTAAAAACACAAAGCAAAAAGTCTCCACAAGGAACAATATAATTTGAAAGCTATTGGGATCCAATTATGGCATCCTCAGAAACAGTAAGAACTACAACTTTGGCCCTATGCTACTCTGCAGGCAGGCAAACTGATGTTTAATAAGATCAGCTGATAGAAAAAAGTTTTCTATTTTCTATGAGCTTTCTAGGAATTTTCTATTTTCTATGAGTTTTCTATGTAGTTTTCTATTTTCTATGAAAATATAAAAATATGAAAATATTTCTATAAAAATAGAAAATAAAGTTTTCATTGACTTTGTGGAAGAACTTTACATCAGTGTCAGTGTAATCTGTGGCCCTCAATATGTACTTTAGAGGACCAATTGTTAGCTGCCCCAAATGATCTTGAGATTGTCTCTTATTGGGCAAGAGAGGGGAGAGGAGAGGAGAGGAGAGGAGAGAGGGGGGCTCTTTTGACATAAAACTGTTTCATAAGAACAAACACTGCACAACAGAAATGCAGAATACACATAAAATCAATCAATCAACAGGCAAAACTTTACAAGCAAGAAGTAACACCCACCTTAAAATTGTGTATGACATGCATGCAAGTAAATTAAATTATGGGTAGATGATGAATAAGGCATAGCCTGTAAAAATTTTTCATAGCTGCAGTTCAGTGCTAATTTAGTTGGGCTAAGCCCCATTGCACTTAATTGCCCTACTGTGGATTCTCTGTTTACATACACCCATTTTCATCCTTAGAGATTTCTAATTCTAATCACTCCCGCTTTCCAAAGCATGACTATTTCAAAAGACTCACTTGGGAGAGGGACTAACTGTGGAATAATGACTATAATGCCTTGAACTTTGGATTTTACTTTTAATGTGTTTATATACTTGCTATAAATCTCTTTCTCCTCTAACTCACTAGTTTCAGTGGTGCATTTTTTTTCTGATGAAGTCTTTCATTGCTTAATTGTTTTTGTTTAGTTTTCAATTATTTTTTTGAAGAAAGTCCTCTAAAAGAGTAAGATAATGGCATAACATTTGTGTGTGTGTGTGGGGGGGGGGAATCCCTTCAAAACACTATAAGGAAGCACTTTAGCACCTCCAAAGTCACAAGATGATGTAGTAAGGTACCTTGTATAAAGTAATTAGTTCATTCCAAATGAAATTATGTTAAGCAAATTTTCCTTTCTACAAATTTCTCATAGGAGTGCATTGAAAACAGAGTGATCCCATTTTTATGTTGTGCAGATTCGCCCCATAGGTGATTATGTTAAGCAAATTTCCCCTATCTCCAGAATTTTTTAAGTTGTAAAAATTTTATGTTATACAAACCGTTTGTTATACAAGAGTCCACTGTATGCATCTTGTGATGCATAAAAACAATGATTCAGCTTTCTTTGAACATTTAATCAATTGAATCATAATGCCATCCATACACAGAAGGGCTTTTTGCTTCTGCCTTGGTTGAGACCCTTTCTTCCTGCTGAAAACTATTTAAGGAGGTTCACCGACAGTCACATGAACATATCTGGCCCCCAGACTTGCTATTGGTAGCTCAGAGATCCTGATTGACGCACTGCTGAACTCATAAATTTGGACCCAGTTCAATTTTGATGCCAAACTTCTCATCCAGCTGGTTTCATCATCCACAGACTCAATGTGTTTTGATGGGGAAGAGCACAAGCAGTCAAAACTGCTTCTAAGGGCCAAACTACATTTTACAGATCACCTCTCTTTAGAGCAGAACTTGCTTTCCTGTTCCAGAGATGTGACTTAGGCAGACCTTCAAGTCTGAGAAGGCAGACTTTTAGACAAAGCCAATGTTTTGTCCTCATTGACCAATCATAAAGCAAAACAAGCTAATTCTCAATATAGCATTGTTTGCGAATGTGGCTGACATTCTACTGGATAGGTTTAGCCTGCACAACAGAGGAGCCGGCATCATCACTGGCATCTGGCTGCTGATTAAAAATGTCCTTTTTCATTTCTTGGATGCACGTTACTGTGTCTCATTGCACATACCCTGAAATTGGAAAAGGAGGTCTCTAATCACTGGCAAAATGCCATGGATGCTGATAACATTCCTGTTTGGCAAGAAGGGATTTTGGCCAGTAGCTATCATCGTATCCTTGTTATTGCAACATGCAATATGTTACAGGCAACATTTGCACTTGAAATACATTACTTCTAGAGATGGGCACAAAATGATTTTGTTTTGTTTTGTTATTTGTTATTCATTTCATTACATAACCAAATGAATAATGACCCTAGGGGCAAATTTAACACAAACTGAACCGAACCAAGAAAAATTGGTTCAGTTAGGTTTGTTTCATTAATGGGGGGGGCAGAGATGTCTCCTACCTGGTGCTGGTCTGGAGGTCTGGTCTTCCTGACTTCTGGGACAGCGACCGGGGGGAGGGGGAGCTGACAGCCATGCTACAGCTGTAGTGCAGCCATGTGGTTGGCTCGGCACAATAAAAAAAGAACGTTGAGCAGGCCCCAAGGGTGGCCTGGTCAGCACCCTAAAATAATAATAAAAAACAACAACAGTGCCGACCAGGCCCCAGGGGCCGTGCGGTCAGTGCTGAAAGGAAAACAAAAAACAAAAACAGGAAGAACAAAAAGTGGGGGGGGGGTACTAAAATAAAACAAAAACAAAAATAAAAATATAAATAAAAAGGGGGAGCGCTGACCGGGCCCCAAGGGTGGCCTGGTTGGCACCCTAAAATAAAATAAAAACAATAAAAAACCCAGTGGTGACCGGTCCCCAGGGGCTGAACAATGGGTGTTGAGTAGAGATGGGCACGACTTGAAAAAAAATTTTTTCGACTTGTCGTTAGTCGGGCCGGTCCCGTTTCGGGCCGTTTCCGGTTTTCGCGAAAATTCGCAAAAATTAGTCGGTTCGTTTTTTTGTTTTTTTGTTGTCGTTAGTACTGGTTTTTTTGGGGGGGAGCGGGCTCCTGGAGGCACCTCTGTGGGGTGGGTGCCTCCTCTGTCCCGCTATAAAGGGAAAGTCGGCTCCTGGAGGCACCCGTGGGTGCCTCCTATCCTCACCCCACTCTACATGGGGGTCTCCCTTCCTCACCTGCTGCTGCTGCAAAATGCTATGCAATAGCCATATGGATATTGCATAACATAATGTGCAGACAGTGAGACCAGTGTGAGAGTGATAGAATCATGCCTTCCCTGCACAAGGCTCTCGCACCACCATGTCTCACACAGAAGGGAATTGTACTTGCTGCGTGTAGTGCAATGCAAGCAAGTAGATCTGGCTTTAAGGTGGCTTAGTGCAAGGGCTAAGGTTAGGCTAGTGACGGGTAAGGTTATGGTGGGCTAGTGGGTTGCACCTCTGGGTGCCTCTCTGACCCACTAAGAAGACAGTCTGTGATGTATGGGTACGGAGTCAAGGGTTAGGGTTAGGGGGCTTTTTGGCACATCCCAGAAGTCTCCATGGCCAAGTGGCCATGCGACTGGTGGGATGGCTCCAAAAATTTGCATGGTCGTCCACTCCCACATGGCTGGCCACTTGGCCAGCCCATCCAATGCGCAGGTGTAAATAAAATAAAATAAAATAAAATCAATGGAGGACAGAGGAGGAAAGGAGAGACATTTTGTTGCAAGAAAAAACCCACTGCTACTGTGAAAAATCTGGCAGTTTATAAATTTTCGCGTGTTTCTGTTGTGCTTGTGTGTTTTTGGACCACGATTTCAAAAACAATATTGCGTTCGCCGCCCCATTTTGGATCCCCCGCCCGCACCGCATGGCATGGCGAAATGGCGACTCGAGTCCGGCTGCCCAGGATGGGGGGGAGGCGGGACCCCCCCTCCAGAAACCACCCCTCCGGTAGGTGCCCTGCGCCCTTAGTCAAGCAGGCATTTTTCCGCCTGCTTTTTTGGCCCGGGAACGGGTGGGGGGAGAGTTTAAAAGTTTTTTCCTGTGCCGTCCGTGCCGCTTGCTTGCGCTTTAATTGCGGCAGCCGGCGGCGAGACTGGGCTTTTGCTGGCTGCAAGCCTGCGGCGAATCCCACAGAGCAGCCCACTAGGACGGGGGATGGGGGGGGAGGCCGGGGACCTCCAGAAACAACCCCTCTGGTAGGTGCCCTGAGGCATGGCAGGCATTTTTCCGGCTGCTTTTTTGGCCCGGGAATGGGTGGGGGGAGAGTTTAAAAGTTTTTTCCTGTGCCGTCCGTGCCGCTTGCTTGCGCTTTAATTGCGGCGGCCGACGGCGAGACTGGGCTTTTTGCTGGCTGCGAGCCTGCGGCGAGTCCCACAGAGCAGCCCACTAGGACGGGGGATGGGGGGGAGGCCAGGGACCTCCAGAAACAACCCCTCTGGTAGGTGCCCTGAGGCACGGCAGGCATTTTTCGGCCTGCTTTTTGGCCGGGAACCGGGTTTTTTTAACTTTTAAAAACTTTTTTTCTGTGCCGCGTGGCATCGCGCGATCGCGCGATGCAAGGAACGAGCACGACAAATCAGACCAAAATTGTTCGTTTGTCGGTTCGAGCTCGAAGTCTGTAGGAGTAATTCCCGTTACCGTTTCCGTAGAGTAACGGAAACGAGTAACGGAAACGGAAACGGGAATACCGCTAAGTCGTGCCCATCTCTAGTGTTGAGGGAAATGCTGGTAAAAACTAATAATTAATTAAAGAACCAATGAAAATATTTTTTTAAAAAAAGTGTTAAAAAGAAAATGAAATGAAATGAAGCCTTAAACGAAACGAAACGAAATGAAATGAATTGCCATTTTTTCGGTTCGTGCCCATCTCTAATTACTTCAACTTTCTATGTTTGTGGAACATTACATATGCTCAATGTCTGGATCAATTTGAACTAAAAGTAACAACAGAATGGAAATCTTGGAGGACTATTGAAGGTAGTATCAATAGAAGAAGCAACAGTAGTAAAAGTTGCAGCAATTGTTGCTTCTAGTGAATTTCCCCAGCTTTCCACTCACAGAGTACACAAGGTGATTTACAAGTCAATAAAGGCACCACAAAGGCCATTAAAACCATAATGATGCATTAATAATATGGAATTGCAGCAGCGAATAAAAAAACAATGTAAATTAGGAGACAAAAAATTCAAGAGGATAACAAACCAAATCATTGCCAGCACAATGGAAGAATGGTCGCTCCGCGGGTGGACCCTCCGCCCGCGGAGCGTGTTTGCCCGCCCACACGGGGGGCGGGACAGGCAGGATGCCAACAGGCGTCCCGAGGGGAGGGGGGAGGAGCGCCCTTTAAAAGGGGCTGCTCCGACCCCTCCCGTCAGCAGTCTTCTGGAGCGTTCGGCAGGGAAGGACCTGCCGCCGCTCCTGGCTCGGCACCATTTTGGGGCGCCCGTCCGCTGGCAAGCGCCGCGTGGACGGCGCCATTTTGCGGCCGCGTTTCCGCGGCTTCTGTGCTCCGGTGTCGGCTGCTGCTGCGCTGCTGCGCTCAGCAGCTGACCTTCGGGGGAGCGCAGCAGCACTTCGGCGGCTCGGCTTAGGCTGAGCCGCGGCCCCGGCATCAGCTGCTGCTGCGCTGCTGCGCTGGGCAGCTGACGGTCGGGGGAGCGCAGCAGCGCTTCCGCGGCTCGGCTTGGCCTGAGCCGCGGCCCCCATTCGCTCCTGCTGCGCTGCCGTGCGGGGCGGCGAACAGAAGAGCTCGGCGCTCTGTTTCCGCCGCGCCTCGGCCCGAGGACTGGCTGGCGGCCTGCCAAGAGGCCCCGCGGCCCGGACAACCAGCGGTTGGGGGAGCGGCACCGGCCCTCCCCCCGTGTGAGCGGGGCAGTCGGGGGGTGGGCCCAGGGGAGGCTTGGGGATTCTGGCCCCCTCGACCGGCTGCAGCAGGCCCGCCCGGGTGGCTCCCGCAGGGCCCTGGGCATAGGGCAGAGGGCGGCTGGGACATCAACCATCCTGGGCAGGGAGTGGCACCTGGGTGAGGGGATTGGGGCCTGGGGAGCTAGCCACCTGGTGGGGGGGGACCCTAGCCATCCCAATTGCCTTGCCACCTCCAGGGAGACGGGATCCTTGGGAGGGGGCCACAGGGCAGGGCCCAGTGCACTCCCAGTTCACATACCCGGGCCCATCCTTTGGAGGGAGGGTGCCCAGGGTGGCATTGGATCTTCGGGCTTGGGGGTAATTGAGGTTGGCCTGCGCATTGGGGGGTAACTAGGCAGGTGGGTACTTTGAGATGGCTCCCAAGAAGGGCCGTGGAGGCAGCAAAGGCAAGCAGCCTGCTAAGAGGCCACCACCCGCACCCCAGCTGTCTGATCCCTCATCGGATGAGGAGGACTGGCCCATATGGCTGGAGCTGGAGTCACGCCTGGTGGCGCTTGAGACAGCGAAGGGTGTGCCCGTTAGTGAGGCCACCCGAGGGAACCAGCACAGGACGGGGTCAAGGCCATCCAAGGCGAGGAAGCGGGCCCAGCTGAAGGAGTTGGCTCAGAATTTTTCTGCCCGTTTTGCAGTGCTGGAGCAGATGGGGGCCACGCCCACGGCACAAGTGGTGTCGGGCCGCACCCCGGCATCGACCCAGCGCTCACGGCCATCGGCGCGGGGACCAGTGGCAGCCACGGCCAGCCCGGAGGTGGTGAGTGGCAACGATGACAACGGCGGGGAGCTGGCTGTCGCGGAGACCCCTTCTACAAGTGAGTTGGCTTGCGCACCCGACCTAGCGCACACTTTAACATGGCCTTGGCCTGCAGGCACACCAACATCGGGGGCCCCCGCCTTGGCCCCTTGGCAGGCGCGGGTGGTCCCTCCCCTGCCCGCTACGCCGGCCACCGGCCTGACTTGGAGCAACCTGCCGCCCCCCCTGCCAGGGGCTGTGCCGGGAGCGGGGGGGCCTGCACAGGGCCAACCACCTCTGACGGTTGGGACGGGCGGCCCGCAGCCGCCGCAGCCCACCCCCGCTCCACCCGGCTGGCCCCAGGGGCAGCTGCCCGCCTGGCTTGCGCCCGGACAGCTGCCCGTGGGTACCCCAGCGTGGCCTTATATGAGCATGGCCTCGAGCTATGCAGGAGTTGCGGCGGGTGCGCTCCCTTATGGAGATTATGCGTCCCCGTTCGGGCACCACTTAACCCAGGCCGCGAAAGAGAAAATTTGGAGGGGGGAATATATAGACATCTTTAGCCTGCTTAATAGAGACCTCGATACAACAGAATTGGAGAAGGAGGACCCGCAGGACAGGGAGCGCAGGTTGCGAAAGAAGCCGGAGCGTTCTTGGGCGACCTGGCTGCCCGCGTATTGGATTTATATGTCCCTGACCTTGCAGGCCCACCCCTGGAGGGCGCAGTCTATGTTGAAGTACATGGACCTCATATATCGCGCCTTCGTTGATTTCCCCGGCCATACCTGGCTGCAATACGACGAAGAATTTCATCGTAGAGCAGCTCTGGAGCCCTATCTCAGGTGGGACGAGCCCCTGCCACCGGTATGGCTCCAATTTATGACACCAGTGCGCCCAACCCTGGGGGAGCGCTATGACAGCGGACACCTTATTCGCAAGGGTGGGCCCAATACGAATGCCCGCGCCTCAGCGGGCCAGTCGGTTCAAGTCCGGCTGGTCTGTTGGGATTACAACGGGCAGGGCACGTGTAACAGGAAGCCATGCCGGTTTAAGCACGAATGCTCCGTCTGCGGGGCCCAGCACCCAGCCATTAACTGCGGTAGAGCTCGCCCCCAGCAGGGGAGGGGGCGAGACGCCGCGGGTTACAGGAAGCCGGGGTCTGGGGACGGGGCTCCTGCAAAAGGGCCCCAGCCCAATCAAGCTTGAGGTGCTGAGGCAGTGGGCCGCCGAGTACCCGGACCGGGCAGCGGCCGAGTTTTTGGTTACTGGTTTTGAGTTGGGTTTCCGTATCCCGTTTGAGGGCCCCAGGATCCCGGTCACCGCGCGGAATCTCAAGTCGCTGACGGGGGCTGAGGAAGTGGCAGCAGAAAAAATCTGGAAGGAAGTTAGGGAGGGCAGGGTTCTGGGCCCCTTCCCGGAGCCACCCGTCCCAAACCTGCGAGTGTCCCCACTGGGTTTGGTCCCCAAGAAAGCCCCGGGGGAATTCAGGCTTATTCATCACCTTTCCCACCCTAGCGGAGGTTCAGTGAACGACGGCATCCCGGCCGAGCTCTGCACGGTCCGGTACACGTCATTCGATGCGGCGGTGCGCATGGTGCTCTCCTGCGGAATGGCCGCGGAGATGGCGAAGTGTGACATCAAGTCCGCATTTCGCCTCCTCCCGGTCCACCCAGCTGATTTCGAGCTCCTGGGTTTCCAATTCCAGCAGCAGTTTTTTATGGACCGTGCATTGCCGTTTGGATGCTCCGTTTCCTGTGCCGTATTCGAGCGGTTCAGCTCGTTCGTGGAGTGGCGCTTGCGCCAGGTCACGGGGCTAGCAAGTACGGCCCACTATTTGGACGACTACTTGTTCTGTGGGCCTGCCGGGTCTGGTAAGTGTCAGCTATTGCTTGACACCTTCAGGACGATAGCGGGGCAGCTCGGGCTGCCTTTGGCGGAGGAAAAAACGGAAGGCCCCCTGACGGTGCTCACCTTCCTGGGCATTGAAATCGACACCCGCGCACAAACATGTCGCCTGCCCATGGACAAAATCGTGGCCCTACGGGCCAGGATCCGTGAGGTCCAGACCCTCAGCAAAATCTCCCTGCGGGAGCTCCAGGAGCTGGTTGGCCACCTTAACTTTGCATGTAAGGTGGTCGCACCGGGGCGGGCTTTCCTTCGCCGCCTTTGCTCCGCTATGGTGGGCCTGCGCAAGCCTGCGCACAGGACCAGAGTCACAGCAGCCATGAGGGATGACCTCGCCGTATGGCAATGCTTCCTCGACGGCTTCAACGGGATGTCATTCTGGAGGGACGAGCTCTGCCTCGGGGCGCACTTTCAAGTTCAGACCGATGCGGCAGGGGGCACGGGGTTTGGCATTTTCTGGCGAGGGCAATGGTGCAGTGGCACCTGGCCGGCAGCCTGGCGGGAGGAGGGCACTACCCGCGACTTGACATTCCTGGAGCTGTTCCCCATATGGGCTGCCCTGTACATCTGGTCCGAGGCCTGGGCCAACTCGGTTGTCCGCTTTTGGTGCGACAACCTGGCCGTGGTCCACATCATCAACAGCCTGACATCCCGCTCGCCTAGGGTCATGTGCCTGGTTAGGGCGTTTACACTCAGGGCCTTTCAGTACAACATCGTGGCCCATGCGCGTCATGTGCCAGGGGTGGAGAATGACATCGCTGACGCATTGTCCCGCCGACAGGCCGAGCGTTTCCGAGCTCTTGCCCCAGGAGCGGCTTCGCGGCCAGTGGAGATCCCGCAGGAGGTATGGCAGGTTGGCGAGATGAGGCTGACAGGGCACTGCGCCTCTCGGTTGCCCCCAGGACCCAGAGGGGATATGCAGCAGTGATGGAGGAGTTTACCTCCTTCCGCGCACTGCAAGGGCTGGGCCAAGAGTGGCCCTTGCCCGTGGACCACTTGCGGATTTTCCTGGTGCACCTCCACAGGAAGGGTTTGGCCCCGAGCTCCATGCTCGGAAAGCTGGCGGCCTTAGCGTTTTACTCGAAGCTGCGGGGCTATGGGGACCCCACAGGGGATTTTAGGATCCGGGGTATGGTCGCAGGGTGGAGTAGGGAGAGGGGAAGAACACTCGACTCCCGCTTCCCAATCATGCCCCAGGTGCTGGCGGCAATGGGCGCCCAGTGGCCCACCGTGTGCCGCGACCCATTCGAGGCAGCCCTGTTCAAGGCTGCATCGCTCCTGGCCTTTTTTGGTGCCCTGCGGGTCGGCGAGTTGGTCGCGGCGGGTCGGCAGGATAGATCCTTTGGGGCCCTCCTCGCCTCTGATGTTACCCTCGAGCCCGGCCGCCTCGCCGTCCGCATCAGAAGGTCCAAGACCGACCAGAGGGGCAGGGGAATGCTGATCCACCTGGGCACTTGCTCCCAGGAAGCCATCTGTCCAGTGTCCGCCCTCCGGGCATACATGGCAATGCGGGGAACAAAGGAGGGTTACCTCTTCCAACACAAGGATGGTAGACCACTGATGAAGTTTCAGTTCGGCCAGCTTTCCAGCAGGGTGCTCCGGGATCTGGGATTGGGTGCATTAAGGTTTGGCACACATTCCTTTGGGATCGGGGCGGCGTCTACCGCCGCGGCGCTGGGGTACGGGCACAGTGATATCAGACGCCTAGGCAGGTGGTCATCCCAATGTTACCAGCGGTACGTGCGCCCGCTGCCGGCACTCTAACCTCTCCTTTATGTCTTCCCAGGACTGCTTCCCCGGGAGTCCCGTGCCAGAGTGGTCTTCCTCGGCCACAGTTATGTATACTGGGCTGAACGGTATGCCCGCAGGTCCGGCTGGGGACCCAACCTGGGGCTGGGTGATCGGGCTACTATTGAATGGTGGGGGAAGCGAGGGATGAGATGGCGGGAGTTTTTGGGGGTGGCGTCAGCCGCGGCCATGGGCAAACCCCCGGATATCTTGGTTGTCCACCTAGGGGGCAACGATTTGACCGAGCAAACCGGTAAATCGCTGGTGCTGGAGATTTTGCGCGACTTCAGCACCTGGAAGTCCATGCACCCAGTCTCCAGGGTGGTTTGGTCCAATATGATTCCTCGCCAGTGCTGGAGGGCGGACTGCGACCCTAGCAAGCTTAACCGTTCTAGGCGGGGGGTAAATAAGGAAGTGTGCCGGACAGTCCGCCGGGACTTTGGGTCGGTGGTGGGCCACTCTGAATTCAACGTGGGCCGGGTTGACCTCTACAGGCCGGATGGTGTGCACCTATCCGACGTGGGTACGGAGTTGTTCTTGCAAGACTTGCGGGGGGGCCTGGCCGCTGAGTTGGCCGGATTGGGGAGACCGGGGCCATAGCAAGGCTAGGCCCGCGGTCGTGGCGGCTAAAGCGGATGGAGGGCAGCGGTGAGACAAAAAACATCTGTCCCCAGGTGCTCTTTAGCCCAGGCACTGCCGATCGGGAGGTCACAGGGCCTGGGTTGGGGTACAAGGAGACGCCTCCCTGCGCTGGGGATAACCCAGCTTTATTATAAGGAGATGCAGGGATGGTAAGTAGCGGACCGGCCCGGGTGGTGTCGTCGGCTGACCGCGCCACCTGGGGGTCAAACTCGCCCAATGCTGCCCGGTTGGAGGGGTCAGATATGACCCCGGGGGTCCAACCACG
Source organism: Phrynocephalus guinanensis (assembly GCA_037367245.1). Lineage (NCBI taxonomy): Eukaryota > Metazoa > Chordata > Lepidosauria > Squamata > Agamidae > Phrynocephalus > Phrynocephalus guinanensis. The sequence goes on along the minus strand of CM074735.1, from coordinate 43,322,950 downwards.
ATTGCTGAAGCCAGGCCCCTCCTTGTTACTGTTGTTGTTGTTGTTTTAAGTTGTGTGAATAAAGTGTGGCCCAGTTTTACCCCATCTTACTGCCTGGTCTCGTCATTCCGTGTGGGTGGGCAATGGTCGCTCCGCGGGTGGACCCTCCGCCCGCGGAGCGTGTTTGCCCGCCCGCACGGGGGGCGGGACAGGCAGGACGCCAACAGGCGTCCCGAGGGGAGGGGGGAGGAGTGCCCTTTAAAAGGGGCTGCTCCGACCCCTCCCGTCAGCAGTCTTCTGGAGCGTTCCCCGCCCGCCCACCCTTTAAGGACTAGTGTGAGCGTTGCTGGTCGCCTTCGGGGGCCGGATAGGAATTTTTGACCCGCACTCTAGATTGGCCGAAGAGAGCGGGGATTTTTCGCCTATCCCACACTGGTACCTGGGCATTAGGTAAAGCCACAGCGGAATTTTGGTCACACTGGCGGCTAAAGCGGATGGAGGGCAGCGGTGAGACGTTTAAACATCTGTCCCCAGGTGCTCTTTAGCCCAGGCACTGCCGATCGGGAGGTCACAGGGCCTGGGTTGGGGTACAAGGAGACGCCTCCCTGCGCTGGGGATAACCCAGCTTTATTATAAGGAGATGCAGGGATGGTAAGTAGCGGACCGGCCCGGGTGGTGTCGTCGGCTGACCGCGCCACCTGGGGGTCAAACTCGCCCAATGCTGCCCGGTTGGAGGGGTCAGATATGACCCCGGGGGTCCAACCACGATTGCTGAAGCCAGGCCCCTCCTTGTTACTGTTGTTGTTGTTTTAAGTTGTGTGAATAAAGTGTGGCCCAGTTTTACCCCATCTTACTGCCTGGTCTCGTCATTCCGTGTGGGTGGGCAATAGATTGGTAGGAAGAACAAGCAAGAAATAGGGCAAGATGAATTTGTTAGGGCATGTTGTTCCTTTGCCATGTTCTCATTAACCATATTTTCAGGGGCTATTAGGACATGCAGAATCTCCTGTCCAGCTAACGTGCGGGGAGGGGGCAGGACTGAAACAGAAGTTTCCCTTTACTTTATAAGCTTCTAGCTTTTTCATAGGGATATTATTATATTTACTTAATTCCTTTATTTCATTAGGGAAGCAGTTACTTTAATTTCAACAGGAAAAATCACAGGTGGCTCATGAGCCTTCAAATAAAAACTCTCTTAAAGACACCATGATAAGGCTTTCAAGGGAAGTGAGACATATAAGTCTGTGAAGATTCTCAGTCATCAGGTGAGTTTACCTGGAAGTTGAGTCATGGCAACTGGACTTCATTTCTTGAGAGATTGAAACATTTCACTGCTCATCCAAACAGCTTCGTCAGTCTGAGACTTGTTAGGTGGACAATGGTCTGAATAGGCTCGTTAAATGGACTAGTCAGCAGCAGCAGAACACTTTTAGTCCCACCTATGCATCCTTTCCCAACACCCGTTAAGTATGGTTCATTAGCTATGGCCTTGCTGGTGGAGCTGTGAAGTGCTTCTGATTTATCTGGGGATTGATTAAATGGTTGTTTGATAAGTAGCAGACAGATTGTGTCTGAGTCCCCTATCTCTGTTGAGAGAGGGGTTTTCAATACACACATGAATGGCTTCCCTGACCCCTCTCTTAAACTACCTATCTTCTCTGTCTAATATGTGTACATATGTCTACTTTGTCTAATACATGAGGCATATAAAGATTGGTTTTGACCAATTCCACACCAACAGTGAGTTTCCATGGCTGAGTGCGGATTTGAATTCAGGCCTCCTGTGTCCTAGTCCGTCAATCTATCTGCTACACGCTGGATATCATGTCTTACCTAGCTGATCCCATTTGTGCCCTGATGATATGAGTATTTCACTGCCTTTTGAATAATATAAGACTTGGACCAACTCCAGTGATGACACAGGTTTCTTCCCATCCTTCAATGCTTTTTAAAACCACCTCCAATAAATGTTTTTTACTTCTATATTTTGTGAGGTTGGGTGTGGATAAAGATAAAAATGGCTGTTGCAATTATTCTGTTAATAACCAGCATCATTCTATCAGGCATGGTTTTCAGATATAACATTTCTTCTTCCATAACTGCTATACTTAGTGCTGAGAGAAACCTGTGAAGAGCAGTATATTGACTGCTCATAAATCGACCACCATCAAAAGAAAATGCATGGCTGAGTGTCTTGCAAGTGTTATCACTGCTGGAAACACTAACCAGTGTGAATCAGAAGTGTCTCATTTGCTTGTGTGCCTGATACCATCTGAAGCAGTATTTCCCATGCCTTTCAGAGGGAATTAGAGTACTGTGCAAGAGCATAAAAAGCGACATTTCTTTTATGTTAATCAGAGTATTGAGAACAAGGGCAGCACCTTGACACACTTTCTATCTAGATAGAAAAACAAACTTTTTTTAAACCACCGTCATTGCTAAATCTAGCTTCTGCAACATTATTTTGATTAAAGTCTGTTAATAAATTCCACTTCAGATGTAACTGCACCGAATGCTGCACAACAATCCACTCTTTTTTTATTGGGATGGTATGTGGGAGACTTCTGTCCTTTTTCCAAGGAGAAAGGCGGGGTAAAAATACTCTAAAATAAATAAATAAATAAATAAATAAATGTTATGATCACTGAATGAGAGTGCAGTGATGCTACTGTGCAGCATAGCAAATCAACATTCCACAAGCCAATTCTAAAAATGAGGTCAGCTGAAACAAACATACATAAGCTTGAAACTGGGCTTTAAACCTGCACCAAATTTGCCAAAGATATAACAGTCTGTTCTTATTTTATTTTTATTTATTTATTTAATTTATATACCGCAACCATCTAGCAAAAAAAGCTACTCTGGGCGGTTTACAAACATAAATTTATATATCGCAACCATCTAGCAAAAAAGCTACACTGGGCAGTTAATAGTCTGTTCTTCTTTTTGTCATATTTGGGGACTTTTGGGTAAAGGGGTTTTGAGTAGAGATGGGCATGAAACAAAAAAATGGCATTTTGGTTTTTTGTTTGTCGTTGAGAGGTCTGTTTCGGTTCATTTCCGTTTGTTGCAAATTTTTGGAAAAGTTTCGTTTCTGTTTTTTGTTTTTTCGTTTGTCATTTCTACCCGCTTTTTGCGCAATTTTTAAAGCATTTCCGTGCGCAGTCGTCCCCCAACGCCCCAGACCAGAGGGAAAACACTAAAAAAAATGGATGCTGGCAGAGACACAGTATAGACTAGGTACGCAGGGAGGCTGCAAAGGCAGCAGCGGGCTTTGCTCAGGGTGCAAGGCAGCTGCAGAGCGACTGCACTGCGGGGCAAGGGAGGGTACTCACCGAGAGGTACGCAGCACGCATGCACACAGGGAGGCTGCAGGACTGAAGCTAGAGTCGCAGAGACAGCAATCCCACCCTAACTCCCACCAGAGACTGCAAGGAGGACGGGGCTGCCAGACCTGCCCAGTCTGCAACCTGGGCATGCTATTGGTTGATCCCATCACATGGCTTGACTCCATTTTGTGGCTGATGGCGACATCCATTTTAAAGGGAAAATAAAAATACATCGCGATGGGAGAAGACAAAAACAAACGTTTTAAGGACCCCAACCCCCTGGTAGGTAATAATTTCAAATAATTATCGCATTATCGCTGCATTTTTACAGATGTCCAGGGTGTTTTAATACCCAAGAAATCAATCAATATTAGACATCTGGGAGCCATTTTGGGATGTCCCCTAACTCCCCTTAAAGGTAAAATATACAGCGATCTGAGAAAAGATATAAATGCACCTTTTAAGGACCCCAACCCCCTGGTAGGTATTATCAAACAATATAAATAATTATCGCTGCGTTTTTACGGATGTCCAGGGCGCTTTTTAACATTTAAAACAGCTCATTTCATTGTGTCGCCATTAACGGAAATGAAACGTAATGACCACAATTTTCGTGGTTCTGTTCATTTCGTTGCATTGCATCACAATTTTCGTTAGTCGTTTTGTTACATAATGGAACGCCTAACGAATCACGGAAATGAAAAAATGTTCGTTCCGTGCCCATCTCTAGTTTTGAGTCCTGAGTTTATAAAAGTAAAACTGTTTTATTCCCATGCAGAACCAAGAGAACCTAAACATCCCTTGGGGGGGGGGGAGAAGCAATCTTGCTTATCTTGAAAGAGAATTGTAATTTTTTACTCATTTTCCCTCTATTGAAACCTCAGACTTGACTTGATGAAGCATCCACTTTTCTACCTCTCTGGCTCTGTGGTATGAGTAAGCATCTCTTCCAACACCACATTTCAAATGACATGATTTTGTCCCTGTCTTTCTTTGCTGTCTTTCTTCACTGTCTATGGATGATTTTGGCCATGATTTCCAGTAATAATCTTTTCTAAATCCAATCTCTTCCCCCCACCCCCTTTTTTAAAAAATAGTTCCAAATGGCAAGGAGACATCTTTTGGAAAACATGCACAAAACTAGCTTTTGGTCCAATAGATCTTTTCTTTTTCAGACTACCTACTCCAAGGAAAGAGATGAGAAATTAAAATGGCCTTCTAATCTGCATTCTGCAGGGTGGGCATGGCAACATTAGTTTACCTGAGAGGTTAAGAGTATGCATGTTTCTCCTTTGTACGTGTTGTACTTATTCAGGCCTTTGCTTCACTACTTCATCAAGTCAAAAAACAACCCTTCAAAATATGTTGGCACAGAATAAACAGTCATACCCCTGCTGTTCGTGTTTCTGCCGTCTCCCAGCAATCATAGTACAGATGATATGCTTATCTCCTGGCATCAGTAAGTGTTGGGTAATTTCACATGAGGGAAGTTTTTGCTGGAATTTATGTGTAGTGTATGTATGTATACTGAAACTTCCATTTCAAAACACCAGGAAATTTAATTCTTAAAAAAAAGAACCTCTGGTTGATTATTAATATGGAATATTGTGCTTCTGTATCCATAATTCAAAACACCATGAAATGACTTGATTTTGCTGCACAATATTGTGTCTGCTTTGCCAGTGAGAAAAAGAATGGCAAGTTTTACACAGCAGCCTGAATGCTATCAAGTATCAACACCAATTGCACCAGTCACGATAGCCTCTTTTGCTTTCAATTCTGCAACTTGTCACAGATAGATATTGTAGCTAACTACAGCTTATTGGCAAGTACTTCTTTTTGTTGCTAGCCATTGGGTTACTTGCAACTTATGGCAACCTTAACAAGTTTTTCAAGATACAAGATATGTTTAAAGAATACTTTAGAGATCTAATCCATCACTGAGCTCTCATGACATGAGTGTCTCCTATGCCTTGGTCTATCCACTATACCATGTTGACTCTGTACTATGAAGACGTTTGTGTATGTTCGTACTGCATTCGTATTTTGCATGCAATGCTTTCTAAAACAAGGATCCACACATTTGGTGGTCCATAAACCAGGTGTCTGAGGTTATTGTATCTGAGTACATCATGAATGAACAGGATTCATTGGAACAATCCTAGAAAAAGTTGAAGACAGCAGGAAAAGAGAAAAACCAAATAAGAAATAGGTTGACTCAAAAAGAAAGAAAGAAAGAAAGAAAGAAAGAAAGAAAGAAAGAAAGAAAGAAAGAAAGAAAGAAAGAAAGAAAGAAAGAAAGAAAGACACACTCCTTGAGATTATAAAAGCTGATTCTAAAACATCCACCTAAGAACCTAAGTACATACATTGAATAAAACTTGATTTGAACACCATGAAACTGAATTAATACAGCAATGAAGACCCTTTTCTTTTTTCTCATTGGAGCTTAGAGTATTTTAAATATTTGCTGAAGCACACTTGCTGTGCCAAGAAAGTGGACCTTGTACAGCATCAGTTCACTGATGTTTCATTCTTTGGAAAGAATAAGAGCGAAGAAACATAAGGATGGAAGAGATGACTACAGGGAATAGAGCAGCAAGGCTCTAATAAGTTACAGCTTGTTCTAGTCAAATAAGACTTCAGTGTTGCAGAGTTACTGTTAGCACAGCATTTATAGTAAAATATTTTGCAATTATTAAATATTTATTGAAGGAAAGCATTGTGAAGTGAAAGAGCAGTTGAATAGCTTAAATAGTTAAAATATGGCATGTCTTGATGTGATGGGGAGAAAATCTACACAGTATTCTCTTGCTCAATTAGTCTACTCATGTAACAACCACTTACAATTAAATGTCACTTACACCCCATATAATTGGTGCGTCTATTTAAGTCTGAAGCCCTCTGAAAACTTAGGAGGAAGCAGACAGCAGGACAGAATTGCTGCATCCTGAACTAAGGCATGTATTGCCTCTGCCAACGCCTCTGTCCGTTCCTGTATATGCCTGGGGCAATGGTTCACAACATATGCTCCTCCAGATGTTTTCAACTACAGCTCCCAAAAGCTACAGGTAACAAAAACTAATAGCCAAGGATTCTGAAGACTGAAGTTCAAAACACCTGGAAGGCCAGAGGTGGAGAATCATTGTGGTGCTCCAAAGTGCTGTAACTGTTCCCCAGCAATATTCTTACTAGCACTCATTTAAGAGAGAGAGAGAGAGAGAGAGACAGAGAGAGAGAGAGAGAGAGAGAGAGAGAGAGAGAGAGAGAGAGAGAGAGAGAGAGAGAGAGAGAGAGAGAGAGAGAGTTGAAGAAATATTACATTTTTGGAAGTATATTTTTAAAATTTCCATGTAAATTTTTAATGATAAACATAAGAAGCTGCCTTTTCATTGGCTAAGTTGGCTGTATTCACCGGAGCATACATTCTCAGATAGCAGCAATCTAGATCATCAGGCAATAATTTTTCTCAGCCCTACCAGGCTTCAAAGACTTCTGCCTTCACAAATATGGTTTCATCACTTCCATCATTCCATCCATCAGTTCCTTGAACATATGAATCAGGAACTGTTTCCAAAGAGGTTACACTGAATATTTGAGTATGTAGGTGGACATTTGCCAGAGGTGGATGGGAACAGAACCATAAAAAGTTTTGAAAATCCTTTTGTCATTTAACATATTCCAACAGGCAGGAAAGCATCCCATTAATCAACTCTTATCTTTCTCACACACCCTCAAATTACACAAAAATCCAGGACATTCTTCCTTAAATTCAGGACAACCTAGAAAGTTTTGTTCTGACAGTGAAGTAATTCACCACCTTGAAATGAAAAAGAGAGAAACTCAGCATGAACAAAGGCATTTTAGACTTAAGTCTTTTTTAAAATCATAATTTCTGATTAGAAATGAAGAAAGAAAATATTGATGGTAGATTAAAAGAAATAGAAGTAATAAAAGCATTGTGGGCTAAATCCAACTGTTACACCCAGCGATTTTTCTTGATGGCTTCTTGAAGGATAATTTATACCGAGTGCTTCTTTTCTGAATTACATTAGCACATCAGTAAGTATTTTAACATAACGTCTGAACACATTCACTTACAAAATAAATTTGTTCGATCTAATATAGAAACATTGTCTTTGATCTCTTGATGGTTTACATAAGCAAACCATTACTTGATATTTCCAAACTTGACTAATATGTCTAGGAGCTTTGAAATGCACTTTTAACTGTGTTGGAGGATTAATTGATTGTCTACTCTGTCATTTTCAGCACCAGCTAACACTAGCTGCCCAGGAGCTCACAGAGGATGATTTATTGGTGCCACCTGCTAATCCCTGCTAATCTCTGATGGTCTCCCACACCAAGTGTGACCTTTCTTAGTGCCTTGAAACAGACATCAAGTCTGTTCAGAGTGAGTGGGTGGTCATACTTGTATACCATAGTAAACATGCATGACCACTCTATTACTCTAAACAGAGGTCGTCTATATTTATCACTGGATGAAATGAAATTGACCAGAAGCTAGTCTTATTTTCCATTTCGGTCAAATAGTTACTGCTTCCACCATAATGTGGCAGCACAGTAACCTTTGCCCTTCCCCAAGTGAACCAGCCACCTGCCAGTCTTAGCGTGTGCAGCAAAACATAAATTTAACATGAATATTAATAGTCAGATTTGGGTAGCCAAACAAATAGCTTGTGGGCAGAGCTAATCCGTATGTATATATTCCTGTGACATCTAGTTAGAGAAGGAACTGCAGTGATAGTTAAATATTTAATATTTATTAACTCATTATATAGTTTTATTACAGAAATTAAACAGCTGAATATAAATTATTTCTATTATTTATTTAATTCTGTGGTTTCAATAATCTTCTTTTGTATTTTACCACCATAAATACTGTGTGAGACTCCAATGATTTTCAAAATAAGTGAAACATTAAAAAAAGTGTCAGTGTCTATACTGGTGATCATGACAGTGTGGTTCTGACATCCTCAGAACCGTGCCAATTGTGCACTCTGACAGGCCAGCTCTTTCCTGCTTCCCCACACAGCCACCCACTCTGCATCTGTGCACGGAGACTCTCCATCCTACTTCCGCAGCAAAGTGGTTGGGTGTGCAGAGAGGTGGAGAAGCGCCAGCCAGGATGCTTGATTGGCACAGGTCTGATTACAATGGAGCCTCACACCATTTTAAGACTGGTAAGTGGCCAGTCCAGTTCAAGAGGGAGGGAACTGGGCTGCCATAGCACCATTTTCTATGTACAAATATAAAATAACTTCCTGTATATAGAGGTAATTGTATCATTTATTTTGAAGCAGAATTTTGGGGGTATCCCATGAAGATCACAGTGCCAATGATGGATATGGAGAAACATTTTGATTATTTGGATGGCACATAAGTTTGTACATAAGCTACTGGCAATGAAATTGGTTTTAAGTCCAAACATTGTGGATTAGCAGTTGTTTTGGACTCTGCCTCTGTCAAGATCATAAAATGGGTAGCTCTCTAGAGAAAATATTGTGAGTCTTGTTACATTTGATATTCAAAATGTAATTTAAATGAAAATAATTTATAATATAGTTGTGAGTGTTTTGGGCTGTTTAGCCATGTACTGGAAGTTCCAGAACACATCCAAACAGCCCGAAAAACCTCAAAACAACTATCAGATCCCAGCCGTAAAAGCCTTCGAGAATACATTCATAATAGACTACATTTTATTTGCACAACCAAAAAGTTCCACACAAGCTATGTGTGTTGGAGTAATTTGTCGTTATTGCCATCCAGAGCCTACATGCATGTATCTTCCTCTACAATTTTTAATTTAGCATAGTCTGATCATAAAATACCACTTATGCTCTGACAGACTATACTTTCACATATTGTAGGGAAACTAGCAACTGGCACAATAATAGCTGTTTTCAAAACAGATGTTGACCAAAACAACAACTTTTTAAAAGACACAAGGGTTGAGGTACAATCACAGTGTTACCAAGAAATCAGCTGGAATCCAGTGGAAGAATAACACTGACTAGATCCATGGGTGTACATTCCAGCAACAAATAGCTGCCAGTATAGATGGGCACGAATCCAAAAAAATGACGTTTTGGTTTTTCATTTTTGTTGCAAGTCCGTTTCGGTTCGTTTTCATTTTTTGTGAATTTTTTGAAAAAAATTGTTTCATTGTTTCATTTTTCATTTTTATACTTTTTTGTGTGACATGAAGTATTTCCATTCGCGGACGTCCCCCAACGCCCCAGACCAGAGGGAAAACACTAAAAAAAATGCTGGCATAGACACAGTATAGACTAGGTATGCAGGGAGGCTGCAAAGGCAGCGGCAGGCATTGCCCAGGGTGTAAGGCAGCTTCAGAGTGACTGCAGTGCGGGGCAGGGGAGGGTACTCACCGAGAGGTACGCATGCACACAGGGAGGAAATCTCTTGTTTCTCTCCCCTAAGAGCCAGGCTGCAGCCAGCAGGAACACAGAGACACACACCTGCCTGCCTGGCCTAAAGTAATGAGTCGCAGAGACAGCAATCCCACCCTAACTCCCACCACAGACTGCAAGGAGGACGGAGGCTGCCAAAGCTTTTTATGCCCTCTGTGGTTGCCACACCTACCCAGTCTGCAACCTGGGCATGTTATTGGTTGAAATTGTCCAAGAATTTACATGAACCCATCACATGGCTTGCATCCATCTTGTGGCTGGAATCCATTTTGTGTCATCCTTAAAGGGAAAAGAAAAAATACATCGTGATGGGAGAAAGACAAAAACAAACATTTTAAGGACTGCAACCCCCTGGTAGGTAATAATTTCAAATAATTATCACTGTGTTTTTACGAATGTCCAGAGCATTTTAATACACAATAAATCAATATTAGGTATCTGGGAGCCATTTTGGGTCGATGTCCCCTAACTCCGCTTAAAGGAAAAAAATACAGCAATCTGAGAAGAGACATAAATGCATGTTTTAAGGACCCCAACCCCCTGGTAGGTTTTATCAGGCAGAATAAATAATTATTGCTAGGTTTTTACGGATATTCAGGACGTTTTTTAACATTTAGAAACAGCTCACTTTATTGCGTGTTGCCATTAACGAAAACGAAATGTAGCGAACCTAATTTTTGTGGTTCTGTTTGGTTATTCCAATTTCATCACAATTTTTGTTATTCGTTTCATTATGTAACAAAACGAATAACGAATAACGGAACTAAACATTTTTTCGTATCATGCCCATCTCTAGCTTCTGCATCTGAAGACAGTGTTTGTGTTTCTTGTTGTGTTGCTATTTACCAAATTGGGATATGAGAAACAAGTCAAGTTCCTTGCTTGCAGCCATTCACTGTTAAGGGGTACAGTGAATTGCTGCAAGCAGGCATAAACAATAACTTTCTGGCCACTGTTTTAGTTCATTGTTTAAGCAGCAGTGTATGAGGTAAGAACTGTATTAACACTTACCTGATGGCATATTAAAATTTATGAAAGAAGAGGAGACCTAAAGATATTCCCCCTTGCTAGCTGGTGCAGAAAAACTTTGAGCGGCTTACAGATATAATGAAAGAGTTTGTTCCAAAAAAAAAATCTGTTTTGTCTGTAACAAGATGCTGCTACTTCATGCTGTGTCATTTCGTTTCATTTCATTATGTGATGACATGACAAAACAGCATTTCATTTTTTGTTTTGTGCCCATCCCTAATTACTAGTTTCAGATCTGGAGCACGTTTGCATGTTTAAAGTCATATATTAATATGCCCAGATATTTGTACATACACAAATGTGAATACAACATGCCTAGATAAGAATAGTTCACTGGTTTCTTTTAAAAGAAGAGGAGACCTAAAGATATTCTTGCTACAGTGAGCTGACTTGCCTATAGCAGAATGGAGACAATTCAGACAATCCTTGGTAAATAGGGACAGTCGGAGTGTAAGAGTTAAGATTCTGCATCTGTAGACATCTATTGACTAAAACATAGTTCAGCGTAGACTGAAGTCAACACACACACACACACACACACACACACACACACACACACACACACACACAGAGAGAGAGAGAGAGAGAGAGAGAGAGAGAGAGAGAGAGAGAGAGAGAGAGAGAGAGAGTAGATATGACCTGAAAGCCACATTAAATGGTTCCCTATTGTGACTGCTTACCTCCCAGAGAAAGCTCTTGTCACTACATCAATGAATTTATTGTTGCACAGTGACAGCTGGTTCTGCAGCTTCAGGTCTCAGCACATTGCTTTGCAGAAATTATGACTTCAGTATGTTAGATTTCCATTCCCCTCCCCCTTGCTTTCTCTGTATCTGTATGCAATTCCATTTTCCCAATACTAATCTGCACAAGTGCACATCTTGAACGTTTCCACAGCAGGAAGCTTTAGGTGAGGTGCTTCTCCACAGGCTGAGTAATTGCAGACCTGCTGCTCACTGCACGCAGAGGGCCATCGGAGGGGATAATTTGAAGCAGCCTTTTTTTGAGAACATTTCCTCTGTATTAATTCTGCCAAAGGACTGTAACACTAAAACAATGAGGGTGTCTTCTTCTTCATCTTCTTGGTTGAATGGCAGAGGTCGAAAGGATCCCATGGCTCTCTCCCTTCCATTACAAGGATTGTGTTGACCTTAGAACTTCATAAAGCAGCTCTGTACTTACTTACAGATGAGCAAAATCCATTTTTACTTTGGCAGAATGAAACAAAGTTGGACTTTCCACCATGGCCATTCCTCCGGGTGAGCTGTGCCTTTCTCATTGTTAAGCGTAACAAGTGCTGTTCTCTGGGAACCTACACCTGCTACTTCTTTGTACATTGATAGCCAGCCAGAAGGGGACCCACTGGCACTGCGTCTGTCATCTGGTGGAATGCCAACACTTGGAGGAAATCCACTTATTTCCCTATTCTATTCTTGCACCATGAAGCAGTCAAGTCACTTCGGAGAGGATTTTTTTTTAAAAAAATAACAACCATCAGGAATAGCAGCAGTAGTCAATTTGGCATGGCTGCTGTACACTGCATAAAATCCCACCAGCATCTCTGTATCCCTTGCACATAAAGAAGTACTGTACATAAAAGATTATAATGTACCACCTGCTTCATGATTGGCGAGGCAAACATGAATCTGGCTGTGTGGCTGTCTAGAAATCAAGACTCACTGGGATGATCTCCTGTACTGCAGAAGGACAGAGGCTCGATCTTAGCCCATGGTGATAATCTGGCTCTGGAAACTAAACTCGATGTATCATTTTTATATTGCCAGCAGCACACACAGGAGCATATGGGAAGAAATATCAACCAACAGATGCATGGCATCTATTTGTGGGGGCAAACATTTCTAGGTTTGGATGCAGTTAAGCACTCCATTGGTGCTGGTTTCATTTATTTCAACGGGGCTTGCACGAGCAGGACATATTTCGTGTCGGGCTGCTCTCATCCTACGAAGGTAAACTTATTTATTTTTTGTAGCTCACACAAGGGAGTGCTACGATGGATGCCAATGCCTTCTGCTGTCCCATTGCCATCCCTCTGCAAATGTCTACAGGCCATTTTCCATTTGCTTCTGGCTTCTGTTAACACTAAAGCAATAGAAAACATGGCATAGAATAAAATACCTTTACTGAGCTGTTACCCAGAACAAATCAATGGTTCCAGAGCAGCAAATAAGGGAGTGAGGATTTTTAAAACCTGAATGAGACTAGTGCCTGAGTATATTACATTTCTACTCTTAGCTAGCCTAACTCAATTAGTTAGGTCTCTGGCCAGAGGTAGGGATTTCAGTTCCCCACAAGCTGCACGGTCCAAAGGTGTCCCTATAAAAAGGAAATGGTCAACCACCTCTGAGTACTTTCAACTAGACATGGGCACGACTTGGCGAAATTCTCGTTTCCATTTCCGTTTCTCGTTTCCGTTACGTAATGGAAACAGTAACGACAATTACTCCACCAGAACTCGAACTCGAACCGACTAAAGAAAAATTGGGTCTGATTTGTCGTGGTCGTTCCTGGCATCGCAGCGATCGCGCAATGCCAAGCGGCACAGGAAAAAAGTTTTAAAAATAAAAAACCCGATTCCCAGCCAAAAAAGCAGGCGAAAATATGCCTGCCTCAGTGAGGGCACCTACCAGAGGGGTGGTTTCTGGGGGGGGGGTCCCCGGCCTCCCCCCCTCCTCTCCTGGGCTGCGCAAAGTGCGCATCCTTGTCGAGTCGCCACGCCAACTCGCCAAGCGGCGTGGCACAGAAAAAAAGTTTTCAAAATAAAAAAAACTGATTCCCGGCCAAAAAAGCAGGCGAAAATATGCCTGCCTCAGTGAGGGCACCTACCAGAAGGGTGGTTTCTGGGGGGGGGGGGTCCCCGGCCTCCCCCCCTCTCCTCTCCTGGGCTGCGCGCATCCTCCTCGTCTCGCCAACTCGCCATGCCATGCGGTGCGAGCGGGGGATCCAAATGGGGCGACCGCAATATTTATTTTGAAATTGTGTGGTCCAAAAACACACCAAAGCACCACAGAAACATGCGAAAATAGCTATTTTAAAACTGCCTGATTTTTTTTCAGTAGCAGCAGTGGGTTTTTTTTTGCAACAAAACGTCTCCATTGATTTTATTTTATTTTATTTTATTTTTATTTTTTTACACCTGCGCAATGATGGGCTGGCCGTGGGAGTGGACCATGCAAATTTTTGGAGCCATTCCACCAATTGCATGGCCACTTGGCCAGGTTTTGACCGAGACTTCTGGGATGTGCCAGACGGGCATAAAAAGCCCACTAACCCTAGCCCGAACCCGAACCCGAACCCTAACCCTAACCCATACGCCAGTACACTGTCCTTCTTAGTGGGTCAGAGAGGCACCCAGAGGTGCACCCCAGTAACTCACCCTAACCTTACCCGTAACCCTAAGCCTAGCCCTTGCGCTAACCCCTAACCAGTAAGCCAGATGTGTACTCGCATTGCACTACAGCAAGTACACTTCCCTTCTTAGTGAGTCACAGGGCACCCGTAGGGGTCCTCTCTCACTTCGTTCCCCAGCCCAAGTGCACCGCAGGCAGTGAGTCACAGAGGCACCCGAAAGAGAGGTGCCTCTGCCTGCTACTGCAGTGCAACTGCAACTTAATGGTATGCATATCCAATTGGCTATGCATGCCATTTTGTAGCGGGCCAGACGAGGCACCCACCCCAGAGAGGTGCCTCCAGGAGCCCACTTTCCCTTCATGGCGGGCCAGAGGAGGCACCCACCCCAGAGAGGTGCCTCCAGGAGCCCGCCCCCCCATAACCAGTACTAACAACAGATAAAACAACAACAAACGAAATGACAATTTTTTGGAAAATTTCGCGAAAAACGGAAATGAGCCGAAACGGGCTGGCTCCGACACACGACAACTCGAAACATAATTTTTCCTGGTCGTGCCCATCTCTACTTTCAACTAGAAAACTCTGGAAAGGGTAGTCATAAATTAGAATTGATTTGATGGTACACAATTATTATTATATTACTTTTAAGTGGTTGATAGATTTTATTGACATTTGTTTAGAATTATGTAGCAGTAACTTGTATGTGGCTTTCTCCCATGTAGAAATGCACAAAATGCATCCTAATGTTGCAATCCTGTTTATGTTTACCTGGAAATAAGCTCCACCAGGGGATCCCAGGGTAGTGTATTTTAGTGGATAGAATATTGGACTAGGACTCATAGGATCTGCATTTGATTCCTCAGCCGTACCAAGGAAACTCACTGGGGGTGGTAGAATTGGAAAACCATCCGTTAAAGACTTCACTTACCTTGAAAACCCTTGTAGAGCTGCTACACTTCAATTCTGACTTGGTGCCATATAACAACAACAATCTCCATTTCACATGGTATCATTTCAAAGGAAGCCACACTGCTCAGTTATAGGACTTTGTCTGAGTAAATAGAATCACCCTGTCACGATCTATATATCCTAAAACAGGAAAGAGAGGGGCTTTTATGGGCAATATTTTTTCCTGTTCCATACCTTCTTCTTAATGTAAAATATTCTTCTCTAGCTTACTGTGGAAGTGTATATGTCAGGACTCTTCTGAAAATATTTTCCAAGATGACTGTGACCATTCTCCGTCCATTTAATTTAAAAAATTGCCTTCAAAAAGGCTATTTTGCAGAACCACTTCCAAGATTTGCCTGTATTTTTTTCAGCTTGCCTCTCATGGCACCATGACCCCTACAAAGAAGTTTGTAAAAAGACATTAGATAGGAAACATTGTAGGAGAAACAAAATGGTGGCTGCTTTCACATACACAGTTGGTGGCTAAGCTACCTTGAGTACAGAAACCAAAAATCTTTTGCAGAACAGGAAGGGGGTTGAGGACAAAGCTATTCTATAGTCACTGTGAGTAGGGAGACCTATCTTTGGGGAAAATTAGTGGAACCATTCCCACAGTTTCTCTGTGTGCATATAGCATCTGAGCAGAAATATAACTCTTACAGGGGCATTGTTGGAAGAGAGAATGAGATCCATCTGAATCTTTATTCCAAGAAGCCATTTGGGACTATGTAGAAGTGATTCAGTAACCTGCTTCAGTGCTAGAAATAGGATGAGGTGGAGCATAAACACTGATCAGATCAGGTGGCATATGAATCCCTCATTTCAAGTAGTTAGGAAGGGGAATCTATATGTCACAGTACATAATTCATGTGGAATTAAGATGCCTTAATCTTTTCCTTTAGGAGTGCTTTCAGTACCAGCAGGAATGGTTAATCCATCAGTTTTGTTTTCTTCCAAATTACACATATATTTCAAATGGGATGTTCTTTCCATCCCATTTATGATACATTTTTCAAGCTTGGGTACAGTTATGTGAACCAAATAACTAAAAAAACAGTGAACAACCACAGAAAATGGAGTAAAATTGCTATTCAACCTTCACAATTTATTAAGCCCACCTGGTAATCAAAACTGTATCTGTTTTGAGAACACATCTCAAAGTTATCACAATTTGTGTGAGTTCTTGCTGCCACCCTTTAATTCACCCACAAAGTCCATTCTGGCATTAATTGTTTTTCCCCAAATGCCATTTGAAAATGAAATTGGAATCTAATGGTTGAATTCAGTCAGTGACAGCTATTCCAGTCATACTAAAGAAAGTGGCAAACAAATTCAGCACCACATATCTGGATGAGAAGTTATGATGACCAGGAATGGGGAATGTGTGGCCTTCTGGATGCTACTGGGCTCTAATTTCTCTAAATAACTAGCCATTTGATAGCAATATGATAGAGGGGAAAACTAGGTTTCAGTGGCTTTATGTTTGCTTTAATATTAGGAAGCATGTCAGAAATGCTCATGTTTATGACACATCTACACTTCACAAAGTCCACTTGTAGAAGGTGACAAAATAATGCAATTGAGGGGTCCCAGTGGTTCTCCAAATTACAAACAAGATGCACATCTTTTCAAGCCTTTAAATATCTTCCTAATATGCATAATATTAGCTCTGTTATCAATTCAGTAAGCTGAGGTAGAGAAGTTGTTGTGTCACGGGGAGGGCGATACACCAAGGGAATTCCTATTTTGTCCCTGGCTCTTACTTTTAAGTATGTACTGTACATTCAAAACCAGGAAACTGGGGAACATTTATTTATTTTATTTATTTTGAATATTTTTACCCCACCTTTCTCCTTGGAAAAGGATCCAAGGTGGCTTACAAAGGAGGGACAATATATAGCCCAGAACACATAAAACATATTCAAATTAAAAACAGGGAATGGGAAGAACATTAAACGGTAGCAGTAGAGCTACAAAGAGCACACACAAATAAAAGAAAAAGGAAAGTAACATGGAAAACACTGGTGCTCTTATGAAGTCAATTATTGCAATAATGTATTGTAATCCATATAAAGTTATATAGTAGGAAGTCCCTTGTTCCTGGAAAGCTTGTGTGAGGAGGAAGGTCTTTGCCTGCTTCCAGAAAGACCGCAGGGACAGGGCAGTCCTGGCCCCCAGTGGGAGGGAGTCCCAAAGTCTGGGAGCAGCAACAGAGAAGGTCCTTTCATGGCATCTAGCAAGAGGGATGGAGCTGCGGTAGACTATTGCCACTCCACCACCCCGTTGCCCTGGTATGGCCTGTTGTTCCACTGATGTTCCCTAGATGTTGGCCATGGAGTATGGGTTGAGATGTTGGCTGTGGAGTATGGTTCAAGATGTTGGCCGCCGAGTATGGGCCGAGATTGAGTGGAGGGAATAACAGGGAATGCTCTGGGATGGCTTTGTAGCTGCAACCTGAAGGGATCCTCCTGACCATCCACTGGCCAATCTTGTTGTCCACCTCAGTGGACAATGATGTGACCTGTATGTCGGGTGCAGCGTTAATCCTCAAAGTCATTGATTACCTGAGGAATTACAACCTTAAATTCCCTAGCATTAGGGTCGCTTGGTCTGTGTTTAGAGTGCGGACAGCCCATGACCTTTGATAGATGCAAAAATCATGCAGGGGAGTTAGCAGAGAGTTGGCTCATTTTATTAACACCGGTCTTGGGTCTGTAACCCGGTACCCTAGCATTACTGTGCATGATCCAAATTATTCAGGCCTGATGGAGTCCGTTTATTTGACTGGGGCCTAGAAAAATTATGGGTGGTCTACAAGATTAGGAATCCTCTTATGGATTGAGAACTGGTTGAGATCCAGGAAACAAAGAGTAGGTGTCAATGGGAAATTTTCACAATGGAGAGAAGTGAAAAGCGGTTTGCCCCAGGGATCTGTCCTGGGACCGGTGCTTTTCAATCTGTTCATAAATGACCTGGAGACAGGGATAAACAGTGAGGTGGCAAAGTTTGCCGATGACACAAAACTTTTCCGTGTGGTAAAAACCAGAGAAGATTATGAAGAACTCCAGAAGGATCTCTCCAAACTGGGGGAATGGGCTCCAAAATGGCAAATGTGATTTAATGTAGCCAAATGTAAAGTAATGCATATTGGGGCAAAAAATCCAAACTTTATCTATCAACTCATGGGCTCTGAGTTATCCGTGACGGATCAGGAAAGAGATCTTGGTGTGTTGGTGGACAGCTCCATGAAGGTGTCTACCCAATGCGTGGCAGCGGTGAAGAAGGCCAATTTCATGCTAGGGATTATCAAAAAGGGGATTGAAAAATAAAACAGCCAACATTATAATGCCATTATACAAAACAATAGTAAGGCCCCACCTGGAGTATTGTGTACAATTCTGGTCACCACATCTCAAGAAAGACATAGTGGAACTGGAAAAGGTGCAGAAGAGAGCGACTAAAATGATTACTGGGCTGGGGCACCTCCCTTATAAGGAAAGGCAAACACTTTTGGGCCTCTTTAGTCTGGAAAAAGGCGCCTGAGGGGGGATATGATTGAGGCGTACAAGATTATGCAGGGCATGAGTAAAGTAGATAGAGGGAAGCTCTTCTCCCTCTCACAAAATACCAGAACTAGGGGACATCCACTCAAATTGAGGGCTGGGAGAGTAAGAAAATACAAAAGAAAATATTTCTTTCACCCAACGCGTTGTTAGTCTGTGGAACTCCCTGCCACAGGATGTGGTGATGGCATCTGGCCTGGATGCCTTCAAACGGGGATTGGACAGATTCCTGGAGGAAAAGTCCATCACAGGTTACAAACCATGATGGAGATGTGTAATCTCCAGTCTTAAAAACGGGGTACTTCAAGGGCCAGATGCAGGGGAGTGGTATCAGGAGACAGATATCTAGTCTCGTGCGCTCCCAGACACATCTGGTGGGGCAACTGTGAGATACAGGAAGCTGGACTAGATCATATAAAATTAAATAAACATCAGGCAATTACAGAACAGGTACAGATGAGGCTATAATGTCAGGTGAGGTAAATGAAGGCTGCTCTGAGATAAGAAAATTCAGTACCGGAGGGATGCCTAATAGTTTGGTAGCATCCTTCCCTCTTGGTTAGGAATCTCACTGAAGCCACAGAGGGGCAGTTAATCAACAACACCTACAGATGATACCCACTTGCGCTATGTCACAGGCCCTCTTGCTAGTTAACAATCAGCAGTTAATTTTAAAACTTGTTATTAATAAATTGTGGCCCATATTTAACCCAACACTTTTGCCTCGTCTCTTTATTTCAGCCTGGGTGGGCAAAGTGGCTTTCAATGGGAACCAGAACAGACCTCCAACTACAAAAGCTGTCACATTCCTCTGACAACGTGCAGGTCATGTGCCTGGCAACATGTCACCACCACCTCGTCTGATCACTGGGACACATTTTGTAATTGGAGCTCTGCATGCAAACAAATATTGAACAGGATGCTGCATATTTTTTTCCAGTTATACTGTCTAAATGCAAAAGAAATCTGAGTTCAGCAGCTAAAAAACTCACCCCCCCCCCAAATTAGCTAAACAGAGAACTGGACTCCTTAGCAATTGTACAGTTGCCATTATGACTGCTATCCAGATATGTGGAGATTTGTCGGAAGCAGCAGGCAGTGTGCCAGTATGGTTACTATCAGCAATGTGTACATGTGACAGTTTTGACAATGAGATGTTAGCTAGGGAAAGAGACACTTGCGTACATCCATTCTTGACTCTTGCTGAACAGCAGGAGGCATCAGAGTTTGTGATCAGACTCATCCATTATGTGAGAGCACAATGCTCATACATCGTCACTAGACATGGGCACGGAGCGGCGAAATTGCCGTTTCCGTTTTCAGTTATCATTTCCGTTACGTAATGGAAACGGTAACGATAATTACGCCGCTCCAGCTCGAACCCAACCTGAAAAAATAAAAATTGGATCGGGGGTTTTCGTTGTCGTTAATGGAATCGCGGCGATCGTGCGATGCCAAGCAGCACAGAATTTTTTTTAAAAAAAGATTAAAAAAAAGCCAGACTCCCGGCCAAAACAGCAGGCGAAAATATGCCTGCCTGAGGACACCTACCAGAGAGGTGGTTTCTGGGGGGGGGGGTCCCTGGCCTTCCCCCCTCCTGTCCTGAGCTGCTTGCACCAGGCTGGGGGGGATCATCCTCGTCATCTGTCTCGTTGCATGCCATGCGGTGGGGGGAATCCAAAATGGAGACACCAATTTTTCTTTTGAAATTGTGGTCAAAAAACACACCAACTCACCACAGAAACATGTGAAATTTATTTATTTTAAATGCCTGAATTTTAATAGTAGCAGCAGTGGCTTTTTTATAGCAATAAAACGTCGTATTGATTTTATTTTATTTTAATTTATTTTATTTTTTAGACCTGCCCATTTGGGCTGGGCATGGGATGGGACCATGCAAATTTCTTGAACCATTCCACCAATGGCATCGGCAGGTTTTTGACTGACACTTCTGGATGTCTCGGAGGGCATAAAAAGCTGAGGCACCTTCCAGAAATCGCAGTAGGGTGTATGGATGTGGTTGAGGGAGGAGGGCTGGCTGCTGGTGCTGGTGTGATACAATCGAGATTGAGGAGGGAGGCTGGAGACTTTAGGATTTAAGTTAGGCAGGCAGGGAGGGAATTGAATTTAGAAAATAATTTCTTTGATTCCCTGCAGCTTTGTCTGCTGAAGGGAATAGCAGTTTATTCTTTATTTCTTCTCTGGCAGTTTGTGAGGATTTTTTTTCTGATATTGGATAAAGGGGGAGGTTCGACTGGGAGTGGGAGGTGTGGATTTATTTTAAAAACATATTATATACTACCATTTATTTTCTATTTTCCCAATTTCAATTTGCTTGCACACACACACATTTGGGGTGCAAGCCAAGAACAGAACCGCTATCCTAAGTGATATCCTAACTGCCCACTCGCCTGTCCGCCCACACCGCCACCTGCCTGCAGCCCGCGCCGCCGCCCGCCCACTCACCCGCCCGCAGCTGCCGCCCACCCGCTCACCCACCCGCGCCTCCCCCCTGCCCCTGTCGCTGCCCGCCCATGGCCCCCGCCACTGCCACCCGCCCGCACCTCCCCCCGCCGCCCACCGCCCGCCCCACCCGCCACCTAGGGCACAAAAACACCTAGCGCTTGCCCTGATTGCGGGACGCCCCTATGCTCTGCGGGAAGGCAAATTGCACTAAATCGCGGTGGAAACGACAAACAACAAATGAAACGATGAAATGACAAATATTTGAAAAATTTCGCGACAAATGGAAATGACCCGAAACGGACCCGTTCTGACAAACGAAAACTCGAAACGTCATTTTTTCTGGTCGTGCCCATGTCTAATCGTCACTGTTTTCAATGCTGTGCTGCTAATCAGGCCACAGGACACAGCCCAGTTACACTGCATAGGAAGAAGGAAGGAAGATCTGATAACCTCTTCATGTTTCTTTCCCAATTTCTGTATTTTGTTAACCGAGGAATATAATCTTGAAGTGTGCGAATGAGGAATCTATGGCCTGCCAGATGTTGAGCCAGTATAAGCCTGGCCATTTTCCAAGCTGAATATAACTGATAGGGGTTGAAGTCCAACAACATCTGGAGGACCTCAGCTTTCCCATCCTGCCTTACCATATACCTTTACTGAATGTTGCCCATATGAAATGTTTCGAATTCGTTTTCTTGTAATTTGATCTTTCTTTCATATATAGGACTGGGCTATGTTGGCTGCCACCAAAAGAGAGGTTGAGAAAAGAAGGACACAGGGGGACACAGATTTCTATAAAATTATGCACGCTGATCTGTTATGTACAGATGTAATGCAGAAATGATTTTTATAATTCAGAATTGCAGTATGTTGCTCCCAAGTGGAGAATACTATAATAAGGTGATGTGTATTTCCTGAGACTGCTATCCAGATATTCACTGTGGACAGGAAACTTCAAGGTCCCTCACTTCCTCCATCATGGATCTTTATCTTTAAATTAAACTGGATAGCCTTTCAAATGGAGGACACCTTCAAGAGGAAGATTTGTAGTCCTTCAAATTTAAGACTGTTCTCCCTAAAACAGGATTTATGGTAACCCCAAGTTCAATTTCGTCTGTGCCTGAATGTAAGTGTGTCTCTTTCCCTAGTACACCCAAAGAACTGGAAGAAACTCTGTTGATATTTTTTTTAAAAAAAGAAGGCTTATACTCTCAATATATTTAGGTATTTGTTCAAACATTATTTAGCCTGTTAAGTAGGAAAAGCTATCAACATGGAATTGCAAAATAAATTAAGTATAAAACATTGATATACACAATAAAAATGCTACTCAATGTAGCTGATAAGGCTTTGGCACCATAGGTTATGCTTGATTATAAAGAAATGTTTGGCAGAACATAGGCAACATCCTGGCAGTATTATTATAGATACTGCTATTTTATGCATTTTAATGGTTTTCAATGTCTGTCAATGGTTTTGCTTGTTTGTTTTGCAAGTTGATTCCAACTTATGGTGCTTTCTTCCAGGATTTGCTAGGTGCAGAGCACTCAGAAACAGTTTGCCCCTTCTTCTGGCAATGCTCTCTTCCATTACAGTTCTCCTAAGGCAGGGGTGCCCAAACTTTTTGTAAGGAGGGCCAGATTTAGTGGCTGAGAATGTGTCAGGGGCCGGTTTCTCCCCGACCCTGCCACCCCACTGCAAGCCCCACCCACTGACCCATAAGCCCCACCCACTGACCCCTTGTAACCCCACCCGCAGGAAGGAAGGCAGGGACCAAGGGAGGGAGGGAGGAAGATGGAAACCAAGAGAGGAAGGAAGGAAGGTGGAGACCAAGGGAGGGAGGGAGGGAGGAAGAAGGTGGGGACCAAAGGAAGCACAGGGAGCCATGGCCACAGGTCGCCCCTTGGAAGAGGTGATCTGTGTGACCTTGAACCCCCCCAAGCTCCCCAGCTGTGGCAACGGCTCGCCCGCCAGCCCACCCCAAAGCTCCTTGGCGGTGGCAGAGGCCCGCTGGCCTGCCCACCCCCACACTTTTCTCAGAGTTGTCAGTGTTGGCAGAAGATTAAAAAAAAAAACGGGGTGAAGGAGGGGGAGGGAGGGGTGGGCCAGCCAGCCGCGGGCCACTCAGAATGGCCTGATGGGCCGGATTTGGACCCCGGGCCAGAATTTGGGCAGGCCTGTCCTAAGGCGACACAGGACAGCTGTTCTGCTCAGAGGCACAAGGGGGAATCAAACTCCTGATCCCTGACTGCGCACCCAGATACTTCACTCACTGAGCCACCAAGTCATCAGTCAGCAAACTCCTTTTGGATTGATTTGGCTGTTTCTCAGTGAGTACTCAGAAGTGAAGGACTTCTATACTGTTTCTCAGGCTTCTGTCACAGCTTGCATAGGTAGCCTAAGCACACATATAGGGCAGCCGTTTACCTTACTGCAGGCATGTCCAAACTTCGGCCCTCCAGATGTTTTGAACCGCAATTCCCACAGTCCTTTGTCATTGGCAATCTAAGCTTAGAATTCTGGGAATTGTGGTCCAAAACATCAGGAGGGCCGAAGTTTGGACATGCCTGCCTTACTGTATTGCTTCCTTGGGACCTGTAGTTCCCTGCAAGGAGCCATAGGTGACTGGACAAAAACTAAATGGAAAGAAAGGGTCTAACAATTAAAATATATGTCTGTTTTCCCCGACATCTGCAAGGTGAAGTCTGAACAATCTCCACCCATGTGTAGAGCCTAGGTATTTGCTTGCTATGCATTATACCTGACTATTTCATGCTATATGAATGGATGGATCCATTTATTTTTAATGAAATATTAAGGTTTGGTGCAAAAGTGCACCAAAGTACACCTGATGAATGTCTTCATGCTTGGCTGATCTTTGGCAACTGCAGATCTCTTCCCGCATAATTTTTTGAGGCTTAAAGAGAGTTCCTATCAACGGCAAGCAATCTTAAATGTCAGTGCATTTTAATATACCATTGCAGGCAAATGAACTCTGCCTATTCCATCTTGCACTCTCCCTGCCAGAAAAACTTTAGACCACAGTTGTTGCACTTTCAGATTGCAATTCTATCCAGTATTGGACCTCTGGGGTTTATTGCAATTCACCTTGGAGAGTGAGAACCACTTTTTCAGTGTGTAAAATGACGACCCAAAGGCAATTTAGAACTGGTTTGTTAGAAACACAACATAAAGCAGCCCACTTTATCTGCTGGACACCAAAGCAGATGGGTCATCCATTTAACTCAGTATTGACAATCCAACTAGCAGCAACTCTTCAGGGCTGAGGCAGAACACTTAACAACCATACCTGGAAGTGTCTGGAGTTTTGGAATGATCTTGCATTCAAACACTAACAAGGCCTAACTGCTTGTAAAATCAGAACAGACGGGATGTATTTAGGAAAGTTAATTTGTGGGATAGCACATCCAGCTATTGTCTAACATATTTTGTCATGTAAATGTCATGTGGGGAACCCCCCACCCAGGACTAGATATCATGTCTAGAGATGGGCATGACTAGGAATTTTTTTTCCGAGTTGTCGTTTCCGTTTTTGCGAAAATTCGCAAAAATTAGTCATTTCGGTTTTCGTTTTTTCATTTGTCGTTTCTACCGCGATTTCGCGCAATTTGACGTCTGACCGAGACTTGCGGGGGCGGGGAGCTGCGGGCGCAGGGCGGGCGGCGGTGGCGGGGGTCCATGGGTGGGCGGCGGCAGCGGCAGGGGGGAGGGCGGGCGGGCGGGTAGGCGGGCGCGGGTCCCGCAAATGAGCAGGCAAAAAACAGTTTAAACTGGCCTGGTTGATGGACTTGCTGCTGCACAACAAGGCTAGTAGTGGTGCATCCTAGCCAACAAAGTGGGGTAGAAAGAATGCATGCAAATGATGCAATGCATTGCATGCATTTCTTTATTTTTCTCTTGGTCTGCTGTGCTCTGCTGCTGAGGAATCTGCTGTGCTGATGCTGAACCGGCCAGCCACCCTACTTGGTCTGGCTGATGTGCCTGTTTGTTATACTTTTTTGTTGTTTGGTTTTGAATCCATCCCATCTCCCCTCCACCTCTCTCAGAGGCAGCAGGAGAAACAGACATTCCGTTCCTCCCCAAATCTGGATGAGGGGGGTCTACTCTACTCCTCTCAAATTGGCCCCCCATCTCCAAGGTCCTTCTGGCTTCAGTTCACAGTCACACACACTTAAAGGACAAGCAATTAAACCAAAGCCAATGCAACCCTGCTGGTGGTCATTATTAGCAGTTAGAGCCTGAGGGTTATATATAATAGCTACTAGCTAGCTACCTAGCTAGTACCTACAGGAATAGTTTTGGTAGGGATGGGAATGGGATAGGGCTCTGGGTTGCTCTGACTTAAGTTTTACAGCCCACAGCCCAGCCCACTAGGCTATACAAGGAGGACTATCTATGGGCGACGCATCCATAAGGCCAGAGTCAGGGCGGCCACTCCAGCAAGGCCACAAGGCAGATTATGAGACAGACCACCACAGCACAGAGCCAGAGTGCGGGAGGCTCATTGCCAGCTCCAGTATAAAAAGGAAGGAGCTGAATGGCCTGACTGGAAGTAAAATGCCATTGTCCTTGGGTCACAGTGTCTTGCAGCCCAGAGGACAGAGTGGCGGAGGAGGCCAATCACCTTGAGTCTGGTCTGGCACCACACTGCCTGCGATGCGAACGTGAGCCCACAGTAGCCAGCCCTTCTTCTCAGTGAGCCACAGTGAATTGTGGCCCAGAGGGCAGACTGGCAGACAGAGACCCAAAAGGCTGAGTCTGAGTGGCACAAAGACTAGTGGCCGAAGCCTAAAGTCTACTCCTTTTGCAAGGGAGCCCCTTTGTTTCTAGGGTCACACAGTACCCAAAAATCTACTCCTTCCGCAAGGGAAACCCTTTGTTTCAACGGCAGCAGTGCCTAAAGTGCCTCCAAACTCAGTCCTTTTCCAAGGCAAACACTTCATTGGGTGGGTGGTCACACAAAGACAGTCAGCCAGCCCTTCTCAGTGAGCCACAGCACAGTGTCTTGCAGCCCAGAGGACAGAGCTGCAGAAGCCACATAACCTGAGTCTGAGGCTGCCAAAAGGACAGGAAGGGAGGACTGGGAGAGTTCTGTCTGACTCTTCCTTCCCATGTGCTTACTGGCAAACTGCCAATAGGCTATGGCAATGCCCTTCTTAATGAGTCACACAGACAGGAACCTACCTGCTGGAACTTTCTGGTGAACTGTTCTACTGGAGTGCTGGCACACACACAAGTTTCTTTCCTTCTTAGTGAGCCACAGTCATGTATTGCAGCCCAGAGGAAATAGTGGCAGACCCACAGGCCTGAGTCTGAGCCTAGGCCACAGGGCCTGAGTAGGGGAGGATCATTGCCAGCCACTCAGGAAGCTCCAGTTGCCCAGCGTGGCTGAATGGCCCGAGGACGCCATGAAAATGCCCTTCTTTGTGAGCCCAGTGGAAAAGCTCAGCCCACATGGTGTATGACTCTGAGGCCTGAGTGCAGTCTGAAAAAAGGACTGCAAGCCAGAGGGTCTTCCTACACAGCTGTGTGCTGCTTTCCCGATAAACTCCTAGCAGGCCAGCACAGCCATGTTCCCTTCTCAGTGAGTGACATAGCTTTGCAGCCCACGGAAGACAGTAGCCCTGAGAACCACAGAGAGCCACTAGCATGCCCTTCGTACTAGTGAATCACAGTTCCTACGACTCTAAGAGCCAAGCCTGGAACTCTCAGGCAAACTCTACTATTTGAAATTGTAAATGGTGACAGTCTGTGCCACCAGCATGGCAGTAACTTGTACTACTTAGTGAGCCACAGTGAATGGCAGCCCACTGAAGACTAAGTAGTGGTCCAGAGGCTGACAACACTCCCATACAGCGGCACTACTTCCTGCAGAGGCCTGTCACTGTCCCAGGCAGAGTAGAGTCCAAGGGTGCTTTCGCATGCGGTGTCTGTGCAAGCCACTTGAGGAGAGCAAGGCAGAGTTCTGCATAATCATGGGCCCACGGCTGTTTTCTAGCACACAAGCACAAAGCCCTTCTCAGTGGGTCACAGGGTTTGGCAGCCCAGAGGACAGAATGGCGGAGGCCAATCACCTTGAGTCTGGTCTGGCACCACACGGCCTGCGAACGTGAGCCCACAGTCAGCCAGCCCTTCTTAGTGAGCCACAGTGTCTTGCACCCCAGAGGACAGAGTAGGGGAGCCCAAAAGGGCTGAGTCTGAGTGCCACAAAGACTAGTGGCCTAACCCCAAAGTCTACTCCTTTTGCAAGGGAACCCCTTTGTTTCTAGGGTCACACAGTACCCAAAAATCTACTCCTTCCGCAAGGGAAACCCTTTGTTTCAACGGCCAGGAAAATGCCCTTCTTCATGAGCCACAGTTGGCAGCCAAGTGGAAAGAGTGGTGGAGGAAAAAGAGCTAGGCCTGTGTGAATTACAAACTCACACAGTCAGTGTGCGTCAGAGTATCCAAACATGGAGGCTTCCTTGTCCCTCCCTTCAGTGCATTGCAGCTCAGAGTGAAGAGTAGCGGAGGCCAGAAGGCCTGACTAGAGGAGGCGGAGGGGGAATCTCCTAGTTAGGAATCCCCCCTCCCTCTGCCAAGTGCCAACAGGGATTCCCCAACCTAGATTGTGGAAAGAAGATTAGAACCACCCCATGTGGGATGACAGAGTCCCCCAATTCTACGCTAAAAAGTTGATGATGATGATGATGACTGCACCTGATACAGTTCCGCCTAGAGGCGCGGGCAGCTGGGGTTGCTGCATGGGCAAGTTGGGGGAGTGGCCGACAGGTCGCATGTCGGCTCGGAGGCTGAATTTGAAGCACTGACTGAACCATGCTGTTAGGCTGAAGGTGAAGTGCCTAGAAGGCGTCCTCTAAGCCGGGAGTGCCTGGAGCCTGACAGGCAGACAGGGAGAAGACAGAGGTTGATTGATTCTGAGTCTTAGACCACACCGGCTGCTGAAAGGACAGCAAGCCAGATTCTGAGTCTGACTCTTCCTTCCCAGCTGTGTGCTGGTAGACTGCTAACTGCCGGCCCGGAAATCTACTACCCTTCCCTTCTTAGTGAATCACAGTTCCCACACAACTCCAAGAGCCAAGCCTGGAACATAAACTGTTGTAATGGAGTGCTGGCCTGGCACACAACTACTCTTCCCTTCTTCGTGAGCCACAGTGTTGTCATCATTCATCAACCACAACCTAGAATTGCAGCCAGTAAGTTTTCTTGTCCGGCAGCCTTTGTTCCGGGGTTTGGGCAGAAATGATTATAAAATGTTTAAGCAGTGAGTGCCTAGCTTGAACATCAGGTACAGTACTGTGTTCAGGTTGGTTGTCAAGCCAGATTAAGTCAGCTTTTCTGCATTTTATTTGAAGGAAAAGCCATCATTTGGGCAGAAATGATTAAGCAGTCATCCCTTCTCAGTGAGCCACAGTGTCTTGCATCCCAGAGGAAAGATTGCCTGGAGGAGGCCACATAGCCTGAGTCTGAGGCCACAGGGACTGAGTAGGGGAGCATCGTTGCCAGGAAGCTCCAGCTCCCCAACGTGGCTGAATGGCCTGAGGAGGACACCAGGAAAATGCCCTTCTTCGTGAGCCACAGTGGTTTGCCGCAAATGGAACACAGCCGCCCTTCCTGCACAGACTCAGTCTGGCAGCCCAGCTCCAGTACACAAAGTGGCTGAATGGCCTGACTACGCATGCCAGTAAATTGGCCTTCTAAGTGAGCCACAGTGCATTACAGGCCAGAGGAAAGAGTGGCAAAGAGACCTAAAGGCCTCTTAGTCCACAGGGCCCGAGCAGGGGAGGATCATTGCGAGCTCCAGTACCCCAAGGAGCGGAATGGCCTGAGATCGCCAGAAAACTGTCCTTCTAAGTGAGTCACAGTTATTGCTTCTGCCTCGGGAGGCAGAGGTTCTCTCGCGACCCCAGGAGACCACTTTTAGGCAACCAAGGAGACAGAGTGAAAGCAGGAGAACTGGGCTACTTCTTTAAGGCTGTAAGGAGGAGAGCTAGCCCCCAGCTACTCAGTCTTTGAGGTAGGTTGTTGTAAATTGCTTCCTGACCACTTTGTAAGCAGATTGGCCCCCAAAACCCCAGGGAAGGGAGGGAAGCAACAAGGAAGGCAGGTTTTGGGGTCTCACTCAGACCAGCCAATTGGACAAAGGGGGAAAATTGGGCCAATACAGACAGACCCTTTCCAATGACACTTTGAGTGGTCCTGCCTTGTTTGGAGACAGGCAAGGGCTAGAAAAATTGGGCCAATACAGACAGACCCTTTCCAATGACACTTTGAGTGGCCCTGCCTGGTTTGGAGACAGGCAAGGGCTAGAAAAATTGGGCCAATACAGACAGACCCTTTCCAATGACACTTTGAGTGGCCCTGCCTGGTTTGGAGACAGGCAAGGGCTAGAAAAATTGGGCCAATACAGACAGACCCTTTCCAATGACACTTTGAGTGGCCCTGCCTGGTTTGGAGACAGGCAAGGTCTAGAAAAATTGGGCCACTAATAGCACCCTTCAGTTGTCCGTGTGTGTGAGAGAAGAATACAGGAAGGCAGGTAGGCAGGCAGGCAGTCAAGCAGGCAGTTTGGCAGGCATTTAGGCACTCGGCAGGTAGTCACAGGGCCAGCCAGGCAGGCAAGCTTGTAGGGAGGCAGGCAGGCTAGCAGGCGGGCAGGGAGGATTGCAGGCAGGAAGTTAGGTTACAGGCAGGAACTTAGGTCTTCGAGTGTTGGGGTAATCCCAAGGTGGAAAGGTTGAAGCGGATGAAAGTCAACCTTTCCACCGTCTCCGGGTCCAGGCGACAGTGGCGCGGCCTCAGGACATCTCCCATTTGGGAGAAGACACGCTCACTCTGGACACTGGTGGGTGGGATGGACAAGAGGTCCAACGCCAGAGTCGAAAGAGCGGGCCAGAGGTCTGCCTTTCTGGCCCAGTAGTGGAGTGGGTCCGAGGTGAGGGGTTGGAGGGGCTCGACCATGTACTCCTTCACCATGGTCAGAGCGGGGTCCGGTTCTTCTTCCTCCCTTGCCTCCACTGAGGAGGAGACTGCCATGGCTAGGGCAGAGGCCAGGTAGTTGGCTGCTGGTACGGAACCTGGTCTCTGGATGTACGCTCCTGGAGTACAGAAGGATGAGGATCCTTGCGAGGACTCCTCTTCTGCATCGCTCTGGCTTCCGTGCGCCCTCTGAAACGCCTGGCCCTGATCGGAGAGAGCCCTGACTTGACGGCATAGCTCCGTCTTCCAGGATTTCAGTTCGGCAGCGCTGCCCGGCAGGGAACCCTTGACGAGAGGGTCGCACAGGCATGCCATCTGGTACACGTTTTCCCTTCTTAGGGGGCCAAGGAGGGTATCCACGCCGGTCAGCAGCCTGTCTGCCAAGGCCCTGCTCTTTGGGAGAAGATTGCCTTCTTCCCGGATACTGGTCTCTAGGCGTTGGCGAAGGGCATTAAGCAGGGGGAGAACGTGGCCCAGGCTGGCGTTGTAGCTGCTGAGGACGTGGGTGGTCTCCTCAAAAGGCTGGAGGATACCCACCATCTGGGAGAGGGCAAGCCACTCGGTAGCACCAATGTCCAACTCCCTCCCCTCATGCAGGACTGGGGTGGTTGACATGATGTATTCCACCACTTCCTTCTGCTCCACCAGGCGCTTGACCATTTCGTAGGTAGAGTTCCACCAGGTGGTCACGTCCTGGATCAGGACGTGCTCTGGTCGGCTCATCTCCGCCTGCCTATCACGCATCATCCTGGATGCCTTGACGCTGCGAGAGAAGTGCCCCACAATCTTCCGACACTTGTCCAGCAAGGCCTTGGTCTCCCGGGTCCCCTCACTCCAGGAGTCCTTTGCTGCACCCAGGCCAGTGGCATCGCCCACCACTAGATGCAGTTTGTGTGCTGCGCACACGATGCCCTGGAACCCTGCCCCAAGAACCGCGTTGGTCATGTTACGGCCCGCGTCAGTAACCATGACTCCGCGATGGACCTGCCCCTCGGTCCCCAATCCCCACTCTCGCATTGCTGTCTTGAGGACCTCAGCAATGTTGATCCCTGTGGCGTTGTCCTCCATGCTTTGTGCCTGGAGAAGCACCACCCTATACCCTCTTGGGGTGCTCCCTTGTAGCTCCCCCTGAAGCTGTCCTAGTGTCAAGGACCTCCTTGGGTTGCCACCAATGAGCCGTCAGAGAGAGGTATCCGTGGTGCCCACCGGTCCAGAGGTCGGAAGTGAAGTGGATCTTCCCCCCTCTGGCCGCCTGCAGCAGGGCCCGGATCCTGTCCCTGACAGACTCATAAAGGGAGGGAAGCACCCGCCTGCTGAAGGTATGCTGGGATGGAGGCTCGTACCATGGAGCCACGTGCTTCATCAGGTTCCTGAAGCCTGATGACTCCACAAAGGAGAGGGGCAACCCGTTCATGGCCACCATTTCACCCACCACTCAAGTGGTGGTCTCCTGTGCTTTGGCCCTATTTCACAATGCACAAGGCAAGTGTAACTAAGAGAACTGTAACTTCTTCAAAGATGTAATTGGATTGTGTATGTAGACTGCCAAGTAAATGAGTGAGATTGACTCACAACAACAGGCCAACACCCAAGCTAATAGAAGCTAGCAAGGGGTGTGTCGAATCTGGCAGCACCCAGACCCAACTTTCACAATGCACTGCACAGGGCAAGTGTAACTAAGAGAACTGTAACTTCTTCAAAGATGTAATTGGATTGTGTATGTAGACTGCCAAGTAAATGAGTGAGATTGACTCACAACAGGCCAACACCCAAGCTAATAGAAGCAAGGTAGGGGTGTGCCAAATCTGGTGGCAGCACCCACCTTTCACAATGCACAGGGCAAGTGTAACTAAGAGAACTGTAACTTCTTCAAAGATGTAATTGGATTGTGTATGTAGACTGCCAAGTAAATGAGTGAGATTGACTCACAACAACAGGCCAACACCCAAGCTAATAGAAGCAAGCAAGGGGTGTGTTCAATCTGGCAGCACCCAGACCCAACTTTCACAATGCACTGCACAGGGCAAGTGTAACTAAGGGAACTGTAACTTCTTCAAAGATGTAATTGGATTGTGTATGTAGACTGCCAAGTAAATGAGTGAGATTGACTCACAACAGGCCAACACCCAAGCTAATAGAAGCAAGGTAGGGGTGTGTCAAATCTGGTGGCAGCACCCAACTTTCACAATGCACAGGGCAAGTGTAACTAAGAGAACTGTAACGTCTTCAAAGATGTAATTGTAAAAAAATATTCTATAGAGGTGGGTGGGTGCCCTTCAACAAATATGTTTGTTTGAGTGCCTGACTGCAAATAAATGAATGAGGTGTTGGACAAGTGAAAGAGTAAGTATAAGTAAGCAAAATGTAATTGTAAAATTTTCTATAGAGGAGGGTGCCCTTGCCTTGTTGCCAAATACCAACAAATGTGTTTGAGAACTTTGAGTGCACTGGTTGGCGAGGGGAACTCTGCTTACTCAGTCTGTACTCTAATTTAATCCACAGCCTCCAACCTCCCCTTCTAAGCACTAGTACTGGACCTTGGATGTTGCTTGCAAGTTGCCACTACTTTAGAAAATAGAAAATAAATGGTAGTATAAAAGTATAAATTGCTACTAGGGTAGGGTAGGGTTGCCTGATTCCCTTCCCAAACCCCAATCGCCACAGCAGCAAAGCTGTAGGAGCAGGGTAAACGGACCTTGGCCAAGTAAATGTGAACTTGGTGGGAAATTGGGATAGAAAAGAAATGGTATGGTAGTATAAAATAATCCACAGCACCTCCCCTCCCCTCCCGCTCCCACTCAAACCTTCCCTCCCCCTTGAAGCAAATATAAGCAAATGAAAAAAGGAAATCTTCCTCCAAAATGCAGAACACAAAAAAGAATAAACTCTGTGTTGCTATTCCCCACAGGGAATGGAAGAAATTATAATGTTTTCCAAAAAATTCAATTCAATTCCCTCCCTGCCTAACGAGACCGTGATCGTGACCGCGAAATCGAAACTAGACTGAGCGCAGCAATCCAGCCCTGACTGACCACCCTCCTCCACCAAGATCCAAGCCCAGACTGCGACGGACTGGGACTGCCTCGCCTTTTTATACCCTCTTGCACATCCAGAAGTGTCAGTCAAAACCTGGCCATGCGATTGGTGGAATGGCTCCGAAAATTTGCATGGTCCCATCCCATGGCCAGCCCATCATTGCGCAGGTGTAAAAAAATAAATTAAGAAAAAAATAAAATAAAATCAACGGAGACGTCTTTTGGCAAGACAAACCCACTGCTGCTACTGTAAAAATTCAAGCGTTTAAAATAGGTAATTTTCGTATGTTTCTGTGGTGCTTTGGTGGGTTTTTGAGCCACGATTTCAAAAAAAAAATATTGCGGTCGCCATTTTGGATCCCCCCGCCCGCACACCGCATGGCAAAGGCCGACGAGACGATGCCCCCCCGCCTGGTACCAGCAGCGCAGCAGTAGCACTAGTAGCCAAGGAGAGGGGGGAACCCCCCCCCCAAATAAAACACCCTTCTGGCCTGGTAGGTGCCCTCAGACAGTTTTCGCCTGCTTTTTTGGCCGGGAATCAGGGTTTTTTTTTTCACTTTTAAAAACTTTTTTTCTGTGCCGCTTGGCATCGCGCAATCGCGCGATGCCAGGAACGACAACGACAAATCAGACCCAATTATTCTTTAGTCGGTTCGAGTTCGAATTCTGGCAGAGTAATTGTCGTTACCGTTTCCATTCAGTAACGGAAACGAGTAATGGAAACGGAAACGGGAATTCCGCTAAGTCGTGCCCATCTCTAATCATGTCCAAGAGGTGTCTGTCATTTTTGAAAATTCCCTGTATAATTGAGATGCAAAAAGGTTCACACGGCCACTTGCAGTACTTACTGAATAAGCATGGAGAGTCACCTTTTGGAAGTACAGTTTCATTGGAATATGAAAATATGACATCAGGGATTCAGGATATTTCATGGTTAATATATTACATTCGCATTTACCTTTGGCCAAGCCGGTTGTCCAATATTGGAAGCAACTAGTTATAAATAACAGCTAGAGCTAGATGCTCTAAGCACATCCCATCTCTCCTGATTTTGGAAGGTAAGCAGGGTCAGCCCTTGCTAGTACTTGGATGGGAAACCACCAGGGAATACCAGGTGCTGTAGGCGCCTGGAGTAGGAACTGGCAAATCACTCCAGTATTCCTGCCAAGAGAAATCCATGGACATGGGGTCACAAAGAGTTGGTCACGACTGTAATGATGCAGCATACAAAGCTAATTACTTTTTTGTAATGACTTATATAACCAGGAGTTACATTCCTTTTGAAGTGTTACTACGTTACTACGTTAATATTTATATTTATATTTATATTTCTTTTCAACTTCCTTTCTTATTTTTCAAACCATTTCTAGTCATGGGGTAGCTGTCATGTGTGTATATGGCTACAAATTGCATTTTATTATTGTCACATTAAAAACACAGTAAACTCCAGATGTTAGTCCCAAGTAGAACAGATTCTGCAGCCAGGTACCTAATCCATGGTGTGGACATGGAATTTTAGCCAACTTCTTTTGTGAGTTTTGACATTTTATCTGTGTACAGTATGTAACAAATGATCTCAGTTTCTGTTATTTCTTATGGGGGAATTTGCTTTGATATATGAGTGATTTGATTTACAAACATGTTTCCAGAATGGATTATGCTCATAAACCAAGGTATCACTGAACTTTAAGGCATTTTAAGAGGACTTAAGAATACTGTCTCATTCCATGTCAAACCAACAAATGAAAAATCCATTTTGGAGCTTGATGTAATGGATTTAATTCATTTTTGATACATTTGTAACTTAGCATGATATGTTTAAATTTTTGTTCATATTTTGGTCCACCCCTTTCTGAGATATTGCATTTTCAAAATTGCAAAAAACAAACAAACCCATAATTCAATAGTCACCATAAATTCAAATGTCTTTTAATAGATATCTTTGATAGCTAAATACACGGGACAGGTTTCATTTTAAAGCTCATGAATAGGGCTTTCATTTGATATACAACATTATGCAAATTCACTTCCTCCCCCCCCCAAAAAAAATTACACATTTAAATAAATATAAATTTTGAATTTTTGGAAAAATTGAATCTTTTAAAATTCACACTTAAAGATACATATTTCAGAAATGGGTGGACCAAAAATCCTGAAAAAATAAGGTACACATGTACCAAAAATGAACCAAATCCATCACACCAAGGTTCCATGCATTGTTTGATTTGACATGAAATGACCCTGCTGTATTTTCTGTGTTTTTGTTATCATAATCTTTATGTGCTGTTAAATCATTTCTGACTTATAGTGATCCTTTTCAGAGTTTTCCAGACAGAGAATACTCAGAAATGGTTGGCCATTTCTTTCTTCTGGGCCCATCCTGGGACTGTGCAGCTTGCCCGTAACTACAAAGGCCGGCTCTCCTTCCATGAGGCACTGTGGGGAACTGAACTCCCAATCTCTGAGTTTTAGTATCCCAACTGATAGAGTGCAGAATCATAGCAACAGCTTGAGAGTGCTTTAGAGCACGAGGCAATTAATTTGGATAACCTATTTAATTTGCATTATGCCAGAACTGCTTGAGGTGGGCAAAAGAAATGATTATCTCTTTCCATCTCTCCCTATCATGGGAAATACAACATCTTCCCTGGCTGGTGTAAGAGTGGATGAGATTTTATAGTTCAGCTTTGGTTTGGAATAAAAAAAGTGCAGTTTATAGGCATTGCTTTTCTGCAGAAGAATGTAGCCTGCTGTGGATCTTCAGTCTGAGCTTTAAACAGTAAAAATAAACAGTACCCTTTCAGTTGATGGCCAACTCCCAGTAGATCTCTATCTCAATGTTGTATAACTGTTCTAAAGAGAGCCATGAATCACCAGTGGGAGAACAGCAACAAAATGCTGAAACAGTCCTTCTAAATAGGTGAACGTCAGAACAATCTTTGTTCGGTAATTCAGTTATTTTTGGAAGAAATGAACCATATGAGCAGCAGGTGTGTATGTTAATAGAATTACTTTCTATTTTAATTAAGCAGCATTTCCCCACAGAGTAATTGCATACGTTGTTTACTCCATTTTTTTTAAGGGCCATTAAAGTTTTTTCTAATCTCTTTATTTCCCAGGCTTTAAGCTCTAGTTCTTAGATCTCAGGAACATCTTTTTTATCTGAAAAAGCATAGTCTCAACCAGTACGGCACACCTTCAAAGTGAATTCCTCAGAAGAATTTTAACCAGCCTCTCTGAGAACATGCTCTTCTTTTCCTGCTTGTCTTAGTTATCGCTTGAGTTCATTTTAGAGGAGTCCTGTAGAATTTGCTCTAAACTGAAATAAAGAATGGAGATGGCTGGAAAATTCAGTGAGTTACATATCTGGCGTTAAAGCCAGAGACTGGAAGTTCAATTCCTTGCTATGTCTTCTGTAATATAGATTCAGCCTGTGTGGCTGTGGGCAAACTGGTCCCAAGATGCCCGCAGAAGAAGGGAATAGCAAACTACAAAATTTTGAAAGGGGTCTCTCTAAGTCAGAATTGACCTGGAGGAAAAAAATTTTTACCCCTTTTTCTCTTGCAGAGACATTTATTATTGGGGCCAGGAAGCGACAGGAAGCATTTGTTCTAAAAACTTCCTTAAGCTGATTTATTTGAAATAAAATCTGACGTTCTTTACTAATGTTGATGGGAACGTTTTAAACAATCAGCTATTTCAAGTGATGTACATCAATTTCCCATTGGACC
This sequence comes from Phrynocephalus guinanensis, assembly GCA_037367245.1. Lineage (NCBI taxonomy): Eukaryota > Metazoa > Chordata > Lepidosauria > Squamata > Agamidae > Phrynocephalus > Phrynocephalus guinanensis. The sequence continues at coordinate 43,286,046 of CM074735.1, read as the reverse complement.
TTTAAGCTTGGCATCTGCATAATTAGTATTATACCATGTAAATAGCTCATTAATCCCCAACATGACATGTACAGCTCCAGGAGAAAACAGTGAAATCCATGAGCAATGGGTTATGCCTAGCATTTTTTTATTCTTATTCTTTGCATCGCACCCATTTTGTGTTTTCTTAGGATTATGATCAAAAGTGCAGACTTTTGCTTTCTTTACTTAATGGGTTTTAAATTTCATATCTGAGAATTCAGGGCACAGCACCTGCTTTCATGTAGTGTGTGAAATTTCACCTGCCATTTGATTATACTTTCAGTAATAACTAAATATGTCCTTTTGGGGTCCAGCGGGTGCTGAAAGTCTTGACTAGAGAAGGGTACAAATTGTGATTCATTTTGATTCATGATTTTTCAAGGTTGTCAAATCCCAAACCATGAATTTATCATTCCCCCCTTACTATTAAATGAATCAATTTGTTGAGTCTTTTTTTTTACTTTAAAGCCTTATAACAGTGTTGGTGAATCTATGGCAGGGCTGCCAAATTTGGCACATAGAGCTCTTTCGGTGGGCACACGACACTGCCCCCTCACAGCCATGGCACTTCCCCATCCACTTGGAGCATGCCACTGTGCTCCATGCAGAGAGCCATGCGAAGGGGAGGCAGCAGCTTGTGGGCTCATTTGTAGCCCCAGTACTCTCCAGCCACACTGCTCTGGGCATCCCAAAAGTGGTGTGGCTGGAGAGTAAACTAGGGCTATGAAGGAGCCCACAAACCACTGCCACCCTTCACCAGGCTCTTTGCATGGAGCTGTTTTGAGAATGCCCAAATGGCTCTGTGAAGAGAGCTGGGCGAAGGGGAGCCAGCAGTTTCTGGGCTTCTTCATAGCCCCAGTATACTCTGCAACCACGCTGCTTTTGGGATGCCCAGAGTGGAGTCACTGGAGAGTAAGCTGGTGGCTATGAATGAGCCAACAAGCTGCTGCCACTCCCCTATGGCTTTCCCAACTGTATAGCAACCCATCACCTCTCTGCCAAGGGCAGAGAAGTAGATGGTGTGCTGCTCTTCAGGAAAGCAAGGATTGAAAAGCAGGTTTTCGAACTTTCTGTGGCCACAGCAAGGGTGCTGTATTTGCGGGAAATTCAAAAGCCTGCTCTGCAATCCTCACTTTCCTGAAGGGTAGAACCTGAAGCATTTGTAACCCGTAGTACCACTGTATTCTGGTCAAATTTGTCATGTTGGAATTTTGCAAAAAAAAAAAAAAAGTGGGTTTTGAATCATTGTTTGGGCACTCGTTCTCTAAAAGGTTCACCATCACTGACCTTTAAAATGTCCCTAGAGACACCTAGGGACATCAAAACTTCAGAGAAGCGTCTTCCAACTCTCTTCTACAAATCCTCAATGTTTTGTGAACATTGGGTTTCAGACATCTAAATTATACACCCACAAATTCCCCAGTTAATGTTGGTTAGGTTACTCTAGAATTGTACTGTGGTACCTCGACTTACAACATTAATCCTTTATGAAGGCATCTCCAGAAGTTGAACAACTCGTAAGTCGAACAACGGTTTCCCATAGGAATGCATTGAAAATCAATTAATCCATTGATCTGCAAAAGAGATTGAAGGAACCAAGAAGGAGGAGGTAGCCTCCCTTCCAAACCGCCAAGGCTGCCTGAAGTTGCATCGTTCCCTGGGAACTTTGGGCAGCCCGGGCACCTTGCAAGGTAAGCACTTGCCTTGTAAGGTGTTCAGGCTACCTGAAGTTCCCAGGGAATGATGCAACTTCAGACAGCCGAGGCAGTTTGAAGGGAGGCACGATGGCCACCTCCTCCTTCTTCTTGGTTGCTTCAATCTCTTTTGCAGAGATTGAAGCAACCAAGAAGAAGGAGGGGGTGGCGATGGAGCTGTCAAAGTCAGCTGTCATGCAGAGCAGAGAGTAGCCTTTGCAAGTCAAATAATTTGGTTGTTGAATCACTCCTAAGTAGAAGTACCACTGTAGTCTAAAAAAGTAACTTTACTTACCTCTGGAAACCCATTTGCTCTGATTTTTTTCTGTGTAAATATGTGTGTACTCACCTGCCCATCCTGACCAGTTTCTTGTACATATGGAGGCTCCCATATCTGTTACTATGAATTATATCCACATCTCTTTCTATAGAAGGATAATTCCCCTTATACAAAAGGACACTGAGGCAAGGCATTTCCCTCTTTCTAAGTAGGACATCTACTAGGCTTGAAATGTTAGCAATAGGCCAGATATCTTCTATGGTACTTAGGAACACACTTGGATTTTAAATGGGCACAGAGAACAAAAAAGAGAAGATGCCACATCTTCTCATGGCAAAAAACTACAATTACAATTTCCCTAGCATGGAAGACCTGAATCTGTATTGTGAAGAAATGTAGTAATTATAATCGCTATCTGCAAAGATACGAACCAACTGACCTCAAGTGGTGCACCTCAATTATATGTTCCTCAACATATAATTTTCTCTACATTTAGTCTTGACCTCTGCACAGCTTCTGAGATTGCCTGAGGTCATGTTTCCCTATTAGTTAAGAAGATCCTCACTACCTCCACTTGTTTCAAAAAGCCAACTTGAAACTGATTATATGCTTCAAATATGAAATTAACTGTCATCCCTGTTATATATATTTTTGGCACTAAGCAACGACATCAATGAAGGACACAAGACAAGATATGAACCTTATTATGTAAGGATGGGAAATTAAAGAACCTAGAAGCCAATATGTCATGGCATTGTTTAACATCCAAGAGAAGATAGTAAAGTGAAATATTCAAAGCAAGTTGAAATTTGTGATTAGATAAATGTCAGTGTATTTGTAATACAGGAGGCAGCATCTCCATGTGTCTATCTCTGCCGCAGATTTAAGTCCAGAAAACCTAGACGTAGAAAAATTGTCATGCTTGTTACAGGGATCCTAGGATTATTCATTTTTTGAAACAAATTACCAGTATACTTTTTCCTTGAATTGGACAGATCTGAGCAGCACAGCCTTGCTTATGTACCATATTTTACTGTCTATAAAACTCCCCCATGTGTAAGATGTGTAAGACAACCCCTCCCACCTTTCCAATTGAAAATTACAGTTTTGCAACTGTTGGGTTCTCTCCTCAGCTTACTTCTATGTATAAGACGACCCTCAATTTTAGTTTAATAATTTTAGAGAAAAATACAGTATTATAGACATATATTGTGCATTTTCTCCAGTGAGGGAGTGGCTGACTGAGTAATTAAGCTGCCAAAGAAATATGAGTCTCAGGCTTACTTAGGACCCTATTGTTGGCATATGGGGTAGATTTATTTACTATATGCTTGGTTGGAAGTAGAAATGGGCACGACTCAAAAAATGGTGTTTCGTTTGTCGTTTGTCGTTTAGGGGGTCTGTTTTGGTTCGTTTTTGTTTTTTGTGAATTTTTTGCAAAAAAATTTGTTTTCATTTTGTTATGTAACAAAATGAAAAAAACAAAAACAAAAACGAAAAATTGCTGTTTCGTTAGCATTCATTACTGTTCAATGTATTTGCCGCAATGGAAACGAAACACACGACAAAAATTCTGTTGTTTCGGTTCGTTTCGTTTCATTTTGGAGACAAAATTCGTTTTTTGTTTCGTTACGTAACGAAACAAAAAAACAAAAACGAAAATGAAAAATTGCTCGTTTTGTGCCCATCTCTACTTGGAAGAGACAAAGGGAAAGCTCCAGTGCAACAATCAATACAGTTCTGGAGGGAAGGATAATAAAGATTAAGATTTTTCAAGAGGTTCCCATATCCGTAAATGTAGTTCTATATTGCTAGATGGCAAATAAGAAGAAACAGTTCATTGCACCTCTTTTCTTTAATGCCTAGAAATGGCATCCCTCTGTTGTGAGGTGCATGATACGTCATGGCATCTTACCAGGATACATTATGAGCATATTCAACTCTGTAGCTTCTCCATATTTTTCCAATGACCAACATCCCATTGCTTAATGTAATATATTGCATTAGAGTAGGCCCATTAATGACTCAACTCCTCTGTAAGCTCCATTGATTCAAATTGTACACGGTATACTGGCTGAGCTCTAAAGGGGCTGGGGGTAGTAATTGGCAACATGTGTTGAGAGTGTGGAAGCAATTAGGGAGTTAATACCATAGATTAAACTCCCTGATTGCCTCCACAGTCACTGCACAGTTACCAATACTACCCTCAGCTAATTTAGAGCTTCATAACTAAGTCCCCTTATCCCTAAATCTTTCCACATTTCAGGGTGTCCTGTAAAATCACTTCGGGAAGGTACCCCTGATATTTTGGAGTCTCAAAGTAAGTAAATTTTGATTGCATATTTTAAAAATAATTTTTCAGTGCATATTTTTGGAAAACATGCTAAAGTAGCAGGGCTGTCTTAATAAAGCAATTTTAGGGAACCCTCTGAAATTTGGAAACATTTGGGTGTAAGGTGGCTGAGTTATGACACTCCAAGGGGGTGCCCCTTGGAAGCACCAAAGTAGCAGGGGTACCTCCAGAAAGCGATTTTAGGGAATGCCCTGAAAATCTGAAACATTTAGAGGTAAGGGGGCTGAGTTATGAAGCTCCAAAGGGGGTGCCCCTAATCCTTCTCATTGGAATCATATGGGAAGTAGAGGTACCACTATTGCTTGCCCTCTGCTGCCTTCCCCAAGCCGTTGGAGCACCTAATTTTGACCCCCAAAATTGGGAAACATATTCACTCGAATATAAGCCAAGGGTGTTTTGTTCAGCCAAAAATAAGGGCTGAAAAACTCGGTTTATACCCGAGTATATTTGGTAATTTTAATCAAGATATCAACATATGGAATGGGTCTGCTGAAAGTGGACTTCGGTCCTTCCCTGTGTTAACCCTTTATAAAAATGAATACAAAATGGATACCTCTGTGACTTCATATCCCATAGGACTGCCTTAGATCCAGCCTCACAACCTTACCCCTCCCAAATGGCAGCCCTTACAACCACATGAAATTGCTATGGAGAAACTGAATGGCTCTGATGAATGAGGTGAACTTCACTATGAGTGGAACACCTGTCTTCCAGTGTCAAATTTTGGAACTTTAATGAGAACTCAGAATAGAAAACAGGGTCGGAAAACAGGAAAACAAGAAGCTTCATGCAACATAAGCTACTGTCTTGGTACATTTCTGCTCAGGTTTTCATCTTTGGCCAATTCTGAATTGTGCCCCAGTGGCTGGAATGATGTGAGAGAGACAAAGGGGGAGTTTTATGCCTTCAAAGCCCTTCTAATGAGAAATTCTATGCAGAACAATCTGTGCCATATTTGACAAAACTTCTAGAGATCTTAGTAGGTTTGTGTTTGCACTATTTTGCTGCTTTTATGGCATGGTTGTAATTATCTTAGTGATGATCCTGCTCATTCATTTAGCCTAATAATCTTCCAGATTGGAAATCCATCACTTGTGATTTGTGAATGTCATGTACAAATGGCTCCATTTCTAAGCACTTGATGGTGAGCACAAACATCTCTCAATTTGATACATTCATCTGATGTAAATCTGCACACCACACAACAGGCATACGGGAAATTAGAATATTCCAAAATCACGAGTTCATTGTTCTTCGGCAATGAAGCACCTATTAGCATTTTGCATAATTTGTTTTCCTCCCAAATGTCCACACTTTGCTTCTGGTATACCATCTAAATTGATGGTTATTTAATTTTTCTCTTGTTCCTCTTTGCCTAGTCAAGCCATCCAGCTGATGTTTCAGTAGTGACAGGCATCTCTAATGTTGGCAATCCGCAGACTGGAAGAGCCAGAGGGAAGCAGCATTGACATTCTCCTCTCAAAATCTAACTGGCTCACCTTTATGACATGCTCCACTACTCTGGAAAATGCAAAAATTAAGACTGCCCGAAAGCTGGATCTTTCAGAGACTGTGATCTCTGAATTGGCTTGTTTTCAAAACCAGCACAAAACAACAGTGCAGTTCCATTTTCTCTGTGTTTCCAATGGAGATTTTTAAAATGGAGAGAGTCATGCTATTCAATGCATTCTAACTTTGAATTTCTCTGTCCTCATAGTACTTACTACATGTTCAGTTTTTCACCAAAGAATATGTGACTAGAGATGGGCACAAAATGATTTTTTAAATTTCATTTTTCATTTATTCATTTCGTTTCAGAATGAAACAAAAAACAGGGAGGCCTTCCAGTGCCCACCATCACTGCTGCTTATCTAGTGTGGGGTGGTATTCTGAGGCTGCGGGGAGGCCTCCCGGTGCCCACTGCTGCCACCGATGATGTGGTGTGGCCTTCCAAGGCCCCAGGGTGGCCTTCCAGTGCCTACCGCCGTCACCGATGATCTGGCATGGGGTGACCTTCCAAGGCTGCAGGGAGGCCTCCCAGTGCCCACTGCCGCTGAGAATTTAGCACGGTGTGGCATCGCAAGGCCTGGAGAGGCCTTCCAGCACCCACCACTGCCACTGCCGCTGGAGCCCCGCCAGAGCCCAGAAGCTGCCGAAGCCCAGAAAGACGAGAAGGAGGAGGGGGTAATTACAAGTACCCAAAGGAATGAAACATTTCATTATCGTTTCATTTTGTATGAATTTTTATTTAATTTACAAAACAAAACAAAATGAAATGTGCGCAGGGATGAAATGGAACAAAAAATGTGGGCAGGGATGAAACATAATGAAGTGAAACATCGTTTTTCCATTTCATGCCCATCTCTATTTGTGACAACATTTCACATGTAATTCACCATCTTGTAGGATGACTAGTTGAACAAGAAGTGCCTATTTTTCAGGGTTACTCTTCCTATGCAGCTGCCCAGACACTCAGTCCCAGGAATGCCCACAACTGAACTCCAAAAATCCAGCATTTTACTTGGTCCCTCATCCTCCTGCATGGATGCCTGAGCAAATATGGAAATGTAGAGTAGCAGCTGCTTTGATGCTGTTCTATTGGTTACTTGATCTCTGGGCATGAATAAGGACTGAGCTTGATGGAATCATTGGAAAGAATGATATTATGATTATAAAGCTTATATGAAACTCAACAAAAGCACATAATTTATTTTCGGAGTTATATTTGACAAACTGTAGCACATAGCTTCTGGTAGCTTGACATTAACACAGCCTTTCAAAATGCTTGACCCCCTAGCCCTAGTAATCAGTACTGAGGAGGCAGCAAGTAAAGAGTTGTTTGTACATTGTTAGAAAAACATGAAAACATTAAGATACACTTTGTGTAGGAGATGTTTTTCTTGGATGGAGACAAAACAAAATGTAGTTGATATAGAATGGAATAAGAGATGTCATGATACAACTAGTAAGAAAAAGCAGCTTTATGAATTAATGAGGGGGCAATCACATTAAGAGAAATGAGTAAATTGCTTGCATATGTCACATGTGTGTGCTGAATTCTGATTTGTGTATTAATATCTGTCTATAAAATGTGGTTTAGATGAGAGCTGGACGGTAGCAGTTCTCCCACCAGTTAACTAGTCTCAATGCATAGATTCATAACAAGGCATTTTTACACCCCTGATGTAAGATTTTCCAGAGCAAAGAGGTGTTTGGCTCACAGAATGCTCTTCCTCCCCACTGCCACTGGCTGCCTTTGTGGCTTCCTGGAGAGTGAGCAGACAGTAGGAGGTCCCTTCATGACCATGCTGAAGACCATTGCCACTTCACCTCCCAAAGCGGAGGCATCTTTGGTACAGTGTTCTGCTTAATGCCCTTCCTCCACAAACAATGGATACAGAAGCCCTCTTTGAGTGTTCTACACAGGGATTCAAGTCAACATGCGAAGGAAATAACAAGCTTCCTTCCTTTACCCCTTCCCACCTTGCCCACTTTCTTTTGCTCCTTCCCTCTCTTTGCATACAGAGAGCAAAAAATGAGGAGGTGAGCCATCTCTATCCATAGAACACTTTGTAAGATCAGAAATATAGGGGTGGGGGTGGGGAACCAGCATCCCAATTATGCTGGGATGATGTGTGGACAGAGAGAGCTTTTGTGTTTAGATTTAGCTCTGGATTCATGGAGATCCAGAATGGAGGTTGACATGGATAGACTTCTGTCTGCTCTAAACCTCATTTTTCCAACCCTGAAAATGTTAAAAGATCAGAAGAATTAACTGCTCTTGCAGCATAGAAGCATAAACATAACTCTTTGCCCACCCAGCCTAAAATAAAGAGGCAAGACACGTTCACTTGGGTTCAAAATGGGCCACAATTTTATGGATAACATAATTAACTCCAAGCTGTGTATATTCTCTCAACGGGACCTGGAATGTAGTACAAGCAGGTATTGTGCTACATTGTAACATTCTCTTATTTGAAATGGATTCAGGGAGATTCCCTTCTCTGAAGGATGATGCCCACTTGTTCAGCATCCTCCTTGCATGGAATCTACTAGCCCAGGACAGCCCACAGTTTCACCTATATCGTCATCTTAACTACATTTAATCCTAATACCCTACTGCTGGCATTTAATTTGCCTGAGGGCTGACAAAGGTCAACTGAGGCCTGACCCACTAGAATGTCACAGACACTCTCACTCCAAATGGCCACACCCAGGGAGGTGCGGAAGATGCTTACACGCAACCGTGCCTTCTCTGTGGTTGGCCCGTCGCTTTGGAACTATCTTCTGAGTGAGTTGCGCCTTGCACAGTCCCTGCCCACCTTCAAAAAATCACTTAAAACCATGCTTTATCAGGAGGCATTTGGCGACCTTTAATTTACCTCCCCCCCCCTTTTTGACGCCTCTTGCCGTTATTTTTCTTCATTATTGTACTGCTTTTATTTTGTGTTATTTTGCTGTTTTAATTCTCTTGTTAACTGCCTGGAGTTCCCCCAGAACATGGGCGGTATAAAAATAAAATAAAATAAAATAAAATAAAATAAAATAAAATAAAATAAATAACAAGCACCTTAAGGGCAGCTTTCTTAGGGCATACTTGAATCCCCATACCTCTTGCACTACCCGCCACAGAAAAGGGGCTGCAGAGTATGCTCCTTTTACCCCACAGAGCTGAACAACTCAGCCCCCAGGGTCACTTGCAGATCGCTCAAGCATGTCTCAGATTCTAAGTTGGACAGATGGATGCCATCCTCCCTATGCAATTCAGCGTGGTGCACCATAATGAAAGGATAGTCAGTAACTGACCACAGACCATTTCAATGAACCTAGCAACTTCCCTATTGACACCCCTGTGGGCATTGTCCACCCATTGAGGGTCATGGGCTAATCTCCACTCTAAACATGGAGCCAATGTGGACCGTGCTAATCTAGTCCTAGGACATCTATCACAGAACTTCCTCAAGTTAGCAATAATATTGAAGTTCAGTTTGGATGCCTCTAGGACCGAGGGGAGCTGTTTATGGAGTAACAGAATGGTTCATTATTAAAAACTGGAAAAAAATTGTTTCATAACGAAATACTGCCTGTCATTTCATTTCATTATTACATTATTTGTAAGCTTACAAAATGATGAAACAGTGTCTCATTTTTGTAAGATGCTCATCCCTATTTGGGATTCATATATTCTCTGTAACTTAAGCAAGAAAATGAGACTTCATTTGGATTCATTACTCTTTGAAATAGAGTATTTATTATCCACAAGATACTTAATTCATTGCTGATATTACTGATATATGTCCTACAGTCAATATAACTATAGGCTTATTTGTTTGCAACAATGGTGAAAACCATGGCTACCTGTCCTCCTTCATACTTCCTGAAGTCATGCTTTAGTTTATTGCATGGTTTGTCCCTGGAGTTAGAATTTAGCACTATACTGTGTCCTATGAAGTTAATCATCTCCCCAGCCAGAGCTCCTGGTTTGGACATTTTCAGCTAGCTTCAGATTTCCAGAGAGACAAATAAAAATCCTGAAATGTAAAAAACATTGTGTCGATTTCCTACACAATGTAGGGCAGAAAAGCTTCCAGAACACGGCCAAACAACAGCCCAAGAAACTCACAACAGTTATTTCCTACACCATTGTTAAAGATTTCCTAGCATTAACTAAAAAGAAGCAGTCTTCTGAAAAGTGGCTTTTAAAATGGAAGTGCAGACAGAAATCCTGGGTAAATTTCATGTTCCTTCAGAAAAAAACAAAGATGAACAGTGAGAAAGGGGGCTGGGAATTTTGCTCCACCTGGAACGCCCCTTAACTGCAGACTTTGCGATGAACAGATGTCCAAAGAGCCTTTGTTGACAATGAAAATTAACAAGTAAATCCAATTATGTTTTTTTAAAATGGGGGGGTGGATGAGCACAAAAGGTTTCACATTTGCTGGATGCTTTTTGTTTAAGTACACACAGATGTGTGTACTGCCACTGCTAACATATCATCTGATCAAGTTCTGCATTTCTTCATTTAATAACATGCCTACAATCACTCCTGATCAAAACAATTCTTTCTAAAGTGTTGGCTCCTTAGCTCTTTGTTGCCAGGATCCCGTTAATCAATAAGATCATGGCAGAATGAATACAAGAGCAATTATGTCCTGAGCTGGCACAATGTGAAGGCCACAAGGATCAACAGTCACAAGGCGCCCGTCGCCGAAGCAATCAGCAACGGAGTGCTGGGGACACTTGCAACTGCACCCTTGGCTTTGTTTTGATTGGCAAGTAATTCTTTCTCTGATGCTGACCTTAAGCTCCTTGGGTGCACGCTCATCTTTGGATTATATAGCACACATATATCAGTGTCATTCAACACCAGAGGTCATAGACACAGACCATCAATCTGAGGTTTTGTGTGCCCCCGTTTTATTTTAAAAATCAACAGTTTTATTGAATGCACTCTATGGGAATCTGTTGAGTTCATCTCTGCAGTCAGTCAAGTTCTGGAATGAACAAGCAGAATCTAGCTGGAATGAACCCCAGTTTATGAATCTAGTTTCTAGCACAAGTGTGATAAGTGGGGGGGATGCCTAAATGGTCTTTATTAGGACACTTTTACTGTCCTAATTTGTTGCAACTTTGGGGGCATTTTGAGAGGTTGGGAGAAGGGTAGAAAAATATTGTTAGCAGCATTAGTGCCATAGGCACTCCCAGGAGCACCAGTGTCTAGTGGGAACTGATCCTGCAGGCCAGAAGTCCTCAGAGCAATTTCACGGAGCAATGTAAGAAACCTTACTTTTTCGGACTACATCTCACCTTATCCACAAGACAGTATGGCTGGTCCAGAAACTAACTTTTCCATGGTTTGCCCTTGCTTAGCTACACAAAGGTGATGAGTTTTCCCTTATTTTCATTTGCAAGTAATAGCGAAACTAAATTCTTTGTTAAACCCAATCTTAAAGGAGACTCACTGAACTAACAATACTTCACTTACTTGTTCCTACCAAGCTCCGCTTATGTCAGTGGGTCTACTCTAGGCAGCACTATCAAGAATCAAGTGTGTGTTTGCTTGCTTGTTTTTGCTACATTTACCGTTTTCTTTGGAAAGTAACTCTTTACTTTCACACACCTCAAAGGTAACATATTGTTTTAGTTACTTTGTTAAGATCGGAATGTTGCACACTGTCAGCCTATGTTTTAAAAAGAGCCCTACAAACACTTTCCTTTCTACAAACATTACTGTTGTCCTTATACCAATAACAAAGCAGAAATCAGCAGCCAGGACCACAGTGCTTAAACTATGCAATTGTCCTGCTCTAACATTTAATAATTTCATACCTCTATCCCTATTAATATAACTAGAAAATCACACCATAGAAGGAGCAATGTTAACTTCCCTTATACAGTATTACTATAATAACTTGATGCTATTATTTGGAGATGTACAATATGGTCCTGCTTGAATTTGGCTAGTGAAAATGGGAGAAAATTTTATTCTACTTAATTTTTGAAGAATTTTGTCGAGAGTCACAGGTCACATATTTAGGATGAAAGATCTTGGGGTTTAAATTTTCAAATGCAAGGGATTTAAACAAGCTCTACAGAGAGTACGTTAAATTTTAACCATATTTATTCATGGGACATAACATCCAAAGGAAGCACTCATACGACACATACAATGAACAATGTTGCTGATCAACGGATGCAAATTGTTCAATGTTTCCTGTTCCTCTTGCTTTCTAAATAAAAAGCCTTTTAAACACTCACATCTCACTCAGATGATTACATCTTGCATCCAATGTCTCTCATTCTACTTACTACCTGACTTTTCCAATTGACATTGACTGCATCCATCTTTCCATTATGGTCTCTGCAGTCAGTTATTGCTCCACACATTTATTACAAGAGCAAAGAGTGCCACGCTGATGCTTAAGGAAACCTTGTTGCTCAATCAAAGTTCAACCAGTACAGGAAACTTCTAAAAAATGTTCCTGTCTAGGGGGAGAGTCTAAATAGGTAGAGATAGTCTAGAGCACTGATGGCGAACCTTTTAGAGACCGAGTGCCCAAACTGTGATTCAAAGCCCACTAATAAAACCTGAATACAGGTGGCTGTTTAGGGGCAATATTGGGTGCCCACAGAAAGGGCTCTGAGTGCCACCTTTGGCACCCGTGCCATAGGTTCACCAACACTGGTCTAGAGCTTGGGCATATTTATCTGAGAAGCTGATACCTCAGGCTAGGTAGATAGGAACAGCCATTCTTGTGTCAGCCAACCAGTTGCCTATGGGAAGCTTACCAGGATGACAGGAGTAAAATAGCATCCTTTTGCTCCTGCCTCCATCTGTTATGACAAGGACGGTGGTCCAAGCTCTGTGAATTTGTAGAGCACCTTCACAAAACTGTCTTTCCACAGGTAACTGGTTGACTGTCATGGTAAAGTGGGAGACAACAATCCTGCTCCTGGTTGTAAATCCCATGATTTAACAATAATTGTGTGTGAGGGGCTTTCTTTTCCCTGTCCTGAGTTCAACAATGCAGGCTACACATCACCCCTGCCCTCAGAAGGCTGGTACTCAATTCACTCACCTTGGAAAGAAGGAAAGGTAAAAGAACTTCAAGCTAGCTACCTGAGACTGAACCTGGGTCATGATTTTTGGCCGCAGTACTGCACTTTAACGACTGCATAACGCTCCTTGGTAGGTGTCATGGAGCCTGGTAAGTGACAGGGAAAGGTATAAATCAGAAGGAAGTGCACAGCTTGCATCTCAGATCTATTCTGAGTCCCTCTCTCTGTTGCAAATTGGAGAAGATATATATATTATTCTTGTGTCAGCTACATTTCATTTTAAAAGCATCATCCCCTGCATTTTAGGAATGTTGTGGATGAAAAGAAAATAGAGAAGAGGCAGTATAAGCCTTCATTCTCTCTCTCTCTCTCTCTCTCTCTCTCTCTCTCTCTCTCTCTCTGTGTGTGTGTGTGTGTGTGTGTGTGTGTGTGTGTGTGTGTGTGTGTGTGTGTGTGTGCTTTTCTGACTCTACATTTTCTGTGGTCTGTGGCATCAGTTACCACCATTCTAATCAGGAAAACAACATTTTCATCACAGCCTCTTGTCCTTGGCTCATGCATATTTGAAACCAGGTTTTGCCTGCTTGATCATGTCATTGGAATGAAAATCTCACCAACTCCAATTTCACAGGCAGGATGTTGGATGTTTCAGAACACCCCGCCTAAACCACTTTAATCTGCGAAGAAATCCCAAGCATGATCTTTAGAGAGAACTGCTTTAAAGATGATGAAATAAAAAGAGGGAAATGATTCAGTCAATGTCTGTTTCATGGCTCAGCTGGCTAAATGTTTGACAGTAGCATTTGTCACTTTCTACCATTCTTCCACCTCATCTCTTGAGCTTCTTCATACAGTACCTGCCAGGGCACAATCAAAATGGAAAAACCCATGCATGCTGGGGTTGCTGGATCCTCCTTGCGTTTTGATTGCCCAAACTGTTGTAGTCATTTCCCAGCAGGAACCAAACTCTATTTTCTTTTCTTATTCTTTTTTAGACATCTGCTGCTTAATGTCAACAAGGTGTGGATTCCAGGGAGCATCATTGGCATGCTTTCAATCACTGGTACATCTTAAAGTTCTGTGCAAATGGATTTTATTCTCTGTCTCCAACCCATGATCTTTCAACCAGATCTGACATCTGGAGATAATTTTAAATATCTTTTATGGACTATGTGCAGGCCTTTGGGCTAAGATCAAGTGTAGTATGCACAGATTTCAGATTGACTTCTCATTTTCAACATGGCAAGTATGGTGCCATGCAAGTACCAGTCACCGCCAGGCTTTTCTTCTAAAATTGGAGACTGGCAGGGGATGGAGATCACCAGCCAATAGGTGTCCACTGGAAGCTATCCTTTCACAAGTTTCTGCAAGCAGTGGCATAGCTACCCTCACTAATCATAAGCTTCATGTCTGGAGAAATCAAATCTTCCTTCGTTGCCCATAGTTCCTCCACTAGAGTGAAACCATAAAGGAATATATTTGGGTCTAGGGATCCATCCTGACTAAAAAAACAGCAAGGGTCAACAAGGAGAAATGAAAGTGTGAGCAGTACAGGGGAAGTGCTAAGAATGAACATTTTATCTTTGTTTTATTACGTATTATGTTTTTATTATTGGATTGTTTATTTATTGTATATCTTGACTGATATTTGTTCAACCATGTAAACCACCCAGAGTAGCCATGCAGCTAGATGGAGTGGTATAGAAATTTAATAAATAAATAAATAAATAATAAATAAATAAATAAATAAATAAATAATCTCACATTCAAAATGGTTCCAGCTGAAATTCTTTTCTCCAAAATTGTGAAACAAAATTATAACTGAACATAATTCTCAGCTGTCTGCACTAGACATGGGCATGACTTGGCGAAATTGTCGTTTCTGTTTTCGGATATCGTTTCCATTACGTAACGGAAACAGTAACGACAATTAAGCTGTCAGAACTCGAACTCGAGCCGAAAAAAGAAAAATTGGGTCTGATTTGTCGTTGTTGTTCCTGGCATCGCGCGGCGATTGCGCGATGCCAAGCGGCACAGAAAAAAAGTTTTAAAAATAAAAAACCCCGATTCCTATCCAAAAAAGCAGGCGAAAATATGCCTGCCTGAGGGCACCTACCAGAGGGGTGGTTTCTGGGGGGGGGGTCCCCAGCCTTCCCCCCCTCCTGTCCTGGGCTGCTGGTTCCGGGCTGGGAGGGGGCATCCTCGGTGTCTCCATTTGCCATGTGGTGCACGGGGATCCAAAATGGCTTCCGCAATATATTTTTTGAAATCGTGGTCCAAAAAACCACCAAAGCACCACAGAAACATGCGAAAATTAGCTATTTTAAATGCTTGAATTTTCACAGTGGCAGCAGTGGGTTTTTTATAGCAGTAAAAGGTCACACTGATTTTATTTTATTTTATTTTATTTTATTTTACACCTGCGCAATGATGGGCTGGCCATGGGATGGGACCATGCAAATTTTTGGACCCATTCTACCAATTGCATGGCCAGGTTTTGACTGACACTTCTGGATGTGCAAGAGGGCATAAAAAGCCGAGGCACTCCCAGAAGAGTCGCAGTCCGGGCTTGGATCTGGGTGGGAGAGGGCTGTGTGTAGCTGGCTGCTGTGCTAGACTAGTTTCGATTTCGCGGAGCCTTTAGATTTCAGTTAGGCAGGCAGGGAGGAAATTGATTCAATTGAATTTTTAGGAAATAATAATAATTCCTTTCATTCTCTGTCTGCTGTGGGGAATAGCAATGATGGGCTGGCCATGGGATGGGACCATGCAAATTTTTGGACCCATTCTACCAATCGCATGGCCAGGTTTTGACTGACACTTCTGGATGTGCAAGAGGGCATAAAAAGCCGAGGCACTCCCAGAAGAGTCGCAGTCCGGGCTTGGATCTGGGTGGGAGAGGGCTGTGTGTAGCTGGCTGCTGTGCTAGACTAGTTTCGATTTCGCGGAGCCTTTAGATTTCAGTTAGGCAGGCAGGGAGGAAATTGATTCAATTGAATTTTTAGGAAATAATAATAATTCCTTTCATTCTCTGTCTGCTGTGGGGAATAGCAACACAGTTTATTCTTTTTTATTCTCCTGCAGTTTGTTAGGATTTCTTTTCTGATAGTGCTTCAAAGGGGGGAGGTTTGAATGGGAGGGGAGGTGTGGATTTATTTTAAAAATTTCATTTTCTTGGTGGCAAGCCAAGGTCCTTTCATACCCTGCCTGCAGCTCTGCTGTGGGTGCACTGCCCAATTTGTTTGCAAAAATTGCAATTGCTTTATTCAATGCAGTCTTGTGCAGCAAGTCAGTTTAAAGTGTTTTCCGCCTGCTCTGGGTCATTGCGGGACCCGCGCCCGCTGCCCGCGCGCCCGCCCCTCTCCCCTGCCGCTGCCGCCGCCCGCTCATGCCCCCCAGCCACCCCGCCTGCCGCCTAGGGGGCAAAAACACCTAGCACCGGCGGGACGCCACTCGCTGGGACGTCAAATCGCGCGAAATCGCGGCGGCGGTAACGACAAACGACAAACGACATGACGAAATGACAATTTTTTAAAAAAATTCACGAAAAATGGAAACGACTTGAAACGGACCCGTCCCGAAAAATGACAACTCGAAAAAACATTTTTTCTGGTCGTGCCCATCTCTAGTCTGCACAGCCCAAACTTATAAATGCAACCATTCCTTGTGCAGCACACTTTAATGTGGAGAGTATTTTTTAGCTGTTAAAGATAAGGAACCTGTCTTTTTTTAAAAATCAGCACATAAAATATAACCAATTCCACAGGGAAGGTTTTCAAGAGCTAATTACTGAAGTATGCCTGCTCAGACAAGTGAATCTGTCAGTTTTGTTTTTTCTTGCATTAATGGTTTTAATCTCCAATGTTTCTCCATTCAGTTTATGAAAGCATATGCAGATTTTGCTAACGTCTTATAAAAAAGAAAAATAAGGCACAAGGGAAATGACATTCTTACCCACCCCTAGTTGGTTTATTGGTTATGATCCATATTCCCCATCTTGATAATCCTGTCCTGGCACAGAGGATCAGATAAATAGGATCTGATATGGCTCTTCATCACCTGCCCTTTTGCTTATACCTGGGTCCTCATTGATCTACCTGGAAGTGACCAGATGAGTTGATTGTTTAAAAATCACATAGCATAACAGAGTTGGAAAGGGCTTATAAGACCCTCAAGTCAAACCTTGTTCAGAGCAGAATCCAAGTCAGATTTGACAGATGTTTGTCAACTTTTCTCTTGAATGCCTCCAGCACTGGAGCACTCGCCATCTCTCAAGAGAATTTGTTCCACAGTCATAATGTTCTAACAGTTAAGATTTTTTCCCCCTGCCGCTCAGCCAAAATCTGGCAACTAGTAAGTTGAGCTCATTATTACAAGTCCTGCACTCTGGGATGATCAGGAAGGGCTCTTCTGTATGACAATCTTTCAAGTATTTGAAAAGTGCTATAGCATATCTCCTTTCCATCTGCTTTTTTCAAGGCTAAACATGCCTGTTTTTTCCCAGTCTTTCCTCACAGGGCTTGGCTTCCAGTCCCTTGATCATCCTTCCTGCCCCCCCTCTGAACTTGTTCCAGTGTGTTTTCCAGAAGTGGACATTAGAGATGGCGTTTTGTTTTGGTTTTCATTTTGTTTGTTATTGTTTCATCTCGTTTAGAATGAAATGAGTTTTTTTATAAAAAAAAAAACTTTGTTTTCTTGTTCGTTTGTTTCATTTGTTTCATTTTTCATTTTTCATTTTTTTTAAACTCGCGCCAACCAGCTGGCCCGCGGGCCAGGTTGGAACATTTTTAAAATTTATTATTATTATTACTCGTGCTGACCAGCTGGCCTGCGGGCTGGGTTGGTGCATTTTTTTTTATTTTTAATTTTTTAATTTTTAATTTTTTTTTTACTCACACTGACCAGCAGTTTTTAAAATTATTTTTACTTTTTATTTCTTTTATCCCCCACTCTATGGCACCTGATTGGGTTGGGGAAAGTGTGGGCTTTTAAAAAAAATTCCCTGCTGAAGCCCCATGCTACAGCTGATCAGTGGTGGCTTCTGCGAGGGAAAAAACCCTGTGGTTTCCCTGCCCGGGTACACTGGGGGGGGGGGACCACCAGCTTTTTCCTACAGGAATGCATTGCTTCAATGCATTCCTATGAGGAAATGAAAAACATTTTATTTTTCTTTGATGGGTCTGTTTGTTATTTGTTTCATTCCGTAATGGAAAAAAAAACAAATAAAAAAATTAAAAAATCATTTCATGACCATGTCTAGAGGACATAGTACTCACAATGAGGCATAATTGGTGCTGAATAGAGTGGGATTAGTACTTCATGGGATTTGGAGATTAGGCTTCAGCTAATGTAGTTTAAGAAGCACTTGCCATTTTTGAAGCCACATTGTGTGGTTGGCTCAGATTCAGCTTGTGATCTACAACAACCCCAAATTCCTTCTCGCTCATAGTATTAATCAGTAAGTAATGTTGAGTAATTCCTCATTGGGTATATTTAGTATTACGTATTGAGAATATTATCAATGAAAAATACTGAGTATTACTTCTCCATAATAATATAATATAATCCAAGTATTTCCCATTTTGTAAGCATGCATTTGATTTACTCCCCCCCACCCCCACCCCAGTGTAAAACTTTGTACTTATCACTGTTGTTTGTCACCCCAGCACTTGTGCTTTTCAAGATCTTTTCTAATGCTGTTTTTCCCCCCCAAGGCTTTAGCTTCTCCATACAATATTGTGCCATTCACAAATTGGTAAGTATTCCTTGAATTCCTGCATCCAAATCATTCATAAACTGTTGAACACCAGTGATCTCAGGACCAGACCTGCTCCCAGCATTTAAATGGAGTGGTCACTTACAGAGGAAAATATGGATTTGGTGGGTATACGCGCGTGCGCGCGCGCGCGCACACACACACACACACACACACACACACACACACAGAGAGAGAGAGAGAGAGAGAGAGAGAGAGAGGCTCACCCAGTGCAAAATACCTTTTTCATAGAATATATATTTTTGCAGCAGTTATCCTTTATTAGATTTTGTGGCAATATCCACTTGTTTAACAACAAACAAAAGGTGTTGTGTTTGTTCTTTTTGGGAAAACTCTACCAAAGCCTTAAGTGTGGGGGGTAGCCTTTTACTGGGCTGCTGGTCATGTTGCCCCCGGTTGTCTCACTCCAGCCTAAAGGAGCCTGAAGAGGAGTGGTATTACTTTGACAACTTCCTTACCTATGGTTTTAGAAGGCTTTGGCATTGTTCAGCATGTTTAAGGGGGGGAATGAATAGAATAACACGCTGAAGTAATCTATAATAGAACACTGTCACTCTAGTCAGTCTTTCTTCAAAATAACATTCCAGTCTCAAGCTATAGCAGCATAAAGTGGCTAAATTAGAGGTGGGCTTCAGTAAGGCCAACCACCTTCAGAGGTGCATTGGGGGACACAGGAGAGGGCCTTCTCTGTTGCTGCTCCCTGACTTTTTTAAATTGCTGCCACAGGAGGCCAGTCTGGCCCTGCCTTTCTTGTCCTTCTGGAATCAGGCAAAAACCTTTCTCTTCCAGCAAGCTTTCCCTCAGTGACTGCCTGCCTGAGTTGAACTTTTAAATGGATTGTTATGCCTTAGTGCTTCGAATGTGTTTTTAGTGTTTCCTTTGTTTCTCAGTGTGGTATTTGTTTGATCATTTTTAATAGTAGTATACTTATTTTTTAGCTTTAATGTTGTGTTTTAATGGAAGCCATGTTGGGTCCTTTTTAAGGAGAAAACCAAAAAAACAAAAATAATCGCACACCTCCAGAAATTCACATGGTGCAACTTTGGTGCATAGATAATGGCTCAGAGCTATGCTCCTACAGGGCAAGTGCATTTTACTGCCCTGGAAATGTCCAGGTGAATTTGTAAGATGAATGTAATTTCCAGGGAATGGAAAACTTGTAAGATGAATTTTTCCTTCCTGTTTACATTCATCTTATGAGGTACCATTGATCCTTGCCCGGAATGGGCTGTTTGCAAGAGAACAGCCCAGGCTGGGTGAGGATGAGTGGGTCCCTGCCCACCAATTTGGTGGACACAGCAGAGATTCACTGAATCTCACCCAGCCCATGCTGCTTGGAAGGGAAGCAGCAGTGGCAATCTCAGAGAGGATCCATGGGTCAGTGCTCTTCTCCCAGCCTGGGAGGGTTGTATGTCAGCTGCAGGGGGTGGGGTGGGGACAGCCTTCTGCTGTCTCTTGATTGAGAGGGGTTTAGACAGCCTTCCCATAGGAATGCATTGAAAACCTATTAATCTGTTACCTCCAGAATGGATTAATTGGTTTTCAATGCATTCCTATAGGAAACTGTGCCTTGAAAGATGAATTTTTCTTAAGACGAATTGACTTGTAGAACAAATTAAACTCATCTTATGAGGCACTACTGTAATTTGAGATTTTTTTTATCTTGATTGCCTTCATTGTTCAGGGGATTCTTGGAGTTGCAGTTTCCTTAGTTAAATAAAATCAGGGACATTAAAATGAAATATGATATGGATTATACAGATTTTACAGTTTATATAACCATAACTATATCTCAGCTGATGCTGGCTAAGAGATTCAGAATTCTTGGAGTGTTAATCCTTTGGGTGATAAACAAAAAGTTTTTGCCCATATGCTACTGATTTCCCAAGTGAAGGAAGTGACTAGCAGGAATCTATCTTTCCCAGGCATGCTCACCAGGGCATTCTGCAAAGTCAAAAGATGTCACATTTCTATCCCATGAGTGATAGGCTAAGTATTGGAGTAAAGAGAGAAATAAGGCCCACATGGAAAATAGGTAGGGTGCGGAAAGAGAGAGAGAGAACAAGAGAGAGAATTGAGGTCAGAGTCAGACATAGGGTTTTAAACCTGGTACAAGCTGAATGAAAATGAGAATGGAGGAGGAGTAGGGGGTTGTGGGAAAAGAGAGAGAGACGGCCCTGTGTGAAGACAGGATTTGATTCAGGCAAAGCTATGCACATTTCCTAGCAGGGGTTTAAGAATCTCAGAAGCACTGGGTTTGACTTTGATGCTGCAGTTGTTTAGTTGTTATGACATATCAGATTATGTCCAAGACTGAAAAGTTACATATACAAGTCAACTTGTTTTTAAAAATGACTTTCCACCTGAGACTCTCCCAGAGTTTTGATGTATTTTTCTGTATTTAGTATTCTGCAATCAAGCCCAGAGCTTGTTTTTAAGGCTTAGCTGGGAAATAATTGATCATTGGAGGAGTCAGAGTGTTCTGAAGCAAAACAAAAATGACTGAACTCTGACAAAGTCAATTATCGCTTGATATATCTGAGAATCTCAGGCATTAATGTGACTCTCCTCCCAACCCCACTTACAATTTTTGGGATCTGTCTCAATAAAGTGAGGTCATACTGAGCAGTAGGTTGAACTGTAAGTACAGATCCTGAACCCTCCATATTTTGACACAATGTTTTTTCTGATGCATCCTCCAGACAGGCATTGCAATTTAAGTCTGAAGAACAATCCTGCAGAACTCATTTGCTCACCACTTTTTGATACACTCGTGATTTGCCCTTATTTTGGGATGTTGGCAAAATAAGACAGATGATTTTAAATGTTTTTTTTTTGCTTGTTTCTCTTATTAAAATTCAGTTGCTTCTTTTAAAATGCATATATGCCACTTCAAATACCTTCATCACATTTCCTGCCTAACAACCACCAACTAAGAAGAAAACAGGAGTTCTCTGGGGGAGAAAAGATAAAAAAGATGGGGTGCAACCCATGTGTACAACACTTGCACACAGTACTTCCTCATGTAATTAAGAGGAAGTGAGACCGTGCACCTTGCCACTGCCTGAGGTCACATGACTTCCCAACAGGCTGGAGGCATGGAGGAAGCTTATACTTCTAGATGCTCATGTCATCTGGAACACAACTGGACTGGGATCCAGCATGCTGTGTGCTTCAATCTCCCACCACAGTTGTTCAAATTGAACATGTGGCAGGGTCATTTTTCTGCTTTACTTCATGGATGCCCCTTCCTCTACTATCGCTTTGTCAAAGGTGAAGGATAACCATGAGCATATGGGCACTCTGCAGTGGGCAAGATGAGAGGAAGTGAACTGCCCAACAAGAACTCCTGCCCAATCAAATGAAGGGAAATCTCAGCAGGCCTTGGGATAAGTGTTTGTCCCCCAGACCTTGCCATAAACTGCATGAAGGGTGAAAGGGAGTGACCAGATGGACCTCTCTTTTGTGTGTGTGTGTGTGTGTGTGGTTCTTAGAGGATTATCCAGAATTCCCTCTGCAAAAAAATGATTATTCCCGGAATCCACCAGAAGGTGAAAGAGAGATTTCAAGATGAGATTTTTTTAAATTGTAATAAGGAGTCTCCCAGGTGTTCATGAGAGGCATAAAAATGTCTTTGCAATTGTTTGCCCCTCAAATAAGTAAGTGCTAGCCATTTTATATAGAAAACCACATACATTTTAAAAAGTTCGCCATACTTGCTAGTAGAGATGGGCATGAAACAGAAAAATGGTGTTTCAGTTTTTCGTTTGTCGTTGAGAGGTCTGTTTCGGTTCGTTTCTGTTTGTCGGGAAATTTTGGAAACATTTTGTTACCGTTTTTCGTTTTTTCGTTTGTCGTTTCTACCCGCTTTTTGCGCAATTTTTAAAGCATTTCCGTGCACAGGCATCCCCCAACGCCCTAGACCAGAGGGAAAACACTAAAAAAAATGGATGCTGGCAGAGACACAGTATAGACTAGGTATGCAGGGAGGCTGCAAAGGCAGCGGCGGGCGTTGCCCAGGGTGCAAGGCAGCTGCAGAGTGACTGCACTGCGGGGCAGGGGAGGGTACTCACCGAGAGGTACGCAGCATGCACACACACAGGGAGGCTGCAGGACTGAAGCTAGAGTCTCAGAGACAACAATCCCACCCTAACTCCCACTGGAGACTGCAAGGAGGACGGGGGCTGCCAGAGCTTTTTATGCCCTCTGTGGCCGCCAGACCTGCCTGCCCAGTCTGCAACCTGGACATGCTATTGGTTGAACATGATCCCACATCACATGGCTTGCCTCCATTTTGTGGCTGGTGGCGACATCCATTTTAAAGGGAAAAGAAAAATACATCGCGATGGGAGAAGACAAAAACAAACGTTTTAAGGACTCCAACCCCCCTGGTAGGTATTATCAGACAATATAAATAATTATTGCTGCATTTTTACGGATGTCCAGGGTGTTTTTTAACATTTAAAACAACTCATTTCATTGCACATCGCTATTAACGGAAACAAAACGTAACAACCTCAATTTTCGTGGTTCTGTTCGTTTCATTTCTTTTTCATCACAATTTTCGTTTGTCGTTTCGTTACATAACGGAAACGACAAACGGTAATGGAAACGAAAAAAATGTTCGTTCCATGCCCATCTCTACTTGCTATGCTAAGCATTAGGGCCCACTTCCCTGGAAGATGTTTTTAGCTCAGATATTGCTAACAAGTTTCTACACGGGACAATATAGGACACTGCCTTACCTGAAACCAGAGCACATGTCTACCTAGCCAGGTATTTTGACTGCTAAGACCTCTGGTAGCAGGCTTACCCATCAGCTGCTTCCTAAGTATTTGTGACAGGAAATACCCAGCAATGAACTTGAGACTCTGTAACCTTCTGTATGAACAGCATGACTTAGCAGGCTCTCCCCTTTGCATTCCACATCAAACATGCCTGTGTTTAAAGTCTTCATATACTGACACATTATACTGGCTATTATAATGTATAATATGTAATACACACCTGCACTTTAATATAATAAAAGGTAATATAATAAATACATCATTTCATTTCATGTATTTTATATCACAGTGGACCCTTATATAACAAACAGCTTGTATAACATAAAATCTGTACAACATAAAAAATTCTGGAGATAGGGGAAATTTGCTTAACATAATTTCATTGGGAACGAATTAATTCCTTTATACAAGGTAACACTGTATATTATATTATATATTATATTATATTATATTATATTATATTATATTATATTATATTATATTATATTAGTTAATACCAACAGAGCATTTGGGGTGTTCTTTCTGTTTCTTTTTTCAAGATACTTCCATCTAGGTTTGCATCCAAAATCATTGCTTGGCACAATTGCCTGCCTTGCAAAGGTGACACAGTTCCTAGAGGAGCTGGCACACACTTAACAAAAGTAATATATTCAGGAGATAAATCAGAATGCCTGAAGAGGTTTTCCTGGAATATCAAGAGAGCTGACTGGCAAAAGGAAAGACTTCTAGAAATAGATGCTGGGAAATGGAAAAGCTTGAAGAAGAATGTAATCAACTGATAAATAGTGGGAGGTTTTTTTGTTTTGTTTTGTTTTGTTTTGTTTTTGCATACGAAGGTCTTCTTCACAGAATGCAGATTGCAGTCCAGGCTTGGAGAAAGGGTTTAAAAGGTTTACTATGGAACGGTACTAAGAAGTGAATAATAACTGTTTCGTTTTTCAACTGTTCAAGCACAGGATAAAAGCTTTTTGTGTAATGTGCACATTTATCTAAATGCATGGCTTTGATTTGGATCCGAGTATTCATTTTCATGCCATCCTTCCCATATTATTCAGTGAAAACTGTTTGGCCTTGGCTAGGCTAGGCACAAATGTGGGAGAACTGAGTTATAAAGTAATATATCTGGAGTGCTTGATGCAAGTTCATTGATGCTTCTTCTCCAACACACTAGAGGGCAAGTAGTACTTACAGGAGAACATTGACTTTTGCCTGTGAAGTAGCTTTAGACTCTACACACCCACCTGCACTCCTTCCAAACACGCAGCAGGGTTCAGCCACTCATTGTGAATGTGTTTGTGTGTTGTTGTGCTTCTGCTAGAACTGCATTAATGCAAAAACAAAAATGGGGACAAGGGGTGGAACAGAGAGAGAGTCAAGAACGTCCCTTCATGTTCTGCAAGTGTTGTACAGCTTGGGTGAGAGGA
Organism: Phrynocephalus guinanensis; assembly: GCA_037367245.1. Classification (NCBI taxonomy): domain Eukaryota; kingdom Metazoa; phylum Chordata; class Lepidosauria; order Squamata; family Agamidae; genus Phrynocephalus; species Phrynocephalus guinanensis. The sequence goes on along the minus strand of CM074735.1, from coordinate 43,261,152 downwards.
GGACTCTCTGTGGTCACTTGTGAACCTCCCAAAAGTCCTCAAACACAGATAAACAACAGGTGTTGTTGAAGGAAGGCGCTGATGAATGCTTTTTTTGGTATACTGGCTGGATGGGGTCCATGCTTTTCCCATCTCTTCATTCCAGGCCTGGAGAAACTCCCCATGGACCGTGTCCTGTAGCTAACATAGGATAGGATCGGATGTTACTGTTAGGTTCAGATTTTATGTTGTAAACTGCCTAGAGTAGCTCTAGGGCTAGATGGGCAGTATAGAAGTCAAATAAATAAATAAATAAATTGTTCCTCCAATGCCAGCTCTTGGAGGAACAGCAGCAGCTTCTGCAAGTACATGATGGATTATAGGCTTACCCTATTGTTGAATCTCCCAGTGCCTTTCGTTCTGACTGAGATGTTGTCATGCCTGGTTAGGAAAGTTTTGCTCGGATTCTGACTCTACTGACCTGGATTTGCCATGTGCCTATCTCCATAATCTATGGTTTGTGATGCATTTCTACTCCCTCAACTCCTACCTGTCCTGTCCTGTATCAGAAGAGCTCAATCCTTGTTCTCAAGTTTGGTCCCAGGACCCTCAGAAAAAGGGATGCTTCTCCTGACCTGGGAGAACCTTGGCTACTGACTTCATCTAGATTCAGTCTCCCTGCCAGTTATTTCCAGTTGGCAATCTAGCTCCTGTCACTCATCACACTCTGCCTTCTAGGACAAAGCAGCCATCATGGTGGAGCAGGAGCAAAGGCTTAAACCTCTCTAAGCCCAAATCATGCCCCTCCATGGGTTCTAAATTAAATTCAATCAAAGCAAAGCAAATACTTGAGGGCCATAATTTAAGCATGTTTAATACTGCACTTAATCTTACCATGTATCACAAGTAGAGATGGGCACGACTTAGCGGTATTCCCGTTTCCGTTTCCGTTACTCGGTTCCGTTACTCTACGGAAACGGTAACGGGAATTACTCCCCCAGACTTCGAGCTCGAACCGATGAACGAACAATTTTGGTCTGATTTGTCGTGCTCGTTCATTGCATCGCGCGATCGCGCGATGCCACGCGGCACAGAAAAAAAGTTTTTAAAAGTTAAAAAAACCCGGTTCCCGGCCAAAAAGCAGGCGGAAAAATGCCTGCCGTGCCTCAGGGCACCTACCAGAGGGGTTGTTTCTGGAGGTCCCCGGCCTCCCCCCCCCCGCATCCCCCGTCCTAGTGGGCTGCTCTGTGGGACTCGCCGCAGGCTCACAGCCAGCAAAAAGTCCAGTCTCGCCGGCCGCCGGCCGCCGGAATTAAAGCGCAAGCAAGCGACACGGACGGCACAGGAAAAAACTTTTAAACTCTCCCCCCACCCATTCCCGGGCCAAAAAAGCAGGCGGAAAAATGCCTGCCGTGCCTCAGGGCACCTACCAGAGGGGTTGTTTCTGGAGGTCCCTGGCCTCCCCCCATCCCCCATCCTAGTGGGCTGCTCTGTGGGACTCGCCGCAGGCTCGCAGCCAGCAAAAAGCCCAGTCTCGCCGGCCGCCGGCTGCCGCAATTAAAGCGCAAGCAAGCGGCACGGACGGCACAGGAAAAAACTTTTAAACTTTCCCCCCACCCATTCCCGGGCCAAAAAAGCAGACGGAAAAATGCCTGCTTGACTAAGGGCGCAGGGCACCTACCGGAGGGGTGGTTTCTGGACGGGAGGTCCCGCCTCCCCCCGTCCTGGGCAGCCGGACTCGCGAGTCGCCATCGCCATGCCATGCGGTGCGGGCGGGGGATCCAAAATGGGGCGGCGAACGCAATATTGTTTTTGAAATCGTGGTCCAAAAACACACAAGCACAACAGAAACACGCGAAAATTTATAAACTGCCAGATTTTTCACAGTAGCAGTGGGTTTTTTCTTGCAACAAAATGTCTCTCCTCTCCTCCTCTGTCCTCCATTGATTTTATTTTTTTTTATTTTTTTTACACCTGCGCATTGGATGGGCTGGCCGAGTGGCCAGCCATGTGGGAGTGGACGACCATGCACATTTTTGGAGCCATCCCACCAGTCGCATGGCCACTTGGCCATGGAGACTTCTGGGATGTGCCAAAAAGCCCCCTAAAACCTGCCCTAGCCCTAACCCTAACCCTTGACTCCGTACCCATATGTCACAGACTGTCTTCTTAGTGGGTCAGAGAGGCACCCAGAGGTGCAACCCACTAGCCCACCGTAACCTTACCCGTCACTAGCCTAACCCTAGCCCTTGCACTAAGCCACCTTAAAGCCAGATCTACTTGCTTGCATTGCACTACACGCAGCAAGTACACTTCCCTTCTGTGTGAGACATGGTGGTGCGAGAGCCTTGTGCAGGGAAGGCATGATTCTATCACTCTCACACTGGTCTCACTGTCTGCACATTATGTTATGCAATATCCATATGGCTATTGCATAGCATTTTGCAGCAGCAGCAGGTGAGGAAGGGAGACCCCCATGTAGAGGGGTCTCTTGGAGCCTGCTTCCCCTTCCTAGTGGGTGAGGATAGGAGGCACCCACGGGTGCCTCCAGGAGCCCACTTTCCCTTTATAGCGGGCCAGAGGAGGCACCCACCCCACAGAGGTGCCTCCAGGAGCCCGCTCCCCCCCAAAAAAAACAGTACTAACGACAACGAAAAAACAAACCGACTAATTTTTGCGAATTTTCGCGAAAACCGGAAACGACCCGAAACGGGACCGGCCCGACTAACGACAACTCGAAAAAAAAATTTTTTCAAGTCGTGCCCATCTCTAATCACAAGAGATTCTGGTTTCACTTCTGGTGGAGGTTGGAGGTAATTGATTCAGCCACTGTGCCTCCTTGGCAGGAGAAGGACCGGATGACCCATAGGGACCCTTCCAGTGTTGCAGTTCTAAGACAATGATGAATTCAGCAGAAAAGGCTTGGAGTAACATCTGTGTCTCCACTTTTCATGTCTCTCCTCATCTGTGTGTGCAACGTGAAAATAGGATAAAATTAAGCTATTTTATAGGGTTGGGAAACATGGATGAAATAAACTACATAACGTTCTCCAGTGTCAAGCACTAGCATAGCATCTCAGGCTGGCCCTGTCTAAGGAGTTTTCAGTGAATATGAGGGAAGGTATACCCCCGCCTGCAATTTAAACAGCCGCTTCATGTTGCAAGTGTGTTGTGGTGTGTTGTCACTACTGCCAGCTTAGTGAAATATTTATTTGATCAAGATGACCAATATTCCCTACCCACATTCTTATCTGGAAGGCTGTCTGCACTTTTGACAGTCATTATAGCTTGCTCTGAGCCAATTTATGCTTCCTACTAGATGTTCTTTTAAGTCATGGGGAAGACATCTCAAAGAGCCCAGTGACACATGCTAGTGTGGCAGAGATCTGCAAAGTCACCAGGGCTCACATCACTTGATCATTCGTCATAATCTGACAATCAAATAACTTTGCCAGGCAAATCCGCCTACCTGGAGTTGAGTTATTAATTTTGAACTCCAGAGGCTTATTGGGTTTGCCAGAAGAGTTTATTTTAATGCTTCATTGGGTAGATAGAAGATTTGGGAAGATTTTTGGAGCCATAGTCATTCACTGATTGCTTTTTCAAACCATGCCATTCCTCCAGTATATAGAGATTCAAAGCCAGGTCTCCTGAGCCCTAGTCCAACATTCTATTTAAGTATTATATGGGCTCACTAAAGGGTGGTTTCTTATCCTCCTCTCACTGCAGGATACTTTCTATTGATGGGATGCATGCCAGGAGTATCTTGTATAGCAGTTGAGATGTGTAAAAAACATGTTTATGAATGGAATTATGAGCTGATTGCTCTGTGCGGCTCCTAGCTGGAGAAATTCTGTTTGTGTTTAATTGTGTGCATCTAGAGCAGTGTTGGTGAACCTATGGCATGGGTTCCAAAGGTGGCACTTGGAGCCCTTCCTTTGGGCACCTGACATCGCCCCTTCACAGCCACCTGTATTCAGGTTAAGTTGCTGTATTGGCATTTTGCGAAAAATTAGTGGGTTTTGAATCCCAGTTTGGGCACTGGGTCTCTAAAAGGTTTGCTATCACTGGTCTAGAGAGTCAAAGTTAGTCGGGAAGTAGAAAAAGTAAGATTGGTGTGTGGTTTAGGTTTGTTAGGAGGCTGTGTATTATAAGAGGCTGATTATAAATATTGGTCTCTTAGTATTTGTGTTAAGCAAGTACATGCATGGGAAAAGAACAGACTCTTATGTTCTGGTAGAACCTAGGAGCATGTTGGGGCCATTGGGCAGAGGCCTTGCTAGGTTATTTAAAAAAAAAGCTGAACAGGAAGCTCAAGAGGTAAATTATCCACTAAGTAAGGCGTCCAGTGGAACTTAGGTAAGCCTACGCCTTATCTAACATATATATGTGCTACTGTCTACTGTATGATATTTTCCAGTGCAAAATTAAAGTAAAAATAGGGCTCCAAAAATCCTACAACTGGATGATGATACATGGTAAAATTCAGTTTATTTTTCACATACGTACATGCATATGCATGCACATGGATACATGCGCGCGCACCCCCTTTGTAACACATCACAGATAGGAATTCATGTTGTTAGACAGTGAATAATAATTTTGTGCTGACAAGTAAGTTCTGACTGATGCTTACCCTTTCCAAGGTTTTCTCAGCAAACTGTATTCAGGTTTACCACCCCCTTCTTCTGGCGGCATCCTGGGACCATACAGCTTGTCAAAGGTTACAGAGCCTGATTCTTCTTCTGAGATATAGAGTTGGGGGGAATTAAACTCAGATCCTCTGGCCACACAGTTAGATATTTAACTCATTCAGGTCTCCAGCCAGCGTGTGATGCAATCAGGGAGGGGCAAATCAGTTTCATTTCCTCCAACAGGCAGTGTTTGTAAATTCTAGTAAATTCCATTCAAAAACAAATTGAGACAATTTGTTGATACATCCTTGTACATACTATGTTACCCAAAAATCTTCATAATAATAATCAAGTCAATAAAGCAGTTTTAAATGCAGCTGGGGTGAAGCAGAGTTTCTAATCTTTTTTTTTATTGTTTTGTTGCTCGGGAAAAATAATGCTTTCAACAACCAATTCACATAATTCACAGACATGGTTGGAAGGTCGAGGCCACAGAAGTTGTACAGAGAAGTACACAATTACATCTTAATAAGAAGAATGAACCCATTTATGCCAATTGTCAAGGAAAAGATCACTGGAAATGAATAAACATTGAAACATATTGTCAGAAAATATTCCACTCCACTGCTATTCAGTTTAACTTTAGTGAAAACAATTCACTGGAGACGGCTCGTCCTTGCCTGGTGTCAGACAGACTATCTTCTTAGATAGTGCATTTCACTTGACACTTGTTCTCATCACCAAGTAGGGCTGTTTTTCAACTTCAGATGAGTTTTGATTTGAATCAAGTGGATTTGGAAAGTTTCTGAAGCAAGACACCTCCAAAGTGAATGAGAACTTTCCTGTAAATTCATTAGTAATTTTGCTATAAAGGTACACAAAGTGTGATCGGACCAGTTTGTGTTGGATTGCATGGCAAAGGGTCACTTTGTTGGGTGCAATTTCATCTAAAATGCACACACAACCTGTGCCATATCACACCTGCTGAGCTTTATAAAAATTTGCTCTCAGAATTGTTGCCACTGACCTTAAAATGTCAGTGAGCACAGAACAGGATTGGGTTGATTCTTGATTTACTGTATGTTTGGTTGCTGGAAGATAGATAGAACTGGGCCATGGTGAAATCAATTCACCACACAAGCAAAATCAACACTGGATTGCAAACTCAGACAGGATGTTTCTGAAAACAGGGAAGTTTCCCCCCAAGAACTGTATTGAGGATGGGAGAGGAAGAAGAGGCATTGTTTCTTGACAGTCTAGCTTGGATCCTTAGTGAACTGTTTTAACAAAGCCATCCAATCACTGCACTATCAAGGAAATATGTGAAATCTTATCACAGAACTGATCAGATATTCAGTACTTTCTGCTTATTTTTCTTTGCAAAAAGCAGAACTATTCAAAGTGTTGACATCAAAACAGTTTTGGTGTCATGTTTGGAACTCGGAGGATGTGGCATGAATGTTTTCTTGGAAAATACTGAAGGTTAAGATACTTTTAACTGTCTCTTATATGCTCCACATGCATCATCTTGTCTGATTGTACTTCCTATGCCTTTGATGCCACTTGAACAGGAAACAAAAAGGGTTTCAACCATTCTTCAGTTTAGGGTGATCAAGGTTGGTGATCAGGCACACAAACAGAAGAGCGCACGATTAGCAGCACAAATAGCCTGCAATGAGCTGCTTGATATTGATGGAGTGATTACGCCACATCACACACAGTGTGTGGAAAACTGAGTCACTCCGGGCATTTATACACGACCCCTAAGCTCCGCTGCAAATGGCTGCAAGCTCCGGAGCTTAAAAATGTTTCCCCACCAGCTCCGGAGTTTGCAGACAATTAAGTGTGACCCCGCCCACTTTAGCGTGACCCAGCACACTTTTCTTGTACCTTCTCTCTGGAGGTGAAAAATCTTTGATGCGGTGCAACGATAGTGAGTGCGGGCCTCTCCTCGCTTCTGTTTGCTGCTTTTTGGCTCCCGCCCCTTTAAGAGCTACTTGTACGGAGAGGAGGGGCAGAACGAGGTGAGCGGCATGCTTTTCTTTCTCTTTTTCTCCCTCCCCTCACGCATCCAGCAACCAGGAAGTGCGGAGGGGGGTGGAAACGCCCGAAGAGCGACGAACCCCTAAGATCTCTTGTCCGAATTTAAGTGGCCAGCGGATCTTAGGGGTCGTGTAAAAAGGCCCTCCTTGGACCTGGCTCAGCACACAGTTGGCAACCTGAACATCACAACCTTTTATTTATTTTATTATTTTAGAGTATTTTTACCCTGCTTTTCTACTTGGAAAAGGACCTAAGGCTGCTTACAGTAATGAGGGACAATATACAGTCCAATACACTTAAGACATATTCAAGTAATTGTGAGCAGGGAATTGAGGGCAATCTTACAGCACTAAAAGACAACATTACATTAAAGCTACAAGAGAATGAAGCAGTTAAAAAGAGAGTGAAAAATCCCGTGAAAAGTTATGAGTGCGGGAAACTAACAATTGAAAACATGGTGTCAATGCAATCACAAACTCTATAAACACAATGTCTATGTGATCATGTATGTTAGATTCATATAAAGGTCACATAATAGGTAGTCCATCATTCAGGGAAAGCTTGCCTGAAGAGAAAGGTCTTTGCCTGTTTGAGGAAAGACATCAGAGGGCGTTTATACACGACCCCTAAACTCCAGGGCAAATGGCTCCCAGCTCCGGAGCTTAAAAATGTTTACCCACCAGCTCAGGAGTTTACAGGAAATTAGGTGCGACCACGCCCACTTTAGCGCGTCCCAGCGCACCTTTCCAGTACCTGCTCTTCCATCCTGAAAATTCCTTGATGTGGTGTAAAGATAGTGAGTGTGGGGCTCTCCTCCCTTCTGTTTGTTGTTTTTTTGGCTCCCGCCCCTTTAAGAGCTACTTTTACAGAGACAGGAATCTTGCGGGCAAGAGCAAGAGCCAGAAGGAGAGCCAGAACGGAGGTGAGGCACGATCTTTTCTTCCTTTTCTCTCCCTCCCCTCACGCAGCCAGCAGCCAGGAAGTGCGGAGGGGTGGGGAAGCAGGAAGAGCGACAAGCCCCTAAGATCTCTGGTCCGAATTTAAGTGGCCAGCGGATCTTAGGGGTCGTGTAAAAAGGCCCAGAGATGGGGCAGTCCTCACCTTTGGTGGGAGGGAGTTCCAGAGTCTGGGTGAAGCTGCCGAGAAGCCCCTTTCATGTGTTCCCACAAGACATACCTGTGAGGGTGCTGGGATGGAGAGAAAGACCTCTCCTGATGACCTTAACACCCAAGCCAGTTCATACCGTGAGATTCGATCTTTGAGGTAGCTAGGACCCAGGATATATAGTGTTTGTAGGTCAAGGTCATCACTTTGAATTGTGCCCGATAGCTGGTTGGTAGCCAGTGGAGTTGTTTTAAAATGAGTGTAATGTGATCTCTGTACCCCACCCCAGTCAGCAACCTTTGTGTTTTTCGTTCCCATATTTTTGATCATGCACACATTTCACAATCACAAGAAATCACTGTCATTGAGAAAAATAAAGAGAGGAGACAACCGTGACTCTCCCTGAAATCTGAACATTCTGCTGACCAGCAGGCCAGGAGTATGTTGAATGTTTCCACCTTCTACAAAAGGAAAACACAGGTGAGGGAGATGCTATACAAAGGAGAAGCTTCCATGTCAACATCTTCATCCCCAGACTGGGGCTAAATGGCATTTATCTCATTTGTGTTGTTGTTTAACTCATTTTCAATGGAAAGGAACCACAATTACCTCCCAGAAAACACTTTGTGTCACACACACCCCTTCGGGGTCATGGCCATCACATTGAGAACCAGTGGCTTAGACAGTGACAAGATTGAGCAGTTACTGTTCTCCTCCTTTTCAAACAACTTCTCTTTAAAATCTCTTGAAATGAATACTGGTCATGAAGAAGGAATCGTATCTGGCTTCAAGCAGATGATGCTTATTAAGAAAGATCTTCTCACTGATTGTCCCATTCCCTCCCTAGGAAGACTGCTTGCCAATTTGAAAACAAAACTTGCAATGGTGAAATCCAAAATGTGGTTTCCAGTGTTGCGGTCAGTTAAAATAACAAGACTTATTTTCGGCAAACGTATTTACAGTAGAAATGTATGTGCTGTAACGTAGATAAATCTTCCACTGGAAACAAACCTGCATATCCGTTGTTACAAAAGAGTACATTGTTTCATGTAAACAGTAAGTTCATCTTAGTTTATTTACTGGAGAGCTTCATTATAAATAACATCACAAGCACGTAGCAGGAAGACATGCAGTAGACCAGAATGGAGCACAGGTGAGGGTCCACGGTAGGGTTCTAACATTGTGATAATTTGCCATCAGGAACTTAGCAAGACAGCAAGCAGATCTGCCAGCCAGACAATTTTACAGTGGCCATTTTCCATGTTTGATTCTGTAGACGGTGTAGTTTTTGCATCCAAACCTTACTATCTGGGTCACAGCCTGAGAGAAAAAGATTTCCACTCCCACATGGACTCCAGACAGGATCTCAGTGAACATGCTCAGAAATTTAACAAAACTGTCAAGAAAAAGAAGAGAGGAATACTTGAACAGGAGAGCTCAGCAAGCTTGCTGTGTCCAGATAGCAGACTTTCTCTCATCTTCTGCCCATGTGCCTCTGTGCACTGAATTCCATCACTCCACAGTACATTCAGGTGGAGGTTGGGAAATGCTCTGTTCACAGTTGTGCTCTAAGAGGAAAGAATCAATTTTGGCAAAGAATCCCAAGGAGATTTGTACTGTCAGGGTGGACTCTCTTTGGTGATTGACATTAGTATCAACTCCCTTAGGCTGGATGAAAGAAAAAGCTGAGATGATTTTATCGTGCTTTGAGGAGCAAGCCTGAGAAGGGGCAATAGCCTGAACTAGGGAATCTTGGATGCATTTCATATGTGTGTGTGGGGGGGGGGATAAAACTGCATTTTTTCAATCACTGATTGTTCACCTTTTGTGCAATTTGTGGCTTAGATGCAATGATGGAGCATGTGCCAAGAAATGTTCTTAGTGGCTGGCTGGCTGCCCCAGTGGGCCAAAATAGTCTTTTCTCCTACAGGAGGTCAGATGGATTGTATTTTCCACCTCACAGTAGTTTAGAAGCAGAACAGTTGGGTCCTTTCCAGTCCTTCTCTAGCTGCACTGTCTGAAAGGTTAAGGCCATGATGTCCCAGCAACGCAGCTCAAGACATCATGTGTTTCCGTGGATTTCTATCCTGCTGTTCTAAATAAGTTAAATTAAGATCACTGCAGCAAATGGCCCAACAAACTCAATGCAATGTGCATAACTGAAATACAGTAGCACCCCTGTATCCACTTATTCATTAGCCACTGATTCAGTTATCCATGGGTATCTGAGGAAAAATTAAATAAATAATTCAGCTGCTGCAAAGCAAGCTACTGTCGCAAAGCAGCAGCTGTAAAGAAAGCTACTGTCACAAACCAGAAGTTTTAGGGATTTGGGGGCATTCTCTCTCATCCACAGTTTTCATTATACACAGAAAGGCCTGGAACCAATCCCCAGCGGATACCAGGGTCCCACTGTATGCAGGTCATATCAGAAGACTACCAGGAGGTTCTGGTGGCAGTACAATGGAAACCACTTGGATCATTCAACAGGTGAAATCCATGGAACCTTCCTTGCTGTATGTAGACAGCCACAAATGGAGGTGCAGACTACAAAAGTTTACAGAGAAGTTATGCCCTTTCCATGGTGGTAGGGAATGATCTGAGACTTTGAGAATCCTGATCATTTGTGGAAGAATTCTGACAACAGACACACTTCTTTAATTGATGCTGTTGACCTGTACATTTCTTATTCAGAAGCAATACCCTGTGGGCAAAATGCTTTATCATTCAGTAAGTACCCAAAGTGTGTAAATAATATAGCAGATATAGAGGACACCTTTATATCACACATGGACTTCTGCTGGATTTTGTTTTTTTCCTAAAGAACCAAATAGGCACTACTGAAACCTTCTCTACAGAAACACACCATGAAAAGAGTTATAGACCAATAAACTACAGGACGGAATTTTCTGTTATACAGACTGTAAGAAAAAGAACAGTCCTTGGTGGCCTACAGTCTTGGAAGTAAGTACAACACAGTAGAGCACAACGAAATCCCGAGCAACAGCATGAGCTGTGCTAAAAAAGAGATGTGTTTGTTGTAGATCAGGGATCTGCGTCCTGCAGGCCATGAACCCTGTGCAATCCTGTAGGTCCAAATGCAGCCTTCTACCACATGCAACGACACCCACAGGAGACAAAGTTTACTGAATCATTGTGACCTAGATCCATGGATAAACACACACACACACACACACACACACACACACACACACACACACACACACACACACACACACACACACACACACACACACACACACACACACACCAGGATCATTCCTCTTTCTCCAGAGTATTATTTCATAGCTAGAAGGAGGTTGGTTAAAGCTGGTCTAAGATGGCAGAATTCACATATACCATACTTGGTTGCATTGACACCTGTTGAAATACCATTAGGAAATACTGTTCCAGCTAGAATTGCAGGGAATAGTAAGATGCCCTATTATCTGTCTTATGACATACCCATATATCTACTGTCTAATCAAACAAGATCCAGGATTCTGCTCCCAAATGTGGAGCTGAAGGGTAAACATGTAAGCATCCCCCTTTCCAGCAGGCTTCCCATTGTATAACCAGTGACCAATCTCATGACAGGTGAAAGAAAAGGCACAGTCCAGGGATATATGTTTATGTGTTTGTTCTACATTGGGGGAACCCAGTATTCACCAAACTTGGAGGGATTGCAGAGCAGAATCAGAGGAAGCTGCTCTGCAAGTTTGGAGTCTCTAGGTGCCCAGAGAGAACTTTCCTGGGTGGCTCTATTTAGGGGTACATTACTTTGACACCAGATGCCTTGCAAATGTAGAGGAAAAGGAGGAGGAGGAGGAGGAGGACCCTCTCTTAACTGGAATAGAGAGATTAGTTTAAAGAACTAGCCATGAATATACTATTTCCTTGGGAATGATCTAGCACTCAAAGAACTAAATCCAGCCAAAATTGGGTGGGCAGTGTGTAATGGAAGTAACAGTGATAATCACAGCAAAAAAATTTTCCTTAACTAAGCTGTTTTACAGAGAATGTGCCTGTTCTTGCACAGCAAACAACTAAAGGTGGCACAACTTTTGTAATATGATTTTGGCTGAGCAGCAACGTGATCTTGATAAAAATGTTTTATTGACATCATTTGTAGGGGCACAGAAGGAGCCATCCCAAAGAATAGAAGACTGTGAGCACATTATGGTGTCCCCTGGGGAATGACAGCTCATTGTTGGTTAATCCATCAGCTCCAGAAGTCCCACTGGATTGCTTCTGATGTGAATGATGATAAACATCCTCCACTGGATGACTGCTTTGGCCATCACTTATGAAAGTTATGTACTGGCCAAAATCCTGTTGGGTGGGTTTCTCCTGTTCAGTGGGGATGGTTTCATTGTTAGCAGCAGATTGCCATGACTTGTTTTTCAAGTTTTGGAATATAGTGGACCTTCGTATAACAAGTGGTTTGTTTAACAGAAAATCCACTTAAAGGAAAAAATAATGGGATATAGGGGGAAATCGCTTAACAGAATCACCTATGGGGCAAATCCGTACAACAGAAAAACAGTCAAGATTAGGGATTAATCCGTTTTCAATGTATTCCTATTGGAAATTTGTGTAAAGAAAAATTTGCTTAACAGAAGTTTATTTGGAACAAATTAATTCCTTTATGCAAAGTACCACTGTACACATGACTTTGTCTCACTGCATGTGAGCCACACTCATCCCAAAATTGGAATAGAAAATATTTAATCAGTGGCAGTCTTTAAACCTGGTGAAATTATCTCCATTGTACATGCAGAGCTGTGTGATATGATTTTGGCCATAGTATCTATAATATCCTTGATATAGATAGTATACATGCCCTCCTTTTCCACATACCTTACTCCTCATAATTTTGGACCTATTGCTTCTTTTATGGGAAACAGAAAGTTGAAAAGCAAAGTAAATTATTTAAACCAAAACTTTGAAAAAATAGGAACTGTTACATTTTGTTTTGTTTCATTTTGACAAAAGAAGCAAAATCCTTTCTTTATAATAACAAAATCAGACACATTTATAATACCACAGGGTATTATACCAGTTCTGTAGAGTTATAACATTACAAGTACATCCAAAATAAATTATAAAGTTAATGAAAGAAAAATAAAACACATGAATAAAAAAGTTCCTTGTTAAGTATAATTGATACCACCAATCTAATCAGAAAGGTTAACAAGCTCTTGAAAACTGTTGAATCAAGCATACAGAGTGAAGTTGGTGATATAATTATACATAGCTAAGCATATGGCAACATCATTTTATTATATTTTAAATCCAAGATAATATAGTTGAAAACCAATTACAAATGATAGCAATAAATTATCCTTGTTTTGGAAATGTTACTTAATTTAAAATAGTTTGATGATTTGTCTACTTGGATAAAGAACTTTTCTCCTCAAATCTTGAAGCACTGCTTATACTACCCCATTTTATAGTTCTGCTTCATTTTCATGATAGTGGTTCACCCTTGAAATGAGGATCAAAAAATGAGGAAACAAAAGAAGTTGTTCTATCAAAAAGATTGCTCTTAGAAATCTCATTATTGTGATTTTTGTTTTCCAGATCATTGAATTAGAGATGGGCACAAAACAAACAATTTTTCATTTGTGTTATTCGTTTGTCATTCTGTGAAACGACAAATGAAAACTGTGATGAAAATGAAACAAAACGAACAGAACCACAAAAATTGTGTTCGTTATGTTTCATTTTCGTTACTGGTGGCGTGCAATGAAATGAGCTGTTTTAAATGTTACAAAAACGCCCTGGACATCCATAAAATGCAGTGATAATTATTTATACTGTCTGATAATACCTACTGGGGGGGTTTAGGTCCTCAAAACGTGCATTTATGTCTTTTCTCGGATCGCTGTATTTTTTTCCTTTAAGGGGAGTTAGGGGACATCGACCCAAAATGCCTCCCAGATGCTAATATTGATTTCTTGGGTATTAAAACGCCCTGGACATCCATAAAAATGAAGCGCTAATGCAATAATTATTTGAAATTATTACCTACCAGGGGGTTGGGGTCCTTAAAACGTTTGTTTTTGTCTTCTCCCATTGCGATGTATTTTTCTTTTCCCTTTAAGGATGACAAAATGGATGTCGCCACTCCAGCCACAACATGGAGGCAAGCCATGTGATGGGATTACGTAAATTCTTGGACAACTTCAACCAATAGCATGCCCAGGTGGCAGACTGGGCAGGTCTGGCAGCCATAGAGGGCATAAAAAGCTATGGCAGCCCCCGTCCTCCTTGCAGTCTCCAGTGGGAGTTAGGGTGGGATTGCTGTCTCTGCGACTCTAGCTTCAGTCCTGCAGCCTCCCTGTGTGTGTGTGTGTGTACCTCTCGGTGAGTACCTTCCCCTGCCCTGCAGTGCAGTCACTCTGCGGCTGCCTTGCACCCTGGGCAATGCCCGCCGCTGCCTTTGCAGCCTCCCTGCGAACCTAGTCTATACTGTGTCTCTGCCAGCATCAATTTTTTTTAGTGTTTTCCCTCTGGTCTGGGGTGTTGGGGGACGCCCACTCACAGAAATGCTTTAAAAATCACGCAAAAAGTGGGTAGAAACAACAAATGAAAAAACAAAAAACAAAAACAAAATTTTTCCAAAATATTCACAAAAAACGGAAACGAAATGAAACGGACCTCTCAATGACAAACGACAAACGAAACACCATTTTTTTTATTCCTGCCCATCTCTACATTGAATGCTTTGGGGAAAAACTTATTCTTCTTTATCCCATTCAAAACTTCTTTATGGGAAGAAAGAAAATGAAACTGCCTATGCTACTGTCAGAAGCCCACTGACGTGCTAGTGGTATCTTACTTCTGCCCTGCTGATGAGGTAACACTGGCCATCTCACTTAAGGGAAGCGGGCCAGCTTAGACCGCCCTTTGCAAAGAAGTTAATGGTGGCTTCTTTGCCACATGGCAAATTTTTGAATTTCAAGAGAACACCTGAATTTCAGGGAATTCTTGATGCTGTCAACTCAATCTGCCCCTTATGGGTAATGCTTAAGTGAATATTATCACCATATTTTGAGGGGGACTTCTAACTTTTCCTTTCTCTATTGTCATATTTCCATGGGAAAATGAAAATAGGGCATATTTCACAGGAACACTCTGAACACAAGCAATCAGTCTGGGGTATAGGGATTCTTGCTTGCATTTGAACCTGCATGCAAGGAGAAACATCTCTGTATATTCATCGCTTCCCTTGTGATGAAAGTTGCAGCCGAAAGGGGGGGGGAGATAGGCCTTTTCAGTAGCATCTGAATAATCATGGTGTTCTGGCCAGGGTGACCACCTTATTCTGCTGAAGGGTAAGGCCAGCCTGATGCTCCATATATCCAGCCATAAATCTGTTGCATCCACTCTTTGATAAATGACCTGGAATTTTGTACACACTACACAATGAGCTATGCACATGTAGCATGGATGGAAGAATAGCATTTGAAGTGTGATCCTGTAATTCATTCTAGAAGGTGAAAGTCAGAGAGATGAAAAGGGGTTTTCCTCAGAATAACATTATATGGCTTTCTCCTTGAACACACATCATTTCTGTTATTCCTACGGACTCAAGAAATTGCAAAAGTAAAATGATTTCAGAGAAAGAGAAGAACATGATAGGGATAGGAAACTATAAAGGCAACATTGCCACACTCAACACAATAATGCTTCCCTTGGAAACCTGATACTTGAATGCGAGTTTATGTCCATGAATGACCTACCTATATCTCATTGAAACTCCTCTGCTCCTGCTCGAATTGCCTTCCTGCTCTGAAATGAAGTGCACAGAAACCCAAGAGAAAGTCTCTTTTTTGTCTCTGCTTGCTCTTTATGGAACATTATTCCCTAAGCAGGAAAGCTCACATGGTACCGTAACACCTTCTTTTAGGCCCCATAGAAGCCCCTCTTTATTCCTTCAGTCTTTGAAAAAATATCCTTCTAAGTATTCTTGGTTACTCGTGTGTGTGTGTGTGTGTGTGTGTGTGTGTGTGTGTGTGTGTGTGTGTGTGTGTGTGTGTGTGTGTGTGTGTGTGTGTGTGTGTGTTGTTACAGTCGTGACTGACCCTTCGTGAGCCCATGTCCATGGAATTTTCTTGGGAAGAATACTGAAGTGGTTTGCCACTTCCTACTCCATGCGCCTACAGCACCTGATATTCCCTGGGGGTCTCCCATCTAAGTACTAACCAGGGATGATCCTGCTTACTTTCTGAAATCAGGTGAGATCGGATGTGCTTTGGACATCTAGGCAGCAGTTACTCTTTTACATTCCTACTTACTTGTGGCTTCTTCATTTGCCTTTTGAAAAATTCATAAAACTTCCCTGGAATCAATGGTGATAAGAAGAGTAAACAAACAAAATAAGTCATATGCTTATTATAAATAAAACCTTAATTCCAAAACTATAGAGATGTATTGTTGTCATGTGCCATCAAGTCACTTTTCAACTTGTGATAATTCTAGTGGGTTTTTCTCAGTATGTGAGACATTCACCAAATCTCTGCTTTGCCCGGTGAGTTTCTGTGGCAAAGCAGACAATTGAACCCAGGTCTCAGGCTCAGGCCAATATCCTATCCACTAAACCACACTTGCTATGCATTTGAATTTTAAGGGTGCCTTAAGGCTACAAGCTTATGCTGGCATATCTTGAATATAATGGAACTACTTTCTAAGTCCATATATGTCTGTGAAGATTCTCAGTCATCCCAGTGAATTTATCTGATACTTTCTAAATGCATATGTATAGACCTCTGCAATAAGATGTAATTTCTGGCTTCCTGGCTAACATATTACATTTTTTTGCTGCTACATTATAATTACTATACATATGGAAAGTATATTGCAAACTACCACCGTAAGTCAGGTTGACTAAGCCTCTTTTTCATCATGATGTCTTCCTAACTATGAACCCATGATTCAACCTGTTCCAATGTTATATAGCCCCAAATCTGAATGTCAGAAATCTGAATCTTAATGACGCCCTTTGATTTCCTATGGGGAATTCAGATTATTATGAATGTATAGTCTCTCCCCCCTCCCATAGATATTTGGGCCATTTAATCATACACTCTTTGACCTTTTTCATCTTCAGTGTCCAATTTCAATAACATTTTAAACATTTCTGAGATCATATGGTTGTTATTAACACATAATTCCATCTCAAATATAGATTTTCCCTGCTCAAATTCAATTTTATTTATTTATTTTAAAAAAATAGCCACCCCACTACCAAGTGGTCTCTGGGCAGCATACAACAATGTATTAAACTATAAAACAACATAATTATTAAAACTGTAAATTACAATACTATTTAAAACAATCAATATACCCTACAAATTATAAAACCCTGCTGCTCATGAGCCCAGATAAAATTAAAATGCTCGCTGAACAGGAAGGTTTTTGCCTGGCACCAAAAAGCCAGAAGTGTCGGCGCCAGGCAGATCTCTGTAGGGAGGGCATTCCAAAGTTGGAAGGCAAATGATGAGAAGGCCCTGTTTTGACATGCCATCCCCCTCACCTCTTTGACAGATGGCACCTTCAACAGGGCCTACTGGCCAGATCATAAGGAGCTGGCAGGCTCATGTGGAAGAAGGCATTCCTTAAGGTAACCAGGTCCTAAGCTTTTAATTCATCTCTTTATATACGCAGAGAGGATAGGTGGTGGGAAATCCCTTTCCAGAGACTAGCCAAGGCATACTGATCATATTGGTAGTGCATTGGTAGTGTGGCAGGGGAAATGCCTCCCAGGACCCAGCTAGGCTTGCTTGGGTTAGAAAACAACACATAAATCACAACAAAGTGATAAACCAGTTCATGGTGCATTGGTGGATAGGGCATAGCTTGAAAACCCATGAACCAAGATGAACCACCATTTTGGCAATTCATCCTGATCTCTAATCATAATGTAAAATAGTTAAAGATTTGATAGTATGGCAGTTACTTCAAGGCCCTTCTTTGTTCCACGACTAGTTTTGTACTGTGACAGCATTGGTCGCAATCATGTGGTTTTGTTCCTGTTTTAGTGTTCGCATGGTCGTGATAACTTGTGACAAGTGTTACCTCACGGTCTTGTACCATGACAAACACTGAATTTGACTAGCTTCCTTTTGTCCTTTTTTTTGGGGGGGGGGGGCTTAAAATTCCTTTTTCAGTATTTTGCTTCTGAAAAGTCAAAATAAAAAAAAACCTTGACACAGTTTTGTTGAGAGAAATGAATGTTTTGTTGCATGACAGTTGTTACTACACAGTGTCTTGTCTCGGAACAGAAAGCGGGGACAAAGAGTAACAAGGGAAAACCCTACCCCAACACCAGGTACAGTATTAATGCACTTAGCACCCATTCCGGGTGGCATGGTCGAGACAAATTTCAGTAGTTGCACAACGGATGTGAAGTAACTTTTTTTGTACCGCTACTAAGCACAACACTAACAGAGACAAAATGGATGTGAAGTAACCGCCAATGATAGACTTTTGCCTCCATCAAAGCATGTGACTGATCTTTCAAAGTGCTAACTTGACTGGAGGTAAGAAAGCCATAGTTACCGGTTCCTGAACTTGTTTACTGCCATCTGGGAGTTGAGTCATGGCTACTGGACTTTTTTTTTTTTTTTTTGAGAGATAGAAACGTTTCGCTGTTCATCCAAACAGAGTAGCCATGACTCAACTCCCAGATAAACGCACCTGGATGACTGAGAATCTTCACAGACGTATTGTTTACTGCCAGTTTTGCGGTTTAGAATGTAACATTTCAGGGCATCCTGCTTCTTGTTCCATGGAAAATAACATTCTGTCATGAAAAAGACTAAGGTATAGCTATCATGCTATTTAATGGGCTGAATGCAACCACTGAGCAATGCAGTAGCATGAATATTCTGACATTATTTTGGCTTAGTAACTGAAGATAGTTTAACAAATTCTTTAAAACATCAAACTCATCAGTGTCCTTAAGTGCATGGCCCCACCATCTACCAAGGACTGCCTACGAACATCTTTATTTATTTATTTATTTATTTATTTATTTATTTAATTTATTTAATTTTTTACTTTGGTACTTATTCTCCTCTGTTCTTCTAACACTAGTAACTTGAAACAACAATATACTGCACAAATGGGGGATCTGTAGATTTTTTTTAGATCTGAAAGGAATGAAATTGAAAATGGCTTTCATGGTTGTCTGATTAACTAGACACTGTATCTGGTTGATTGATAAGTGTTATCATCAAATGTATCTTATACAGTTTCCATTATAGCTGGAACATTTGTCTGGGAACAAAAGCTTGCAGGGAGGTGCAAAGTGAATTATGTCCTGGGGGAAAAAAATCTGCAGTGGTAATTTTCTTGCAGAGACTGACCTAGAATTGTCACTAGGTTTTAAATGGGGCTGGACTAGATTTTTCTCTTGGCATTCTAATGTATCTGGAGAGGGAAAATTGTTGGCATTTTAATTGCCGCCTTACAAATGTTAGACATGGTCTGTGCGACTTACAATGTTTTCCATTTTTTATTTTTTTTCACTTATTTTTTCACTTTTTTAGACAAATACCCTGACTTAAGAGTAGTTCGACTTAAGAGCATGGATTTGGAACAGTTTAAATTCATAAGTCGAGGTACCACTGTATCTGGAGGCTTGGTTGATTGACTGAGACTGTAAAATGTGCTTACTAGTTGCATCTAATGCTAGAGTTGCCCCTGAGCTTGCGTTCTGTGAGCAATTAACCTGCGACATACAGGGTGTTTTTTTTCAGGCTGCTGGAGCTTCTGGAGAACTGATTGTCAAGCCAGAGATAATTTTATTTTTTCAGACTCTGAAAGGGTTTGTGTGGCAAACAGCTCATAATTTGCCATCTTGGCACTCTGCTTGCTACCATGCTACAAATGGCCCAATAAGCCCAATGTGCATTCTCTGCTTTTTTCCTCCCAGTCCTCTCTTTGGCAGGACTGTCTTTCCTGATGTGCTGATGCTGTGACATGCAGACAAAGCACCTTTAAGCTGTGTCAATGAGATCTGGTAGAAATGGGGTCCAGACATAAAGCCTTTTGCACATAGAAAAATTAAACTGTCCTCTCCTCCAAGGTTGCCTATCCTGATATTTCCATTCTTGACTGGAGACCTGGAGAAACATAACATTTTCCCAAGATTTCAGCAGCCACCTTGAGACTCACCAATCCTATCCGTGGATATTTTAGGTTTGCTTGTTTGCATTTAATTGTTAAGGGAGTACTATTGGGCTTAGGTTTACATTGCTCTGTGAGGGAAAGTTTAATTCTTTCTCTTCTGAAGTCTTCGGGGGGGGGATCTCATTTATCAAACCATTTCCCAAAATGTATCATTTCTGAATCCCCACCCTTTTTTTAAATAAGGGAAAGCGGTAGGGAAAGAGAACTAGGCCTCTTTGGTGGTTATGCTTTGGTAGCACATAAAATGAGCTGTAGTTGAATGTTTTAACAACATTTTAACAGACAGATGTTTTCTGCCTGGATCCGGCAGACTTTTTTATATGCTACTCTGCAGTCTCCTACATTATTGCCTTTGAGACCAGCAAAATCCTCTCTTTATTGGCGCAATTTGCTCTTTTTCTGAGTTTGCCTCACAAAAACACCAACACTAAAGGTATTTATCATTTTGTTGTAAACTCGTACGACCTCTCTTTTCACTTAGTACTTATTTGTGCTTGTCAACATTTAATGCCTTATACTTATGTACTGAGTTATATTATATTGATTTAGGCCTATTTTCCTTATGTATACTATAACGTCCAACATATTGGCAGGCTTTCGAATAATTTTCAAGTCTTCATCCTGTTGACAGAGTCAATCTAATGAAACTTGAGACTGCCTCTTGCAAAACTTTAACCTGGCTTTCCTCCACATGTGACAGAGGACAGGAAGTATGGAATGGTTCAGAGTTTGAGCACTGAAGTGGGAATTCTAATGGTTCAATTTGCATTCTTCCATCATCATACCAGGCAGCCTCAGGTAGATTATCGGTCTATATTCTACATTAAAGAGAAAATTGGAGAGCCATCTGTCAAATATAATTCAATTTGCATTCTGCATTGAGCATGGGGGGCTTCCAATTTGATTATTCTATGAGCCTATGATCACAGACACGGCTTCTGTTATTTTGCTTTTCAAGTGATTGATTGAAATCTTTCTTACCATTTTCAGTCAGTAGGTGGCAGAGTTCCCTAACCTTCCATAGAGAGGAGAGATGGATTTCTCCAGTGGTTTCTAGGCAACACCATGCCTTGCTTGGAAGGGGCAAATGGTTAAAAAAAAGGTGGCAGAAGAAGAGGTTTCATTGTCTGGCAATAATGAGAAAGAGAGTAAGATGAGGGATATTTCCCTGAAAGAGAGAAATACAGTATATTTTTGTTATTTAATTGTATTTTTTTCTGTATCTGAGTGGCTTTGTTAACCTTCCTGATTGTCCCAATCTGGAAATAAGATTCCATATGTATTTAGTAAAATAGACTTGGGTATCATATTTAGGTTTTTCTTATGTAGTACTGGAGCAGTGCACCTTTTTGGGGGGGCGGGCGGGTAGGAGTTAGCAAACATTTGTCAAAATAACACTACATGGGCACATTTTTTTCCATTGCTTGTTCCTTAAGTTTCCAAAGATGGCCCACAGAGGAACGCCTAGGAGCATGTTAGAGCTATCTACTCATCTTATGCTGACACAATACAGCTAACTTTTAAAGGACAATAGAGACTACTTCAGATGACAGTAATAGATAGGCCTATTGCCTTAGTCACAACGTTGTAAACCTTTGGTGAAAGAACAGCACAAACTTGCACTCACTCTCTATTTATTTCTCTATGTATTATTTATTTATTATTTATTTATTATTTACACTTATATCCTGCCAATCTTCCGGATTGGAACTCTGGGCAGCTAACAATAACACAAGACAGAAAAACAACAACCAAAGAACAAATTCCAATAAAAGGAGGGGAAACAATACCCTCGGGAGGAGATGACACAGGCGGCAAAAAGGCAGAAAGAAAAAATAACAAGTAGAAAGGTCGCCAAATGCCTCCTTAAAAAGGTGAGTTTTCAAAGCCTTTTTGAAGGCGGGCAGGGACTCTGCTAGGTGCAGCTCACTGGGAAGATGATTCCACAGCATGGGGTCCACCACAGAGAAGGCGCGGTCACGCGTACAAGATTTCTACCCCTCTCTGGGTGTGGCCACCCTCAGTGAGCGCGCCTGCGCCATTCTCGTGGGCTTGGTCCCAGTTACTCTCTGAGAGATACACTTGGACAAGTACTCTGGTCCCAAGCCATGGAGGGCTTTGAAAATCAAACCAAGACCTTGAACCTTATCCGGTAGGCCACGGGGAGCCAATGCAAGCGGGCCAGAACTGGGGTGATGTGCTCGAATCTACAAGCACCCACCACCAGCTTGGCCACCGCATTCTGCACCCGCTGTAGCCTCCAGACAAGGGTCAAGGGCAACCCCACGTAGAGGGCATTGCAATAGTCGATCCTTGAAATCACGAGGGCCTGCATGACTGTCCTCAGGGAGGACTCATCAAGGTACGGTCGGATCTGGGCGATCCTGCGGAGATGGAAAAAAGCAGCCCTGGAGACAGCCATCACCTGGGCTTCCAGGGAGAGGGCTGAGTCCAGGACCACGCCCAGATTCCTGGCCCTGTCCGTAGAATAGAGGGAACCCCCCCCAGTCTAAGGAGGGGGCAATTGTACCTGGATGAGGATGCCCCAAAGAACAGAACCTCTGTCTTCTCTGGATTCAGCCTGAACCGGTTAGTCCTGGTCCATTCCAGAACTGCTTCCACCCCTAACGGCCTCCTCTGCAGAAGACGAAAAGGAGAGAAAGAGCTGTGTGTCACCAGGGTACTGATGACAGCGAACTCCAAATCTCCTGATGACCTCCGCCAGCGGCCTCATATAAACATTGAACAGGATGGGTGAGATTGCCGACCCCTGGGACACCCCACATGGGAGAGTCATCACCCAGCTGAACCCGCTGAGACCGACTGCCAAGAAAGGAACAGAGCCAGGACAAAGCAAGACCCCCAATTCCCGCCTCAGCGAGCCGGAACAGCAGGTTACCATAGTCGACGGTATCAAAGGCAGCTGAGAGATCAAGGAGAACCAACAGGGAGGAGCACCCCCTGTCGGCCTCCCTGAGGAGGTCA
The DNA here is from genome assembly GCA_037367245.1 of Phrynocephalus guinanensis. Classification (NCBI taxonomy): domain Eukaryota; kingdom Metazoa; phylum Chordata; class Lepidosauria; order Squamata; family Agamidae; genus Phrynocephalus; species Phrynocephalus guinanensis. Next base: position 43,238,206 of record CM074735.1, on the reverse strand, counting down.
TCCTGCAGAGCGACCAGGGCAGTCTCGGTCCCATGAAGTGGCCTGAACCAAGACTGAAAGGAATCCAAGATACCATTTTCCTCCAGGTACGACTGAAGCCGGACAGCGGCCACCCTCTCAGCTACCTTGCCCAGGAAGGGAACAATGGCAATTGGATGATAGCTGGATAAATCATCCGATGCCAAGCTGGGCTTTTTCAGTGTGGGCTTCACCACGGTCTCCTTCAAACGGGATGGGAAAAAATCCCGCCCTGAAGGAGGCTGTGGCAATAGCCGAAACCCACTCCGGCATGCTCCCTTCAGTGGATTTAATGAGCCAAGCTTGGCAAGGGTCGAAAGGGGTAGCCGCAGGCCAGCAACAAGCCATAACTCTGGAGGCCTCCACTGGGAACACTGGCCCAAACTCAACCAGGAGGGGAGACTGAGGGGGTGAGGCCCCCGGGACATCAGGGTATGGAGTAGAGCAACTGGAGGGCAAATCAGAATGGATGACCTCTATTTTAGATTTAAAATGGGCTGTAAATTGCTCACTAGTGAACTCACTAGGAGGAGGCCTCAGCTGACTGGGATTGGAGAGGTCCCAAACCACCCTGAACAACTCCACCTGGCAGTTTGAGGCCTCCCTAATTCTCAGGGAGACATAGGATGTTCTAGCATCCCTGATTGCGTGAACATAGCAGTCGGTCAGCTGCTTAAGGGCAGCCCTACTCACTGCCATCCGATTCGTCCTCCAAATGTCCTCAAGCCTCCCCCTTAGACTTCTACTTTTTGGTGACTGTCCAGCAATATGTCTGTTGCCCATACAATGTTACATCTCAGAGTTTCAAGAAGGCGAGCATGTAAAAAGCAAGAGAAGAGGGAGGAAATGGTGACACATAATTAGAGATGGGCACAAAATGAATTTTTATTTTGTTTTTTTGTTTTTCATTTTGTTACAGAACAAAATGAAAAATGGAGTGTCCCTTTAAAACAAATGAAACAAAATAAAATGGAAATTTTTGTTTTGTTCCATTTCGTTTTCATTTATTAAAATAAGTGCCGGCCAGCTGGCCCCGTGCACCAGATGGTTGGCATGAGTTTTTTAAAAAACAAAAAGCCTTGATTGGCCCATGCTACAGCTGATCAGCACTTATTTTTTAAAAGTGCTGACTGGCCAAGCCAGCACAATTGGCATGATGATTTTTTTTTAAATGCTGATTGGCCGGATGGACCCCGCGTGGGCTGGTTGGCATGGGGGGGGGATAGTGCCAACTGGCCCACACTACAGCTGATCAGTGCTTATTTTGTAAAAAAAAAAGTGCCAACCAGCCTGTTCTGTGTGAGGTTTTTAAAAAGCATGCCAACCAACCAGGGCATGCACACTATAGCTGATTGGCACTCGTTTTGTAAAAAAAAAAAAAGTGCCAACCAGCCAGGCTGGTCAGCAGTAAAAAACGTATTTAAAAAAACAATAATTAAAAATGAAACAAAATAAAAAATGAAATGAATTTTGTTTAAAAATTCATTTCATTCCAAATAAAATGAAACAAAAACAAAATAATGAAACAAAACATCATTTTGGCATTTCGTGCCCATCTCTACACATAATCAGTGTGAACTAGAGGTGTATACTTTTGTGTTTTATGACTACAGTTACCAGAATAACTGGGGCAATTCTAGGGACGGGAGTCCAAAAACATAAATTTGGAAACCTCTGACATGAATGATCATCAGATTGCTCAAGTTTATAATATAAATTAGAGATGGGCACGACTTAGCGGTATTCCCGTTTCCGTTTCCGTTACTCGTATCTGTTACTCTACGGAAACGGTAACGGGAATTACTCCGCCAGAATTCGAGCTCGAACCGACGAACGAACAATTTGGTCTGATTTGTCGTGCTCGTTACTTGCATCGCGCAATGCCAAGTGGCACAGAAAAAAAGTTTTTAAAAGTAAAAAAAAAACGATTCCCGGCCCTAAAAGTCGGCGAAAACTGTCTGAGGGCACCTACCAGGCCAGAAGGGTGTTTTATTTGGGGGGGGGGTTTCCCCATCCCCCTCTCCTTGGCTATTGCTTGCTACTGCTGCGCTGCTGGTACCAGGCTGGGAGGGCGCATCCATTTGCCATGCAGTGCGGGGGATCCAAAATGGCGACCGCAATATTTTTTTTTGAAATCCTTGCCCAAAACCCCACCAAAGCACCACAGAAACATGCGAAAATTAGCTATTTTAAATGCTTAAATTTTTACAGTAGCAGCAGTGGGTTTTTCTTGCAAAAAAAAGTCTCCGTTGATTTTATTTTATTTTATTTTATTTTATTTTATTTTATTTTTTTACACCTGCACATTCGCAATGATAGGAGTGGCCCATAGGAGTGGCCCATGCAAATTTTCCACCAATCGCATGGCCACTTGGCCAGGTTGACCACAGAGACTTCTGGGATGTGCCAATCGGGCATAAACAGCCCACTAATCGTAGCCCAAACCCGAACCCTAAGCCTACGCCTAACCCATACGCCAGTACACTGTCCTTCTAAGTGGGTCAGAGAGGCACCCAGAGGTGCACCCCAATACTCACCCTAACCTCACCCGTAACTAGCCTATCCCTAGCCCTTGCGCTAACCCGTCTTAACCCTAAGCCAGATCTACTTGCATTGCACTACATGCAAGTACGTGAGACACAGCGTCTGCCAGTCCGTCACTTGTGGCTCTGGCTGACTCCTGCAGCTCTCTCCAGGAGCCCGCTACCCTCCCCCAAACCAGTACTAATGAAAATGAAAAAACGAAAAAACGAACCGACTAATTTTTGCGAAATTTCACGAAAAACGGAAACGAGCCAAAACGGACTGCCTCCGACACACGACAACTCGAAAACGTCATTTTCCCTAGTCGTGCCCATCTCTAATATAAATCTTCCAAGTAATGAAAGCATAGTTGTACAGTGCTTAATACAAAACCTCTTCTGTTCTTACCTGTTATGTTGAGAGGCTGTAATAAAATTGGAAAACACATCCTTTAATGCTTTTCTCGCCACTTACTTTGACCATAAACACCATCAAAAGCTCCAAGCCTCACATGAGGTATTTCCACGCAAGAAATTCAGTTTCTTACCTCAAAGAAGACTAGTCATACTTAAGTCACACTGAAATTAACAGGACTTTAGTCAAATCTATGATAGACTGGCCTCATTTATTTTTGCCCAACTGAAGTGCAACTAAATTTTCATGGACTACAACAAGCAAAGCAAAGCAAAACAGAAGAGAAAATGGCTGAAATTCTGTTATCTAATATATTAAGTCACACTACACATTTGAATTGAATCAGTGCAGGTTTGGTGAGTCAACTCCTACAGATGTTCTGTTGATTCAAATGGGCATACTCTAGTTGCAGCTTACTTCAGCATAGTAAATTACAAGTAGAGTATGTCGATTTGAATCAATTGAACTCATGAAGGAGTAGAATCACCAAATGTCCATTGATTCAATGGGCCTACTCTAGTGCAGCTTACTATATTAACAGCATTTCAGACAATATTTCAAGCTTCCTCATTCAAAAGTTCCCAAACTAAAATGAGCAGAAGTCTTGTCTAGAAATGAAGCCTACAAGCATGGAAGGCTCAATGAGTGATAATGATATGGAAGGTGTAGGCAAGATGGTTTGTGACCAGGACAGTGGGAGGGACAATTGTCAATCATCCTAAAATTTCAGGGGATGACTTCCACTGTTATTATGAGCCTACCCCCCTGGGTGCATATAAATCTTGTTGCCACACCTTCACCCCACATGGAAGCAAGGCATGTATTCACCATGAAAATCTGTCAAGTCATTCTTAAACATGTTCAGCTAAACATGCTTACAGAGGCTATTTTAAAGCAACTGTTATTTCCCCATTTCAAAAAACAACAACTCAAAATGGTTAATGTTAGTTGCATTCATGGAAAAAAAGTCATAAGTCACAAGCAAAAAACACAAGATGAACCAGAACTAGTATGGCTTTCTCTTTCACTAATTGCAGGCAAAAATCAAAGAAAAACAAAACATATTTTTCTTTTTTGTTTTCTTTTCTTTTCCTTTGATTTTTTCCTGCAATTCTTGGAAGGACTAACATGGCTGCCTTCTCTGAAACTCTTTCACTAAGAGATGGAGGTCACACCTCTATAACTTTAAAAGCTACAGAACAGTTAGAATTATATTTTAAATGGAAAAATGTTATCTTTCATTATTATTGTAATGCAATTTAGGTACATCTTTATTACGGGGGGGGGGGGGGGCAGATGAATTATAGTAATCTCTTATATCATCTTGACTTGATGAGTTTTAGAAAGCCCTGATGACATACTTCCAAAGATACTAGCATGAGCTCAGCAACATTTCTAGGTAGAACAATTAACTTTATTGACATCTAATTGCAATCAAAGACATAATGGAAAGCAATCACATACTGTACTGTCCATATCCATGCATCTGGAATTGTTCAGACATAAAATGTGCCCAGGATATTGGCTAAACTGAGACTTTATTAGATAAATTATAAAGTAACCGTGATACACACACACCATAGAATGGAAGTAGAAAATCCAGCTTTTTCAACATGGAGCTCTCTTCCATATAAATACAAGGTTTCACTCACAGTGCCTGAAAAGCAAGTTTTTTTTTGGGGGGGGCATTATCTTCTACATCATTACCTCAGGATAGTTTCTAGAACAAGACATTAAGTGCCATTTATTTTAATGATGTTTAAAGCTGAATGAAATATAGCCTTTTCTTTCACGCTTGTATTATTCCTCTGTCATACAAGAGTAAGAATAAAAATTAAAGTCTGAATCCAGTAGGAAGATACAAGAAAATTATTAATTTGAAAGTTTTTGAGTGACAGTAACATGAAGAGCATATTCTTATATTTTCACATTAGAATGCATATAAATTATTCAGCCACTGTGCATGCCCATTAGGCTTCTAGACCAATGGGTTTTTTTATTAGTGTTTTTGACCTTCTGTGAAGGTTTGCTTCTGATAAACCAGCACAATAAACTGTTAAGTTTCCATGGGTGCCTGGGTTTGTTTGGAGCTCATGATAGTCAGTATTCAATGATGAAGGTTCAGAATTTTTTCAGTATCAGTCTAAACTTGGCGATTGCTAGTCATTGGTGACAAGCTTATACAGATGCAGAATGGAAACTAATTAGGTTATTAATTTAAATTCACAAAGGAGAGAAGAGCCAATTGAACATTGAGACCCTGGTCCAGCCACCATTATGACATGAGTGCAAAGAGTTTTTCCTCTGGACAAGGCATTTAATGGCAAGAGTAGGAGGGAGATGTGTATATGTATTCATGTATATGGTCAGGTTCCAAGCATCTCCATCTCCCTTGGGACCTATTTCATTCCTCCATGGCTGCCTCTCCTTGTCTTCCCAACTGGTACCAGCTGTAGGCAAAGAAACATAAGGCTACAAATGGATTTTACTGATCATAACAGCTATATGCCTCCACATATTATACTTCATATCTGTCATGTGGCAAGAGAACATATTTCCTACATGTGAGTTTCACACAGGCCCCTGGTAAACAGAACACTTTTTACTGTAAAAATGCAAAATTAGATTAGCCTGGATACATTCCCAGGTCAATACATTCTCTGGTTTTCTCTGGTCTTGGTAATGTATATTTCTCAAGTACATGTAGAAAATGTAATTCCCCTCATGTACCTAACTGTTAGAGGAAATGGTGAAAATCCTGTTTAAGTCAATAGAAAGGTGATGATGTCATCAGAAGGGCAATATTTTTGGTAAATGAAGACCTCCTCCTTCTGTCCCAAAGCTTGTACAACATGCAGGTTATCTATTTAATTGCATTAAGTTTGTGAGAGCTGTGGGACTAAAAGAGGCAATATTTTCTGAAAACTCTGCCACTGGATGACGTTGCTGACAGGGAGAGATTTTTGGTCTGGTTTTTAGAGGAAGCAAATGGTTGAAAGGTTTTTATCAGTTAATTTGGCTGTGGGAAGGTTTTCAATACAGCCTTTAAGAGAAATCAAAAGAAAATTCATAGCAGAATAAAGCTTTTATATTAACAGTGGGGTATCATTGGCCAGTGGGATATCACTGGTATTGAATGTCAAAATGTTCTGTTTGTCTGCAATAATTATTTGAATATATGAGCTGCTAACAACTTATGCCTCCCTCTCATTCAAAAGGAAGATAGCCTTATGTGAAGTTATCTTCCTTTTTTGAAGGCATGAGCGAGAAAACGAGAGATGTTAAGATTTTTTTAACGTGCTGTATTTTCTGTTTATTCATCCATTAATCTCTGGGTGCTTATATACAGTATCTGTAGAGGTGTTTCATAACTGAAAGACTCCCACCTAGAATCATCCAGGTGGACTTCTTAGACTCAATTAAAAGAAAACAGAACACAAAAGATATGTGTCTGCTTCAGTCCACATAGCTCAGCTAGAAAGAAGGGAATGTCTCTTCTGTTGCAGTGTTTCCAAGGGACGAGGAGGCAAGCGTCTCTTGTATACTACAATATGAACTCATACAATGAAGCTGAATAATCAGGGATTCAGAATAGATAACAGGAAATACTGCTCACCAGTATTTGGACAAAAATGAAAGAGCAGGAAAAAAACTAAGATTAGAAGACATGTCAGAGAGTTTCTGGGCGAATTAGCTACCTGGATTCCTAACTGTTTGTGCAAAGGTGTAGCAGGTCTTTTCTTTATTATAGTTCATGGATATGATTTATAGGGGATGTGTAGATTCCCCAGAGCATGCTATGATGATGTATTTTATATGAAGGTGGTGCTGTGCCCTGGCATGTGTTGAGGTAGGCTGAATTATCCTCTGTGGCTTCATTTGATGACACCTTCCCTCCTGGTGTTAGGGGAGAGGTTCAATAGCAACCACCTTGTTCAGAGGTCTGGGCAGTTTAATCTTTACCACTTGGTGGTGGGCCAGGTGGTTCAACCCCACCTGGTTTGTTTGGAGTTCAGTGTGCAAAGTTCCTGGGGCCATAGACCATGCAAATTTAGGCAGGAGTGTTTTGTGTGCGGAGGACTGCAAATGTCAGTTTCATGATCAAGGTGGCGTTCAGAAGGACCAGGTGGAAAGGACACCAGAGGGGACAAGAAACTCTTCCACCTACCCATCTATCCAGTCTTCCAAAAGGCCACAACCCAATTAAAGTGGTAGTTGTGGTATAGGGGCCTTGTAGCTACCCAGAGAGAACTGCATCCTCTTACTATGGTGAAGGATTTAGACTAGGATCATGCATTTCAGCAGAAGAAGTCAGAGTAACAACCAAGGCCAAGAACTTGAAGTGGATCAAGGGGCACGAGGATAGAGTGAGAGACAAGATAAATAAGAAGGTTTGGGAAGGAAGGGTTGGAGGGGGAGTTGTGGCCCCAACAATTGTGCATTTTAGGGCATCTCTACTGGGGGTGGTACTGGTGAATTTAGAAGGCACCTGGTGAATTTAGATTAATTCACCATTTATCATCCCCAGCAGGAGACTCAGTCAATGTCAGAATCCCACAGGAACTGTGTAGCATATACCTCTTTCCATGCCACAGTAAAGGGTGTTACCATGCATTGTAAAGGGCTGTGGGATAGGCTTGGAGTTAGATAAGTGTGACATTAATTGTGATCCATCTTGTCAGTAATAACTTGGCCCAAAGATCTGACAAGTCTTTGATACTACAAGTCACTGCTGGCTTGAAAGTTTTCAGGGCATGATTTCCAACAATGTGTTCGGTTTAGTTAACAATGATCCCAGATTTTGTATGAAGAGCAGTATGTGATTCTAGATATGTGGATAAGGGCACATAAAGGTGTTAATCATGAAACTGGTAAGGCCTTTAGAGTTGGCATAGAGTCCGTTATTTCTCACCCAGGCATAACAATATGTAGGGCAGAGTTATATAGGTGTGAGGGTGGTGTTAATCTATCAGATATGGGTTTAGAACTTTTTCTTCAAGATTTACAAGGGGGCTTAAGGCCAAGCTTGGGCGTCAAGAAGCTTACTCTGTAAACCCTATGCCATGACAGGTAGTGCAAGAGGGAAAAGAATTGAGTTGAATTCCATGGCAAGGCATCCGAGGGGTGCAACATAGCAAACTGAAGGATAGGAGGGGAAGAAAATCCATAGGTTGTGAAAAACATCATTAATGAGGCTTGGTTTGAGGGTTGCATCAGAGTGTGCTCAGGTCTCAAGAGTCTGGTAAATGTACTGAACAGGTGGGTAGCATGCTTCTGAAGTAGAAACTCACTGAAATTAGGCATGGGTTGGAGATCAAGCTAGACTCCATGCACGGACCTGCTTTCACTACAATGAAAGACCTGCTTTCACTATGGGAGGTTCAAATGTTAAATAGTTTACTAAAGTCGTAGCCCAATTTTAATCCAACCACATTGTCTCACTTCTTTATCCCAGGCTGGGTGGGCAAAGCAAAGCTAGGCAGGGATGATGCAAACTGGCAATTCCTTTATTTTACTAGGCATTCAAAGAGACATCAAAATTAGATTAAAAGGGGAGTTTCTTTGAAGTTGGTTATTCCTTGTTCATGGAGGATAATGCAGAAACAACAGCAGCAGTATGGAGAGATCAGCCTAGCCTTAGCAACACCTTTAGTTTTGCACACCAACTAGCAGTTTGTATGATAAAATCACTCTAGAAGCATTTAAAATAAAAAAAACCTGCCATATCTAGTTTCAATCAGAAGGGAAAAAGGACAGTGGGGAGGAGGAATGGAATCTCCAGTGTGCAAGGACCTTGAATGCTTGATGCTTGGAGGATTGCTTCAAATGGCAAAAGTGAGCAAAGAACTTTGTCAAACAAATTAGTGGCAAAAGACAATCACATGAGGCTATAAAGCCTCCCTCCTACTGATACTGAATAATAGTGCATGCAAGATTGCTATTCTCCCAAAAAGAGAGTATGCCATTTAAACACAGCTACTCAGTGGACTAAGGCTCTGAAAACTGTTGGCTACAAAGTTGGTAGCTCAGTGGTTCGAATCCTTGGTGCCACGCAGGGGAGCGAGCTCCCCACTTATAACCCCAGCTCCTGCCCACCTAGCAGTTCGAAAGCATGCAAATGCAAGTAGATAAATCAGTACCACCATAAAAAGAGGGAAGGTAAAACAGTGTTTCCTTGCAGCCATGCTGGCCAATTGGCCATGGACTTGCACAACACTGGTTCTTTGGCTTGAATACGGAGATTAGCACCGCCCGTAGAGTCGGACATGACTAGCACGCATGTGTGTGGGGGACCTTTACCTTTACCCTTAAATCACTGTGGTTTTCTAGTGTGCCTAGAACATGGATACCTGAGTTGCATAACTGTTATAGCAGAAGGGAGACCTGAATGCAAAAAAGCCCTCTTATTGTATATTTCACTGTCATGCAGAGAGTACAGTCACTGTATAATAGAAACATGAGTGGAACTAAATGGATTTCACATTATGGAATCAATGGAAGATTTGCTCCAGTTTTAAATAGTGTGTGTACATTTGTCTTCAACAGAAGACAATCCATATGCGATACCAGTGTTATCTTGCTTCTGACCCAATCTTTAAAAATGGGTTTGCCAGTATATGACCTACATTCTAAGTGAGATATAAATCCAAAAATGATCTTAAATGAGATGAACCAAATAGATATGTTAAGATGTATATTAAATGCATGTTTCTATTTTATAGGCTATCCACTATCACAAGTGAGAAAAAATTAGCTCACCATGCTTGGTAACATTAAATTAAATAACAGATTGTGATCTCCCCCTACTGGTTTGTAGGAATAGTATCCTCCTTTTGAATACTAGTTTAGAAAAAAAATAGAAAAGGCCATGTGGTCAATGCATAATACAAATGCAAGGACAGGTGATACCTTTATTTATACCCAACCCACAAATCAAACAAACATATAGCTGTTTTTGGAAGGCCTTTTCCTGCAAGCCTCCAAAGTCCTCCAGAATAGCTTGGAACTTGAGATGTGGATCTGACATTGTATGACTCCCACCTCTTGCTTTTCCCCATCTACTTTTCAGTTTACAGGGGTGGTGGTGGTGGTGGTGGTGGATCAACCTCTATTTTCTGATCAACAGGTATGGGGACTTAAGTTGTGGGACTTGCTGTCAAGTCAGACTTAAATGGCACCAGTGACTGAACTCAAACTCAACTTGGTTTTCTTTTCTATGACTTGGACTCAACTCGCAGCTTGGAACTCTTCCACCCCTCCCTTTTTCTGGTTTTTAAAAATAAGTACTTGGATTTGGGACATGGATCAAAAGACCTGCCAACCACCCTGCTAATGAATCTTACCCTTCACAAGAAGGAAGCCACTTGTCTCCACATTATCCAGTATTCTGTTGCCAACAGCTATGCCCTGCATTAATCCTCAAGTGGCTGAGCATTATATTATCGTAGAGGTGGTCCAAGTCCTGCCCTCCCTTAAGAACCTTTTTGCACTGTATGTGAGCATCTGCTGCACACTCTTGAAAATGCTTCCAGATTATTGACTTACTGGGAGCTCCAAGACATCATGCTTAAAACAAAGACTGTTAAATTGTCAACATCACTACTTTTGGAAACTGGTGCGGCAGGTGCAGCTGGAGGGCTAGGGGTGATTTCAGTGTCATATGACTCTGAAATAGTGCCCATCTGGGTTCCCTCAGTCTTCTCTCCTCCCATGTTAGAGTTGCATGTACCTGAAGGGGAGATTGCACAAACAACAATGATGCTTTGCACAGGAGAGATTTTCTAGGAATGGGGGATGTAGGTCAACCCTTCTTTGCAGTTTGGATATGGAATGCAATGTCTTGAGCTCATCATAAATCTCTTTCCCAATCACAAAAATGGTCCTCTTCCTGGTCTGGTCCTCCTGGCTGCAGGCAGGATGCATCCAGGAAAAAAAAAGCCAACCAGCTAAAGACCCAGTTTGGCAGCCCTGGTACCAGCTCGTTTTTAATGAAGTTTGTTTTTTGAAATATTCATTTCATTGGTTCATTTTGATTTGTTATTGTCTTCTTCTCAAGTGCTGGGTTGGTGCTTTTTTAAAAAAAATTGTTAGAAACACAAATGACAAAATAAAATTTTGCTTATATTTCCTAATACATTTGCTGGATAAGAGCCCTAGATTGGAAGCATATATAATTCAAAGAAAAAAAATGGGTGTGTTTGTTTGGTTTGGTGGATCTTCTTAAACTGTTCAGAAATATGTTTTTTTCTTTCATTTTTCATATAAATAAATAAATAAATAAACAAGAATGAAGCTTTAGGCAACCTTGGAACTTCCCATGTAGTGACTCATTCTTACTACTGTAATCTTAGCTGAAATTATGCAAAAGAGAACCGCTCATTTCCCTTGATGTTTGCTGGGAACATTTCCTACTCTGATAACAACTCTATTCAACAAGAATAATCTTGGTACTTATAAACCTCATGGCTACCTAGTGACTGAAATGCAATATGTTTCTGTAACACACTCATATAAATTCATCATGGCAAAAGTATTAAACAACAACTGTTGTAATTTTTTTCTGGCATATATGAATATTTTAGGACACTGATGGGAAATTTCAGATAATTCTAATGCTTACTAGTAAATTTCAGGGCCAGATGCCCTGATAAACAAACACATTGCATTTATTTTTAATAGAGGGTGGTGTTTAGTTCCAAAGATGATGCTGAAAATAAAATATTTACCTCAAGATTTATATTGTTGTCTTGGATAGATAGCTCTCTAGAGTACCTATTTTCCTGGGTATATAACACTATTTCCCCCCTAAAATAATGGCACTAAAAAAAGGGTGTGTGTGTCATGTATACAAAAGTAGGCCTTTCCCAAGGGGTGGGGGTGGGGTGGAGGAGAACCCAAACTGACCTTCCTGTTTCCCCTCCTTTCTGGCAGCCCTTGTTTACTCTCCACATTCTGAAGACTCCTCTCTGCTTGCTTTTTGTGGGACCGACATCTTTTCAGCGGAAAAAGCCTTGGGGTTGAGCAGACCATTAAGAAGTGCCTTTCCATGCTGAAAAGAAGGTGCCAATCGTTGCAAGAGCAAAGCAGACAAGAGGACAATCGGGCACTGCCAGAGAGGAAGTGAAACAGCAAGGTTAGTTTGGGTTCTTCTCTACCCCACCCCCTGCTGTTTCCCACACCTGCTGTTTTCTTTTATTTCTGGACGTACTTGATTGCCCTCCATTCAGGGCAGTGCCAGGCCTGGGAAAAGTGCAGGAGGCCCAAGCAGCTTACCCCAGATGGGCTTGCCTTTCATATACTACAGTCCCGCGATATACGAGTCTACAGTATATGAACCATGAAATGGCGAGGGATCACTGTACTTCAAATCATTTCCAAATTGTTGCTCTAACTGAAGTTTGAATTATTACTCTTGTGCATTGGTGTCATCAAGTTCTGAATTCAGAGCTTTACTAGGAAGAGATGAAGGAGGCTGTGAGAGCAGTGTGGTCTTGTTTAATGGAAGGGGCTGGATTAAATGAATGAATCAAAGCACTTAAATATATATTCTCTAAATAAATAATGGCTGAAAAGAAGGAATGGTTTATGGGGCATAAAGAAGAAAAACCTATTGTTCAACACTGTGTAGGTCTGTATGGCCTTTAATTCAATGGCCTTGGAACAGAAAGGCTGCTTGGTACAAAGGTCAGGCTAATCGTTTCAAACAGTCAAGGTCTGAGTGGTTGGCTCTAAGAAGGATGACTTTCAAACTCTTTGTCTTCAGACATGTTTGTGGTGCTGAATTCCCATTCCTTGTTCCGATAGGCCTGTCACCTTTAACATTCCTTATGAAAACATGAATAATAATGTTCTTTCCACCACCAACTCGCTGTCCTGTATTGAATGTTACTATCACAGGTGGCTGAAAACTTCATTTGGTTGATTTTTGAAAAGAACTTTCAAAATCCCATAAATATGTTCACAAATCCCACAGAAAATACTTGAGGACTTTAAAAGAAAATCAGGACAGGAGCAAAATTGAATGTTCTGTCTACTTTTGTTCATGGTTTATCTCATAAAACCCGAAAGGAGACCATGGCATTTGTTTCATGGATTTCAAAGGAGAGATATTTAGAGAAAATTGCACCTGGAACTAAACTATTATATGGAATGGACATACATAACTATTGCACTTCCTTGCAATAGAATAAAGAAGGTTTAACACCCCACACACCAGTTTCCAAGCTGTGCATCGGAGAAGTGTTTCCTCAGTCAGTGACCATATTTGGGAAGTAAACTACTACTTCTTAGAAACAGCAGGAGACTAAAAGCTTTTAGCAACTTTTCCTCAATAGAAGCTCCATGAGGTCTATCTATTTGGTTTTTAACCTACAACATGATCTGTTTTCTGCAACAAAAAGGCATTTCTTGTACAAAACATCCAAACCCAACATTGTTTCATTCATATGAATGTCTAGTGATTTCACATCATTATACTTTGGTAAAGCTTTGTGACAACACCCTGGAAGCAGGATAAATACATATGTAAATGATCAGCCAATCCCAGCAGGAGGGCGGGGGGTTGTATGGTATAAAAAGGGTGGAGCCTGGTCTGTAAGAGAGATTTGAGAGTTAAGAGTTGAGAGTTGAGAGCTGAGAGAGGTGAGAGAGCACAGCTCTGTTAGAGTTCAGGCAGGCAGGTTAGGTGTGAGGGCTTTACTATATACTGTTTATTAAAGACAGGGAGGCTTGAAGATTGGATTTAATCTATTTTATATTTAAGGCAATGCATACCAACTTCAGTCATTGATGTATTTATTTATTTTCTCAATAAACATCATTATTATTATACATCTGAGTCTGTCCCAGTTCATAAGGCGACGAAATAAAAGGTGGCAGCATTACCAAGAGGGTCCTGTGAAGATTAATAACTTGGTTCCTTACACTCACGTTTTCATCACAATTACACGTTCAAAAGGGAGGTGTCGTCACAAGCTTTCTCTCCCTCACCTTCAGTCCAAATGTTTTGGACCGAGTTTGTTCAATAGCTGCATGTTTATGATGGTCTATAGGAGAATCTGATAGGAAATTTATGTGGAAATATCTTTGCAGGTGCTTTTGCTCCATCGTTCCTTTCTTTTCTTCATGTGTTAGACACTCACCTCACTTTGTGGCACCATGCAACACCCTGCCTCCATTTTCCATTACAACTGTGTTAATAAGGAAATCAATAGTGCAAAATACAGTTCCAACAGCTGTTCCTAGCCTTATCTTAGAGAACTTTCCCTTTAGATATGTTACTTCTTCTCTTGACCTCAGATGAAAGAGAAATATATTGGCTATTGACGTTCCACTGACTCTGCTTTATACCCCTACACCAGCAAAGTTACAGGGGATCAGCCCCCTGCCCCCTGGGCACAGATTTATTATGTATTGAACTATGGAAGAGGTTTTGGTTTTATTTGATGGTTTTTTATTCCCAGGGATGGGAAGATTTGATGAGGACTTGATCCACCTTTTGTGGGACCTGGATCTGCCTGAGATACCAAAATAAATCTAAATATATAAGCATAAATCAAATTAAAATAAAAACAAACAAACAAATGATCTGGATTTCAATGAACTTTCCTTTGGATGATTGTATGTGGGGTGTACTCTTATCTTTTTTGTGACCCCTCTGCCTACCGCCATCCATTCAAAATAGGTACGGTATATTTTTCTCAAAGGCTTCCCATCTTTCCTAATGTCATCTTGTTGGCACAAGGTGATTTGCAGCAAGATATACTCCTGGATATAAGCATTTTATGCCAGTGGGACCTAGGTATTACAAGCAATTTTAAACAAATATGTGTACTTTTCTCAGGGAAAGGGGAGTACTAATGTTTAGGCCTTCTGTGTCAACAGTTCTTAAACCCAAATGGAAAACTCATTCCACATAGAGGAAGAAGCCAATCTTTATTATTGATTTGCAGTGATCTTCTCAATGTCTCCCAAGTTCCCTACTGGTGCAGAACAATGGAGTAGTCAATGTTATTAATTTAACATGTTTTGAATTCTGTTTTATCTGCTCTGATGATCTTTTCTTTGAGTATCTGCTTGCCAGGAATCTGTCAGAACATCTTAGAATGACAATCCCATTCCAAGTGCCGCACACTGTTTGATGAATGGCTGAAGATTTAAAACACAGCAGTTCCATTGGCCTTCGTAAGAACATAGGTAGGAGTGAAAATGAGTGTGGTAGCACAACTAGATCCAACAATGTTGGAGAAAACCATTCAGATTCTTTTCTAATAAAAATGAATGGAACCTATACTGTAGGTTTTTTTTAAGCTGGGTTCCGTGCTTATCGCTGTAATGACCTGAGAGCTTAATTGTAGAATTTCTGATCCTACAATTAGGACAGGAGTCATCATGGATTAGAAGAAGAATCAAAGTGAATTAACTCCAAGAAATATGGCGAAATGTTCTCCTAAAAGTTAGATAAATATTATTCTTAATGTTTAATACCAATATATGTATTTTCAATTATTAGTGACATCAGTCATGGTGAGCCAAGTTTGAGCCAAGTAACTTGCAAAAGCCCATTGCACACGACCAGAAACTATGCACACTTATTCTATATACCAGGCCTGCCCAACAGGTAGACCGCGGGGTACTGGTAGCCCATGAAGGGTTCAAAAGTAGACCGCCGGCCATCAATAAAAAAGTGAGGGGATAAGTTCGCCACCCCCATCCCCCATCCCAAGGATCACCACTGCCCCAGCAAAGTTCTGGGTCTGCCAGCCCACTGTCTCAGCCAAGCCGGGCAGTTCAAGAGCCATGGCGCATTGAAATCTGTTCCCTCCAGAACAGATTACTGTAATTGGTTTTCAATGCATTCCTATGGGAAACCGCTGCTCTACTTACAAAAGTTTTTAGTTAGGAGCACGTGCTCGGAACAGATAAAATTCGTAAGTAGAGGTTTCAGTGTAGTAGCCCTCAGGCACTTTGGGCCAGAAAAAGTAGACCTTGACCTGCTCAAAGTTGAACAGCCCTGCTATATACAGTAGTCCACCGCCACATCGCAGTTCATATATTGCGGTCCCAGTATATCGAGGAATTTTATCTGGAGAGAAGTGACCTGCCCTGTGGGATTGGGGAAGTGCAGGTACCAAGGGTGTGAAAGGTGCACCACATGCCTCTCAGCCTCCCGGCACCTCGGAAACCTGCCCTGTGGGAGTGGGCAAGTGCAGGTGTGAGGAAGTGAGAGGCACGCGGCATATCACAGATTTTCCATTAATGTGGGTGGTTAGGGGACTACTGTATTTTTGAAATACACTGAAACAAAGCTAATGCTTTTGATCTGCCTATGAGAAATGCCTCTTCTTTTGAGTTTATGGCTAGAATCCCTGTTGCCTGTACAACCTGGCAAGTGAGGAAGAGTGCAGGTAGGAACTCCTTGACTAATGGTGGTAATTAATCACTGGGAATTACGCCATTGCACTTAATGCCAATGCAGCTAAACAGTAGGATTCTAGCCATTATATGGCTATTCAGAAGAAGAAAAAATAAACAACTGATTAGCTAAAAATACTTAAAGAATTATTTTAAATGTCCTTATTGATGAATATTGATGAAGAATATTGACCTTTCATATGAATCTATAGGATCATATAGACTTTGTGTTTATAACCACTTACAACCTTGTGTGATTACACTGACACTATGTTTTCAATGTTAGTTTCCATCACTCATAACTTTACATGGAATTTAACTTTCCTTTTAACAGCTCGTGTTTTCTTGTAGCTTTAATGTAATGTTGTCTTTTAATGCTGTAAGATGTTCCTCAACTCCCTGTTCTCAATACTCGAACATGTCTTAATTGCACTGACCTGTATAATATCCCTTATTACTGTAAGCTGTCTTGGGTCCTTTTCCAAAGAGCAAGGTGGGATAAAAATACTCTAAAATAAAATATTAATAAATAATCTCTCCCTAATTATCATCCAATCCCATTTCTACCAATGAAAGTCAAATATACAGCAATTCAGTTGTCCTGTAAAATTCAGCTTCAGATCAAAAGGCTATTATCTGCTGTTCCTAGGCTTATGCTCAGTACCTATTGCAATCCCATGCCACAAGAGAACTAATCACATAATCCTTTCTCTTGTTCATTGTCTCTTATTCCAGATCAAGTGAACATGCTATGCTGCAGATGTGATCTCGCACATACCACATTGTATATAAAACTGTATGTTTTAACCTCAATGATCTGCCCTTCATAGCCAATTCATAAAAGCATTTTACTTCAGCCATACCAACATATTCTCCTCTTCATATATTTTTCAGACTTTTCTCTATCCTCTGAACATCCCTTCAACCCATGTTGAAGACAAAGTGATTACAAATCTGAACAAAAGCCTGTTGGCACCGAAGCTCTGATATATCGTTGAGCTGCTAGACTTCATTCCGCTGTCAGTTTTGTAATATTGTTGTCATTGTTATGCAACCATGAGGCTTTTCCATGAAGGGAACAGGAAGGAATATAGAGTACCTTGGGGATGGTTGCTTAGGAACACAGCAATGTCTTTTATTGGTTCTGAAATACATAATTGGAGTTAGGGCAGGTAGGGGACCTTTTATTGGGTTGGTGAGTTTCACAGGTTAGAGATTACTCAGAATATATGCCTAGCTGTCAATTTCGCTTTGTGATGACATTTTAATATTTACTTTTAAGATTTGGACAATCAGCCCTGGGATTCATCACCAGAAAGCTGTAGTTGCTTCATTCCTTCCTTTATCCCTGCATGAGTCAGAGGCCCCAAGCATTTACAGAAATTTAGGCACTGAGAAAATAATGAATATTGGCATGGGCCCATATTTAATCCAGGTAGCTTTTTTAAAATTTACCCTGTATTTCTCTTGATATTAGATGACAATGATGTATGTTATTGAGCATAACAGTATGCAGATTTTAAGAGTTTGAACAGCTGAAGTCTAATAGCCATGACCAATGCTTCACTATTTATTTATTTATTTATTCATTAAACAAACCAATGAAATCAATATTTAAAATTTTTGTTAAAAACAAAACAAAACAAAACAAACCTTAAAATGAACCGACCCAAAACGAATTGCCATTTTTTTGGTTCGTGCCCATCTCTAATTAGCAAAAATCAGCAGCAGATAACATCATCATTAGCCAATGTACAACCATAGCTGTGGAACAGGAAATTGGGCTTCATTTATTTCTTTTTTAAACCCTTGTAAGGAGTTGTGGATCAATCTGGGAAATCTCTTAGTACTAAATCCAATACCTTCTGCTTGATTGCTTGCTACAGATATTTTATGGTCACCTGTATCTCTGGCAAAGCAAAAAATACAGGTGTAGTTTGGATCCTGCTGACTTAGTATCCTAGTTATGCCTCACAATGCTTGGGTACCCCTTTGCCTGAACTGTTGAAAAAGAAAGGTTGGTAGTTGTTCCTATGTGACAGAGTTATTGCTTGCTATAGCTATCTCTGGGACTCTGCTGAGATTCTGTGTTTAGATCCCACCGGGTGTCCTCGATTGACCCATCATAGTAACAATGTGATAAAAGTCTGCATTTATACTGTCTGTGTGATAAGATCAAGGCCCTCAATTAAAAAGGCTAGAATCAATGTAATTGAACCCTGAAATCTTACCAAATATGTAATCACTGGTTCAGAGAGAGAAGCTGCAGTTTGGAAACCCAGTTAACATAGTTAATCAATGTCATCAGCAGAGGAGATGCAAAATTTAATTTAAAGGAAAATCAGAGAACAGTAATAATGGTTCCAATATGCAAACAGTAACCAAGACCAACATGGCAGGACAGTTCAGTTCTTGGCTCTTACATATTGTCAAATGAAGGCAGCTATAAATATATATAACAAAGTCATGTTCATTTTTTTAATACAATGGATCTACGTGGTAGCTTTCAATGAGCTTTACTTTCCCAATGTGTGCCAATGGCTCGTTTGTGGTTCAAATTAAAAATTGACAGCAAATGTTAATTTAGTTTCTTTTTCAGTGCTCACTTGAAATGCAGCTGCATAGTTTGGCATGGAACATGGTTACTGAACAAGAAGCAAATCATGATATTTAGGGTTCCATGAAAGACCGTGAAATATTTAAGGAGCATGGCTTTACATTAGAAAAGAGATAATACAACTTCTCTTCCCCACACCTAAATATATTATCTGTGTGTTTAGAGCATGGGTGACCCACCACAGTAAGTTACTAGCATTCCATATACCCATTGTTTTTTAGTCACATGGAATCCTGTATTTATTAGTTTTCTAGGAAAAACTGGCGTGAACTCAATGAGCAGCAAATGTGAGGCATTAAGCACCTTGTAAGTATTGGAACAATTTTTTGAAATCCCAAACTCCACCAGAAATAAAGCCACAAAAAACAACAACAACAGGAAAACAATGGCCCAGCTTCCAATTCATCTCTTTGAAACCTTCCCCCTGAAGGGTTTGCCTTCAAAACGTAACATCAATATCAGGTTGAATGAACTGGTTTTCAATACATGATTGCACCATTTCCTTGATCTCTTCCCCATTGTCTGCTCTTTCCTTCTATGGAGAATTTCCATGTCACCATTTAAAGATATACCCAATCAGGACTGCATACTCCAAAATGAGGTTTGTGGTTCCACCCTCTCCAAGTCTAGGCTGGGGTGGCAGAGAGTTTTGGGTCCTCAGAAATGATTGTGCAAAATGTGAATAAGGTTCATGTGTAACTGAACACTCATAAAAGTTATTAATGGTAGTGACATACCTTCTATGCTTGAGCCCCCTCCGTCCTGCCAAAATGAGTTTCATGAATGGTAATATCTCTCCTGTTGGCCAGAGATTCTGAGTGCAGTTGCTTCAAACTGAAGACGCTCATGGGACCAGAGCTGCTTGGTTCAGAGAGAGTGCAGTTACCTGAAGGACAGGTATTTCTCAACCTCTGCTTACCTATATAGAGGGGCATCAACTGTGACCCGATGCATCCTCACACCCTGAATATGGAAGTGTTAAAATAAGCAGAAACATTCAAAAACCACTGGTACTGTGTGTGGCAATGATCTGAATGGACTGGTAGGTAACCTAACACAATAGATGTCAGCTTTAGTTTATGCCTTCAATGTCCCACAGGATTTTTGCTGCATCTTCTCCCACCCGAGAAGGTAATCAGACAATTTCACCTTGATTGTTGATTAACAAACAGCCATCTTTTCTCTAACTCATTGCATCGTTGAAATCACAGAAATGTCTTCTCTTGGTGCTAATATACACGAGTTGAGAATGACAAGTGTATATTTGTAGAGTGATTTTTGGAGGTGGGAGAGATGCTGCTACCAATTGTTCTTCCTTTAGAAGCCTGATAGAGTGATAGGAATATTATATTGGAAAATGCTGAAAAGTGTTTGCTTTTTGTTTTTGTTTTTAAACTGATATCTGAGTAACTCACAGTGAGCTGAGAAACGGAGAAAGCAATTAGCCTGTGACAGATGAAATGAGATGAGAACCATATGGATTTTCCAACTGATCTGTTTTGATAGATCTTCAGATGTTATGTTCTTCATCTTCAGGTTTAGTGTGAATCCCACCCAGGTTGACAGAGCCGTTGGGACAAGGTGTGTACAATCTCCCCTTTGTAATGAAACGGAAACCCTCTTCTGATGCTGAAGTGCGAATAAAGGGTTCCAATGTCCCAGTGGCATTTCAGAAGAAAGTTGAAAGATTAATAACTAGTGAGATATTCTATGATGATCAGGAAATTAATTGCTAAACTGCACACATGGTATTAAGCTTTGCCGGATCCTCACTCCCACCCCTCAAGTGCCATCTGTTCAGGAGGAATATTTTTGTCTCACTTTCTTCTCAATTTAATTAAATTAATGATCTTCACGCTGTATTTTCAGGAGACATTCCCCATTCATTTTCTGTGAGTCTTCAAAAACAAACAAACCAACAAAAACATAACAATTGATTTGGTTTCAGACCAATTGATATATTGTGTACGAGCAAAGATCTTCCATTATTTGATCTAAACTGTGTAACTGAACGTACTTTTTTTGAAACTACATGTCACAATCAAATGATAGAGAGCTCTACACAAAGACATCCCCACAGAAGTCTAGATTTATTATCTATTTCAAAAAATAGTTCTTTGTGGAACTATACCATATTAGCCACGTTATCATCTGTATTAATAAAAACAATCTTGTCCAGAACATCTATAGAATGAATCATAACATCTTTGTTAGATACATGAAGCCTTCTCAATAGGCAGAAAAGGCAGATAATGTGTATTTATGTGGGATTTGTTTTCTGTCATTGAAATATATGGAAAACTCTGTGACTTCATTTTCTTCTCAGTTTTTCCTTCATTGCATTCATTTCATCGAATGACTGCATCTGTTCACTGCCAGTTTATGTATTTTTATATGAATTTCTCTTGCTTTACAGTTTAATACTTTATACTAGAGAGTGACACAAAATGGAAAAAAATACCATTTTGTTTGGTTTTGTTTCATTGCTCATTGGATTTCATTTTTTGTAATTAATGTTTTTTTTTAAAAAAATGTTAATTATAAAACAAAATGAGCAATGAAACACCACCCACCACCCAGCTGGTTGACAGCTTGGGCAGTAGAAAAAGGTGGCTGTGGCTTTAGGAGTAAACCTGCCCCCCCTCCACAGTCCCAGTTGTCCAAACCAGCTAGGTGGTAGTGACTCAGAACTGGAGAGTGGTGGAGGGTTTTGAATTGGGTGTGGCACTAGCAAGGATCCTGCTGTGGCACAAAATTAAAAAGCCTCGATTCCACCGCTCTCCAGTCTCCAGTTCTTCTGAGCCAGACAAGGGTTGCCCAACCCTTGCCTGGCTCAGAAGGACCGGAAAGCCGAAGCCGTTGCCACCACTCCTTCACCACTCTGCTTTTGGGATGCTCAGAGTGCCATGCCAGGAGAGTAAACAAGCTATGAGCGAGTCTGCAAGTCACTGCCACCCCCACCCCTGCTTTCACCTGGATATCTGTGCTAAGCCATTTAAATGCAGAGATCCGGCCAAAGGCAGGGGGGTTGTGGTGCCTTGTGGGCTTACTTGTATCCCATTTACTCTCCAGGCATGGTGCTCTGGGCATCTCAAAGGCATGTACCTGAAGAGTAAATGGCTCTGAAACAGCAGAAGGGGTCTGCTGCTCTCAGACCCCTTCTGCTCCCTTTGAATCAAAGGGAATCCCCTTGTTCAGACACAGCAGAAGGGGGCTTTGCTGTGTCAGAATCAAAGGAGATTCCCTGGGATTCCAATGCAGCAGAAGGGGTCTGATTGAAGCCATCACTGCCCCCCTTCCTCTGGGTGAAGAAGAGGTGGCGGGGGCTTCAATCCTGGGTGGCTTTCCAGTTCTTCTGAGCCAGGTGAGGGTCAGGTGACTTTCCCCTGGCTTAGAAGAACCAGAAAGCTGAAGCTGCCCTCACCACTCCACCTCAGTGAAGGAGGGCTGGAGGTGGCTTCGATCAGACCCCTTCTGCTGCTTCAGAATCCCAGGGAATCTTTGATTCTGAAGCAGCAGAGACCCCATCCTCTCAGACCCATACTGTGAACCAGGGAGCAGAAGAGGGAGGCTTTTGCGGTGAAAAATTCAAAAGCCTCCCTCCTCCGCTCTCTGGTTCCCGCCACCAACACCGAGCTGGTTTTTTGACAGCTCGAGCTGTCAAAACCAGCTGGGTGGCGGTGGCCAGAACTGAGCAGGGAAACAGCCACTGGGTCTCACTGCAGCCTCTTGCCTGAAGTGATATCTGGTGGTGGCTCCCCAGTTTGGTTCCTCCAAACCGAAAACATCATTTTGGTTCGGTTTAGGATGATACGCTGTCTGGCATTTTGAAACAATGAAACAGCATGATGTTTTTCGTATGGTGCCCATCTCTACTGTTATACCTGTCTTTGAATGAATCCCTTCTGTAGATTAATGTACATTATACATCATTTTCCTAGATACAGGATTTTTGTGCACACTTTTCCAATATATGACTTTTGCATGCATCTTTCAACTGAAAAAATATGGAACGGCATATATTTTAAATAATGAACTGTATTTCAATTCATGTATTGATTCAGAAAGGGAATTTGTTAGGCAACTGTTAATGAATTCCTACTTCTACATAGTTACAGCTGTTTCTTCCTCATCTAAATCTAGATCTATCTATTCATCTGTACACATCTGTGCATACTACAAATGTTCTTCATCTTTGGATTAAACTGGGTTTGTTTGTTTATTTAATTGATTTTTATCCCAACTTTCTCTTTAAAAGAATGCAAAGTTGCATACGTGATTTAAAAAAAGTTTTAAAAAAGTAAAAATGGTAAGTATACAAATATTAAAACAGATTTTAAAAGGCATTATATTAAAATTATAAATAAAACAAATATTAAAGCATATTAAAAACAACAGAGCACGACACAGAAAAATAATAATAAATAATTAACACTCCACTTACAACCACTTTCAGACCACCAGTCATTAAGGAAAAAGATCTTTGCCGGCTTGCAGAAGGATAGCAAAGATGGGGCCCACCTGACTTCCCATGGATTGGCCTGCTCATCTGCAGAGAATTCATGTTAAGAATATATTGGTGTGGGAAGGGAGGAAGAGGTATTGTATAGAATTGTACTTACATTACTGAACAGAATTTCTGGACACATGACATTAACTGACAGGTACACCCTTACAGAGACACAGACTATGGGCCTTTTCACACGACCCCTAAGATCCGCTGGTCCCTTAAATTCGGACCAGAGATCTTGGGGGTTCGTTTCTGTTCCTGCATCCACACCCCTCAGCACTTCCTGCTCCTGTCGGCGTGAGGGGAGGGAGGGAAAAAAAGGACAAAAGAAGCCTTTACTAACCTGCCGGTGCCGGTCGAAGTTGCCACGAGCCCCGTTACTTCCTGGTTCCTTCTCAAGGGGCTCTTAAAGGGGCGGGAGGCAAAAAACCAACAGACAAGCAAGGAGAGCCCGGCACTCTCATCCGCATCAAATATTTTTCACCTCCAGAGAGAAGGTACATGAAAAGTGCGCTGGGTCGCGCTAAAGTGGGCGGGGTCACACTTAATTGTCTGCAAACTCCGGAGCTGGTGGGGAAACATTTCTAAGCTCTGGAGCTGGGAGCCATTTGCAGCGCAGCTTAGGGGTCGTGTATAAATGCCCTAACCTCTCGCTTTCCCTTCCTCTCCCTGGTACAGTGAATATTTCTGTATCACTGCAGGACCAAAAGATAGGCAAGTGCAATATGGAAACAGATGGTGGAGATGTGGTAACAATGCCAGATCTTTCGCTTTTCTGTCCATCTCCCTGTCTTTTTAAATTAACAGTGTCTTTGATACAATGTTTTCTCCCATCCATCTTGAACATAACTGAGTCACAGGGTGGCCCAGATGACCAAAAGGATAAGGCTATCTATCATTTCTGCTAATGATAACAAACTAACTCTCCCCTTTCTTGGAAATAGAGTTTGATCTAATTACTACATTGCAGTGGAACAATGTATGCCCAGGAGTTCTTAAGATAATGGGTCTTTAATTCGTTCTACAAATGCTTTGAATCATTTTTTGTTTTGTTTACGACTTTCTTCCATTTCAACACCTTCTTGTCAGACAAACCCACTTTGAAGTTACGTTCTGTAGCATCTATATATCAAAAGACTCAACATTTCCCTCATCTAGTTTGCAAATCTGAAAGAATACTGGAGATTAGAGGCCCATGCTAACACATGTCACATTTGGTAAGGATAAGTTTTAATTATCCTTTGCTGTTCTAGCAAATGAACCAGATGGCAGGTCTTGCCTTTCAAAGATGCATTGATCTGATGAAAATTCCTAAGCTTGACAGTGGAAATTCAGGCAACAGGACTTTGCCGAGTTATTATTCTATTTTTTAAATTAGTTCTTAAAGAAGTCAGATGTTGATGTTTGGCAGTTGTTGCTTAAACATTTCACTTATGATTAAGGCTGTCTTTCATGTCTACTAAAGGCTAAATCACACAACCAATTTTTGTTAACATATTCTAGTTCACCTTGTGCTAATACAGTTGTGTGAAGGTATTTCTGCATTTTGGGTGGCAATTTAAATGCATGGCATTGTGATAAAAAAATCAGTCCATCAGATTTCAATGTGTTAGAATGCATTCAAAATTCTGAGTATCAATTGCTGAACTCTGATACTATTATGCAGTTTGCACAGATTATGGAATTTGCACAATATCTTGTCTCACTGATGTGAAACTTGTCATCAGTTGCATTAGACATGATCTCTCACAGGGTGAAGAGAGAAAATGCTGTCCTTTTTAATTTTCGTGTAAGAGGGTGGGGTAAGTGAGGATTTCCACCCCAGGTGGAAGCTTCTGACTTTCCAGGAAGCATTATCTGTGGTTTACAGAGGAGTTGCAGATGATAAAGCAAGAAAGGAGGAGGCTTGAGAGCAGATGGAGGAATCCAAGTGATTTCACTAGTAAGTCCTTCACAGCCTTTTAAAAGTCTAAAATTGACACTATCTGTGTTGATCTGGACTCCGGTTACACTGATTTGCCCCTGAGTTTGGCCGGTGATGCACCCCCTCAGTCTCCTCGGTTTGTTGAGTTTGGGCCTGTTACCTCAATTGAGGACTCCAGGGTGCTGGCTCACAGCAGGCTGGTGTCTTCTCCATTCAACCCTTGTCCATCCTTGCTTATTAAGATTGCTGGAGGAAGCATGCTGGAATAGGCTTCTTCAATTGCAACAGCCTTCTTCAGGGAGGGGATTTTCCCCTGTTGGCTGAAGGAGACTGTGGTTAAGCCCATTCTTAAAACACCTGGCCTGGCTCGGGACAAAATGACCAACTACAGTCCAATAGCCAGTGTTCCTCTTTTGGGCAAGGTGGTGGAATAGGTTGCCGCTGAGTGGCTCCAGTCATTCCTGGAGGAAGATCTTGTCCTGGACCCCTCCCAGCCTGGGTTCAGGCTGCATCATGGGACTGAGACTGCCCTGGTCGCATTGCATGATAACCTATTGATGGGGGACAACAGGGGTTGCTCTACCTTGTTGGTCCTTCTCAATGTGTCAGAGGCTTTTGAAACCATCAACCATGGCATCATCCTGGGCAGGCTCTCTGAGATGGGGACTGGGCTCCACTCCTTCCTTGAGGGCTAAGCACAGCGAGTGAGCATGGGGGGGATTGTCTTCTCCCTGGACTCTCTCTTGTGGGGTGCCTTGGGATTGACAATCTCTCCCATGCTATTTAACACGTATATAAGGCTGCTGACTGAGGTCATTCAGTGTTATGGGCTTGCTGTCATCAGTACACTGATAACTAGAGATGGGCACGACTTAGCGGTATTCCCGTTTCCGTTTCCGTTACTCGTATCTGTTACTCTACGGAAACGGTAACAGGAATTACTCCGCCAGAATTCGAGCTCGAACCGACGAACGAACAATTTGGTCTGATTTGTCGTGCTCGTTACTTGCACGCGGCGATCGTGCAATGCCAAGCGGCACAGAAAAAAAGTTTTTAAAATTAAAAAAAAAAACGATTCCCAGCCCTAAAAGCAGGCGAAAACTGTCTGAGGGCACCTACCAGGCCAGAAGGTTTTTTTTTTGGGGGGGGGGGTTCCCCGCCCCCCTTTCCTTGGCTAGTGCTACTGCTGCGCTGCGCTGGTACCAGGCCGGGGGGGGGGCATCGTCTCGTCTGCCTTTGCCATGCGGTGTGCGGGCGGGGGGTCCAAAATGGCGACCGCAATATTTTTTTTGAAATCCTTGCCCAAAACCTCAACAAAGCACCACAGAAACATGCGAAAGTTACCTATTTTAAATGCTTGATTTTTTACAGTAGCAGCAGTGGGTTTGTCTTGCCAAAATACGTCTCCGTTGATTTTATTTTATTTTTTTCTTAATTTATTTTTTTACACCTGCACAACGATGGGCTGGCCATGGGACGGGACCATGCAAATTTTTGGAGCCATTCCACCAATCGCATGGACAGGTTTTGACTGACACTTCTGGATGTGCCAGAGGGCATAAAAAGCCGAGGCAGTTCCAGTCCGTCACAGTCTGGGCTTGGATCTTGTGGAGGGTGGTCAGGGCTGGATTGCTGCGCTCAGTCTAGTTTCAATTTCGCGGTCGCGGTCTCGGTCTCGCTAGGCAGGGAGGGAATTGAATTGATTTTAATTCGCAAAACATAATAATTTCTTTTATTCCCTGTGGGGAATAGCAACGCAGTGTTTATTCTTTTTTGTTTTCTGCATTTTTGAGGAAGAGTTCCGTTTTTATTTGCTTATATTTGCTTCAAGGGGGAGGGAAGATTTGAGTGGGAGCGGTAGGGGAGGGGAGGTGCTGCGGATTTATTTTGAAAATATATTATTTTACACTACCATACCATTTCTTTTGTATCCCAATTTCCCACCAAGTTCATTTACTTGGCCAAGGTCCTTTTACCCTGCGCCTACAGCTTTTTTGCTGCTGTTCCGATTGGGGTTTTGGAAGGGAATCCAGCAACCCTATCCTACCCTAGTAGCAGCTTATAGTTTTATTCTATTTATTTTCTATTCTACAGTTTATTAGCAAGTGGCAAGCAACAGCCAAGGTCCAGTACTAGTGCTTAGAAGGGGAGGTTGGAGGCTGTGGATTAAATTATTTTAAAAATATTATACAGAATACAGACTGAGTAGGCAGAGTCTCCCTCGCCAACCAGTGCACTCAAATTTCTCAAACACATTTGTTGGCAACAAGGCCAGGGCACCTTCCTCTATAGAACATTTTACAATTTCATTAGTTAACACTTTTAGATATTCTTTCACTTGTCCAACATCTCATTCATTTTTTTGCAGTCAGGCACTCAAACAAATATTTGTTGAAGGGCAGGCACCCAACCACCTCTATAGAACTTTTTCTTCAATTACATCTTTGAAGAAGTTACATTCATCTTAGTTACTGTGCATTATTTGTGAAAGTTGGGTGCTGCCAGATTTTGCAAACCCCTTGCTTCTATTAGCTTGGTTTTTGTGCAGTTGTAACTTACATCTGTGAAGAAGTTAAGTTACAGTTCTCCTAATTACACTTGCCCTGTGCATTGTGAAACTTGTTTGCCAGGATTGGCAAACCCCTTGCTTCTACTAGCATGGTTTTTGTGCTGCTTTTGTGAGTCAACCTCACTCATTTACTCGCCAGTTTGCCACCAGTCTACATACACAATTACATTTTTGAAGAAGTTACATTTCTCTTTGTTACACTTGCCCTGTGCTGTGCATTGAGAAACTTCTTTGCCAGGATTGGCAAACCCCTTGCTCCTATTTCCTTGTTTGTTGTGCTGCTGTAACTTGTCAGTCCATCTCACTCATTTACTTGCCACCACAGTCTACATACACAATCCAATTACAACTGTGAAGAAGTTACAGTTCTCTTTGTTACACTTGCCCTGTGCAGGGCATTGAGAGACTTGTTTGCCAGGATTGGCAAACACCTAGCACCTATTACCTTGTTTGTTGTGTTGCTGTTGTGTGAGTCCATCTCACTCATTTAATTGCCCCCACAGTCTACATACACAATCCAATTACAACTGTGAAGAAGTTACAGTTCTCCTAATTACAGTTGCCCTGTGCAGGGCATTGAGAGACTTGGGTGCCAGGATTGGCAAACCCCTTGCTCCTATTTCCTTGTTTGTTGTGCTGCTGTTGTGAGTCCATCTCACTCATTTACTTGCCACCACAGTCTACATACACAATCCAATTACAACTGTCAAGAAGTTACAGTTCTCTTTGTTACACTTGCCCTGTGCTGTGCATTGAGAAACTTGTTTGCCAGGATTGACAAACCCCTTGCTCCTATTTCCTTGTTTGTTGTGCTGCTGTTGTGAGTCCATCTCACTCATTTACTTGTTGCCGCCACAGTCTACATACACAATCCAATTACAACTGGGAAGAAGTTACAGTTCTCCTCCTAATTACACTTGCCCTGTGCAGGGCATAGAGAAACTTAGTTGGGTGCCAGGATTGGCAAACCCCTAGCTCCTATTTCCTTGTTTGTTGTCCTGCTCTTGTGAGTCACTCATTTACTTGCACAGTTCCTTGGTGCTTTTCTTTACTATCACATTATACATTCCCTGGCCTGAGCCACAAGAAGTGAGAAAAATGAGGAGGGGTCGCACAGCTAGAGGGCAGGGGAGGGGGACCCCTACTAAGATAAATAGGGGCACGTTTCTGAGGGAAGGGACAGGAAGTAGTGCAGAAAGTGATACTGGTGCAACTCCCTCCCCGAGTAGCAGTGCCAGAGGCACAAGCAGCACTGTGCCATCGTCTGTCACCGAGGGAAGCATGGAGGAGGCGTACCAAATCCCATCTCCGTTACCTGACAGCCCCACCCTTGATCAGCAAGAAGACAAGGGCTCTGATTCTGAAATGGCATCAGAATCAGAATCGGGCTCCTTGTATCTAAACCTGCCAGATTCTGAGGACCTGTTGGCAGGGACAGACTTAAGGCAGGCTCCAGGCAGTGACGGAAGGAGCAGCCCTCTTTCCACCCAGAGTACCACCAGTGAGAGCAGTAGTACTACTCTACTTTCCCGGCAGGGCAGAGGCCACACCAGCACCACAGCAGCGGCAGCGGCAGGCAATAACAGAGGGGGAGTTACTTTCTGTAAGCCACGAGGGTGTCTCTGGGAGCATTTTGAGAACAGCCCCCAAGACGCAAGGATGGCGGTGTGCAAGATATGCGGGGTGGTCTTGCGCAGGGGGAATGACCCCAAACACCTCTCCTCAAGTGGGTTGCGCAGCCACCTGATGAGGAAGCACCATGGGACTCTGCCTGGAACCCTGTCAGGCCCTTGCTCTTCAGGGAGGAAGAGAGGGAAAGAAGGGTTAGAGAAAGAAAAACACAGCTCCGCTAGTGAGAGTGGGAAGAGGCAGGCCACTCTGCAGGAAGTGGGGCTGTCGGGTGGGACTTTTGTCAGCCCACGAAATAGGGCCAAAGCACAGGAGACCACCACTTGAGTGGTGGGTGAAATGGTGGCCATGAACGGGTTGCCCCTCTCCTTTGTGGAGTCATCAGGCTTCAGGCACCTGATGAAGCACGTGGCACCATGGTACGAGACTCCATCCCGGCATACCTTCAGCAGGTGGGTGATTCCCTCCCTTTATGAGTCTGTCAGGGACAGGATCCGGGCCCTGCTGCAGGCGGCCAGAGGGAGGAAGATCCACTTCACTTCCGACCTCTGGACCGGTGGGCACCACGGATACCTCTCACTGATGGTTCATTGGTGGCAACCCAAGGAGGTCCTGGAGCCCCGGTCAGCCCATGAGCAGCTGCAGGGGGAGGCACAAGGCAGCACCCCAAGAGGGTATAGGGTGGTGCTTCTCCAGGCCCAAAGCATGGAGGACAACGCCACAGGGATCAACATTGCTGACGTTCTCAAGACAGCAATGCGAGAGTGGGGATTGGGGACAGAGGGACAGGTCAATCGTGGAGTCATGGTTACAGACGCGGGCCGTAACATGACCAACGCGGTTCTTGGGGCAGGGTTCCAGGGCATCGTGTGCGCAGCACACAAACTGCATCTAGTGGTGGGCGATGCCATTGGCCTGGGTGCACCAAAGGACTCCTGGAGTGAGGGGACCAGGGAGACCAGGGCCTTGCTGGACAAGTGTCGGAAGATCGTGGGGCACTTCGCTCGCAGCGTCAAGGCAGCCAGGATGATGCGTGAGAGGCAGGCAGAGACGGGCCGACCGGAGCACGTCCTGATCCAGGACGTGACCACCCGGAGGAACTCCACCCACGAAATGGTCAAGCATCTGGTGGAGCAGAAGGAAGTGGTGGAATACATCATGTCAACCACCCCAGTCCTGCATGAGGGGAGGGAATTGGACCTTGGTGCTACCGAGTGGCTCGCCCTCTCCCAGATGGCGGGTATCCTGCAGCCTCAGCAGCTACAACGCCAGCCTGGGCCACGTTCTCCCCCTGGTCAATGCCCTTCGCCAACGCCTAGAGACCAGTATCCGGGAAGAAGGCAATCTTCTCCCTAAGAGCAGGGCATTGGCAGACAGGCTGTTGACCAGCGTGGATACCCGCCTTGGCCCACTAAGAAGGGAAAACGTGTACCAGATGGCCTGCCTGTGCGACCCTCACGTCAAGGTTTCCCTGGCGGCCAGCACTGCCGAACTGAAATCCTGGAAGACGGAGCTATGCCGTCAAGTCAGGGCTGTCTCCGATGAGGGCCAGGCGTTTCAGAGGGCGCACGGAAGCCAGAGCGATGCTGAGGAGGAGTCCTCGCAAGGATCCACATCCCTCTGTACTCCAGGAGCGTTCACCCAGAGACCAGGTTCCGCTCCAGCAGCCAACTACCTGGCCTCTGCCCTAGCCATGGCAGTTTCCTCCTCAGTGGAGGCAAGGGAGGAAGAAGTAGCAGACCCCGCTCAGACCATGGTGAAGGAGTACATGGCCGAGCCCCTCCAACCCCTCAGCTCGGACCCACTGCACTACTGGGCCAGAAAGGCAGACCTCTGGCCCGCTCTTTCAGCTCTGGCGTTGGACCTCTTGTCTATCCCACCCACCAGTGTCCAGAGTGAGCATGTCTTCTCCCATATGGGAGATGTCCTGAGGCCGCGCCGCTGTCGCCTGGACCCGGAGACGGTGGAGGTGATTGGCCTCCTCTGCAACTCAGTCCTCTGGGCTGCAAGACACTGTGACCCAAGACCAGTGGCATTTAAATTCCTGTCATGCCATTCAGCTCCATCCTTTTTATACTGGAGCTGGCAATCAGCCTGCCGCAATCTGGCTCTGTGCTGTGGTGCTCTCATACTCTGCCTTGTGGCCTGGCCGGAGGGGCTGCCCTTACTCTGGCCTTATGGACATGTCGACCAGAGATAGCCCTCCTCCTTTTATAGCCTAGTGGGCTGGGCTGTGGGCTGTAAAACTTAAGTCAGAGCAACCCAGAGCCCTATCCCATTCCCTTCCCTACCAAAACTATTCCTGGCTGTAGCTACTAGCTATGTATGTAGCTTAACCACCTCAGGCTCTAACTGCTAATGTTTTTGTTGACCATGACCAAAAGCAGGGTTGCATTGGCTTTGGCTTTATTGCTTGTCCTTTAAGTGTGTGTGACTTTGACTGTGAATGTGAAGTGAAGGCAGAAGGACCTTGGTGATGGGGGGCCAATTTGAGAGGAGTAGAGTAGTAGACCCCTCATCCAGATTTGGGGAGGAACGGAATGTCTGTTTCTCCTGCTGCCTCTGAGAGAGGTGGAGGGGAGATGGGATGGATTCAAAACCAAACAACAAAAAAGTACAACAAACAGGCACGTCAGCCAGACCAAGTAGGGTGGCTGGCTGGTTCAGCATCAGCAGATTCAGCACAGCAGACCAAGAGAAAAAAAAGAAATGCAAATTTGTTTCTGCCCCACTTTGTTTGCTTAGGATGCACTAGCATTGTTGTGCAGCAGCAAGTCCATCACCCAGGCAGGTTTAAACTGTATTTCGCCTGCTCATTTGTGGGACCCGCGCCCACCCGCCCGCGCACCCGCACGCACGCCTGCACGCCCGCGTGCCCGCGCACCCGCCCGCATGCCCGCACGCCTGCCCGCGCGCTAGCCACTCCCCCTGCCGCTGCCGCTGCCGCCGCCCACGCATGTACCCCCATGCCACCGCCGCCCGTGCTGCGCCCGCAAGCCGCAAGTCTCGGTCGGACATCAAAATGCGCAAAATCGCGGCAGAAATGGAAACGAAAAATGAAAAAACAAACCGACTAATTTTTGCGAATTTTTGCGAAAAACGGAGATGACCCGAAACGGAACCGGCCCGACTAACGACAACTCGGAAAAAATTTTTTTCAAGTCGTGCCCATCTCTACTGATAACACGCTACTCTATCTCTCCTTTTCCACCTCTGCAATGAATGCTGTCCAGACCCTTGATCGCTGCCTGGCTGCAGTTCTGGAGTGGAAGACCAAGGTTCTGTTCTTCAGGGGAATGGGTACAGTGGCCCTCTTCCCAATCTGGGTTGGACTGGCCTCCAGCTGATTGAAAGAGTGAGGAGTCTGGACATTATCTTGGATCTGGCATTGTCCCTGGAGTCCCAGGTGGCAGCTCTGTCCAGGTTGGCCTTTTACCAACTTAGACTTATCAACCAGATTTGCCTGTACCTTGATGGGGACTCCCTGAGGATGGTCATGCAGGCACTGGTCATGTTGAGGATAGATTATTGAAACACTCTCTACATGGGGCTTCCCTTGACGTTTGTTCATCGACTGCAGCGGGTACAGAATGTGGTGGCCAGATTGGTGGTCAGTGTGGGAAGGTTTGACTGCATCACC
Organism: Phrynocephalus guinanensis; assembly: GCA_037367245.1. Lineage (NCBI taxonomy): Eukaryota > Metazoa > Chordata > Lepidosauria > Squamata > Agamidae > Phrynocephalus > Phrynocephalus guinanensis. The sequence continues at coordinate 43,204,949 of CM074735.1, read as the reverse complement.
CCAATCTTGGCTCACCTGCACTGGTTACCCGTTGCTTCCTGATTAAAGTTCAAGGTGTTGGTTTTGGTTTACAAAGCCCTCCATGGCTTGGGACCTGAATATCTGGTCAGTGTTGGCCTGGCCCACCAGAGCTTCTTTGGCACTCTCACTCCAGGTGGCCACCCCTATGGAGGTCTGTAAGGTTGCTACATGCAATCAGGCCTTCTTGGTGGCTGGCCCAGCCATGTGGAACAAACTGCCTAGCGTGATTAGCCACGCTCAGTCCCTAACAGATTTTTAAAAAGCATCAAAAATTGGCTTTTTAAAGAAGCATTCAGCAATTGCTAATGTGTTGTCTTATTCTCCCCTATGGTCCCTTATCCCCTGCCTTTATGCCTCTTGCTATGCTCTTTGTTTTTTATTTTTACTTTTTACTTTTTTATGTTTTTGTTTCATTATTTATTTATTTATTTATTTATTTATTTAAGATTTTTAGCCGCCCCACTACCAAGAGGTCTTGCATCAATTTTAATTATCGTTTATGTGCTGATTTCTATGTAAACTGCCCAGAGTTCCTTTGGGAAAATCAGTGCGGTATAGAAATATAAAAATAAACAAACAAATTCTGCCTTTCTCACTAGAGTACTGAGAGGCAGAAGTTCTTTGACACTTGTTCCATGCCTTTCTTTTCCAGCTGGGTTTACATAATACCATGTACCCATCACACATACATAGAAGAAATGAATCATATACTGTATTTATATGATACCACACCAGGATGTGTGTGTGTGTGTGAGAGAGAGAGAGAGAGAGAGAGAAAGAGAGAGAGAGAGACTCTAGTTTCTATAAGCTACTGTGTAGGATCCTATGATTGGAAATACTCTAAAAGAAGAAAGAGCATGATGAGTGGAAATTGTTTTCATGATGAGATAACCGAGGACAAAATAATAAACAATAAGAAAAGAAAAGTGTATGACATCTAAACAAAATTGAGGTTGTTGTACCAGGAAATCTGCAATGAACAAAAGGAGTTAGTACAGGAAGTAGAAAGAGGGGCAATTCAATCAGGAAGTATTAATGAGTGACCAGAATTTATGGGGAGAAAGTCAAGACTGCTTAAGGCTCAGAGTGATTTCAGAACTGCAGGAGAAATTACAAATCTGGAAAAAGGGAGAAGAGGAGACTTCAATGAAAAAGAACAGGTAAGTGGTAGGTCTGCTGGACAGAGAGGATGGAGAAATATTAGTGGGTGACAGAGAAGACAAAACTATTGAACATATCCGTTGTTTCTGTCTTTTCCTGAAAGGAAAACAGTTCTCAACTGGTGCTGGTAGAATAAAGAATGAAAAGAGGAGCTGATGCTGAAGACAGGCTGACAGATGGTATGGGAACTGTTTGAAATTCTGGTCTTCCAGGCCAGATGAACTGCATCCAGGGGTACTAAAAGAATTTGCACATGTAAACTCAGACCTTCTTTTTATAAAACATGTGAAGTCTTGGAGGACAGATGAGATGATAAAACACTGGGGAAATGTTGTCCTCATCATCAAAAAGGCCAAATTAAAAAAAGAGGATCTGAGCAGATATCAGCTACTCAGCTTGACATCAGTGTCAGGAAAGGTTCTAGAAGGGATAATTAAACAGTTGGTTTGTGAGCATTTACAAAAGAATATGATTATTAAGACCAAGCATGGGTTTCACAAATGCATGCCATGCCATGTTAATCTGTCCTTCCTTCTGTCTTTCCTTCCTTAGCTTTTCATAGAGCTAAAGTTTGGTAGGTTGGGATGTGGGACACTGTTCCAGTGTGATTCACCAAGTCTTTTGGAAATATCTGTCTCAATATTTTTGTGGCTGAACTGGAAAAAATGGGTTTAAGGTGATTTGTAACTGGTTGATGGTACATATCTGAAAGTGATCATTATTGTTCCCAATCATTTGGGAAAGAAGTAACAAGCTGGGGTGCTGCAGGATTCTGTCCTGAGTCTGGTATTGTTCAATGTCTTTATAAATAACTTGGATGAGAGTATAGAAGGAAAGCACATCAAATGTACAAATGACAACTAACTGAGATGTGTGTGTGTGTGTGTGTGTGTGTGTGTGTGTATGTGGGTGGTTAGCCAATACTTTTAAAAAGAATTATGATATAAAATGACCCTAACGGATTGGAGAGTTGTGCCAAACCAAAATGTGCTTCATGGTACTGTAGGGGTGGGGTAGTTCGACATTTAGGTAAGGCTGCTTTCACATGACCACTAAAATCTGCAGCAAACTTTCATCTAGATCACCCCCGGAGCAGTCACGTGGTTGATGCCACAGATTGGATGTTCCCATGGTCGCGTTTTGAAAATCTGCAACCGTTCTGATCCCATGACGGAGAACTGCAGCAAAGACACCATAATGAGGGCAGAAAGGTTTTGGTGCAGATTTCCCGTGTTCCCACAGATTTTACCACCTTGAGACCAGTTACTTGTAAAATGTGCTGGGTCATGCTTAAGTGAGCATGGTCACACTTCATTTTTGTTTAAGTCCACTGCTCGTGGGAAAACAATTTTATGCTCTGCATCTGTGGGCACTTTGCAGCTGATTTTTAGTGGTCATGTGAAAGCAGGCTAAGAAAAGAAATTGCAGGAGCTCAAATATTGGATGTGTGACAACTGGCTTGACAATCGCATTTTGGGGGGAGGGGATCTAGGGGTGTTAGAAGACCACAAGGACACCCACTTTAGTCAACAGTGTGATGTGGACACCAAAAACAAAACAAAACAAACAAACAAAACAAACAAATGCAGTCCTAGGACATATCAGCAGAAGCACTGCAGCCAGATCAATTGAAATATTACTGCCACTCTGTTCTTTTTGATCAGACATCCCTTGGAATGCTGTGTCCAGTTCTGGATACCACCATTTGAGAAGGGAACTGAGATGGTAGAAACTCTGGAAACCAAGACTTGCGAAGAATAATTGAACAATTGCTTCAGCTGTAGATGTTCTGCTTTATCAAGTGACTGGGGCTCATTACCAATTGGGTCTTGTCCAACTCTATAATTCTATGACTCTGTGGTTCTGTTTATGGATGGCATGTGCTTCGTATGCATGTATACTGGCTATGCTGTGTGTGAGAGAGTGAGGTGGCTTCACCTAGTTTATGACGTGCTTCTCCTTTCTCTTTTCCTTTTGATTGTAGCCAGTTACACCCTTATTGTGCATTCTCTGGGATGTTGCTTGGACCAAGATCTGGATTTTGGGCCAGAAAAGGTTCCCCATCCATGTGAAGGTTTCTATACATCAGAGCAATGCAGATCTGGAAATATTCATTGTTATGATTGTTGAGTATGTGTTGAATTGTCAAATCTGCAGAATGGTCATTTGCTGGCTTTGTTTGTCCAGTGGTTCTTGGTCATGATGAACTGGTTTCAGGACCAGTGTGTGAATGCTCTTGGGACAACTTTTAATCTATTTTAAGCTTTGTCATATATCAGTCTTTGAAATAATTGTATTCACGGCTTTGTCGTACATCTGTCTGGCATCATGCTGGTATTGATGGAGTGGGGTTTGGTAAGTAATAGATGCTAGGAGCATGGGTTCTAGGTAGCAGGGAAACTTTACAGTTTGGTCTGTTATATATATTATTCTATCTGCAATGCTGAAATAGTGGCATCCCACTTTGAAAGAAAAAGAGATAAAAGAAATGTGAAAAATAACACGGGACAGCAGAGGTGAGTGGCCATGAGAGACCACTTGCACAAGAGAGGGTAGGCACATTACAAAGCATCAAATGCAGTGGATTTATGGCACTCACCAGTCCTATTACTGTCACTGCCACTGCCTGTATCAATATTATTTTAACAGTCATTTTTTATTTATTTCAAAGTGGGATAGGGTGCTTCAGTATTGCAGGTAGAAAAAATGTAACAGATTGACTTGCAAGGTTTCTGTACAACCCAAAGCCCATGATCCTGGCAAAAAATGCTTTGCAAGCCCAACAAACACAATTTACACCAACATAGGGAGCAATAAATGCTGAAAAAATGCAAAATAATTTGATTTCACAAGTGATTTAAAATAAATGATCCTCTTGTGGTGAAGTAAAATACCTTGCTTTCTGGGCCCAAACCCAAATAAAATAAAATAAAATAAAATAAAATAATTAAAATGTGAGAAGGTGGTATTAAGTTTAACCTGCCTGCCTGTGATTTTCATAACCTTGTTATTCCATCAGTGTTGCTTCCTACTTTAAAACACCCTTTTTCATACTCAAGGTAGAGTATCTCTCATCTGCTGCATATTGTTGAATTATTTATCATTACAGGTGATACAGGTATCTTTCCTGTCTTTCTCCCTCTTTTCTCTATCCCTGAATCAGGTGCAACTGGTCTGGACTGGATTATATTGGTAAAGAAGTCAAAGTCCAACTGTAATGAAGGGAACATATTGACTTACATTCCATCATTGCTGATTCCAGTAAACCGTGTTGCTCAGCAAGGAGTATTTGCATTTACCACGCAGATGATGTCCCTGTGACCTATTTCCAGTTTTGAGAAATCATCCAGAACATGCTTGTAAGGATGACTTTAATTCTAGCCTTTTTGTCTCCTTTTTTGCTTCCTATTGAGGGACCACTCTGACTTCTTAGGCACACCTGGATAATGAGGTGAAGATGAGGAGATTGAAGAAGGGCTGTTTGCTCAAGGCTTACGTGAGGCAATGAGAATAGTTTCCTTGATGGTGGGGTGGGCTATATATCTCCCTTGGTGTGTTGTACTGATGAATTGTACAACATGCTGCTTCATTTAATTGTTTTTTTGAATTTTAATGATTCTCAAAAGTCTAGAATTAGCCGTTTCCAACTTAAGCTGTGGTTAATCGATATGGAGTAGAAGCACAGGGGTTTCCAAACCATTCTAGATTGGTAAGGGCACAGCTCTGGAAATCTGAAAATCCACCAATCAATGATATGATTATTAAAAACATACTAGGATGTGCAGAAATGGACAGATTAACTAAGAGAATAAAGGGACAAGAAGAATCATTTTTTATCTAACCTGGGACTTGTTTTATAATTGGTGGAAGATAAAAGCTTTGTAGTAAAAACAACAAAAAAGATGAGTAGATAACAGAATGTCAATAATAGAAACTCATCAGCCGAGATATGTCATACTGTTTATATCTATGGTTTTTATTTATTGATTTTTTCCTTCTTTCTTTTTTATGTATAGTTTTTTTCTTCTATTTGCCTTTTAATAAAAACATTTATTTTAAAAAATTGTGATTCATTTTTTCAGTTCATCCCAATCTCTGTTCTCTATACTGGAATCTAGTTTTTCAGCCCCTGTTTGAATGATGGCATTTGTTTACAGATATGGGTTGCAACTTGTTTCTGGATTATTTCTTGACTGACAGGATGAGTGAGGCAAGAAAAACTTAAGCCACTCACTTTTCTGGCATTGAGATAGGGCTTGAAGCAACTTTCCTTCTAAGCTTTGTGCCTGTGTGTCAATCCCACACACCCAGACAGATGTTGTGACCTATTTGCTTCTGGCAGTAGCTGGAACCCCACAAGGGGCAGAAGCCTCATGCAGCATTACTAGAAATTATAGGGAACGTTGGTCTAAAGTGAAGGTTAGGAATCCTGATAAGGAAACAGTGCTTAGGAACACTTCACTATTAGACATGGGCACGACTTGGTGAAATTCTCGTTTCCGTTTCCGTTTCTCGTTTCCGTTATGGAACGGAAACGGTAACGACAATTACTCTGCCAGAACTCGAACTCGAACCGACGAAAGAAAAATTGGGTCTGATTTTTCGTTGTCGTTCCTGGCATCGCAGCGATCGCGCGATGCCAAGTGGCACAGGAAAAAAGTTTTAAAAATAAAAAATAACCCGATTCCCGGCCAAAAAAGCAGGCGAAAATATGCCTGCCTGAGTGAGGGCACCTACCAGAGGGGTGGTTTCTGGGGGGGGGGTCCCCGGCCTCCCTCCCCTCCTCTCCTAGGCTGCGCAAAGTGCGCATCCTCGTCATCGAGTCGCACTCGCGCATGCCAACTCGCCAAGCGGCGCAGCACAGGAAAAAAGTTTAAAAATAAAATAAAATAAAATAAAAACCCGATTCCCGCCCAAAAAAGCAGGCGAAAATATGCCTGCCTGAGTGAGGGCACCTACCAGAGGGGTGGTTTCTGGGGGGGGGGTCCCCGGCCTCCCTCCCTTCGTCTCCTGGGCTGCGCAAAGTGAGCATCCTCGTCGTCGAGTCGCACTCGCCCATGCCAACTCGCCAAGCGGCACGGCACAGGAAAAAAGTTTTAAAAATAATTTAAAAAAACCGATTCCCGGCCAAAAAAGCAGGCGAAAATATGCCTGCCTCAGTGAGGGCACCTACCAGAAGGGTGGTTTCTGGGGGGGGGTCCCCGGCCTCCCCCCTCTCCTGTCCTGGGCTGCTCTGGTGGGGGGCATCCTCGTTGTCTCGCCAACTCGCTCGCCATGCCATACGGTGCGGGCAGGGGATCCAAAATGGGGAGACCGCAATATTTATTTTGAAATCGTGGTCTAAAAACACACCAAAGCACCACAGAAACATGCGAAAATAGCTATTTTAAAACTGCCTGAATTTTTACAGTAGCAGCAGTGGGTTTTTCTTGCAACAAAAACGTCTCCATTGATTTTATTTTATTTTATTTTATTTTTATTTTTTTACACCTGCGCAATGGGCTGGCCATGGGAGTGGACCATGCAAATTTTTGGAGCCATATCCACCAATTGCATGGCCACTTGGCCAGGTTTTGAATGAGACTTCTGGGATGTGCCAGTCGGGCATAAATAGCCACTAACCCTAGCCCTAACCCGAACCCGAACCCTAACCCTAACCCATATGCCAGTACACTGTCCTTCTTAGTGGGTCAGAAAGGCACCCAGAGGTGCACCCCAGTAACTCACCCTAACCTTACCAGTAACCCTAATCCTAGCCCTTGCGCTAACCCCTAACCCCAAGCCAGATCTGTGTACTCGCATTGCACTACAGCAAGTACACTTCCCTTCTTAGTGAGTCACAGCGGGCGCCCTTAGGGGTCCAGCTGTGACTCCAGTCCTCTGTCACTTCGCTCTCCAGCAGGCAGTGAGGCACCCGAAAGAGGTGCCTCTGCCTGCTACTGCTGCAACTTAATGGTATGCATATCCAATTGGCTATGCATGCCATTTTGAAGTGGGTGAGGAGAGGAGCCACCCACGAGGTGCCTCCAGGAGCCCGCTTTCCCTTCATGGCGTGCCAGAGGAGGCACCCACCCCAGAGAGGTGCCTTCAGGAGCCCAACCCCCCAAACCAGTACTAATGACAGACAAAAAACCGACAAACGAAACGACAAATTTTTGAAAAATTTCACGAAAAACGGAAATGAGCCGAAACAGGCCAGCTCCGACACACGACAACTCGAAACGTAATTTTTCCTGGTTGTGCCCATCTCTATTCACTATGATTGGTGAAGGAAGGACACCCCTTATGCCGGCAACTTTGGAATGGGGTAGAAGGATGAATATACTGTAATTCATAAATTCCATTCTGGCCCTCTCCTTTGAATGCTGACCAGAAAGGATTGGGAGTTGGTAGGATTGGGAGAGGGCAGCTGGACACACCTTTGCTTGCATTTGAAGTAGACAGGCTATGGATAAGCTTGGGTCAAATATGGTGGCTCAGTGAGCTAGAGTGCTGAAACTGTCAGCTGCAAAGTTGGCAGCTTGGCGGTTCAAGTCCAGGGTGCCATGCAGTGGAGCAAGTTCCTGCTGTTAACCCCAGCTCCTGCCAACCTAGCAGTTCAAAAGCATGTAAATGCAAGTAGATAAATAGGTACCACTGTAAAAAGTGGTAAGGTAAATCAGATTTGTTTGGGGAGGGGGAGCAAGGTTTTTTAAAAAAATTAAAAAGTGGTAAGAAAAAATAATTAATGGCCTAGTTCCAACATAGCCCAGTGTGTTGAGTATGTTCACACTTGAATACTGGTTGGTGGTTAGTAACAGGGGAAAGGGGAAATCAAGGAAGAAAAGAACAGAATATCCTGGAAAATGATATAGCTGTATGATTTTCCTTATAGGTCCCACTTCGTGGAAATCTGAATGAAGAAATACCATTCATGACAAGGCATCATTGTCATTAGTTCCTCCCTGATTAGAAATACATAATTTAGAGAGAAGGAAGATGGAACTCTGTTGTATAAACCTACTTAAGCCTCAGACTAAAGCAGAAACTACTCCCAGTGTGTGTGAACTTTACATTTCTACTGTGCTGGGATCAAAGGAAAATAAAGCTGAGATCACCTTAGCTGAAGGGATTCTATTGGACAGGTTTCAGAAATTGTCAAAAAAGCCAAATTGCTTCCCTAATGTGGGAAGCACATCTTCCTCAATTGCATTTAAGGAGATACGTGCACATATATCTGATGTTAGAATTAAGAACGTAATCACCTTTAAAAATAGATAAATGTAAACACATGTGAAGATCTCTCAAGGAGCAGGGCAGCTTTTCAATTAGACTAGTCATTGAAAACAATGGCATCGCTGTTCCTCCTTTCAAAATCTAGAAGCTGCTTCTCAATGTATATGTGAACTGTAAGAGTTCATCTCTCACCTAGCTGTGCATGCTCTCTAAGGCAGGACGACCCCCCAAGATGTCAAATTCCACTGTGAGAGGAATGTCAGAAACCAAATCAATTCCTCTGTGCTTCATCTTCCAGCAGCCCTTCTACAAATAACCGAGAAGCTCAGTGCAGCACACTCAACAAGGAGAGGGATGTAAAATTGACTCATTCAGCTTAGTTCACAAAACAGACTGATCATTTTTCATGTCTTACTGGCGTTTCCATGGGGGCGGGGGAGTCTCTGATAAGGCTATTTGTCACCAAATGTCTAAACATGGGTGTAGGGCCTGAGGGTGAATTTTGATTGGGGCAGTTTTATAAGAGAATGTGCAATACTTGGACTAATACGCGCCCAAGAACACTGTTACCTTTTGAGACAACGCACTTTGGCAAGATTAGCATTGTGCCTCAAAAAGTCGATGCAAAAATATTAATGCACTGTACCTGAGTACAAAAATGCATATTTTATAGACAGAAATGTACAAAAATGTTTATTCCAGGAGGAACTGTATTTAAAATACTTATATCAAAAAGGACTCCATGTAAGGAGAAATGTACATGTCTACTTTTTTTTCTAAAGATGATATATAGGTATTTGATGGGGGGGGAAACTATAACTGAATTGTGATAAATCATCGGTGAGCAGAGATAGACCAACTCATCTTTTTCTACATCAGCTAAGTGAGGGTAGACATTTGAGTGTAGATATCCATCAGTAATTAATTACTTCAGCTGAATACTGGTGAATATCAGTGACTGTTAAGGAAATGCATCAGGTACCTACCTGGTTTCTGCCAGAATGATTCCCTGGATGCACAGCTTGGTACCTGATCTACTCTGTGCCCTTTTGGTGTGATCTGGGTCTGGGTCCATAAGAATGTTTATACATTTCCAGACCTGTGTGAAGTACCTGCTCCGCCAAGGGACTCCGAAGGCGGGGCCCGTTTGCCTCCCCCGGACGAAGTCGCACAAGAGGTGAGTCTGGGCTGGTCTCGCGAGGCCAGGAGGTATCGCGAGAAGCCCGGCTTTATAAGCGGGCTTCCGCATGCTCCCAGCCTCTTTTCCGGCCAGCAAGCACATTCCGTCTCACCCACCCATTGTTAACCACGCCAGAGTGAGTGTGCTGGTCGCCGGAAGGGGCCAGATAGGAATTTTTTTCCCCCTGCTCTCAGATTGGCAAGAGAGGGCAAGGTTTTTTTTCGCCTATCCCATTCTGACAGAAAAGGAGGACTTTTGGCACTTCAGCCAGGGAGAAGGGTACTGCACTGATGGGGCAATGGCGGGTAGTGTGGGGAAAATGCTGGAAGGTGGGCAGTAGGAGTCATCAAGAAGCTAGAACTCCCAACCCTCAGGCTCTGCTGATCGTGGAGATTACAGAGCCCGGGGGAAATGGGGCAAGTTTACCTGGCCACTGCCGGGTGGGGGGACCCACCAGGTGATTGCGTCCCACCCATTTGGGCCCGGCAAATAGCCACTAGCTTCATAGAATGGAGGGGTGCCGAAATTTAGGTGCCCCCCAGTGGCGCACTACGCTCACCTGGCAAGTTGGAGGGCGGGGTTTGGAGTCAACCCCCCCTGCACCCACAAGGTCCCGCACTCCAGTTGCCCCCTCCTCTCTTTTGGGTAAGAACTTGAAGTGATGATATGATTGATGTGTGCATTAATAAACCTGGTCCTATTTTCATCCCATAAGTGTGTCTTGTACGTTATTTTGGACATAGGGGGCAAATGCCCCATTCCTGCAAAAGGGGAAAATGCAAACAGCAATGATTTATTTATTTATTTATTTATTTACTACCTGTCTTCCAAAGTAGGTTTATATCAATACAATGGAAAGAAAACAACAATAAGTAAAAATAGCATTAAATTGCATGATTAAATAAAAAGGCAAACATAAAACAGCATGAGCTGGCTTGGCTGGAAATCTTATTCTACTGGTCCCACAAAGCTTTAAAACTACTACTACTACTACTACTACTACTACTACTACTACTACTACTACTACTACTACTACTACTACTACAATAATAATAATAATAATAATAATAATAATAATAATAATAATAATAATAATAATAATAATAATAATAATCCCCCCAAGTCACAAACACACAACCATAAGAGTACACTATAATGTAAAGCCTATCTAACAACAATGAGGAACATCTTTCACTTGGTTTTCCCTCTGGGTGAAATGACTGGCAAAGGGCTGAAAGGGAATGTATAGCCTCAACCTGAGCTCTCACCAATGCAGAAGTGGCTGGTGATTTCAGGGGACTAGGTTGAGATCTACTGGGGCGTTCATTTGTCACCTGCTTTGTCTTTGGCTCCAGTTGCTCAGCCTCTTCTGTTTCCATTTCCTCAGATAAATTGGTGGGTATGTTGGTGAACAACTTTTAAATCCCATGAATGCTGGATAGACTATCAAGGATCTGTAGGCATGTTGTGCCACCTACTCTCTGGTTTAATAGGGGCTCTTAGTCCCCTATCAAATTTATCCTGGAATGACACAAATGCCCCTGATTTGGTCTGGCTTTGCACATATATCTGAAAACAGGCACATCCCTAGTTAATTTTATACCCCAACTTTTTCCAGTTAGTTGAAGTTGTCGCATGGGTTTCCTGCCTACATTATACTTTCAAAAACTCTTCTAACTAGGCATGGCAAAGGGGGGGAGTGTTTGTGTGTAGACTTGTGTAAGGTTACCCAATGAATGTTAGAAATCATTGGGTTTCTAAAGTCCAGTTTGCAAAGTCCTAGTGAAATCATATAATCACGACACTACACTGCTTTGCTTATTAATCGTCACCACTAGAGATGGGCACGACTTAGCGGTATTCCCGTTTCCGTTTCCGTTACTCGTATCCGTTACTCTACGGAAACGGAAACGGGAATTACTCCACCAGAATTCGAGCTCGAACCGACGAACGAACAATTTGGTCTGATTTGTCGTGCTCGTTACTTGCATCGCGGCGATCGCGCAATGCCAAGAGGCACAGAAAAAAAGTTTTTAAAAGTTAAAAAAACTGATTCCCGGCCCTAAAAGTAGGCGAAAACTGTCTGAGGGCACCTACCAGGCCAGAAGGGTGTTTTATTTGGGGGATTTCTCCGCCCCCCCTCTCCTTGGCTATTGCTACTGCTGCGCTGCTGGTACCAGGCTGGGAGGGCGCATCTATTTGCCATGCAGTGCGGGGGATCCAATATGGCGACCGCAATATTTTTTTTGAAATCGTTGCCCAAAACCCCACCAAAGCACCACAGAAACATGCGAAAATTAGCTACTTTAAATGCTTGAATTTTTACAGTAGCAGCAGTGGGTTTTTCTTGCAAAAAAAAGTCTCAGTTGATTTTATTTTATTTTATTTTATTTTATTTTTTTACACCTGCACATTCGCCCATGGGAGTAGACCATGCAAATTTTCCACCAATCGCATGGCCACTTGGCCAGGTTGACCACAGAGACTTCTGGGATGTGCCAATCGGGCATAAACAGCCCACTAATCGTAGCCCAAACCCGAACCCTAAGCCTAACCCATACGCCAGTACACTGTCCTTCTAAGTGGGTCAGAGAGGCACCCAGAAGTGCACCCCAATACTCACCCTAACCTCACCCGTAACTAGCCTAACCCTAGCCCTTGCGCTAACCTGTCTTAACCCTGAGCAAGTACGTGAGACACAGCAGGTGCAAAGAGTCTGCCAGTCCATCACTTGTGGCTCTGGCTGACTCCTGCAGCTCCCTCCAGGAGCCCGCTACCCCCTCCCGAAACCAGTACTAATGACAACGAAAAAACAAAAAAACAAACGACTAATTTTTGCGAATTTTCACGAAAAACGGAAACGAGCCGAAACGGAACCGGCCCGACTAACGACAACTCGAAAAATTTTTTTTCAAGTCGTGCCCGTCTCTAGTCACCACCACTCTGGTTTGCATCATAACTATAACCAAAAAAAAAAAAAAAAGAGAGAGAGAGAGAGAGAGAGAGAGAGAGAGAGAGAGAGAGAGAGAGAGAGAGAGAGAGAGAAGGAAACTACGAAGGATGGCCCAACAAAAACATTTAACCATGTCTAATTGGGACACCTGATGGTATCATATTCCTTTATCTTGGTTCTAAGATCTTGCACTGTATTTTTCTCTCCCCCCCCGCCTCGTCTCTAGAGCCACAATCCAATCGAAAATTAGGTATAAATAATCTCAGATTTCAGATATCTGAAGTAACATCACTCACTGCTGAACAACAGCCTGCACATACTTGGTAGGAAGATCAACTTCATCATCCCCTATGAGAGCTGGAGGATTAAGATCACATTTAAATAGGCTACACTTGAGACAAGAGGATTAAAAGCTGATTTTTACTCATCAGCAGAGATGGGTACGAAATGAATTTTTATTTTATTTTTTTGTTTTATTTCCTAACAAAATGAAAAATGAAATGCCTTTAAAAAACAAAATGAAACAAAATGGAAATTTTCATTTCATTTCATTCCTCTCATTTTTTTATTTTTTATTATTTATTTTGACAAGTGCCCAGATCAGTTCTTGTCAAAATAAATAATAAAAAATTTTAAAATATGAAATATGAAATGGAATGAAATGAAATTTTCATTTTTTTCCATTTCATTTTTTTTTAATTTTTATTATTTATTTTGACAAGCACTGAGATTCTTGGACTACTACGCACCCAAGAACACTGTTACCTTTTGAGACAGTGCACTTTGCCATGGTTAGCATTGCGCCTCAGAAAGTCAATACAAAAATATTTATGTACTGTACCTGAATACAAAAGTGCATATTTTATAGACAAGAATGTACAAAAATGTTCATTCCAGGATCGGCATTTATCAAAATAAATAATGAAAATTAAAAAATGAAAAACAAAATGGAACAAAATAAAAAATTTCCATTTCATTTCCAAGGCATTTCATTTTTTGTTTTGTTAGGAAATGAAACAAAAAATGAAAAACAAAATAAAAAAAGCATTTCGTGCCTATCTCTACTGATGAGTAAAACCCAGCTTTTAATTCTCTTGTCTCAAGTGTAGCCTGTTTAATGTGCCAATTTAATAAACCTATTAAATAAGCCTATTAAATAAGTGCCAATCATCTGGCATGTAGGGCCATGCACCAGCTGATTGGCACTTTTAAAACAAAAGCACCAATCACCAGCAGGGCCCCACACGCCAGCTGATTGGTGCTTGTAAAAAAAATGCTCTGATCATTCAGAAGGGCTCCAACTAGTTGTCCAAAAGAAGAAGAAGAAGAAATAAATAATGAAAAATGAAACAATATGAAACAAAATGAAAAATGAAATGAAAATTTTTTTAAAAAAGTGTTTCAAATGAAATGAAACAAAATGGGAAAAAATGAAAAACAAAATGAAATTCCAATTTTTTTTTTCATTTTGTGCCCATCTCTATTCATCAGCTAGAGTGTGGGACCAATGTGAGTTAACCCTACCTTGAAGTGGCATCTATATTTATGTAAAGAAACATTTTTAGAAGCAGAAATTATAATTGATGATAAATTGTTGCACCATCTTTCTGAGGTTGAACTCCTTGGAGCTGAGTTGGAGAGTGTGTTTTTATAGTCACAGAAGAGAAAATGTGTGTCTATTTTGAGAATGCTGGGATCTTGGAGAATAATTCCCAAAAGAGAGAGTGAACTCCAGCTGTATATATCTTGCAACACTTTTTCATTCTGGAAATCAATCAGTATACTAAGGAATAATTTTAGGGGAGATTTAGATGTTACAGAAAGCTATTTTGGCATGTGATAGCTTTTAATAATATCATTTTGACATCAGAGTATGTATAAATAACAAAGAGTCTTAGGATACCTTAAAGACGAATAGGTGTTTTCATGGATTTTTGCCACATGCTTAATATGATTATGTCCTCCATAATTTTCTAAAATTAAAATTTAATAAAAGTAGAAGAATGGAGGATAACATGAGGCTTAGGCTGAACACTGTCATGGAGTCTTGCAATGTACTATGAGCAAGTTAGCATATGTCCTCTGTTTCCCAAATGAAGATAATGGGATGCTGCTAAACCAGGATGGGTAATCTGTAACCTGGAGTGGATTAGAACAAAAACTGGGGGCCAGAGCAGCCCTGCTTGTTCTGTGAGCTAGCTACTGATGTAATTTCAGCAACAGTAGCCCCCACCAAAAGAAGGACTATAAGGAAAGCAAGTAGATAAGGAAGGATGTTTCTTAATAAGCCTTCTTGGGCAAAACCAGGAAATACCCTAATGGTGTGATTAGCAATTCCGTCTTTTAGCAATCACATCTAAAAGAGCCTTGTGGTGCAGTGGTTAAATGCCTGTACTGCAGGAAAAACTGTGCTCACGACCTGGAGTTCAATCCCAGGTAGCTGGCTCATGGTTGACTCAGCCTTCCATTCTTCCGAGGTCAGTAAAATGAGTATCCAGCTTGCTGGGGGGGGGGCAATGTGTAGCCTGCATACTATAATTAAAACTTTAAACCACCCAGAGATTACTTGAAGTGGTACGGGGCGGTATACAAGCAGAACACTTTGTTTTGCTTTTAAATATGTAAAGGTACTAAAGCAGCACTTTTCACAGGAATTGCAGCTTGGGAAAGCACTGGGGGGGCTTTATCTTCCTTACCTGGATATAATGTAGAGAAAAATTGTTGCAATGTAGCAATTGTTAATACTATGCCCCATGGCCTCTAGAATCTAAAAAGACCCCTGGTGGATGCAAACAAAAGTCCATCGCATCCAGTGCTGTGTTCCCAGCCAGATTTCTCAAGGCAACAGAGCCCTCCTGCTTGTGAGCCATGCCAGCTGGTACTCAAAGGCATGCTGGCTCTAATACTGGAGGCAAGATGCAGCTAACTGTTGCCACAAGGAGCAACTGATAGTCTCAGCATCTCTGAAAGGATACTTCCTGCAGTATGTGGCATGTGGAGAGGGGGATTTTCATTCAGATCACAGCTGCAGAGGGAGCTGTTAAACATCACCTGCCCATCATGTGGTGGTAACCACAAAAAAACCCTCCTGTGATGGAAGTTGATATTTTTAAACCCTTGAATCATTAAAATAATTGTTGCACCATCATTAAAATAATACCTGGATTGGGCTTGACATCCCTCAGACCTCAAAATCCTAAATCACTCGGGAGGATTTCAGCTCTTCCAAAAGGGAATGAGTAGAGGTTATTCCCACCACCACCACCACCACCACAAAATGATATAATTAAATTTCCTACTGTCAGAAGGTGCAAAACCCCCATCTGATAGTAGTCATTAATTTTGTACGTCCAGGGAAAGGAAATCTTATTACTCCCGCTTCTGCTTTTTTTGTTCCTGCAGCAAAAGGCATTTCCATGGTTTCAGATGTGGCAGCTGGATGGGAATTTAAGCAGATCCCCGCAGGACTAAATATGTTTTCTTGTCTAAGCAGTGAAATGATAGGTAGTAATGAAGCTGATAAGCATTTCCTGGGTACCACGAGGGCTTTTCACAATCCCAGGAATTAACCGACTTTACCCGTGCATATATGATCAATAGTAGGAAGAGGTGATGGGGGAAGGAGGATACAATTCATATATAGACATGGGCACGACTCGGCAATATTGTCATTTCCATTTTCGGTTATCATTTCCATTATGTAACAGAAACGGTAACGATAATTAAGCTGTCAGAACTCAAACTCGAACCGAAAAAAGAAAAATTTGGTCGGGTTTTTCATTTCCGTTTGTGGCATCATGGCGATTGCGCGATGCGAAGCACAGAAAAAGTTTTTTAAATTTTTTTTTTAAAAAAAAACCCAACTCCCGGCCAAAAAAGCAGGCGAAAATATGCCTGCCTGAGGCTTTGCCACCTACCAGAGGGGTGGTTTCTGTGGGGTCCCCGGCCTTCCCCCCCTCTTCTCCTGTCCTGGGCTGCTTGCACCAGGCTGGGGGGGGGTCATCCTCGTCGTCTGTCTCTCGCTGCATGCCATGCGGTGGGGTGGGGGGAATCCAAAATGGTGACCGCAATTTTTATTTTGAAATTGTGGTCAAAAAAACATACCAAATCACCACAGAAGCATGTGAAATTTATTTATTTTAAATGCCTGAATTTGTATAGTAGCAGCAGTGGGTTTTTATAGCAATATAACGTTGTATTTATTTTATTTTATTTTATTTTATTTTATTTTAGACCTGCCCATTTGGGCTGGCCATGGGATGGGACCATGCAATTTTTTTGAACCATTCCACCAATGGCATCGCCAGGTTTTTGACTGACACTTCTGGATGTCTTGGAGGGCATAAAAAGCCGAGGCACCTTCCAGAAATCGCAGTCTGGTGTATGGATGTGGTTGAGGGAGGAGGGCTGGCTGCTGGTGCTGGTGTGATCCAATCGAGATTGAGGAGGGAGGCTGGAGGCTTTAGGATTTATGTTAGGCAAGCAGGGAGGGAATTGAATTTAGAAAATAATTTCTTTGATTCCCTGCAGCTTTGTCTGCTGAAGGGAATAGCAGTTTATTCTTTATTTCTTCTCTGGCAGTTTGAGGATTTTTTTCTGATATTGGATAAAGGGGGAGGTTCGACTGGGAGTGGGAGGTGTGGATTTATTTTAAAAATATATTATATACTACCATTTATTTTCTATTTTCCCAACTTCAATTTGCTTGCACACACACACATTTGGGGTGCAAGCCAAGAACAGAACCTCTATCCTAAGTGATATCCTAACAGCCCACTCGCCCGTCCACCCGCGCCGCCGCCCACCCACTCACCCGCCCGCGGCCACTGCCCGCCCATGGCCCCCCGCCACCGCCGCCCGCCTGCACCTCCCCCTGCCACCTGCCACCTGCCCTGCCCGCCGCCTAGGGCGCAAAAACACATAGCGCCAGCCCTGATTGCAGGATGCCCCTATGCTCTGGGAAGTCAAAACGTGCTAAATTGCGGTGGAAATGACAAACAACAAACGGAAACGACAAATTTTTGAAAAATTTCGCAACAAACGGAAACGACCCAAAACGGACCTGTTCTGAGAAACGAAAACTCGAAATGTCATTTTTTCTGGTCGTGCCCATGTCAATTGATATATTTAACAAAATAAAGTTGGCCACTTTATGACAATGATTGTGTTCCTAGGAGGAAACAGGCATTTAAGTAGAGGGCAATTACAGAAAAGTAATAGATGCTTGAAGCCATTTAGCGGCGTTTACACCAATTTTCAGGGCAAAGTGCTTTATTCCCAATCCAGGACAAAGACTACAGTACTGAGAATTAACTGCTAGTAAAGTCCAGTCAATGTTTTATTTATTCATTTTTTTACTTTATTTATTTATATTTATTGTTCAAAACATTTTAGAATTGCCTTCTTAATATGGTATACATGCGACAATACTGTCTTGCCATAACATAATTTCTAATCAAAAACAAATCACAGTTGTTAAGGCAGCAGACCGAATGGAATAAAAACTAGCATAACACTTTAAAATATCTAGGCACATACGTTTTAGCCTGACAACAAAATGATAGTGATACAGCTGCCATGTTGATCTTCTGCAGGAAGGGTATTCTAAATATGGGTGTTTACATCAGAGAGAAAACAGTGATAAAGACTTCATAATTGTCCCTGCAGACCCAACAAAATTTCCCTGCTAATTGAAAGATCTCCTTCTGAAGATTTTGACAGGTGACTGTAATCGAATGCCTGCTAGATTCTAAGTATCTGGAACCAAAGTCCACTGTGGAAGTGAAAGGCAATTTTATAGACACAATAATCTCATATTAACCTAGTGGGAGTCACATTTCTCACCACTGCCACGGCACCAGTATGTTGCTACAGTATGTTGTTATAGTAAGGAGAAAGGGAATGATCCACTATTAAGCAAGGTGCATTGAGATTACACACTTTTGTTTTGAGATGCCTAATGTTTCTGAAAGCTTCCCAGAAGTGCTAATGAGGTTATACCTAGATATGGGGATAAAATGCCAGTTTGTCATGGTTCGTGGTTCATCAAGATTGATGAACCATGTACCATGAATCCCCCACCCAAGAACCAACAACAATGAGCCCCTTCAACTTCTCCAAAGCATCTCTTCCCCTCCCATTTGCAGGGGCAGTAACAGCAGCTTCTCATTGCCCTAAGTGAAGCTGCTGCTGCCATCTTGGAAAATGGCAACCGAGTTTTCCTTAAGCCCTGTGGCAAACAAGGTGGTCATCTTTTCCAAGATGGTGGCAGCAATGGAGATGGTGGCCTGGGCACTGGGGCCACTGCAACAAATGTAGGGAGGCAATGGGAGGTGCTTTGGAGAGGTGGGGTGACTTTTTAATATTTATTTTATTTAATTTTAATCTTTTTAGACAGCCGTCTGTCTTTAAAACAAAGATGAATGGAGATGAATAAAAGAGGAACTCCTTGTCTCTTTGTATTTGTCGGGATCTCCAGACCTGATGAATATGAAAGCATGGATATTAAATGAATTTAATCAAATATCACAATTCATTTTTTAAACATTTTCCCATTTCTCATTATATCTGACACATACAACTCTCATGTGCTTTGTTTTAACAGTAAATTTTGGATTTTCATCTCCTCACTGCTCTGCCAAAACTTGGTGGCATGACTCCCCAGTCAGTGAGCCTGGGTATGCCTTTGAAAGCAAGGTCCATGGAGATTACAAGCCAATGGTTAGTTATTACAGAGAATCTCTGCAGACCTCTTACAGAAGACCTCTGGAATACAGAATACCAGGTTTAGAATAAAATTATTGACAAGGGAACATTGTCACACAACATCTACTTAATGGTTTGGTGCAGCAGAAGCTACTGCTCTAGATTGGGATGCATATCTCCAATGGGCTGCTGATTGTCCACTTCTGCTCCGAGACTCAAAAAGTATGATCCAGTATATAGAACTGGATTTGGGATCACAGAAGCAGACACAGTAATCTGTGCAGGATGAGCGTGAAACGAACCCCTATGGGTCTATTCTGTTACATTTTGACAGCCATATTCTGCATTAATTTAAGATTCCAAGTCATCTTTGAAGGAGTTCCATGTCAATGCATAATAATCTCTATTTTGTGGCATTATCTGAGCCACTGTGGCTGTCTCTGTTCAGAAATCCTCATAACTACTGCACTAGACAAAGTCGCTAAAGGCCTCTATGCAATCAACATCATCCAAGATTCCAAAGATCATGCTGGATCCAAAGGCATACACAAACAGTGGCCCTACTCTTTTGGGTGCAATGCAAGGCAGCCTAGAACAGATTGTCCACCTGGTCCCTGTGTTGGCAAAGCTAGATATTTGTTTGAATTTCTGTTTCAAATGTGCAACAGAAGTGTGCTTTGCTTACAAGCAAGTAATCAACTTTAGAAGTTCCCAGTCTCCATCCCTCCTGAAAAATCTAGCCCTTTAAGCAATAAACACACAAGAAGCTTCTTGGTTTAAAAAAGAGAATAAAAAGAGTTTTCTTACATAATTCTCTAGCTGACAATTATACAGCTCAAATTAAATGCAGATTGAAATAATAAAAGAAAAAAAGAAAGAATGTTCCCGAAAAATACTTCTGTCTGTGTCCATTTTGGCCACGTGTTGAGGCAGAAAGGACACACATCACAGAGATTACATCCTCTCTCTGTCAGGTCAAAATGGGTAATGGCTTCTAGCCAAGACCTGCATGCAGTTGATCATTGCCAGGTGATGTCCAGTTTTTGACTCTTTGCACTCTTTTGGTGATCCTATCAGCTGTTATTTCTAGTTGGTCCATTGCACACTTGGAGAATTTCTTCTCAAAATCTTGGAGCCATCCAGCATTTCTATTATAGTCTTTCTCAGTACCCCATATGTCTTTCCAAAATTGAATAGTTGACATTTTTTCAGGCTTTGCATCTTTTATACCTATCTTCTGATTTAAACTCTGATAGAACTTTCTTTGATCTGATCGAAACAACTGGTTGTCTTTATACTGAGTAAGTCTAGCATCATTTCTTTCAATTTTTTCTAGCTGTTGCTGTTATTTGCTGCTTCACTATTTCCAATTCTCCAATTTTCCTTATACTTAGCCGGTATGTTTTAGTCAAATATTTCTTGCTCTTACCATTCTTTAATTTCTCCTCCTGCAGGTTTTTAAAGTTACTTGCATCTGCTTGGAGTCAGACCCGTGACCTGTAGCCCATTTATCTACATATGTCCAGCTTCATCAACACACGTCACGGTCCTTGTTAACCTGGGTGATGACCAAGCTGTTATACTCTTCTTTTGATTATATTTCACCATGATTCATGGATTGTTGGGTGCACTTAGTTCTACTCCTCAGTCGAGAGCTCTCTGGTATGGTTGGACCTACTGGTAGTTTACACTACCACCAGTATAGCCCTCAACATCACTGGAACAGTTAAGCCCCCTGCCACGACAAGGTGGCACCCTTGGGTTGTTGTTGTTGTTGTTGTTGTTGTTGTTGTTGTTGTTGTTGTTGTTGTTGTTGTTGTTGTTGTTAGTTCAGTAGAAGCAAAGAGGCTCAGATACAATTGATTTCAAAGCTACTTCTTTGATTTAAATAAGGGACTAAACAAGCAAATGCACACAACCCTACAACTTTTTCTGAACTACAGAAGCCTATTTTTAGGCAGCAGGCCCTGTGTTTAAGTCAGGGGGGAAATGGAAATTGCTCTGTGATGGTATCATTGACAGGGAACACATAGCAGGGAACATGATGACCTGGTTTCCTTGACTTTATGATCCATGTCTGCCTGGTCTAGGAACTCATAAACAGATTGCATACAGTTTGCCTTCCTAACACTTGTCTTTAACTTAGTGAAGGGGGACAGTCAGTTTTTCTTCATTACTTAGCCATTTGTTCCTGTTCTAAATATAACAGCATAATAAGCTATGACATTCAGCATTGTGGTCAGGTCATATGGTTTGCACCAGTGTACCTAGACAGACACTGGCAGGTGTCTTTATTAAGAACAGGAATGTGTAGGAAAGTACCCCTTGAGGTATTTCTACATTGTTTTATCCCATTTAATACTTCTATTCCTCAGCTTGCACTCAGCCCCGTGAAAGGGGAGAGGGAGCTATTATTCAACTGCATATACACATTTGAGATATGTACAGCTACATTCCATACATCTCAAATGCATACAAGTGCACTTGTCCATGGGGGCATGTATATATCAGTATTTCCCCCCGAAAGCAATATCCTGAAATATATATGGATTTTTTCCACTTTATTCTGTTTTTACTGTGTAAAATACATAAATAACAGCTGCAGAGAAGGCCACAGAATAGAGATGGAGGTGGGAAAAGGAGGAAGTCCAAAGGAACAGACTTGGCAGATGTAGCCATCCCTAATCACTAATACAGGGTACAGAAAATCTGTTGTCACACTCAAAATAATTATATGTTATTAAGCACAGAAAAAGAACCACTTTTCAGACAAATAGCTACAGCTGTAGAGGAAAATGATAGAAATGATGGGACTGGTCACTTTGCATATATTCCATGAGGGCTGTCTGGGGAAAAGGTGAAAAAAATATGAACATAACATGTGGAAGCCATGTGAGCTACTGTCTGATATTAGCTATGGGGTTTCCACGTCCCACAGCTAACCATGTGCTCAACCACTGTATATGTTTCCCCACTCAGAAAGGATTGAAGCAAACTGAACCAAAATCTTATTTCTCTGATGAGCCCATAAGCAAGCACACAAAGAAATAAACAAGAGGTGCAATATATCACTGCCCCCTACCAGTAGCAAGACACAGAAATGGGTTTGAACAACTAAATTCTATTTTATCATATAACTAACCCAATATCCAGATGAACCTGCCTCTGTGAATGAAAGGACAGGCATAGTGGCCTCCCTGGCTTTCTCCCCTGTTTTGTAAGGGTGAACCTCAGGCCCCAGTGTACAAATGCTACTCTGGTACCAACTATTCACCATTTGGAAGACCTCTGAGGATCCATTTAGTTTTTCATCCCCTTGATTTTAAGGAGAGTGTATCCAGTGGCACTCCAAATTTCTCCCTGAAAACTAAGATTCAGGAAGCTATCTGTTGACACCACCAATCATCTAATGATGCCCTTAGGTCAGCTCACCAGTGCTACCCTTGACTTTATACATCATCTGCCAGACTCTGGTTTTGGTCCTAGAGGGCTCCCAGAATGTTACCACATTCAAGTATGCCATAATGAGGGGAATGTTGGGAAGGGTTGCCATTGGTTGGAATTGACTTGATGGCACAATAATGATAATTGGCATCACCATTAGCATCACTATCACCATCATCATTTTATTATTTTAAATGACCTTACCCTCCAATCTCCCCTTATGTTCTGTGAGCAATCAGTGGAGGATCGGGGTGGAATTTTGCCCAAAATATTCACCAGGTACCAGGTGAACCAGGCCAAAGTTTCCTCTTTTTTGACTCCAAGATAACTGGGCCCACTGGAAAGTAGATGGGACTGACAAAAGTGAAAGAATCTAGCATTAGCAGAGGACAGACTACTTCAGACCTCTCAGACCTTGCCTCAACATTCACAGTGTTCAAAGTAAAGTGTGTGTGTGGGGGGGACTGTGAGCATTGAAATAAAAACTGGAGTGAGATAGATTAAGGTCACTTTCATTATCAACTTCAGTGCTTCTTCTGGGACTGTCTTGAAGGCTTTTTAAACAAAGAAATGTACACAAAAATGTGATCGACCATACAAATATTTAACATGTGCTAAGGCATATGAAAAAAATCATTACATAACAACAGTCTCTCAGCATTGGGGAGTGCAGAATCAATCACAATATTTACAAATTTAGCAGAATTGAAACAAAAAAAAGGCTGTTTGGATCAACATCAGCCCTGTTAGGAACTGTTGCAGGATGAGGGACAATATTCGATCTGTTTGGGCATTTGTAAAAATCACCCTACAGAAGCATAAGTGCTATCGTCTCAGCAGCTTTGATGTCCCATGGGTTTAACCTCACAGCTCTTTCATGCAATAGCCAAGTACAGATATCTTTTGAGCCATAACTTTTCTCCAAGAGGAGACATATGGGTCACAGAGTGTTAGCTAAATGTTAGAATCCAGTCATTGCAGTGACAAATATGGTGCCAGCATATGGTGTCAGTGAGCAGAAGTCCATCTCCAAGTTCAGGACCAAGCTATATACACATTTGGGAGCACTTAGGTCATATTTCAGAAACAAAGCTTGAACCTTTCCAGTGGAAGGGTGCAAACCCACAGGCTACTTTTAAAAGACCTATGAGGTTTGTTTTAAAGACCTCAACTACACTAGGAACAAATTTATTCATAGTCTTTTTCTCTTCAGGGAACCGAAATTCAGAATCCACTTTACATGAACCTTTTGTAACATCACAAATGTATACTCTTGTTTCTGTGACTGAAACTGATGCAAACACTTGCTTCAGCAAAAAGAAAGAAAGAAAGAAAGAAAGAAAGAAAGAAAGAAAGAAAGAAAGAAAGAAAGAAAGAAAGAAAGAAAGAAAGAAAGAAAGAAAGAAAGAAAGAAAGAATATACAGCATGATGTTCAAGTGTAGAAAGTAAAAAAGGAACAGTCTTAATTTCTCTACCACTCTGAATCTTAGCAATTGCTTGCATATGCTAATATGGCCAGAGTTCAGCCTGAAGTGAGTTCCTCAAAACAACACAATGCCAATAATGTTTTTCTTTATTAATGTATTTTTCTCATATCGATTCCCACTTGAGGCAGAGCAGCAGGACATCCTCATGGAATCAGTCCAGGTCCTGGGGAGTTAAATGGCTCTGTCAAAAATCTTGGGTATAATAGAATTGATCAGGGAGGACAACAGAAGGTTGAGGAGTTACACTTGTCAGCCCATTCCTGCCTGCAAGATAGTCTGTTCTTTGAAACGAATCCATGGGTTGGGGGTTGCCACACAGAATCTATAATAGTCAACACTGACAAATTAGGAGGAAAGAAGGAGAATCACACCATGAAGAGAAATGAGATTAGTCCACAGTGAACTCCCACAAACACAACGTCTTCAGAGATACAAGCTGGAGAAATCAAGACATGTAAATTAAGCCTGTGTCGACTTCTCAGTGAACAGTCACATAATAAATCAGGCTAGAGATGCTATGATAAACAGGCCATGGCTTGTAATGCCTCTTTGATTTGGTCCAGATACATTTGTGTCCAGATCCCGTTTTCTCTGAGTCTGTTCACATCCCCACAATTCATTCTGGACCCCAAACCCAGATTGTTTTGGAAATCCTGACTGCCAGTTCTTTTATCAACATGTTATTTTTTCCCCTACTTTTCTAACAGAAAGGCACGAAATCTAGAGATGTAACAGAAGGGATTAAATCTTCAAAATCTAACTGACTGAAGTTTCAGGGGACTTCACATTAGGCATTTTTACTATGTGCTTAAAAAAAATTCCTAAATTCATGTGTACTCGGCAGAGTGCTCAGTCTTGTAAACTCATGCCGATTTTGTTGTCTTCTTTTCTCATAGTGTTGAGAAACTATAATCCTCATGGCATCACTGTGCTTTACAGCTGAAAAACTCCATGAAAATACCATCAGTGGAAGAACAAGAGCTAGGAAAAATTGAATAATTGACCTAAAAGAAAGGACAGCAGGCACTGGGAGGCAGGCGAAGAGACAGAACACAGCATTAGGTGACTGAATGAGCAACACTTTTTCCAGATGGACAAAATTCTCTTTGGATATCACATCAAAGCCACAGAGAGCATCTCTAAAGTACAGATTAAGTACTGGTGCACTGAACAGTAGAACATTTCACTGAAGGGCAGGTTGGTGGGGCAGTGGATGGTCACATGGGAGGCAGAATTGGTTGGCTGAGTCAGCTAGTACCAAAGTCAGCTAGAGCAGTGCATTAAGCAAAAAAAAAAAAAATGGTTGTAACCACATGGGAAAGTAGATCACATTTTGGTCCATTTGTGGAGCAACCTGGTGTGGTCTATTTCCTGGAAATCACTTTCTGCACATGGAAATGTGCTACAGCCCAATGCAAAACGGTACCCAAAGTGGACCTTTTTGATCCAGCTGGGGGGCTTCTAGTTTTGGGTGCTGGGCTGGAGTGATTTCCCCAGCAGATGGGCTGCTTTAAGCAAGATTGCTCCCATTAATGTCATCCTTTTTAATTGTGATCAAGTATGCCTCTTTGCAGCTATCTGATCACACACAGGGCGCTTTTACACGACTCCTAAAATCCGAGGCATAGGGCTCCCAGATGCGGAGCTTAAAATTGTTTTCCTACCAGCTGCACACTTTTATAAAAATTAAGTACGACCACACCCACCTAAACACGCCCCAGCGCATTTTAAAAGTACCTGGTCTCCAGAGGTAAAACATTTTCTGATGCAGATTGTGAAGCAGTGAGTGCCGGACTCTCCTCGCCTTCTGTTTGGTTTTTTTGCCCCCCACCCCTTTAAGAGACCAGAATGCTTCCTGGGCTGCTCCAACTGGCAGACGGAGGTGAACCTGCATTCTTTTCTCCCTTTTTTTCCCTCCCACACCTCACCGCAGAAAGGAGCAATGGCGTGCGGAGGGATGGGAACACAGAAAGCAGAACAAACCCCCACAATCTCTGGTCTGAATTTAAGTTGCCAGCGGATCTTAGGGGTCATGTAAAAGCGCCCACAGAGTCTGCTGAGGAAAATCTTCCAGGCTAACATGTCTTCTGCTAGTTTTGGAGGCACCTTGCAGCCAAGACCAACTGGTGTCATGAGCAGACTTGAAAGTAGTGTATTGAGTCAACTGGATGAACAATAAATTAAAGCAGTATTTAATAGATGTGAAGAGGCAGGAAGGCAGTAGTGAAGAACAGAAAGCAGATAAATCAAAGTAAATATCCTTGCCATGCATTTGATCCTAGATGCACAATGAAGATGTGGTCAATCAGGCAAAGTGGCATTTCAGGATCTGAAAAGCGCCCCCACCTGCTGGAAAATGTGGAGGAGGAAGAGGAGGCACCAATCAGGTTCCCAGTCTTGGGAAGTTGATATTTGAGATACTACCCAAAGACCACAGAGAGGAGCACCTAAATGCCACTTTCTTAAGGCATTTTGTGATCTGAGTTGGCATTAAAAACTTCTGTCTAGTTCCCCCTTCTTTGACCCACCCCATGGTTGCCTCCCTAGCCCTCCTACCAGAGAGGGAAAAAGAACTTTCCCTCTGTGGCTTACACTTGCTGATCGGTAAGGTTGTAAAGATGAGACATTTAATTCCTTCTTTTTGCTAATTGAGGCTGTCTCAACAGGGAACAAAACCTTTCTTGCTTTTTTGTGTTTCTTTTCTTGCTGAGAGTGCCACAAAATAACTCAGTCTCTTTCATGGCAAGGGAAGCAACCTCCTTACTGACCCCTGAGACTTTTCTTTGTCTTAAGTAAAGACACTTGGTAGGACACAGTGTGCTTTAGCAGCCTACCTCCTCACTAGCTGTCTATAGGAAAGACAAATAATTATTCTGGCAGCCTCTCCTACCTCAGAGTATCAATATTCTGTGCTGATTCAGATGGTTTGCCTTCTAACTCAGTGAAAGCCTCCCTCAAGATCCTTTTGCTCCCTTTCTGCCACAATATCTTTAATAAACATTTTCCAGCCTTTCAAGTATTTGAAGAGTGTTACTGCATCTCAACTAGAGATGGGCTCAAAATGGAAATATAGTGTTTCATTTTATTTCATTTCAGTCTTCATTTTGTTTTGTTTCATTAATAATGGATTCTTTAAGAAGAATTTTCAACATGAAACCAAATGCTTTGTAAGGCTATAAATAATGGGGAGTTTTCCTTTTTTATTTAACAAGGAGAACACTGTCCTAAATCAAATACCCTCAAACCTTCCAATGAACTTGATTTCAAGCAAATAACCCTCTGTAAACGAGCTAGAAATTTAATAGCTAGCTGTTGCACAGAGAGATCAGGGAGATAAACTCAACAGCTGATTGGCATGGTGAGGGAATGAAAGAAAATATTTTTTTAAAAAAACCCACAGTCCTACTTAAAAAGGAAAGGAAAACAATCAGTTTAATTCAACTTGAAGACACAGCCAGCAGCTCCTGGGCTGGCTAGCTTCAGGCAGATCAAGATTGGAGATAAGCTATCTCAACAGGTGAGGCGCAAGAACAAAGGAAAACAAATCAATCAGTTTAAAAAAATAAACCTCCTGTTCTCAAGATGGCTGGATCAAGAGGCTGGGAATAATTGTTTCATTTCCGAAACAAAAAATGCTATTTTGTTTCATTTCTTGACAACATACTGTTTGCTATTTCATTTTGTTTCATAAGGTTTCCTAAGCATGCAAATTGATGAAACAGTGTTCATTTTTCATAAATTGCCCATCCCTAATCTCAATTCAATTGTCTTTTTCCAAGGCTAAACATATACAATAATGGCTGTCAAGACCTAGAAAGACCAGGATGGAGACAAAAATCTATGACAAAAATGCAGTAAAACCACACTTTATCAGAAGATAATACTGCAGAATGTAAGGATATATGGAAAAAATATAAATGGAATAGATAAAAAGAAAGATGAGGAAATGTACATTTTACCAAAACCATTTCCCAGAGGAACAGAAAGGACTTTCCACAGAAGCCCTTTAAGCAGCAGCAGTAGTGGTAGTGGTAGTAATAAGCAATGTTTTGCACTCAAAATGTAGATAAGACAAATGCACCTACTTGACATATATAGACAGAAGCAATATTTTTTTTACTACACTAAGAAAGAAAATCCTAACAAATGTTTGGACAAATAAGGTGGTACAAAAAAAAGTTTTCCTCTCTAAAACACACAGAGTCACACAGAATAATCACATCATCAAGAAACCTAAACAAATAATCAGGATCAATTTTAAGGAACAAGCAAAAAGTACTGAGACAAAAAGTACTAATGTACCAGCTGTAAGATTGTTCCTGAAATCTGTATGGCATGGAGGAGATGTAATCCAAGATGTGACCCATCTTCCGTAGTTGCACAGTGTCTGAAGTTGAGATTACACGTGAAGTGTGTGTGTGTCCCTTTCCCCTGTCCTCAGTGTGGTAGGAAAACAACCACATCTCTTCAGCTCTCATTCAAGAAAGAAGAGATAGTTTTGTAACCTAACAGCAAGTCTGTTGAAGGTTACCCTTTCTCAGGCAGGAGGGGGATATGCCACCTTCATAAACATCAGAGGGACTCAATTAAGTCAAAGGTTTGGAAGCTGCATCAAGCTGTGCACATGCGCCAACACTGCAGACCCTGTGGATATGAAAAAAGAGAACCCCAGAGGATTCTTCAAGCATTGGTCATGGAAGTAACGACAATCAGTGGCTATTAGTCATCATGACGGTTATATATCCAGCATCCACAGCAGGAATAAAATAAGTGGCATGTGCTGAGAGAGCTCAGATTCAGAGTAAACAAAATGAGTTCACTTCTGCCGCTAATGGTATGGGAGATGTCTCTGTCTTTTGCAGATTAATGTGGGGATCTGTTTCTAAATCTCCCTGTGTTGCTTTGCTTCTTTGTGCCACAGAGGAAAACAGTGGAGCCAAGCAACCTGATGGATGGAAAATGAAAATGAAAAGCTTACCAGACACACCTTAAAACCTATTACAGGGCAAGCAGTTCCCCTTGCTTTTGATTCCTTCTTCCACAGCTTCCCGTTCCCTTTCTTTGAGGCAGACAGGCATCTTTCACAGAGATAACCAATGTCAGAAAGGGCATTTAGAGAAAAGGGGTAGGGGACCTGATGGCGGGGGGGGGGGCTGTTGTGAAACTGTTTCATGTTTACCAATGCAAAGCAGGGTGGCGGATGAAAAATACAATTGTTTACAGGAAAATAAATATGGGCATCAGTCACATGCAGACCTGGTAATAGACCATGAACTGAACCAACAGGCAAGAAATCCAACACCGGCTGCAAACATTCAGGGAACTGAAGATTACCCCCACAATGCCTATAAAATGTGAGTGCTGTATGAGAGGGATTAGCACATTATCTAAAGGCATCATTTCCCCCCATTCTTCACAGATAGGTATCATACCTTATTTGTGTTATTTGGTATCAGTTAAGACATGCTTATTAGTTATGCCACTGGTTGAGAAGCTTTCATTGGATGAGGATGAATATCCACCTGAGGGTTAAGGAGAAGCTAGCATCCAAAAGGAGCTCGGGCTCTCAGGATAGACATCTGGGTATACTCTCTCCAAAGAAAGGGGATCTGAGCAGAACTAGAAGCAGGCTCCCTACAAAGTCCACATGAGTGGTGATGTGTAAAGAGTAGACATGGGCATGACTTCGCGAAATTCTCGTTTCCGTTTCCGTTTCTCGTTTCCATTACGTAACGGAAATGGTAACGACAATTACTCCGCCAGAACTCGAACTCGAACCGACTAAAGAAAAATTGGGTCTGATTTGTTGTGGTCGTTCCTGGCATCGCAGCGATCGCGAGATGCCAAGCAGCACAGGAAAAAAGTTTTAATAATAAAAAAACCCGATTCCCGGCCAAAAAAGCAGGCGAAAATATGCCTGCCTCAGTGAGGGCACCTACCAGAGGGGTGGTTTCTGGGGGGGTCCCCGGCCTCCCCACTCCTCTCCTGGGCTGCGCAAAGTGCGCATCCTCGTCGAGTCACCACACCAACTCGCCAAGCGGCGCGGCACAAAAAAAAGTTTTAAAAATAAAAAAACCCCGATTCCCGGCCAAAAAAGCAGGTGAAAATATGCCTGCCTCAGTGAGGGCACCTACCAGAAGGATGGTTTCTGGGGGGGGTCCCTGGCCTGCCCCCCTCTCCTCTCTTGGGCTGCGCGCATCCTCCTCGTCTCGCCAACTCGCCATGCCATGCGGTGCGGGCGGGGGATCCAAATGGGGCGACCACAGAAACATGGGAAAATAGCTATTTTAAAACTGCTGGATTTTTTTCAGTAGCAGCAGTGGGTTTTTCTTGCAACAAAACATCTCCATTGATTTTATTTTATTTTTATTTTTATTTTTATTTTTTACACCTGCGCAATGATGGGATGGCCATGGGAGTGGACCATGCAAATTTTTGGAGCCATTCCACCAATTGCATGGCCACTTGGCCAGGTTTTGACCGAGACTTCTGGGATGTGCCAGTCGGGCATAAAAAGCCCACTAACCCTAGCCCGAACCCAAACCCTAACCCTAACCCTAACCCATATGCCAGGACACTGTCCTTCTTAGTGGGTCAGAGAGGAACCCAGAGGTGCACCCCACTAACTCACCCTAACCTTACCCGTAACCCTAATCCTAGCCCTTGCGCTAACCCCTAACCAGTAAGCCAGATGTGTACTCGAATTGCACTACAGCAAGTACACTTCCCTTCTTAGTGAGTCACAGGGCACCCGTAGGGGTCCTCTCTCACTTCGTTCCCCAGCCCAAGTGCACCGCAGGCAGTGAGTCACAGAGGCACCCGAAAGAGAGGTGCCTCTGCCTGCTACTGCAGTGCAACTGCAACTCAATGGTATGCATATCCAATTGGCTATGCATACCATTTTGTAGCGGGCCAGAAGAGGCACCCACCCCAGAGAGGTGCCTCCAGGAGCCCGCTTTCCCTTCATTGCGGGGGCAGAGGAGGCACCCACCCCAGAGAGGTGCCTCCAGGAGCCCCCCCCCAAAAAACCAGTACTAACAACAGATGAAAAAACGACAAACGAAATGACAATTTTTTTGGAAAATTTCATGAAAAACGGAAACGAGCCGAAACGGGCCGGCTCCGACACACGACAACTCAAAACATAATTTTTCCTGGTCGTGCCCATCTCTAGTAAAGAGGCAAAAAAACCCAGCCTGGCCCAATAACATTCCTCAGGAACAAACCACACCAGGTATAGGCCTTCCGTCCTGGGGACAACCTCTGATCAGCCATTCACCTAAACAGTTGTTTGCAGAAACAGAGAGTGCTGGATAGAGCATGGGATGGGCATGAAATGAAAAAACTGTGTTTTGTTTCATTCTGTTTCACCTCCTGCATTTTGTTTTGTTTCGTCTCATACATTTTGTTAATTCACAACTTTACTTACCTCCTCCTCCTCCTCCTTCTGGGCTTTGGTGGTGGAGGCTCCAGTGGTGGGCCTAGGCTCACCCTCTCCGGCTGGCTGGTGGGGGTACCCTAAAGGGCCTGCTGGCCCTCTCCGGCCAGCTGGCAAAGCCCTGGCATTGGCGGCAGCAGTGTTGGCGGTGGAGGAGGATGGACACAAGCAAGTAAGGGAGCCATTTTACAGACAAACAAATGGTTTGTTTTAACCAAAAAAAACCTTTCATTTCATCTATAACGAAATGCTGCTTCATCGTTTCATTCTGTTTTGTTAGCTAACAAAATGAAGAAATGGCATTTCATATTTTCTGTGCCCATCTCTGTGCTGGATATAAAACAAAAGCACTATGAACTAATCTACATGATTCAGAACTTGATAATACAGGCCACACATTTTCCCCCCACCCATCCTTAAGGTGGGTACAATGCTCATTTTACAGACCTTGGAAGGATGCAAGGCTGTCAGGCTTGAGCTGGCTGACCATGAGTAGAGTTTTTATTATAATACAGGTACTAGTGTTTAGATACTGTGCCACAAAGTTCCGTACAGATCACTTTAGTTATGTCAGCACCTGCTCCCCCACTTTGGGTTCTTCTGGCATCTAAATCAAATAAATCTTTTTTTGCTAATGAACCTTTTCCCCATTTAATCATGGCTCCATTTTTCAGGCTCTGTTGTTTGGCTTCTTCTTATCTACTTCAGTCATTGACTTTCTTTGTAACTTGACCTTGGCTTTAATGCCTAGACCAGTGATGGTGAACCTATGGCACGGAGGAGGAGGAGGCCACGTCACCGGGAGAGCTGACCATGGGCATCCGACATTGCCCCTTCATAGCCACCTGTGTACAGGTTAAATTACTGTACTGGTACTTTGCAAAAAAATTAGTGGGTTTTGAATTGCAGTTTGGGCACTCGGTCTCTAAAAGATTCGCCATCACTGGCCTAGACTTTGGTTCTCTTTGTTCATTGACTATTTGGAACTCCCAGTGGGGCTTGTTGACCTCATTTGGGTTGCCTCACAATTTATTTGGCATTTGCTGCCTGGAATCAAGACCAGATTGTGTAGTTCCAATTTATATTCAGATATGGTAACCCTGAAGGATAGAAACTGGAGCAATAAATAAGGGCAGTAGCCTCAGTAAAAGTACTTGGAAATGAATGTGATTGAAATAACTGAAATACTTTCAAGTGAATTGATTAGAAGTTGACTCTTATAGTGCTATTGTAAACATATCTACTTAGAACTAACCATCATTCTATTCAATAGCGTTAAAATATATGTGTGATATCTTTCTGGAACTTCAGCATCAAAATTCTCAAGGAAAAAAAAAGGACTTCCCCAAACTATATATTACAGCATTCTATAGGATAAAGCCATGGCAATCAAAGTGGCATCAGACTCATTCATAATGTAATGGAGATGCACTCTTGCTCTCAAGTGTGTATCAGATGTACAAAAGTACCATAGTTATCAATTAGACGAATGTCTGACAAGAGGTGGAGGAGATTGTCCTCATGGTGTTTCTAGAAAATGACATTATGTGCTCCACTAATTTGTTTTATTTATTTTTGGACATTTATATTCTACTGTAAATTTTGAGATCTCAAGGAGTACAGCAATTAAAACAATATAGAACAATCCAATCCTTTAAAACACTTTAAAACTTTTAAAACTATGTAGAGTAAAATAACAATAGAACAGCCTTCACCACTTAATAAAGTCATAATCCTTAACCTCCAAAGGTGTTAGTGAATAATCAAGTATTAATTTGGCACTGAAAGGCTAGCATATGCACTATTTGAATGCCTAAAGGGAGACCATTTCATAACTAAGTTGCTACAGCCAAGAGAAACTTCCCTCATATCTCCATATGGATCATTTTTTCACAGCAGTACATAGAGGAACCCATATCCTAGCAGGACTTTAGTGATGAACCAGGTATATCTAGGGAAAAGTGGTTGCTCAAGTATCAAAGTCCCAAGTTACTTAGGGGTTTATAAGTGGTCACCAATACTTTGATTTTTGAATGTAGTTCCTTCAAAACTGGTGTCACACTGGCTTTGAGAATTGTTCCTGCCAGGAGTCTAGATGACACATCTTATACTCACTGCAGTAACTGTATTGTGTTTAAGGGAAGCCCTACATGAAGCCCATTACAGTAGTCTAACTGAGCATTTACTCATATGTGACCTACTTTAGGCAGGCGATTCCTACTTACGAAAGCCTGTAGCTGACAGGTCAATCAAAGGTGGCCCCAGGCATTAGCCAATTAAAATTCATACTAAAGGAATTTAGAAGCTGAGGAAAAAATGTACAGTTTACATATTGGTCTGGTTTGTCAACCATTCTAATTAACTAATGCTTGCTAGTAGAGATGGGCATGAAACAAAATGCTGTTTCATTGTTTTGTTGTGTAATGAATTACTTTGTTATGTAACAAAATGGTAGGATGTGTTTTGTCATGAAACAAAATGAAATGCCATTTTTTCCTCTAGAAATGAAATGATTCGTCCTAGAGGAATCAATGGCAGGGGAGCTCAAGCTCGTCCCTGTAAACCCCCGAAATTTGCAAAGGTTTGGGGGTCAGGGGACTGAGTTACTAAACTCCAAAGGGGGTGCCCCTAGGAAAAAAAATCAATCTAATTGCATCCAGAAACTGCAATAGTCCCCCCGTGGGCTTGGCTTCAGAATCCGAAATCAATTAGAAATACTTTTTCCTAGGGCTGCCCCAGTTGAAGTTTAATAACTCAGTCCCCTGAGCCCTAAACCTTTCCAAATTTGGGGGGCTTACAAGAAAAAGTGTAAAGCAGCTAGCCTGGGATCTGTACCTGAAAATATGGATCACAGCATGTTTCGGCATGGAAATCGCAGGCTAGCTGCTTTGAACTCTTTCCTGTAAGCCCCCCCCCCCAAAAATTTTTTTTGGAAAGGTTTGGAGGTCAAAGGGCTGAGTTACTGAGCTCTAAAGTGGTTCCTGGTAGTTAATTGAAAGAGTGTGTACGGCATGTGCTACCAATATAGAGGTTAATAAGGGTTAAGCTGGTGGTTAAATCAACCCCTAAATTGCTGGCACATAACCAAAATATGGTTGGAAATGGCTAAGTCTAGTCTAGAGTCTTGATGATGAAAACTGCCCAATGAGAATTCTAAATTTAGAAGTTTCAATGGTCAATGTAAAGGTCAGGAAGAGCCAAAAAAAAGGCTTGAGGCCTGTGGGGCCTGCGGGTGGGGGGGCTATTGCTCCCCTATGGGGGTTGTTTTTTCCAGGTTCAATGAGAAAGATTTTTTTTAGGGACACCCCCTTTGGAGCTTAATAACTCAGCCCCCTGATGCCCAAACCTTTGCAACTTTGCGGGGCTTACGGGGAAAGCTGCTCCCCAGAGATTTTAGTGCCTTTAGGACCCAGAGGAGCATAGCATTTCATTTATTTTAATTTCACTAAAATTCATTAGCAACAAAAACTGCTTAAAAACAAAACTACTTTTCCCATTTCGTTCCCATCTCTACTTGCTAGCTGTATTATACAAAATGACAAAAAAGGAAAATGCTACTTGACTTCTTGGTGTGCATTGAGCATTTCATATACTGCACTATATTACATATCCATATCCTAGAGTCCAAACAGAGATAAAACTGAAGCTTCTTAGTTCCTTGTCTATTCTTCTTCCCTCAAAATGTTCCTATGGTTCAGCCATAACAGACAGTGCCCTAAACTGTGACATAGTATAAATGCACAGTTTGACATTTTTAAACCCTTTTACCAGTGGGTCCATAATGATAATAATTATTGAACTTGGTAGGAAGCAAATTTAAGCTCCTTGCCAAAAGCATTTAAGATTAATTACTGTAAGAGCAACAGCTACTTAGCATGTCATATGTATAAAGATATGGCCTTAAAATCTGCGGTAGATTTGTTTACATGTTGAATTATTGTAATGGCGGGAGAAGGCTGCTGGCTTTAAAATGAATAGTTCAAGGCTTTGCATAATATAAACTGATTTGCACTTCAATGTGACTCCCCCACCCCCAGTGCAGGGTCTAAAAATAGCATACATTTCTAGACCTCTCCAGTATTTTCTCTTTATTATGTTGTGTGTTAATTGAAGTGACACAGCAGTGGAAGCTTTTATGGATGTTAAGATGATGGAGAAGAAAGAAGAGGAGGGGAAAGAACCCCTTTTGTAAACTTTTCTAGAGCAGCTGCTTTCACTGACTCATTAATGTCATGGTTACTGAACAAATATGGCAGCTGCAAATAATGAAAGGCATCCTGTCACAGCCTCAGGCCTAAATTTCTTTCCAGACAGATGTCAGCCAATAGCACTTCTAGAAGAAATCAAGCCCTTATTTGTCATCTTGAATTAAATTAAATGAATAAAACAAGACACTCTTCCCCCCCCCCCCAATTTTTGGTATGTAATTTTGAAATTACTCAATTAAAAGCAAAGCAAACAAAGTGTTCTGCTTATATACCGCCCCATACCACTATAAGTAGTCTCTGGGCGGTTTACAATTTTAATTACAGTGTGCAGGCTACACATTGCCCCCCCCCCCCCGCAAGCTGGGTATTCATTTTACCAACCTCGGAAGGATGGAAGGCTGAGTCAATCTTGAGCCTGCTACCAGGGATTGAACCCAGGTCGTGAGCACAGTTTTACCCGCAGTACAGGCATTTAACCACTGCGCCACGAGGCTCTTTTAAATAAGTGGCATTCCCCCCCAATAAAAAGTGTGATTATTCATTCAACTCTGATAAAGCTGTCTTGCAGTGATTTGCCTGAATTCATTGTTCAGATTTCAGTTGTCAACCCATGGCTCAAACAGTGGGTTCTGGAATGAAATCTTTACATTTCTGAAGGCCCAAAGATAATGTGATGTTATGGGGAGTCATATTGTCTACACATGAGATGCCAAAAATAATCAGGGTCATATATAGCCAGAAGAATCCAACACATTTGATCTTCCTTTCCTCCCTTGGTTCAGTCCAGATTATTGGGCAGCAATATCTACCAACATGACAGAGACAGGGATGATGGTAGTTGCCATGGGTAATATACAGATGGGTTCAGGTTGTGGAAGTCTATTTTAGATAGTACTTTACAAATAATGTTCTCCATGACCACCATGTTGGCTTTTCTTTCTTTCTTTCTTTCTTTCTTTCTTTCTTTCTTTCTTTCTTTCTTTCTTTCTTTCTTTCTTTCTTTCTTTCTTTCTTTCTTTCTTTCTATGTACAATTGAGTTTAGTTGAAAACGTTTTGATACAAAAGTGGGTGACAATGATTAGCACTGAAAGCAAAAATATATCCATTTAATGCCATATTTTAACCCCTAAATATACAAGAAGGCCTTTGTGTTATTCCTGAAATATGCCAAAAGTAGACTTCTTACTGGACAATACTATTTTGCAAAATTCCTACAATTCACATAAAATCTGGTTATCGTTCTGACTTTGTGAGTCTGATAGGTATTCTTCCATTAAGAGATCATGAAATTATTTCCATATTTGATGAGATTTTATATATATATATATATATATATATATATATATATATATATATATATATATATATATATATATATATATATATATATATATATATATATATATATATATATATATATATTTGTTTTCGTAGATTTTCACGGGTATAGGTATGCATGTTAGGGTGGATTCGGGTTTCTTCCCGTGTAGAAATCTGGTTGTTTTGGCGACGTTTCGACGAGGTCTCACTCGTCATCTTCAACCTGTTGCGTGTTGCCGGGGTTCTTCTGCTCTGGCAGTGCACCCTTCAAAGCCTCCTGAGATAGCCGACCACTCACCACCTCAATGGAGTGTGTCAAGGATTGTAGTTTTGACAAAATGTCTCCGGTGCCCGTGGAAGTTGCAACTTCCACGGGCACCGGAGACATTTTGTCAAAACTACAATCCTTGACACACTCCATTGAGGTGGTGAGTGGTCGGCTATCTCAGGAGGCTTTGAAGGGTGCACTGCCAGAGCAGAAGAACCCCGGCAACACGCAACAGGTTGAAGATGACGAGTGAGACCTCGTCGAAACGTCGCCAAAACAACCAGATTTCTACACGGGAAGAAACCCGAATCCACCCTAACATGCATATATATATATATATATATATATATATATATATATATATATATATATATATATATATATATATATATATATATATATATATATATATATATATATATATATATATATTTTGTTTTCGTAGATTTTCACGGGTATAGGTATGCATGTTAGGGTGGATTTCGGGTTTTTCTTCCCGTGTAGAAATCTGGTTGTTTTGGCGACGTTTCGACGAGGTCTCACTCGTCATCTTCAGGCTGGTGTTCTGGCTTCTTTCTTCCTGAAGCAAAGCGTGATCTCAGTTGAAGTCCTTCTATAAATACTGCTGGGGGTGTGTGGTTTGCTTGCTCTGTTGCTGATTGTAGGTTTGTTTGTTCTTTTGTGATTTGCTGTGTGGCTGAGGCGATCGTTAAGGGCTACTGTTGGTGGGTTAGATGGCTGTTTAGAGACATCCTGTGCGGGTGAGGTGCTGGATGTGTGTCTATTAGCCTTTTGTTTCTTAACGACCTTGGTGATGGGCGTTCTGGCAGCATCCTGGGCTTGGGTGGAGTGGGGGTCCTGTGTCTTGTGAATTCATTTTGGTCTGGCTGCGTGTCTGTGGTCTCTCAATGTTTTTTTGGCATGTGTAAGTGTGCTCCATGTGGTGGCTGGAGTGGGGAGTAGTGGTAGATGGTGCAGTCGTGGTTTTGTTATTGGATGGTGGTTTCGTTTCATCTGTGGGAAGGGTCTGGGTTTGTATTTGGTGTGGATGGAGGGTGGTGGCATCTTGTGTCCTTTTGGACCTGGTGTCAGTCTTTGTGGCAGAGGCTCGTCTGTTGACCAGGGCTAGTTTCCAGATGTCAGGCAAGCGGGAGGTGTCATCACGTTTATTCATGTTGTTTGGGTGTTTCTCTATTTCAATGGCTTCCATGATTATTCGACTGTTGAAGTGTTCAGTTTTGGAGATGAGTTTGGTTCTTTTAAAATCAATTTCATGACCTGTTGTTTTTATGTGCTGGAAGAGAGAGGAAGATTTTTCTTCTTTTTTGACTGCGTTCTTGTGTTCTGCGATGCGTGCGCTTATTCTCCTGTTTGTCTGTCCGATGTATGTGGCTGGGCAGACTTTGCATGGTATTTCGTAGACTCCTTGGTTTTCTAGCTCAATCTTGTCTTTGGGGTTTCTTAAAATGTTGGCTATTTTTTGTTCGGTGCAAAAGGCTGTCTTGATATTGTGTTTGTGGAGAATTTTGCTTATTTTGTCTGTGGTGCCTTTGATGTAAGGGAGGAGGGCAGTGCCGTTGTTCTCTTCTGTTTCTTGGTTCTTGGGGGGTGTTTCTTTTTGGATTAGTTTGGTGATGGTGTTTTTTTGGAATCCGTTCGCAATTAAAGCATTCGAGAGAGTGTGTAATTCAGTTTTTAGGTGGTCTTTGTCAGACAGGCGTTTGGTTCTGGAGATGAGGGTTTTTGCTACGGAGTTGATCTGTGCAGGGTGGTGGTGTGATTGTGCATTTAAGTAGCGGTTTGTATGTGTTTTTTTTCCGGTAGATGGTATGTCCTAAGGAGCCGTCGGGTTTTTTGTAGATTAGGACGTCCAGGAAGGGAAGTTGGTTGTTGGCTTCTATTTCCATAGTGAATTGTATTTTGGGGTGTAGGCTGTTGAGATGTGTGAGGAAGTTGTTCAGTTTGTCTTTCCCGTGTGGCCAGATAACAAAGGTGTCATCAACATATCTGAGCCAGAGTTTGGGTTTATGTTCGGACTTCTGTAACGCGTTGGTTTCAAAGTGTTCCATATATAGGTTTGCGATGACCGGTGAGAGGGGTGATCCCATGGGTGCTCCTTCTATCTGTTTGTATCTTTGTCCATTGTGGATGAAGTATGTGTTGGTTAGGCAGTGTTGGTCAGATCTAGGATGTGCTTGGGGGGGTTGTATTTGTTGTGGATAGCTGTCAAGGCTTCTTGAATGGGCACTTGTGTGAAGAGCGAAACAACATCGAAGCTCACGAGTAGGTCATTGGGTTGCCACCACCTTCCATTCACACCAAACACAAACCCAGACCCTTCCCACAGATGAAACGAAACCACCATCCAATAACAAAACCACGACTGCACCATCTACCGCTACTCCCCACTCCAGCCACCACATGGAGCACACTTACACACACCAAAAAAACATTGGGAGACCACAGACACGCAGCCAGACCAAAATGAATTCACAAGACACAGGACCCCACTCCACCAAAGCCCAGGATGCTGCCAGAACACCCATCACCAAGGTCGTTAAGAAACAAAAGGCTAATAGACACACACCCAGCACCTCACCCACACATGATGTCTCTAAACAGCCATCTAACCCACCAGCAGTTAAGCCCTTAACGATCGCCTCAGCCACACAGCAGATCACAAAAGAACAAACGAACCTACAATCAGCAACAGAGCAAGCAAACCACACACCCCAGCAGTATTTATAGAAGGACTTCAACTGAGATCACGCTTTGCTTCAAGAAGAAAGAAGCCAGAACACCAGCCTGAAGATGACGAGAGTGAGACCTCGTCGAAACGTCGCCAAAACAACCAGATTTCTGAAACCCGAATCCACCCTAACATGCATACCTATACCCGTGAAAATCTACGAAAACAAATATATATATATATATATATATATATATATATATATATATATATATATATATATTTCATCAGAACCTTAAGAAAGCAATTAGAAATGCTGGCACCAAGAGAGAAAGAAGGGACCATTTATTAAAAAAAACCCTACAAAATGGTTTTGCCTCTGCAAATAAAGGAAAAGTTTCTGCTTTTAAAGAAAATGGGGGGAAAGCCATGGGTAGATTTTGCATCCAGATTACAACACCTTCTCTATCTTACCCAGCTCTTTTTGCCTAGTCCCAGTTACAACCAATCACCTTCTATATCAGTCATAGCCAAAATGGTGCCCCCCAGGAATGACAGCTTCCAGAACTCTGGACCATTGGCCATGTTGGTTTGCATTGATGGGAATTTAATTCCAAAATTTTAGGATGCTGGCTCCAAAAATGAATACTTAGTCACTTAAAGACCAAAGCAAATGCTAGAAATTAATTAAACATTCATATTTTACATATTTAGCCATTCTTTTGGATTTGTTCACACATGAAATGAAGCATGCTTGTATAATATTGGATGCACCATATTCTCAGTGCAATCAGACTTTCCCTCCATTAATCCACAGTTCCAGATCAGTAAATTTAACATCCCTAGAGGAATCAAAGCAACATAAGCTGTTATTCAAATTATAACTAATATAATCTCTTGTGTACTTCCCTCCTCCCTCAAAAATGCATCTGTATTCTACCCCTTGGCTGCTTTGTGCTTCACAGAGGAGTGGGCAAAAGAGTAACAGGAGAGGAAGAGGGCAGAAGATGCTAACTGCAAACCATAATTTCTTTATGCATTCTGGTCAATGGGAGACACTAGAAACACAGAACTTATTTCCTACTTTGCCTGCCCCCTTTTCCATGCTGACAGGGCAGGTTAAGCCAGATGAGGAACAGGTTCTTCGAGAGACGCAGGCTTAGAAGCTGAAGATGCCAAATGGCCTTTTCAACTGACGGCAACAAACTCCTACAATTTACAACAAGGCTGCTTTCTCTGCTCCATCGTGTGTCCAAGATTTACAGTCATGATACTTAAGGAAGAATTCATATCATGGATTACCAGAACAGAACCTATATTTTGTCTCCAGTTGTAGTCAGTTGTGTATATGTATGTGTGAGAGAGAATGTTTGCATGCATACAATCACACTCTTACAGAGGAAGGAGGGAGGCTGTAGTAGAAAGAAGCAGGTCATTAAAATGCTGACATCAACTTTTCAATTGGTACGTGTAGCCTCTTTCATGTACCTCTTTCATGTCCTTCCTTCCTTCTAGTTAAAAGACAAGATACAGCTATCATGCTTCTTGGGGGATCAGCAACTTTTCCCTCCCAGAGGTTTTGAATGAGGAAGTTCAAAAAAAGTCAAAATTATGGACAGGAACAAAAATACCATAACCTTCCAACACCATGAGCCTGAAATATATCAGAATTTTGGAAAGTGTTCATAACCCAAGACCATCTACATGAGGCTCACATGCTATACCTTAATTGAGTACATTTCAAGAATGTATGTATAGTTTGGCTGCACATGCATATAAGCAAGAATATATCATCAAGCATATTTATATTTAATGACAAAGGGCTAAATTCAGTTTGAACACAGAACAGGGGATGATTAGGAATTGTTAAGCAACACTAAGGTAAATCCCAGTGGTTGTAATTAATCACCTCTAGCTGGGACTAAAATTAGACCTATCTCAAAAAGAGACATTTAGCAAACACCGGTATACTTTTATGACCTGTTGTGCCTGGGAGGGAAAAGACAGGTATACTGCTACTAAAGACATAGGGGCACTCTCTTCTTTGTCATCCAGTCATTGCTGACTATTCTCAAAACTGTTCACACATAAAATATTGTTCATGTAAACCAGGGGATGGCAACTTGGTCAAGGGTCAGTTTTCTGGGCCCAGAACCTTCTGGTAGTTTCATATGTTGCAAAAATTACTTTTAAATCCCTAGAAACAGGTTTCTTAGTTGTGTCCATTCCTTGTGAACTTGTTGCATTTCAGATGGAGTACTGTAATTCTATATGGGGCTGCCTTTGGAAAGTTTTTGAAAATTCCAGTGGGTCCAAAATGTGACAGAGATGGGCACAAAATAAAAAACAACACAACACGCTGTTTCATCATGTCATAAGGTTATGAAACCACACGACATGGCATAAAGTTGTTACGTTTTGTTCATAACAAAATGGCAGACAGTGTTTCATTACGAAATGAAACACCATTTTTTACTTGGGAAATGAAACTATTAATTCTCCTTTGCTGCCCCCTGCCTCCCAGGTGGTTTTTTTCAACAGGTCGGGATGTGGGGAGGATTGTAGGCCCACCTCCCTACAGCCCAACCTGTCAAAGAACACCAGCTGGGTGGCAGTGGCGGGGGCGAAAACCAAAGAGTGAAGTAGGCTTTTGAATTTAGTGCCACCTGCTCACTCTCCCCTTGTCACCACTGGCACCCAGCTGGGGTGCTTTTAAATATCCAAAGTGGCTTGATTTTA
This sequence comes from Phrynocephalus guinanensis, assembly GCA_037367245.1. Lineage (NCBI taxonomy): Eukaryota > Metazoa > Chordata > Lepidosauria > Squamata > Agamidae > Phrynocephalus > Phrynocephalus guinanensis. Next base: position 43,162,119 of record CM074735.1, on the reverse strand, counting down.
ATTATCACAATAATTTATTATTTAGCTCTGAATTATTCTTTTAATACAGCAAGCCACCTTGGATCCTTTAGGAGAAAGGAGGCATAGAAACATTTTAAAGAAATAAATAGTAAGTAAAAATAAAAGTGGCAGTAGCAAGAAGTTCATTTCTAGGGGTGGAGAGATATTTTTGTGCATGACTCTGTTAGCTCATCATGGTCTATGTGGTTCTCTTCTGTCCATTCCACCATTATTTATAACAGGAAAAAGTGGAGAGGGGAGAATGATCAGCTAGGGTTGGTGTGGAAAGCTTCCCTGGACAGCTGTGTCTTTAATTGTCTCCTAAACATCAACAGGGAGCGGGTCAGACATCGCTGTTCCCGAAGCTGGTTCCATAGGGTTGGAACCACAGTGAAGATATCCCTACCACTTATAAAAGACGCATGAGCTTCTCTTGAGGCAGTTGTCTGGAGGAGCCTTCGCTGGGATGATCTGGTAGGTCAGGCAGATGACTTTAAAAAAAGACTTTATGACAGGTAACATGGCCTCAAAATATACTTCTTATGTTTGTATGATTTTTTGTTTACATTAAAAAATAAAATAAAAATAGTGTTAATTTAAAAAAAACTGTGAGGAATATCAGGCTGAAAGATTGTGACTTGCTCAAGGACAGAATGATCATGATTCTTCTTTTCTTTCCACCTAAACACTCTGAATTAAGTCCAATAGTATTACTTTTGAAATCTTTAGTGTTCATAATGTCATTCATTTAAGTATGATAAAATCTATTTGGATTTTTTTAAAGCTTAAGCCATATAAATTGATGCGACTGGAAACTAAACTCCCCATGTGACAGCTTGAATAACCCCTCTTCACATTCTAAAATGTCATTTACATTTCCTCTTGAAAGCTCAACTATTAAGTTCAGCAGAAACCCTACATTTCATCATCAGACAGCCTACACCACGCTATGCTGCTGGTTCATCAACTAAATGTACAGCCTCTGCAGACAAAGCAATTTCTGGATGACAATTTGCCTATGAAATTATACATATTTGTATGCTATTTCTTGTTGCAGGCTGTATGTAATAATTTCTTCAAGGTAGAAGTATAACAACATAAATAATTAATACTATCAAGAAAACCTGGAATATTAATCTTAACTTTTTGATTGCACCATTTCAACCACCCATAAGATTATTTGGGGTGGTGGGGATCAACATTGATTTACATATTAGTCTACACAAAGGAGGACAGCAATAGCAAAATAAATTAAATATGGAGAACATTTGTAACTCCGTGCACATTCTTGATGTAGAAATTTTTCCCCACTGCAAAACTTTGTAAAAATAAGTAGAATGATCATAAGAACACTGGTGATTATTAAAAAAAAACAAGTTATTAAATAAAAGTGGATCTACATGACAATAAAAAAATCCTGTCTCTGTCTTCTGCGTGTTGGAAAATTTTGTTCAAAAATTGATGATTTATCTATTTATATTCATATGAACTTAGACCCACAACAAATATGAATAGATGAATGTTTAGCAGTTTTTTATTCATGAATTCATTGGGCTATAAAATGGCCCACAAAACACCTAGAGATGTTATATTAGCAGAGAATCTTCCCCGACTATTATCGACAATCCCTCAAAAGTTGGGGAAGATTGGATTCCTGATGTCCAAATTATGTACCTACAGTGAATAACCCACAAGAAAGTTCCTCTCAGATATCTAGAAACACTGAAATTTGCTGACAAGCTTCCTCTGATTCTCCTCTACAATCTCTCCAGGTTTAATGAAGATTGGATTTCCCGAAGGTAGTTGCTAAAGGGTGCTTTCCTAAGGGGGGCATTTTGTGGGTGTATAACTCATAACTCCTAACTCATAGGTAGGAAATCAATCTTTACCAACCTTGGAGGGATTGTAAAGGAGAGTAATGGGATGCAGATTTGATGTCTCTGTGAAATTTGAACCATTTTAAACTATCCAAATATGGCAATATTCAGTGAATTCCAAATATTTCCGAATGCACATTGATATTAAAAACTGCAGATGGCAAGTAGTACTTTATATTATCCAGTGCAACTGTGGAAGAAAATTAAAGAGATGTTCCTATCAGATGTCACCTAGGTCTCTCACAGGAATGGAGGTATTTACCCACTAGAGTTTTTTTAAAAAAAACATTGGCTTCATTAGGCCAACAAAGTTCACCCCACCAAAGTTGGTTTGCTCCTTTTCATTGAAGAAGTTTTCTCCTGTGTTGTTATTCTAAGGCCTTCTCTGATGCCTTAGAACATACGTTGAACTATATTAATTTGCTAAAATTGATAACCTTCTAAGGAAAATGGATTATATTTGTTAGATAATGGATGGGGCACTAAAGCCAATATAATGGCCACTGTCAAAAAGAATTTAGTTGATTTTGTCAGTCATTCAGCCAATGGAGCATTTTCATTCTCAGACATCCTATCTAGCGCTTGGTTGCATGGTAGGTTGTTGAACCACATGTTACCTCATGATCCAAGGGAGGATTTAGTTGTGTACAATTACATTGGATACACTGGCATTATGACATACTGGATACTGAGTAAATGCACAAATATATAGAAACAGATATATAAGCAAACATGCACATAAGCACACACCAAATATACAGTACAATTGTGACACTGTATATCATAAATAAAATGTTTTAAAAATGAATGAATGAGTTAGCTCTATACACTGATTACTGGAGATGGGCACGACCAGAAAAAATTACGTTTCGAGTTGTCATGTGTTGGAGCCGGCCTGTTTCGGGTCATTTCCGTTTGTCATGAAATTTTTCAAAAAATTGTCGTTTCCATTTGTCGTCTGTCATTTGTACAGTGGTTTAGGGGGAGGGGTGGGCCCTGGGAGGCACCTCTGTGGGTGCCTCTGAGTTGACCCAGAAGGGAAGGGAAGTGTAACGCGTAGCTGCTGCGTACCAATTATGTTGGGTTGTTAGTGTGACAGGAAACCTTGTCGGCATTTCGCTGTCTCACTAAGAACATTATGTTAGCCAAATTAGCCAGGGTTGGGGGTTAGTGTGTCAGAGGCACCTCGTCGGCGCTTCTCTGACTCACTAAGAAAGAAAGCATACTGGCGTACTGGCATACAGGTTACGCTTAGGGAGGGAGTGGGTCTGGAGTTGGAGGCACCTTTCGATGCACCACTCTGACCCACTAAGAAGGGAAGTGTACTTCCGTACAATTGTGTACTTGCGTACAAATCTGGCTTAGGGTTGGGGTTAGGGTAAAGGCTAGGCTTAGGGTAACGGTTAAGGTTAGGGTGGGTTAGTGGGCTGCACCTCTGGGTGCCTCTGACCCACTAAGAAGACAGTGTACTGGCGTATGGGTTAGGCTTAGGGTTAGGGTTGGTGGGCTTTTTATGCCCTCTCTGGCACATCCAGAAGTCTCAGCAAAACCTGGCCATGTGATTGGTGGAATGGCTCCAAAAATTTGCATGGTCCCATCCCATGGCCAGCCCATCATTGCGCGTGCGCAGGTGTAAAAAAATAAAAATAAAAATAAAATAAAATAAAATAAAAGCAATGGAGACATTTTGTTGCAAGAAAAACCCACTGCTGCTACTATAAAAAATCAGGCATTTAAAATACCTAATTTTCAAATGTTTCTGTGGTGCTTTGGTGGGTTTTTGGACCACGATTTAAAAATAAATATTGCGGTCGCCATTTTGGATCCCCCCCACTGCATGGCACATGGAGACGACGATGCCCCGGCCTGGTACCAGCAGCAGCCCAGGACAGGAGAGGGGGGGAGGCCGGGGACCCCCCCCCCAGAAACCACCCCTCGGTAGGTGCCCTCACTGAGGCAGGCCAGGCATATTTTCGCCTGCTTTTATGGCCGGGAATCGGTTTTTTTTTAATTTTTAAAACTTTTTTCTGTGCTGCTTGGCATCGCGCGATCGCCACGATGCCATGAACGACAATGAAAAATCAGACCCAATTTTTCTTTTTCAGTTCGGGTTCGAGCTGGAGCGGAGTAATTCTTGTTACCGTTACCCGTTACGTAACGATAACGAGAACCAAAAACGGAAACGAGAATTTCGCCTAGTTGTGCCCATGTCTACTGATCACTTTATTCCTCAGTTCAGTAGACTACTCCAACCTCAATGAAAAGAACTGCAACAACAACAATATAGCTTCTGATTTATGGGCACAATGGCACATTCTGACTTCCTTTCATTAATAGAAATGTTGCCTGGAACATAACTTGAATCAGTTGCCCTGTCTTCAGTACTGGCTCTGTCTGAATAATTTGATTTGCATTCTGAACTCAGATGAGAAGGAGCCAAGTGCTAACACAATTTGTCACTGAGCTAATATCCTCCTTTCTATTGAATCCATGTGCAGGAAAAAGACACGAACAATCCAATATAATTCTGGCTCTTGCTGTCCCTTCTGTACTTCAGGGATAATGACCTGGTGTACTTTCCTTTTTCCATCCCATCTGTGCCCAAAGCCTGGAGGCCAATGTGGCTGCAATCATATGAACACATAGACCTAAACATTAAATCAGAGCAAAGTATACTGCTTATATACCATCCTACCATGCTTAAAGCACTCTCCAAATGGTTTTCAGTTAGTTCTGCAGGCTATATAGTCTCCCCCCCACAGCAATTTGGGTACTCAATTTACTGTGACCTCTGAAGGATGGAAGGCCAAGTGAACCTTGAGATAACTACTTGAATGAATGAATGAATGCATTCTTTATTTATGGTTGTTAAAATATTAAGTTACATACAATAAGGCCTTATAGTGATACATTTAGCAAAAAGATACAAAATTTATATAATAAAACTAGAGATGGGCATGAAGCAAAAAAAGTAACATTTTTTGTTTCATTACAAAACAAAACAAAAAACGAAGTGCCCTTTTAAAAAATGAAACAAAATGAAAGAGAAATTTTCATTTCATTCCACTTCATTTTCATTTATTAGAGCCAGATGGTTGGCGCTAAACTTAAAAAAAAAAGCACAGACTGGGCACACGAGCCAGCTGGTTGGGGGTTAAAAACACCAAACTGGCCCAGGAGCCAGCTGGTTGCTTCTAGGGATTTTTAAAAAGCACCAACCCAGCCCATGGGCTATCTGATTGGCACTAGGGACAAAAAAGGAGAAAAACGTGCTGACCCAGCCTGCGGGCCAGCTGCTTGGTGCTAGGGATAAAATAGAGTGCTGTCCGGCAGGGCTGGTTGGCTGCAAAAATATTTAAACATGAAATGAAATGAAGTGAAGAATTTATTATTTATTTTGACAAGTGCCGATCTGGGCGCTTGTCAAAATAAATGATAAAAATAAACTCCAACCAGCTGGCCCCAGGAGCCAGCTGTTCGGCACTAAATTAAAAAATAAAGCTGACCGGGTATGCGAGCCAGCTGGTTGGTGCTAGGGGGAAAAACACCAACCTGACCCACAGGTCAGCTGGTCGGCACTAGGAATTTTTTAAAAAAGCATCAACCCAGCCCACATGCTAGCTGGTTGGTGCTAGGTATAAAAAAAGAGAAAAAAGCACCCACCCGGCTCACGGACCGGCTGGTCAGTGCTAGAGATATTAAAAAAAAATCTGACAATCGGCAGGGCTGGCTGGCTTTAAAATAATTTTTAAAAAATGAAATGAAACAAAGAATGAAACAATTTTTTAAAAAAATTCCAAATGAAAAAAAAAAAAAAACAACCCAAAAATGAAACACCATTTTGACATTTTGTGCTCATCTCTAAATAAAACCATATATAAACACATCAAGAGAATAAGAATGTCTGTATTCCAGTATACCAATCATCATTAATAATAAACTCTTAGGAGATAAACAGCTAACAAGAGATTAAAACAGTTAAGCCAACATTGTGTCCCTGAGTGAGAACTACACCCTATATCACTATCAGAAACTGGGCTTGCTATCAGTCATAAACATGACTTCAATCATAAAAATCAGATGGCTACCTGGGATTAAATACAGGTTGTGGTCAGAGTTTTTGCTGAAGTACAGCAGTTTAACCATTGTTCCATGAGACTCCTAACTGAACACGAGGAATGTAATAAAATTACTGAATGATTTGTCTCAAGGCAAGAAATCTTTACAATGATTTTTTTAAAGCATCGTGAGAAATGCTACCTCCAGGTGCGAGTAAGAGGAGTGTGATTTTGTCTCATCATGGTTTGTGCAATTTGCCCAAGTAGTCACTCACTGTGTAAAAATAGACCTTCTCCCTAGAAAACGCGAGGATGCTTCTAATCCTTAGAAGTCAACACAGTAAAGCAAAGCAGCAACCATCACCATTTCCCACACATTCTGTTATTTGATATAACTTTTTTCCCACATGAAGTTAGTGTGTATACTTTAGCTTAATTTGTGCCCCCCCCCAACATTCTTTCTCATACCCATCTCTGCAAAGATGCAAACAAGGGGAAAAGTTAAACAAAACCCCAAGGTGGAGGAATAATGTTTGAGATCCTTATGCTTATATGATCAAAGAGGAGTCAAGCCAGGATTTCTATCCTTACGGAAAACAGCCATAAGGTTCTATCACGCAACTCGACACATTCAGGACGCTTGCTATAAATTGTCCTGAATGGGAATCTTCTTTGAGAGAACTCCCCAGGACTTGTTGCATCAATGTAAGGAGAAAATAAAATGTATGATGAGGAAGAATATGGATTGGCAGCCCTGTGAGGTCCATATTTTAAAAGGCAACGAGACTCTACAACCATGTTAAAACAGATGACAGAAAATGGAACAAAATGTTAAGTGCTCACAGTCCCCATGTAACTGCACTCTGCCAGCTGCTTGAATTATTTACAAGCAGTTTGGCACACTTCCCTCTGTTGATTCTGTATCATCCCTTTTTTCTTTCTTTTTTGCAAGCTCAGTAAACAAACGAGACATCTAACACAGAATATATCACAATGCAAATTCTTTTCAGCAGTCTTCTGAAGTGTAACACTTTCGTTATGGCTTCTTGAGTATCTTCACTTCTCCTCAGTGTGTTTTGACAAATAACCATTGTGAATGCTGTATTCCAGTTAGAACCCTATCGCTTGCTCATCTTCCCTCATGTGTGACCACTGACCACAGCTTTCCTATGGCTTCTTCCTCTGTTACTTCTATTACAATCAATGTATCAATGCCACACTCAAAGTAACCTGTGGTAGAGTAATAAAGAAGTGGTTGGACATTTCATTATTTTTATCCTTGTAGCTACTCAATAATTCCTCCTCGGTTTACGCACCTCCTTCTATAATGAATAGCTGACTATGGAGTGGTGCCTCCATGTTTGTCTTCAGGCCACTTGAACACATGCAAGTCAACTCAAGTGGCATCTGTACTCAAGTCCATTATATCCTAAATAGTTTTCTTGGAACTGTAAATGTACGGCATTTCTTTTACCTTAGCACAAAACACTTGAGTGAAAATTCCTAGTTCATAGACACAAACTGATCTTACTGCACTCTTCCAACATAATTACCACAAATTCCGGCATAGGCAATGCTCAAAAGCACTAAGCCACATGGGAAGGCCCAGTTTTGTGGGTGTTACCCACCTAACTGTAGACTAAGAGAACACAATCCTGATTACAGTGAATATGAACATGGTAGAGAACCCATGTATGACCATAACTCACTATTATTATTATTATTATTATTATTATTATTATTATTATTATTATTATTATTATTATTATTATTATTATTATTATTATTATTATTATTAATAATAATAATAATAATAATAATAATAATAATAATAATAATAATAATAATAATAATAATAATAATAATAATAATAATAATAATAGAGATGGGCACGAAACAAAAAATGGCATTTCGGTTTTTTGTTTGTCGTTGAAAGGTCTGTTTCGGTTCGTTTCCGTTTGTCGCAAATTTTTGGAAAAATTTTGTTACCGTTTTTCATTTTTTCATTTGTCGTTTCTACCAGCTTTTTGCACAATCTTCAAAGCATTTCCGTGCGCAGGCATCCCCCAACGCCCCAGCCAGAGGGAAAACACTAAAAAAAATGGATGCTGGCAGAGACACAGTATAGACTCTTTATGCAGGGAGGCTGCAAAGGCAGCGGCGGGCATTGCCCAGGGTGCAAGGCAGCCGCAGAGTGACTGCACTGAGTAGCAAGGGAGGGTACTCACCGAGAGGTACGCAGCACGCACGCACACAGGGAGGCTGCAGAACTGAAGCTAGAGTCACAGAGACAGCAATCCCACCCTAACTCCCACCAGAGACTGCAAGGAGGATGGGGGCTGCCAGACCTTTTTATGCTCTCTGTGGCTGCCAGACCTGCCTGCCCAGTCTGCAACCTGGGCATGCTATTGGTTGAACATGATCCCATCACATGGCTTGCCTCCATTTTGTGGCTGGTGGCGATATCCATTTTAAAGGGAAAAGAATAATACATCGCGATGGGAGAAGACAAAAACAAACATTTTAAGGACCCCCCCCCCCCGGTAGGTATTATCAGACAATATAAATAATTATCGCTGCGTTTTTACGGATGTCCAGGGCGTTTTTTAACATTTAAAACAGCTCATTTCATTGCGCGTCGCCATTAATGGAAACGAAATGTAATGACCACAGTTTTTCGTGTACTGTTCATTTCGTTTCATTTTCATCACAATTTTTGTTTGTCGTTTTGTTACGTAACGGAAACGACAAACGGTAACGGAAATGAAAAAATGTTCATTCCGTGCCCATCTCTAATTAATAATAATAATAATAATAATAATAATAATAATAATAATAATAATAATAATAATAATAATAATAATAATAATAATAATAATAATAATAAATATAAATATAAATATAAATATAAATATAAATATATTTGTTTATTTGTTTATTTGTTTATTTGTTTATTTGTTTATTTGTTTTTGTTTTTGTTTGCTGCAGTTTCTAGAGTCTCACCGTGTCAGGACTCCCCACCAAGTCATCTCCCAGAAACAGCAAGCCTCCTCAACTTCCGCAAAAAATAGACACCCCACTGTCATGTTATGTTTTATTTTTATTTTTTTTGCTCATTGTTCTGCCAAGAAACCCAGACTTTCCTTGTCTGTGAGAAAGAAACAGTCCTGTGCAAGAACTGTTGCAACCCTGTGCAGCAGTTTAACATTTCGCCTGTCCTTTCCACGTAAGTCCTGCGCAGGAAAGATCACATTCTGCCTGGGAGTGGTGCCATTCCTGTGCAGCTTGGTTTTTCTTCCAGAAGATAGGACCATGAATTTTCCAAGAAATCCCATGAAAATCCCTCAGAATAAAACTAAATCTAAAAAACCCCATAGGGATATTTTGCTGCTGCAAGAGAGTAACAATAGCCCCAAACCGGTTGCTTAGTCTTATACATTGCATTAAAACTGACCATTTGAATTAGTTATGGTTACAGAAGAGCTGAGTCACCAATTCCACCTTGATTCAATGGGCCCATTCTAGTGCAACTAACTACACTAAGCCGCAGGATTTTAGCCAGTGAGTTTTCTTCCCTCTGTCCCTCTTTCTATGGCTGCAGGAGCTGCATTCCTTGTGAAGAGGCAGTTAATTCTCAACAGTATGATGAAGGCTAAACAAGAGCAAATAGATTAATTTCATCAATCCTGAAAATGCTGGGAGAAGGATGGAGAAAGATACAAAAGATGTCCTCCTACAGTATATCTTTCTTTTTGTAGAGAAATGTATTACCCTATGCATCTGTGTTTCAAAAAAACCCAGGCACCTTTTAAATTATATGCAAATGAGGAGTCAGTTTGCCGATGAAGAATAAATAGATCTGTTGACAATGACACTTCTTTCTAGAATGAACTAGTCATACAAACAAAACACTGTTCTTCTCAGTCTTACAATACCTGTCTCACTAATGGAAGTGTCCCTCCCCTACTATGATTGCATTTTATTGTTAACTTTTTTTGTTATACTAAACCTATTCCTTATTGACTCAACTGGCTGATCATAAAGTCATGCATAGATTTTAAGCCTTCATTTACAATACCTTTGTTTTAATTGTGTAACAGCCTAAGTGACAATACATTATATTGGTAGGGATAGGTAGTTTGCTTTGTTTTTTTACACCAACCATGTTTTAATTGAAAAAAATGGGGAAATGTTTTCAATAAACCAGAAAGAAATGTATTAGTCAGTTTAAAGAAAAACCATTTAAGGAGAACTATATTCAACAATTTTTAAAAACATTGTTACTACTGTATAAATGTTCTTGTCCTTTAAACAATAGTGGAAAACAGTATATTTTGTTGTATTTATTTATTAGTTCTTTTAAAGAAAAAATGTTTGGTTCCTATATGATATATTATACATTTTAACTTCGCTGTGATGATGGTAAGACAAATGTTACAAATAAATTGAATAAAAATAAATTCAGGAGAAAGTACATCCAAGATCACTCCCTGCATAATGTTCAGGGTCTTGCAACAGATACTTTACCTTGGATTTATACTTTTAAATTAAGCCTCCAATGAACTTCAACAGCTGAAACACATGTTACTTTAGCTTACATGTTATGCCCTTGAGCTATGTTTCTTTCATGGAAAGCCATGAAATATATTTAGCGGGTGTTAGAAAGTCAACTTCATCTGATTCTCTGGGGTTTCAGTGCTAAACTATGAGACCGGACAAAGGATCATTGTAATATTAAAGAGTGAGATGGATGAGGAAGCCAGAACTGTTTCTGGACTAGCTATATATCTGTGAAGATTCTCAGTCATCCAGGTGAGGTTATTTTGTATGCTGAGTCGTGGCAATTGGATTTCTTTTGCTTTGAGATTGAAACGTTTCACTACTCATCCAAGTAGCCTCATTGGAAATAATAAAATATAATAGTATATAAATAATTATTATAAATAATTATTCTAATTATAAATACTTATAAAATAGTTTTATTTAACAGTATTTGATTATGTATAATTATAATCAAATACTGTTGATCAAAAATAATTATTTGAATTTTTAAATATGAATTTTAAGAAGTATACAAAAATGTTGGCCTGCATTTATGGAAGGCCCATAAGTCACCAAAAAAGGGCTTTGGAGTCTGACAACTTGCACAGATTTAAAGAAGAAGACATGTATAATTTATGGCCAATGGGGAGGGAGTTCCCATTCATTTTGTATGTGTTGCTTGTACTTGTAATCATAAGCATGGCCAGAGGGAAAAAGCAAAAAACTCTACTGCCCCCTAAAGGCATGATACACTGTAATATCCAGACATAATTTGTACCATTGAGTGCATGGTGCCCATAGGTGCTTTAATTATTTAGAGGCTGACTTTCCCATCCTCAGAAATAGAGATGGGCACGACTTAGCGGTATTCCCGTTTCCATTTCCGTTACTCGTTTCCGTTACTCTACGGTAACGAGAATTACTCCGCCAGACTTCGAGCTCGAACCGACGAACAAACAATTTTGGTCTGATTTGTCGTGCTTGTTCCATGCGGCACAGAAAAAAAGTTTTAAAAGGTTAAAAAAACCCGGTTCCCGGCCGAAAAGCAGGCGGAAAAATGCCTGCCGTGCCTCAGGGCACCTACCAGAGGGGTTGTTTCTGGAGGTCCCCGGCCTCCCCCCCATCCCCCGTCCTGGGCTGCTCTGGTGGGACTCGCCACTCGCCGCAGGCTCGCAGCCAGCCAGCAAAAAGCCCAGTCTCGCCGGCCACTGGCCGCCGCAATTAAAGCGCAAGCAAGCGGCATGGACGGCACAGGAAAAAACTTTTAAACTCTCCCCCCACCCATTCCCGGGCCAAAAAAGCAGGCAGAAAAATGCCTGCTTGACTAAGGGCACAGGGCACCTACCGGAGGGGTGGTTTCTGGAGGGGGGGTCCCGCCTCCCCCCTGTCCTGGGCAGCCGGACTCGAGTCGCCATGCCATGCGGTGCGGGCGGGGGATCCAAAATGGGGTGGCGAACGCAATATTGTTTTTGATATCGTGGTCCAAAAACACACAAGCACAACAGAAACACACGAAAATTTATAAACTGCAGTCTGCCAGATTTTTCACAGTAGCAGTGGGTTTTTTCTTGCAACAAAATGTCTCTCCTCTCCTCCTCTGTCCTCCATTTATTTTATTTTATTTTATTTTATTTACACCTGCGCAATGATGGGCTGGCCGAGTGGCCAGCCATGTGGGAGTGGACGACCATGCAAATTTTTGGAGCCATCCCACCAATCGCATGGCCACTTGGCCATGGAGACTTCTGGGATGTGCCAAAAAGCCCCCTAAAACCTGCCCTAGCCCCCTAACCCTAACCCTAACCCTTGACTCCATACCCATACGTCACAGACTGTCTTCTTAGTGGGTCAGAGAGGCACCCAGAGGTGCAACCCACTAGCCCACCGTAACCTTACTCGTCACTAGCCTAACCCTAGCCCTAACCCTAACCCACCTTAACCCTAAGCCAGATGTACTTGCATTGCACTACACACAAGTACAATTCCCTTCTGTGTGAGACATGGTGGTGCGAGAGCCTTAGTTAGGCTTCTCACTATGGCTCTGGGTTCAGTGCCATCCACTAGTCTTCACAGTCACCGTCTGCACATTCTGTTATGCAATATCCATATGGCTATTGCATAGCATTTTGCAGCTGCAGCAGGTGAGGAGGGGGAGACCCCCATGTTGAGGGGTCTCTTGGAGCCTGCTTCCCCTTCCTAGTGGGTGAGGATAGGAGGCACCCACAGGTGCCTCCAGGAGCCCACTTTCCCTTATAGCGGGCCAGAGGAGGCACCCACCCCACAGAGGTGCCTCCAGGAGCCTGCTCCCCCCAAAAAAACAGTACTAACGAAAACGAAAAAACGAAAAAACAAACCAACTAATTTTTGCAAATTTTCGTGAAAAACAGAAACAACCCGAAACGGAACCGGCCCAACTAACGACAACTCGAATTTTTTTTTTCAAATCGTGCCCATCTCTACTCAGAAACCTTCCAGCTTTGCAACATTTCTCTCCCCAATGCTGTGCTGTTGGTGCAGGGTTTAGTTTTGGAAATGGAAAATCCAAACTCAGGGGTATACTTAGATATGAAGATATCCAGAAGCCTCTTTGTAAAGAATGAAAAGAGGCTAAAACTAGGTTGGGAATGACGCCACTGGTGATAAAGTAACTCTTATGGACTAGTGCAGTGATGGCGAATCTTCAGCACTCCAGATGTCTTGGACCACAACTCCCAGAATTCTCTGCCTATATTGCCAGTGACAAAGGACTGTGGGAGTTGTGGTCCAAAACATCTGGAGTCCCAAAGGTTCGCCACCACTGGACTAGTGGGTGTAGTCCAGTGGCTGAGAACATCCTTAGTACAGGGCTGTGTTTGTAGAGTTCTGGTTCTAAGAAGAAGGCACAGAGAGAGAGAGAGAGAGAGAGAGAGAGAGAGAGGAAGAAATGTTGAAGAAAGCTCCTGTTCTGCTGAGTGTAGAAATAAAGACTTTACCACCTGGTTGAAGAAGTATAGTGTCAACATGTGTGTGCACAAGGGGCAAATTCATTCTGTGAGTATGGTATATGGCAGTGGCTCCCAACCTCCAGATGTTTTTGTACTACAACTACCTGAAGTCCAGTGCAACTTGTGATGAAGGCTTCTGGGAGTTTTACTCCATGAAGATCTTGGGATCCATGGTTCAGAACCTCTGGTGTATGGTGTATTTGCATCCACCTTGAATTTTGCCTTATGGCTTTAAGTTTTTTCTCTTGGAGCTACATCTTTTTGTCTTGCCTATATTTATATTATTATATGTTAATGTTCATTCATGAATGTGTGGTTCTTGAACAGCGCATCAGAAATGGGTACAGAAGTTTGTGTTTTGGTTTACGATTTCTTTCTTTTTGTTCAAAGGAGAGGCGACAGCACTAGACATGGGCACGACCAGAAAAAATGATGTTTCGAGTTTTCATTTGTCAGACCAGGTCCATTTCGGGTCATTTCCGTTTGTTGCGAAATTTTTCAAAAATTTTTTGTTTCTGTTTGTCGTTTGTCGTTTGTCGTTTCCACCGCGATTTAGCACGATTTGACTTCCCAGAGCATAGGGGCATCCCGCAATCAGGGCCAGCGCTAGGTGTTTTTGCGCCCTAGGTGGCGGGCGGGACGGAGGGTGGCGGGGGGAGGTGCGGGCGGGTGGCAGTGGCGGGCGTCCATGGGTGGGTGGCGGCTGCGGGCGGGTGAGCGGGCGGGCGGTGGCGCGGGCTGCAGGTGGGTGGCGGCGCGGGTGGACGGGCGAGTGGGCAGTTAGGATATCACTTAGGATAGAGGTTCTGTTCTTGGCTTGCACCCCAAATGTGTGTGTGTGCAAGCAAATTGAAGTTGGGAAAATAGAAAATAAATGGTAGTATATAATATATTTTTAAAATAAATCCACACCTCCCACTCCCAGTCGAACCTCCCCCTTTATCCAATATCAGAAAAAAATCCTCACAAACTGCCAGAGAAGAAATAAAGAATAAACTGCTATTCCCTTCAGCAGACTAAGCTGCAGGGAATCAAAGAAATTATTTTCTAAATTCAATTCCTTCCCTGCCTGCCTAACTTAAATCCTAAAGCCTCCAGCCTCCCTCCTCAATCTCGATCGGATCACACCAGCACCAGCAGCCAGCCCTCCTACCTCAACCACATCCATACACCCGACTGCGATTTCGGGCAGGTGCCTCAGCTTTTTATGCCCTCCGAGACATCCAGAAGTGTCAGTCAAAAACCTGGCGATGCCATTGGTGGAATGGTTCAAAAAAATTGCATGGTCCCATCCCATGCCCAGCCCAAATGGGCAGGTCTAAAAAAATAAAAAATAAAATAAAATAAAATAAAATCAATACGGTGTTTTATTGCTTTAAAAACCCACTGCTGCTACTATTAAAATTCAGGCATTTAAAATAAATAAATTTCACATGTTTCTGTGGTGATTTGGTGTGTTTTTTGACTACGATTTCAAAAGAAAAATTGCGGTCACCATTTTGGATCCCCCCCCACCACATGGCATGGCGAGACAATGAGGATGACCCGCCCCCCAGCCTGGTGCAAGCAGCCCAGGACAGGAGAAGAGGGGGGAAAGGCCGGGGACCCCCCAGAAACCACCCCTCTGGTAGGTGGCAAAGCCCCAGGCAGGCATATTTTCACCTGCTTTTTTTGGCCGGGAGTCGGGTTTTTTTTAAAAAAAACTTTTAAAAACATTTTTTGTGCTTCGCATTGCACAATCGCCGTGATGCCACGAACGGAACCGAAAAACCCGACCAAATTTTTCTTTTTTCGGTTCGAGTTCGAGTTCTGACGGCTTAATTATCATTAGGGTTTCCGTTACATAACGGAAATGATAACTGAAAACGCAAACGACAATTTTCGCCGAGTCGTGCCCATGTCTACACAGCACCATCAGCTAAGATATTGTATTATGGTTAATAGATCAGAGCTATTAGAAGCGGAGTATTACAGGAAAGCTAAATGTCTTTTCAAACAACAACCACAAATATCTGTAAGACATAAGAGTGAAAACAGCTTTCTGGTTGTTTTACAGCCATGTTATGGGCACAATGAGTGCTTATATGCTGGAACAAAGGACAGATCCTTCTGTCAGGGCTAATATAATAGCCTCAATCGGCTATGATATACTGTAACTCTCCTACAGTGTAGAATGTGCACAGTGTGTGACAGTCATGGATGGGGTAAGTTGAAGAAAATGACACTGTGGTGAAAGGAGAGGTCTTGCAACCCTTCCTTCCAGGACCTTCTTGGAATGGCAGGGGTAGTTGTCTCTTCCCTGATATCCACTGCTCAGCAGCTTTAGTTGTTGTTCAGTCATTCACTTGTGTCCCCATGGACTAGACATGCCAGGCCCCTCTTTCTTGCTACATAGTGGTAAATTTAGATGCACAAGCACTACTCATGACTATATCCGTAAGACCACATGCAGCTCCCATGCAAAGCCAATGACTGTGCCTTCAATGCAATGGCACTTCCTCAGCAGTTGTGGATCCTACTGTTATTTTTAATCACAAAATGCAGAGTGTTTAATTGGTTGATGTTTATTCAACTTTTTTTCTTACTTTGTCCTTTATGAATATTTCACAATTAACTAAATACAAATGCTAAAGAAATTGCTTATAAAATCTGAATGAATGAGTCTACTTCATTTATTCTCTTCTATAAAGTTTTGGTAATGTAAACATGAAATAAAATGCAGTAAAACATTTCATCTAGACCAGTGGTGGTGAAATTTGGGCACTCCTGATGTTTTGGACCACAACTCCCAGAATTCCAAGCCTGTTTTGCCAATGACAAAAGACTGTCGGAGTTGTGGTCCAAAACATCTGGAGTGCCAAAGGTTCACCACCACTTATCTATACTCTCTTTTGCCCAATTAGTAGTCTTTAGAAGTA
The DNA here is from genome assembly GCA_037367245.1 of Phrynocephalus guinanensis. Taxonomy (NCBI): domain Eukaryota; kingdom Metazoa; phylum Chordata; class Lepidosauria; order Squamata; family Agamidae; genus Phrynocephalus; species Phrynocephalus guinanensis. Next base: position 43,145,740 of record CM074735.1, on the reverse strand, counting down.
CAGCCCTGAGCAGTTGGCCACACTTGTTCTAAAAGGATTGAGTTTTGTTCTTCCTGCCCAAAGATGATGGCTTGATGTTAAAAAAAAAAGTCTACCTGACTGTTTAAGCCTTTCTACAAACCACTGCATGTCCAAAAGTGTTGTCCATAATTGTATAAAATAATTATGAATTATTTTCTATACAAAATAAAAAAATATGAAGGAATGCAAGAGGCAATGACAATAAAGATTCCTATTCCTATTCCTATTCCTAAAATATTTGAAACCTCTAAAAACTTTAATTAATGGTTTTATAAGAGTTTTTGTAAAGTCTTTGAAGAACAATTATCTCCCTATTGTTGTATATTTTTAAATTCTATCTAGGCAAACAATGAGACAACTGCATTATGATAAACATCCTATATTATATTGTTTCAAAAGCTGGATAAGGACCAGAAAACTATTGATGTCTGTGGCCCAACTACACCAATGATTACTATATTGGCAAACATGTTAGGTCAGGTGGCTCTGTACATTAAGGAACACCACTCAGGACTTATCAGGGATTGCTAAATTACTTACCTTATTCAATGATTAACATGAATTAGTGGCAGACACAAAAAAGGAATAATGTTGTAATTGAATCAGTGGATATCAACAAGGCCTTTGATAAACTCAAGTTGCCTTCTTTGAGGGTTTAAAAAAGGACACCGAGAAAATGGTTGCACTGAAGGCTTGCACCAGAGGATAGGATAGGAATCTTTATTGTCATTGCCCCCTTGCAGGAACAATGAAATTTTGTGGTTGCTATATTCAACTAATTTAAAACATTTCACATAGATTTAAAAACAGGTACAACACATAATATGACATATAAAATGACTAAAATATGACATATAAAATAAGATGACTTCAAAGTCCAGGATTTCCGTTCAAGGCCAATATTGCTCTAAAAAAGAAGCTATTTTTGAGACGGTTTGTTCTTGCCCTCAATACTCTATATCTCCGTCCTGATGGCAGCAACTCGAAGAGGCAATGACCAGGATGTGATGGATCTCTTAATATATCTAATGCTTTACAGTGGCACCTGGTAGTATAAATTTGTTCTAGGGTGGGGAGTGAACAGCCCACAATACTCTCTGCAATTCTTATGATTCTGTGCGACACTGTCTTATCCCGGTGGGTACAACTTCCATACCACACACATAACCCGTAAATCCTCAGGAGATGTCTAAGCATCTGTGCTCACCTTTCAACTGGAAATAGCCAATGGTGTCTGCCTCTTTCTAGATTTCACTGGTACAGAGAGACATTTATACATTTTGCTGTCACTCCAGCCTCCCTCCCCTGGGGAAACCAATGACAAAATCAACCAGGAGATTTTGTGTTTCTCTGTAACCACTAACTCCTGGTGCCAGAGGGCCTTTAATTCTCATTTCTCAAGAAATCTCTTTGGGATGTCTGGGAAACATGTTTCACTTTCACTGCTTCCTCTGGAAAGTAGAAACCTAGCATGTTGCTTTCTAATTATGGGACTCTGAATATTAGGAATTATTATTACAGATATTCAGAATGATCATAATTAGATTCAGATATATTCAAAACTATTTAAATATGGCATTATTTGGAGAATTCTGAATACTTTCAAATTTGAATGCCCTAGGGCTTTGCCCTATGAGACCTGGCCCCAGTGCATGATTGGACAAGATGGAACAAGAAGATAACCTACTCTTCTATATTTAAACATAATTTTGGATCTGAGTACTCAGTTTTCCTGCTTATATACAAACAAAAGCCTTTTTATTTTACTGTTAATCATTATGTCTGTATGGTTTATATATACTTACGGATGGTTTGTAGATACTTAAACATCCCTTTAACTCCAGTGGTGTATATCAACATCTTTCCAGCCAAAGATAGGGCCTCTGAAGTACAAGGGCATAGGCATGTGCATGGGAAGAAAGGCTGGTCAAACTAGAAGAAAAGTTAGGTCATTTTTAACCCTTATGCGGATGAACTCGTTGAACTTCATTCACCTCATATGCCTTCAACAATGCATACAGTCCAGCGAGAGTGCTCTGTGGCCATAGCAGGTTTCCTTTGGGAGGATAGAAAACTGAGAAGGAAAATTAATGAAGCATTATTGAACAGGTTGTCAGGCAGGCCAATACACTGAAATGGAGCAATGTGTAACATGTTGCTACAGATCAGTCTTGTATTCCTTGCTTTGCAGTATTAGGTGTGCACTCATACATAGAACTGCATGGCTATAAGACACTGAAAAGGTCATATTTTCCTACCATGTTACTTTGTTTTAGGTCACCAGTCATGTTATTGCTTACTGACATTTGGAGGGGGGGATCCAACTGTACCACTCACAAAATGTAAAATAACAACAATAATAATATAGACCAGAAACCACAGAATAATGGCAGCCATCACATTCTGTTGTACTAGTGGACTGATTAGGCTTGAGAGCAGCAGCAATTTTCATAAAAGCAAAGATGAAAATATTAGTGGGGAAAGGATTTATTTAAATTGAGGTAAATAAAGAAGGTTGATCACTGCTGAATTGATACTTTTGCGCTGTGGTACTGGAGGAGACTCTTGAGAGTCCCCTGAACTGCAAGGAAATCACACCTATCTATCCTGAAAGAAATCAACCCTGAATGTTCACTGGAAGGACAGATTTCGAAGCTGAGGCGCCAGTACTTTGGCCACCTCATGGGGAGAGAGGACTGCTTGGAAAAGTCCCTTATGTTGAGAAAGTCTGAAGACAAAAGGAAAAGGGGATGACAGAAAATGAGATGGTTGGACGGTGTCATCGATATAACCAACATGAATATGGCCAGCCTCCAGGAGGCAGTGGAAGACAGGAGGGTCTGGCGTGCTCTGGTCCATGGGGTCACGAAGAGTCTGACATGAATTAACGAATAAACAACAAATATAAAAACAAAACCAACAAAAATTGAATGTAAACATAGTCTTTATTAACTTGTCAGTACCTGACTGGGAGTTGAGTCATGGCTACTGGACTTCTTTTTTGAGAGATAGAAACGTTTCGCTGTTCATCCAAACAGCTTCATCAGACCGATGAAGCTGTTTGGATGAACAGCGAAACATTTCTATCTCTAAAAAAAGAAGTCCAGTAGCCATGACTCAACTCCCAGTTAAACGAACCTGGATGACTGAGAATCTTCACAGACGTATTGTCAGTACCTGATGCTAAAAAAGGTTTCAATGATCAGACTTGTAAAATATCAGCTGGTTGAAAACTTTAAAGCAACAGTCCAACTTAAACCATAGCAATGAGATTAGAGATGGAGAAGAACTGCCCAAATGGTGGTTCATCATGGTCCATGGTTCTTCAAAGCTGAATGAACCACAAATCACAAATTGCCCACCCATCAACTGGGTTGTTTTAAAGACTGACCATGTCTGTCTAAACAAAAAAAAGGGGGGGAGAGGAGCTTCCCACCCCTTAAAACACCCCTTCCCTTCCAAAACAGCTCTCATTGCCTCTTTTTTCCTCACATGAACCTGCCCCAGGACACTGGATGTCAATGAAACAGGTGGTACGGTTTGCCTTACAACATATGGTCAAGTGGTCCAACTTTTCCAGGAAGGGCAACAGTGGTTTCTCTATGTCTCAGTGAAATCATGGCTGCCATTACAGAAAAGGGCAACTTACTTTCTTATAGGGCAATAGTGGACAGTTGAAGGGGCTGGGGGGGGGTTAACAGCTTGGGATTTTTTTTAAAGGATGAATAAGAAGGAAAAATATTTGTTATATTTGCCAGAGTCTTGACCTGACAATTATCAAGAGATAACAATTAAGTGAATCATTGATATTTTTGTAATATCACATTTTTATTCATTGTAATCTCTAAATGGGGTCAAATGATGCATATGAGCAGGTCTATTGAGAACCCTATATTCAAAGTAGCATATCAATTACATATTATTTTAACATATTCATTCCAAGTTTTCCATAGATTTAAAATCTTTAAATCCTTCTGCATTCTTCCTATATCATTTAGTTGTTACTGATGCAGTTGTAACAATATTATATGCTAGAAATCTTCCCACAGATATTTCAGACCCTTCGATAGAACTACAGTAATAGTACTGTACATTTGTTGGGGGACAGAAACTATCTATTGACTTGAGAGGTACTTTCAGAACTGAGTGATGCTTTTTTTTAAAAAAATGAACAGAAACAGTACAAAAATTAAAATTTCCATTTCCTCTTCTACCTTTACTTACTTAAATGATCTTTACCAGGGCCAGACCTTCTGTTAGGCAAAGTGCAGCAACTGTTTCTGGTGGAAGAAGCTGGGGAGCACCTCTGACTTTTCCTGAGACCCCTGGCCATTCCTTTTCTGCTAAAGAAATGTGGACAGCTGTGCCAACTGACCCTTTCACATCCTCAGTTTTGACAAAAGCTTCAGCTGCCAGTGAGTGTAGTCAGTTATGAACAGTGGTCACATACAGTGTCTTGTCCTTTGCCTTGTGCAGAAAAGTCTTTTGAGTGTTCCTGGGTTTTTCCAGCTCACTTTCTGTGGTGGCAATAATCACATGGTATGCAGTGCCTTTCTTTCCATGGACTGATATAGCCCATGAGAAAGAAAGATGTCTTGAGAATGTGAGCAAAGTACATCCCTTCCAACCAAACATATTATTATTATGTATTATTTTGTGTACTCAGTTTATATTCCAATCTTCCTGCTGAGACCTCAGGGCAACCCGCAATTCACATACAAACTCAATTAAAATCATTCACAATCATTCACGTTCATGCAGTAAAACAACAACAACAACTGATATCTAAAATCACAAATGACTCACATCCAAAGTCACCAGTATGTAAAATCATAAAATGAAAAGCATGAATCATAAATATCTAAACTGAAATTCAGATTAAAAGCATCTGGTATAAACACAGCAAAAGACAATATGAGGAAGCAAGTATAAGCCAATTGAATGCTTGTTTATTTCCTTTAAAGCATGTACAAATAGATCTGTTTTTGGCTTGCACTTAAAAGACAAAATTGAGAGACAAAACCAAAGTGTGAGGCACTTTTTGATAAGATCTAACCAGAACCTTTAAATTTTTCAGAGCTCCATCTGCTTCCAGGGTCGATGAAGTCCAGTAAAGGCACAACACAAATCCACTCTAGGTGAAAAGTCTGAATGGTGTAAATGAAACACAGAAACTCAATGCAGCATCATACTGAAGCAATCTGAAGTGTTTGCTTCATCTGCCTGCAAAACATGGTGTCTGGATGAAACCCCTGCTGACAACTTCAACAGCGCATCTTATTCTTGTCAAATTCTTGGCATAAACAGCATGTGCTGAGCTAGTCAGTGTTCTGTAGAGATGCACTTCTAGGCTCAGTTTATTAGCACAGTAATCCCCCCCCCAGTACATTCATCATTGTTCAACTAAGACGTTCTTTCTTTTTCTGCTTTGCTTCCAATTGGCTCTCTTCTGCTGCTCTGGAAGTGTTTGTAGAGAGAAATGCACACATCAACAGAGGAGTGGATAGAGGGACGCTCTACTCCCTCTCACAAAATACCAGAGCTAGGGGACATACACTCAAATTGAGGGCTGGGAGAGTGAGAACAGACAAAAGAAATTTTTTTTTTACCCAGCGCGTTGTTAGTCTGTGGAACTCCCTGTCACAAGATGTGGTGACGGTATCTAGTCTGGATGCCTTCAAAAGGGGATTGGACAGATTCCTAGAGGAAAAGTCAATCACAGGTTACAAACCATGACTTTTTCACTAACTTTATCAAGCTCTAAAGAGGTGAAATCATCTGATCTAGCTTTCCTTGGTTTTTCTCTGGGGTTTTTTTGTTGGAAATATATCCCTTTTCTTTGGTGGATTACTGAAGAATCAAGATGGGAATTTTGGGGAAATTATCTCTGTATTTGCACAGAGGAGTGGAAATCAGCAGATAGCATGGGAAGGGGGAACCCGGCCTTGGACAGGGAAGAGCTATTAACTTCCTTCTTTTCATATGCTGTGACACTTAAATGAGAACCATATAAGCCATTATTCCCCTCTCTATATACAAGAAAGACAAGATAATTTGACTTCAACTGTGCGGGACTGAAAAATAACTGGAAGACGATGCAGACAGAAGAATTTCCGAAATATGTTCTGAAAAAGCTATAGCAAATTTTGAAGATCTTTGCATCATATAAAGAAACACAGATCTGCCATGACAACACAGAACTACAACAGAAACCTGGGGAGGAGATGATCATAAATGAACAGGTAATTAAGGATCAGAATGAGACAAGAGATTACTTGGACACAAAAGCTGCAGCTCTATTTCAGAATAGAAAGAGAGAGCTGACAGGCCTCAGATCCTGTTTGATAAAGGCAGAGGAGGACTTTTACCTACAAAGAGGGGTCACTTAGGTGTGGGGACAGTGCTATCTGGACAGGAAAGATGGATGATTTGAACTGGAATGCAGTGATGATATGAAAAAGTCAATTAATAAATATGTATAAAATATAATATTTATTTATTTATTTATTTGTTAGTCTTATACCCTGCACATCTTCCCAAAAGGGACATGGGGGGGGTTTACAATAAAAAAATAGGTAAAACAGAGCAAACAAGTAAAAAGGGAGCAAGATGGCGGGCATACCCGAAACAAAATAAACGTGGGCAAAGGAAAAGAAAGGAAAAAAGAAAACTAAACAGAAAGGTCGCAGAACGCCTCCCTGAAGAGATAAGTCTTCAGGGTCTTTTTAAAGGGCAGGGACTCTGTCAGGCGCAGCTCACTGGGTAGGTGGTTCCATAGCATGGTGCCCACCACAGAAAAGGCGCGGTCACGCGTACGCGATTTCCGCACCTCTCTGGGTGTGGCCACCATCAGTGAGCGCGCCTGAACCAATCTTGTGGGTCTGGTCCCAGTTGATCTTTGAGAGGTGTTTAAGAGATAAAAATGAGGTCGTATATAAACTTGAAGTATATCATTTATCATAAAACATTGTTACTTCTAATTATATGAAATTGGAACTATAAAATTACTATTTTAGAAATTTGTTGTTTAAATTATGGAGATAAAAAAATGCAAAAAAAATATGATGGAAATATGGTTTTTAGAGAAGGGCACAAAATGAATTTATGATTTGTTTCATTATTCATTATTCATTTCATTAGGAAACAAAATGAATAACGAACTGAGTCATCACAGAAAAATGAAACGAAACGGAGCAGAAATTTGAGCTTCGTTCCACTTCGTTTTTCATTTTCCCATAGGAATGCATTAGTAATGCATTCCTATGGGAAATATTTCCTTCTACCCCCAGCAGGGGAAGCAAGTGCCTAGCAGTTTATCTATGCTGTCCTGAAGCCAGCACCACACAGCTGATGGGTGCAGGTGGTGTGTGTGTGTGTGGGGGGGGGGGTAGATTTAAAAAGCCTGCTCTTCCCCACCCTATCAAGAACATGCAAAACAAAATTAGGGAATCCAGACATATTGAGAGAAAGTCAGCCTATAAATGAGACAAGTGAAAAACCAAACACATTAGAAAATTGGGGTGGGGGGAACAAAGGGAAGATTGTCCAAGTATTGTGCAAAAAAAGAATAACTAGGTGACAAAAGAAGAAATATAAGAGGTACTAGGAGAGAGAGAAATGGAAAAATAGAGATGAGATTAATCAGAGAGAATTACTCAAGAACATATAAAATAAATTTAGGGAATCCAGAAATATTGAAAGGCAGCCTATAAATGAGACAGACAAAAACCCAAACAAATTAGAAAATGGAATGGGGAAAACACGGAGAGAAGACTGCCCAAGCACTATGCAATAAATAAATAAATAAATAAATAAATAAATAAATAAATAAATAGGTGAGACTCAAGGTTCTTAATATGCAATAACAGTCAAGGTGTTAGCAGATATATGAAAAAATTACAATGCTTACCATTGATGAATAATTATTATTCTGGCTTATCAAAGATAAAGCCATTGTTTGAAGCAAATACATTAAAGAGTTGTTTGCAGATATCAAGGATAATTTATTGTACTAGATGTTGCTATGAGACTGGAGACACGGAAATCTGAACTGGAGGGTGCCTAACACCCCCCCCCCAGCAAAGCTCAAGGATATAATAATGTTTCAAAAATATTAAGGCAAATAAAAGATGATTACTTAGATGTCCAGTTAATTTTTCAATGTTCCATTCTGTAGTATAGAAATTATTCCTGAAATTGGCTGCAAGTGACCCTTTTCCAAAAAGGAAATTTAGCAGCATTTAAAAGAAACAAGTATAAGTGGAAGATAACACACATATTCAATTCAGAGAAGGATCTGGAATCAGGGAGACACTACACTGACTTTGTATACTTGAGGAAAGATGCAGTAGCATAAACATGGATATGTTCTCTCACTCTATTGGCTTTGACAAATCCAATATCACAATATATATGATGGAGTTGTTCAGAAATTAATGTCCTATTTCAAGAGTTATTTGTTTAACTAGCAGACTTTACTGGGAACAAAAAGATGCAGGAAATGCAGATTAGAAAATAAAGAAGGCACGGAGGAATGAATAGAAGTAGAGGAGGGCAAAATCTACCAGTTTATTTATTGGCCAAACAGGTGTTTGGCACTTCCCAGCTACATAAGAACATAAGAAGAGTCATGCTGGATCAGGCCAAGGGTCCATCTAGTCCAGTTTCCTGTATCTCACAGTGGCCGTGGCTCCTCTGATAGGCACCCACTCTGAGTCAGTGGTCAGAAGAGGTGGGACTGGGTCATGCCAAACACCAGTTTGGCCAATAAATGAACCAGCACAAACTGCTGAACTGGCATTTCATGCCCATCTCTAAATAGAAACATTACAGTGATTACCACTGGGTTATTTGTGTGTGTGTGTGTGTTGGGGGATTGTTTGTTGTGTTTGTTTTACTTTGCACTCCAAAAACATTATTATGAATTCTGAATACCATGAGGTATTATGACACTAGAGGACTGGGTTCTAGTTGCCACAGAAACAGAAACTCATTGGGAGTGTGTGGAACTGGTATAACCACTCCTGAAACAGCTCACCTTTTTTTTTTTGAAAACCTTGTTAAGGTCACAATAAATTGGATTTGACTTGACAGCATGTGGCAACAAAAAGCTTTGTCTTTATTGTTAACTACAGATTGTTAAGCTGATCACTGAAGGCAGAATAAATGGGAAAAGACATGTAGGGAAGAAAAGAACTTATTGCTTCAGAAATCTTGGAGGCTGGTTTGGCTGTCACACTGAATCATTGTTCAGAGGCTGCCCCATTCAAGGTCAGGACAGCCCTGATGATGCTCAACTTTTGGCAGGTGAGGAACAAGGAGGAGAAAGAGAAGGAGAAGCAGAGACAGAGAGGGGGAAAGAACAGAATATGCGTCTGTGAATTTATCTGGATGTTGGCCACTGGACTTCTTTTCTTGAGTGATCAAAATGTTTCGCTACTCATCCAAGCAGTTTCAGCAGTCTGAGAAAGGCGGGTGGCGAGTCCTCCATTTTATAGTTCCCCTTGATTTCACATCACCCTGGTCTGAATAGACTCATAAGTTGGACAATGGCCTGAATAGGCTTGTTAGGTCAACAAAAGCCTGACTAGGTTTATTGGTAGACCATGATCTGAATAGGTTTCTTAGGTGGATAATGGCCTAGGGTACATGAAAGTCCCACCTATGAAACCTTTGCCAACATCCATTAAGTATGGGTCATTAGCTATGGCCTTGCTGGTGAAGGTGTGAAGAGTTTCTGATATGTCTGGGGATGAAAAGATCCCTTGATAAGTAGCAGGCAGATTGTGTTTGAGTTCTCCCCATCTGTTGAGAGAGGCATTTTCAATACACGCACGAATGACTTCTATGATCCCTCTCTCAAACCACTTCTCTTCTCTATCTAATATTTGAATGACTGTCCTTTGTCCTTCACATGGAGGTGTACTGCTGATTCTGGTCCTGAGCTGTTGCCCCTCCTGTGCTGGGCCATCCTCCTGTTTAATAGGTGTTAATGTGAGAGGGGGGGGAATAGAACTCATTTCTAGGGGAATAAACACAATCACGCTTGGATCTTATTTTCTAAACAACACTTTGTATTCTGTCCCATTCAGTGGCACATATTTTTAATTATGAGTATAAAGTCTTACCGAGTAGCATCTTACTAGGTCTGCTCTGTAGGTATAATGCTTTTGCATTTCCAGAATCTTGATGATTTTGTGTCCTTAAATACTGCATTAATGTGGGCTTTGCATTTCAATTTCTACCCTGTGATCCTCTAATAAACAGTAAACAGGCAGCCCCCTGTGGTGGCATGGAGATTCCTTTCAAGAGTGAAGCCTCTATTTGTTAAAACCAAATGCTTGAAGGCAGCCTAAGCACTTTATCCCTCTCAAATGCTGAAGGGAGAGAGGGATAAGCCTGTTAAACATTTACAGCTGTAAAAGCATTTCAACTGCCTGATATCCTCACCACTTTCATAAGGTTAAAGGACAGTAAATCCTTAAAGGTCAATGGAAAGGGAAAAGGCCAATGAAATTGTTCTGCCCACTCCCCCCATACATATACACAAATCTTCTGTGAGCTGGATGCAGAGGGAGGGTAGAAAGAGGGTGAGAACAGGTTATGAATTAGTGCAGAAAATTCAGTACATCTTTCCATTGTAGAACTTTCCATCTTTCATCTGAACATGCCCTTCTCTTCATGCACGGTTTTCCTTAGTGACTGGCTATTTGGGAGGAGTTCTTAAATGGAGCATTGCACTGTGTTGCTTTGAGTCTAGTTTTCGTGTTGATTTTGTTTATCATTTTTGGTATGGGATTTGTTTGCTTTTTAAAATATTTGCATATTTACTGTTTTTTAGCTTTTAAATATTGTCTTTTAGTGATATAAGCCACTTTGGGTCCTGTTTAAGGAGAAATGTGGGGTAAAACATTTTATTTTAAATAAATAAATGCATTTTGTACATGATGAAATTGTGCTGAGGCAATGTTTTAAAGACATTTGGAGCATACACATTTTGATGCACTTTCCCAAGATGTGCACATTTTCTCACACCTTTTCCAGAGCTAAATTTTGTCTCCTTCACAGACAATCCAGGAAGTGCTGACCAAGACAAGCTCATTAAACCTTAATCTGAAAACCAATTCCTTTCATTTTCCCTCTCTTCTTCCCAGTGACACAGAGGTAAAAGGGTCCATGCTTTGGAAGGATCCAAGATTTGCAAAGAGACAAAAAGATGAATAAATAAAACAAACCTAAGGTGGAACATATGTCCCATGGCTGAAGACTGATCATTATTAATAAACACAAAATGGGAAGGACCCACTGGGAAGGATTGAAACATACACACACACACACAGGAGGGGGGATGGCAGAAGTGAATGGAGCTACCTGAAAGAAGCTTGGTGGATGAATCTTGAACAGAAACTCTTCTATGAAGAGGGAAAATCCACTTGTAACTTGCTCTTAGTGCAGATGAGTAGAATGCTCACTTTGGCTTCGTAATATCAATATAATGAAAACTGGTGGTCTATAAAAATGAAATATCTGACCATAAAGCCAGGCTTTAAATTTAAAAAAAAATACAATTATGTGGCAAATTTTATTGGAATTTTTCAGAATTCAAGATATGTGCTTTTCCTTAGACTTTGCAAGAGGTAAGCTGGTCAAAAAATGGGCTGGATGCGAAACAATGAGGCAGTGTTTCAGATTATTTTTTAAGTGGAACATTGATTTCTTTAACAATCTTCTTTAGTAAGAGAGAAAGTAACATTTATGTTGCATGAAGGTGTGCTAAAGGACCGGAAGCAAAGCATTATGTTGGGTCACTGGAGGTAGTACATAAAGTCCACAATCAGATTACTAGAGACTGCTGGTCTTTAAGTCTCCTAAGTGAATTTACAATAAACGAGAACACAAGTGATTTATTTCTTGAAGATTTGTGTTGCAGGCATCTTCCTGTGAGAACATCTGAAGCTGGATCTGAGGAAGAAATTATCCGTTCATGTTTCTGTGCTCTTAGAGGGGTTCTGAGATGATGTTCATTGGTCCTTAATAATAATAATGTCTAGAGATGGGCACGACTAGGGAAAATGACGTTTTCGGGTTGTCGTGTGTCGGAGGCAGCCCGTTTCGGCTCATTTCCGTTTTTTTTCGCCAAATTTCGCAAAAATTTGTCATTTTGTTTTTTGTTTTTTCGTTTGTCGTTAGTACTGGTTTTGGGAGGGTAGCGGGCTCCTGGAGGCACCTCTCTGTGGTGGGTGCCTCCTATCCTCACCCGCCAGCGCTGCTACAAAAGGGCATGCATAGCCATATGCTATGGATATGCATATTGCAGACGCAGCAGACTGGCAGAGGCACCCCTCTTTTTGGGGTGCCTTCCCTGCAACAGTCGGTGAGACACAGTCAGGCAGCACTTGCAGGCATGGTTTGCATGGCACACAAATGCTGCTGCAGGAGTCAGCCAGAGCCACAAGTGACGGACTGGCAGACTCTTTGCACCCGCTCCAAGGGAAATGTACTTGCGTGTAGTGCAATGCAAGTAGATCTGGCTTAGGGTTAAGACGGGTTAGCGCAAGGGCTAGGGTTTGGCTAGTTACGGGTGAGGTTAGGGTGAGTATTGGGGTGCACCTCTGGGTGCCTCTCTGACCCACTTAGAAGGACAGTGTACTGGCGTATGGGTTAGGCTTAGGGTTAGGGTTCGGATTCAGGCTACGGTTAGTGGGCTGTTTATGCCTGATTGGCACATCCCAGAAGTCTCTGTGGTCAACCTGGTCAAGTGGCCATGCGATTGGTGGAAAATTTGCATGGTCCACTCCCATGGGTCCCACTCCCATCATTGCAAATGTGCAGTTGTAAAAAAATAAAATAAAATAAAATAAAATAAACGGAGACGTTTTTTTGCAAGAAAAACCCACTGCTGCTACTGTAAAAATTCAAGCATTTAAAATAGCTAATTTTTGCATGTTTCTGTGGTGCTTTGGTGGGGTTTTGGACCACAATTTAAAAAAAAATTGCGGTTGCCATTTTAGATCCCCCCGCACTGCATGGCAAATGGATGCGCCCTCCCAGCCTGGTACAGTCTCCAAAACCTGGCCATGCGATTGGTGGAATGGCTCCAAAAATTTGCATGGTCCACTCCCATGGGCGCCCATCATTACGAATGCGCAGGTGTAAAAAAATAAAATAAAATAAAATAAAATAAAATCAACGGAGACGTATTTTGGCAAGACAAACCTACTGCTGCTACTGTAAAAATTCAAGCATTTAAAATAGCTAATTTTCGCATGTTTCTGTGGTGCTTTGGTGGGTTTTTGGACCACAATTTCAAAAAAAAAATTGCGGTCGCCATTTTGGATCCCCCCGCCCACACACCGCATGGCAAAGGCAGACGAGACGATGCCCCCCCCGCCTGGTACCAGCAGTGCAGCAGTAGCACTAGCCAAGGAGAGGGGGGGGCGGGGAACCCCCCCCCAAATAAAACACCCTTCTGGCCTGGTAGGTGCCCTCAGACAGTTTTTGCCTGCTTTTAGGGCCGGGAATCGGGTTTTTTTTAATTTTAAAACTTTTTTTCTGTGCCGCTTGGCATCGAGGGATCGCCGCGATGCCAGGAACGACCACGACAAATCAGACCGAATTATTCTTTAGTCGGTTCGAGTTTGAGTTCTGGCGGAGTAATTCCCGTTACTGTTCCTGTTACGCAATGGAAACGAGTAACGGAAACGGAAACGGGAATTCCGCTAAGTCGTGCCCATCTCTAATAATGTCTGCTCATGTGGTCAGGTGAAGTTTGTTTCAGAATAGAAAAAGTATTAATTTTCGTGAAGTTCCCAGTTCGGGTGCATCTAGCAGGAGAAATGTGGCTCTCCCTGGCTAACTCCCTGGTTGTGAAGGAAGGAGAAAGGTTTAAAGATGGAGTCTGTTTGGTTCAATCAATGTCTGTTCAATCATCTAGCAAAAAGTCAGTCAGCAAAAAGCAAAAGTCTGTGTCTGTGTGAGAAGAGCTAGATTAGGCTGTGCCATGCTCTTTTGATCAGCTTCACAGGTGTCTTATCGGCTGAGAACCAGAGCGATGAGAGCATTGTGGTACCATTCGGAGTCCTGCAAAGACACAACACCGTGCCAAACACCAATTAAGGGATAACTGGGAGATGAATGCATGGGAATGCCTGAGAACATGAACAATAATTATTTTAATTAAATCTAGCCATATGATTGGACAATGGGATGGAAAGGATGAAGGAAGGGGGGCACTTTGCAGAGAGAAGTTAATGCTTTAAATTAGAGACATTAGTAGTATTAGTAGAGATCTTTTGTTCCAATATGCTTGCATAGAGTGTAAGATGCAGTTACTCAGAATGTCCAGTGTAACTTAGACAAGATGTAGTCAGATAGAATTCTTTATTTTCCTGATTGCCAAGAATTGAACTATGAACTGTCTTTGAATTGGCTTATTTTTGTAACTCTTTAACTTTCTATTTTTTAATAAAAATAATAATTTTTACAACTGGTTTGTTTATTGCCCAACGTATGGGAGAGGCTAAATCCAGGCCTTAGAGCTAACAAGTGTAATTCCCACTGAAGGTGGAATTTAGGCTGGTGTATTTCTAGAATGTATACAGCCTGTTAAGATTTTTACTGGTATTCTAGAAGTGTTCTAAGGAAGCTTCTAGTGGAACGCAAAGCGTGTTCCATACATGGTGGGCAGCGCCAGGATGATCGAACTCCCATACCCCCTCCCATGCCCAGCCCAAATGGGCAGGTCTAAAAAAATAAAAAATAAAATAAAATAAAATAAAATCAATACAACGTTTTATTGCTATAAAAAACCCACTGCTGCTACTATAAACATTCAGGCATTTAAAATAAATAAATTTCACATGTTTCTGTGGTGATTTGGTGTGTTTTTTGACCACGATTTCAAAAGAAAAATTGTGGTCACCATTTTGGATCCCCCCCACCGCATGGCATGCAGCGAGACAGACGATGAGGATGAACCCCCCCCCCAGCCTGGTGCAAGCAGCCCAGGACAGGAGAGGAGGGGGGGAAAGGCCGGGGACCCCCCCAGAAACCACCCCTCTGGAAGGTGGCAAAGCCTCAGGCAGGCATATTTTCGCCTGCTTTTTTGGACGGGAGTTGGGTTTTTTTAAAAAAAACTTTAAAAAACTTTTTCTGTGCTTCGCATCGCGCGATTGCCGCGATGCCACAAACGGAAACGAAAAACCTGACCAAATTTTTCTTTTTTCAGTTCGGAACCAGGCTTAGACAAGGGGCAGTCAGTGTAAAACACATACAGTGCTCTTTTCCAACAATTTTCTGTTCTTCCCCATTCCTTCAGGATCTACTGCCTGAGGTGGTCTCTCTGTCCCCTGATGGTGCTGTGGCTCACTGGCTCAGTGAAAAGGCAGTTTTATGTTTGTTGGGCTTTTGCAGTGATGCAGCATGGGTTGCAAGTAAAGATGGGGATGAAATGGAAAAATAGTGTTTCATTTCATTTAGTTTCTGGAGTAGTTTCATTTAATTTTGTTTGTAATGACATTTTAAAGTAGTTTAGTAATGAAATGAAACAAAATGAAATGAAACACTATGGCTCCCCTGGGTCCTAAAGGACCAAAGTGGCAGGGTTACCTTCCTCAAGTGATTCTAGGTTAATCCCCTGATATTTGTAAAAGTTTCGGGTTCAGGGAGCTGAGTTATGAACCTCCAAAGCAGATCTGTGTAGTTAATTGAGATAGTGTTTGGCGTGCATTCCAGCAATTTAGGAGTTAATGGGAGTTAAGCTGCTGGTTAAAAAAATTCCTAAATTGCTGGTACATGCGGCACACATTCTCTCAACTTTTGCAAATTTGGGGGGCTTACATGAAAGAGCTTGAGGAAGCTCCCCTGCCATTTTCCCTAGAATGAATCATTTCATTTCATTCGGGGTGGTGTGGGGTGGATGGTGTTCCATTTCATTTCATAACAAAATGCTGTCTGCCATTTTGTTTTGCTTGAAACATTTCGTAAACTCACAACATGATTAAATAGCATGTTGTTTTTCTTTTTGTGCCCATTGTGACGTCACTCCTTTCACAGACTGAGTTTTCAAAGGCACAACTGGGTTTATTTTGACATCCCACTGCTGTGCCACCAAATTGTGATGACACCTCCCTTTTACACGTGTAATTGTGATGGAAATGGTAATGCCGCCAACTTTTATTCACTTGGTAATGCTGCCACCTTTAGAAACATTGCCTTATGAATTGGGACCGACTCAGATGTATAATATAAAGATAATAACAAAGTTTATTGAGAAAATAATAAATATAACAATATCTGAGGATGGTATGCATTGCCTTTAACATATAATAGATTTAATCAACTCCTCCAGACCCCCCCGTCTTTAATAACTAGTAAACAGTATAGCCCTCACTGCCTGACAGAACTCTAACAGAGCAGTGCTCTCTCCCAGCACTCACTCTCAAAACCTTCAACTTAACTGAACTGCTCCAACTGACTAGGCTCCACCCTTTTTATATCATACAATTCCCCGCCCTCCTGCTGGGATTGGTTGATGATTTGTATATTCATTACTCCTGTTTCCAGGGTTTTGTCACAATACCTCCCCACTTATAAAGAAATTTTAAGGGAGTAAACGTACCTTGGTTTGCTCACTTAAAATTCTCTTCTGGAGCCTATTAAACTAATTCATACATCCTTCTGTTTATCGGCTTCAATTCTGCATATCTATAAACTGTTTTATAACATGTTCAACCTTATTACTATATAATATCATTAAATGCAATAATTCTTTCTATATCATTACATTTTAAATAGACTATACTCTTATAACATTGGCTAAAATCATGAATTCAAAAACCTGTAAAGACCTTATCAATCATCCTAGAATCAATCTATGTTAAGATGCATAAATACATATATTTGGTTTACATTTAAGCTATTTTACTTACCAGTATACATACAATTTTTCCTTAACTTATTTTCTAAATATCACATAAACATTTTTAACTTATAGTGAGCTCTAATTATACATTAACTTGCATTTTTCATTTACAGTTAACTTACATTAAGTTATGGTTTTCACATTTTATGACATTACATTTCCATACTTTTTTTAAAACAACACCTTCCTCTTACATCAGCAATAAAATAACAATATTACATTATTATTATTTAACCATGGTCCATGTAATAAATGTCTCCCTCTTCTTGCTCCAATGGCTGGACGATGATACGCCACGGGTGACCACTTCCTCTGGCACATAAATTCAAAGTCCATTTCACAGTAAATTGATGCCATTTTTCCTTGGGTTCTTGGAATGTGGGATTCAACTCTTTGTCACCACTCCTGATGCAGTTCATTAGAGTCCCCTCAAATGCAGCTTGATATTCAAGCGACCACTGTATGACATACGGGTGCTTCGTTTTTGTCAGTTCAGTCAGTGGTGTTGCAATGGTGCTCAAATGTGGACTAACCCTTCTGTGATATACCACAAGTCCAAAAAAAGATCTCACCTTCTTTTTGTTGGTCTGTCTTGGCCACAAGTCGATCGTGTCGATCTTCTGCAGGGGGTCGATCACGCCTTGTCCCACGTCGTGTCCCAGGTAGTTGATTTCTGGCTTTCCTAGTCGCAACCTGGATGTTCTTTTTGTCAGGTCAGCCTCTCGGATCCGCTGAAGCATGATGTTCACAGGCTGCAGCTGCCTTCCCCTGGTGTCTTTTGCAACCACCGAATCAGGTCTGTGATTAGCATTCTTCACTTCCAAGTAGGGTTTCTGCTTTACACGGTTTTCTATTTGCTTTTCAGCTTCCTGCAGCTTTCTAAATTCATCAGCGATCTTATTCCCTTCTTGTATCAGTTGTTCCTTGCCCAGTGACACTTTGTTCCCATCCAGACGAAGCACCTGGGCCAAGTGAAACTTCCTCACCTGCTTCTGCTGTTTTATTGCCTTTCAGGCCAGCACAGACAGCAGACTTGGAAGGAAGGCCTGATAGTCATGATACCCCAATTTCCTCCATGACCCCCATATCCTTTCTAGAGGGCCCCCTACTTGAGACTTCCTAGCCTAAGTGGCCATTGCTCCTCTACTGGCCTGCTAGGTGGTAGGTGAATGCTAGAGGCAGCAGGCCCTTGGCTCCTGGAAGGGAAGCCTGGCCTCCTGCCTCTGAAGATGGTAGCTGCCACCCTGAAGAGAATGTAAGAGACCCTGTGGAAGCTTGGGCTCCTTTGTGCCCTCTAAAACATTTGCACCCAGTGCAGCAACTCCTGTGGCCCTCACACACCACATCATTGTGCTTGTGAAACAGTGGCACACCAAAAAGCTAGAAGTGGGGCTGTTCCTGTTGTCCTTCCTGTTAGGGGTCACATCCCATGAGACTTTACCTGCATAATTTGTTGGAACATTTTATAGAGGAGGGGTTTTGCCCAAGGCCCAATACCACCACAAGTCTCCCATGTCACCAGGCTGCCACGCCACTCCTTGCCTTGCTCCAAATGGCACAATGATAATGAAAGCATGCATTAATTGGATTACCATTGTGTAAGTTTCACACAAAAGCATCTTCACACTGAACCAGTAAAGCCCAGCAAAAGTTAGGAATAGATGAATATGAATGCCTTGGGTTTAATGTCATAAAAAAACACCTATACCTTCCAGTTACTTGCTCTGATATGTATCTCCTTGTCTGGAGACCATCAGAAACATAACAGTTCCCTGGGACTTTAGCGGAAAATGAGCAATCTAGCAGCACTTGTCACATAACTATTAACCTTGGCTTGGGCCCATCATCCCATTTGCAGGAAGGTATGCTTTTATAGCATCATACACTAGAAGCAGGGAACCCTGCTAAGTGTAGAAAATCCAGAGCTATACTGTCCCTGAAAGATTACCATTCCCCATGTCCTGGGACATCTCTATAACAGTACAGTGCTGTCCTAATTCCATCACTAGAATTTAATAATGGTTTTCAGTCTGTCTTTCCTGTAATCAAGATAAAGAAGGTTAATTTTCCCATCAGCTTCCAACAAGGGGATAGTGTATGCTGCTGGGAAGCAAGGGGAAACATTATTAAGGCAGTGATTATTCATTCTGCGATTGTGAGAACACAGAGAGTTTAATATTAATGAGTTTATACTATAAAAGAGTCTAAATGACTCAGGATTGTTCTTTTGTCTTATTATTTACCACATAGCTCTGTCTTTGTATTCTATATTCAACATTGGTAGAATTAACTGGATAGAATTTTCTAAAACTCTGAAACTCAGTAATAAAATAAGACTTGCAAAAGATGTTACCTGTTCGTTCATGTCGGGAAGTTGCCGGATATTTTAGTGTTGTGTAGTTTTTGAAGGTGTAGCTATTGTGGTTGTGTAAGCAAATAAGATGAAAAGTCAAATATGGCTTAGCGGCACACAACAATAACAAGAATATCATCATCATCTACAACATCATCATCATCTACGACAACATCATCATTAATAACAACAGTTACTACTACTACAACTATTACAAAAAAAACTTCAAGAAACTGAGCTGAGTTAGAGATCAAAGGAAATTAATAGTATTCTAGAATGTGATGTAAATCTGAGCCTTCCTTAGTGTTTCAGTGATTTGACTGTCCAGGGGAAGTCTTCGGTTTTATCCCCCTCCTGCTTTGGTGGCAGCATCTCAAGTTGAATCCTTGAATCCTAATAGGCCAAAAAGATGAAAAGGCTGCAGAACTGTACCTGAACTGTACTGAATCCAAAACCTGCTTGGGATGTTGTTGGAATTGAATTAGCAGCATTGACCTTCTCTAGGGCCTAACTTTATGTTGGTTTTATACTACTGTCTGAACCAGCCCACCCACCCCCCAAGAGCGGATGAAGACTGGATCTGCAGAAGTGCGGCTCAATTTTCTCCCTAAGAACATAAGAATATAAGAACAGCCTTGCTGGAACAGGCCACAGCCCATTCAGTCCAGCATTCCATCTCACACAGTGCCTCACCATTTGCTTCAGGGTATTCCCAAGCAGATGACTTCACTTGCTTACAATTCCCTGCAAATGGCATTGAGAGATATCTTGCCTATCTCTCCAACCCAGAGGTTGTCCTTAGGCATCCATAATGATAGCCATTGATACCCTTGTTCCCCATGAACTTATCCAATCCTTTCTTAAAGCTGTCACCACGTCTTCTGGCAAGGAGTTCCACAGACCAGTAATCCTCTGGGTGAAAAATTACTTTATCTTATTTGTTTGAGATCTAGCACCCAAAAGTTCCATGGAGTGCCCCCCTAGTTCTGACCCTTGACCCTTCTTGCTATACAGGGCCAATTCAGTTCTTCTGCTAGCAGATCTCAGCCAGCAAAGTGACTCTGCTGGAAGATCATGGTCAGCAGACTTCAAAAATGCTTTAGCCAACTGCACAAAAATCATTAGAGGAAGAGGAGGAAACTGGCAATCTTCCTTGTTTGTAGCTTGCTATGGTAGCTCTCCTATTTGCAGGACGCATGGCTATATCAGAGCTACCTTCACAACCAGCAAAGAGCTGCAATCAGCAATTTCTGCTGATTTCTCCCTCTTTCCCCCTTTCATTTTCATGTTCCCTAGTGCACCAATGCTTGCATGAAGCCCTTTAAAAATGGTTTGGAGAGAAGAGGTGCTTGATTGAACTGAGACCTTTGTTTTTTCACTCCTTTGCTTCCTCTCTCCCCCCTTTGATCCTGGAAAGAGCCCGCTTCCATTTGGTGCTTCTAGTGATCACACTGCCTGAACTGATACCAACTCATTCAATCTGGAAAAAATAAGTAGATGCCTCTGCAGTGGAGAAAAAAACATATGGGTTAGAGAGAGAAAACTCTGGGCTGATTTGCATTGACTTGTACATCACGTAACCAACAGAAAACAGTATGAATCAGGCTGTCCTGATTCTGGAGTGTTCCCCCCCCCCCATTATTAGTTGATGTAGTCACTTCCTGAGTTAGGAACCTGGCTGTGGAGCCTAGCATTTGGAGTTGGATTCCCAACTGTGTCTCCTGGGAGAAGCCTATGTGGTCTTCGGCAAGCTGCATAGCCCCAGAAGGTGCCCCCAGAAGAAGGAAGTGGTAAACCATGTCTGGCTACTCTTTACCTAGAAAACTCCTGAAAGAGTTCCTTTAAGGTCAAATACGAATTATTCGTAGTTGACAGTAAGCATCTACTGTAGCTATTTGTAACTAATTTTTAAAGTCTCTCATCATATAATTTACCACCAGTGCCAATTATTTTGCAGCTATTTTGCAGGCTCTCCCACAATTGATGATCCCTGAATACAGACGTTTTCCCTGACATGGCATCAAGTTCCCCAGCCTATCTTAAAAGGCGCAGATGAAATCCAGCTGGTTTGTTACCATCTGCCACTGTTTTTATCCTCCACTGGGAATGAAAGTCCTGAGTATTCTCAAGATTAAATAATCTGAACCATCTGCATATAAAGCACTGATTGCCCCCTAACTCTTTTCTAATCAAAGGCCTTGAATTCAGTCCTCAGACAGTTTTAGCTCATTCTCCTGAACAAATCTGAGACCAGCTGCTCACCGCCACCAGCGTCTTGACTGTCTTCCTTGTCGCAGCAAAGAGGATGGTAAATGCGATTGTTCCTCAGCAAAAGAAATAAAAGGAAGGTGGTTTTTTTGATTGCCCTTTAACCAGCACGGAGCTTAGGGACATCTTTTGACAAAGCATTTACTCTGAAGGTTGACATTTTAATTTACCTTGAACACCACCAAGTAAGCTCTGAAAAATCTTGCTTCAGTTCTGTATGCTCAGAGCAGGAGACCCACATTCTTTGAAGAAAGGGACAGGCAGGAAAGAGGTGCATTTTTTATACTGGGACCAACTAATGAAAAAAGGGACCTGAAGCCAACTTGTTTTACACTGGCTTTACTCACAGAACTCAACAGGCTACCTTTTTTTCAGAATAGACAGCTGTGTGACATGAGCTGTTCATATGGAAAGATCAAACAGGACTTTCTTGCAAATAAACTTGTAACAGAGTATAGCAAAGGAACATGTACTGCCTCTATGCCACCTCATAGTGATTAAAGTTCTCTCTCTCTCTCTCTCTCTCTCTCTCTCTCTCTCTCTCTCTCTCTCTCTCTCTCTCTCTCTCTCTCTCTGGGTGGTTTACAATTCAATTATGCATGATACACATTGCTCACCTGTTGCAATAAGCAGCGCAACCAGGGCAGCTGGATGCTGGAGTAACGGGAAAGTGCTTTGAAGAAACACACACACACACACACACACACACACACACACAGAGAGAGAGAGAGAGAGAGAGAGAGAGAGAGAGAGAGAGAGAGAGAGAGAGAGAGAGAGAGAGAGAGAGAGAGAGAGAGAAATCTGAACCAGCGGAGGGGAGGGCTAATGTGCTGGCATAATCTTGACTGCTGTTGCAGAGAAACTTGGACCCATGCCATCAGAAGCTGTTGCCTCTGAAATGGCAAATGGCTCCAGTTATGCCAACTCAGAAGCCTATCCCCACACTCACCCACTCCCAGTGAGCTCTATTATACACAATTTCCTGACCTTAGAAAGAATGGAAAGTTGAGTCAACCTCGAGCCAGCTACCTTTGCTCAGGATTGAACTCAAGTTGTCAGCACAGTCTTCAATGCAGGAAGGAACTTTAACCACTGTGCCGTGAGGCTCTCTTCTCCCAAGCAACAGTCTGCTAAGACGCTTAACTGGATTTTTTTTCAGCCATATTTTTTTAAGAGGAATTTTTTTCCAGACAGAAGTTCCACTTTTCCTCTACAGCATAATGAGCCACCAAGGGTTTCTAGACTGACCATCATGTTCATGAGGGACACAGGGAGCAAGTTACTACTGTGCTTCCAAAAGTAGCTGCAAGCAGACATTGATAACTAGATTCTTGCAAATGAGGATGGGGAAAGGAAACCCCTTGGGGCCTGAATGAACCCTTTGAATAAAGATCAAATGAGATGTTAAAGAAAATGCATCCCACCTTAGCTTATCCCACTTCCCTCCCACATTGCAGTTTCCTCAGAGACATGCGCCTCAGCAATCAGTCACTGATCACAAAGCAAAACACACTAAATGCAAGATACACTGCTGAGGAAAGTTATGTGCTATGGGAAAATTGTATTATGGCAGACACCTCACCTCAAAATGGCGCACCTCTCCTCAAGATGGTGCACCTCTCCTCAAAATGTACAAACTGTATGTTTGAGCCCGGTGAGTTGCATTTTGGGACTCAAGAGTCTGAAACTGATGGCTGTATCCCTTAATACTTAAAAGAATGGCCAGAGGACACAGACAGCCACTCAGAAAGATGTCGTGACTCTGTCTTTCCCAAACTCTGAGTACCACTTCTTCTGTATGCTCACAACAATGTTCCTTTTGGCATACATTCTTTGTAAATCTTCTGCATCTGTTTCTGTTTTCCTTTATTATAACTGACTACCAGACTGCATTTTTAATTTAATTTTGGATTGTGATGGCCTGTGGCTATAAGAAATGAAGTTTGTTTGTATACATGTTCATTCGCATGCATTGAAGCATCTTCATTGGGGCACAAGCGGAAAGGGAAGTCTGTTCATGCCTCCCATGCCCCCATCTAGCCCTGTTTCCCTTGCCTAATGCAGTGTCACGCTGACTCTCTTTCATCATTAAGACTACATTACAACCATTAGAGCTATTTGAGACAAAGGGATAAGAAAAATATATGATATATATGATATAGAGCTGGTAGTGCTCTGCATCTACTTCAATTCTATTATTGTTTGTAGAAAAGACCCATATTTAGCTAACATTTTCTCTAAGTCTGAGTCACCTGTTAGCAGGTGAAGAGAAAATAGCAAAAAAATGGGGGATGAATGTGAAAATTGCACTAACTCAGTTCCACAGAATATCTGTCACTTGTGGTAGCAAAAACATCATCTCTCAGAGGTTGACTGCATGAAGAAATTCCATTGCCTGAACAGGAGTCATTAAAAACAGGTTTAATTAAAACAGCTTATTTTGATTTAATGTGAGCTGTTCTGCAAGTTTGCCTAAGTAACACTTCTACAAATCTCTATCCCTTTGTTCTAAAAGGACTACTGATTTACCTGAGAGGCTAGGTTGTTAAATATTAATTAGATCAGGACATCTGTAAAGCATTGCATAATTAATTTAGCAAGAACATGTTCATTTGTCTACAAAGTGATCTAAGCATGCTACTTATTTATTGCTGAGTATCAGATCTGCCTTCATAGTTAAGGTGAATGGTTTTTCCAGTGTACAAGCTGATGATCTATTTATTGTAAGACAATTTGTTCTACTCCCAGTATAAAGTACAGCTCAGGGAATCTACCTTGTGAGGAGAATGGTATGACCAAATTCTAGTTCAGCATTTGAAGAAAAGGCATTCTATTGTAAACATGTTTGTGACAGTCCTAAAGTGTACTTTAAGATTCTATTTTTGGCATTCTAGATTATGTCAACCATCCAAAGACATAATAAGATTGTGCCATTAGATGTTTTAGGGAAAATCTCCCTACAATCCTAAATGTATGAGATTTCAAAATACCTATTGATTAGAGATAGGCACAAAATGAATAAAATATCATTTTGTTATTTGTTATTCATTTCGTTAAGTAATGAAACAAATAACAAACAGCCCCCTCCAAGGAAAATGAAATGAAACAAATTGGAAATTTCTCTTTCATTCTGTTTGTTTTTTGTTTCCCCACCCCACTGGCATCTCTTACCTGACGTCTAGGCCGGGCAGCTCCAAAGGCAGCACTAAGGAGCTACCGGGGCTCTGGAGGTGGTGTCGAAGCCTACCGCTGTCCAGCGCAGCCACTGCCGGGGCTCCAGAGATGGCGGTGAGGCCTACCACTACCCAGCAAGACCTCCCGCCATCTGGCACAGCTGCTGCAAGGGCCTTCCAGGCCGCTGAGGCCGCCACCATCTAAGTAAGCTGAACCAGTTTGATTTGGTTCAGTTCATACAAATTTTTCGTTTAAAAATTCATATAAACTGAACCTAACCAAATTAAGGGGCTCCCAAAGCAGAACAAACCGAACCATTGGTTTTCTGTTTCATGCCCACCTCTCTGCTATGATTTTTAAAGGGAACTCTATCAAATGGGGAGGGATAGATTTAATGAGACTGCAGGTCTACAGTGTTTAATATTTATAGTGCATGTAATACACTCAAATATACCACTTTGATACAAAGGTTCATACTATATACGACTGACAAAAGATACATTAGCTTAATTTGTTTTGTGATTGTTCATTGGGAGTTGTGCTAATTTCCAATCCAACCTACTGACTAAAAATGCATGGACAAAATAACATTTTGGAACCATTTTTTGTAGATAGCATTTTTCTTATTATTTTTTTGCTATCTGATTGAAAGTTATCAGCTTTTTTTTCTTGCTCTCTTTTGATACATCCCATGTGTTAAAAGCATATCTTCTGAAAAGACACCGTGGACTACATTACTCAAAATCTAGCCATTTTACTTTCCACTTCTCATTTTGTAGGCAGAATATGGTATATCCTTCATCCATTTGTGTTACAAATTGCAATAATTGCTCAAGACATTTCAGCAATTCAATATTAAGGGTCTTGTTTGCTCTTTCATAATGATGTTAGCAGGCATCCTTTAAAAAAATCTCATTTCCCCAGCCAGTTTTGAGAAGGGTGGAGAAAAGCTGCCAAATTATTGCAGCTGTTATTGCTAAGTTCCCCTCTGAATGCTTTTCTTCCAGGCTTGTCACTATTGTCCCCACTCTGAAGAGGGAGGAGAATACAAACAGCTGTCATTACTTCTGATAGGCTTTATCAACAATAACAGTTGACAACTTGAGAGCATGACAGTTTTATTGATTCTTTATGTTGTATAATGAAATTGTCAAGCTGACACATGCCAGGTTTAAAAAACAAAACAAAGCACTATATAAAATACCTTTAAAATAATGTTGGTTATAACACTTGTTTGCGCTGTGGACAAGATGGATTTCCACAAAGTCTCAATCAGTAATACAAAAGTTACAGATAGAGATGGGCACGACCAGAATTTTTTTTTCAAGTTGTCGTTTTTCGGGACGGGTCCATTTCGGGTCGTTTCCGTTTTTCACGAAATTTTTTAAAAATTTGTCGTTTGTCGTTACCGCCGCCGCGATTTCACGTGATTTGACGTCCCAGCGAGTGGCGTCCTGCCGGCGCTAGTTGTTTTTGCGCCCTAGGCGGCGGGCGGGGTGGTGGTGGGGTATGGGCGGGGGGCAGCAGTGGCAGGGAGGAGGGGTGGGCACGCGGGCGGCGGGTGCGGGTCCCGCAATGACCCACAGCAGGCGGAAAACACTTTAAACTGACTTGCTGCACAAGACTGCATTGAATAAAGCAATTGCAATTTTTGCAAACAAAGTGGGCAGTGCACCCACAGCAGAGCTGCAGGCAGGGTATGAAAGGACCTTGGCTTGTAACCAAGCAAATGAAATTTTTTAAAATAAATCCACACCTCCCCTCCCACTCAAACATCCCCCCCCCCTTTGAAGCACTATCAGAAAAGAAATCCTAACAAACTGCAGGAGAATAAAAAAGAATAAACTGCGTTGCTATTCCCCACAGCAGACAGAAAATGAAAGGAATTATTATCATTTCCTAAAAATTCAATTGAATCAATTCCCTCCCTGCCTGCCTAACTGAAATCTACAGGCTCCGCGAAATCGAAACTAGTCTAGCACAGCAGTCAGCTACACACAGCCCTCTCCCACCCACATCCAAGCCCGGACTGCGACTCTTCTGGGAGTGCCTCGGCTTTTTATGCCCTCTTGCACATCCAGAAGTGTCAGTCAAAACCTGGCCATACGATTGGTAGAATGGGTCCAAAAATTTGCATGGTCCCATCCCATGGCCAGCCCATCATTGCGCAGGTGTAAAAAAATAAAAATAAAAATAAAATAAAATAAAATCAGTGCGACCTTTTACTGCTATTAAAAAAAACCACTGCTGCTACTGTAAAAATTCAAGCATTTAAAATAGCTAATTTTCGCATGTTTCTGTGGGGCTTTGGTGGTTTTTTGGACCACGATTTCAAAAAAAATATTGTGGACGCCATTTTGGATCCCCCCACACCGCATGGCAAATGGAGATGCCGAGGATGCCCCCTCCCAGCCTGGTACCAGCAGCCCAGGACAGGAGGGGGGAAGGCTGGGGACCCCCCCCCGAAACCACCCCTCTGGTAGGTGCCCTCAGGCAGGCATATTTTCGCCTGCTTTTGTGGCCGGGAATCGGGTTTTTTTATTTTTAAAACTTTTTTTCTGTGCCGCTTGGCATCGTGCGATCGCCGCGCGATGCCAGGAACGACAACAACAAATCAGACCCAATTTTTCTTTTTTCGGTTCGAGTTCGAGTTCTGACAGCTTAATTGTCGTTACCGTTTCCGTTACGTAATGGAAACGATATCCAAAAATGGAAACAACAATTTCGCCAAGTCGTGCCCATGTCTAGTTACAGAACCTGCAGTTAATATCCTAACTCTGTGACTCTGATGCAGAACATTGTGGCTTTTAAGCTGAAGCTAGAACTGTTGTGATGCTTTGAACATCAACAAATATGTCTGCTTGAATTATTGAAAGCCAAATGCATGCCTAGGTCTTTTTTGGCCCTTCAGGTTACCCCATCCTGTCTCTTCAGAGGGGAAAATATGATTCACTTGCATCCGGATCCAGACCCACGAGATCCTCGCAGGCGCGCTCCTTGAGAGTGGCCACACCCAGAGAGGCGCGGAAAAAGCGTACGCGGAACCGCGCCTTCTCTGTGGTGGGGCCCTCTCTCTGGAACCACCTCCCTCCTGAGCTGCGCCTGCTGGAGTCCCTGCCCGCCTTTAAGAGGGCTTTGAAGACCTTCCTCTTCAGGGAAGCATATGGTGTCCTTATCAGTTAGTTTTTCTTTTTTCTTTTTCTTTCTTTCTTTCTTTCTTTGCTTCACCGTTTGCCGCCATCTTGCCCTCCGCTGCCCTTGTTGGGTGGCTTGGTTATTTTTGCCTTTTAGCCTTTTTAGCTTAGCTTTTTGCGTTGTTCGCCGCCCAGAGTTCCCCTTGGGAAGATGGAGCGGGATATAAGTATTTAAATAAATAAATAAATAAATAGAATGAAGTAATCTTTCAGAGACAGCTTCTGCTATGTTGTAATTATAGGTAAGTCTTCATATTTCACCTTACCACCCCAAATTTCTCTCTCTCAGCTTTCAGTTGTATTCAAGCTCATTTTCATCAACAGTTAAGTCCACAGGTACACATTGTTGTACACATCTTCTCATAACTTAAGCATATTTATATATATCATTATATGTTTTTGTTCAATATACTGTAGATGTCTGCACTTTTCCTTAGAAATAATATAGATATAAAATGATATAATATGGATAATATTAAAAATACAGCAGTGCTTCTTAAGACAAATTTAATTCATTCTATGGGTCAATTTGTCTTATGAAAAATTTGTCTAAACAGGCATGGTTTCCTATAGGAATGCATTGAAAACCAAGTAATCCATTCTGGAGGGAATGGATTAATAGTTTTTCAATGCATTCCTTTGGCAAGGCTGTCTAAAATCCCCTCAATCAAAGGACAGCAGAAGGCTGTTCCCCCTGCAGCTGATAGCCAGCTAATTTTGACAGCTCAGAGCTGTCAAAATGAGGTTCTATCTCAGCTATGTGGAGGAGCTTTCTGCTGCCCATGACTGAGGGGGCAGCCACCTCCTCTTTCCCCGTGTCTCTGTGCCAAGATTTGGGTGAAGAGGAGGAGGCAGAAGAGGAGGCTTCTATCCTGCATTACCTTCCCTGTAGCATCTGAGCCATGCATGCTACAGGAAAGGGAAGGTAGGATAGAAATCTGCACCATCTCTTCCCCGGGACTGAGATAAACAGCAGTGGCAGATCACACTTCCTTTGCAAACCTCCCAGGCTGGGTGAAGATCAATGGATCAATGCTCTGCCCACCAAATTGGGTGAGGGTCAATGGTACCTCATAAGATGAATGGAACCTGTAGGGGAAATTTAATCTGACATGTTTTCCTATACCGGGAAATTTCATTCGCCTTACCAGGTTTTTTGTCTTATGGGGCATTTGTCTTAGAAGGTACCACTGTATTAATAATGCAGGTTTTAAAAATTTTACTCAATATACAGATTTTTCATGCATTTGTGAGTTCTAATTTATAGTACAAAATTTGGAAAGGGTTGATTTCAACACATCAAGACATCTTAGTTTGCTTACAAATTTATCAAGTTCAAATCTTTTCACTTCATGCAAAACAAAATCACATCTGACTATTTTTTTCTACATTTCTATCCCTTCACTGCTGACATTTTATAAAGTGAAGAATATGTTGATATTGTAGAGATACTGGCCATTTCTTTTTCCCTCAGGGGGAGGATAAAGGTGGAAGTACAATGTGATATTTCCTACAAGACAGAAAAAGAGAAACGGGGAGGAAGAGAAGGAGAGAGGGTGGATGGAAATAAAATGTCTGGCATTGAATTAAATGAATGTAATAAATGTAAATAACTGCTAAACTTCCGAGTAAAGCACTTCTTCCTCAGTGTCAATCATAACATTTGTTTTGTGCAACACTGGATTCTTATTTTTTCTTGTTGATGTGTTGCCGCACAACAGAGAAGTCCACATGTCTCCTGGTCACAGCAGAAAATGGTACTCTACTAGTGCCAGAGTATTCTCTGTGCTTCGTGAGGACATTCTTATATTTTTCATTATATCAGCAGTGGACTCTTAGATGGACAGTAATATTCCTCACTAGATCAATGCATTAGCAACTGTTCTTCATACAATGTATCTTTCAGTACAGAGAGGTGTAGCTAGGGTTTTCAGTGCCTGGGGGGGGGAGTCAGTTTTTGTGCCCCCCCAAGGGATGGGGAGGGGCTAAGGTGCTGCAGAGAAGGCAGCGGTGGCGGCGGCTGGTAAGCCCTCCATGCCGGCCCTGACATGTCTTCCCACAGCTCCTGGGCAGGGAGCTATTTGGTGCCCAATTTGGCACCCCCAGAGGCTTCTCCCAGGGACAAATGTCTCCCCTTGCTCCCCTAGCTATGCCACTGTCAGTACAACACCAGACTCTGAAGTAATGTATAATCAAAAATCTCAGATGGACAGTATTCTCCACTTGATTAATGCACATGCAACTGTTATTCATACAATATATCTTTCAGTACAGCTTCAGGCATTTAAGTAGTGTGTAACCAACAATCAAATGTAGGCATCCCACAAATAATTTTAGCAGTGTTTTGAGAAATTACAATAAAGAGAGGTGTAGGATCTTGGTTTAGGGAAAAGAACTGAACCAGTAATAATCAGCTGAAGAAACATGTTGCCCTCAATTAGCTGTTCACTGGAAATCAGATGGGCTGACAGTTAATGGTTCACAGTGTGAATCTGCCATTTAAATTAGCTCTTTGGGATAAATTCTATTGCTTAATGCAGTCAAGACTAATCGCCTTTCAGTTCTACACACCTGTTCATTTGAAACCCTGTTGTCTGGCAAGTTGTTGGTGTTGCCCAACCTGCCAAGCTCTGTTGTGCCTGTTTTGGTTGTATGTGTGCACATAGTGTGTGTGTGTGTGTGTGTGTGTGTGTTTAAATGAACAGCTGTAATCCTATCAGCCCTGCTACTGTTGATCCCTTTTATTGAATAACAGTAATCCTATCAGCTCTGCTATTGTTGACACATATTAAATCCAATAGGTGTAATCTGCAAGCATTAAAACCAAGCAGGAGGCTTGCCATTGACTTCCATGAAATGTGGAATATGCAGAACGTTTGCCTTCAAATATTTTTTTTAATTGTGTATTTTTATATGAATAGCTGAGCACAGAACTAGACAAACTCATCTTCTGATTTAGAGGTTAGCCTATTTGGAAAAGTCAATTGAAAGCAAAACTTTGTAGATCCCTCATCCTCAATGGTTTGTTTTATGTTCCAGCTGATAACAGAGATAGGACATTATGGTCTAAACCTGGAAAGCTTAGCTTTAAAATATTGTTAAACTAAGAAGAAAATCAAATTAAGGATACATATTTGCAGCCTCAGCAATGACTTTATGGATGAAACTGACCTGATAACCTATATTTATTAGCAGAGTTATGCTATAGGACAAATTAGACACACAGACATACTGCTGCTTTAGATGCTGGACCTTTTTCTTATGAAAACTTATTATTGTGCTTGGAGGACCACCTTGAATGTACAGAAGGTTACTGCCTTCAGCCCATTTGACTCTATGGTAGAGATGATTAAGAAAATCATTTCATCATGTTTTCTTTACAGGTTTCCTTACTCTGTACCTTTTAGACTGATCACAAATCCATAGATTTTTGAACTTGGAAAGCCTTTTTTAAAAAAAAAGCCAACAACAAAAAGGCATTTGATCATATCTATGTGTGGAAAAATACACAAAATATAGAATATGATTAACATAAGAACATAAGAACATAAGAAGAATCATCCTGGATCAGGCCAAAGGCCCATCTAGTCCAGCTTCCTGTACCTCACAATGCATCTGGGAGTGCTTCCAAAATGCACGCCATTTTACTCAAAATGGGAAAAGAGGCACCTGAGGCAGGATATGATTGAGATGTACAAAATAATGCAGGGCATGAGTAAAGTGGATAGAGGGACACTCTTCTCTCACACACAAAATACCTTAGCAAGGGGACATCTACTCAAATTGAGGGTTGGGAGAGTGAGAACAAAAAAATTTACCCAGCGTGTTATTAGTCTGTGGAACATCCTGCCACAGGAGGTAGTGATGACATCTGCCCTGGATGTCTTCAAAAGGGGATTGGACAGATTCCTAGAGGAAAAGTCAATCACAGGTTACAAACCATGATGTAGATGTGTCATCTCCACGCTTAAAACTGGGGTACTTCAAGGACCAGATGCAGGGGAGTGGTATTAGGAAACAGACATCTAGTCTCATGTGCTCCCGGACACATTTGGTGGGGCCACTGTGAGATACAGGAAGCTTGACTAGATAGGCCTTTGGCCTGATCCATCGCATCTCTTCTTCTGCTCTTATTATCAGGGAATGCATTTATTAATGCATTTGAAAACCATCACCCCCAAATATGCACTAAAGTCCCCCTTGTTCCCCATGCATGCATATATATGCAAGGAACTGACATGAAATGGATTTGAAGGTGAGGAATGGAGGAAATCCATAGAAGGAGACTTCCCAGATCTGCCAGCCTCTGGTATATGGGAGTATCATTGCAGAACAGAACTTGCTGCCTGATTTACGAAACATCATATTGTCCACAGAGATAAGAATGGGAGGAAAACAACACATTAGAGTTTGAGGTGGGTAACTATTAATAGGCAACTGTTTCCCCAGGTTGTCTATTGTTTTATTTATTTTAGAGTATTTTTACCCCACCATTCTCCTTGGAAAGAGGACCCAAGGCAGCTTACCGAATGAGGGATAATATACAGTCCAGTACAATTAAGACATGTTCAAGTATTAAGAACAGGGAATTGAGGGACATCTTACAGCATTAATAGACAACATTACATTAAAGCTACAAGAGAACATGAGCAGTTAAAGGGGAGGAAAGCTCCATAGTGTCAATGTAAAGCCATAAGGTTATAAGTCATTATAAACATAAATTAATATAAAATATTAATATAAAAGACACATAATAGGTAGCACATCATTCAGGGAATGCTTGCCTGAAGAGAAAGGTCTTTGCCTGTTTCCAGAAAGACAGCAGAGATAAAGCAGTCCTAGCCTCTAAGTGGGAGGGAGTTCCAGACTCTGGGCACAGCAGCTGAAAAGGCCCTTTCATGGATTCCCACAAGACATACTGTATCTGTGAGGATGGTAGTATGGAGAGAAGGGCCTCTCCTTATGACCTTAACACCCAAGTCTGTTCATAGTGTGATAATTGATCTTTGAGGTAGCTAGGACCCAGGTCATAAAGTGCTTTATAGATCAAGGTCAGCACCTTGAATTGTGCCCAATAGCTGATTGGCTGCCAGTGAAGCTGTAATGTATAGAGATTGTGTTATTTTAAGAGCATGGCTTACAGCAGTGAAGCCAGGTGGACCTGGTAATGAGGAAATGCCTCCTGGGGTGAACTGGGGGGCGGAGCTATGGGTATTTATGGAATGTGAGTGTTTGCCATGCAGCTCGTGTGTGGAATAAAGGAATCTTTCGTAGCATGCTGTGTGTCTGGACCCAATACATAATACTGGCGACGAGGGGGATTTTTTTTTCTCGCCTGCAAACTGCCGTGGGAGAAGAAGAGCGTTTAGAAATGGCTGCAAAAGGACAATTAGAGCCTTTCGACCCGGCTCTGACAGACTGGGAAACCTATTTATCAAGGTTTGAGTTTTATCTTGTTGCTAATGAGATAACAGAAGCGGAGGCAGTCAAGGCCACGTTCCTTAGTTCGGCGGGACTGCATGCCTTTGAAATAGTGAGGGCACTGTGTGCACCGACACCATTGAAAAATGTAACATTTGAAATCATTAAAGACAAGCTACGAGAGCATTTTGCGCCTCGGCCATCAGAGATTGCTTGTCGGCATGCATTCTATAAGAGGAATCAACAGCCGGAGGAGTCAGTAACTGAGTATGTCATAGCCCTCCGACAAGCTGCAAGGCATTGTAACTTTACAGACCTTGAGGAGGCTTTGCGAGATAGACTGGTTTGTGGTCTGAAATGTGAAAGAACACAACGGAGTTTGCTGGCAAGAAGAGCATTGGATTTTAAAACTGCATATGAAGAAGTCTGGGCCTTGGAAGAGTCACAGAAATTTACAAGAGAAATCCGACAGAGAGAGACTGTAAGTGCCGCACCTCCCTGGGAATTGGAGAGTGATAACCAGCAGCACCTGCGCATGAAAGAAGAGGGAGAAGGAGTAATGCAAGTCATTCATCAGAGGACTCAAAGAGTAAGGCCCCCACCAGGGAACGCTTGTGCCGGGTGTGGGGGGTCTCATCAGAGAAAAGCCTGCCCTTTTCAGAAGGCCAGATGCCATAGATGTTCCCAGCTGGGACACCTGGCCCGTGTCTGCCGGACTACACCCAGAAGGGGGAGTCGAGCAGCTGGAGCAGACAAGGGGAGGTGGGACCAGCGGGGCGAGTGTTATACTATTACCTCACACTCGGCTGAATTGTTAAACAACTCCAGAGAAAGCTTTGTGATGACTTTACAGTCAGCAATTCAATCGAAGATTAGAGTGACTGTAAGAATTTATGGGGGACCGTGTGATATGGAGGTGGATACGGGCTCTGCATTATCAGTTATCGCAGAGCAGAGACTCCAGCAACTGTGTCCTAAGGGGTGGAGGAACAAACTTGTGCCATGTAATGTGTTACTTAAAGATTTTCAGGGGAATCAAGTTCCAGTGATAGGAATGAGTACCTTGCAAGTAGCCTACAAGAACTTTAGGGGGCCCTTAAGAGTGGTAGTGGCAAAAGGGAACTTGCCAAGCCTGCTGGGGTTGGAGTGGTTTGAACCATTGGGTATTCATATTTCTGGTATTCAACAGAATAATAATGTGGACATAACAGCTGTATGTAAGGAGCATGCATCAGTGTTTGAGGGACCTCAGGGGGGCCTAGAGGCAGTACCACATACTCGATGGAAAACATCTATGGTGACACCCTTAAAGGCAAATGGAATGGTGCAGAGTTGTGCTGGTTATAAATGTATGAGAAATAAGGCATTGCAACAGCATGCTACACCCCAGTCTACAACGGGACGTAGGCCAGAGGAGTTGTTGATGAAGAGAAGGCTAGTTACAGTCCGGGATAGGTTACACCCAGATTTGTCAGTAGGAGATTCACAGCAAGTAGGGGGGAATGTGCGGGTATTCCGTCCGGGGGTTTTGGGTTATGCTCGTAATCACAATGGGGGCCCTAAATGGATACCAGCAAGGGTTGATAGAGTGACAGGACCACTATCCTATCGAGTAGCCACAACAGATAGCCAGGCGTGGCAATGTCACGTGGATCAGTTGCGACAGAGGTGGTCTGGGAGGGCAGTAGCCACAGGGGAGGCATTAGAGGAATTGGAGGATGATATATCAGTGGGTACTGCACCTAATAGAGTAAGTAGCGTGCCTCAGACCATGACAGAACCATCAACAATGTCACAACAAGAGGATAGAAATGCTGAGGAACGTGCTGAGACATCAAGGGCAGGAGAAGTGGAGCCATTGGAGCCGGACGGACAGATGGAGGACAACAGCCTGAGACGATCTCAGCGAATACGGGCACCCCCCCCCCCCCGTTACTTGCAAGACTATGACTGTAACAGGGTACAATGTTATTTTAGGGGGGAGGGGTGTAATGTATAGAGATTGTGTTATTTTAAGAGCATGGCTTACAGCAGTGAAGCCAGGTGGACCTGGTAATGAGGAAATGCCTCCTGGGGTGAACTGGGGGGCGGAGCTATGGGTATTTATGGAATGTGAGTGTTTGCCATGCAGCTCGTGTGTGGAATAAAGGAATCTTTCGTAGCATGCTGTGTGTCTGGACCCAATACATAATAGAAGCTGCTTTAATAGGGGTGTAATGTGATCTCTGTGTCCCACCCTGTCAGCGGTCTGGCTGCTGCATTTTGGACCCATTGGAGTTTTCTGAGGCTTTTCATTGGTAATCCCACATAGAGTGCATTACAGTAGTCTAACTGGAATGTCACTAGGGCATGTGTCACTGTGGCCAGAGCTGATTTCTCAAGAAATGGGCATAACTTGTGGACTAGCCTTAATTGTGCAAATGGGCTCCTGGACACAGCCATGACCTGGGCATCCAACCTCAAGGATGAGTCCAAGAGCACCTCCAAGCTGTGTGCCTGTTTTTTTCAATTGGAGGGTGACCCCATCCAGTACAGGTTGCATCCCTATCCCTTGTTCTCCCTTTCAACTTACTAGGAACACCTCTGTCTTGTCTGGGTTTAGTTTCATTTTGTTCATCTTCATCCAGTTCATTACTGCAGCTAAACACACATGTAAAGTTGAGATAGTAGCTCCCTTAGAATCCAGAGGTAATGAGAGGTAGAGCTGGGTGGCATCGGCATACTGGTGGCACCTGACCCCAAAAGACCTGATAATCTCCCCCAGCGGTTTCATATAGATGTTAAATAACATAGGAGACAGAACAGAACCCTGGGGAACTCCACAGGTCAGCAACCGTGGTGTCGAACATGAATAACCGAACACCACTTTCTTCGTTCCTTCCTTCAGGAAGGATCGGAGTCTTTTTAATGCAGTACCACAAATTCCCATTTCAGAGAGACGAGTCAGGAGGATGCCGTGGTCTATAGTATCAAAAGCAGCTGAGAGGTCTAGTAAAACCAAAAGGGACACAGATCCCCTATCCAATTCCCTGCGTAAATCATCTACCAATGCAACCAGTGCCGTCCCAGTGCCATAGCCAGGCCTGAAGCCAGAATGAAATGGATCCAGGTAGTTTGTGTCATCCAGAAACCTCTGGAGCTGTGAGGCCACAACCCACTCTAGAACTTTCCCTAAGAATGGGATATTCGATACTGGTCGGTAATTGTTCAGTATCAATGGGTCTAAGGAGGGCTTTTTAAACAATAGTTTTACTATTACGTCCTTTAAGCATGCCCGAATCTGCTCTGTTTTAATGAGGCATTCATTACTAGAGATTGGCACGAACCAGAAAATCCATGGTTTGGGTTCATCTGGTTTGGGCCCACCCTCAATTCGGTTTGGGTTTGAGTTTGGGTTTGTATGAATTTATATTAAA
This sequence comes from Phrynocephalus guinanensis, assembly GCA_037367245.1. Lineage (NCBI taxonomy): Eukaryota > Metazoa > Chordata > Lepidosauria > Squamata > Agamidae > Phrynocephalus > Phrynocephalus guinanensis. The sequence continues at coordinate 43,108,972 of CM074735.1, read as the reverse complement.
AATTTGTACTAATCTGAACCCTGTTTGGGCAGCGGTAGACCGTCTCACCACCACCTACGGAGCCCTGGGCGCAGCTGCAGCTCTGGAGGCAGTGGTGGGACTGTCTACCACCACCTACGGGGCCCTGTTCAAGTTATATATAAGCAGAAACTGTTTAGACTTCATCAAAATGGCATGCTACTGAGAAAATATACCTAATACACAATCCACACAAGAACATGTTTTTCAAATCATTTGTGCCTTTTCCAAACATGCACATTTCCAAGCACAGGCTGGGCACTGATTGAACTGGAATTCAGGAGCTCAGTGTTTGGAGAACCAACTTATGAGTCAGGGCTGTACACTGGTGGGTGGACTACTTGAACAATAAATACATGTCAGGTGCTGCCTGGAAGTTCTCAAAAAGTCGGACGTGGCATCCTGTGGTACCCGCTGAATGACTTTCTATCAGGTTGATTTCTCAAAACACTTTCCCACATTGATAGCTAATGATAATGATCAACAGATTAATTCAGAAATGGCAAGACAGCCACTTGACTATGTTTCGATTACTCCTCCAACCCCCACCACAGGGATGCTTGCTCTGGGTATCTGGAAACAGAGTTGTGTAAGAGTACAGCCTAAAGAAGTGGTGACAGGGCAGGATGCCTTAGTGCCAATGAAGACATTGCAATTCCTTTCACACTGTTGTGACGAAAGGGAAGTCTGGTTTCAGCTGGAATCTTGTATCTCCTCACTTATAAAATGTCAGGCTAAATAACTGAAAATATCAGATGCATGATATTGGAATGGGAAAGGAGTTCATTTCTCACTATTAATTAAAGCCCTTATTTATCTGCACTAGAGGACAGTGACTTGGCTGGATGAGGTTGGGGGGAGGGGAAACTAGCAGATAAATACTGTAAATTCAGGAATGAAAGAATCACTAACTTAAGAAATAGTTTGTTGTTGAAACAGTCCAGTTGTAATAATAAAGAAATGCAGAGAATAGCACCAATAGATGTCTTCTTCAAATATGATTTTTTAAGACCATGCCAGGACAATTTCCCTTCCCACTTCCAAACCTGTCTGATGGTTATTTATCTCTGTGGATTATTTAAAACACACTTCTCCCTTCAACAATGCTGGGGTTAAGGGCACTGGATGCCCCTGTAGTTCAAAATCCACATAAAAGCTTAGCCCCGCTCTCAAAGATAGCTTCAGTGCATAAACAGTTTGTTAAATACAGACTGCCTGAGACTGACATCAGCATCCTAGCATGTCCTAGCACTTTCTGTGGCTACCTTGTGGACTTTCCATGGCAGGATTTGGGGCTGGCCAGGCCGCCACCAACAGACCAGGGGCCACCACTTCCCCAACAACAGTGGCCTTGATAAGTCTGAGGTTCACCTTTCTCAATCTACTTCCTGGAGGCAAATAACATCACAGTAGTTACTGACTGAACATTTTTAATTAAATATTCATTTATTTGTTTATTAAATATTGATTGATTGATTGAAAAAAATGTTTATAACCAAAGCCATCCTGCTCAGACCTGTGCAACTCAAAGGAAAGTGTAGTAAAATACACTTTGGATTCAGCACTCCAAGAGGTGCTTCACTGCCACTCCCACTGTTTTTATTGACTATATTGGCTAGAATTGATGTGGGTTGCACTACAGACTGTCCTTGAAGAATCATGATGATTTCAATGGCCTGATCAAAGAACATTGCCAACCTTTTCCTGCCCCCCTTCTAATCATATTCTATTGTATGTCCCTTGATACTTTTAAAGTCACAGGGCTAACAACTTTGTGATGTGTGTTTGATGCAAATCCACCTAGAATTAGAGGTTAAAAAGCAGAAGAGATAGCACCCACCTTATTACATAGATGTTTGTCCATCTCAATACATGGGCTTCATGCTTAGAGTGATTTCCTCCTGTGATATGAATGCAAAGACTTTTGTGAACAAGAAAGCTCTATATCCTTGATGAAGCTCCTTTACTCTCAAAAAAATACTCAGCTGGGTGATTTCTCAGTCTCCTTCTACAGCTGCCCTAGTCCAACTTGTTGAAAAGGAAAGGGTAGGGCCAGTCAATATCATCACTGGTAGTGGATCTTGGATACAGCCTGATTAGATCAGACACGAAGAATGAATTGCTGGGCATGTCTTGGAAAATCAAGTGGAATTTGAAGGAATGTTGATCAGTCTTGTAACTATGAAGTGAGGAGCTGCAATCAAAAATGAAAAGAACTAAAATGGCTGTGAAGAGTTGAACTTGAAATGGCTACAAAGGCATATAATAGTCATATTCTCAAGAGTTGCTAGAGATAGCATGCTTGCAGTGAGTATAGAGATTCTGGAATGTTATATATTTTCAATAAAAAGTAAACAAAAGCAGATTAGCTACTCTCCTATTGATTCTTAATTTAAGAATGCTTTAGCAACATGGGCTGAGTCAGTTCAGACATAAAGCGAAAAGAATCAAGAGGAGATACAGATGCAGTGGAGAATCCCATATGAATACGAAGAAAACACAGCTATTAATCCTTTTATCATGAAATTATGTGGGGCACCAGGGTGTTATCAGATTAAATGGTAATAAAGACAAAATGAGGCCAAGGACAGTGAAAGCAAGGAAGATACTGGCAATAAACATAGCCCACCAGCAGAGGCAACATCACAATAACCTAAAGATGCCAAATAGTTGCGTGATGTGTCAGAAAAAAAATCACGGACAAAGGGGGGTTACTTTTTTGATATTCAGAGAAATGTGATTGAGTAGTTTTAACAAATTCCCAGCTAGAAGGGAAAGCAGGGAAAGATGAACAATAAATCAATTTACAATTCAGAAGCACTTAAAATAAAATCACTGTGGACATTCAAAGAAGAATGCCCCTTGAATTTGCAAATAAAAACTTCTTCATTTGTTAACAATAAAGTCTTATCCATGTATAGAAATCCTACATGTGAAACTGTTTTATGTAAATTAAAAGCATTCCCTTTTTTACATGGGGATGAATTGAAAAATGAATCATGTTTTTTCACAATTTGGCTGATTTGTCAGCATTCCTTGATTTGTATTTGTCATAAATAAAGACCCCAAATGAATACAAATTGATAGATTTTTAGAACATGGTTCCCAAGACAGAGACACCAGAACTGGAGGACAGTATCCTTTGACTCTTCTCTACAATCCCCCAAAAATTTGGTGAAAATTGGGAACTCCAACCTTCACCAAACCTGGGAGGTTTGTAGAGATGATATGCCAGAAGCCTCTCTGCAAGTTTGGTGTTTCTAGGAACTTGGGGAGGGGGGTACTTTCCTTTGGGGGACCCTCTTTTGGGGTGTATAGATCAGATATCTGAACCCCAATCCTCAGAAAACGTTCAGGAATTGTACAGGATAGTCAAAGGAAGCATTCGTACAAATTTGAGAGCTCTAGATACTGGAGAGTTCTGTTTAGACCATTTTAAATGGGAGGTGAATCAATTCATTGATTCATCACTGGAAATTTATTGATTCATGAAATTCATTGGTTCATCAAATCATGAATCATGATAGCTCACTTTTTATTTGTTCCTATCTCTGATTTCTACCCTTCTTATAGCTGGCAGAAGCTAAAAATTACTGTTTCCTGGCACAGCCTGGATTAGTAAAGAAAGGAACAGTAGTAAGGTCTGAGGAGAGAGAACCTAAAACATCTGTAGGATTAAGGGACAGTGATCACCAGCAGCAGAAGAACACTTTTCAGCAAATAAACCATCATCATTACGTGCTACAATGCACAGTGTTTTACTTTGCTTTTCCCCATCTATTCAATTTTTTCTCTGAAAGTTAAGTTCTCTAAATGCAACATAATAACCTCCTCTTTTTTCAGCATGACCTGCCCTAATCCAGAAACCAATCAGAAATCAATTCTGGAGATTTGTGTAGTGACACTGCACATAGCCTTGATGGGGAGCAGATTCACATGACCATGTACTGTGGCTTAACAGGCATTAGTTCTCATTAGAAGCTTCTTTTTGGACTTCTAAAGTTCAGTCCCTGTGTGAATTGAACAAAGAAGGGAAGGGAAGCTCCAGTGATTTTTTTGGCTCATTGGGAGATAGGGGACATGGGAAGAAAGTGAACTCAGTAATGTTTGAAAAGGCAGTATCATCCCATAAAGGTTAAATCACAATCTTCTATGAGCGACGAGAAAGAGCAGTATTAATAATAATGTTATTAAAATGTGTGTCTGTGGAGAAAAGAACCCTGGAAACGTTATAGCGGTAATGCATGGTTACTGGAGCGTTGAGCAAAAATCCCCAGTTTATTGATTTATTGAATGTTAGAGACCATTGCAACAACAACAACAACAACAACAACAACAACAACAAAACAACAACAACAACAACAACAACAACAACAACAACAACAAATGTGCCATCACGTTAGTTTTGATTTTTGCTTGAGAATGTGGTTTAATATTCCATTCTTGTCGGGGGGAGGGGTCTTCTGTTACTATGTGATTTGCCCAAGGCCACACAGACTGGCTGTACTCACAGGATGCACTGCAGGGAATCAACCCCCCCCCCCCCCCGCTGGCTCTGCAGCCAGATAGCTAAAACACTGACCTATCCAGCCAGCCAGGAACCACGTCACATTTGAGATAGTTATGGTATACTATAGCTTCCAAGTCTGTTTTTAAAGAAATTATGAACTTCACTGTAGTTAAGGATTGAAATTTTCTATATAATCTACTTCGTGCAATGGTTTTTAATAACCTCATGCAATCTACTTAGCCAGTATTATATATATTCTCTTATGGTAATATAAGCAGCTGTGGATGAGAATTTTATTCTATCCATTAAAAAAAACAAGAAATTGCCAAAAGTCATTGACTTTTCTGTGAATGAGTTGGAAGGAACTTGAATTTTAACCCATTCAATTTAACAAATAATTGAATTATAATAACTATAAAATACTTGTAATCTGCCATCAAGTCAGTTCTAACTTATGGTGATACTTTTTCATGGTTTTCCAGGTGGAGAATACTTAGAAATGGTTTACCATTCCGTTTTTGAGAGGGCACCCTGCACCTGGTGCAGTTTTGTTTTTGCTTGGCATAAGGCAAAACCTCTTTGCCCACCCAGCCCCGAAATAAAGGCAAGACACAATTATGGTTTAGATTGGGCCACAATCTATTGATATGACAATTCTACTGTTAAGCATCCCTTAAACAAAGGGGTCTGAATGTAGTGCAAGCAGATCAGTTAATATTTCCCATTATTATTAGAAGGGCGCTGCCCACCCATTCAGCGTCCTCCCCAAACCTGTGGTCTGGGCAGCCCTCATTCATAATCTTGAACATATTTATACCTAACACCTAATGTTCCTAATATCCTAATCCATTTCCTAATTGATATTGAAGGCTACTGCCTCACTAAGGAATATTATTCAATAAATTTCACATGATTTCAATTTAGTGCTTGCAATCCCCACCAATTGTGACCGGTTATAAACCTCCCCCTGGCCTTAAAGCAGGCATGTCCAAACTTCAGCCCTCCAGATGTTTTGGACCACAATTCCCACAGTACTTTGTCAGTTAGTTAGTTAAGAGACCTTTATTGGCATTAAAACAACAGACAAGTTAATAGTACAATTCAAAAGAAAAACCAGGAACAAACAGGTAATAGTTCTGATATAATCAACTAATAGTGAAAACAGAAGAGGGAGGAGAGGAGAGCCCAGGGCGTCGAGTTGCTAAAATTCTGGAAGCAAAAGTTGCCACCTCCTCCAGAAAAAAGGTGACGTGTGGAGAGAAGAAACTTAAGCCTAGTTGAGTCTTCCCACCCCTGCATCCTGCCAAGGACTGAGGACAGATGTTTCTTACGGAGTATATCATGAAGTGGGCAGTAGAAAAAAATATGTTCAAGTGTTTCTACACAGTTGGTTTATTATTATGGAGCTTATATACCGCCCGTCTTCCTGGAGGGGAACTCCGGGCAGTTTACAACAAATTAAGAAGACAGCAAATTACAATAACAGCCAATAAATTAAATTAATAAAATAAGCAGACAAAACAGCAATACCAGGAGATGCAGATGGCAGGGGGGGGAATCACCCAAACGCCTCCCGGAAGAGAAAGGTTTTCAATGCCTTCCGGAAGGCAGGCAGGGACTCTGCTAGGCGCACTTCTGCTGCGAGATGATTCCACAACGTCGGGCCAGCCACAGAGAAGGCTCGGGTACGGGTGGAAGTTCTCCGAGCCTCTCTGGGCATGGCCACGCGCAGCATGTGCGCCCGCGACAACCTAGTCGGACGGGCCGAAGTTGACCGCTGGTCGACCCGCTCTGTCAGGTAGCCAGGTCCTAGACCATGGAGGGTTTTGTAAACCAAAACCAGGACCTTGAATCTAATTCGGGCTGCAACGGGTAGCCAATGCAGGTGGGCCAGAACTGGGGTGATGTGCTCAAATCGGCGCACACCCGCCACCAGTCTGGCCGCCGCTGTAGTCGCCGAATGAGAGTCAAGGGCAACCCCATGTAGAGTGTGTTGCAATAGTCCAGTCTTGAGATCACCAGCACCTGGACCACTGTTCTGAGGGAGTCCCCATCCAGGTACAGGCGAATCTGGGCGATTCGGCAAAGGTGGAAAAAGGCAGCCCTGGACACAGAAGACACCTGGGCCTCCATGGTGAGCGCCGGGTCCAGGACTACTCCCAGATTCCGGACAAAGTCCGATGGCCTGAGGGAAAACGCCCTCCAAGGTGGGAAACGGGCCACCGTAGCTGGATGGGGAAGCCCCAAAGAACATGACCTCGGTCTTATCGGGGTTGAGTCTGAGCCTGTTAGCCCTGGTCCACTCCATGACTGCGCCCAGGCACCGATCGAGGGTCTGGACAGCCTCATCTGCAGCGGTAGAAAAGGAGACATAGAGCTGCGTGTCATCAGCGTACTGATGACAGCAGACTCCATGTCCCCTAATGACCTCAGCCAGCGGCCTGATGTAGATGTTGAACAGCATGGGAGAGAGAGACGACCCCTGTGGAACCCCACAAGGGAGTGTCCAAGGGGCCGACAGCTCGCCCCCATGCTGAACCTGCTGGGGACGGTCCCTGAGGAAGGACCGGAACCAACTGTGAACAGTGCCTCTGATCCCAACCCCGGAGAGCTGATCCAGCAGGATACCGTGGTCGACGGTATCAAAGGCCGCTGACAGATCCAGGAGGACCAACAGGGAGGAACACCCCCTATCGGCCCACCGGAGGAGGTCATCTTGCAGAGCGACCAAGACTGTCTCGGTCCCCCGACCAGGCCTGAACCCAGACTGGAATGGACCCAGGATATGCTCACCCTCCAGATATGATTGAAGCCTGATGGCGGCCACCCTCTCGATCACCTTGCCCATAAAGGGAATATTAGCAATCGGGCAATAGTTGGTTAAATCGCCCGATGCTAGGTTGGGTTTCTTCAGAATGGGCTTTACCACAGTTTCCTTCAGGCGAGAGGGAAAGATCCCTTCCCTGAAGGAGGCTGTGGCGATGATAGATGCCCATTCGGACATATTCCCAACAACGGCTTTCATGAGCCATGATGGGCAAGGGTCGAAGGGGGTGGACGCGGGCCGGCAGTGGGCAATAGCCCTGGAGGCCTCAAGTGAGGTAACAGGCCCAAACTCAACCATGCGAGGAGACCGGGGGGGCGCAGCCGCCGGGGATGCCGAGAGTGGGCTATGGCAACAGGGTTCAAAACCGGTGTGGATGGCCTCAATTTTTGATCGAAAAAAGGCTGCAAAATGCTCACTACTAAAATCAGTAGGAGGAGGCCTAGACAGCCCAGGATTAGTGAGGTCACGAACCACACGGAACAATTCCGTTTGGCGGTTCGAGGCCTCACTAATTCTCAGGGTGTTATAAGATCTTCTAGCCACCCTGATCACATGAACATAGCGCCTGGACTGTGCGATGACTGCAGCCTTCTTAGTCGCCGACCGGTTCTTCCTCCAGCTGCGTTCCAGCCTCTTCCGTTCTTGCTTCATCGCTCGAAGCTCTTCCGTGAACCACAGTGAGGAACGAGCTCTGCAGTGGATGAGGCGCCTAGGGACAACCTGGTCGACAGCCCGAGATGTTTCATCAAACCATTGATCTACCATGGAGTCTACCAGATCGTCAGCCAGTCCGCCAGGAGGCCCTCCGAGGACTTCCCGAAACCGGTCAGGGTTAAGGAGTCTACGGGGGCGGGCCCAAATGGTAGGCCGAGGGTCCCCGTGGGGTGGGGTGGCGATTGATACAGAGAAAGACAGCAGGTGATGGTCTGACCATGACACGGGGGTGGGAACAATGTCCCACACCCTCAGACACGAATCCTCAGACGTGGAGGAAAATACCAGATCCAGGGTGTGTCCAGATCTGTGGGTTGGGCATAAAACATGCTGGGACAGGTTCATGGAGGTCATGGACTGCATGAATTCCAGAGCAGCACCAGACAGGTCACCGCCAGCATGCACGTTGAGATCACCCACCACCAAAAGGCGGGGGGGGTTCTCAACAGAGCAGCGGCGATGAACTCGGTGAGCTCTGGTAGGGATTGTGCTGGGTTGCGGGGAGCACGGTAACCGAGCACAATGCCAAACCTGTCCCGCTGCCCAACCAACAAATGGACACATTCCAACCCTGGAATCACCAGCGTCGAGGCCCTACTGATTTGAATAGTATCCCTGTAAACAATGGCCACCCCACCCCCTTACGACCCTCCGATCTTCCCGCCCCCTGCACCAGAAACCCAGGGAGGCACAGCTGGGCGAGGGACGCCCCCCCCTCTGCACCCACCCAGGTCTCGGTAATGCACGCCAGGTCGGCCCTCCCATCTGCGATGGTATCATGAATGATGGGTATCTTATTATGGACCAACCTGGCATTCAACAGGAGGCAAGAAAGATTGGAGGCACTGGCGGAGTGGCTCCGAGGCACGTGACAGTGAGCTGAGGGGTCAGAACGGGGGACAGGCGCAAGATGACATGGACAGAACCTCTGAGAATAGGGGATTCCACCAAACCTGCCCGCCAACAAAGCAGATGGAAAAGAGTTGCATCTAGCAAGTGAGTAAGCTCTGTGAGCCTCTGGGCATGTCAGGTGGGTGAGAAAAAATGCTGGCTTCCCAGGGCAAACTGGGATGTTAAACTGAAGGGGGGAGCATGTGGTGTTGGCTTCACTGCACAATTCTTGCCATTCAATGTCCAGTAGCCAATCTTTAAAAGTCTTATAGGCTTCAGATTGTCTAAGCATACCGAGCTGCTCAATGTCCACTCCCGCTGTTTTAAGTGTAGTAAGTACGTCGGAAATCTCTACCGGGAGATCAGGGTCTAGCAAGAGTTGATACAGTAGGCGAGACTGGACTGGGTTGTAAAAGATTCCAAGCCAAATTTTTATTGATCTTAGCCAAGTCAAAGTCTTCAGCCGTGTCATACCTGTTTCTAAACAGAGAACAGCATAGGGTACACATCTGGGTAGGCCCAAGATACTCCTCAGAAATGAGGCTTGTATATGCTCAACTGAGCGATATATGGCTTTGTACCAGATTGGAGACCTGTATAACACCTGGGCAAGAGTCTTGGCCTTAAATATTGTCAAAGAGGCAGGGACATACCTATTACTATAGTTAAAGAAGAAGCACAAAATTGCGCTGGAAGAAATGTTACATGAATTTAAAACAGACTTACGATGAGAAGTCCATGTATGTCTATAATTGTAGTGGATACCCAGATACTTGAATGACTTAACCTGCTCGATGACATTTCCCTTACAGACCCATTTGAACACTTTAAATTTACTTGCAAAAACCATGATCTTGGATTTTGAATAGTCGACCACTAGTTTGTTGGCCTCAAAATAATCAGAAGCTCTATCAAGTAAATGTTTAAGACCTATGCAGGTACGGGGGGAAAGTGCCGCATCGTCAGCATACAATAACAATGGGACTTGGACCGAACCCAATTTTGGACAGTGGCTATCTACTAGAAATGGGCACGACTTGAAAAAAAAATTTTTTCGAGTTGTCGTTAGTCGGGCCGGTCCCGTTTCGGCTCATTTCTGGTTTTTGCGAAAATTCGCAAAAATTAGTCGGTTCATTTTTTTGTTTTTTCGTTGTCGTTAGTACTGGTTTTGGGGGGGAGCGGGCTCCTGGAGGCACCTCTGTGGGGTGGGTGCCTCCTCTGGCCCGCAATAAAGGGAAAGTGGGCTCCTGGAGGCACCCGTGGGTGCCTCCTATCCTCACCCACTACAGGAAAGGGGAAGCAGGCTCCAAGAGACCCCTCTACATGGGGGTCTCCCTTCCTCACCTGCTGCTGCTGCAAAATGCTATGCAATAGCCATATGGATATTGCATAACATAATGTGCAGAGAGTGACTGTGAAGACTAGTGGATGGCACTGAACCCAGAGCCATAGTGAGATGCCTAACTAAGGCTCTCGCACCACCATGTCTCACACAGAAGGGAATTGTACTTGCTGCGTGTAGTGCAATGCAAGCAAGTAGATCTGGCTTTAAGGTGGCTTAGTGCAAGGGCTAGGGTTAGGCTAGTGACGGGTAAGGTTACGGTGGGCTAGTGGGTTGCACCTCTGGGTACCTCTCTGACCCACTAAGAAGACAGTCTGTGACGTATGGGTATGGAGTCAAGGGTTAGGGTTAGGGTTAGGGGGGCTAGGGCAGGTTTTAGGGGGCTTTTTGGTACATCCCAGAAGTCTCCATGGCCAAGTGGCCATGCGACTGGTGGGATGGCTCCAAAAATTTTCATGGTCGTCCACTCCCACATGGCTGGCCACTTGGCCAGCCCATCATTGCACAGGTGTAAAAAAAATAAAAAAAATAAAATCAATGGAGGACAGAGGAGGAGAGGAGAGACATTTTGTTGCAAGAAAAAACCCACTGCTACTGTGAAAAATCTGGCAGTTTATAAATTTTCGCGTGTTTCTGTTGTGCTTGTGTGTTTTTGGACCACGATTTCAAAAACAATATTGTGTTCGCCGCCCCATTTTGGATCCCCCGCCCGCACCGCATGGCATGGCGAAATGGCGACTCGAGTCCGGCTGCCCAGGACGGGGGGGAGGCGGGACCCCCCCCTCCAGAAACCACCCCTCCGGTAGGTGCCCTGCGCCCTTAGTCAAGCAGGCATTTTTCCGCCTGCTTTTTTAGCCCAGGAATGGGTGGGGGGAGAGTTTAAAAGTTTTTTCCTGTGCCGTCCGTGCCGCTTGCTTGCGCTTTAATTGCGAGACTGGGCTTTTTGCTGGCTGCGAGCCTGCGGTGAGTCCCACCAGAGCAGCCCAGGACGGGGGATGGGGGGGAGGCCGGGGACCTCCAGAAACAACCCCTCTGGTAGGTGCCCTGAGGCACGGCAGGCATTTTTCCGCCTGCTTTTTGGCCGGGAACCGGGTTTTTTTAACTTTTAAAAACTTTTTTTCTGTGCCGCGTGGCATCGCGCGATCGCGCAATGCAATGAACGAGCACGACAAATCAGACCAAAATTGTTCATTCGTCGGTTCGAGCTCGAAGTCTGGGGGAGTGATTCCCGTTACCATTTCCGTAGAGTAACGGAACCGAGTAACGGAAACAGAAACGGGAATACCGCTAAGTCGTGCCCATCTCTACTATCTACTGCCAACAGAGTTGGAGCTAGATCGTTGAGGAATAGATTAAAAAGTGTTGGGGCTAGAATGCAGCCCTGTTTGACTCCTTTGTTGGTTATAACGGTTTGGGATAAATTGCCATTCTGAGAGCATCTGACATTGCATGATGTATTAGTGTGTAAAGCTCTAATTAGCAAAAGGAGTCTTTTGTCACTGTCTCATCTGGATAATTTTTCCCAGAGTAACTCTCTGTCGACTGAGTCGAAAGCGCTCTTCAGGTTAAGAAAAGCCACATAAAGCCAACCCTTGCACTTCTTGACTTGTTTATGCACCAAATGTGAGAGGATTACACAGTTGTCTAAGGTAGATTTACCCTGGCAAAATCCAGATTGCTCGGGGCCAAGGATGTTCTCGGTAGCAATCCAAGAAGACAGCTTGTTGCTTAGATATTTGGCGCAAACTTTGCCAATTACAGATACCAGGCTGATGGGTCGATAATTCCCTGGTGAGTTAGGATCCCCCTTTTTGTGAATGGGGACAATAATAGCAGTTGTCCAGTCTTTCTGTATGAGGCCAGTTCTATTGATTGTTTAAAAGAGAGGGGCAAGTAAAGTGGCCCACCAGTCTGGATCATATTTTAAAAGATCCAGAGGAATACCGTCAGGGGCAGCAGCTTTGCCTGATTTTAATTGTACAATAATCTTGTGAATCTCCACTGGATGTACTGGAGGCCATTCAGGGAGGTTAGATGCGGAGAAGTCAGGACCACTGGCTGCAAATTTGTTCCTATCAAAAAAGACGTCTGAGAAATATTGGATCCACCTAGATGGTGAAACTGCAGCTGGATCGTGCACATCTGATCTGAGGGATCCTGTAACAATTGACCAAAACTGCCTGGTGTTATTCTGCAATATGGCTTGGTATAGCCTGTTCCATTGCTCATGGTGAAAAATTTGCTTTTTCATCAAGAGGACCTTGAGTTGAATTTTATACTGAAAACATTTCACTAAATGGCTATGAATGTTGGACTTTCTAAAGTCCATATAGGATGTCACTGGCAGTCTAAGCTTAGAATTCTGGGAGTTGTGGTCCAAAACATCAGGAAGGCCAACATTTGGACAGGCCTGCCTTAAAGAGAATGGGTCAAAACTCCCTGCCACTCTGATCCAATCTGAGTGGCAGCCAAAAATTCCCATCCAGCCCTTATGCGACCAACTGATCTCATGCTTTTGTTTGGGAGGGAGGGTGGGAAGACAGCTGGATCCAGAAAGAGGCATCTTGCCACATGGCAAGGCCTTATAAAACTAACACCCCTGAAAACAGCCCATAGGCTGCACTGCACACATGTGATGCTATCCGGGTGTGCAGGCAAAGGAGCCCCAAATTGCACTACGGCAGTTTGGAGCTGCCCTTATGGAGAATTTTTTTTAGCTGAAATGCATCTGAGTGTTTCAATAGCACAAGCCTTTTCAATTAATTACAGAACTATTTGTGTTGTAGCCATAGTTCCTTTACTTCAAACCTTATTAGCTCTAGTCAGGTATTCCAAGATGAGTTAATTTTAATGTGTGAACAGGAAGAGAATTCTAAGTCTGCCTCACTGTGTGTCTCTAAGGTCTTGCCTGAAGAGGGTAGGTTCAGCAACTTGTTTCTTCTGTTCAAGAGATTGGCTATCCAGAAGTTCTCGCCAGGTAGGTAACAAATACTACAACATTTCTTGTTCTGTGCAGTTTTTGAGGGTTCACTTCTCTGACCCTCCTTGCCAAGAAGACTTTCCTCAGTATGAATGAGGAACTTTCTACAAAAATGATGCCTTAATCGTGTTCCGTGTTCTTCCTGTGATTAATTTTTATTTTCTTGAACTTCCTGTACTCTTCCCCAGGAAACTAACAAATTCGGTAGAGCTGAATGTCCGTCCTCCTCTGGTGAATCCAGCATAACACATAGGCCTCTCTGCAAAGCTAGTGTAACAATCCTAAAAAGCTTACCATTTGGTCGGGGGGGGGGGATGCCCACAGAATATCCAAGAAATCCCTAGACATATCTAAAGGTGAGGAAGAACCTGCACTGAACTTTTTTATTATGAGGAGAAGATGGGTGTCTATCTAAATCCAAGAAGCAGTGAGATTTACATCTGTAGTTTTTATTCACATAGAGAGGCTCCATGGGTAGCAGTCATATGTCCAGGAGGAAGCAACAGGCAGTGGGTAGAACTAGAAATGACCTCTTCCTCACATTTTTCAATTCCATCTAAATTATAAAGAACAGAGGATAGAAGATTCATGTAGTTATGCACAGTGGTATGTCTATTTAAATATCCAATGGTACTTAAATGTCAGAGTGGGTGTAAGTTTTTTCCCCATCCATTTTTATATGCATTTTCAAAAATTCTCATATCCAGCTGATTGATTGCTGGATTGCATTGACTTTGTGTGCTGCACTGGTGATGCCTTAGCCTTTTAACTGTTTTATTTTGTCTCTTGTGAACCGCCCTGAGTCCCCTATGTGGGAATAGGCGCGGTATATAAATGTGAAAATAAATAAAAATAAATAAAATAAATATTTCTTTTTTTTATTTTATTTTTTTTATTTATAATTTTATTGGGTTTTTGAGGGGGGGAAAAGGAAAAAGGAAAAAGGGGAGGGATAGAATTTAAAATTTACATTGAATATGTCAAGCAAAGTAAAAGTTCCTTTAATATAACATATTGATAAATTGCCAAATATTATCACAGTACTAATAAGTTTGTTACTTCTTGCCATCTTTACCGAGAGATCTCATCATAGTCTCCCTTTAAATGTCTCCGGAGAGTCTATCGATTTCGATACATTCTCTTATCTTTTCGTGGATATTCTTCTCTGTTGGCACGTTTGGTTGTTTCCAGAATTTCGCATACAATATCCTTGCAGCAACAATTACATGGTGAAGTACATATCTCTGATCATATGAAATATTTATATTTACTATATTTAATAAGAAAAGTTCTGGTCTAAGCTCTATCTTAATTTTCAGACATCTTTCTAAAAATAGTTTTACCATTTTCCAATATGCCTTTGCCTCTTTGCATGTCCACCACATATGGTAAAAAGTACCACAGTCATGTTTACATTTCCAACATTTGTGTGAGCAATTATACATCTTAGATAATCGGTGTGGTGCAAGATGCCATCTATAGAACATCTTATAACAGTTTTCCTTAAAAGAAATAGATTTAAAGATTTTAACTGTATTCCACAGAGAGTCCCATTTGTTTAGATGAATAGGATAACCAAAGTTTTCTGCCCATCTTATCATAGTGTCTTTAACCAGTGTATCAATCATTTTTTTTATTAACAATATGGTGTAAAATTTACTAAGCAGCTTAGCATCGCCAGAAGAAAGTTTTTTATCAAGTGGAGTATCAGTAGTCGTGAATCCCCCCTCTTTGGTGAGGTCTTTGAAGTGTGAATATATTTGTTGATACTTCCACCAGTCTAAATTGTAACCTTCTGATACTAATTTCCCTAATGGTTTCAATGAGAGGTCAACATTCAGAAGGTGTCTATAAGTTATAACTTTTGGAGTTTCACTTATATGGGAGCTATAAGTCGCTCCCAGCGGAGATAGCCACAGTGGTGCTTTAGGGTAGAATTGTTTTTTAATCAATAACCATATTCTAACTAGGGCGTTCCTTATCCAGTGTTTTTTGAAGAGAGTAGGTATGTTGCCCTTGTACCACATGTAATAATGCCAGCCCTTGTCTAGGCCATAACTCTCAAGCTGCAAAATTCTTTTGTTTGTCATCAGAATCCAGTCTTTAATCCAGGTCATGGCAGCAGCCTTGTAGTATAATACTAAATTAGGAAGGGCAAAGCCACCAGTTTTGGTTCTATCCTGTAGATAGAGATTTTTATTTTTTATTTCTTCATAAAATCTATGGAAAGTTTTGGGAGAAAGTACTGAGTGTTTCAGTACATAGGCCTTAAAAACGGTGTCTTGTAATGCATGTGTATTTATCACATACAGTATTTGGATCACTTGTGGAATGATACAGTGCAATCTTTTCCATGGTGCTCACTAGAGATGGGCACGACCAGGAAAAATGACGTTTCGAGTTGTCGTGTGTTGGAGCCGGCCCGTTTCGGCTCGATTCAGTTTGTTGCAAAAATTTTCAAAAATTGTTGTTTCATTTGTCATCTGTCATTAGTAATGGTTTGGGGGGGTAAGGTAGTGGGCTCCTGGAGGCACCTCTCTGGGGTGGGTGCCTCCTCTGGCCCGCTACGAAGGGAAGGCATTTAGCAGGCTCCTGGAGGCACCTCTCTGGGGTGGATGCCTCCTCTGGCCCGATAAAAAGGGAAAAGGAAGGGTACATGACCGTGTAGCCATTGCGTACCAAGTGGCACTGGCAGAGGCACCTCTCTTTTGGGTGCCTCTAGCTCACTAAGAAGGACAGCATACTGGCGTACAGGTTTGGAGTTTTTTGGAACTTTGGACTGTGAGTGAGGTGAGAGAAGAATGCCTCTGCTGGGCGCCCTCTGGCTCACTAAGAAGGGAAGTGTACTTGTGTGTAGTGCAATGCGAGTACAGATCTGGCTTAGGGTTGGGGTTAGGGCAAGGGCTAGGCTTAGGGTTATTACGGGTAAGGTTAGGGTGAGTTAGTGGGCTGCACCTCTGGGTGCCTCTGACCCACTAAGAAGGACAGTGTACTGGTGTATGGGTTAGGGTTAGGGTTAGGGCTAGAGTTATAGTGGGCTTTTTATGCCCGACTGGCACATCCCAGAAGTCTCAGTCAAAACCTGGCCAAGTGGCCATGCGATTGGTGGAATGGCTCCAAAAATTTGCATGGTCCCATCCCATGGCCAGCCCATCATTGCGCAAGTGTAAACAAATAAAAATAAAATAAAATAAAATAAAATAAATGGAATTGGAGACAGACGTTTATTGCAAGAAAAACCCACTGCTGCTACTGTAAAAATTCAGGCAGTTAAAATACCTAATTTTCGCATGTTTCTGTGTGGTGCTTTGGTGGGTTTTTGGACCACGATTTCAAAAAAAATATTGCGGTCGCCATTTTGGATCTCCCCGCACCGCATGGCATGGCGAGACGATGAGGATGCCCCCCACCAGAGCAGCCCAGGACAGGAGAGGGGGGAGGCCGGGGACCCCCCCCCCCCCAGAAACCACCCCTCTGGTAGGTGCCCTCACTCAGGCAGGCATATTTTCGCCTGCTTTTTTGGCCGGGAATCATTTTTTTAAAACTTTTTTTCTGTGCCGCTTGGCATTGCGCGATCTCCGCGATGCCATGAACGACAAATCAGACCCAATTTTTCTTTTATCGGTTCGAGTTCGAGTTCTGATGGCTTAATTTTCGTTACCGTTTCCGTTGCGTAACGGAAACGAGGAACGGAAACGAAAACGAGAATTTCGCCAAGTTGTGCCCATGTCTAGTGCTCACACAGCACATGAGGAATTGAACTGTACCCTGATGCCAGTCTGTGCTCCCAACTTGGGCCCATTAGGCCTTCTATTTTTGGGAACCAGGCTGGAGCAAATCCCAAGTAGACAGAAGGGTCGCTTTAAGGGTGATCATGCATTGAATTAGGAATCCACCTCATTTTATTTTCCTCAGAAGCTCTTCATCTTTAACAGCTTTATGGCAGGTAAAGCCATTAAATGCTGTCACTGCTGATAATAGTTGTATTTTGTAATTAGGCCAGTGCAAGGCAGGAGATAATTTTGTTCATTTCTTTTTTACTGAATGATTCAGATTTCTTCATAGAGTTGAGATACACGATAAGGGATAATGAGAATCTGGTAGATATTTTTTTTAAAAGTGACAAGGTAGCCCATTCCTAAATACATGCTCCCTGCGTGTTTGCACAGTAGCATGTAAATAGTGTGCCTGTTGCACGGGTTGATGCAGGCTTTGTCTGATGATGTGGGTAAAAATGATTGATCTGGTACATTTTTTTCATGAGCCTTCTTCCTATGAGTTAAAATGACAATGATGTAACAATTAATATACTTCAGTAAGAGAAGAGCCTCTTAGGAACATGGGGTTAGAAAGCACTGCTTTGTCCGCCATGATATGTTAATAAAAATAAATGAAATGTGTACCCATTATGATGACTGATAAGGAATGGTTTTTTTCAAAGAAGATACAAAAATAGGAAATTGTCTTTGACACTCATTAAGGATGTGATCACGTGGGGAAATAGATATCACTACTTGAGGTGTGGTCTGATGCAATCTATTTCGTGGCAATCATATGATGCACATAGTTTTAAATATTTTTAACAAGTTAATGAATTTTAACTATTCTTATAGTTCATTTTATATATATATATATATATATATATATATATATATATATATATATATATATATATATATATATATATATATATATATATATATATACTTACTGAAAGAAAGAAAGAAGAAAGAAGAAAGAAAGAAAGAAAGAAAGAAAGAAAGAAAGAAAGAAAGAGAAAGAGCTGTAGAGCTTCTATTTTCTTCTACTGGAGCGATTCTCTTGCAGACAGCAAGTTCACTTTAAGGGAGATACTGTACTCCCACTAAAATAACCCCTTTCTGTTGTGGTCTGGCATGCAGTTTTGTAATAGGGATGGACATGAATCAGAAAAGTTGTGTTTTATTCATTTCATTTTGTTAGAAACAATTTTTTTAAATGTATAAAATGAAACAGTAATGAACTGATTCGCTATTCTATAAAAATGGCTCCCATGGGTCCTGAAGGCACCAAATTTGATGTGAACATTCCTTGGACTCTCCCCTTTAAGCCAACTATATTTGTAGAGATTTCTAGTTTAGGGGCTGAGTTATTCAACTCCAAAGGGGGTGAACCCAGAAAAAAAACTTTTCCAATTGCAATATGTGTTGGAAAATAGTGATCCCAGAAAGCTAGCAGTGTGGAAATTACAGTGGAGGTTCTCCAAGATCTCCCCTTGAAGCGCCCTCAATTTGGAGAAGTTTGGGGTACAGGGGGCCAAGTTATTCAACTCCAAAGGGGGTGCCCATAGGAAAAACATTTGTAATTTAAAGTATTTGAAAATACTGATCTCAGGCATCTAGCAGCATGGAAGTGGAAGGGGAGATTCCTCAAGCTCTGCCCTTTAAGACCACCAAGGCACATTGGGCTATATAAGTAGACATGGGCACGACTCGGCGAAATTGTTGTTTCCGTTTTCGGTTATCGTTTCCGTTACGTAAGGGAAACGGTAACGATAATTAAGCCGTCAGAACTTGAACTCGAACCGAAAAAAGAAAAATTTGGTCGGGTTTTTCATTTCCGTTTGTGGCATCGTGGCGATCGCGCAATGCGAAGCACAGAAAAACTTTTAATTTTTTTTTAAAAAAACCCCAACTCCCGGCCAAAAAAGCAGGCGAAAATATGCCTGCCTGAGGCTTTGCCACCTACCAGAGGGGTGGTTTCTGGGGGGTCCCCGGCCTTTCCCCTCCTCTTCTCCTGTCCTGGGCTGCTTGCACCAGGCTGGGCAGGGGGTCATCCCCGTCGTCTCACCATGCCATGCGGTGGGGGGGGGATCCAAAATGGCGACTGCAATTTTTCTTTTGAAATCGTGGTCAAAAAACACACCAAATCACCACAGAAACATGTGAAATTTATTTATTTTAAATGCCCGAATTTTTATAGTAGCAGCAGTGGGGGTTTTTATAGCACTAAAACATCGTATTGATTTTATTTTATTTTATTTTATTTTTTATTTTTTTAGACCTGCCCATTTGGGCTGGCCATGGGATGGGACCATGCAATTTTTTTGAACAATTCCACCAATGGCATCGCCAGGTTTTTGACAGACACTTCTGGATGTCTCGGAGGGCATAAAAAGCCGAGGGAGGAGTGCTGGCTGCTGGTGCTGGTGTGATCCGATCGAGATTGAGGCTGGAGGCTGGAGGCTTTAGGATTTAAGTTAGGCAGGCAGGGAGGGAATTGAATTTAGAAAATAATTTCTTTGATTCCCTGCAGCTTTGTCTGCTGAAGGGAATAGCAGTTTATTCTTTATTTCTTCTCTGGCAGTTTGTGAGGATTTTTCTGATATTGGATAAAGGGGGAGGTTCGACTGGGAGTGGGAGGTGTGGATTTATTTTAAAAATATATTATATACTACCATTTATTTTCTATTTTCCCAACTTCAATTTGCTTGCACACACACACATTTGGGGTGCAAGCCAAGAACAGAACCTCTATCCTAAGTGATATCCTAACTGCCCACTCGCCCGTCCTCCCGCGCCGCCACCCGCCTGTGGCCTGCGCCGCCACCCGCCCACTCGCCCATCCGTGACTGCCGCCCACCCATGGCCCCCTGTCACCGCCACCCGCCCGCACCTCCCCACCACCACCCACCCTGCCCCGCCCACCGCCTAGGGCACAAAAACACCTAGTGCCGGCCCTGATTGCGGGACGCCGCTATGTTCTGGGAAGTCTAATCGCGCTAAATCGCGGTGGAAATGACAAATGTCAAACGACAAATGAAACGACAAATTTTTGAAAAATTTCGCGACAAATGGAAACGACCCGAAACGGACCCGTTCCGACAAACGAAAACTCGAAACGTCATTTTTTCTGGTCGTGCTCATGTCTATATATAAGAATTGCACTCCAGCAGGCAGGCAGGCAGGCAGGCAGGCAAGAATTAAACATCAGGCTTGGGCCATACAACCCTCAGGTATGAAGAGAGAGAGTGAGTGGAACTCCCTTGAATGTCCAAGGTATAAAAGACCACCCCTAAGTCCAGGGCAGCTCTTACAAACATTATGGGCCATTTCAGACCCTCAGGTATGAAGGGAGAGTGTGGATCTCCCTGACATCATCAAGAAGATCAAGGCTGGTCTTAGAAATAAATGGGTCTTTCAGACCCATAACATGCAGGCAGGCTAGCTGGCCTGGGAGGAAGGCAGGAGTTTGCTGGAATACTCCATCTCCTTTGGAGTTGAATAACTTGGCCCTCAGTACCCCAAACCTCTCCAAATTGGGGGTGCTTCAAGGGGAGAGACTTAAGAAGCTCCAGTGCAATTTCCCTGCTGCTAGCTGCCTGGGATCACTATTTTCAAGCATATAACATTGCAATTAGAAATGTTTTGTTCTGGGAGGCACCCCCCTTGAAGTTGAATAACTCAGTCCCTGAACCCCAAATCTCTCCAAATATGGAGAGCTTAAAGGGGAGAGTCCAAGGAAGGTTCACACCAAATTTGGTGCCTCTAGGACACAGGGGAGCTGTTTTACAACAAAACGAAAAAGTTCATTTTAAATGAAAAACCACCATTTCGTTTCATTACTAACGAAACACTGCTTCCCCCATTTTGTTTTGTTTTGTTTCATTTCATTAGCTAACAAAATGATGAAACAGCATTTTGCTTTTCATTTGATGCCCATCCCTACTTTGTAACCATTTGAACACACCATTATTTATTGAGTCAAATGAAACCTTTATCTATTTATCCCTTTTATGGTGCACTTAAGGAAGGCAATCACCTCACCCACCTTAGATTCTTGGCAGTTCTTCTTCTTCTTCTTCTTCTTCTTCTTCTTCTTCTTCTTCTTCTTCTTCTTCTTCTTATTATTATTATTATTATTATTATTATTATTATTATTATTATTATTATTATTATTATTATTATTATTATTATTATTATTATTATTATTTTACTCTGAATTGTCACATTTAACTTGGGGACCAAACAAGTAACTTAGCAACAATGAAAAGAAGCTGAAGTGGGTCAGTGAAGGCTCATAGATTTTTGCAATAAAATCAAATGGCGTTAAAGGACAAATCTGTTTAGAAATGATAGAGTGCAGTCAGGTAAACTGAGCTGATACATGCAAGGGCAATTAATGACTAACGATTTTATTGGAGTCATGACCATACATTTCATGATGAAATATAACTGATGCATGAAAGGATACTGAAATATAGAATATATGGTGGAATTATGAGCAATAACATTGATGAAAAGAACATTTAAAATCAGGAGACAATGTTAGCCTGTCTACAGGATCCCAGAGTCCATGGAGAGACTCTGCATGTGGCAGAGGCTATTCTCTTGAGGACTAACACTTTTCACCTGAAGAGAAGCAGTCAGTGAGTCTAGAGTTCTCTTATTTTGAAATAGAAATGATCTGCTTTTCTGAGTCCCTGCCTAACACTTTAATGTCTGCACTCACCTATACTGTTTAATGCCGCTACATCTGTCATGATACCACCCTGTAGAATCATGGGTTTTGCAGTTTGATGAAAAAATTAGGATTCTTTGTTGGATAAATCAAGGAAACTTAATGACAGCATTAGAGCTCTCTACCAGACAATTGTACTATGTTCCAATTCCCAGGATTCTGTGGCATGGAATTGTGATGTTAAAGTGGTATTCAACGTCTACAACAAAGTATTTTGGATAATCCCTAAGATAGAATTGTTGTTTTTTCATATTAGTAGCTGTTGCTTTGGTCCGGGTAAAAATAATAAGGGTGTCTTCGATCAGGCAGGGATGGGGACACAAATCATGCAACTCACTGTCAATTGGCCTTAATTTTCACCCACAACTCACCTTGGATTTGACTCAGGGATTTTTTCAATGACTTGACTCGTTATAATGAGCCATTTTTGCAAGTCGTGTTTTTGAGTTTTAATGAAGGACACTGTAAACCTGGAAGCAGCTTTGCTATGTTCCCCAGAAGATGCAGGAGAATCAGACAAATGGTAGTCAATGTGGAGGTAGTGATAAGGAGGGAGGATTTTTTGAGAAGGTGAGGGCCTGGAGGAGAGAGGGAAGGTGAGTCAGGCAGGGCAGGTGAGACCAAAAGTGGGTGGATCACAAGGCTCAGACCTGCCCAAACACACCCCACAGAGAACCCCATCCCACCCCTCCCTTTTTCCTGGGAGAAAAAGGCTTAATTTTAATAGGGATGCAGACTTCATGCTTTTGACTCAGGACGTGATTACCAAAGACTCAAAGTCAGACTTGGGACTTGGACCTAAAGCTTGCCAACATTCCTGCAATCATGGCTGTATTGCAATGTACATGGGCTGTAAAATGTGTCACCACTGAGACACCCCCTAGGCCTAGTGTATGAATTGGATAGAAGTTAAACCACTTCAGGATTTGCCCTTCACTGACCCTGAAGCGCATTCATAGTCCTTGGAAGGGGCTGGTAGAGTGAAGCTGCGAGAGCTGCACATAAGCATTTGAAAGACAGCCATTGGCACTTTGGAAAATGTGGGCATGAGAGGGGTGGATGTGGCTGGAGCAGGAGAGTTGGGTGAATTAGTTTAAATGTGCATGGCTAGAGCAAGAAAAGGAAGTATATCAGTTCTAAAAGTTCAGAAGTGTGTGCCTAGATACAAATGGAACCACTTAGGAAACTCTGACAGTTCAATTCCACGAGGTTTATGCCTTATAAATAAACTGTTACATATTCATGTTAATAATTGCCAGTGTGTGGATGAATTTAGGAGCTGAAGATTCTGACTGTGCTGCCATAGAAAGGCTTTTAAAAAACCTATATTTTTGGTGGCAATCCTTCGCTCATTTTGTTGTATTCCTGCAGAGAATTATAGACCCGGAAGTAGGAGAACATAGGACTTTGGCAAATAGAAGACAGGTGCATGGGTGGTGTTGGCGAGTTTGTCTATGTTTGCCTCCATGTATCACACACCACTCCTAAATATGGAGGCCGATACATCCTACATACCTAGCTCGCGTGTAAATTATTTTAAAAATATTTGTATATTTACTATTTTTAGGTGTAAAATATTGTCTTTTAATGATGTTAGTCACCTTAGCTCCCTTTTAAGGGAAAAATGTGTAAAACAAACAAATAAATAAATAAATAAATAAATAAATAAATAGGCACTGGCCTCTGAACATGTCAGGAGTATCTTTTATTTATTGTGAAATGAAATTAAGTAGTTCTTAGATATCTAATGACTGGATAGATCAGAGGTTTTTGTCTCTGGCTGTGGAGCTACAGGCTGGGAATTTAATCCGTCACTGTGGAAAGGCCTGTGTGGCCTTGGGCAAGAAAGGAATGGTGAACCCTTATATTCTGTACCTATAAAAACAATGAAATGGGTTGTCATAAGTAAAAATTGACTTCTTCTTCTTCTTCTTCTTCTTCTTCTTCTTCTTCTTCTTCTTCTTCTTCTTCTTCTTCTTCTTCTTCTTCTTCTTCACCATTTGAACACACCATTATTTATTGAGTCCAATGAAACCTTTATCTATTTACCCCTTTTATGATGCACTTAAGGAAGGCAATTGCCTCAACCACCTTAGACTCTTGGCAGTCTATTATTATTATTATTATTATTATTATTATTATTATTATTATTATTATTATTATTATTATTATTATTATTAACCACACAGCTAGCTACGCTGAATTTTGTAATACAAATCACTAGTCGAACGCTGCCCAAGCGTTTAGGGCTATGTGATGTACTGGCAAATTATGCGAGCAGATCCCAGTAAGGCGGCTTTCTGCTGATGACTGATGGTGACTTTGTCAACTCCAATTTCTTCTAAATACTTGCTTAGCTCTTTAGGCACTGCACCCAGCATGCTGATTACCACTCGGACCACCTGTACCGGTTTATGCCAGTATTTATTATTATTATTATTATTATTATTATTATTATTATTATTATTATTATTATTATTATTATTATTATTATTAATTATAACTCTGGGATAGCATTGCACCTTCTACCTAAATTTAGTGACCATGTTGCTACATTGCTAAAAGCTTACATCTTCTTAGGCTTATTTCTGGCTATACAGCTTTCATCTGAAACACAACAAAGAATAGCATTTCAGAAGAGAAAAATATGATAAGGTGAGAAATTTGCATAAATATCAAATATACTGTAACAGGTCCCTTTACCTAACATCAAAAGTAATGCTCCAATGGCTGTTCGCTTGAACATCAGAATTCTGCTTCACAGCATTAATCATAATAATTTCTAAAGAAGATAATTGATATGTCCTACTCAATATCGGATTCAACATGTATTGATAAAATTTGACATGGTGAACTATTTTGCTGGTATGTTCACTAAACAATTCAAACTAATGTGAAGTTCTTCAGTCGCAGGCAGCCTCCCCTGGCTTTACCATGCAGAAAGCCAGACTAGATTAATATGAGGGAGTAGTGAAAATAGGTGGAAGAAACATCAGTAATTTAAGATATGCAGATAACACCTCTGGGAGAGAGCTGCAATGCTTCTCATGAAAGTGAAATAAAAAGTGCCAAAGCAGGGCTACCGTTGAACACGAAGAAGACAAACTTATCACTAGAAGAAAAACACCACCACTTTAGCACTGACAATGAAGTAGTTGTCATTACCAAAAATAGTGTATACCTTGATTCAATCATCAATCCAAATGGAGACTGCAAGGCGGGATCAGAAGAAGATGAACACATGGAAGGGCAGCAATGAAGGAATTAGATTAGAAAGATTATCAAGGGTACCGACACGTCTGTGGCGACTGAGGTCAAAATAATCCACACTATTATCTTCCTAATCACAATCTGTGGATATGAAAACTAAATAATAAAGCTCAAAAAAGGAGGTTCATTTGAAATGTGTTGCTGGAGGAAAGCTCATTTGGTACCCTGAAATGCCAGAAAGATACACAAGTGGAGCCTAAAGTAAATCAAACCTGAATGTACCTCTGGAGGCAAAAAAAATGTTGAAACTGAGGGTGCCATGCTTTGGATAGATTATGAGAAGGCAAGATCATAGAATCATAGAATGTTGAAGTTGGAAGGGGCCTACAAGGCCATCAAATCCAATTCTCCACTCCATGCAGGAATACAAATCAAAGGATATCAAAAGATTCTCTAGAAAAGACAGTAATGCTTGGAAAAATTGAAGGTGGCAGGAAAAGAGGAAGACCAAACACAAGATGGGTTGACTCCCTCAAGGAAGACATAATCTTGAATTTACAAGAGCTGACTGGGGCTGTTGGAACAGGGCATTTTACTCATAGACAACTCAATGGCACAACTTGGCATTATTTTTTCTAGGGAAAAAAATGGCAAAAAGCAATTTGAGAAATCCGAGGAGATTTCCTTGTATGGGGGAATCTTATTGTGAGGAGAAAGGTGCCCCCAGCCCCAAGACACTGTTTTATTTTAAAAAGCAAAAGGCTGCAAGATTCACATCCCTGCCTCAAGGCAGCTAATATAGCCCGTTACAGTTAACTGTAATTTTATTGTTAAACTTAATATAACAATAAACACAACATTAAAACTGCTGAGTGTATACCCGCAGCAAAATAAATTATCAGTCTAATTCCTGCTTCCTTTCTCTACCCATACAACCCGCTACCCTGAGCAGAAAAAGATAGATTTCCACATAAAACAACAATCCTTTATCCTGTTTGAATGCTTTCTGGTATAGTTAGAACCATCTTTCTTTTTCTAAGAAGACACAAAACTATGTTTTCCTGGCAAATGTTCTTGGTAGCCAGTGAACACCAAGCAACCAACTGTGGCTGATGCATAAAACAACATAAAGAAGCAGGTGAATTTAACACTTGGAGTATATTCGTATCACAAAGCAAGAATATGACAGCAGCATGCACATGGGAAGTGTATTAGGTTTTAGAGAAATGCCAGTTGAGGAAGTTGAGATGTCATTTAAGTGACAACTGGACACAAATTAGCCTACTGATGTATATAGGGGATTGAAAAAAGCAATGTGCAAGAGAAGAAAATGATGATCCTGAAATGACAAAGCAGTAGAATGCCAACTCATAACTGCTGGAAAGCACCTTCTGAACTACAGCTCTGAAGCTCAGTGGGATACGAAAAAGGCATGCAAAAGCTATATAGATTTCCAAAGCAAACCATAGAAGACTGGGATATTCGATGGATTTAATTGGCCTGTCAATTCGGAATGTAGGATCTCTGCAAAACAATGCATCTGGAGCAAGGTGAATGCTTTTGAATATATTTTGCTTACAAGTTTGCTTTGCTAAATGTTCAAAGTATAAAAAGAAAACAAAAGTGCTAACACAGAGGAGAATCAGATGTACAGATTATTTTAATTAGCAGGGGTCCCGCTATTCCTCTGGGTTCTTGTGGTACAGATGGTTCCTATACATTATAGTCCATGCTAGTCCATCTATACATTAGTATTAAACATAATAAATTAGCTAAGTGAAGAAAAGTAAATAGTTATTCTTTGCTACTAGGCTAGAGAATGCATTTTTGACATCTCAAAAAGAAAAAAAATAAAGAAAAGAAAAGAAAAGAAAAAGAGAGAAAGGGGCTAATGCAACCTCCAACAACATATTTTCGCAGCTGTTGACAGCACCTTGGGGCTGCCGATCTGAAATTATTCTTCATACACTGTCCCCAGGAACACAGTCCCATGGAGAACAGTAATATGTGACCCAGTTGTATCCATGGATACAGCCATCGCTACCTGGAAACAGTTCCACTGATCACTGTCGTTGAAAGATGTGCTGACATAATTGGTGGATTCACTGCTGTGAAACTCCAGCAGCATCTATGGATGCATTGTTCATATGTGAATAATATATCTCCTTTGTTGACTGTGTTCTACAATAATTTTTCATCACATTCTTCTCTTCCCTATTGTGTCACTCAATAATCTTTTGCTGCGAAGGCGACTGTCCACTGAGTCAACAATCAGGACATTCAGAGTAGAAGGGGGGCTGTATGGAAAGAAGTCACAGAAAGCCCAGCAAGAGTCAATGCTGCCACTGTTCTGATCACTCTCTGGTTAGGTCCAGCTTGTCCTTGGAGTGGATGCCCCACCCCAGCTCATCCTCAGGACCCTGACCAAGAGCCTTTCTGGAATCAGGCCTTAAGACCAAAGTTCAGGCAAAAGTGACTTTGGACAGAGAACTCTCCCAAATGTGCAATTTTATAACTGTGTGAAACTAGGGAAAAAAGACTAAACAGGATGTTATGATTCCTCCACAGCTATGGCCTCTTCAGATAGGTTAATGCTTTCTTTGAGGTCACAGGATGGTTGTTGGTCTTTATGTGCTCTTCTGTAACCCATTGGCACTGGAGAGAGCAACAGGGTCCTCATTGCTCACTGGAGTCCCATGATAGAGATGGCGACCATAAACAGTATGTTAGTTTGACAGGTTCAGATCAGGACTTTAGTCCTTGGGAAAACTGCTTTTTGGACTACAACAACCGGCGTTCCCCAGCCAGCATGGTTCATGTGTTCAAGTACATATTTAATAAGCCCTTTTATGGCTTTATTCACTTCTAGGACCAAATATATTCAGCAAAGGTCTCACAGTTCTGTTCAACTGGTTTTGGTGCTGGTGTTACAAAAGTTATTTATGATATCACTCACGTACCTCAGCAGGTTCCAAAGAAACACGTTTCATTTCAAACAGATATCAAATGATAAGCTTGTCTCTTTTTTTTAAAAAAAAGTGTGCGAAATGAGCTTCAGCTACCCATAGAAATTTGCATCATGATTATTCCTGATACATTTTAGTTTTGACACTGGCACAAACAGTTATTATGGCTTGGGCATTCTTTGCATCCAAGGCAGTTGCCATGAGCTTATTCACTGTTGTGCTGAAAATTGTTGGAAAAACTTGTTGCATCTGCTTAAAAGACTGCAGTAATGACCCATTGTCCTTTTCAAAAAGCACTACTAATTTCTGAGCAAAAACCAAGGCAGTTAAAGAAATGTAAATTAATAAATGTATAAGATATTTCCTCTCAAAGTGTATTTCAAAATAAATAGTGTTTACTAATAGCAAAGCCACAGTTGACACTAGAGTTTCAAACAGTAAAATAATGGTTGAGAATTGTGTTAGCTACAGCACATCTGCTACCACAATTCCATTAGGGAATTTTCAGTGGCCAATTGCAGTAAGTAAAGAGATCAGCAGAGACATATCAATACCAGCTTTGTGGCCCAGGGTTTGATGGTAAATGCTTATGCTGATTTCTTGACTTGTAGCAGTTCACCCTTGAAAGGTATACAAATACTAGATTTACACTGGCCCAAACATACAATAGGTTTCCAGTCATGATTTTAATAACTCTGGGCAGAGTATCAGAATTGATCAGGTTGAATCTCCACAGGTTATGTGACCACCTGTGTACGCGTGGTATACAGAAGAAACAATGTACTAGGATTCATGTTGATGAACTGTTCGGTGACTCATTAAGGTTACATGTATGTGTTCTACAGGATAAATGAGAAACTAAACTACAGATGTTAAAGCAACATAAAAAGGAGGAACAAGTATTGGCACAAAACCTGTCCCCATGATTTGTGCAGTAAAACATATCCAAGGTTTGCACACACTTAAGCTCTAGAGAAAGCAAATTCTCTTTCTCCTTCTCTCTGCCACATCTTGGCTCAAGATGGTACTGCGTGCTACAGGTAGTTGTTAATACAAACACATACAATGGGGGGAATGGAGGACGGGCAGAAAGAAGCAGCCAACTTGCTAAAATGCTGATAGAATTCTCTGCTGATCCCTCTTAAATTAGTTCCCCCCCACACCTTCTTGTTAGTTGATACTTAGGTTATACCTAAGGGTGATGCCACATTCAGAAGACTATCCCTTCCCTATACACAAATACATGCACTATATACATTTATTGACAGGCACAAGCAACATTCACCAGATACCGAACTATGACGGTTACTTCATGTCCATCCTCGTGCTGAGTTGAAGTTGCTTCCGGGTTGAAATCAGTTGTTGTCACGTGATCTAATTCTGGTTCTGCCCCTGTTTGTTTGTACTCACGGGCATGATGAATGGAACCAGAAGGACTGTAACCTCACGTCCTTGGTGCGCATTGTACTGCCACTGCATCCCCGTCCTCCAGCTCCAGCGGCACCATGGCCCCGACGGGCGGCAGCAGCGGGACCCAAAGGGACGAGGGCGGGCAGGCACGCCGAAGGGCAGAATGTGCATCCTCCTCTCATCCTTGCAGCGCCTCCTCGGGAAAAGATGACGCCTGCCTGCCCGCCCATGCCCTCTCCCGCTCGCTTGCTCTTTGGCCCCTGGGCAAGCCCTGTGGTCCTTGCCTCGGCTCCCGGAGGAGGAGAAAGAGGAAGGTGCAGGGGGAGCCAGTCGTGTCATGCCTGCAAGCCCTCTCAGGTATTCGGAGGGGTGTCTGCCATGAGGTGAGGGGGGCAGACTAGTACATTTCTTCCCTAAGGCAGCAGTACATTACGGAGGAACCATCAGCATTCCAGTTCCTGTCCCAAGATTCCTAAGCGAAAAGGGGGGGGAAGGGTACCAGAAACAGAGTAAGAAGTCCGACTGTTCGATACATCGATAGTTCGCTGTCAAAACCTCAAAAAATTAACGACATAATAACATAAGATATTATCTCGCTGCGGATTAAGAGAAACTGCACGTCCCCTCCTTGCGGAACGAGAAGCGAATCGAGGAGATTCCCGAGCTCAAGGAGTTCTGGGGGCGTGGTCGGGACAAACTCGCTTCATGACGACATGGACAGGGGGGGCACTTCCGCCCACGACGAGATGGCAGGGTGATCCAGCAGCTCCGCTTAATGTGATGAATAAAACTTGAAATACTGTCTTTAATGATACCAAAATCGTGAGTAAAAAGATCATAAACCTTTGGGGAGGACAGGTTGAAAACCGTGTATTTTTAAGGGGAGAGATAACAATGAATTACTGAAGCAGTGATTTACTTTCGCTTTCTGCCGAAGTCACGTCCCGGGCAGACGGACTGTGAGAGACTGTGAGAGATGTTGTTTTTTTTGCTTTGAGGCTAGGAAGAAAGAAAAAAAAGTTTACTTACTTGGTTTTTCTGCATGCCACCCAAGAAAAAGGGTCCTACTGTGATAAAAAAGTGGGTACGCAAACCCTCAGACGCCACGTATCAACGAGCTCGTCTTGAGAGAGCAGAAGCTGTTGTTGAAGCTGACATAATGGCGTCTGATTCTGGCAAAGAGCCAGCACATCAGCCAGATTTCTCAAGGGAGTTCAAAAACTTGAAAGCAGAAGTCAGCTCCCTTATCAAATCAGCTCTAAAAGATGTAACTTCTACTATCGAAGACCGTTTCCAGTCCTTATCATCACAGAATAAAGACTTAAGGAAGGACCTGTTACAAGAAATACAGACCCTGCAGTCACAGGTATCTAATAACGGCATTGAACTGAAAAAACTAGCAGGAGAAATCAATCAAGTTCAAACTCTAGCCTCCAAGAACGAAAGAGCTATCGCTGCACATGAAGAAGAGATCGATGCCATACAGCGGAAGCTTATCTATATGGAGGATTATTCTCGAAGGTCTAATCTGAAATTAATTAATTTTGAACTCCAGGATAAAAAAGAAATGAAGAAAGAAATCCTCATTTGGCTTAATTCTATCCTCCCCCAACATCTTGCTGAGACCGATATTGAAAGGATACACTATATAGGTAGTGCTATGAAAGCTACTCCAAGACCAATTCTTATTAGATTTACTTCTTATGCCATGAAAGAACAACTGATGTCAACTCTTAGGGCAAAGCCTGACCTGCTGAAGCGTGAGGGAAGAGTTCTACAAGTTTACCAGGATATCTCCAGGGAGACTTTTGAATGGAGGAAAACTATGAGACCTGTAACAAATGCTCTGAGAAACAACAACTATAGATACAACTGGGGATTCCCGATCTTTCTCAAGGTGTGGAAGGGTCCAACTCTACACAAAATCTATTCTTTGGAAGAAGGTGAACAACTTCTCAAGGCATGGAACATTCAAATCGAAGAAGAATAGAGAACCCCAAATTCAGCATCTGCAGTGAAGTCAGTGTCACCCTTTAACTCTTTAAATCTTTCAATGGGCAAGCAAAATGGAGACCGATTTGAAGAGCATTGCACTACAGAAGACAGCCCTCCTCTTCTCTCTCTCTCCCTGTCTCTCCCTTCCCTTCCCTCCCGTTTTTTTTTTATATTCCCTTTTTTTTTTTTAGCCCATTTTGTTTTATTTTGGTTATATTCGGACTTGCCCGTCCCATAACTTTCCACTCCCTTCCTGTTCCTTATCCCTTATTCTTTCCCAGCATATCTTTCCTTTTCCCCCCTATTTTTTTTCTTTATTTTTTTTATTTTTATTTTTATTTTTTTTTATTTTTTGGGTCTTTTTTTGGGGGGGGAGGGGTCTGAGGGAGGAAAGGAGGTGAATAGAAGGATCTTAAAATTCACATTATCATGTTATCTTTTTTAATACATTCTTTCTTTTCAACTTTTCACGTATACAACTGTAAACAAGACTAGACAGTGCTAACGCTAATTTAGAGCTTCTGAATCATTATTTAGCCATCAGGAAGTGTACGGGTGCCTTCCCCCTCCCTCCTATAAGGGCGCATACAGGATGTGTATGAGAGCC
Organism: Phrynocephalus guinanensis; assembly: GCA_037367245.1. Taxonomy (NCBI): domain Eukaryota; kingdom Metazoa; phylum Chordata; class Lepidosauria; order Squamata; family Agamidae; genus Phrynocephalus; species Phrynocephalus guinanensis. The sequence goes on along the minus strand of CM074735.1, from coordinate 43,077,003 downwards.
AAGAGGATGGGAGAACAGAAAACAAATGTAGGTGGTAGGGTTTGGGTAATCATTGTCTTTTTCTTTATTATATGTAATGTTTGTTTGTATATGTGCACAAAGAGACCGTTCCAGATCGATAATAGAATGAAAATATGGGTAGACTGTTGAAATTAGCTACATTGAATGCCAAGGGTCTAGGAACTGTCACGAAGAGAAACAGAATAGAGTCATTAATTAAGAAGAATAAACCGGACATCGTCTTTCTTCAAGAAACACACCAAGCGAAAGATGGCCAAAACGAACTGAAACTACCCAACATCAACATCTATGAGAAAAGTTTTGGTACATCTAAAGCAAGGGGGGTAGCAATCTTAATATCAAAGCACTGTGATTGTATTGTTGAAAAAACTGTGAAAGATTTGGAAGGTAGATATATTATTCTTCAGGCCACAATTGGACTAGAACAATATACACTGATAAATGTTTATGCACCAAATGCTAAACACAACCTGTTTTACAAAGAGGTATGGGAGCAGATAGAAAAGGTACAGAAAGGACATGTGATTTTGGCAGGAGATTTCAACATGGTTATGGACAAAATAAAAGATAAAACAATGACTAGAAAGGTAGACTTCAGGGCTAGACATACAATCTTAACAAAATTCATCGCAAATACAGGATTAAAGGATGTTTGGAGAGAATTAAAGGGCGATGAAAGAAAATTTATTTTTTATTCATCGGCCCATAAAGCTTACTCAAGAATAGATTTTATATTTATCTCACAAAGTTTGCTATCTAAAGTTGTAAATACAAATATAGAATTGATAAAAATTTCTGATCATGCTCTAATGTCTATTGAAATAGAAAATAAGAAGAATTATAAGGAAGCAAGAAGGTGGACAATAAACCCCAGAAATTTTTCAAACCCCAGATACAGTACAAAAAATACAAAGAGAATGGCTAGAAACCTGGAATATCAATGAAGAAGGTGGTGGTCAAATAGGAGTTATCTGGGACACTCTGAAGGCAGCGGCTAGAGGTTACATAATAAAAGAAAGTGCTATTATTAAAAGTCGAGATCAGCAAAATAAAAAAAAATTGGAGGCTACTATAGCAGACCTTGAATCTCAATTTTTTCTAACCAAAGACAAAAAATTTTTAATTCAGGTTGAGGCCAGGAAAAGGGAATTAGAAGATATAGATCTACAACAAACTCAAAGAAATCTACTATATTTGAAAAGAAACTTTTTCGAATACAGTAATAAAAACTCCAAGATGCTAGCAAAATTAGCACAGAAAAGGAAAGAAAAAAGCATGATAGGAAGGATAAAGGATTTAAGCGGCAATATTTCTACTCAAATGAAAGAAAAATTAAAAGCTATTCAAGAATTCTATCAAAACTTATATACAGCCAATAGAAGTAGTAAGGAAGTTATGGAACAATATATTGACAAAAACTTAAAAGTAAGACTAGCGGAAGAAGACAGGCTTGAAATGGAAAAAGCTATTAAAGAGGAGGAGATAGACGATGTTATAAATAAGCTAAAGAATGCCAAAACTCCAGGAGATGACGGATTGGGACCAGAATTTTACAAGGTATTCAAATCAATGTTAATTCCTAAGTTAAAGAAACTTTATAATGAGATATTGGAGGGCGAGCAAGTTCCTTCCTCCTGGAAACATACCTTAACTATTTTAATTCTCAAGCCTAATAAAGATCCAACAGATGTTGGATCCTACAGACCAATATCACTTATAAATCAAGATGCCAAGATTTTTACAGCAATTCTAGCCAAAAGAATGTACACATTTATAGACAAATATATTAAAGAAGACCAAACGGGCTTTATCAAAGGTAGACAAATGTCAGACACTGTAAGAAGAGTCTTGAATGTTCTTTATAAGATGGGAAGATCACAGGATAAAGCATGCATTTTGTCTCTAGATTTATTTAAAGCCTTTGATTGTGTCCAATGGCCTGCGTTAAAACTTTTATTAGTGAAATGGGGATTTGGCGAAAAATTTCTAAGTGTAATAAACCAACTCTATTCTCATAGCACCTCATCAATCATTGTTAATGATGGGATGACAGAAAAAATTACCCTAGGCCGAGGAACAAGACAGGGATGTCCTTTATCGCTAGTTCTGTTTTGCATAGTGATAGAGCTACTAGCTAATGCAATAAGGGAGGACCAACTTATTAAAGGTATGGGTAAGGAAGGCAAGATAAAAATCAGTTTATTTGCAGATGACGCTTTGTTAACAATAAAAAATCCGGTAGAAAATATATTAAGAATAAAAGCACATCTAAAGGAATTTGGTGAAACAACCGGATTATGTGTTAACTGGCAGAAATCAGAAATCATGCTTTTCAATCAGGATAATCGAGACATGGAAGAGATCTCCAATTACGAACTGAAAATTTGTAAATGTATAAAATACCTAGGGATACTTTTAGATAAAGACATTAGCAAAACGAAAGAACGAAATTACACAAAAATATAAGGAAGAGATTAGTAATAAATTACAAAATTACTCCAAATTAAACTTATCATGGTTTGGTAGAATAGCAATGGTAAAAATGAAAATACTTCCTAAAATAAATTTTCTTTTTAGAATGTTACCTATTCAATATACAGAAATTGAAATTAAAGTTTATCAAGATCTTTTAAATAAATTCTGCAATGGTGGAAAAAAAGCAAGAATAAATAAAAGCTTATGGTACAGATCTCAAAAAGAGGGAGGTATAGGTCTACCTAATCTTAGAATGTATTACATAGCTAATCAGCTTAGCTCCTTGGGGGAAATACTATTTAAACCTCAAAAACTAATATGGTGGGAACTTCAATCAGAGGAACTAAATGAAGACATAAATAAATATGTGTTTAGTTTCCCCCAAAAAAGGAAAAGTTACCCAATTAAAAATCCGCTTCTAAGTTCCCTATTGCTCACTTGGAAAAAGTATGGAAAGAAATTGATACAGGTAGGTTCCCCACTTGGCGCGGTGATCGATCAGATAAATTTCCCCACGAACATGAAGAAATTGGGAGACTTATTTAAATTAAGGAAAGTGGCAAGACTAAAAGATTGGATTAAAAAGATGACATCAAAACAAGAAATTAAACGTATTCTGCAAACTCAGGAATTGTCCTGGTTGAATTACGCCCAGTTAGAAAGCTGGACGAAAGAATGGATTAGGAGAAATACACAACTTAGAGGATATACAAAATTTGAGCAATTTCTGACAACATATGAATCAGAGAAAGGAAATACAGGGAAAGGAACAGTTGGTAAATTATATAAAATAATTCAAGATTCATTTGAGAATAGGGAACAGGACACAATAAGAGAGCTATGGAAACAAGACATAGAGAAAGAAAGAAATAATGACGAATGGAAAAGAATTTGGAATTTGAGGATTCTACGGTCATTATCAGTCAGAATAAAAGAAAACTACTTCAAACTAGTTTTAAGATGGTATATGACTCCAGTCAGAATGAATAGAATGAATCCAAAATATTCTAAGCTCTGCTGGAAATGCGAAAAAAAGACAGGTACCTATTTTCATTTATGGTGGGAATGTGAAATAGTTCAAAAGTTTTGGCAAGAGATTATTGAGGAGATAAGAGAAATAATACAAACTGATATTAAATGTGTACCGGAAATTGCTTTGTTATCATTACCATCTATTAATGAATATGATGTGAAAACTAAAGAATTAATAGCAAATCTTATGACAGGAGCTAGACTGATTATTGCTAGGAACTGGAAATTGAAATCAGACCTTAAAATTGCTGAATGGTATAAGGAAGTGTGGGACATAGCGTTAAATGATAAACTATCTTGTAATATAAAAGTTTTGAGAGGTGAAATAAAAAAAGATATTTTCTATGATGTTTGGGGGAAATTTATAGATCATGTATTATTAAAAGGGAAAGGGATACAACCAACTTATAACCCAACACAGTTCTGGCGAAAAGGACCTTAAGAAGCCTATTGGAAGAAAAAGAAAAAAAAAAGATGAAGAAGAAAGAGAAGATGCAAGAATACTGGACGGTTTCTTGGGGGTGGGGGGCACTTTGTATTGTTTATGATTGTCTATTACTGTTTTTTTATACAATTGTTTATTATTGTTATTTTGTCTTTTTTTATGTTCAATAAAAAAAATTTAAAAAAAAAAAAAAAAGAGGTTCCATTCCTACGTACCAGTCCACAGTGGGAGTGCAAACAGCAACGAGAAGGACGTGAAGTATCGGCCTTTATGGAAGTAGACCTATGCAATTCCACCAGTAAAAACTGTCAACTGAAGTAGTTCATTATTCCAAACTTCACATGGAACCATCTGCAAGCACTTGGCCTAGTGATGAAGAAAATCTTGCTAAACTCATTGTTCTCATTAATTTTAACGATGATTTTGCATATTATGTTTAGATATTATTTTTGGAACAATTCTGTGATATGTATGTACTAATATATTGTTTTTCATTTATTTTGCCTTCTTTACTATGTCTGAGTTCTGTTGTCCACCCAGAATGGCCATTCAGCCAGACGGGCAGGAAATAAATAAATAAATAAATAAATAAATAAATAAATAAATAAATAAATTCATCTGCAACTGTCCCAATTCAGCTGAAAATAAGACTGCCTCTTCCACCATGTGTCTATAATTGCACAAACATCTCTGTAAATTGTGCAGAATATCTCTAGTGCCCTTCCCTTTTGAAAGCATATACAGACAACAGTGATTCAGAGATTGTTAAGAATGATGAGGAAAACCCACAAGCACAATATGAAAGGTGATGGTAGGGAAACAAGATCTTTTAAAAAAAGGCAAAGTGCTCTGTTTATATACTGTCCCATAGTGCTTAAAGCACTCTCTGGGTGGTTTACAATTTATTTATGCAGGCTACACATTTCCCCCGCCCAACAAGCTGAGTGCTCATTTTACCAACCTTGGAAGGATAGAAGACTGAGTCAGTCATGAGCCAGCTACCATGAAATGAACCCCAGACCACGGGCACACTTATAGCTGCAATACAGAAGTTTACACCATATCCACTGGATCAATACATTTGGTTTCATTTTGCAAAAGACCTGTCAACTCTCAGGATGCTACAGATCTATTCCTTGAGTCCAGGACAGGTTATCTGCCTGGACCAGGTAGGAGGTGGGAAATAATTCCCCACTAGGCATGGAGGGGATGGGTTATTTCCTTCCTTCTTTCTCATGGTCTCCCAGGAATGGGCAGAGTTTGGGCCCTCAGCCAAGGGGAGGCGTGGTCAGTGGGTACTCCAATCATGGCTTCTGCTGACAAACAAAAATGGCCACAGTTACAAGAAATTGGAAAGATTGGGTTGAAAGTGTGTGTGGGGTAGTGGTGGTGGCAGTGGCTCCAGGGTGGACTTTTACTCTCCAGGCAGAGGTGAGGCGATCCAATGCCTATGTGGAAAAAGGAGGAGGAAGTGAAGGATCCAACTACCTTCTACCGTTTCTCCATCTCCACTGCCTGTTCCTGTGAATTTCAGGATGCTCAGGGGAGAGGGGGCTTGGAACCAATTTCCATGGCTACAAGGGTCCTATTGTGCTGCTCCCTTCTGAAATAGACCTATTAGCAAAATAAATAAAATGCTACTGAAAAAAAAAACTTAAATGTTTTGATAAAGAGTAACTGAATTACTGTTTCATTTCCCCCCCACAAAGTGTGAGAGATTCAGAACTTGTCTCTCAAATGGCAAACTACATATAGAGTATTTTCTACAGTGCTCCTTCCAGATGTACAAAGACTTTTGAAGAAAGAAATGAGTAGGGAAAAAGGCAAGTGCCTTAATTGAAATAATAGTTATGACAAAAGAAGGGAGGGAGGGAGAGAGTGCACATTCATCCCTCTATATTAAAAGTTTAAAAAGTAAAGAAGAAAAGTCATTGTTGGTTTGTTTCATTTTCCTACAATATATTTTCTTATAGCTAAGATGCAGAAGAAACTACAGTGATACCTCTACTTACAAGCAGCTCTACTTAACGAGCAATTCGACTTGAGAGCAAAAGCAGAAGATATTTTTTCACTCAGTGCATTGTTGGTCTGTGGAGCTCCCTGCCATAGGATGTGGTGATGGCATCTGGCCTGAATGCCTTCAAAGGGGGATTGGACAGATTCCTGGAGGAGAAGTCCATTACAGGTTGCAAGCCATGATGGAGATGTGTAGTCTCCAGGCTTAGAACTGGGGTACTTCTGGACCAGATGCAGGGGAGTGGTATCAAGAGACAGATATCTAGTCTCATGCGCTCCCAGGTGCATCTGGTGGGGCCACTGTGAGATACGGGAAGCTGGACTAGATGGGCCTTTGGCCTCGTCCAGAACGGCTCTTCTTATGTTCTTATGTAAAACCGTTAGCGTTTAAACTGCTACCTTACAAACTTTAGATGTGGTCTGCTCTACTTAATTTTTTAATTTTTTCCCCATTTATTTATTTATTTATTTATTTGATTTTTTAGGTAGAGCTGCTCTACTTACAAGTTGTTTGACTTATGAACATACATTCAGAATGGGTTAACCTCATAAGTAGAGGTCCCTCTGTATGTATGTATGTATGTATGTATGTATGTATGTATGTATGTATGTATGTATGTATGTATGTATGTATGTATGTATGTATGTATGTATGTAATTTCTGCTCCTCCGATCTAGCTACCAGGATACTCTGGGCACTGTAGAAATCTAATAAATAAGTATTGAAAAACTTATTTTGGTTCAGATTGACAGAAGTGGCAAGGAGCAAGGATCAGTGCTTGGGAGGAGAAGTCCTGCTTTGGTTGACCATTCCTCAAATCACTTTTGAACCTTAAGCCCCCCAAAGACGCTTCCCTAGCCTATAATACCAGCAAGCACAGCAGCATGCCATAGTGGGATCCACGTTTCATCCACCATTCATTCCTGCTTATTTTTAACATCTTTATATCCACTAGCAAAATAATACTATCCAACCTCTTGAGCCACTCCACAAAGCTGTTTCAAAGCCGGCATTAACATTTCCTAAATCGCCTCGTTGTGCTTCAAGTGAGTTGCAGGTCATGTGATCAATTATAGGTTAATTAAAAGTATTATCTTTTCAAGAAATATCTTTGACTTATCATATTTTCCTGAATGTATTTGTGTCTGGTTTTTCTTCTTTCTTTTTAAAGAACAACGTCCCATTCTTGAAAGGAGTACTTCTAGAAAACCATTATAATAATAATTAGAAGCCCATTGTAGATTGAAATCTTTTGAAAGTCTCTGTAATCCTTCTGAGGGCTGAATGTGTTTTCATTGTCTTGCATTAGTATTCTGACTCTCATACATGAAACAAACCTTTAATCTCCTCAAGTCCTTGGGAGCTTTCATTGTATACTAATACCTAGCATGGGCTTAACCTGTCTAAATATTAGGCCACATTAATAAGATATTTTTTTCAGACAAACTGACCATAGGGTTTGGTTTCCCTCTAGAGGCAATAGTCACCTGCAGTAACTCAAGTGAAATCTGGACAGCAAGAACTTCCTCAACATGTGATTCTATAGATGGCCCCAATCATACATAACATTCTGAGGCATATTGCTCTAGTGCTCCCTCCCTCAATAATATATTTTTGGTGGCTGAAGAAATGAGGCATTGGTGGGTGGCATTTGCACAATGTCTTCAGATACCTAATCATGACCACTGAGATATAAACACATTCTGTGGAGTAATTATGCCTCCCCTTTCAAGATGAGGAGCAGAGCACTCAAATCCAGCCAAATTATTTTGGCAAATGCAGGGGGAAGTGGTTACACCTTGATCCTACTCCTTTATACCAATGGGCTGAACATGGATAGCCATAGATGTTACTTCCAACACGTACCTTTATATATTACAGGAGCTGGGATTCCTCTTGAGGAGAATTTTACTTCCCCTCTTATGAGACAAGAAGTCAACTCTTACACATGAGCAGGAACTGTGGCTTTTTTCTATGCTTTTGTTTGTATGAAGAAGAGTTTCCATAGGCAGAAAAGTATTCATTTCCAGACACTTTCCCTTCAAGTGGAACCACCACGGAATAGGTGGGTCTCAGGCTAGTCCACTCACTTCCTCACATATTTATTGCTTTTGCCTGAACAGAGGGACTATAGAACAGAGATGGGCATAAACTGATCCACAAACAAAACAAAAAAAAAACCAACAACCCAAAGAACCCATACTGGTCTGTGGTTCAGTTTATGAGCTGTTTCCTATATTCTGTGTTCCCGAAGCAAAATGAAACACCAAAAATTTTACCCTGTGGTAATTTGTTTTGTTTGCCTGCCTACCTCCTTCCCACTGCCCCTTTTGTCTCCCTGCTGCCCTCAGGTCGTCTGACTGTGCCTCAGAAGCAGTGAGCTGGACTTCCCTTCCTACATCTGGATGCTGACTCTGAGCATGAACCTGCTGCCCAGCTGATTGGCCAGCACATGTGCAGAGGCAGTAAGCCTAGCTTCCCCGATGCTGACTCTGTGCATGCACCTGCATAGATGGTGACAGAAAAACTTGAGGTGGAGGCAGCAGGAGGAGAGAGGTTCCCCCCCCCCCCCGACAGAAACTGGCAAAATGAACAGCAAACCAGTTCATTTTTCCAAGGGTTCATGGTGGTTTTGGTTTAGCCACGAACTATGACTTGTCACAAGCAACTGTTTTTCCTGTTGCTACCTATCTTTTCTATAGAATCAGAGATATCTGGTGATACCTATAAGATACTGATACCTGATAAAATCCCTAACTTCTTTGTCAGACATCCTTCTTCCCCTGCATGTACCGATGACCAAAGAAAGACACAAGGCCTTGCCTCTCAGCAAACATATCTTATACAGATGGGCATGAAACAAATAAAAACGTTTGATGATTCGTTATTCATTTTGTTACGTAACAAAACAAATAATGAACAGCCGCACCAGTGCGGCTGTTGCCAGGGCTCCGGAGGTGGCTGCGAGACCTCCCTCTGCCCAGCGCGGCCGCTGCTGGGGCTCCAGAGGCAGCGGTGGTGAGGTCAACCACCTCCCAGAGTGGCCGCTGCCAGGGCTTTCCGGGCCACCGCCGCCACCAGGATCACTGCAGCTGGAACTCCGCTGGCCAGCTGGAGTGGCTGAGCAGCTGGCAGGCCGACCTAGGCCCCCCACTTCCACTGGGATTTTCACTGCCACCGCCATTCATATAAGCTGAACCAGTTCATTTTGGTTTTGTTCGTACAATTTTTTAAACAAAACAAAAAACTGAGGGGGGGGGCTAAAACAGAACAAACTGAACCATCGGTTTTCTGTTTCATGCCCACCTATAATATCTTAGCTTCTCTTTGCATTATCACCCAAAGCTGGTAGAGAGCAATGACTGAATATCTGAAGGGCTGTCATACAGCGCAGGGGCAGGATCTGTTCTCGATCATCCTTGAGTGTAGTAGGATGCACAACAATGGTCTCAAGTTGAGAGAACCCAGTGAAACTTCCTAAAAGTTAGAGCAGTATGGCATTGGGACCAATTACCTCAAGAGGTGGTGGTGACTGCTCCAATACTGGAGGCATTCAAGATATCCTTTGATGTGTATTCCTGCATTGAGCAGAGGGTTGGACTTCATGGCCTTGTAGGCCCCTCCCAACCTCACTCTATTCTATGATTCTATGATTCTATTATAATGTTCCTTAGGGCCTTCAAATGGAACCTTCCTCCATTCAGCATTATCTTCCTCAGAGTATTTTAAAATGAACATATTTCCTTATTTGGAAGACCAGCATTACTTTCCAAACACTTAGCATATCTTATGCACATTTCTGATTCAAGGCGCAAAGAACCAGATTTTTACAATCATCAGTTGCTTCACCCACAAGGAATTCTGGCCACATGCATGCTCACTTAGTGAAGACCTTGTCAGAGGAGATTAATTCAGCCATCACATGCTATTATGATAAAAAAGAAAAATCATGGCATTCTACCTCTGAAAAGTTCTTATTGGAAATTCTGATCTCCAAGTCACACCTAATATTCATCCTGCATTATTGGAAAATTATCAAAATAATGAGCTCTCCTGCAATTTCTGGCTCAGGGTCAATTGACTGTCACTGCTTATGACATATGAAACACAGCATTAGCTGCTTAAATCAAATCCAATTCTAGCATTTTCAAAATATTTGAAGTAGACTGAAGGAAAGAGAGCTTTCTACCATCTGCCGTGAATAAGGAATTTCCAAAAAATATATAAGATGGGGAGGGGTCTGCTTACATGGGCACCATGGCACCTATAATCTCTATGCAATAATGGCGATAAGACACTGCCCCTTTGGCTCTATGGCAAGACACTTTATCTGAGCACTTTCACAGAAGAAAGACACTTTATACAACAAAGGCTGTACTCTTTTTGCGTTGGGGTGATTCCTTCGCCTTAAACAGTAGATTTGTGTTTGTATAATAGCTACTGTATAGAATAATAGCTACTGTATTGTATAATAGCTGCGGTATAGAAATGCATTAAATAATAAATAAATAAATAAATAAATACTTTCTCCTCCTCTTTCCACATGGGCATTGGAGCTTCTCACCTCTGCCTGGGGAGTACAAGCCCACCCTGGAGCCACTGCCACCCGCACCCCCCACCCCCACTTTCAACTCAATCTTTCCAGTTTCTGGTAACGGTCAACATTTTTGTTTGTCAGCAGAAGCCATGATTGGAGTACCCAATGCCCACGCCTCCCCTTGGCTGAGGGCCCAACCCTGCTCATGCCTGGGAGACCATGAGCAAGAAGGAAGTCATGGTGACAAATTGCTACTGATTAATATGATTAATATGTTGGCTGCATTCTCAGCTATATGTCCATTTGCATCATTGGGCATACAGCCAGGAATGCAATTGGTGTCTCATGGCAAAATGCTGCAATAGCTGGGTAACTCTGGGATTTAGAGCCAGCGGTGGGGAGTTTGATTCCCCACTGAGCCTCCTTGCAAGGGATTGACTCCATAATCATGGGGTTCCTTCCAGCTTTGCAGTTCTAAGAGTCTAAGCTTAACTTGCATGTTCTCTCTTATGCAAATCACCATGATGATTGTGGCCAGAGCATTATCAAAATAATCAAACAAAAATAAAAATAAAAAATACTTGCTTCAACAAGTAGCTTTTTGATATGTTGTAAAATTGTGCCAAATAGCCTAGCCCTATCCTATCCTAATGAGAGAGAAGGATTTCCTTTCCAGAGAGAATGGATACTTCCCTCACCTTTCTCAAGGTAGGACTATGAAAGGACAACCTATTCCAAGGTCCTACTTAAATAGAGGAATGCAGTGAGTGAGCGAGCGAGCAAGAGAGAGATCAGTGATTTTAAAATGGTTCATCTACAGTGAGCATCTGGACTAAGCAGACACAGTCATTTTAATTCAAATAAAATGCACTGTAAATCTGTTTCAATGATAACGCTCACTTCTTAAATTTACATCTGCACATATAAATGAGCATATGTGATTCCACACAAACCAACATCCCCTGGTGCACGTCTTTCTAATGATTTTTAAATGGCCACCCAACCTCTCGGTTTAATTGCTGGTGTGGATGGTAGCTGTTTCCAAGACAACAACAATGGTGAAAGAATTAAGAAGTTGCAGCATCCGCTACACAACACCATTTATTAATTAACCAAAAATTTGGTCTGACCTTCATAGACTGTTTAGTATTGTGTCTAGTCCAACCCTAAAAACAACAGAAATGACAATAGTGACATCATCTAATTTGTATATCAGGATTTGGTGGCTGAAATCCTGCTGTGTAGCTATGTCAGAAACAAATGATTATGACATCATCATTATCTGGCATTGTTAATCTCTAATTTAATTGAATCAAAACCTTCCTTTCAGCTTTTGAGGCTTCTTAGGGATCCTTTTTCAACCCAGATCCTTGGGAAGTGGGGAAGATTATTGAATATCAGAAAACCGCAGCCATAACAATCCAGGGTCACAATCCAGTTGTGGAACTACTGGTGGGAATTTCCTGGTATTAAGGGCTTCCCTCCCCATCCTTTGGTTCCCAAAGGCTTCTTTGGGGCAAAATGTATCACGGAATAGACTTTAAAAGCAATTTAATTAAAAAGTAACACTGCTGGAAAGCTGGCATGATTGGAGACCTTGAAGCTCTGGGAAAATTGTTCAGAGTTTTGGAGTTCAGTGACATCAGTATGCTGATGATCCCTAACTTGATCTCTCCTTCCCATCTGATTCCAAGGAAGCTGGTCTGTGCTTGGACCAGCTAACAAGCTGGAATTTTATCCATGCGACAGAAAAGTTCCTGATCAGTCCAAGAGCAAATTGAGATAGGGATTCAGCCTGTACTGGATGGGATTATACTCCTCCTGAAAAGTCGGTTTTTTTCATATTTGAGACCTGAGCTCCTGGGCTCGATGCTGAGCTTAATGCACAGGTCTCAGCAGTTGCCAGGAGTACATTTGCACAGTCAAAGTCCAATCTGGTCATGGTGATGCATGCTTCAGTTGTATCCCATTTGGATTGCTGTAACATGCTCTATGTGGGCCGCCTTTGAAGATTGTTAGGAAATGTCAGCTGGTTCAAAATGCAGCAGCCAGACTATTGACCGAGGGCTGTAAATAGGGAACATACAATGACTACGCTACAACAACCTCACTGGATTAAAGGCTGTTTCCAGGCCCAATTCAAAGTGGTGGTTATTGCCTATAAGGCCCTATACAGCTTGGCTCCAGATTATTTGAAGGATTGTATACCCCATATGAGTGTTCTCAGCTTTTACAATCTCTCAGGTCCACCCCCTTCCCAAGCTTGTTCGGTGAGGAGGAGACAAGAGAGGGCTTCTCAGTGGCTGCTCCCAGGCATTGAAATGCAATGGCCTAAGAAACCAGGTTGCCCCTCTCCTTATTGTCCTTCTTTCATCAGGCAAATATCTTCCTCCTTGGGCAGGCTTTTTAAAGTTGTAAGTAAGGGCCCTTTTACACAACCCCTAAGATCCGCTGGCAACTTAAATTCATACCAGAGATCTTAGGGGTTTGTTCCTCTTGCTGTGTTCCCACCCTTCCGCACGCCATTGCTCCTGTCAGCGTGAGGGGAGGGAGAAAAAAGGGAGAAAAGAATGCAGGCTCACCTCCGCTCTGCCTTCACGAGCTTCCCTGGAAAGCATCTTAAACGGGCGGGGAAGAAACAAACAGAAGGCGAGGATAGCCCAGCATTCACTGCTTTACATCTGCATCAGAAATTTTTCACCTTCAGAGACCAGGTACTTGGAAAATGCGCAGGGACGCGCTTAGGTGGGCGTGGTCGTACTTAATTTTTTTAAAACTCCGGAGCTGGTGGGAAAACAATTTTAAGCTCTGCATCTGGGAGCCCTTTGCCTCGGATTTTAGGGGTCATGTAAAAGCGCCCTAAGTTGTCTCAGGAGCTCTGCTTTTTTTTTTTTTAACTTACAGGATTTTTAAAAGTTTTTGGATTGTTTTAAACTTTATTTTTTAAAATCTTAATATATGTTTCCTGTAAATAACACGTGATATTTATATAGTTTTTTATTATGTTGTTTTATCTGTAGAAAAGTTCTTAACCTCATAGCGGCTTCTGTTTGCATTCAGAGAGGACTGCAGATCTGATTGCTCACTCCCCTATTTAGCAAATGTTGGGAACTGAGACAATGAAGTGTTAGTCTGTGCTTGAACAATGCAGAAATTGGAAAGACATTCACATTAACTTAACCATTTCACTAAATCCAGTTTGTGTTATGTGAAACTATTAGCAGATGTTTGTACATCTCTTTCAGTTTCCTATCATTAGGATGAAACTGTGCGTGCAGGTTCCTCTTTTGGTTACATGGTAATAAATGTGCATGACACAAAGCTGCCTGCTTTAAAAATGGATACAAGCAAGCTTTAATCCAAAGGAAAGATAGATACTGAAGCACACACATGGAGAAAAATGCATTAAAAGGTACACATATTTTTTAAAAAAAGTGTATCAAAATATATAACCATTCCTATACAACCTCCCTCTCCCCACAGCCTGTTACAAAACAAGGATACAAAGATTTTGTAAAATCCACTAAAACAGAGACTATGAGATATCCACAACCTTCATTCCAAACAGCAGAATTAACTTCTGAATGTGTATGTATGCAATATTCTAGCCACCTTCATCTGCAACCTTCTTGTATGGAAATTTTGTGAACAAAATGCAACATTGACTTTTTTCCTGTTTGAAAATGATGATGGTGAGACCCATGGCAAGAGTCATGCAATATTAAGTACCTACAGGATGACTATTCACTTTCAGTTATTTGGAAGAAACTAATTTTTGAGAGAAGCATAAATCCAAATGGAAACATTAGGTATGTGCTTGCTCCTTTTCAACAGGATTAGCCTTTGAAAATTTATAATTTAAGAATCAGTCTACTTTCAAAAACGTCATCACGATGAAATGTGCAGTGTTTTAAGGTCACACACATTCTTCTATCAAAGCAATATAATTGTTAAAAGCACTTGATACTGGGATGTTCCGGACTCACCATTTTGAGAGGTCTTTGCCGCCTGGCTGAATAGGCGCGGAAATTGCACCAACGGCATAGGCTACACAGGTAGGGTGTGCGCTGTTAAAATCCAGCACCGACAGGCTCCCTGCCTCTTCATCCAGCAGTGACCACACCCCCACCCTCAACATTGTTGATGGTGATGCTTCGCTGGTCGCTTCGGGGCCGGGTGGGAATTTTTGGCTGTCACTCCTATTGGCCCAGAGGGACTACGAGTTTTCACCCATCCCATCATGAACAATGTGCAGGCTGGGCCAGTTAATCACATCTGTCAGTCCCTATTTGGCAGGTAGCGCAAGTGGCATCATTATGTCAAGACCCTCCTTTAGATGGTAATGTAAGGTGCTCAGCAGCCCTCATATAAAGTTAATAACAAGTTGATAATACAACAGGTCAGGCAAATGAGGGCTGCACTCCCCATTAGGAGATGCAGGAGGGGAGGCATGCCTAATTACCTTAACACCATCCTCGCCTATCCAGTGCAATCTTACCTAACCTGGGAGGGGCAGCTGTTTAATAACATCTACAGATGTTAACCACTTGCACTATGGCACAGATCCTCCTTTATTTGCAGTTAAAGGTTCATCATTAAACTTTGTTATTATTATTATCAATAAATTGTGGCCCATACTAACTCAAATTTGGTGTCACCTCGTTATTTCAGTCTGGGTCGGCAAGGGAAAACAACTAAATTGTAGTGTCAGGTGGGAAATCTAAAACAGAATACCACATCCTCCTCAAATCTTGACAATTATTTAGGTGTTCAAAAATGGGTTGATCTTGAAGGTGTGATTTCAGTGTGTGTGTGTGTTCTAACTCCACTTCCTGCCTTTCACTCCATGAGAGGAAGGACTAATTGTCTGAAGAAGAAACCAAGAGTTTTGAATTAGATGAAGAGGCTTCTTGTGTATCTGA
The DNA here is from genome assembly GCA_037367245.1 of Phrynocephalus guinanensis. Taxonomy (NCBI): domain Eukaryota; kingdom Metazoa; phylum Chordata; class Lepidosauria; order Squamata; family Agamidae; genus Phrynocephalus; species Phrynocephalus guinanensis. The sequence goes on along the minus strand of CM074735.1, from coordinate 43,061,554 downwards.
CTCTCTCTTCAGACTGCGCTTTGTGTGGAGACAAGGGCAGGCAGGGAGCAGGGATGGTATTCCTTCCCTCCTCACACTTTAAAAATAACTCGTGCTTGAATGTCTGAATAGCGCTTGGGAATTTCCGCAGAGCACTGTGCTATCCATGTTGCCTCCAATTATAAATCCTTTGGAGGCTAAAAAAATAAAATAAAATAAAATAATTAATTAAAATAGGCACTTGGGCAGCCATTTAAAACAAATTATCTTCTTCATTGTCACTCTAAGAAGCATCAGTTCTGAAGAGCCAAGTTCTCGGTTCATTTTAGAATCTAATCCATGAGCTTCCTCAAAGAATATTCAGATGAAATGACTATGGTGGAGTGGATGGACTTTCCAAAACTAAAGATGTTGCTATAGTGCAAATTTTCCAGATGTACATTTCTAACAGGGATGCATGAGGTTGTACCAAATGGGCATAGTTCCTATTGCACTTCTACAGATGTTTGGTAAGTCACTGTTGTGCCCCACAAACCTGACTGCTTGAATATTTCAATTCATGTGTATAAGAATTTCCCAGCATTTGCAAATTTCTTCATATTTCAAATCAGCTGAGGGAGAAACTGAAGCTGACAAATTCATCCATCCGTCCATCCAGAGTAGTTATATCTGAAAGATCTAGCTTTAAATTCCTGCTTATTCATTTATAGTCATGATTAATTAGGGTGGCCAGCTCTTCCATTTTTCTGTAATGCCCTCCAACTTAGCATGGTGCTTCATGGTTGTTCGTCCCCTGAGAACAGCAGTACCAATTGGATTTGGCTGAAACAAATGAGAGGCATTTTTATTTCTGTTCGCTCTTGAAGAATACCAGCATTCAGACATTATTCAATTGTATTTAGCATGGAATGAACTTATTTATTTATTTATTTATTTATTTAACTTATATGCCACCCACTACCCAAAGGTCTCTGGGCGGCTTACAGTCCAAAGAATAAAACAATTTAAAATAATTAAAAGTAAAATATCAATAAATCATCAATAAAAACCTTACACTAAAATCATCAACTTGTAGTATTGGGAGGGAGAAGGAGTCTTAGAAGAAAGGAAAACTGGCAGTTCTCAAGACTAAAACAGGTCTGGAAACTTTCTCATCCTATACCTACCTATTCTTTACTAGGGAATTTCTACCACTACTACTCACTACATATGACAAGAAAACCTATAGTTTTTAATTCTCACTCCCCCACTTTGTGTACAACATCTCATTGTATGAACTTAGTTGGGGAACTACAGTTTAAAAACAAACAAACACAGTGACAGCCACCATTGTCCCTATGCCCCATATCTTATTCCTAATTCTGTATTTTCTATCACTTCTCACTACAAAGGACTGATAGAAAGTAGTTTGCATTTTCACAAACCACTGCCCATTCATTTTAGGAAACTGCCACTTGTCTCAAGAGTTAAGTAGCTTCCACTAATGATTAGCTTTGCAAGATGACAAAGGCCCAAAACGTAATTATAACTCCAGGTATGATTCTAATGCTGATGCAAATTAACTTCTCCGGTGAGGGGCAGGCTGAACGTGGCATTCATCACAATGCTAGTCTCAATTTATTCACTGCATTTTTATTTTGCTGCACAAGGTATGGGCTGTTGCTGTTGATGCTTCCTTCATTAGCTGTCACTCCTTGGCTGTTGATGGTTCTGTTTTTCTTCTCACTGCTTGGTTAGTGGTGATGATTGGGGAACATTTGCAGCCTTTATATTTCATTGCATTGTTAATCGATTCTGTTCAGATGGTTAACAGCTCCGGGACAGTGAAATGATGATATCCCTAAAATCCGATCTGGGACTAAATAGGATTGATTACAGACATGACAAAATGGCTCTTTGCCTCCTGTAATGGGTTGTGTAACACCTGATCAAAAGGAATGGAGTTAATGCCACCTTTAAAAGCCTGAGATTTCTTTTTAGGTTCCTTCTCAAAATTTAAAGGTAACCCCACACACACACACACATGCATGCCAGTCATGTCAGACTCTAGGGGTGGTGCTCATCTCTGTTTTCATGCCCAAGAGCCAGTGTTGTGCAAGTCCGTGGCCATGCGGCCGGCATGGCTGAGATTCAAACCGTCAAACTTCTGACACTGCAGCCAACAGGTTCAGTGGTCTAGCCCACTAAGCCACCATGCCCCTCAGCTGAGCCACCACACCCCTCAGCTGAGCCACCACACCCCTATACACCTAATTGCAACTCAGAATATGGTAACCAAAGTTCAAGATGGGCACAGTTTGTTTCAAACTTGCCTTGGTTTGAACTGGGACTTCACCAGATCTTCTAGATCACACTAGGGCTTGCTGTTTCTGTAGCTAGTAGTTGGAATGGCAAGATTCCAATCAGAATGTGGAAAGTCAATGTTTAAAGATCATCTCCAAGGATTCCCAAGCCAGTATGGCTATTGACTGGGGAATTCTGGGAGTTGTAGTCCAAAATATAATGTTTCTGAGCTCTATCAATTCCTATGATCTCTGCATCAAAACAGGTCCTGTGGAGTGGAGAGGCTTCTTCTAGGGCAGTGCTGGTGAACCTTATAGAGAAAGAGTGCCCAAATTGCAAATCAAAACCCACTGATTTTCCACAAAGTGCCAATACAGCAGTTTAACCTGAATACAGGTGGCTGTGAAGGGGCAATGTTGGGTGCTGACAGAAAGGGCTCCGAGTGCCACCTTTGGCACCAGTGCCATAAGTTCACCAACACTGCCCTAGGGTCTGTTGAACTGGCTGTGATTTATGGTTAGAGGTTTGCAAATTTCTGCCTCTACTCTTTTCCATTGTATGTTTCATTTCTTGGCCATCACTTCATAGAATCATAGAGTTGGAAGAGACCTCAAGGGCCATCTAGTCCAACCCCCTGCCATGCAGGAACCCCATCACAATATTTCTGACAGATGTCCATCCAGCCTCTGCTTAAAAACCTCCACAGAAGGAGTCTCCACCACCCTTTGTGGCAGTAGATTCCACTGCTGAACAGCTCTAACTGTCACGAGGTTTTTCCTAATGTTCAAATGGAATCTCTTTTCCTGTCGTTTGAAACCATTGCCCTGAGTCCTAGTCTCTGAAGAAATGGAAAACAATCCTGTTCCCTTTTCAATATGACATCCTTTCAAATATTTAAACATAGCTATCATATCCCCCCTCAGCCTTCTTTTAGAGAGGCTAAACATTCCCAGTTCCCTAAGCCGTTCTTCATAAGACATTTCCTCCAGACCCTCAACCATCCTGGCCGCCCTCCTCTGTACCCGCTCGAGGTTGTCAACATCCTTTTTTAACTGAGGCACACAGAACTGGACACAGTACTCCAGGTGGGGTCTGACCAGAGCAGAATAAAGTGGTACTATCACTTCCCTTGAACTACACACTATGGTTCTGTTGAAGTAACCAAGAATCGCATTGGCTTTCCTGGCCGCCGCATCACACTGCTGACTCATGTTCAATTTGTGGTCCACCAAGACTCCCACATCCCTTTCACAGGTACTATTCTCCAGCCAAGCGTCCCCCATCCTTCTGTTCTCGAGGACTTCTCAAAGATTATTGTCAATGGTTCTGAAATTACTTCTGCCAGTTCTTTTAATATCCTTGGGTGTAATTCATCTGGCCCAGGAGACTTAAATTCATTTAATGTTTCTAGGTGTTCCTGTACTAGCTCTCTACCTATTCTATGTTGCAATTCCCATCCTTCCTCATCTACTCTTTGTCCCAGCGGATCTCTTTCTTCCTTTTTGGAGAAAACAGAGGCAAAGAAGGTGTTGAGTACTTCTGCCTTTTCCTTGTCTCTTGTTAGTAACTGGTCATCATTGCCACGCAGAGAGCCTATCATTTCCTTAGTTTTCCTTTTGCTGCAGACATAACTAAAGAAACCCTTTTTACTATCTTTAATCTCTCTGGCAAGTCTAAGTTCGTTTTGCACTTTAGTTATCTCTGGCAAGTCTAAGTTCATTTTGCGCTTTATTGTTTGGTACTGTCCTGTGGGAAAGGAAAGGATGGACCCGCAAAAAAGGGTTGGGAAGTAGAGGAAGTGATGAATTGTGAGGGCTTTGTATTCAAGACAAACACTCAAAAGCACATTGATACTTGTTGCATTTTTTTAACCTAATCTCACAAGAGCCCAATTAATAGTTTGAGTGGACAAATGTTCGTCCTGGTTTATTTTGTTTTCCTTTTAGGACTCACAGGCATCAAGTGGGTAAAACTGTGAGGACTGTGGAATGGAACACAAAGAAAACAAAAAAGCAGCCAATATATGAGGATGACATTTATTGTATTGGAAAAACACCATTGGATAAGCCAGAATGGTACAATAGGAAGAAGAATGGATTTGAACAGAGAAGACCATATCTTTTTCACACACTCTTTTTTGAGCTTACTGCTTGTTTTGAAACATGGACACTACAGATCTTGTTTGCTGGCAGATATGGAGGTGGCAAAAGAGAATTTCCACCTTTGTCTTAAATTTTGAAGGCAACACAGTGGTTGGTTATAGGCAGAAATTGTACAGTAATCCTACAAAAGCTCTTTTGGTTTTTTACAAACATCCCTCCAATCCATCTGCCACCTGAGGAAGACCCTCAACATTCTTTCAAATGCCCCTGCAGTTGAAACATTGCTGAATAATTAAATTAAAACATGTTTGTTTGTGCAGCATATTTCCAGTGCAGGCGTGAAAAAGCTCTACATGGCTTGTGAGGGGCTTTGATTTTGTTTTGATGATGTCTCACTGCTTTGTACTTTAATCAGCCCATTAGGTAAAATACAAACACATCAAGAAACAGCTTTGTTTATTCTGCACCAGCTATCTTCTTCTCAATTTCAACTGTGCAAAGAATAATGCCTCCATGTACTGTGCACCCAGGGGTTGGAAGTCATGCTTGTTTTGAAAAGACTGTACTGAATAAGCGTCAGTCTTGCCTGCTGAGGAACAAGGCTTCAGAAGGCAGTGTGAAAATTTATAAAGACAAAGAAAAAAATAGAGTCAGAGGGAAATGCACATCCAAATATATCACTGTTTGTCAATTTCTCCAAGGCAATAGAGTAGATCACCGGGTGAACCAGGATCTTGAAAGCAATACAGTAGTACCTCTACTTATGAGTTTTAATGCATTCCGAATGCATGCTCATAAGTCAAACAACTCATAAGTAGAGCAGCCATATTTAAAAAATATAAATAAATAAATAAATTGAAAAATTGAAAAACTGAAAAAATGGTAAGTAGAACAGACTGTATCTAAAAATTTGTAAGGCAGCAGTTAAAACGCCAACAGGTTTTCACTCTTAAGTCAAATTGCTCATAAGTAGAGCCGCTCATAAGTAGAGGTACCACTGTACTGTGTTCTTCACTGCTTGTATATAATGAAGAGGTGCACATCAGTTTTTTTAAATTCTAAAAATACATACTCTTACTTTTCAGAGATGGAGAAAAACATTCATGAAGAATATGTTCTCAAAAATATTCTGTGCCAGTGGGACAACATTGTAAGTATATTGGAAGCAAAGAGTAGTGGCAGGATACATGCTTTGGAAGTACATGCTTCCCATGTTCACTGCACAGTATTTCTGCTTAAAAGGATATCAGGGATCTAAAAAAGCAAAGTGTGCTGCTTATACATTGCCCCATAGCACTTAAAGCACTCATGTTGCCATACCCATCCCATCCCTCAGCAAGCTTGGAACTCATTCTCCCGACTTTGGAAGGATAAAAGGCTGAGCTAACTGTCAGCCTGCTCCCTGGGATTGAATCCTTGCTTGTGAGCACAGTTTGGGCTGTAATACAGCAGTATGACCACGTCGCCATGAGGCTGCTTCAAATCAGGAAGACTAATCCATACGACATGAGAGCTGAGAGATCCAACCAGAGTAGATATGCTAAAGTGGCCAGCTCTCTGACACAATATGAGTCTGCTTCATCTGTTCAGAAATTTGTTGTTGTTGTTCAGTCGTGTCCAACTCTTCGTGATCCCATGGACTAGAGCTCGCCAGGCCTTCCTATCTTCCACTGCCTCCCAGAGTTTGGTCAAATCCATATTGGTTGCATTGATGACACTGTCCAACCATCTCATTCTCTGCCATCCTCTTTTCCTTTTGCCTTCAATCTTTCCCAACATCAGGGACTTTTCCAAGGAGTCCTCTCTCCTTATGAGGTGGTCAAAGTACTGGAGCCTCAGCTTCAAAATCTGTCCTTCCAGTGAACATTTGAGGTTGATTTCTTTCAGGATGGATAGGTTTGATCTCCTTGCAGTCCAGGGGAGTCAGAAATAGCCACATCATATATGTGTTATGCTAAAGATGCCCCCACCCCCCAAAATGCTGTAAACCCCCATCCACCCACTCTATGCATGAATGGTCCCTGGCTAGCATGTGAAGAAGAAGGCCATAACTAAATATTAACTTGAGTAAGCTTCATGGAACTAAATGGGTTTCACTTCTGGGTTACACATATGGGATGTGTGTATGTCGATGGCATGCTATTATCAGATTTATTCCAGCTATGCCAATTAGCAGAATGCTAATTAGTTTCTGACAGCTTGCATGCTCGCTGCCAGGTGAGGGCTTTCAGCAGCCTTAAAAATCTCATACCTTACAGCACTTGGTATTTTCCAAGCATTTCCAATTTATTCAGCTTCAATTCATTGTTTGGTTCAAAATGCTCTGTGTGTTCCTGTGTCCAAGAACTGGGGGTGGGGGTAGGGTCAGTGTCTAGGAGCATCAGGATGACATTACATGGGGATGACAAATGGGGGTAATAAATAATTAAAAGTGGCATCTCTTTAGCACTGTGGTGCTCTGCTGATGTGAGAGATCACGTACTATATTATCAACATGCCATCACTTGGATGATGGATGGTGTGAGGCATCTGCAAGGAGTCCTCTCCTCTCTGATGTATAGCTCGTGCCATCCCTGGGGTAACAGGGACAAATTAGAAAAAAAAGACAAGATTTGCAAGAGTGTGAGGCAGAAAAGCCAACCCCTCCTATCTTGCCAGAGGTTTTGGGGAAGACGGCAATGCAGAACAGCGATGCTGTGGCCATGCTAAAGCGGACAAAAGGTTGAAGAAAGCTTTACAGATCCTTCTAAATATTTACATTTTGACTCTATAGAGCAGATCTTTATGTCACCAAAGGTGTTTCTTGTAGAAGGTTTAAAGTTCAGGCTGAAATAGTGGGCTGGTAATCGAATCATATTTCACAGGGATTCTTACAATGCAAGTCACTGATTTGTCACAAGATAATTTGTCTTTGAAGTAATCCCAATATATCCGGAGAGGTGCCTGGAAATCTCTGACCTGCATGTCCCTTGGGCTGAATTTCAATATGTTCTACCCAGTTCATTCCAAAAGAGTTTGGTCCTTTCATTCATACTGCAAAGATAGCTTAGAAACATCCGGTCTCCCATGGGCTTTATGTTATCAGCTGTAAAGCAGCAATGGTCTCACCTTCAGATTTTCTTCTTGAAAAAACTAAACGAGTGAAGAAGTGTCAGGCTTGCCTGTATGGATCTGTTCAAGTACTCAGAATGCCCTAAAGCACTGACAGGGAAGTGTTTGTGCCCATGAGGATAAGGTTAAAAGCAGGACACGATTCCTTTAATCCATCCATACCACCAAAGGCATAAGTTGCAGTAGGCACTGGCAATTTTTGGTACTCTTGAATTTTGTGTTAGAATGCCCATCATCCTTATTAACTGATCATGTTGGATGGGTGGATAGAAATTGGACTACAAAACATTTGGAGGACACCAAATGCTCTGTACTACAGTTCCTATCAACCCAGGAATTAGGCTGATAGGAATTGGAAGGAAATACAGAGGCATAGTAACTGCACATGATTTTACAATTTCTGCGTTGAGGTTGCCTCATACAAATACCTTACTGTTATTATGTGCTGTCAAGCAAGAGGCTTCTGACTTAGAGGGACTCAATGAATTAATGATATTGAGGAGGTCCTATCATGAGTAGCCCTGCTTGCACCATGAAAATTTAAACCTGTGGCTTCCTTTATTTTGTCAATTCATTTAATTTCAGTATTTGATATTTCATCTTTTCCTGCTACCTTCAACTTTCTCTATCATCATTGCTTGTTCCACAGTTCTCATGTTGTGCCAAAAGTATAATAGTCTCTATTTAGTTATTTTTTCCTCCCTGCGCTTGACTACCATCCACTTACTTATCCTTCTGGTGGTCTGTGGCATTTATAAAACAGTCCTTGGACACTGTGTTGGTTTCCAGAAACACTTTTTTAAATGTAAGAATCATTCCTGGTACATTCATTTTAGGATTCTGCCTTGTGCTGGTAGGTATATTTAGAAAGCAGGATTCAGAAGACCTGAGATTTGATCCCTGATCGGGCATGGAAACTCACAAGGCTGAGTGGATGGGGTGGAATTGGAAAAACTGCTCCTTAAATACCTCATGTCAAAAGCAAAATTGAGTTTGCTATAAGTTGACTCTGATTTGACAGACAATAATAATATAACACAGTCATAATAAAAGTGCCTCAGGGTGTTGACCTAGCTACACCCTACCAGCGCATACCTGCACATTTCTATTATAATCAAATGTGACCAGATTGAAATAATGCAACCATTTCCTCAAGAATAACCTTCCTTCCAGTTCCGTGCAATGTAGGCATCAACAACCATTTGCAATTAGGGAAAACCTACACTGAAAGAGAGGAAGAATAAGTGTGAGCTGAAAACTTCAAAAATACTAGGGCTGAATATCATGAGTTTCAATGGCCTTGCTGGGCATTTAACCCCACAAACCCCATACCAACTTCCAGCCTGATGCTGTGTCTACAACTGTCTCCCTGTAACAGAACTACTTACACTAATGCTATAGTAACCTGAATGTTCATGCTATTGTTAGAAGTGTGTTTGGGCTCCCTCACGTTTCAAACCTGGAACAATTTGGGGCTTTGTGTAGAGCAGAGTGCCATGTTTATTATCCAGCCAGTCACATAATATGTTCATATTTCTCTGTTTATAATTTGTATGGGACTGTTTCCACTCATGTTTGGGTGGACTGAAAAATGGAAGGTGTGCATGTAATGTCGTGATAATAATAACACCAAGAACTATAACAGCTTGTAAATAAAGCATGCCACAATGCATAAATGCTTCTTTCTCAGAATATTCCAACATCCCATGTGATAAAGTGAAACTGGGATTCTCCTGAGGCTGAGGCTATTGTGGGGAGACAAGACTCACTGGAGAAGACAATGATGCTAAGTGTAGTGGCATGTGGTAGAAAAAGACGTGAGAGGTGGTCTGACCCTGGTTTGACTCAATAATGGAAGCCACTGAGGTTGCAACAGCTGCTAGGAATTTACGGAGATCACCAGTTCATAGGGTCAACCCAAATCAGAAGTGACTTGACAACCTAGATCAACAGCAACATTCTCATCATCTAACTTCAGAAAGCCTAGGTCTGCTGAAATAGTCCAATACTCCTGGTATTGTTGGCTCCCTCAATATCGGCTACTAGCCACAGATGCTCTCCATGTCTTTTAGAAGTGGAAGATACTGGGAAGATAAACCCTTGGGGACCACACATATTGAATTAATCTTATTCTAAGCAATCTTATCCTAAGTATACTAAGTATTAATAATTAATCCTAAGTATTAATCATATTGAATTAATTCTGCTCCTAAGTATCTCTTAACAGAGAATATGATTCTTAGCAAATTTGGAAACTGAAAAGCTTTCCACCTATTTTGGTTCTGCATCCTCATTCTTGTATTCCTTTATGACTGGTATTCCAAAAGGTGCATCTCATCTTGGTTGCCTTCCATTCCCTTACCCTGTTACAGAAATGGTGGCAATGCCAGCAGGTTTTTTTTCCCGGTCTCCAGGGAAGCTGTTTCTTCCATCCATGAAGGACAAAGACTCCACATGTAATACTTGGATATGAAAAGCTTTTGAAGTGTTCAGCATCTGTGGTGCTCTACTTATGATACACCCTTCCATTTTAAAAATGATAGGCATTTTCGGCATTTGATGACCTGTCCTTTTTGTCAAACTGTTGCTGCAGGCATGTGCAGAGCAGTGAGGGCTTCCTACATTTGATTACCTAGAGGTTTTAATTGTGGATTAAATAGAGGTACAGAAGAGGATTAGAAAAATCTAAAAACACCTTTAGAGGGAAAATCCCATCAGATTATCTGTGTAAAAAGAAAACAAAGGAGGAAATAAGTTGCATTTATTTTTTTTAAATGTGTTTCGTAAGCCTGGAGACTTGATCATATGGGGGAAGCATAGCATTCAAGCAGACTAGTAATACTGCCTTAGACTGATAAATATTCTTACCTGTATAGGTTGCAGGCAGTTTTCAATATTTCCTAAAAATCTTAGTAACTTCACTCCTTTCCACTTTCAGAAATGAATTACATGTGTAGAAGAGAATGGGGTAAGAATGAAGCAAATATTCTGAAGAATGGCTGCAAACTAAAACAGCAATAGGATAGGATTTTGCATTTTTTAAAAGGGGGGCTCTATAAAAGAGGCTTCTTTCATTTTCATGCTCGTTCATTGATTACTGAAAGACAGCCTAAAAATCACTCCTGGTGATTTGTTAACATTTAGTTTAACAAGACATTCAAGGACCTCTTCCCTGGTTATTTCTATCTGGCTTAATTCTTTGGTTTTCCTCCCCATGAAGATCGGCTCTGTTTGGTGCATGTGGTCTCTGTCTTCTTCAGTGAATACTGAAGTTATCTGTTGGCTTTCCCCAGGGAGATATGATTAGCACTTGCCAAATACTTAAAAGAATATCATACAAAGGAGGGGCAGGATCTGTTCTAGAGCATCCCAGACTGCAGGACAGATAATAATGGGATCAAGTTATGGGAATACAGGTTTTGGTTGAAAATTAAGAAAAACTTCCTAACTATTAGAGTAGTACAATGACAGAACCAGTTACCTTGGGAGGTGATGAGCACTCCAAAACTGGAGGCATTCAAGAGAAAATTGGACCTTCATCTACCAGATATGCTTTGATATGGATTCCTGCCCTGAGCAGGGGGTTAGACTCAAATGGCCCCAGTGCTCCCTTCCAAATAAGTTATTCTATGATTCTACATTTGTAGATTACACCCCTACTAAGATACTGACTTTAACCTACAAAGCACAAAATGACCGGGGTCCAAGCTACCTCAAAGATAGAATCTCACGGTATGAACCAGCTTGGGTATTAAGGTCATCGGGAGAGGCCTTTCTCTCCATCCTGCCACCTTTACAGGTGCGTCTCATAAGAACACATGAAAAGGCTTTCACTGTTGCTGCTCCCAGGCTTTGGAACTCCCTCCCGCTGGAGGCCAGGACTACCCCCATTCTGCTGTCTTTCCGGAAGCAGGCAAAGACCTTCCTCTTCAGGCAAACTTTCCCTGAATGAGGGACTAACTACTATGTGACTTTTATATGGATTACCATGCATTATTACATTGACAGATTTCATAAGAACACCAGTGTTTTCCATGTTAGTGTCCATCCTTCATAATGGAGTTTTCTTTTTGCGTGCCTGAACCAGTGTGGGATAGACGAAAAATCCTTGCCCACCCTAAGCCAATCTGGTACCTCTTCCTAATTTCCTGTTCGTAACTTAAATTATGTCTTAAATGTTCTGGGCTGTATATTGGCCCTCATTATTTTAAGCCACCTTGGGTTCTTTCCAGGGGGGAAATATTCTAAATAAATAAATAAATAAATAAATAAATAAATAAATAAATAAATACAATTGTACCAGAGATCACATCATACAACTCCAATGTAATAAAAGCTGCTTCTGAAAATGGTCACATAAAATAAATTACATGTCCACATATATGAATTTGTGTAAAATATATTGTTGTAATAAGATCAAAGATCCTGGAATGCTGATTTGACCAACTGAAATTGGCATTGAAGCTGACAAACAAATGAATATCCATTTCTAACATGACTGAGTTTCCTTTCACATAACCTGCTATGAATGCTTCCTTCCTAAATGTTTGAAATCACATATTGCCAAGATATAATTATATAATGGCAGCAAGCAAGCTGTATGTTCAGATGCAGGTAACAATATTACAAAGTTTTGTACAGTCTAAAGCAGAAGTTTATATAACAGGCTCAGCTTCTATGGTTGGGAAAGTCTAATCATGCAATTCCCACATGTTTCAAAAACCCTATTAGAGTCACCATAAATTAGAAGCAGCTTGACCTAAAATAACAACTTTCTTTTAAAAATATTTTTAAATCAAACTTCAAAGGTATGAAAAGCAAAATGTCCTGCCCCTATTTGTCTGCAATTTGATAGCTGAAACCCTTTCAAAGCACTATTAGCCCCATAGCATTCATCTAATTCTGAGAAAGAAGGGATAAATTGCAGCTATTTTGGGATACTCGGTGTTAGTCAATGAGAGACAAAGGCCTTTAGATTTCTGATTCTGAATCTCATTTTGGATTTAGGATCAAACAGAATGAGACGAGTTCTAAATAGAGATGGGCACGAAATGAATTTATTTTTCATTTTGTTATTTGTTATTCGTTTTGTTAGGGAATGAAACAAATAACAAACTGACCCATCACAGGAAAATGAAACGAAACGGAGCGGAACTTTCCACTTCATTCCGCTTCGTTTTTTGTTTTCCCATAGGAATGCATTAGCAATGCATTCCTACAGGAAAGATTTCCTTCCACCCCAGCAGGGAAGCAAGTGCCTAGCAGCTGATTGGCGCTGGCTTGAAGCCAGCGCCTAACAGCTGATGTGCACAGGCTGGGGGGAGATTTAAAAAGCCCACTCTTCCCCCACCCCATCAGGTGGGAGGAGAGAGCGGGTTTTTTAAATCTTCTCTCCTCTCAAAGCTAACACAGAGTGGCTAGTGGTTGCCACATTCCTAAGAACATAAGAACATAAGAAGAGCCATGCTGGATGAGGATAAAGACCCATCTAGTCCAGCTTCCTGTATCTCACAGTGGCCCTGCCAAATGCCTCTGGGAGTGCACAAGACTAGTTATCTGTCTCCTGATACCACTCCCCTGCATCTGGCATTTGAAGTACCCTGTTTTTAAGACTGGAGATGACACATCTCTATCATAGCTTGTAACCTGTGATGGACTTTTCCTCCAGGAATCTCTCCAATCCCCCTTTTGAAGGCATAAGGCTGATACTTCACGTCCCTCTCACTGCAGTTCGTGGCCCCGCTGGAGACCGGTTTGAAGGAATGTAACCTCACGTCCTTGTGGGGTCAATCTGAGTTCGAAGGAACGTAACCTCACATCCTTGTGGGGTCAATCCGAGTTCGAAGGAACGTAACCTCACGTCCTTGTGGGGTCAATCCCAGTTCACCCCGACCACGCCCCCTGAACTGCGCTCCAAGCGGGGTGAATAATTCCCGCCCTGGAGCTCGGGAATCTTTTCAATCCACTTCTCGATCCGTGTTGAAAACCAATTTCAACATGGAGGCAAGTTCACTTCGGCTCGAGGAAGGACATGAACTAACCACCTAAGACTCTGAATAGGATGTGGAAGGATGAGAAAAGGATAATTTCCTCTGGCATGCACCTCATATTTGGCTTTGACTCAGGGAGGGTCACACTAAACAAAAGTTTTACACATGACAAATAATAAGTGGGCAATAAGAAAAGGAAAGAAGCAGCGTTGAGTAATAAATCCAGCAGAAAATGCAAATTCCACATTGAGGCAATCCCTTTATGAGGCCAGCTTTTTAAAGGGATGCTCCACGCTGGCTCATCTAGCTATGGAGCTGTCCCCCACCCCTGGCGAACCATCATGAGACCAACCCCAAGCATCATGATGAGTGTGATGGGGGTGGGGCCACAGCAGGGCCATGTGGGCCCCAGGCCTCTTTTGCTCCAGCTAGCAGCAACCCACCCACCTGCCGCCTATTGAGAGGCTAGTGTGGCATACTGTGGCCACCTGTCGGAGCTAGAGAGGAATTTTTGCCTTGTCGCCCAGATTGGCTTAGGGCGGGCAAGGATTTTTCGCCTATCCCACACTGGCTCGGGTGGCATGGCATTGGCCATGCTGGCAGTTGGGGGTGGTGAACGGAAGCATACAGGGAGTTCCAAATCCATTATAAACAATACCCCTCCATCCCCGTGGCTTCACATCCAGATAGCTCCCCAACAGGGATAGGAGCCCTTTCAACACCTACCGTCTGGTACCAGCCTTGTGATGGCACCCCAACCGATGATGGTGGTTTAGGTATGGCGCTGGCCACCTGGCAGCAAGCAGCTGCTTGGTGCTGTCGGGCGATGGAACCTGTGTCTCGCCTACTGATATCGCCTTGGGGGAGGGGTAAATATCAAAAACTGGGTACAAGCTGTGAAGTTCACAACCTCTTTGTCAATTGTCCTGTTCGAAAAGGTTGGGGGAAGCACAGAGAGAAGTAATGGGGAAAGAGAAGGGACAAACAAGCAAAAAGTTTGAAACTTTTCACTGCTCATCCAAACAGCTTGACGTAGCTGTTTGGATGAGTAGCGAAATCTCTCAAGAAAAAGAAGTCCAGTTGCCATGACTCAGCTTCCAGATAAGATCACCTGGATGACTGAGAATCTTCACAGACAAGCAAAAATAGATCAGACCATGAAATCTTTACTCTCCATCCTGTCCCATTTGTGACAAAGAAGGAGAAGACATTCAGATATAGCTCCTGGGTGCCTTGCTGCTGGTGTTGAAATGCTCCAGAAAGTACCTATTAATCTGGCCAAAAAATCCCCAAGCAGTTAAAGAGAATTTAGTTCCTCTGTTATTGGAAAAGTAAAACTCCCAAAGAGACCCAGGAGCGAATTTTGGCCCACCAATGATCATCTGAAGTGTATGGCTCTTAGGTGAAGATCAGGTATTCACTAGGCAGACCCCATATTAACTGGTTTTAAATATACAACGGTACCTTGGATAACGACTGCCCTGGATAACGAATTTTACAGATAATGACTGCAAATTTCCGGGTATAGGACTGCCTCTGATAACGAATTTTCCCTATGGGCTGCCTTAGATAATGAATTTTCCTATCGGCTGCCTCAGATAACAAATTTTCCCTTTGGAGTGCATCGGATAACGAATTTACAACATGCATAAGTAAAAAAGAGTTATCCCAGGTGGCATTGCATCTGTACCTTTAAAGTGCACTTTCTAAAGAGTTTTGAGCAAAAATTAAAACAGGTGTCTGTGCCTTTTTCCTAGGCTCCGGAATGGATTAATTGGTTTCCCATTCATTCCTATGGGAAACCACGTTTCGGATAACGAATAACCTCGGAAAACGAATTAAAATCATTATCCGAGGTACCACTGTACTCAGTAACACCACACCTGTATCAACGGTGATGGTAAAATATAAGATATGAACTCAAATCCACAATAGAAGACAAATAAGAATGAAAAAAAAATATTAATTTATTTATTTATGAGCTTATATCCCACCCATCTTCCCAACGGGAACTCTGGGCGGCTAACAGGAGTAAAAACACATAAAACAACAGTTGAAACTGCAAGCAATAAGGCAGCGAAAGACAAGATGGCGACGAGCCCAAGGAGAAAAAACAACAACCTCTAATTCACAGGTCGCCGAATGGTACAGTACAACCTCCACTGCATCATATCAACGACAAATTGCATATATATCAGTGCCTGACTATATGGTTCACACTCTTTACTGTCATCTAGTGGAAATAGCAGACTAAGGAGGCAAAACATCCAAAACAAGAGAAACACAATTAATACAACGATAACAATTTAAAATCAGGAAGATGTATAGCAATGTTTCTTAGTATGTCCTTAAAATTTTAAAAAAGAGAAGTAAAAATACGAATATATACATTTTTTGAGATATAAAGCAATGTATAGTCCTATACTTAAAAAAATACATTATAATCACAAACCACTGGAGAATACATGTATGGCTAATATTGTTTTACTCTCAAGAAATGGCTTTTGTTCAGGATTGGAGATGGGTGTTTCATTTCAGAAGGGGACTGGTTTTGAAAAGAAACACACCACACAGCTGGAGCTCGGAACCCAGTCCCCCGCTCTGGAACAAAATCAACTACTGTTTAACCTTGGTGTAGTTTTTTGCTGGGCAAAATCCAACCAGGAAGCAGCCACTGATAAATCATCTTTCCTTCTCTCTGGCCAATCAGGAACTGTGCAAGGACTTGCATCATCCCACCTCCCTGTCTGATTGGCCAGCACCAGGAACAGGGAAAGATGATTTATCAGTGGCTGCTTCCTGGTTGGATTTTCACCCAGCACAAAGTAGGCCAAGGTAAGACAGTGGTTGAATTTGTTCCAGAGGGTGGGACTGAGTTCTGAGCAGCAGCTGTGCTAGCATATTTCATTTCGAAACCAGTCCCCTTCCAATATGAAACAGCCATCTCTATTCAGCATCATAATAAAGCAAAACAGGAAAAAGTAGACTTTAATAGCAACTAATCTTGGAAACACAGTTCTCGGTGATAATATTAAAATATCTGTCAGATGCAAATTTCACATCAAAAGATCAAAATACGAAGGTGATGCATTGGTATTACAGCAGACAAGGACAGGGGTTTTAAAAAACCATGATTGATGATATACAGAATCAAAATTTGAAAAGAAGTTATTCTTATTCTAAAAGTTGCACTGTTTTCTTTCTCACTCTAATAAGATTATAATAAGCATATGAAATGGTCTGGATTAAACAAAAGGATAACTGAAACAGATAATTAAAATACCAAATTAGAGTTCACTTCCGAAAGATCCCCTTATCTTTAACAGGCTTAAATAATCCCTTATTAGCTATCAATAGAGAGCTTTCCATAGAAAATCTTTTCAGCAGGGACTTTTCAAAGTTGACAGGATGTTGGGCTGGCATTTATTCTAAACATCAGTCACATGCTTTATTTCCATAGCTTTGCAATTAGCTTGATGAAGCTGTCTAATAAAGCATTGTTTCTGGTTTCTAGACATGACATTTCTCCCTTGTCTCAGCAGAAGTTACACTGCTACAGATGATAGGACAGCATGAAATCTACCGTGAGTAGAGATGGGCACGACTTGGCGGAATTTCCGTTTCCGTTTCCGTTCCTCGTTTCCGTTACGGAACAGAAACGGTAACGGGAATTACTCCGCCAGAACTCGAACTCGAACCGACTAAAGAATAATTGGATCTGATTTGTCGTGGTTGTTCCTGGCATCGCGGCGATCCCGCGGTGCCAAGCGGCACAGAAAAAAAGTTTTTAAAAGTTAAAAAAAAAACCGATTCCCGGCCAAAAAGCAGGCGGAAATATGCCTGCCTGAGTGAGGGCTCAGGGCACCTACCAGAGGGGTGGTTGACCCCCCCCTCTCCTGTCCTGGGCTGCTCTGGTGGTGGGGGAAATCCTCGTCGTAGTCGCTCGCAATTCAAGCGGAAGCGGCACAGAAAAAAAGTTTTAAACTCCCCCCCCCATTCCCGGGCCAAAAAGCAGGCAAAAATATGCCTGCAGTGCAGAGTGCACCTACCAGAGGGGTGGTTTCTGGGGGGGGGTCCCAGCCTCCCCCCCTCTCCTGTCCTGGGCAGCCGGACTCGAGTCGCCATGCCATGCGGTGCGGGAGGGGATCCAAAATGGGGCGGCGACCGCAATTTTTTTTTTGAAATCGTGGTCCAAAAACACACAAGCACCACACAGAAACATGCAAAAATTGCTATTTTAAAACTGCCAGAATTTTTACAGTAGCAGTGGGTTTTTCTTGCAACAAAATGTCTCCTCTTTCCTCTCTCCATTTATTTTATTTTATTTTATTTTATTTTATTTTATTTTATTTTATTTTACACCTGCGCAATGATGGGCCATGGGAGTGACCATGCAAATTTTTGGAGCCATTCCACCAATCGCATGGCCACTTGGCCAGGTTGACCACAGAGACTTCTGGGATGTGCCAACCGGGCATAAAAAGCCCACTAACCGTAGCCCGAACCCGAACCCTAACCCTAACCCATACACCAGTACACTGTCCTTCTAAGTGGGTCAGAGAGGCCCCCACAGGTGCACCCCAATACTCACCCTAACCTCACCCGTAACTAGCCTAACCCTAGCCCTTGCGCTAACCCTGTTGCCTAAGCCAGATCTGTACTTGCATTGCACTACAGCAAGTACAATTCCCTTCTTAGTGAGACACAGCGTGTGCAGAGAGAGTCTGCCAGTCCGCCACTTGTGGCTCTGGGTGACTCCTGCAGGCTTGGCTCGGCCGGCAGCATGTGTGTGACATGCAAACCATGCCCCCGAGGCCTGACTGATGCAGGGAAGGCACCCCAAAAAGAGGGGTGCCTCTGCCAGTCTGCTATGTCTCTGCGTGCAACTTGGTATGCATATCCATATGGCTATGCATGCCCTTTTGCAGCAGGTGAGGAGAGGAGACCCCCATGGATGAGGGGTCTCCAGGAGCCTGCTTTCCCTAGCGGGTGAGGATAGAAGGCACCCACCCCCCAAAAAAGAGGTGCCTCCAGGAGCCCGCTCCCCCCCAAACCAGTTTAACGACAGACGAAAAAACGAAAAACGAAATGACAATTTTTTGCGAAGTTTCACGAAAAACGGAAACGAGCCGACACAGGCCGCCTCCGACACACGACAACTCGAAAACGTCATTTTCCCTAGTCGTGCCCATCTCTAACCGTGAGAATCAAACCTGCAGAATGATGTTGTTCACTCTGTTTTAAATCCTCATTGAAAATATATCCCTCAGCCTAAGGAATATCAGGGCCTAGATATTTTAGGGATAATCTTAATCTCTCTCTCCCTTCTCTCTCTCTCTCTCTCTCTCTCTCTCTCTCTCTCACACACTCACACACACACACACACACACACACACACACACAGAGGGTATACTACATCAGAGGGATGACATCCTTATTGGGGGTAAATTGCTTCTGATTAAAGACAGGTTGCTGCAGATTAAAGGCAATTTTGAGGCATGAATGAACCTCTAAATACCCAAAGGATCTTTCATTAGGAGCAATTTCTGGATGGTGATATCATCAATACTGTTGGGCACACAGGACTGCACAACATGATTTCAGCTACAGGTTTTTTTTTTTTTTTTTTTTGGGGGGGGGGTAGGATCTGACAGGCATCAATATGCAACAGAGCTGAACAAATTAGCAAATTTTAAATTTCCCTAGAAATGCATTAAGAAAATGGAGCATATGGAGCATGGGATCCATCTTGAAAAATCAGAGTTGTCTGTTTATGCCTGGGAAATTGGCTGTGGTATTCATGGTCAGCGTCTACTCTGCAACAAGAAGTGGTGGAGCTTTCAGTTTATCTCCTGAGAAAGGGTTCAGAAGTTACTATAGTTGGCAACTTGGCATAGCTTGACTCTTAGGAGAGAATATGCTCTGTCGCTATCCTAGTATGCCTTCAAGTGAGAAATGCACTCAAAACTATGCTGACTCAAACTTCACCCCCATCTCTACTAACAAGGCCATAGTCACGTACAGTTATGGCAATAATCCAACAATTTGGAGGAATCTAGGTTGTTTACCCTGACCTAATGTTTCACTTTGGGGCCTGTGTTGCATGTGCACTAAAAGTGTGAGACGACTCAGCTACATTCTCAGACTGACTCCTGGCTTTATTCGGCTAAAGAATCCAAACTAGAAAAAAAATATAACAATACATTTTCTCATTTGTTTTTGTAAAACAACACTGCATTTAAGTGGAATGGCTCTCCGTAAATCTTTAGTTTTCTTCTGATGGCTGAATTTACCATTGTTCTGATGCTTTGCTGCCTCCTTCTAAAATATTATTTCTGTGATAAAACACCAGAACATTCCTCTTCTGTCTTCAATGCAGATAAATATTTGCCTGTAGGCAAACAGATATCTAACTTTCAGATCTCCTAGTTCCCAGGCAAGATGCTGAAGGATTTTTTTTTTGTAGCACAGACACTGGTCCAAATAGATATTGTTGCTCATCTAGACCCATGAGAATGATACATTATGCATGGCCTTTGAATTCAATGCACTATCAAGGGAGCGAGTTCAGAGTGAAGCCTTCAGATGTGGGAAGTTTTTTAAAGAAAGACATTGGGCCTTGCATATTACTGGTAGGAAAGGAAATAATAAAATAAATCCTTTTATTTGATATGATTTGGTGCTCTGTCTACACCTTGGAAGGACTTGGGGGGGCAGACTGCCACTCCAGTGCAGCAAAGTTAACCACTTGTAATTCGAAGGTGGTCAGAAACAAACAAAGATAATGCTCTTGTGACTTTAAAGTTGTGTAAAAAGAGAGAGAAGCAGCTTTTCAAGGGATTATTCAAGTTCCCAAAATTTCTTCTGAAAAAAAAAATACAGCAGCTGTGGATTCCATTTGATCTGTTCACTTTCAACACTGAATCATAACAAACTTCCTTATGCCAGATCAGACTATTTGTTCATCAAATCCAGTATTGACTCTCTCTCTCTCTCTCTCTCTCTCTCTCTCTCTCTCTCTCTCTCTCTCTCTCTCTGTGTGTGTGTGTGTGTGTGTGTGTGTGTGTGTGTGTGTGTGTGTGTGTGTGTGTGTGTGTGTGTAATTATCAACTTGTAGGCCTTGGATAGAATCACCAGACCAACAGCATCCTATTCTTTGAGGTTCAGAGCCAAAGCCTTAGAATGGGAGGCAGGGCTTTGTGATGCCACCTAGATGGTCCATGTTGATATCACCAAAGTGGAGTAGGCAAAGGTTGGGAGAAGGATGGAAACTACTGACAGCTGATTATGGCTATGGTCATGAGAAAATCTGGTTTCCAGACACTCTTACAATTAGGGTTTCCTTATTACACCGCCTTACTTACATTGGACATGGGGAATTTCCCCAGAACTTTCCAAGCTACTGGAAATGGTGGAAGACTCTAAAAGTGGTCTCCGGGCTGCAAGGTTGGACTTAGTACCAAATCCCCAACTCAGGAACCTGTTCTTTAAGTGGAAAACTATGTTCTTAAAAAAATGATAAAAGCCAAAAAGGGGCATTATAAAGACTCAACAAGCATGAAAAGGGAGGAAAATCAAAAATAATATGAGATAAGAACAATAAAGTTGACTTTTCCACTTAATAAATACTTTACAGAGAGGGCAGAGTAGATTCTACATATAAGCAGGATCACACCTGTCAAATTTTGACCACTGCTGCCTGGGATGGGAGGAGAGAGACATAATGTGTGTGCACATGTGCACGCGCACACACACCTCAGCAGCGGCTGTGGTGGCACCAGCTTCAGGTTGGTGTTTCCCCACCGTGACACAAATGTCTTGTTGTTGCTTGCTTGTGTGTGTGTGTGTGTGTGTGTGTGTGTGTGTGTGTGTGTTCACGCACGTGCATGTGTGCAAGGCAATCACTTTGTCAGGGTCATCATTTATGCTCTTAACTCTCTCACGAGGAGGGGGAAGGATGTGGTGCTGCTGAATGAATTATTTACTCAGATTGAGGGGGAGAAGGAGGATGCAGGATGGATGGGTTGGCTAAACCCTGATTGGGCGCTCTGTGCATTAGCTGGTATCCCTTGTTAGCGGTTTACCAAAAGCCTTCCACCCCCTCTCTCTATTCCCCCCAGCCCCCAACCTCCAACCTCCAATTTCCTCTCTGCTTCCAAAAACAAATTTGGAGCCAGGGCTACAGTGTCAAGCCCCGCACACAGAATACACACACAAACACAGTTCAGTCATTTGCCAAGGTCTTTAGTGAAGAATCAAGCAAATTCAAGTTCTTTGCCAACAATCAGGTGCCAGATAAATAACAGAATTTAAACCACAATTACCAGTCCAGGTCAACACAAGAATGTTTCACGGAACCCAGATGCCAAGCCAAAGGGAATAGATCAAGCCATTGTCAAGGAAACCAGTCCAAAGTCAAAGCAAAACAGAGTCAGGAACAGACAGGAACGTGGTCGCAGCTTCAAGTGATGTTGAGCTTGCCAGCTATATTGCAAAACAGGGAACACGCCCTTACTCCTGGGAAGGCTTCTGCTAGTACTCAGGGCTATCCAACCTGGTTCTCCATCTAGAATCAAAGACTCTTTCTCTAGCTATCCTGGTAGCACGTGCAGAATCCTGTTCATGGCCCTTCTAGGAGGCAGAGATATGTTTTCAGCTGAGTCATCAGACCCAGCTGCTTGCTGACTCCAGCTGCAAATCTCTTCCAGCAGCAATTCACCAGTTAACCCCTCAGGGTCAGGTTATGTGGCAGGCAGGGTCCTGACATACAGGGTGTTCTATTAAATTGTTTTTCCTCCCCAGTTCAAGGGGAGATCAATGCTGGCTTAATGGAGCAGGCTTTCCAATCTATGATGGCCTCGCACAAGGGAAAGTGGGCAGTGGCGGCCGCCACTACTGCCATGGAAAGACTACTATATAGAACAACTATTGAATCAAAGTATTGTGCCATCCAGATAGCGAAGCACCAAGAGGGGTACTCATTAACTCCTTTTATAGTCTAAAATTCCCATCTAGAGAAATCCCTCCTAATAGCTTACCAGGACAGTTTTGCCCTGAAACTTTAGGAAAGCCTAAGATATTTCTAGGGATGGAATGTGCTGGTATTTTGGACTACAAATCCTTTTATTTTCCATTCTGGGTGTTCCACCTGGCAGACACATTCTTTACAGACACCTAAATGGACACATCCATAATTGAGTTAAGCTCCTGAATGTTGGGTTTCAGTGAATAAACTAGCAGATTTAATTTCTAAATCTCAACTTTCTTCTGTTGGTAAATAGAAATTCTTAACCTTTGCTAATGGCATGAATTATATGTACTCAATAGTTGCATGAGATAATAGGGTGTTTTGGAATGCTGAGGTGTAAGATTAGCATTCCTAGTTCAATATGTGAGACACCTCATGCTGGAGATTGCTCACATTAAGAAAGATTTTATGGAGTTAGCATTAAAAACAAGGAAAGAAGAGGCAGGATCACTGGAGATTTTGAATACTATGAAGCGGCTCCTTTACATAAAAGTATTTTAAAATCCAATCTTCCTTTGGATTTATCTCTGGATAATCCAAAAGTAGTCTTATGGTATTTTGTACTGTTTTTTCTACCTTTTATTCTCATGGTTAACTTTAATTATGTTCCTGCTATGCTCATAAACTTAGAGAGGATTTTCTCTAAGCTCTTTCTTCTGTAGTGTATATTAAGACCTTTAAGCTGTAAAAACCTAAGTAAGTATAATGGATTTGGCCACTTTAACATGGGGTGTGTGGAACGCATACACCAGTGTGCACCCAAGTTTACATATTTTACATTGGACTTGAACCTTTTCCCTTTTTTTTTAATTGCTGGATTTAAAAAAATACTTTAAGGGACTCAGAACTTAACAACTGCACCCTGTCCTCTGAATTAAAGGGAAAGATTTAGTAACCTTTTCCCCATTAAGGTTGCGATGAAGCAAACACCAACACTTTCAAAAATGGCTCGTTTAGTAATCCTAACCCGCTGACTCATGGAACAAAGATGTGTGTATGTGTGGGCTACCTAAAATGAACATGATCAACTGACTCAGAAGTGAGCAGTAATGCTCAAGTTGGTGAATGGTGCACATGAGAGCCCCATTCTATTCCCCATAGCAATAGCCATCAAGGCACCATGCTACAGCTGGTCCTGGAAGACAACAGCATGGAATGCAATGATTGATACTTATCACAAGAAGAAAGTTTGCTTAGCAAGGTTCATTCATCTCTCACAGCTTCATTCAAAACTGGGCTTGGACCACTCATCCCCCCCCCACACACACACACACAAATTGGTGGCACTGGTGATGGCTTTCAAAATGTGTAACCCACAATGTTGTTAATTCCGCTTACTTTTACTGTTGATGTTTTTCTAAAAAGAAATAATCCAGAATACACCAAGAAACCACACAGCCTTTTGTTGGAGACCCATTGTTCTTCCCCTGTGCTGTAAAAGAGGGTGCACAAACAAAACAGCTTTTTCCAATCTGCCAACAACAGTTATTTCCATATGTTATCACCTTAATAAGCAGTAAACACTTCATTTCAAATTCACTTGTCAGCACTCTGTGAAAAGAATGAGAAATTGTTTGATGTTTCTCTTGACTTATCAGTTATTTATGTTCTTCTATACAAGGACGATCCTAATCAATAAGACATAGTACAAACGCTCATGGGTTCTTAACAGGGTGAGTAGTTGAAGCTATTGTGAATTCAAACATTTTTTTCCAAAAAAATAAAAGCCACACAACAGTCAGAAACTAGGATACAAAAATGTGTGAGTTTGTCCACTTCCTACTAATATATTTATTCTGTCAGGTTTCCACTCTCCTAGGTTTATGACAGGGAGGTATGGTATTTTTGGATTTTTTAAAAGAAGTAATGTACTTCTTTTACACGATGAATTCCACAACTCTCTCTATTCTGGCAGCTGCATCTAAGCCCCAGAAGACACCTAGAAGTGAGCAAGAGCCTAGCTGGGAAGACTTTGAGGTTTAGTATGGCTCCTAGCTTCATGTTCAGAAGGGAGAACCCCAGGCTGCAGCAACACAGAATCATTTTCAACAGGAAGCTAGGGTGGCACCGGGCCTGTACCCTGCCTCCACGACTCCTCAGGTAGACCTTTCCTTCAAGTGAATCACATTTAGATGCAGGTGTAGGTGTGGGTTTGTCAGATAGAACTCCCAGAATGGAGAATTATGGAGTTCATTACTCAAAAGCAAAAAATAAAAAATAAAAAAAATCCCATGCCTTGTGACAACATTTTCTCCACCATACATAGGAAAGTGTGCGTATTTCATGTATACAAAATCATGCATTCCTATGTGCCCTTTTTGAATGCACACATTTTAACACCAAACAAAACATGTTTGTGAATAAATTAAAAGTATTTATTTATTTATTTATTTATTTATTTATTTATTTATTTATTTATTTATTTATTTATTTATTTTTATACCACCAAACTTAATTCAGAGGACAAATCCAGGAGGAGCTGAAAGCATGATTTTGTGCACATAACAAAAATCATTGCAAGCCTTGGGGACATACAGGTGCCTTTAGCAAGATTATTTCTGTTCATAGGCAGTAAGGATATGCAAACCTGGTATTTATATTAGAGATGTACAAGGACTGCTTGTTTGGCAGTTCATGCTAGTTTGGCCAATGGCCGCATATCTGTTCTGTGTTTTGATGCCACAACCCTTTTGGCAGGAGCCCAAACAGAGCTGGCACCCAGAGGAGGCAAGGCAGGGAAGGTGGAGTGCTACCTCTGAGTGTGACCATGCTGAAGCTGGTGGTGTGCTGAACCACAGGACAGCAGTGCAGCTATCAGCCATACTGGTACAACCTGCCAAACCAGTGGTCCATGCCCATCTCTCATTTCTATACACAAATGGGCCATTCCATGTCAAATCAAACAATGAATGGAACCTTGATGTCATGGATTTGGGTTCATTTTTGGTACAAACCCATGAACTCAAGTTCCAAAATGGATTTTTCATTGGCTGATTTGACATGGAATGATCCAAATAAGACCCCTTCAGATTATTTGCTAATACTGTTGATGCTGTTAAGTCGCATCCAAATTATGGTGACAGGTACATGAGTTATTTATGGACTAGATTTACAAGTGCCTCTTCCCTTAAATGTGATTTCCTGGCTATAGAGAAATGAAAGCATGTCCTCTCCTTTTAAAAATCAGATACTGTCTAAATATATTCCTTGAAGTTGCTACTAATTTCTATTGCTCCTGAAAACCCCTGCATAAGATGAATCTCTGGATTTAAGAGAGAAATCCCCATTTCAGCTACACCTAGATTGTCAGCACGTGGAGAGACTTTGTCCAGTATATAGATATTATTAATCAAGGTGATTAATGTCAAATGAGCCCATTCTAAAGGATATTGCAGTTGTAATAAGTACCTTATGTCTATGAAGATCCTCAGTCATCCAGGTAAGTTTATCTGGAAGTTGAGTCATCACAACAGGACTTCTTTTCTTGAGATATTGAAACGTTTTGCTGCTCATCCAAACAGCTTCGGCTGTTCTTATACACAAGTACCTTATGTCTTACTTGTGTAAATAGATAAGGGGTGGGCAAATAGTGTCTGGTCTAGCTGACTTTACACATACTGTATATGCAGGTGGCCTAATGGAAAATGATTGTGTGTGCAATGACAACAACTCATCTAAATATGGTATTGCACCAATCACCAACAAGATATGTGAAACCTGACTGCATTGGTCTAGATATATATTGCATGCTGACATGGAATCTCTGGCCAAAAAGGGTCTCACACTGGAGGACAGTGGATCCCAATAGAGGAGATGACCAAAGCAGAGCTGGATGAATACTCTGAACAATTACATGAAGTTGTTCCATGTTCACCCAGATCAAGCCCGTGACAGTGCAAAGTAGAGGGGAAAATACCACCACTAAGTGGGACAGATGTGAAGACTAAGACGAAGAAGAAGAAGAAGAAGAAGAAGAAGAAGAAGAAGAAGAAGAAGAAGAAGAAGAAGAAGAAGAAAGAAAGAAAGAAAGAAAGAAAGAAAGAAAAAAGAAAGAAAGAAAGAAAGAAAGAAAGAAAGAAAGAAAGAAAGAAAGAAAGAAAGAAGATAGGCAAATGGAGAAATGCTCTTCTGCCCAAAGAGCAGAACAATAACAAAACACAATATGACAATAAAAGATCTGAAACAATCACCAAAGCAGAGTATTATTTCTCAAGAAATCAATATCTTCTTTAAAATAAAACTGGGAGTGACAATAAAATCCATTAAAAGCTTGAAAATCCCACCTGCGTTTATGTCAGACATGTTGACCCACATGTCTGTTCCATGCTCTTTTCAGATTAATTGATTTTTCCTTAAAGTGTAAGAAATACAAACCTGAATATGCGTTTAAATATATACTGTATTTTAAGCTACCTCTGAGCTATTTGTCATCTAGAGAGTTCAAGACAGCATACATGGCTGAACTCTTCTACTCTTTATTCTCACAACAGCACTGTGAAGAAGGTCAGGTTGAGATGCCATGACTGGTCCAAGGTTAGCCACTGAGCTTCATGGCCTTGAGGGTACTTGAACCTAACTGTCTCAATACCAGCCTATTCAAAATGACAACATGCATATTTTAGAGCTCTGAATGCTGATGGGAAAATCAGTTCCTTCCAAGCCATACATGATTTCAGAAGGTTCAGATCAAGCTTCTTGTACTAGAGCTCAAAATATGACATTACTCAACTATCCCAAATATCAGTTGATTAGAGATGCTTTCGGACAGGATATGTGAACTGTCAGGTCATGCACCTGTCAGTTGCAAACTGCTCAGCAATTATACTAAACTGAAGGATGCTTCTTGTACATCTGAACAGGAGGCTAAGAACTAGTAGCACCATCAAGATAGGTGATCCTGTTAGGAAGCATATACAGTAAATAGATTTTTTTCAATATTGTAAACTGAAGCTGGTGGGAATTGGTCCCAAATACCTAGTGCTGTCTTAAATTGCTAAACATCAACAAAGATGGAAAGCATAATCTGAAACATCTCAAGGGCACCAGGTCGCATACCTATGCTCTGTAGTGTCACCTATAATCCAGTTCTTGTGACAAATGTGAGATACAGTAGGACCTCCATATCCACTGATTCATTATCCACTGGTTCAGTTATCCATGGATGGCAGGGGGGGGGGGTTAAATAATTCAGCAGCCACAAAGCAAGCTATTGTCCAAACAACAGCTGTAAAACAAGCTATTGTCACAAATAGCATCTGTAAAGCAAGCTACTGTCTCAAACAGCAGCCATAAAGCAAGCTACTGTCAGGAAACAGCAGTTTGGGGGTGGGTGGGCAGGCGTTCTCTCTTATCCACAGTTTCATTACCCACAGGAAGTCCTGGAACCAATCCCCAGCAGATACCGGGGTCCTATTGTACTGATTTTCACTGATGTAGCAGAATGATCTCTCTCTTTCTCTTTCTCTCAGAATAACTGGGGATAGAAATGCTTAGCAAACATTATGCTTTGAGGCCTTATCCAAGGTATGGAGTAATAATAACACATTTTGAACTGCAGAGCTGGAAATACCCTGTGGTTCACTGAGCCAGCCCCTATCAAGAAGGCACAGTGGGGAACTGAACTACCAACCTTTGCCTCCATAGCCAGAAACCTAAGCCGCTGAGCTATCCAGCAGTTGAGCATCTGTAGCACTCTTCAAAAACAGTTGTTCCTACCAGACACGCATTTAAAGATCAGTAGCTCAGTACTAAACTTACAAATTTAATTACAGATGACTCTTCTCTTCTAAATTAAAAATTCTGTTTGTAAGAGAACACAGCTAATCTTGGACTTTTAGAAAGACAAGTTAAAAATCAGATAGTCAGATTTATAAGTGTAAAAAAAAAAACCCCACTCCCCATGATTTTATCCTTTCTTTTTATCAATGGGTGTCACCACGATTTTGCCATACTTTCGATCTTTGCTTTGGAACATGATAGATCTTTGCAGATAGCAAATGTTTTCAATTCAGTTGTCTCCCATATTTTGGGAGGGGAAAGTCAGACCATGCTTAGATTCTGACTTGACAGATTCAGGCAGTCTCTCTAGCCTGCCAGCTTTGTCTTCTCACAGACACGGGGTCCCTATTCAGTAAACCCATCAGCCTGGTGTTAGGTACCACTCTGTGGGCCTAACTGACACCTATCTGCATTTAATCACATTTGATGGCTTCTATCTGTAGCTCCATGCCGCTATGAGAACACCTTCTAAGTAACGCCATCTGGCATCATGAGTGCCTTCTCATAATTATGCGTCAATAATTTTCCTGCAGTGATGTTGGATCTCTCATTACTTCTACTTGTAATTGTAGGACCAGATGTTTGCAGGAAGTGCCTTCAGTACTTAGTGCCATTATGTTTTTGGTATTTGTTTTGTGACTAAACTATCATTATGCAAATCATTCAATTCGGAATCTGCTAAGACCGAACCAAACATAACTGTGTAAACTTGAAGTGAAAAAGCAGACAGGTGATTCTTGTGTGTTTTCTGTTTGAAATCAAACTTCAACCTTGCTTCCTCCAAATGCTGTTTATCACATTTTTTAAGAAATTGAGTGCTGTGGGAGGATCCTATCATTTATTTAAAATTCTTTAAAAAGTACTTTTACTTCAAAATAGTTAACACAACAGTTGACAAACAGGTACATGCTTTCATCCTTTTTTTTCAACAGGAAACCGTACATGTTTGCTAGCTTGAAAAGCAGCATAACTGGTGGTTTCATGACAAAACAGTCAAAATGAGAAGCTAATACATAAGAAATACAGCATCTACACTTTCAGAAGTCTTGCTCCTATAGTACGTTAGCCTTAATTCCAATACTGTTGAAGTTACTTTGGGGGATGACATAATAAATCAAAGTTTAACAAGAAACAGTTGTTGCTATTGTTGCTGTTGCAGCATGAGACCATGTCCATTTTAACAGATGGTGGTGACCCTTGCTAGGGTGTTTTAGATTTATTCAGATATGGTTGCTTTCTTCCCAGAGCACTTAGGGACCATGCAGCTTGTCCAAGGCCACACAGTGTGGCCTTTCTCCCATGTGACACAGCAAAGAACCAAAGTCGCCATCTCTAGCTCTTCAGCCAGCTACATAGCTCACCCAACTATCCAGCCAGCTTAGAGTAGGGAAAACTAACAATGGAAAAATGCTGCAATTGCAACCCCTTAAAGCAAATCACTTGGTTCTGAAGTCAAGGTTCAAAGGTCTAGGTTTGGAATTCCAGACTACAAACCAAACTGGCCCCCACTGTTTCATATTATTCAGTTTTCAAACTGAAGAGACTGTAAATGTGGTCTGATGACAATAATAACCATGGGGCAGCATCCTCTTGTTAAGAATACAGTGGTACCTTGTATAAAGGAATTAATTCATTCCAAATGAAATTATGTTAAGCAAATTTTCCTTTATACAAATTTCCCATATGAATGCATTGAAAACAGAGTAATCCCTAATTGTGACCATTTTTATGTTGTACGGATTTGCCCCATAGACGAATCTGTTAAGCAAATTTCCCCTATCTCCGGAATTTTTTATGTTGTACAGATTTATTATATGAGGGCCCACTGTATATGAAGCCTTTTCCTTTTGTTTTGACCAGGGATGGGAGGCTTGTGGCATGAACAGGAGCGTGTGCCTTCCTATCAAGCCCATAAAAAACTACAGGTATAAAAATACCGGCTCAGCACCCGCTCTTTCACTGGCAACCTTTGTAAGGAGATGTTTTCTTGGTAATGGAGAGTTGCCTAGAAGAAAGATCAATACAAGTGAACCTGAACTTGTGGACTTCACTTATACCAGATGCAGGACACAATCCCCCCACATACTTAAAAATACTCCTTCCAATGTAAAAAAAAAAAAAAAAGCATCAACATGACGAAAATCAGCTCCCCCTCACAATGCAATGCAATCAAAAATACTCAGGGGAAAAAAGCACGCAAACGAAAAGGATCAGCTCAGTCACTTACATAATGCAATGCAATGCAATTGATAATGCACAGGGAAAAAAGCATGCAAATGATGGAGCTCAGTTCCCTACCTTTCCACCACTTGACAAATGTACCCCAAAAGTTTGAAAAGTGCCAAAAATGGCACTGCAAAAAATGACCAGAACAGCTCCAAACCTTGATGAAAACAACCTCTCCAATGGCTTCCACCCCTCCACAAACTATAGAGACACAATACATCCTGGGTACAGTTTTTTTGCAATGTCTTACCCAAAAAAACCCTTAAGTTTTTCCATTGAAATTTTTCTTAAAGTGATAATCCTCATTTCCAATATTTTTTTTTATTACCATGTGTGTTTTTCGTTAACAGAGGCATTCGTCATAACCGAGGTACCACTGTACACCTCTCTCCACCTAACCAGAGCTGGGGGTGGAAAGGATGTATTTCCTTTATTGGAAACACTGATGTCTCACTTCCAACAAGTGTCTGAGAAGTGCAAACAGCACTCTAAACAACTCAAAGTGTTCTTTGATAATTACAACTTTACAAGGCTATACCTGGCTCAATTTACAGGCTTCAGGTATCAGGGAATATCATTGATACACGAGTTGAGCAGATGGAGGCCAAAACAATTACCCTGGAATAGTTGCCTTCTATTGTTTCCCTGCATTTCCTACAGTCTGTTCAGTCTAACTTGCATGTCCTTGGACTCTTAGAGTAGGAAGAGGAGGAACAGACACTCCCATGAGCTTCTGCAGTTTCCATCTGATTGTTAGCTGTGGATGCAATCAGATGGCTATTTATCATTCTATACTTATCCAGGGTGGGATAATTAGGTCATCTAGTCACACCTCGATTGAATGTATTGAATTCCTCACTTCTCTAATAGGGCTAACAAGCCCTCCCAAGCGGTTGTGTAATCATGAAATTGTGGGTTTTCAAGAGAGAGAAAAAGCTGAGCAGCCAAGGGCATTTTTAACAAGACTATATTAAGTTTCCATGTTCTTTGCTTTTGACTTCACCATTGTACCATGCTTGTACGGTGGCAGACGTTTATTACTGTCTTCCCTGGAAGGCAACAAGGGAATGGCTTGACATGAATATGGTGTGACTTCAGCGGGTTTCTGGGTGAAGATATGAGAGTATTTAAGTCAACTTTATCACAAAACCAGCTTTCTTCTACTTTCTTTGGAGTTCAAGGACGGTTTGGGGGCCAGGATCATAGGGTCATCTAAAGCAAAGTGTTCTGCTTATATACTGCCCCATACCACTACAAGTAGTCTCTGGGCAGTTTACAATTTTAATTACAGTGTGCAGGCTACACATTGCCCCCCCCAGCAAGCTGGGTACTCATTTTACCGACCTTGGAAGGATGGAAGGCTGAGTGAAGCTTGAGCCTGCTACCAGGGATTGAACCTAGGTCATGAGCACAGTTTTACCTGCAGTACAGGCATTTAACCACTGTGCCCATATGTGCAAGGCTTTCAAGTACCCTTTGGTCCCAGGGAGGACTTACAGTGTCAAGGCAGGTGTCAGAGCTCAACAAAGGGCCATGGAGTTCTGGTATGGACCAGTGGGGGATGATGCAGAGGATGTGCAATGGGCATTGGAGTTGTGACTGTTGCCTTTTGTAGCCTACCACAGCTTCAGTCTGTTAGTTACTATGGCCCATGTGCTGTGGTCTAGTGCAGCCTCCTAGGGGCTGCAATGCCTGCTTTCAACATTTGCTAGGTACAGCCTTGATGCCTCACAGGAACTAGGTGAGGAAGGTTTGATTCATCCTATTGTAGGAAACTTATTGAAAGACCAGATTAGGGGATCAGGCTGTGGTAGTTCTCAAGAACCAATGTATATTGAAAAGTAACAGGGATGCACCATTCATTTATTTTATTTGTTTAATTTTTTGCTTCTGTGTGTGCGTGTTTAACAACAAATCCTGGAATTCTCTTATCTGAGAGTCCCAGATCACAGATGATTTTCTTCCTCATGCTTTATTTTTTAAAATGTGTACTTTATATACTATCAAGTTGTCAGTGGGTTTCTAGCATTATTTTTCTGATTTCTTTAGTAAATTTTGAATCATGTTTTAAAAAATATTTATTTTGGTCTTATTGTATAAATGGTAGAGTTTTCTGAATGATATTTTGTTACTTCAGTTTTATTTGGGGACTAGACAATATTGATTGGACAATTTTCATTCCATCTTCTTGTTTAATGTGTTATCATGGATGCTAGAACCTGCAAGAATCCAGCCAGATCATTTATGTGTTGAAAGGTCTCAATGTACATCAGTCTTTTTCTTTTCCTTTTGTTTCTTTTATCAAGAAGCTAATTTGAAGGAAAATAAAAGCTTTCCATGTAGAGATTTACATGCTGAAGCTTATGTTGGAGAAGTATCCATTTATAAATATCAGTCTGTGTTGATCCACAAATAGGTATCTTTCCAAATCCATCATAATAATGAAATGTTGTATATTGACTCACTGGCCTTGTTTCATCAATGTTTCAGCCACCTGGTGGATATTGTACATGATTATTTGCTGGTGGGGAAACTCCAGTGACATCTTAAAAAACAATCTTAGATGGACACGTACTCCCATAGAAGGAATATTGTTTGGTGAGAGACATATTTAAAATCTTATATTGCTGAATTAGGTCTGACAGGCCTTTGATGCATTTTCTTATACTGTTGTTTCCTCTGTGCCTTATAACTGCTCCCAGTTGAATTCCTTTCCCTTTTCAGCCCCTTTAAAGCCTTAGATTAAAGCATATATCATAGCTGTGATAGTAATCCACAACCACATGGCTATTAAGCATTAATCCTTTAGTTTCCAGACTAGATTCAACCACCCATACTTTGGAGTTTTTAAGGGTTTTCTACAGACTGACAAAACTTTCAAATCTCAGATGATGGGTGAATTTATTGGAGCATTCCAATATTAATGATGGATCAACTCTCCTCTATGCAATTGAATGGGAAGTTTGTAAGGCCTGCATCAAATTATTCAATTAAGTTATACAGGGTAAACATTCCACCCCCATCCCCCAGCACCCTGACATGGAAAGATGCAAGGCTGAATCAGCCTTGAGCCAGCTACCTGAATCTGTTGAGATTGGGTCATGAGGGGAGTTTTGACTACAGTACTGCAATTTAACCCCTATGCCATGATGTTCCTTATTAGGAGAATGGTCACATACAGTGTGCTATCCAAAAGAAGCTTAAAGAAATGAAAAGGTAACTTTGAAAAATACATTGAAATATCTCTTAAGGTATTCCACTCCACCCCCACTCCCAATCTTGATCAGGAATTATGCCAAAAATGAATTAAACATTATACTTTTAGGGAAGGCAGAATATGCTTTAGTTTGTTTGCACCAAGAAGATCAGTAAGCTGGTGAAAGATCAGGTAGGATCCTGACTAGAGATGGGCACGACTTGAAAAAAAAATTTCGAGTTGTCGTTAGTCGTAGAGATGGGCACGACTCGGGAAAATGACGTTTTCGAGTTGTCGTGTGTCGGAGGCAGTCCGTTTCGGCTCGTTTCCGTTTTTCGCGAAATTTCACAAAAATTAGTCGGTTCATTTTTTGTTTTTTCGTTGTCGTTAGTACTGGTTTGGGGGGGGGTAGCGGGCTCCTGGAGGGAGCTGCAGGAGTCAGCCAGAGCCACAAGTGACGGACTGGCAGACTCTTTGCACCCGCTGTGTCTCACGTACTTGCATGTAGTGCAATGCAAGTAGATCTGGCTTAGGGTTAAGACGTGTTAGCGCAAGCGCTAGGGTTAGGCTAGTTACGGGTGAGGTTAGGGTGAGTATTGGGGTGCACCTCTTGGTGCCTCTCTGACCCACTTAGAAGGACAGTGTACTGGCGTATGGGTTAGGCTTAGGGTTTGGGTTTGGGCTACGATTAGTGGGCTGTTTATGCCCGATTGGCACATCCCAGAAGTCTCTGTGGTCAACCTGGCCAAGTGGCCATGCGATTGGTGGAAAATTTGCATGGTCCACTCCCATGGGCAAGCCCATCATTGCGAATGTGCAGGTGTAAAAAAATAAAATAAAATAAAATAAAATAAAATAAAATAAAATAAAATAAAATCAACGGAGACTTTTTTTTGCAAGAAAAACCCACTGCTGCTACTGTAAAAATTCAAGCATTTAAAATAGCTAATTTTCGCATGTTTCTGTGGTGCTTTGGTGGGGTTTTGGGCAACGATTTCAAAAAAAATATTGCGGTCGCCATTTTGGATCCCCCGCACTGCATGGCAAATGGATGCGCCCTCCCAGCCTGGTACAGTCAGCAAAACCTGGCCATGCGATTGGTGGAATGGCTCCAAAACTTTGCATGGTCCACTCCCATGGGCGAGCCCATCATTGCGAATGCGCAGGTGTAATAAAATAAAATAAAATAAAATAAAATCAACGGAGACTTTTTTTTGCAAGAAAAACCCACTGCTGCTACTGTAAAAATTCAAGCATTTAAAATAGCTAATTTTCGCATGTTTCTGTGGTGCTTTGGTGGGGTTTTGGGCAACGATTTCAAAAAAAATATTGCGGTCGCCATTTTGGATCCCCCGCACTGCATGGCAAATGGATGCGCCCTCCCAGTCTGGTACCAGCAGCGCAGCAGTAGCAATAGCCAAGTAGAGGGGGGCGGGGAACCCCCCCCAAATAAAACACCCTTCTGGCCTGGTAGGTGCCCTCAGACAGTTTTCGCCTACTTTTAGGGCCGGGAATCGTTTTTTTTTTTAACTTTTAAAAACTTTTTTTCTGTGCCGCTTGGCACTGCGCAGTCGCCGCGATGCAAGTAACGAGCACGACAAATCAGACCAAATTGTTCGTTCGTCGGTTCGAGCTCGAAGTCTGGTGGAGTAATTCCCGTTACCGTTTCCGTAGAGTAACGGAAATGAGTAACGGAAATGGAAACGGGAATACCACTAAGTCATGCCCATCTCTAGTTAGTCGGGCCGGTCCCGTTTCGGCTCGTTTCCGGTTTTTGCGAAAATTCGCAAACATTAGTTGGTTCTTTTTTGTTTTTTCGTTGTCGTTAGTACTGGTTTGGGGAGGAGTGGGCTCCTGGAGGCACCTCTGTTGGGTGGGTGCCTCCTCTGGCCCGCTATAAAGGGAAAGTGGGCTCCTGGAGGCACCCGTGGGTGCCTCCTATCCTCACCCACTAGGAAGGGGAAGCAGGCTCCAAGAGACCCCTCTACATGGGGGTCTCCCCTCCTCACCTGCTGCTGCTGCAAAATGCTATGCAATAGCCATATGTATATTGCATAACAGAATGTGCAGACAGTGAGACCAGTGAGAGTGATAGCGTCATGCCTTCCCTGCACAAGGCTCTCGCACCACCATGTCTCACACAGAAGGGAATTGTACTTGCTGTGTGTAGTGCAATGCAAGCAAGTAGATCTGGCTTTAAGGTGGCTTAGTGCAAGGGCTAGGGTTAGGCTAGTGACGGGTAAGGTTACGGTGGGCTAGTGGGTTGCACCTCTGGGTGCCTCTCTGACCCACTAAGAAGACAGTATGTGACGTATGGGTACGGAGTCAAGGGTTAGGGTTAGGGTTAGGGGGGCTAGGGCAGGTTTTAGGGGGCTTTTTGGCACATCCCAGAAGTCTCCATGGCCAAGTGGCCATGCGACTGGTGGGATGGCTCCAAAAATTTGCATGGTCGTCCACTCCCACATGGCTGGCCACTCGGCCAGCCCATCATTGCGCAGGTGTAAAAAAAAAAAAAAATAAAATCAATGGAGGACAGAGGAGGAGAGGAGAGACATTTTGTTGCAAGAAAAAACCCACTGCTACTGTGAAAAATCTGGCAGTTTATAAATTTTCGCGTGTTTCTGTTGTGCTTGTGTGTTTTTGGACCACGATTTCAAAAACAATATTGCGTTTGCCGCCCCATTTTGGATCCCCCGCCCGCACCGCATGGCATGGCGAAATGGCGACTCGAGTCCGGCTGCCCAGGACGGGGGGAGGCGGGACCCCCCCTCCAGAAACCACCCCTCCGGTAGGTGCCCTGCGCCCTTAGTCAAGCAGGCATTTTTCCGCCTGCTTTTTTGGCCCGGGAATGGGTGGGGGGAGAGTTTAAAAGTTTTTTCCTGTGCCGTCCGTGCCGCTTGCTTGCGCTTTAATTGCGTCGGCCGGCGGCGAGACTGGGCTTTTTGCTGGCTGCGAGCCTGCGGTGAGTCCCACCAGAGCAGCCCAGGACGGGGGATGGGGGGGAGGCCGGGGACCTCCAGAAACAACCCCTCTGGTAGGTGCCCTGAGGCACGGCAGGCATTTTTCCGCCTGCTTTTTGGCCGGGAACCGGGTTTTTTTAACTTTTAAAAACTTTTTTTCTGTGCCGCGTGGCATCGCGCGATCGCGCGATGCAAGGAACGAGCACGACAAATCAGACCAAAATTGTTCATTCGTCGGTTCGAGCTCGAAGTCTGGGGGAGTGATTCCCGTTACCGTTTCCATAGAGTAACGGAACCGAGTAACGGAAACGGAAATGGGAATACCGCTAAATCGTACCCATCTCTAATCCTGACAGAATGCCTCAGGCAGAAAAAGAACAAGAATAATATTCCTTTGATCACAGATGAGAATGCAATGCTTATTGCTTCATATGAAATAAATCTACAGTTTTATAAATTTTACTCACAACTGATTCATAAAGGCAGAGGACTAGACATGGGTCTTTCATTTTGGAATAGGTCCGGTTGCAAAACGAATCACGGTAGCACAGCTGCTGTTTAGAACTTGGACCCACCATCCGAAACAAAATCACCCATTGACTTACCTAGCCTTACCTTGCATGGAGCTAAACTCCAACCAGGAATTAGCCTCCAACGTGTCATCATTCCTTCTCCCTGGCACTGCATCATCCCGCCTCACTGTCTGATTGGCCAGCACCAGGAAGAGGGAACAATGACACGTTGGAGGCTGCTTCCTGGTTAGAGTTTAGACCCACCAAGGTACAGCAAGGCAAATCAATGGGTGATTTCATTTTGGAGGGTGGATCCAAGTTCCGAACAGCAGCTGTGCTCCCATGATTTGTTTCAGAACCAGACCCACTCTGAAACAAAAGGCCCATGCCTACAGATAACCATAAGAACAGAAAATTAGGAAATGCAGTACCCATTTTTGTCCATGTGAATGAAATTAAGAGAGTAAACATGAACATGAACAACAGCAAATCTCCAGGACCAGATGGGGTTCCCTATGGATAGTATAAAGCCATTTCTGATTTCTTAATTCCCAAATCATATCAAGCATATTTTCAAGAATGGATTTCTACCAGTTTTATCACACAAGGCTTATATTTTTAGAAAGGCTTTTAGGAATATCCTCTCACCCATTCTCCAATAGACTGTTATACCATTTTATTTAATTGTGCTTATTTTGTTATCATCGCCACCAGGGTTATTTTTATTCAGATTGTTTCGCTTTTGGCAGTGAAGAGGGTCTGGGTGTTTTGTAAGCTACTCCTAGAAAAGTTACTTGCCAGCCGATAGGTGACTGATAATAAATAAATAAATAAATAAATAAATAAATAAATAAATAAATAAATGGGAGTTTTAAACCTGGAAAGGAACCCAATGTGCAAGGAACTGACTTATTTCTCTAAAGAATGCTAATGCTAAAATATTAACTATTGATGAGAGCTTTGTTTGTTTGTTTGTTTGTTTGTTTGTTTGTTTATGTATTTATTGATTTGATTTGTATGCCACCCATCTATCCTGGGGAATAACGGTAAAGTAAGCAAAACATAATACCATCACATGAAAATAGCTACAAACTACATTAAACACTAACAAAAATCAATGACTTCGGTGATAAACAAAAGTAAACATAGCAGAAAAATGATCCAGCAATGACAATTCAAAGGTCAAAACCAGTGGCAGAGTTAGGAGGCAAATTATCAACCTGAGCAGGTAAGGCCAATCTGAAGGACCTAGTCTTTAATAGTCATTTAAATATCTGTAGTGAGGGAGCTTGGTGAATTTTGACAGATAGTTGGCTCCACAGCTGTGGGGCAGTCACAGAGGAGGCCTGACCCTTCCTCCTCATCTTAAGAGCCTGAATCAGTATTAGCATCCACGGGTGACCTGCCTGAGATGTACAAGTGACATGGGCCTTACTTTTCAGGAGGAGCCATTCTGCCAGATAATGAAACCCTAAACTATTTAGGACTTTGTTTGTTATCATTAAACCCTTAAAGTCAATGCAGAAATCAGAATCCAGATACAAAGCATGCCAGCACAGGTGTCCCGGTGGTCCATTCCCAAAACCAAACCAGTCCACTCTCTGGGCTCCTGACATTATCAGGCAGAATAAATAATTTTGATGGGTTTTTACGGATGTCCAGGGCATTTTAATACCCCAGAAATCAATATTAGGCATGTGGCAGCCATGTTGTGCCAATGTCCCCTAACTCCCCTTATGTCAGCGATGGGAGAAAAGACATAAACGAACGTTTTAAGGACCCCAAACCCCACTGGCTGTTATTCTCAGGCAGAATAAATAATAATCACTGGGTTTTTATGGATGTCCAGGGCGTTTTTTAAAACATTTAAAACAGCTCATTTCATCGTGTGTCGCCATTAGCAAAACAAAAAGTAACGAATATACTTTTCTGGTTCTGTTTGTTTTGTTCCTAAACCAATGCCACGGTCACCTGCTTGCCCTCTCCTTGCACAACCAGAAAAAGAAAGAAAGAAAGAAAGAAAGAAAGAAAGAAAGAAAGAAAGAAAGAAAGAATTATTCTGATTTTAATATTATTGTTTATGTAGACAATCTAGTATTGTTTATTTGTAAATCCAAATCTTCTGTTCCAGCATTAATGAAAGGGATTAATGTTTTGGAGATTTGTCTGGGTATCCCATTAACTTGGCACAATGGGAGAATAGGAGCCAGATTCCTATTCATGATTTATGTTTCCCTAAATTAAACTGCATAAATTATAGCAGCAAATTGCAGTGAATTTATGAGGTGTCAGTAATGTTTCAAGGCACATGTCTGGTTGCAAAGCAGGTATGGGTCTAATAATGCAACTAATAACTTGTTAATTAGTGGCAATTCACTCTAGATAGCTGGTAAACCACCAGCAGGATTATGATTGATATATCACTGGGTCTTTTTGGAAATTGCCATTTTAATAGTGCCCAGGGATCATTATTTATTATAGAATATTGATTCATTTTACATTTTAATAAATATATTGCTGGGATATCCAGGGAAGTGGTCTTTTGGAGACATGTCACTCTTTGAAACGCATATTGAATTAATATAAGAAGAGAAACTCATAATATTTGTTTCGAAGTAGAAAGTGCTATAGGCAGTGTTTTAGGAATGTTTTAAGAATGGAACAAAGAATTGGATCACCCTGTTCTAACTAAACCATATCTCATAGGTCTTAGACTGCAATTTATTCAGCAATGAAATCTAATTCAGGATGTACTGGACAACACATTGCCTTTTGTCTAATGGCTGGCGCTGCAACTCATCCCATATGTCTCTTAAACATATGCCCTGGACACACACACATACACACACACAAACACACAGAGAGAGAGACTGCAAAGTGGAGTTATTGTATAAATTTTGTACTGGATGATTCTCTGACTTTTCTTGATCCTTATGTACTTTTCTGTTGTTTTCCCAGTTCCTGGATGGACCAGCACAAATGGATTCTCCACACCCTTAATGTTGCCAGAAGACTTATACAGTGGTACCTTGTATAAAGGAATTAATTTGTTCCAAATGAAATTATGTTAAGCAAATTTTCCTTTATACAAATCTCCCATAGGAATGCATTGAAAACAGAGTAATCCCTATCGTGACCATTTTTATCTTGTATGGTTTTGCCCCATAGACGATTCTGTTAAGCAAATTTCCCCTATCTCTGGAACTTTTTTGTTGTTGTACAGATGTTATGTTATACAAACCGTTTGTTATACAAGGGTATTACATAATTGGAAAGGTAAAAGGCCACATCCTGCCATTCAGTAGATTTGGGTCCTTACAATTCTAGGAACATATGAACAGAGAGTATATAAATGAAAACTGCCTCTGGATATATGTTTTTGACATTTTGAAGCCACTTCTAGGAGCAACATGTATAAGATTGTGTTGGGACATTATTTGGTGATGACAGTAATTACAGTGCTGATGGCCTTTGCAGTGAATAAACTAAGCACAGTGAATATATCCCTTGTTCATCGTTAAAGGATTCCTTAGGCAGCAAAGCTACTGCAGGGCAAACCATTTTCAATAATTGTTAATTCATGAGAAATTAACTGGTACACCTGCTTGTAAATTTTAGATGAGATATTTCCACGAAGCATCTACTGAATATTTTTTTTTTAAAAAAAAACATGTTTATGCAAAATGTAAGCTCTTCATGACGATCTTAACACACTGAAAATGAAAATATGGAAAATGCAGTAAATTTGCAAGGTCACCACTAGATGATATGTGGAGTTAGACTGATGTTCTGTACATTTGTTGGATTAGAATAATTTTGGTCATTTTCAAATACGGTATTGCCTGCCAGCTACTGCTTAATTCCTTTCAACCCCTCATACTCACAAGTAAATGTCTATATAACATGTAGCTTATCTAAAATGACTTGCCTAAATAACCTGCATTTCCCCCTCTACAGATACATCTCTCTGGTGTGCCTTTTCCTCGGTAGGGGTATAGAGGAATCATTAGAAACCTATTTGCCCCACCATTAGTGTTGTGCTCCTCCCTAATCCTTTTCAATATTTATAGTGTCAACTTCACCAGATTAACTGTAGGTAGAGTCAGTCATTTGGCATTATTATATGAAATATTCTGATTAGCTAGAAGGGCTTCTCTTTCAGTGGTGTTCTCAATTGGACTGTTTTGTCTTGACTTCCACTTGTGTGATCTCCTGCAACTCCCCTTTAAGACAGTTGGTGGGTTAGGGTTGGGTTAGGGTTAGGGTCAGATGACATCACTGGTGATGCGCAGAGTTGAACATTATGCAGGAATAGTGTGTTTCCCCCTGCCTTCTGTTCACTCTGGTAAAGACTGCGATTGCAAATCAATTTTTAAATTGCATTTTAAAAAACATTTTCTCCTTCTTTTGTGCTGTAGTACTACAGTGCTAAACCAAACACTTACCATTTCAGCGTATCATTATTTCACTTGTGAAACATTAAAAAAAATATAGAAGGTATTTCAATGTTACCAAAAGGGGAGAGGAAAAGGGTAGTGAAAATGGCCCAGGCGGGAGTGTTGTGCGATGTGTGGACACCTGAAACATCTTCCCAGGATAACAAACATTTCTGTGTGAACAGCAACAGAAATTTCAGCACCAGGAGGGGATGTAGAGAAGTTCATGTGATCTTGGTTTCTTGCTTTGTGGTCACAGCCAGAGTTGCCTGAGATAGAAAATTGGACATAAAAGGCATTGTTTTTCCTCACTGGGGCAACACTACGGAAAGGGCTAGCACTCCATCCAGAGGCCATCATTTCAGCGGAAATATGTTTCCATTAAAGGACTAGATGCGTTACTTCATTTCCCTTGCCTTCCACTTTATTCAGAAAGCAATTATGTCTGTTCTCGTAATCTCAGTGGGTGTAACCAGCTGTCATCTATTAGGCAGTTTGTGCTACCTTTCCAGCAATTTTATTATCTAGCAATGCCAAATGCCCCATATGGAACAAAGCAGTATAAAGGTTTGTTTGTGGTTTTTTGTTGTTGTTTTTGTTTTTAAAGTTGGACAGTCCTTCTGTTGAACAGATTTAAAGCTGTGGGCAATGTTGGTAGGCAGTTGTTTCAGAATTCCATGGCAGTCACGCGGGTCACTTCTCAGTCATTTGACAACACAACAAAAAGGTCAGTAGGCAGTGCCATTTTGCATCTCCTAATTTGGCACATGATAACTGGAATTTTTCTTGCTGTTACCCCAAAGACAGCTAATAATATTATGTAGGAACAGAAAATTGCCATTTTCTCATTTCTGCTTGGACACATCCTGGAGAGAACTGTAACCATAATCTTTATAGGCAGATATGAGCAGTTTCATTCCCAGTTTACTCTGAGATCTGGTAAATATCCCAAATGGACTAGCTGTTGCTGTAGGTTTTCTATACTAAGCAGACACTAAAGATGAATTTACAGTAGATCAATTGGAAGAGAGGGGTGACAGAGCTGCCAAGAAGGTGTATTTTACATTTAGTATGTTTTTTAAAAAACATACTTAAAATGACTTGATAATCAATAGAATCCAGATAATTCAGAGAAGGTGCAATAATTCACTATGGTGCCAATCAATTGAACAACTTCTTTCCATCAGAACGAAAGGGCTCTATCAAGCCAAAGGAGTATATAACATACTGCATCTCATACTAACCTTTCAGTGGCAAAGCTCTAAATCTTTATAACAGTATTGGCGTACTTTAAAAAAAAACTTCCTTGCTTTTAGTGCAGACCATTTTAAAGCTGGCAGAAGATGGTCATAGAGGCATTACAGGTAGTAGTTTTGCCATCTCTGGCAAAATAGCTTTGTGAAGCACAGCACAAAGAATGGCAATATCTGTTTGTTCAGAGGTGTTAGTGAGATGAGGCTGAAGATCAGGGGTGAGAATGGCTCTATAATGCTACCCTAGGCAGTTACAAATATCTATTATTATCTAATTGAGCTCCCTTGAATCCCGTAAATGGAAAACTATAGCTCATCATTGGCCGGGGAGTTTCATTACAACTCCCCCCACACACACAACACACACACACACACACACACACACACACACACACACACACACACACACACACCTCATATTGATCCTTGATGGCTTGGAATTCCTCTTCTTCTTTTGGAATGTGATTCCCTTCAGAAGCATGCTATGCCACAAGCCCAGAGAAAGGAAGCACCCCCTTCATTTTTTTGAACAGACAGCAGCTCATTGGATTTAAATTCAAGGAACTGTAATTCATTTAATCATACTTCATGAATAATCCAAGATCATCATCAAGCATGGCAGGATTGACTGAATTCTAGTTTAACAGGAAATTCTAGTTTAAAAGTGGATCTTTCCTTCTCGAGATGGTACCATAAGAAAGGGAGAGTAAAAGCCTAAGACTCAAGCAGGTTTATCCCAATAATACTTCCCCCTTCAGCCTTACTCCACTCAGTTCCTTCTGGATGTTTTGGACTACAGCTCCCATCAGCCCCAACTGGGTGACAGTTTTGTAGTGTTAGTAAAGGCTAGCTGAAAGTGCAGAGTTTTAGGATGAGGCAAAATAGGGTGCTGCCTAGGGATGGGAACATATACTCTGGAAGCTGATGTAGAATCAGCACTTTTGCTGCCTGTTTTTAGATATCTGCCTGTTTCCAATGGTTATGGATTTATAACGGTAAGTAAAATATTACAATGCTTTTGTATGTCTTCTGTGTGGTCTTACTGAAAGGGATCTAATTCTTTCTGATGTGACTGTATCAGTCTTACTGATCCTTGAGA
Source organism: Phrynocephalus guinanensis (assembly GCA_037367245.1). Taxonomy (NCBI): domain Eukaryota; kingdom Metazoa; phylum Chordata; class Lepidosauria; order Squamata; family Agamidae; genus Phrynocephalus; species Phrynocephalus guinanensis. Next base: position 43,017,601 of record CM074735.1, on the reverse strand, counting down.
TAGAAGCACTGCTAGCATCAAACCTTTGTTCACTCAAAGGAAGGATCAGAAATGAAGTGAGGTGACATCGGCCCCAAAAGCTACTTGACATTTACTTGAGATGCAACTACAGTACATTACAATCTTCATTCCCATTCAGGTACCCATTTATTCTAGGCTGCAGAGCAGGCAAGTTAAGTAAACTCAATGGCTAGAAGACCTTCTTTTAAGCAGGGCACCAGAAGGCCACAATTTTGTTGCAATCTTGGTTTAGCAATAGATTGGTTTACTAAGGGATAGCCAACCTGAAGAGGTTCATGTGTCATAGATCTCTGTTCTTGGACCTAATAGAACCATGTCTGCTGCCATGTCCTGACAACCCTCAAAATATTGTCCTTCAAAATTGCTTTTTAGCTGAAAAAGCCACCTTATGCCATCTAGCGGCCATTTCCCCCTCAAGGACTTACCTAATGCTGAGAAGTAGGTGTGCTGGCATCCTAGAATATGGGGAAATTGCTTCTGATGTCCCTTACAGGAAAGTTGGGGGGGGGACCGCTTTAATAAAATAAAGTAATATAGAGGGCTGGGGGTAGGGGAGAGTGCTAGATAGCCTCATTTGGTTTTCAATTCCTGGTAATAGCAATATGTGGTGTTTTCACATGGCTCATCATTCTATTTTTTTATGAGAACCTTTCAACATTCACAAATGCCTTCATATATTTGAGAGGGCAAATGTATAAAATGTAGGCTCATCTGCATGCACGTACACATGCACACACACATTAGCTCTTTCTCCCACCAGGATTATAACCAACCTTAATGGCCTCCACCATGGTGTCTTAATAATGTCTTAATATTTCAATATCCAGTCCTTTGGGATCCCCTGTCTCCAGGCCAGAGAGAAATAAGGAACACTATTTGTCCTTCCCAAATTCTATGTGCTTTGTATAAACTTTCACCAAGCAAATATGGTTTCTTCCCATTTAGGAATACATGGACAGCAAGGGAATAATAATAAGCTGATTTCAAAAAGAAAGAAGAAGCAGCAGCAAAAACAACCCTGCTTACTAGAGGTGGGCATGAAAAGAAAATATAGCATTTCATTTTGTTTTTATTTTGTTTTGTTTTGTTTCATTATTAATGAATTTTAAAGCATTTCCAAAAAGAAACAAACCAAAATGAAATGATTTGTTACACTATAAAATGGCTCCCCTAGGTCCTAGAGGCACTAAATGTGGTGGGCAGATTCCTTGGACTCTTCCCTTTAAGCCCTCCAAATTTTGAGAGGGTTGGGGTTCAGAGGGCCAAGTTATTCAACTCCAAATTGGGTCACCAAAGGAAAAAAATCATTTGTAATTGGAAAGTTATGTACTTGAAAATAGTCATCCCAGGCATGTAGCAGCATGAAAATTACAACAGAGCTTCCTCACGCTCTTCCCTGTTAGCCTCCCCCATATTTGGAGAGGTTTGGGGTTCAGGGGGCCAAGTTATTCAACTTCAAAATTGGTCCCCACAGGAATACATTTGTGATTGGAAAAGGGAGGACCGACTTTGGGAGGACCGACTTTGGTGTTGAATTTGGAGGGCTTAAAGGGAAGAGTCCAAGGAAGCCACCCACCAAATTTGGTGACTCCAGGACAAATCGTTTCAGTTTTAGGGCAAAAAAATGGTGGTTCATTTGTTTCATCATGAAAGGCATTATACCGTCTTGTTTCATAATGAGTCAATTCAATATGTAATGAAACTATGAAACAGTGTTTCATTTTTGTTTGGTGTCCATCTCTACTGCTTTCCTTTCTAATCCTTAAAAGTCTACATAAGGGAGAGGCAGTCATTGCCGTTCTTCAGTATTTACACCATTTGCATTATCTCAGCAACTTGCCTCACTTGCATTTTTTTTAAAAACCCATTCTGTCTTGCTCTGTTGCCAACTGCACCAGAATATATCTCCCCTTCTAATTTGCAGGGAGAATCACTTCATATTTTATCAACTTGGCCAAAATGGATAAGAAAAGCAAGGGCTTGCAGCCATGCCCTGGAAGTTGCTGGGCAAACATCTCACCATCCTTTTCCATGCTGGAGAGAGCTAATGGAAACCATTAGTAATGGGATTTTTTTTTAAGAATTAACAAACTCTGAGGCCCATAGTTCAGTGGGAGCTCTCCAGGTTAAGCTTCCAAACTGGCAAGATGAGCAGCCCTTTAATCTCCATGTGGTTCCAGTACTGCTTCTTCAGTTTGTTAGAAAAGTGCCCAGATGTATTGTGGGAGTCATGTCATGAAGATTCCTTAGTGCTAAATGAACAAAATCCTCATGCCTTTGCATGCGGATTCCTTGCAAGACACATTTGCTGATAGATGCTGCCTCCATATGGTGCTTATGTAGGGTATTGAGAACTCCCAGTCGCACAATTAGGCCTGGTAGGTTCCTGTCAAATTATGAGTCTGGGTGTTCTTTAATTCATAAATACATAAATAAATAAATAAAAAATCCACCCTTAGATACCACCAGATAAGGGTATCTGGGAGGCCACACAGTTCCCACTTCTGCTATCAGTAGTCTCATGGAGATGAAAAACTGTTTTTCAGATGGAATCAGATGACGAAAGGGCAAGATGGAACAAACAGCCATCAGAGCATTTCACAGAAGAAAATAAAGCTGATTTTTAATATGGGTTACATCTTCGAATCCATGCTTACAAACTGTTGAGTTTATAATTTACTTACAGAGGCATGAATTATGTATTGTGTGAAATATTGATAGAGTTAGTCTGTGAACATTTATAAGACAATGAAATGTGGAATGCATGAGTCGATCCAGCTCACTGTCTTACATGTGAAGCAATTTTTCTTTTCTACATGCACTGAGAATTAAAAGCAACTCGTTTTTGTCAACCCAGCTGGTACTGTTGATGTTTCTTTCCTCTTCATGAACCATACCAATGAATTCAGACACACTAAAATGAGAAGATGGCTTCAAAACGGTGGGATGGGATCTCATTTGTTGCCAGTGGAATTTGCATGAACAGATGAACACTTCAGGCTTCGTAATTTTTTGTTTTTTATGTATCACATAGAAAAGTGCTTTTTAAATTTTTGAGTGCAGACAATTGAAATCAGTTACAGGAAAACTAGTATCTCCCAGGATATGCACAAACTTAGAAGGGGTACTCCCATCCATGCTAGCCACCCTGGTTGGGCAAATCTAACTGTTGCAGTTTCAAAATTTAATGTTGTCAAGTTCTGAATAGAGGATAAAAGTCCTGTTCAAAAGCAGGGCTGCCTGCAGAGGATAACATGACTGACTATTTGCTAGGACCCAAAGAAGAGTAGGAAGGGCAACACTATGGGAGTGCTACCACTTGCACACCCTTGGTACCAAAACAGCGTAGGCACTTCTGCAAACACATTTTAACAGCCAACATATTCTCAACACTGCAGCACTTGTTCTGAGGGATTGCACGTGACTTTACTGGTCATGTTATTAGCTGGTCATATTGTTTCTCACAAACAAGGGGTCCAAAGCTTGATGGCTCTTTTCCCTTATATCTCCAGTTCTACAAAGGGGACAGATTCACTTTCAAATTAATCAAATGAATCTGGGAACCTGGGGCAAATGGTTTCCAAATGGGCAGTGAGTGAAACTTCTAAAATCAGAAAGGGGGCTAAATGTGTAATATGGCAGTCTTATGGCCTCAGTGCCTCCTTACACTGCAAGTTTATTAAATCAATTCCATCTTCCGAAGAGTGCCATAGCCCAGCCTCTTCTGGGACTGACTAAGGTTCACTGGCCCAAATCCTGTTGTGTGGGGACCATATGCTCAGCAGCAGTGATGTCACCGACGGTAGCAGATTACTGTTAATAAAAACCTTCCTTTTGTGGTATTACGGTACAAGTGACTTTGTCACATTGTATATTAGCCACGTGTACCCCAAAACTACAAGAAGAAAGCAATCTACTGCTGTTGATGACATTGTTCCTACCAGAGTTCATCCACTGATGTATAACTTACATGTTGCTGACAAACTCAGCCTGCTGGGTACTGAGCGTGCTAGCAAAATGGAGTGCAACTCATGAACATCTAAAGTGTACCTTTCTTGTCCTTACTGCCAGCATTTCCCATTTCCTTTCCTGTATGTAGCATCCTAATTTTGCTTTTAAGCAGAAGACAATTATATGAACACCTGTGCTAAATAGAGGCAGATCATCAACATAACACCATTTCAAATTAATTAGAGTTATATAGCTAATTCCCTATCTGCCCTAATGAAAATTGCCTATATTGTGCTAATAGCCCTGGAAAGTTTCTGTCTTACCTGTTGTGCCAAGGGTAAAAAACTGGATAGGGTCCACCGCTTCAAAAATCCAATGAAAATGCAAACAAATCCATGTAGAGGAAGGGGGGGGCGGTGGCAGCAGAAATGTTCTATCTTGGGATTTATTTCTCCCCACCATTATTTCCCGAGAGTCAGGCTGTATCTCATGTGTTTGTTTTGAATGAGACTCATTGGCCTTGGTGTTGCACTTGTGCTGAAGGAAATGAGCTGCTCAAAGGCAATCTATTGGAAGAAAAATATCTAAGGAGTCATCTGGTTGTACAGGAAAGGAAGAGACACAAACAAGAGGCACTTGGATGCTGTTGTGATCTTAATCCCTTGGGTTGATTGTATACTGAGAAGTGCTTCTGGTCTCTTGACAGATGGCTACATGCCACTATCCCAACTGGGTCATATTTTCCTTTCCCTCTCTCCTTCCATGGTAAGATACAATTCCTTTGCATCCAGGGATTGTAGGACCAAACGTCTTTGTCAATTGTTAGCAGACTGGAGAAACATCCCTCTTTCTCATATAGTCCTTCCATCACAACCTGGTATATGCTACTGTGGATATTTTGTCCCCTCTCTCCATTTCCTATGTTTTAGGGGTGGCGCAAGACATTTTGCCACCAGGGGTAAAAGGAAATCCATTGGCTGAAATCCTTTTGCACAGCTCCACCTATGAAATGGGGATAATGGCAACAGTAGCGGCAGCAAACTGCACCCAAGAAAAGGCAAGCCAGAACAGATGGATGGCCAGTTGTAGCCACATGTGACCTGTACACAATGCAACAGTTTGCCATGAAATAATCATTGGAAGCCTTTGATCACATGTTGATTGATTGATTGATTGATTGATTGATTGATTGATTGATTGATTGATTGATTGATTGATTGGATTGGATTGGATTGGATTGGATTTCTATACCACTTCCATTAGTGCTTAAGGCAATAATCTGGGTGCTCTTACAAATACAAAATGCAGATATGCAACAGGATTTCATCTAGTGCCTCCTCTTCCAGCCCCATAGAGAAGCCAATTGTCTGGTTCACAGAACACAGGGCATTGTGAGTCAAACACAGCTCAGCAGGGGAAAGTCAGTCTTCAGGAAGCGGGGGGGGGGAGTTATTCCCATTAGCCACTGTGTTCCCTACCTGAGGTGTCTACCTCATTTTTTCTAAGTGTTATGGCTAAACTGTGCCGCTCTTCTCTCCCCACTCCCACCTCACCTTCTGTATATGAGCTTCAGCGTGTGTACTTTTAACAGCATTTGGTATCTGCACAATTGCAATTTGTATACTTTATGGAAACCTAATTTGCAAATCAGGTGAATTAATACTTGGCTTTCCCCCATCCCTATGTTTCATCTCTGTCATAATTTCTACAATTAACACTGACCCTTTATTTATTTATTTATTTATTTATTTATTTATTTATTTATTTATTTATTATTTATTTATTATTATTATTATTATTATTATTATTATTATTATTATTATTATTATTATTATTATTATCATCATCATCATCATCATCATCATCATCATCATCATCATCATCTCTACATTAAGGTCTTGTTTGCAGACCTTTCTCAGAGAATCTGACTCCTTCACTTCCAGTGAGTCCCCTATTATTTTATATATTTTACATACTAGTCCTTTCTCTAAATTGTCCTGGTCGGATTCAAGCGATAATAAAAACTGTTCAAACTGTGTACATTCTCTAAGTTGACTGTTTCTTCTGACCCAATTCTTTGTCCATTTTTCTAACTGGATATAGTTTATCCATATTAAATCACTAGATTGCAAAGTGGTTTTTATGTCCTGATTTGTTCTAATTTTGGCCAACCAGTCTTTTAATCTGGCTATTTTCTTAGCTTTAAATAACCCTAAATAATGCTTCAAATTCATAGGAAAATTTTCCGAGTCTGTTACTAAACATAATGGGGAACCCTTCGGTGATAAGATTTTTCTATATTTTCTCCATGTAGTCACTAAACCATTCAGGAAGGGATTCTCAATCTCTACCTTATTTTTAAAGTCACTGAACAAGTATTTATTTATTTCCTCCTTTATGTCTAATGACTCCAGCTCCCACCATATTACCTTCTCTGGTTTAAATAAGATTTCTCCCAAACAACTGATTTGATTAGCTATATAATAATTTCTTAGATTGGGAATACCTAATCCTCCTTCTTTTTGGGATCTATACCACAAACTTTTGTTTATTCTTGATTTTTTCCCACCATTACAATACCTATTTATCATGTCTTGGAGAGTTTTAAGATCCTTTTCTGCAAACTGAACAGGTAACATTCTAAAGATAAAATTAATTTTAGGCAGTATCTTCATTTTTATCATTGCTATTCTACCAAACCAAGATAAGTTCAATTTAGTATAGCTTTGTATTCTATTTTTCATCTCTTCTTTTAATTTTAAAATATTTTCCTTAGTCTTGGTAAACTCCTTATAGAGTTCTAATCCTAAATATTTAATACTTTTACCGCATTTCAGCCCAAAGTTTTCCATTATCTTAAGATCTTCTCTTCCATAATTAAACAATAGACTTTCTGATTTTTGCCAATTAACACATAATCCAGTTATTTCCCCAAATTCTCCTAAATGAATTTTTACTCTTTGAATTTTCTCTATTGGATCTAAGATTGTCAGTAGGGCATCATCCACGAATAGACTAATTTTAGTTACCCCATCTTTCCCAATACCTTTGATGGATTCGTCATCCCTTATTGTGTTTGCCAAAAGTTCTATAACAATGCAAAAGAGAACTGGAGAAAGAGGACATCCTTGTCTAGTTCCCTGGCCTAGGATAATTTGTTTGGTCATTCCATCATTAACTATTATTGAGGAAGTACCTTCTGAGTACAATTGATTTATTACTCCTAAAAATGTTTTCCAAATCCCCATTTTTCTAACAAGATTTTTAAAGACTGGGGGAAAATCTGGAACATGAGAATGTTGAGATCATTAATGGTTAGGATAAAAGAAAATTATTTTAAATTGGTTTCTAGATGGTACTTGACGCCAATTAGGTTGAATAGAATGAACGCTGAATATTCTATGATTTGCTGGAAATGTGAAAAAAAGATAGGTACATACATGCATCTCTGGTGGGAATGTGAAATAGTTCAAAAGTTTTGGAAAATGGTTTTTTTAGAGCAAAGTGAGATGATTCAAGTAGATATTGATTGTAATCCAGAGACAGCATTGTTATCATTGTCAACTAGTAAAGATTATGATGTTACAACCAAGGAACTAATAGCAAATCTTATGACAGCCGCCAGATTAATTATAGCAAGAAACTGGAAATCCAAGCTAGATCTCAAGATGGAAGATTGGTATAACGAACTTTGGGATATAGCCATAAACGATAAATTGTCTTGTAGTTTAAAAGTTAAACGAGGAGAAATGAAAAAAAGACATTTTTTATGACATTTGGGGAAAATTTATAGACTTTGTATTAGTAGAAGGGAAGGGGAAAGAGCCGACGAATATTTCAAGACAGTTCTGGAGAAGAGGACTTTGAGAAGATTATTAGAACAACACACGCTGGAGTAATAAAGAAGAACTCACGGAAGAACTGGATGGTCCCGGGGGGGGATGCACTAGTATTGTTATTTGTCTTTGTCTTTAAAAAAAATTAAAAAATTATTATTATTATTATTATTATTATTATTATTATTATTATTATTATTATTATTATTATTATTATTATTATTATTATTATTATTAAATAGAGGTGGGCATGAAATGAAAATTCATTTCATTATTCATTTCATTTCATTATTCATTATTTGATTCATTAGGCAACAAAATTAATAACAAACCACCCCCTCAAAGAAAAATGAAACAAAATGAAATGGAAATTTTCATTTCCTTCCAGTTCGTTTTTCATTCTTGGTGTTGCCTCCTACCTGTGGGATGTCCTCTGGCTGCTGCTTCCACCACCAGCTCCCAGCAGGGAGCTTTCAGCCACAAAACAAAGCAAAACAAAAATGTTGAACAGGCCAGTGCTACAGCTGGTTAGCAGGTCACAAGGTTGGCAATTCAAAACATTAAAATAAAATAAAATAAAATAAAAAATAAAGTAAAGTAAAGTAAAATAAATAAAATAAAATAAAATAAATAAAAAAACCCAAACTGGCAAATAGGCTGCTGACCTGGCCGGCAGGCTGCCAACCCTGCCGGGTGTGCAATCTGCATGATTAAAAAAAAGAAAAAAGAAAAAACTTGACCCGGCCCACAGGCCACCAACCCAACCCCTGCGCTACCGACCTGAGTGAGTGTGCAGTTGGCGCAATTCAAAAATTAAAAATTAAAAATTAAAATAAAAAAATTAAAAAATGTGCCAACCCGGCCCGGGAGCACATGGTCAGTGCAAGTAAAAGAAAAGAAAAAAGTAAAGGGAAAAAACCACGCCGACCCAGCCAGCGCACAAGAAGTTTTTTTAAAAAAAAATAAAATTTAAATTTAAATTTAAAAAAACACACGCTGACCTGGCCCAGGAGCCACATGGCCAGCGTGAGTAAAAGAAAAGAAAAAAGGAAAGGGGAAAAAAAACCCATGCCGACACGGCTGGAAGGCGAGAAAAAAAATAAAAAAATAAAAAATAAAAATAAAAATAAAAAAATTCTGCCCCCAAGCTGGCACCTCTCATCTGTAAAAAAACAAACAAGCAAAAAAAAAAAAAGCATTGGGGACTTTTTAATCATAAAAATAAAAAATAAAAAATAAAAAGCCCCAACCATGCTAAAAATAAAAAATGACAAAAAATAAAAAGAGAAAAAGTTAAAGTAAAAAAAGAAATGAAATAAAATGAATTATGAAATTTTTTTTAAAAAAAATGTTTCATAATTAACGAAACAAAATGGGGTAGGGGAAAATGAATGATGAAACAAAATGCCATTTTGGCCTTTCATGCCCATCTCTATTATTAAGCTTTAAATCCAGGCCAGAGGATGGTCCAGATGTAGTATGTAGTATGTCGATGTACTATACTATGTAGTATAGTTACAATCTTGGAAAAAACCCAAAGGTAATATGGTTACTCTAGTTTTAGAGGTGTTTCAAGGCCTTAAATGTGTATCGTCAGTGAGTGGGCACAATCCACCTATTAAGGCAGTTATCGTCTCACAGTGATAAGAAGCATTTAGCCATAGGTAGTGACTAAACATAGCATCATATTATACTTCTTCTAGTAGCCGGAGAGATTCTCTGTCTCAAGAGAAATTCCTCTGCATCTTTATTGTTGTGTGTATGTCTCTTGCACAAGGCTTCATTGGAGGTGTTAACAGATTAAAGTAAATATGACCATAGTTGCTTTACAGGACATTAAAACGGAGAATGAAACATAAGCAATTACTACAAGACCAGCCATGTCAGACCATTTAGTTTCACTTCCACTTTCACATTCTCAGATTATTCAGAATCAGACATACTGCTCATCTCTCACAGAAGTACATTGCTAAGCAGATCCCAGTCAGCCATCAGCCCTATCCCTGTCTGCAAAGCCACTGTTGTGATTGTTTCACAACATTTTAATTAATTCAGTTAATTGCATCTCTTTGGCTGATACTTCATGTCCATCTCATCTCTGTTCGCGGTCCCGCTGGGGACCAGTACGAAGAAATCTAACCGCACATCCATTGCAAAATGAAGGGAGTTAGTCCCGACCACGCCCCCTGAACTGCGATCTAAGTGGGATGAGAGATTCCCCTCCCTGGCCTCAGGAATCTCCTAATCTTGCTTCTCGTTCCAATACGAGAGCCCTTGAGGTCAGTCTCCTCCCGCAATGTGCCATTCTCCATCTAGTGGCAGGAGTGTGAAGTGCTATTTGCCAGTACATTCCCTATGGAGTCAGCAATGCAGTGCAGAGAGATTAAAAGACAAATGCCTCAAACTTATCTCCGTAACACATTGAACGCAAGGCTTTGGAGAATGGAAACATCAAAAAATGGAAGGTCGGGTCAAAAAAAACCCCGGAGAACAAAGGCATGGAATTTCACATCTCACAACGGAACAAGGACGTGCAGAAACAGTCATGCTGGTATCATCAATCACGCCCGTGCGTACACGGGAACAGGGACAGAACCGCAGGATACTTCATGTCCATCTCATCTCTGTTCGCGGTCCCGCTGGGGCCAGTACGAAGACCACGCCCCCTGAACTGCGATCTAAGTGGGATGAAGAATGTGTGACCACGACCGACATCAACACGCAATGAACTTCCTCCCGGGATGAGAGTGGACGTGAAGTAATCGTCTTTGTTACAGAAGACAAAACAAAAGGTGAAGGGGGTGAGAGGAAAGCAAAAACTCCTTCCATCAACTTTTGAATCTTCTATCTCAAACAAAATGCTAAATATGTCCATTTTGGTGATGAACAGAAATAGTTCAAATGTTGTTTTCTAGGAGAAAGGCAGAAAATTATTGGTTGTATAGGAATTTCTTATTAAAATAGCAAGCAGCCATCTCGAGCTATGCCATCCAGGTTCCTGAATAATCAACAATTCCCAAAGAGAAGAGAAAACATTGACTCATCTGTTCTGGACCTCCCAACATTCTGTTTATTTTAGAAAACCCAACCTGCCACTTTGTAGCTAATTAAAGAGTTCAGAAATTCATCTCTGCCAAGCCAGAAGAATGTATGCATCTATCCCAAGGTGTTAAATAAATTAAGTAAGGAACTTGCTCCTTAATTATAGGGCTTTGCAGTGAGCTTCTAGTAAAGCCTCTGCAGCTTTAGCAGCAAACTCAGTATCTTACAGAGGGCAGAGCTTACAAACTTTTTTTTGAAATCCCATTGCCTCATTACCGTCCTCCCACATGATCTTGCAGGTTGCCAAGAGGCAAATACATTTGTGAGATTTTCTCCAAAAGTACGAAGTATATTAACCTTCATAACTTGCAGCCTAGTACTCCAGCCGTTGGACGTTATTACTGATTCATGGCAGGATATATCATAGAATTACTTTTTAAAATAAAAGTATGATTTATTCATCCCTTGTTCTACAAATATTTCACCGATAATGAAAGTGGGCCGAGAATTGGGTCAGCATGGTGTAGTTAAAATGACAAACGGGAACCAGAAGCTGATTTACAAATGCAGCTAGATCACAAGGAAGGTATATAGTGCCTGGGACGGTACATGTGGTAGATTGTATGGCTGAGTATTTGCTCCTACTGAAATTGCTCCAGCTTTGGAAAACAAACATGACAAACAGAAGCATAAATATCCAAATCTTCATATTCATGAGAACAACAGCCCTATTCGGTCTGGAAAATATGTCAAACAGAAGGCATCAGTGTATATATCCACATTTTCATATTCATGAGATCCACAGCCCTATTCAGGCATTGCTCACATGGAAAGAGTCATTAGGCTTGGAGGGCAGCACTTATCCCCTCTCCTCTCTTCAGTTGATTTCTTCCTATGGAAATCAATGTATATTTGAGAAGTTCCAATTTCCATGTAGTCCCTCTTAGAGATGAATCAGAACAATGGTGATCCATTTTGATTTGTGATTCATCAAGGCTGATTAATGAGTGCACAACTTCACCCCTAATTTTCAGAACCTATTTTGACCTCGAATCTAGTGTGAAAATACATTTCAGAAAGCCTATATAAGCCTAAGATGCATGTAAAAACTCTATAAAATGCCCCCAAAGCATCTAGAGACACTAAAATTATAGGAAATCTTCCCCTGATTTTCCTCTACAAGCATTCGTAGTATGATAAAGTTTGAGTTCCAGATGTCAAAGTTATGCCCCCCACCATATGGCTCCCTCAGGAAAGTGCTACTCAGGCACCTAGAGACACCAAAATTGAAGAGAGACTTTTTTTCAACTCTCCTCTACAATCACTACAAGTTTTGTATAGACTAGGCTTCAGACACCTGAGTTATACACCACAGAGTAGAGGCCACTAGGAAACTGCTCGGGGAATCCCATCCTTTACCAGACTTGGAGGTATTATAGAGGAGAATCAGAGGTTTCTCTGCAGGTTTGGTATCTCTAGGTACTTGGAGAAAAATTTATTTGGGGTACAAAACGCAGATATCTAAAACCCAGACTTGAAGGGATTGTAGAGGGGAGTCAGGGAACGCGTCCATCCACTTTTGGTGACTCTAGGTGCATTGCGAGCCATTTTCCATGCCAAAGAATTAACAAATCAAAAACTACTGAAAATTCATCAATTAATATTTGTTGGGGATTTTTGATTCATACAAATATGATTCAATGAACTAGCTATTTTTAATGAATTGTCATTCAATTTTAATTTTTTGGTCTAGTCTCTGTACATGAAGAAGACCTCTGGAAAACTGGAATTCTTACTTGCATGGTGAGTTGGCATCCGAGGGAAAACCTCTTTCCTTCAAATGTGTCCGCCGCACCCAGATGGAGGAAAGCGAAGACAAAGGGGAAAGTGAAAAGTGTTCCCCTGCTCATGCAATAGAAAAAAGTAGAGTAGCACCTGAATGGGTCTCACTTCATTCAAATATTCCATGTTATTTCTCCATATATAAAGCATAGCAAAATGATTACCAAAAAGATATTGTAGACATATATTGTAGATCGCTCTAGTCCAGGCATGTCCAAAGTCAGGCCTGGGGGCCAAATGCGGCCCGTTTTCAAATTCTGAGCAGCCTGCAGCAGCTTCTCCCCACCGGCTCAGCCTGTCACACATTCTCGTCAGCTGGCCCCTCCCCATACCAGATGGAGGTGTTAGCTTGCAGTTTTATGGTTTGTCTGCCCTCCCTGCCTCTGTCCATCCCCTCAGCCACCTGCCTGGCCTATCCACCCCAGTTCCGTTGCTGCAGCATCCTCCCTGCCTCCTTCCATGTTATAAAGACTTGTCCAAAGTCCGCCCCTGTGGCCAAATGTGGCTTAATGGTCACACATTTTCATTTCACCAAATCTGGTCCTTCTTGCAAAAACTTTGGACACCCCTGCTCTAGTCCCATTTCCTAGAATCCTACTGGTGTTTGAAAGATGTTTGCATAAGTTGCAGCAGTTTGTTATGGTTAATTTTTGTTGGTAGGGCTGCATCTTTGTCACATGCCTGGTCATACACTCTTTTTGGCAATGAAGATATACTGTAGCATCTTATTTGTGATTTAGCTGCATTTATCTGTGATCAAGTTGTGTGAACCTTACACAGACATATGCCTTTAGGTCCCACATTGAATCACATAAAATTTAAATAAGATTAAGTTCGGGTGGAGAGTTGCCTATTCACCATAAGAATATTGACACATTTCACTGCTGCTGAAGACAACTGGGAGGAGGATAATGATGCATCTGAAATTATTAATACTGTAAACAGGAAAAAAACATTAATGCAATTTGTTTGTGTATAATAATCACATCTTGGAACATAATTAATTATCATTCTATATTACAGTGTTGGAGAACCTATGGCACGGGTGCCAAAGATGGCACTCGGAGCCCTTTTTGTGGGCACCTGACATTGGCTCTTCCCAGGCACCTGTATTCAGGTTAAATTGCTGTATTGGTGATTTGCAAAAAAATCAAAGTAGTGTGTTTTGAATCACAGTTTGCGCGCTCGGTCTCTAAAAGTTCCACCATCACTGCTATATTCTCTGCATCTCTCTCTCTCTCTCTCTCTCTCTCTCTCTCTCTCTCTCTCTGTGGGTGGGTGAGTGGGTGGGTGAGTGTGTGTGTTTTCAATCTGTTAACAATACTTACTCTGACTATTGCCAATGAGGTGATGCTTTGACTAATGAGGCCCAAGTATATACATTGGTAGTCCCCAGAACAGGTAGCCTCCAGCACAGATAGCTTCGAACACAAGTTCCTGGCATTATAACTTGCAGTTACCCTGCCAGTCAGTTGTAAGTCACATGCTTTCACCTACTCTTTCGGAAAGCTCAACACAACATAATTTGTTTTCTCAAGTTGTTACCTTGAAGGGTGGGTGTGAATATTTTGGTGCTGATAGTAAGCCTTTTTGAAAATGTGCAAAAATATTTCATATTTAGATAGAAAGTATATGATATTTTAAAAAATGAACTGAATGTGAGAGAACCTGACAAATATAACTAGGGTGTTTGTGTGGTGAACACCACAAAATCTAGGTCTGAATACCTCCAGATTGAAACTATGTTTGTGGTGAATTAGGGTAGCCATCTCTTTTCTTTTGAGAGGGCTCCCATCTTTAACATTTGTATGGCCAGCCAGTAAGACATAGCTCTTGCATCATAAGGATACCTGTTCCTACAGCACTAGATGAGCACAGATTTAGGAACATATTTGTTTTAGATATCTTTATATTCAGAGTTGTTAAACAGTACAAACATGGGAGACTGTGAAGCCAACAGATTTCCACATCTCTAGTTTCTTCTTACTTTTGAGGGGTGGGGGGTGGGGGACAAGGAAAACTATTTTGTCCTTTCACAAATATATTTTTTCCTTTCAACTCTTCAAACAAAGCAAATAATCTGCATTTACTCCTCCCCCAATAATATAGCCAATCACACACACACACACACACACACACACACACACTGGTTTTTGTACCTTGTGTTTGTACTGTCCTTAAGAAGCAGACCTAGTAATGCCAGTGGTCATGAGTTTTTGGGACTTGCATCCCCCCCTTCATGAGCCTCAAATAATGGTGCACAGCCTGGAGAAGATGGAGTCAAGTAAAAAACTAGCTGTTCAGTTGTTTCAGGAGGCCTTGCAGTTTTCCTCTTGCTTTTCAGCGCACTGTCTATGCAACTGTCATACTTTTTACATGGAGAGATTCGGGAAAGATCCCTTCCAATGTATCCAATGATTGGGTCTGCTTGTTTTTCCCACCTCAACCTATGTGGGTTTAAGTAGTTCTAGACTAGAATAAGCAGACATTGAACAAGAAAGAAAGAAAGAAAGAAAGAAAGAAAAAGAAAGAAAGAAAAAGAAAGAAAGAAAGAAAGAAAGAAAGAAAGAAAGAAAGAAAGAAAGAAAGAAAGAAAGAAAGCTAGTCTGGAATGACAATACTAGAGGGAAAGGTTTCTCTGCTTGAATGCCATTCCACAAAACAAAGGCTTTGGGTTTAAGCCTTCAAAGCTTCTACGGTGCTGCCTGCTAGGCCCACAGCACTGAGCTCAGGAGAAAGAATTGAGCCTCGTGCCTCACTAGCTTAAACATGGCAGCTGAGGGGAAACATCTATTCTTGCACTGAGCTAAAACCCCATTCAGTGTCAGCTAATGATACAACCTACTGGTTTGAAACCCATTCAGAAGGATACCTGCTGAGGATATGTGCATCAAAGGAGCAAAAGAGAGAGAAAGGAGAAGGTGGATTTGATGTACTTAATGAATCAGACACGACAAATAAAGAACACTGTTAAAATAAGAAAGAAATTCTTGAAATCATTGGTAATGCGGGTGATATTGAGTGTGCTGAGAACAAGGCTAAGCAAAGGAGCGGGACAGGCTGTGTGTTCATTATTGCTGAATGTAAATGTTATTACCTGAAGCCTATGTAGAAGCCTATGTAAACATATCTTATTTAATGTGACAGCCCACCAAGATTTTAAGCAGAATGTTATGAATTCACCTGCTTTGTTACCTATGACAACTAAGACCCCCCCCCCAGTAGACTAGGCAGGGAACTACAAGTTCATTCATTTTCTCAAAAGCAAAAGTAATAATGTGTGTGTGCGTTAAGTATACTAGCTCACTTGTTTTGTAACTAGGCTTCTTATTAACCTTATTAGAAGAGTAGAGTATGAATTTTAAATTCATAAGTGTCATACAGTTTTGGAAACAGTTTGTGACCTCAGTATTTGTCAGAATCTCTCTCTCAAAGATCTATTACCAGGGCCACCTAATTATGTCCGGCAATATTTTTTGTGGGTTGCCACCCCAATGGACACTCAGAAGATGTCCACCAGAAACCTGGCTTTCTTGGTGGTGGCCACAACATTATTGAATTCACTGTCTGCAGATGTTCACCAAACTCTCTCCTGCTGTCCTTCAGGAAGCAAGCGAGAGTGTTGCTATTTAACTTGGTGTTCAGGGATATCCTCCTTACACAAGAGACATCTTGACTCATTTTGTATCAATTTCAATTGACCTTCTTTCACCATCTGTGGGAGGTTTGCCATGTGATATTTGCATATGCTTACAACACGTTTTCTTATTTTGTGTTTGTTGCTTTTATTTTTATCCAATATTTTTATCAATGCTATCTTATTTGTTCTTTACATGCCCATTTGTGAGCTTCCCAGAGAAGTTGTTCACAATTAGGTGGGTGGGATATATAATCAATCAATCAATAATAATATTTTATATTTTGAATTATTATAGTAATTTCTACAATCATTTCTACACTTTGTCCTCCCACTCCGGAATAAGATGTGAGACATGAGTGGTGGGGGGAAATTGGGCCACACTTTATTAAACTGTTAAGAACTTTAAACCAAAGTAAGGGGGCTATGGTAGTGCAGAGCAATGACTGGGCCACCGATCATGGTGGTAAGAATCACCATGTGATCTTACCTGGCCGAGTTGAATACCTCTCATTAGAGAGAGAGACTGTGTGCAGGGGCTGGTCAAATGTATTAAAAACCTCTTGGGCATCTAAGCTCTATTAATTGGTAACCTTTGGCATGGGAGTATTCCCTGTGCATCTTCCCCATGACACTGTAACCTCAAGATCTCCAGCATCGTGAACTTGGTTGGGGTAGCATGACATTTTTTATCCAGAAAATGCTTGTGGAATGCCTTGAGACCACAGACTACACTCAGAACCAATGCTTTACCAGCCATTGTGCCAATATAATTGCCTCCAAGGTGTACCATGACATCAGCCACCGACTGCATGGCCACTGATCAAAACTCGCTCCAATGCATTCCGCATTTGCACCGCCACGCCAGGTCACCTCCCATTTCCTGAACAAAGAGAACTGCTTTGGGCTACAGCCAAAAGCCCCCAGCCACCAAACCACTCGTTGGTGCTGCCAACTTTGGGAAGTCTCATGTACTTCCAGCTAGGGAGGACAAAACTATCCACCTGCCAGAGTGAGCCCGATGACGGAGTGGAGCCTTTTAGTTTAGTTTTCCATGATCATCAATGGATTCACCTGAGGACATAGTCTTACATTTATAAAAGTCTTTGAGGTCCTGCTTATCAGTGGGAGTAGCTGCTGTTTTTTTTTAATTACAGAACAAATATTCCAGCTCATTGACATGCACAAGACTAACACTTGTATGCTTCCATAGCACATGCATAACTGTCAGAGTTCACGCACAATACCTTTTAATGAGCCAGACACTCATACACATTCACATCACTGCTTTTTGTTGCTTCAGTAAAAGCTCTGCATATACAAAATGTTTTGCCTGAAACTGTGGTCATTCACTGCCTGATCTACGTGTTGCCTCAGCCTAGGGAATAGAGTTACAGATTCATCTATTATTTTCTGTATCAAGAAAAGGAAATGACTCAGCTGGGTCATTATTATGGGGACCAAGTGTACAACTACCTGAGGGCTTAAATAATGCATTGTGGAGAAATGGAGGGATGGTTTGAAAAAAAAAAACACCCAGGAACTCTGAAGTGTGTGGAGATGCAGATAGATGAACTGAAGGCCAAATTTCACAGCTGTGCTCACAATTCAAAGCACAAAAAAAGAGTTGCATCTCCAGGGTTGGTCCAAGTCATTCTATTGCTTGTGCGGGAACATTAAATAGCCTTTCAGTTCCCCCTTGTCAAGATGAATAGTCCCCAAGGCTGGTTCCTTTTGAGTTGGGGGTGAGGGTGGCCAGCTAAGGTAGAATATTTTCCCAGTGAAAACAACTACAAACACATCAATAACAACAGTGCAGTAAATATATAAAAATGCATAATTGCTTTTCTTTCCTAACATCCAGAATCAGCTGCCTGAGGCTACTGTCTAGCTGTGCCTTCTGTCAAACCCAAAGCTGTTAGTTTGTAATGAAAACATGAACGTATTATTTACATTTTATCTCATAGGTGCACATGTATCCATTTGAACAGAAACGCCTAGGACTGTTGCAATTGTGTTCTCAGAACAGCAGAGATGGCTTGATGACCTTCACTAACAGTGAGATGGATGTTGAATGTCATCATTACAATGAAAACTTGTGAAATGTGTCATCAGTAGAGATGGGCACGACTTAGCGGTATTCCCGTTTCCGTTTCCGTTACTCGTATCCGTTACTCTACGGAAACGGTAACGGGAATTACTCCACCAGAATTCGAGCTTGAACCGACGAACGAACAATTTGGTCTGATTTGTCGTGCTCGTTACTTGCATCGCGCAATGCCAAGCGGCACAGAAAAAAGTTTTTAAAAGTTTTTAAAAAAACCGATTCCCAGCCCTAAAAGTAGACGAAAACTGTCTGAGGGCACCTACCAGGCCAGAAGGGTGTTTTATTTGGGGGGGGGTTCCCCGCCCCCCTCTCCTTGGCTATTGCTACTGCTGTGCTGCTGGTACCAGGCTGGGAGGGCGCATCCATTTGCCATGCAGTGCGGGGGATCCAAAATGGCGACCGCAATATTTTTTTTGAAATCGTTGCCCAAAACCCCACCAAAGCACCACAGAAACATGCGAAAATTAGCTATTTTAAATGCTTGAATTTTTACAGTAGCAGCAGTGGGTTTTTCTTGCAAAAAAAAAGTCTCTGTTGATTTTATTTTATTTTATTTTATTTTATTTTATTTTATTTTATTTTATTTTATTTTTTTACATCTGCACATTCGCAATGATGGGCTCGCCCATGGGAGTGGACCATGCAAATTTTCCACCAATCGCATGGCCACTTGGCCAGGTTGACCACAGAAACTTCTGGGATGTGCCAATCGGGCATAAACAGCCCACTAATCGTAGCCCAAACCCGAAGCCTAAGCCTAAGCCTAACCCATACGCCAGTACACTGTCCTTCTAAGTGGGTCAGAGAGGCACCCAGAGGTGCACCCCAATACTCACCCTAACCTCACCCGTAACTAGCCTAACCCTAGCCCTTGCGCTAACCCGTCTTAACCCTAAGCCAGATCTACTTGCATTGCACTACATGCAAGTACGTGAGACACAGCGGGTGCAGAGTCTGCCAGTCCGTCACTTGTGGCTCTGGCTGACTCCTGCAGCTCCCTCCAGGAGCCCACTACCCCCCCAAACCAGTACTAACGAAAACGAAAAAACGAAAAAACGAACCGACTAATTTTTGCGAAATTTTGTGAAAAACGGAAACGAGC
This sequence comes from Phrynocephalus guinanensis, assembly GCA_037367245.1. NCBI lineage: Eukaryota > Metazoa > Chordata > Lepidosauria > Squamata > Agamidae > Phrynocephalus > Phrynocephalus guinanensis. Next base: position 42,998,063 of record CM074735.1, on the reverse strand, counting down.
CGAAATGGACTGCCTCCGACACACGACAACTCGAAAACGTCATTTTCCCTAGTCGTGCCCATCTCTAGTCATCAGTTCCAAATGATCACAACAGGATCACACTCCCAACATCTGGTAAAATTTCCACTCGAAATGGAAGGAGGAAAAGTGAGGTTGCTGCTGATCTTCATTTCCTGTACGTATTTTTAATGTACATGACTTTTCTGCTCTGATCGCCACATTTGGAAAAGGATATTGAAGACCTCAATAGCGACTCATGCAAGGATCGGAATGAGAACAATTGTTTCCTTACCCTCCATCCTCACATGCAAGACCAGGCTGTGGAGATGTGTTTATTAAAACAAACAAACAAACAAACAAAAACTACAGCTCCCAGATTCCCTTGGTCAGCATGGTTCTTTTAGGAAATATTATTCTGACTATTTTTATAAGAGCAACTAGAAGTAGCCGGTTATATTTGAATGAGAAAAAGTAAAGAGTTACTTGTTATAATTTGTATCTATAAAAACAAATTTATTTATTTATTTATTTATTTATTTATATGCTGCTTTTTCGCAATAATGAGACCCATAGTGGCTCACAGTAATAAAAAGAATATGATTAGAAACACAGTAAAATATACATTAAAAACTCAAAAGATATAAAACTGACTAAAATATAATTGAATGATTAAAAACAGGTACACATTAAAAACTACTTTAACTTAAAAATGTAATTTAGGGGCTCAGTCATGATTGTTCAAATCCTGCCTGGAAGTGGGTCTTCAGCTGTAAACAATAAGATAAAATCAGGCATGCCCAAAGTCAGGCCTGGGGGCCAAATGCAGCCCGTTTTCAAATTTTGAGTGGCCCGCGGCCTCTTCTCCCCACCTGCTCAGCCTGGCATGCATCCCCACCAGCTGTCCAATTCCCATACTGGATGGAGACGTCAGCTTGCAATTTTACAGTTTGCCTGCCCTCTCTGCCTCAGTCCACACCACCCCAGCCACCTGCCCAGCCTACCTGCCCCCCGGCTCCGTTGCTGCGGCATCCTCCCTGCCTCCTTGCATTTTATAGAGACTTGTCCAAAGTCCATCCTGGGGGCCAAATGTGGCTGAATGGTGAGCCCCCACACATTTTCACCTCAACAAATCTGGCCCTCCTTGCAAACAGTTTGGACACCCCTGGATAAAAGGGAGGGGGCAGCTTGGCCTTATAAAGGAGAGCATTCCATAACCTGGGAGTAGCCATAGAGAAGGCCCTCTCTTGTGTACCCATCAATCTTACCTAAGCTGGCAATGAGATTGAGAGGATGGCCTCCTCAGATGATCAAATTTAGAACTAACTGAGATATGTCTGAGCTCTAGATTATATCTTTTGTGGTGACCTCTCATAAGATGTTTGAAGATGGACTTTGCTAGAGCAAGATATTCTATGTACAACTTCACATATCTCGGGAGTCCCATAACTTTTCCACTGCAAAACAATTTATGTACTGGAAACAGAACATGGGAGAAACATGAGATTGGCCTTGCACACTTTCACTTATTTCTTGTCTGCCTACCCTCCCTGAATTACCACTGTTTCCTTACTGGTATAAGAAGCTTCAGGGGGGGGGGAAAGACTGCAAATCTAGCCACTTACCTATTCTGCATTGGTGAAACAGAAATGGGAATTCAGAGACACTTGCTACTGGTTGCTGAACATGAACTTGCAGTCTGTTTTCTGAACATTTGCAACCAGCGGTTTTACGCATATTAGCCCTGTTCAGTCTTTTAGTATCTGGGTGGTCTAACCCCTCCAAGAAGCATAGTGAGCTAGCCTCCCCTCCTCTGTTGCCACTTTGCTCACAGGAAGAGGAGAGTCTGAATAGGGAAGACTCTTCAGTCCACAAAGACTTTTGGGGGTATAAATACATCTTGCTCCAGCACATTGGGACTGTGGGAAATACTGTAGCATGACTGTATGTGGTCCTATGGGCATGTTGGGGGCTGGGTGTGATGTCACATGATTTGGGATCTTCCTATAGCTTATGCAGCAACACCAAGGGACACAACTGAGGTCTGAAATTTAAAATACAGTTTTTAAAGGAATTGGTCTCCTATCTATGTGATTGGAGGAGCAAAGGAGGTGGGGAAATGAAGGCATGATGGCAAGGATGGCCACAGCCATGTGAGCAGTCAAGGGAAGAAAAAATGGATGCTGGACGAGGGGTGGGGAGGAAGGAAAGACAGCTAGCAGGAAAAAAATGGGGGTAGTCCTGTACTACTCAGAACTACAGTGTGTCTCTTTAAAAATTAAATAAACTTGAGGTGGGGGGGAGAATTGGACTGGGAGCCATTTTGAACTGCTATATGGCTTGGCGTCATGTGCTATGACAGGAATCCCTGAGCATTTAGCTGGTTTTTTCTTGGTAGTATAGTTTCATCCCATGATACTGGATAGCTGAACACAGCAACTAATGTTCTAAAAACAACACCTGCATTTATTTATTTATTTATTTTTATTTGATTAATGTTTAAACCCATCTGACCAATTGTTACTCTGGGCAGCAAACAATTATAACATTTTTAAAACTCAGGGGAGAATAATAGCACAATTTAGAGATTCAGCCACTGTCTAATGTTCCCATTCCACTGAACTATTATTTTATTTTTACAGTATTTTTAACCCGCCTTTTTCCTTGGAAAAGGACCCGGCAGCTTACAGTAATGAGGGATAATATACAGTAGAATACAATTAAGACATGATAATATGCAGTCCAATACAATTAAGACATGTTCAAGTATTCAGAATAAGGAATTGAGGGACATCTTACAGCATTAATAGACAACATTACATTAAAGCTAAAAGTAGTTATAAACACAAAGCTATAGATGCATATAAAAGACACATAATGGTAGACCATCATTCAGGGAAAGCTTGCCTGAAGAGAAAGGTCTTTGCCTGTTTCTGGAAGGACAACAGAGATAAAGCAGTCCTGGCCTCAGGTAGGAGGGAGTTCCAGAGTCTGGACACAGCAGTTGAGAAGGCCCTTTCATGGGTTCCCACTAGTGGGGATGGCAGGATGGAGAGAAAGACCTCACCAGATACTTTAACACCAAGTTGGTTCATACTGTGAGATTCAACCTTTGAGGTAGCTAGGACCCAGGTTGTACAGTGCTTTATACCTAACAGCTTGAATTGTGCCTGATAGCTGATTGGCAGCCAATGGAGCTGCTTTAATAGGGGTGTAATGTGATATCTGTACCCCGCCCCAGTCGGCAGTCTGGCTGCTACATTTTGGACCTGTTGAAGTTTCCTGAGAGTTTTCATTGGTAGTCTCACATAGTGCATTACAGTAGTCTAGCCGGGACATCACTAGGGAATGTGTCACTGTGGCCAGAGCTGGTTTCTCAAGAAGTAGCCTTAATTGTACAATTGTGCTCCTGGCCACAGCGTGACCTAGGCATCCAAGCTCAAGGATGAGTCCAAGATAGAGATGGGCACGACTTGAAAAAAATTTTTTTTCGAGTTGTCGTTAGTCGGGCCGGTTCCGTTTCGGGTCGTTTCTGTTTTTCACGAAAATTTGCAAAAATTAGTCGGTTCGTTTTTTCGTTTTTCATTTTTGTTAGTTAGTTTTTTTTTGGGGGGGGGTAGCGGGCTCCTGGAGGCACCTCTGTGGGGTGGGTGCCTCCTCTGGCCCGCTATAAAGGGAAAGCGGGCTCCTGGAGGCACCCGTGGGTGCCTCCTATCCTCACCCACTAGGAAGGGGAAGCAGGCTCCAAGAGACCCCTCAACATGGGGGTCTCCCCTCCTCACCTGCTGCTGCAAAATGCATGCATAGCCATATGGATATGCATACCAGTTGCAGACAGTGAGACTAGTGATGGCAGTGAACCCAGAGCCATAGGTGATGCCTTGCCTAAGGCTCTCGCACCACCATGTCTCACAAAGAAGGGAATTGTACTTGCGTGTAGTGCAATGCAAGTAGATCTGGCTTAGGGTTAAGGTGGGTTAGTGCAAAGGCTAGGGTTAGGCTAGTGACGGGTAAGGTTATGGTGGGCTAGTGGGTTGCACCTCTAGGTGCCTCTCTGACCCACTAAGAAGACAGTCTGTGACGTATGGGTACGGCTGCCCAGGACGGGGGGGAGGCGGGACCCCCCCTCCAGAAACCACCCCTCCGGTAGGTGCCCTGCGCCCTTAGTCAAGCAGGCATTTTTCCGCCTGCTTTTTTGGCCCGGGAATGGGTGGGGGGGAGAGTTTAAAAGTTTTTTCCTGTGCCGTCCGTGCCGCTTGCTTGCGCTTTAATTGCGGCGGCCGGCGGTGAGACTGGGCTTTTTGCTGGCTGCGAGCCTGCGGCGAGTCCCACCAGAGCAGCCCAGGATGGGGGATGGGGAGGAGGCCGGGGACCTCCAGAAACAACCCCTCTGGTAGGTGCCCTGAGGCACGGCAGGCATTTTTCCGCCTGCTTTTTGGCCGGGAACCGGGTTTTTTTAACTTTAAAAAACTTTTTTTCTGTGCCGCGTGGCATCGCGCGATCGCGCGATGCAAGGAACGAGCACAAAAATTAAACCAAAATTGTTCATTCGTCGGTTCGAGCTCGAAGTCTGGCGGAGTAATTCCCGTTACCGTTTCCCTAGAGTAACGGAACCGAGTAACGGAAACGGAAACGGGAATACCGCTAAGTCGTGCCCATCTCTAGTCCAAGAGCACCCCCAAGCTCCATACCTGATTTTTCAGTTGGAGGGTGACTCCAACAGGTTGCATCCCTATCCCTTGTTCTCTCTTTCGACTGACCAGGAGCACCTCTGTCTTTTCTGGGTTTAGTTTTCGTTTGTTCATCCTCATCCAGTTCATTACTGCTGCTAAACACTCATGTAAAGTTGAAATAGTAGCTCCCTTAGAGTTTGGAGGTGACAAAAGGTAAATCTAGATATCGTGGGCATACTGGTGGCGCTTAACCCCAAAAAAACTGATAATATCCCGCAGTGGTTTCATATAGATGTTAAATAACATAGGAGACAGAACAGAAACCTGGGGGACTCCACAGATCAGCATCCGTGGTGTCGAACATGAATCATCTAGCACCACTTTCTGTGTTGTATCCTGCAGGAAGCACCAGAACCACTTTAATGCAGTACCCCTGAGTCCCATTTCAGAGAGACGAGTCAGGAGGATGCCATGGTTTATAGTGTCAAAAGCAGCTGAGAGGTCTAGCAAAACTAAAGGGGACACAGATCCCCTATCTATTTACCTGCGTAAGACATCTACCAATGCAGCCAGTGCCATCTCAGTCCTGTAGCCAGGTCTGAAGCCAGATTGAAATCGATCCAGGTAGTTAGTCTCATCCAGAAAGCTATGGATGCCACAACCCACTCTAGGACTTTCCCTAAGAATGGGATATTTGATACCGGTTGGTAATTGTTCAGTATCATTGGGTCTGAAGAGGGCTTTTTTAACAGCAGTTTTACTATTGTCTCCTTTAAGCATGCCAGAATTCTGCCCTGTTGTAAGGAGGCATTCACTATTTGTATAAGGACTGTGTTGTCTGTAAGGCTTTTTTGTTCATTTTTAGGAAAAAACGAAGCTTATGAGTCATATGGGAGTATTTGAATATCATGCAATTCTAATTATTTGAAGCTTATAAAGTTTGAGGCAACTACCTCTTCTTATACCTGCTGAGGCACCGTCAGTTTTGATGAAGGAACTCGGCTGTGTACTACCACAGTTTATCTTTTAGCTTCAAGGCACCTGAATAATAGTTAGCCATTAATGTAAGCTCCCTTAAGCACCATGCCTTAGCTTATTAACTGTGTTGGCACACAGCTGGAACTATGATGTTTTAACATAGTGTTGGAACATAACAGAAAAGTGAGAAAAGGGAGATGAGTTAGGGTTGCAAAGCCAGCAACTAGAGATGGGCACAAAACAGAAAAATGGCGTTCGGTTTTTCGTTTGTCATTGGGAGATCTGTCTCAGTTTGTTTCCCTTTGTCGGGAATTTTTTGAAAAATTTCATTACAGTTTTTTGTTTTTTCGTTTGTCGTTTCTACCCACTTTTTGCACGATTTTTAAAGCATTTTCATGCGCAGGCATCCTCCAACGCCCCAGACCAGAGGGAAAACACTAAAAAAGTGGATGCAGGCAGAGACACAGTATAGACTAGCTATGCAGAGAGGCTGCAAAGGCAGCGGCGGGCGTTGCCTAGGGTGCAAGGCAGCCACAGAGTGACTGCACTGCGGGGCAGGGGAGGGTACTCACCGAGAGGTACACAGCACGCACGCACACAGGGAGGCTGCAGGACTGAAGCTAGAGTAGCAGAGACAGCAATTCCACCCTAACTCCCACCAGAGACTGCAATTGGTTGAACGTGATCCCATCACATGGCTTGCCTCCTTTTTGTGGCTGGTGGTGACATCCATTTTAAAGGGGAAAGAAAAATACATCGCGATGGGAGAAGACAAAAACAAACGGTTTTAAGGACCCCAAACCCCCTGGTAGGTATTATCAGACAATATAAATAATTATTGCTGTGTTTTTACGGATGTCCAGGGCGTTTTTTAACATTTAAAACAGCTCATTTCATTGCGCGTCACCATTAACGGAAATGAAACGTAACGACCACAATTTTCGTGGTTCTGTTCGTTTCGTTGCATTTTCATCACAATTTTCGTTTGTCATTTCATTACGTAACGGAAATGACAAATGGTAACGGAAACGAAAAAATGTTCGTTCCGTGCCCATCTCTACCAGCAACCTTTCCTGAGGTTTCAGGGCCCAAATTACAACACATAAGTTTTGTAATCTTCCTTCATAAGGCTGTTGCTCTGTTGTTGTTGTTGTTGTTGTTGTTGTTGTTGTTGTTGTTGTTGTTGTTGTTGTTGTTGTTGTTGTTGTTGACTGTTCCCACTAGTACAATAGCCTCTTCCACATGTGGTAATCAGAACTGAAATGCAGTTATTCAGGATTTAGCTACACTGTAGATTTGAATCTTTTTGGACTAATGAAAACTGTTTTGCATAGAAATTATACTAGAGATGGGGATGAACCCAAACAATGAACCAGGGAGTTTGTGGAAACCCAAACTTTCCAGAACCACAGACTTTTAAAGCAGTTTCCTGAAATTCCCAGTTCACTGTCCCCACCCATACAGCCTGTGACTCTTGTCAAATCCCTACAGCCATTGACTCTTTCAGCAGCACCACCACCACCACCATCTTGAGAAGCAGTTGCAAGCTACCTGACTCTTTTTTAAAAAAAGAAAAAGGCCTGGCTGCTTCATCTGGGCAATCTCTCAAGATGGTGGTAGTGGCAGAGGCAGCAAGAGGTAGGAAGGCAACAAGGAGGGGAAAGGGAAGTTGTAAGGTGATTTAGGCACTTGGGGGCTGTTTTATAGAGCCAAATGAACCAACAAACTGACAAACTGAGGCATGGTTCATTCTGTACAATTCGGAAATCTGTGGTTTGTGGATTTCAATGAAGCACACACTATACTACAAAAAATGTAGTCAAGTATAAGACTTTTAAGGCTTTTCCACTGACTGAGAAATGACTGACCAACACTGGTTTGATATGCAGAAAATGAAAAGAGACAAATTTGTATTGGCCCAGGGAACTTTTTACCACATGTTGCCAAGTTCTGTCTTGAACTTGTCTCTTAAATAAATAGTTTATTTCTTACTAATACATTTTGCAACAGCCTACCTTTCTTCTACCATTACTAACTTTTTTTCTATTTAATCATTAAATTTGAGATTTTTCTGTGCTGAGGTTTATAAAGAATAATTTTAAGCTGAATGTTAAATGATTAACGAGTATTTTGAGATTTTAAAAATAAGCAATAAATGATTAAATGATTTTACTTTATTTTGAAAGGTTATTCTTTTTCAAGCTGTAGGCATTCAAAGCTCTATGCTATCAAGAGATTGATATTTCTTTCTAAAGATAATATGATGAAAATGAGAGTTATTTTAAACACATCCCATTTCTGTAATAGAACAAGTTAACTGTCTAGAATGGCACAAACATTAGTGGTAAATGTGGTTTAATGGAGGGTAACTTTTATTTCCTTGTGTGTACTTAGTACTGTTATGGTCATTTTCTATAACAGAATTGGAAAGATTCAAAATACAGATATGTATTAGCAATATAAAGTAATAGGAACATTCGAAAGGACCATTAGTTGGTTTTCTTTACGCTAGCTTTTCCTGGATATCTATGGACGTTTATACACGACCCCTAAGCTCCGCTGCAAATGGCTGCAAGCTCCGGACCTTAAAAATGTTTACCCACCAGCTCCGGACTTTGCAGACAATTAAGTGTGACCCCGCCCACTTAGCGCGACCAAACTGCACTTTTCTTGTACCTGCTTTTTGGATGTGACAAATATTTGATCCGGTGTAAGGATAGTGAGTACGGGGCTCTCCTGGCTTCTGTTTGTTCTTTTTTTTACGCCCCGCCCGTTTAAGAGATCTGAATGCTGCCGGGAACAAAACGGAGGTAAGATGGCATTCTTTTCTTTCTTTTTTCTCCCTCCCTCAGGCAGCCAGCAACCAGGAAGTGCGGAGGGTGGTGGGGAGAGAGGAAGAGCGAGGAACCCCTAAGATCTCTGGTCCGAATTTAAGTGGCCAGCGGATCTTAGGGGTCGTGTAAAAAGGCCCTATCTGAAATATCTATCCCCTAGATATTTTCGCTTTTTGGTGGTGGTGCTAATGTGTCTGAAATATAAACTCCCATAAAGAGGAAACCTGTGACTAGGGATGGCATTGGGTACCTTATGAAAAATGAAACACTGTTTTGTCATAGTTGTTGTGAGTTTTTTGGGCTGTTTGGCCATGTTCTGGAAGTTTTTCTTCCTGACGTTTCACCAGACTCTGTGGCTGGCCTCTTCAGAGGGGAAGGAGCTCAGGGAACAAGGAGTTTCTCTCTGTGCTCTTGGGTATAGAGTGAGTAATACTGGGGTTCTTAAATTTGTGGGAAAGAGGAAGCTTGTCCTATGCAGGACAAGAGGTGTTACTCATTGTTTTGTGAAGGAGGGATTAAGAAGTTTCAATGTCATCAGGGGTAGCAAGGATCCTAATATGTAGTTGATGGGTGTCGTTAGTTGTTCTATTGTGTGAACTGCTCACCTTTGCTTGTGGCTGGATGAGAATCATTGATCTTTGACCTTTTTGCACTCTGCAGTTTTTAGTACTGGAAGCCAGGCTTTGTTGATTATTAGACTTTCGTCATTTTGTAAGCTTATGAAACCTTACAGAATGAAACAAAACAGTAAACAGTGTGTTGTCAAGAAATGAAACAAAACACCATTTTTTGTTTCGGAAATGAAATGATTCATCCTAGTGGCAAGAGGCCTCTTGTACCAGCTGTGTTGAGAACAGGAGGTTTATTTTTAAACTGATTTATTTGTTTTCCTTCCCTCCCTGCCTCAGCTGTTGAGCTTATATCTCAGATCTCTGATCTCTGTTACAGCAAGAGCTCTGATTCCTGTCTCTTCCCTGCACTATGTTTGTGTGTGGAAGTTGATTTAAACTGTTCTTTGTTTTCCTGATTAAGTAGCTTGGATCCTGTACAGTTCGTTGTAGCTAAACTTACTAAGGTTAACAAGTGATAATGGTTCTTACTTTACAATGAATATATTTGCTTTCTGATTTTCACATATCAGTCCTCTACAGCTAGGAGGAACAGGTAAAGTTGGCTTTTTTTCCTGGTCAGAATCTTAAAATTAGATAGGAGGTTTATTATGTTTTTCTTCCTTCCCTTCCTGGCCGCCAATCAGTTGTTGAGCTTATATCACCAATTATTAGGCTTTCTGCTTGTTTACAGAGCATTCTTTGTTTGAAAGTAAATTGATTGGAATGTTTAAGGAGTGTCTTTGATTTAGGGCAGTGGGCTTCCTGTCAAATAAAACAAAGGAAAGCTCCCCATTATTTATAGCCTTAGGAAGCATTTCATTTCATTTCATTTAGTGATGAAAATTCTTTTAAAAAATCCATTACTAAGGAAACGAAATAAATTGAAGAATGAAATGAAATGAAACACTGTATTTCCATTTCTTGCCCATCTCTACCTGTGACCTATCACAAACTGAGTTGAGACCTTATCCTGTGGATATAAATTCAGCCAAGATTGCCTGTCACTGTGTTGCTCTATAAAATTGTAGCAAGGACCACTGTGGTGAGAATGTTTTTCCAAGACACTTGAGATCTTACTTGTGTTTAAGACCTTAAGGATAAAATCACAGCTAAGAAGAGCTGGGTCAGTCCCCTCTTCTTGAAGTCTTGTTGTTTCACAAATTAAATTCCACTGGCAATATGTCTTGGGCTGGATGTTCAGCATCTTCATAATGACTTGGAGTGACCTTTGGTGAGATGGTGCATTACATAAATAAATAAATAAATAAATAAATAAATAAATAAATAAATAAATAAATAAATAAAAAGGATCAATGGCAATTCTCATCACATTTTCAAAAGACAAAAGACTTGGGAGAAGTAGCTTGTAGTTCAGAAAAAGAATCTGAATTTAAGACAGACTTGGAAATGGGTCAAAATAAACAAAATGAGTTTCAAAATGGAAAAATCTAAAGTTCTGCATTTGGACAAAAATAAGATGTACAAATCGGAAGACTCTTGACTTAGCAGCAATACAGTTTTCCCTTCAGCAACGCTAGGGTTAGGGTGAAGGACTCAATGTTGTCCAAAATCCATGTATGACTCTTATGCCCACAAATCATAGCTACAAAGTATAAAGAGTTGTTTCACATACACACGAACACACACCTTCCTCAACCAACATCAACCTCACAGCATGCCTCAGCACCCTCCCCTGCTACCATGTGGAGCCACCATGACAGGAGAGGCGGCTGGCTAGGCTGCCACCATTAGACAGGGAGCTGCCACAGGGAAAACAACAGGGCCCTAGGAAAGCCTGAGATCCACCTTTCAAGGGTCACTTTTTGGAGAATAATAGCAGCACATCATATTTTATTAGTATTTATTTATTCAATACAATATTTAATTGTTAATGTTTAACCAAAATCATACTGTTCAAGGAAGAAGAGTTCATATGAAAAGTATTTAAAGGTCTTATCCTACCACAAAGTAAACATAAGGCAACAGTTTTAGGTTGTGGAAAAAAATGCTAATATAATTCTGAGGTACATCAATAGAAGTGCAGGTTAGGGGGATAGTACCACCCTGTTCTGCTTTGGTCAGACTTCACCTGGAATACTGTGTTTATTTCTGGACAGTAGAGTTTAAGTTTGACAAGGCAGAATGTGTCCAAGGGACTAACCAGGATGGAGAAGGTTCTGGATACTAAGCTCCATGAGGAATAGAAACCAATATCTATGAGGCTGAAGAAGCTGGGTATGTTTAATTTGGCAAAAAAACTGAGAGTTTGATGTCTGAAGTCAGTAAGTGTTCACTGGTGGGAACCTAAGGGAATTCACAAGATTCTGGGTCAAATGCATCAAGAGAGAACAGAGTTTCAGAGGGCTCATGAAGAATAGTCAAAGCTTATATTCAAGTAATCAATCCATAAATCATATACTTTTCAAGGAGACATGTCAAGCATGGAGTAGTCAGGAACACGGTCTTCGACAAGTCAGATTGTTCTTCTGAGTTCAGGCAGGCACAAAATGAGGAAGACTAAAGTGAGTGCCAAAGACAGATGCATTCATTATCTCCATCAGCTCTGGTCTGATTGGAATTGCTGCATTTATTACCCTTGGTGTGGACCCTTCCCTTCAGCAGATGGCTCCACTTAATTATCTGCTGTAAGTTTTTGAACTTGGAAGTGCTTATTTAAAATTTGCTGATTTAGAAATGACACCCTGAGTCATTTTTGTCCTCTGGAATGGGGAGGCATTTGTCGGTCAAGATGTCCTTGTCACCTGGAGGGACTGGGTCATCCCAGGAAGGGCCAGGCTTTACCTCTATTTCCCATGCCTCCAGGAGCTGCCAACTGGGCCTTCATATCCTTCCTCTGTCCTTTTCCTCCTCCTCAAGTAGATTATTGTAGTCTTTATGCTCTGAAGAAGACTTGGCTAGACTCTCCTCCTGCATGTTTGGTAAAGTTTGGGTTTAGGAGAACCAGACTGTGCACCCCCAAATATCCTACCTGGATAGTGCCCCCCGTCACCTAGAGACACTTGCATCATAGAAGCTTCTCTCAACTATTCTCTACAATAGCTTTATGTTTGGTGAAGAATGGGTTTTGGACATCTGAGTTATACACCCACAGAAACTGAGGTGTGAAAAACCTAGTCTTCATGGAAGTTGATGAGATTGTAGAGGAGATTCCAGATAAGCTTTTCTTGAATTTTGATATCTCTAGGTGGCTGGAGGCACTTTGCAGGGGGACACTTTTGAGTGTATATTTCAGACATCTGAAATCCAATTTCACCAGACTTGCAAGACTTGTAAAGGAGAATCAGGGCAAGGTTCTTTACTATTTTGATTTCTCTAGGCTCCTAAGGGAGAAGGGGGGCACCATTTTATAGCCCAACAAATTGATAAATCAAATATCACTAAAATTCATCAACTTGTATTTATTGGGGACATCACTTCTGATGCATACATATTGTCAAATTAGTACTTTTGGATGATTTTTTCACCCATTTGCCCATCTCTACTAGTAAGGCATGAAAGAAAAGTAATATGATAAATAGAGATGGGCACGAAACGAGCGATTTTTCATTTTCATTTTCGTTTTTCATTTCGTTACGCAACGAAAATGAAACAAAATTTTTTAAAAAACGAAACAAAAACAAAACGACCAAATTTGCCGTGTTTTTCATTTTCGTTGCAGCAGATGCATTGAACTAAAAAGAATGCTAACGAAACAGCAATTTTTCATTTTCATTTTCGTTTTTTCGTTTCGTTACCTAATGAAACAAAAATGATTTTTTTTGCAAAAAACGTCACGAAAATGAAAACGAACTGAAACGGACCCCTAAACGACCAAACGACAAACGAAACACCATTTTTTTGAGTCGTGCCCATCTCTAATGATAACCATCTTCACATTCTATCAGACTGTCCCAGGCCTGACAGATTCAATGGATTCAAATTGCAAAAGAAAAAAGAAAAAAGAAAAAAAGAAGTCTCAACAAAATATTGGGAAGACTTCAGACAGACAGCTGGGTGATCATGGAACAGCCAGTGGAATAGAAAGGTGGTGTCAGTTCTTAAGGAGAAGTTGAATGGCTCTCAGTCAAGGATGCTTTAGTTGTAGATTTTCTGTGAGGGGTCCCTTTAGGTCATTTTCATCTCAATAATTCCATGACTATGTTTTTAATCTTCCCCAAAACTAGAAGATTTCTGCTTTGGAAGATCTTTACTGCTTCTACAGTCTGGGAACTCAATGTTAACCTCTTCTTCAGCCTCTTTATATGAATATATCAATCATATTTTCCAGCTATAAGATGCATCCATATATAAGACGACCTCCACTTTTCCAACCCAAAATTACAGTTTCACAGCCAAGTAGTTATTTCATCAGCTTACTTTTGTGTATAAGAGGACCCTCAGTTTTAGTCTAATGATTTTACACAAAAATATAGCCTTAGACATAGAAAGGTACTGTACTTTAGTTGCCTCATTCTGCCTTACATATCTTGGGTGACTCTCCAAACCTTCCTAACAGACTATGTGTACATCCACATATTTTCTTCCATGTGCACTATTCTTCACTAAGAAATGTTGGAGGAAAGAAATGTTGCATGGGAAGAGGAAGTGGACCTGAGATTCTGATCTCTACATTATTTCTGTTCTTCAAGAATCCACAAAGGGTGTAACTAGCCAAGATGGATGAGGACTGCGTGAGTAGACTTTAATCCAGTTGAGGCCATGTTGAATCCAAACCCTTCCCTTCTATGCCTTGTTTTCCTTTTCTTGGTTCAAATTCTTTTTTTCCCTGCATTACATCTGGAAAAAAATAATAAAAGAAAACAGGATGGAACTATCTTTTGTTTGAAAAAAAAAAAGAATGTTTATTGAAAATGAGACAGATTCATCCATCCCACAGAGTCAACATGGTATGATCTTATTGTCTAGGCCTAGCTTTTTAAATCATATCTTAGTAATAACAGAGTTACAGGAAAGATTCTGTCAAATATTCATTTTTAAGCTCACCTTTTCTGTTTTATCATACATGGTAAGCAGGACCAAAAGTAACATATCAATTCATAGTTTCTTTATCGGTATGAAACTTCCTAAAGTCCAATAACTTATATTTGAGACAACACATTAGTCAGTTTAAAAGTCAAAAGATGTCAAAAATAAAAATCCCTCCCCAGATTTTGCAAGCCTCTCTTCAGGTTGAAGTTTACTGTGACCATTTCTGAACATCAAAACATTTACCGAGAATCTCTCCTACTGAAACTGCTTTAAATGATGCAGAAATGAAATTAGCCAAGAACTATTAGACACCACAGGCCTTTTAAGCAGGCAGGCACCATTTGATGTGCTCTTGACGCACAAGGTTCTGTCCTAGCATGAGAAATCAGAACATATGCACAGTTAAGCTGGTTAGTCTGAGAGAAACCTTCCAATGAAACAAAGAAGCAAAATGGACACTTTGCTTTACACTTCAGTTTTAGGAGGCAACATAAAATAAATCCAGCAGTTGTGCTGCTCAGAGAATTTTCCTTCCATGGATCAAGCTGTTTTAGTATTTTTATGGTGTGTTTTTTTTTAAAAAAAAAAACATTGTTGCTGCAGGTCTTGTTTTTCTTTTTTATTTAACATTGCATATTTCCAAGCCTACCTGAATGATACATGTGAAAACAGTGTGGCTAGAGAAAAGGAAGGAGCAGGGCATAGAGGAGGATGAAAAAACAGGGAAGTTCCATGTTTATAAAAGCAGCAGGATTCTTTTTGGTCACTCCTTTCTATTTGATTTTATACTTAACTACTACTTCAAGTACAAATTTCCTTAAAATGTGAACAGCTTGTGCAATTGTAGTACAGTGGACCCCTGTATAACAAATGGTTTGTTTGTACAATTTGTACAACATAAAATAAATTTGTACATAAATTTGTACAACATAAAAATTCCGGAGATAGGGGAAATTTGCTTAACATAATCACCTATGGGGCAAATCTCTACA
The DNA here is from genome assembly GCA_037367245.1 of Phrynocephalus guinanensis. NCBI lineage: Eukaryota > Metazoa > Chordata > Lepidosauria > Squamata > Agamidae > Phrynocephalus > Phrynocephalus guinanensis. The sequence goes on along the minus strand of CM074735.1, from coordinate 42,982,989 downwards.
ACATAAAAATGGGATCAATCTATTTTCAATGGTAAATTTGTATAAAGGAAAATTTGCTTAACATAATTTCATTTGGAACGAATTAATTCCTTTATACAAGGTACCACTGTACTTTTCCTTTTAGAAAGGACACATCTTTCTAACTAGCATGAAGTATTTTGTACCATTCTTTGTATCCCATTTGTAGGAGCTTCATCCTTAGCTTTTTTATGATGACGATTCTCATTTGCTTCATCCTCACACAACTGTGCAGTTTCTTTAGATCTCAGTAGGTATTTTAAGAAATACTAATTTAGATGCTAAAAAGTACTGTTTATTGGGGGAAAATGCAAATAGAAAAAAGTTACACAGAATAGGTTCTCATTCTCTCTCTCTCTCTCTCTCTCTCTCTCTCTCTCTCTCTCACACACACACACACACACACACACACACACACACACAGAGAGAGAGAGAGAGAGAGAGAGAGAGAGAGAGAGAGAGAGAGAGAGAGAGAGAGAGAGAGAGAGAGAGAGAGAGACTCACTCACTCACTCACTCACTCACTCACTCACTCACTCACTCTGTAACATCCCCACACACAGAGCGAGCAATAATACAATAAGAGAATAACCAGGGATAACTATATCCAGCCAGACTAACTAGACTACATCCTTATTCCACACTAATGTCCTCCTCCTCCTCCTCCTCCTCCTCCTCTTCTTCTTCTTCTTCTTCTTCTATGACATCAAGTCACCTGCAACCTATGGCAACTCAATGAATAAGTGCTGTCCAAACTGTCCGGTCCTCCGCAGTCCTGCTCAGCTATTGTAGACAGTATAGCTTCTTTTAGGGAGAGTATGTCTCATTTTTTATCTTCCTGTTTTCCTGCTGCCTTCTACCTTTCTCAGCATCAATGTCTTTTCAAGAAAGTGCTGCCTTCTTGTGATGTCCCCAAAGTAAGTAAGCCTCAGCTTCAACTTTTCTGACAACAGAGATATTGCAGGCTTGATTTGAACTACTAACTACAGTGCAACTACAATGAAGAAGAAACCTCTAATGCAGTGTTTTTCAACCCTTTTTGGGCAAAGGCACACTTGTTTCATGAAAAAAATCACGAGGCACACCACTATTAGAAAATGTTAAAAAATTTAACTCTGTGCCTATATTGACTATATATAAAGTAATTCTCTTGAATAGGAATCAAATAAACACAAAGAAAGTATTTTATAATTACTTTCTTATGAAATAGTAAGTAAACAGAAATATGAAAATTATAAAATACTTTATTCAGTGCGCAACCTGGGCACTTTCCAACAGACACATTGGGGGGGGGGGGGAAGCACTTCTTGGCATCTCCTAGGAAGGCTCCTGGAGCTGTCAAGGTGCTGGAGCAATGCTTTCAGTGCTGTTAAGGGGGGGGGGGAGAACGGAACATATGGACCTGGACAAGGCAATGAGCTTCGCCTCGAACTGAGAAACTAAACAAGTACACAAATACAAACTCGATTCTACCCCTGTTTCTTGAGAGTCCACGTGCGCTTGTTTCCGTGTCCGCTTTTGTGAAGTGGAGCAGGCCCGTCTGCATGGGGGAAGGGCAGCGGGAGGGAGGGTGGGCGGGGGAATCGAGGCACAGATGTCTGGCAACTATACTAGCAAGTGGCGGGAGTTTCCTTACCTTTGCATTGCGGGAGGTGGGCATGGTGGGCGCGCGTCATTCTGGGTCACCCCCTTTTGGCCAGCGATGGAGGGGCTCTTCCTCCAGGTCCTTCCAGCCTCCGGTTTCCCCGACGGGCTCCCCATTCCGGGCGCGCCTCCCTCCTTCGCCCCGCCCACCACCTTCGCCTCCGCCTCCTCTCCCACTGCTGGCGCTCGCTTTTCCAGCGGTGGCCCAACCCCTCTCGCTCTCCTCGGAGCTGCTGATTGGTCCGGAGCGCCGCAGGTCATTTGCATGCCGCCTGCTCTCCGCGTCGCCCAAAGAGAAGTTGGCTCAAAGCTCGGGCAAGTGCCTGGCGGCCGGTGGGCGAGCGAGGGAGGGAGGGAGGGAAGGAAGGACGGAGGGAGGGAAGGAGCCGCGTGGATCGACGATGTTTCTTCTTTTCTGCAGAAGCAGCGGCCGCAGCAGCATCAGGCAGGTCCCGGGACTGCTTCGGGCATGCAGCCTCTCTCCTTTTTGCCTTCTGGTGCGCCGCCTGACTCGAGATCGTTGCCACCCGGGAAAGGAGGGCTTTTTTTTTGCCTCTCTCTTCCACCCCCACCATCCCCGTTGCCCTCTCTCTTTTCTGCTGCTCTTGCTGCTGCTGCTCGGACCCCCGCGCCGGGGAGCTGGAAGGGCATCGGCTGCACCTTGGAGCTTCCCGTCCGCTTGGTGTGTCCGGCGCCCGCCTAGGGGGCGAAAATGTGACATTTTTTTTAAATCTTTCGAATTTTTCAATTTTTCCAACGGCACACCAGGCAACATCTCACGGCACACTAGTGTGCCGCGGAACAGTGGTTGAAAAACACTGCTCTAATGCACCATCTTTCTTTCTCTCTGGTACTGCAAAATCAGGAGCTTTCAAGGACATGCTTCATCCCCGCCTACCTGTCTGATTGGCCAGTGCCAGGAAGAAGGAAAGATGATGTGTTGGAGGCTGCTTCCTCATTGGAGTTTTACCCCATGTGACCCAAAAGAAAAGTCAGTGGTTGATTTCATTCCCAGAGTCGGTCCCAGTTCGAAATGACAGCTGTGCTGCCATGTTTCATTTCAGAACTTGATCCATTCAGAAACAAAATGCCTATGTCTAGTTCTACTTCCAGAACAGTGGCAATGCTGGCTCCGTGGGTGGCTAGTCCGTCCGCGGAGCCGATTTGCCCCCGTGGAGGATGGCGAGGGGCGAGACAGGACCCAGATGTCCTGTCAGGGTGGGGGGAGGAGTGCCCTATAAAGGGCGGCTCCTCCCCCCAACAGCAGCCAGTTTGGTTTCAGAGTTCGGAGAGGCTGCATCTCCGAACGCTGACGGGCACCGCCATTTTGGGGCTCGGAAGAGCCATGTGGCGGGCGCCATTTTGGGGGGCTGCATCAGCGGCCTCCCCAGAACAAGCCCGCGGCCGGGTGCAGGTCGCGGCGGAGAGGCGCGAGGCGGCGCGGCGGCGGCACGGCGGCTGCCGCGGCGGCGACGGAGCACGGGCCGGAGCCGGACGGCGGATCGGGGGGAGAGGCATCGGCCACCCCCCCCACCGAGCGAGTCGGGCGGCCCAGGCCCGGGCGGAGCGGCCGGCGCTAAGGGCCTAGCAGCAGCGGAGAGGCGCGAGGCGGCGAGGCGGCGGCGGCGGAGCGTGGGCCAAAGCCGGTCGGCGGATTGGGGGGATAGGCATCGGCCTTCCCCCCCTGAGTGAGTGGGGCAGCGCAGGCCGGGGCGGGACGGCAAGAGTGCGGCTGCCGGGCCGCCGGCCGCCGGTCGGGTGGCTTCGCCCAGGCCTCGCCGGGGACGGGTTGCTTGGGGAATGGGTGGGGTGGGCGGAGAGTGGGCCGCGAGGGCGGGCTTTGACCCCTCCCCACTCCTGCACACTTTCGTTGGGGGGAGGCACCCCGGGCCCCGGGAGGCCCCGGTACAGGAGCCAGCGTCGGGCACAGGAGGACAGGAGGCCCGGGGGGCAAGTGCTAGGCCGGGTAGGCTTGTGGCACCACTGGGGTCTGGGCCTTGCTGAGGGGATCCGGAACTCCTTGGGGGGGGTGAAGTGCTGTAGGCCGAGGGCCTGCTCCAGGGCGAAGGGAGCGCCTCTCCCCCCTGCCCACTTGGAGCCGCGGAGGCGGCCTGCGCTCCGTCCGCCCGGCATCCCATACCCCCCTCACCCACCCACCCCACAAATCCTTGGAGGCCAGTCGCCCAGGCGGCTGCAACGTACCGCTTGTGGCTGGGCTGGGGTTGGGGAACCAAGCCAAGCTAGGGCGGGGAACGGGGCCATGGCGCCAGGTAAAGGAAAGAGATCGGGCAAGGGCAAGCAGCCAGCAGTGCGCCAGCCCCAGCAACAGACCCACAGTTCTTCAGGGGAGTCAGACGAGGAGCAGTGGCCTATATGGGCACAGCTGGAGGCAAGGCTCAAGGCCTTAGAGACATCAACGGGGGTGGACAAACCGGGCACGCAGGCACAGCCAGCCATTAGAACTGGTGCGCATCCGGCCAAGTCACGTAAGCGAGCACAGTTAAAGGAGAAGATTGCTAACATGTCTGCTCGCTTCGCAGCCCTGGAACAGCTGGAGGCTACCCCCAGTACATCTACAGGAGCCAGTAGGGTGCCAGCTACAGCTAAGCGGCCAAGACCGACGCAGCCAGGGCCGGAGGAGGCCAGGAGTGTGGAGACGGTCCTGGTGGAGGAAGCACAGTCAACGCTGCTGCCCGCGGAGAGCGTGACACCTAGTGAGTTGGCATGCGCGCCGGAACCTGCGCCCAATGTGACATGGACTTGGCCAGCGGGCTTGGCCCCGGCTGGGGCGGCCGTACCTGCACACGGAGCAGCCCACACGTGGCCTACACACTTCCCGTCCACACTGCTCCCGGCATGGGGACCGATCCCGCCATGGATGCCTGGGACGGCACCCTCAGTAGTGGGGCCGAAGCTGGGCCAGCCTACGTCTGCCGTGGGAGGGGCAGGGCATTTTCTGCCAGGTTACCCGGGAGCCCCAGCTCAATGGCCACCCAGCTACCCGGCCTGCTGGTCAGGAACAGGGCATATGGCAGGGGGAGTCCCGCCCTGGCCGGGCGCAGCGGCTGCCCGGGGCTATCCCGGAGTGGCGGCAGCCGCTATGCCATACGGGGATTGTGCATCCCCGTTCGGACATCACTTGGCCCAGGCAACGAGGGAGAAGTTATGGAGGGGTGACTATGTGGACATTTTTAGCCTGCTCAATAGAGAGCTGGATGTTAAGGAGCTCGATAAGGAGGACCCCCTGGACAAGGAGCGCAGGCTCAAAAAGAGGCCAGAACGCTCCTGGGCAGCCTGGTTGCCAGCGTATTTGATTTTTATGTCCGTCACACTGCAAGCCCACCCTTGGAGGGCCCAGGCCCTGCTTAAGTACCTGGATATCATATATAGGGCCTTTGTGGATTATCCGGGGCACTGTTGGCTCCTGTATGATGAGGAGTTCCGTCGCAGGGTGGCCCTCGATCCATACGTCCGCTGGGATGAGCCACTGCCGCCCCTCTGGTTACAGTTTATGACCCCGAAGAGGCCCATGCTGGGAGATAGGTACGACAGCGGTCACACTATTAGGAAGGGCCCAGCTACTGCACCTGCCCGCGCCGCGGGCCAGTCGGTTCAGGTCCGGCTGGTCTGCTGGGATTACAACGGACAGGGGGTCTGCAACAGAAAACCCTGCCGTTTCAGACATGAGTGTTCAGTTTGTGGGGCCCAACACCCGGCCACTAGCTGTAGTAGGGCTCGCCCACAGCAAGGCAGACCCCGGGATGGGGGGGACCCAGGAAAACAGGGGGACCTGAGGGACCCCCTGCGAAAGGGGCCCAGCCCAATTAGGCTGGAGGTGCTGAAGCGTTGGGCGGCCGAGTATCCAGACAGGGAGGCGGCACGTTTCTTAGTTAATGGGTTTGAGTTTGGGTTTTGTATTCCTTTTTGTGGGGCCCGTATTCCCCGGTTGGCAGAGAACCTGAGGTCACTGGAGCTGGCAGAAGGGGTGGCGGAAGAGAAGATACGCAAGGAGGTCAGGGAGGGGCGGGTCCTCGGCCCTTTCCAGGACCCGTCGGTGCCTAATTTGCGAGTGTCACCCATTGGATTGGTGCCCAAGAAGGCGCCGGGTGAGTTCCGCCTGATACACCAACTATCCCACCCCTCGGGGGCTTCCCTCAACGAAGGGATTCCTCCAGAACTCTGCTCAGTTAGGTACACGTCCTTCGACACTGCGGTGCGTGTGGTGCGCACCTGCAGTGTGGCAGCGGAGATGGCAAAATGCGACATTAAGTCGGCATTTCGCCTTCTCCCTGTCCACCCCCCCGGATTTTGAGCTCCTAGGTTTCAGGTTTCAGGACCAGTTTTATATGGATAGGTCTCTCCCCTTTGGGTGCTCTGTGTCTTGCGCCATTTTCGAAGCGTTTAGCTCCTTCGTTGAGTGGCGGCTCCGCCATACTACAGGATGGGATAGCACGGCCCATTACTTGGACGACTACCTATTCTGTGGCCTGGCGGGCACGGGTAGATGTAGGAGCTTGTTGGAGAGTTTCCGCAAATTGGCCTGCGAATTAGACCTTCCGCTGGCTGAGGAGAAAACAGAGGGGCCCAGCCAGGTGATCACCTTTCTGGGGATTGAGATAGACACCAGGGAACAGGCTTGCCGCTTGCCCACAGATAAGTTGCTAGCCTTTCGTGCCAGAGTGAGCCGGGCCCAACAACGCCGCAAGATTTCCCTTAGGGAACTGCAGGAGCTCGTGGGTCACCTTAACTTTGCTTGCAAAGTGGTGGCCCCGGGGGGGGGCATTCTTGCGCCGGTTGTGTGCGGCGATGAGTAGGCTGCGAAAGCCCACCCATAGAACCAGGGTGATGGCGGCCATGCGGGAGGACCTGGCAGTGTGTGGCATTTTCCTGCAGGGGTTTAACGGGGTTTCCTTCTGGAGGGACGAGCTCCGGTTGGGCGCCCAATTTCAGGTCCACACGGATGCTGCTGGGGGCCTGGGGTTTGGCATCTACTGGAGGGGTGAATGGTGCAGCAGGACCTGGCCGCAGGAATGGCAAGCAGAGGGCATCACGCGCGACCTTACCTTTCTTGAGTTATTCCCTATCTGGGTGGCCCTTTGCATCTGGTCGGAGTCCTGGGCCAACTCGGTGGTGCACTTCTGGTGCGACAACCAGGCAGTGGTATACGTCATCAACAGCTTAACGTCCAGTTCCCCCCGGGTGATGCGGCTGGTCCGGGCCTTCGTATTGCGGGCGTTGCAATTTAACATCGTGGTGCACACACGTCATGTGCCGGGGATAGAAAATGAGATAGCTGATGCTTTGTCCTGCCGACAGGCCGAATGTTTTCAGGCTCTTGCCCCAGAAGCGGCCATTCGGCCCATCGAGATCCCACTGGAGGTATGGCAGGTTGGCGCGCCGAGGCTGACAGAGCTCTTCGCTGCTCCGTCGCTCACAGGACGCAGCGGGGCTACGCATCAGTGATGGGTGAATTTACATCATTTCGGGATGCCCAGGGCTTGGCCCAACAATGGCCACTGCCCGTTGGGCACCTGCAGATGTTCCTGGTACATTTACACCGCAAGGGGTTGGCGCCGGGTTCCCTGCAGGAAACTGGCTGCACTAGCGTTCTTTTCACGGCTCGGGGGCCACCATGACACCACAAAGGACTTCCGTGTGCGGGGCATGGTGGCGGGCTGGTGTCGGATGAGGGAGAGAGTCACGGATGCCCGTTTTCCACTTTCGCCGCAGCTCCTGGAGCGCATGTGCGCCAGCTGGCCCGGAGTTTGTAAGGATAGCTATGAGGTGTCCTTATTTAGGGCGGCCTCTCTGTTGGCCTTCTTCGGCGCCCTGCGCATCAGCGAGCTAGTGGCGGCAAGCGGGCGGGACAATTCCTTCACAGGACTCTGCATGACAGACGTACGCCTGGCGGAGGGGAACCTGGTGGTGCGAATCCGGAGGTCCAAGACGGATCAGAGGGGAAAGGGGGCCGAGTTACGGCTGGGCCCATGTTCAGTGGGGGGAATATGCCCAGTAAAGGCTATGAGGGAATACCTAGACCGGCGGGGTTCTGACAGGGGATATGTATTTATTCACCAGGATGGTCGCCCCTTGACTAAATTTCAGTTCGCGTCTATGAACATGAGAGTTTTGGGGCACCTGGGGCTGGGGGCGCTTAAGTTTGGGACACATTCCTTTCGAATCGGGGCGGCGTCAACGGCGGCAGCGGTGGGCTATGATGAGGGGTCTATTCGCCGGCTGGGAAGATGGGCATCCCAATGTTATAAAAGATACGTGCGGCCGTTGCCGGGGCTTTAACGTGTTATTTTTGTCTTCTCAGGAACAGAGGGCCACGCCTGTCGGGCAAGAATTATTTTTGTGGGTCACAGTTATGTCTACTGGGCTGAGAAATATGCGCGCAGATCCGGATGGGGACCAAACTTGGGGCTGGGTAGTCGGGCTATGATTGAGTGGTGGGGGAAAAAGGGGAATGAGGTGGCGGCAGTTCCTTGGATCGGCTATGGCCGCGGCAAGGGGCATGCCGCCGGATTTCCTCATGATTCATTTGGGAGGAAATGATTTGACTGGTCAAACTGGCAAATCGTTGATTTTGGACATTTTGAGGGACCTCGCAACATGGAAGGCTCGGTTCCCGGCCTGCAGAGTCCTGTGGTCAACTATAATACCGCGGCAGGTCTGGCGGGCTGACTGTGACCCACAAAAGCTGAACCGTTCCAGGAAGGGCGTGAACCAGGAGGTTTGTAGGGCGGTTTGTCGGGAGTTTGGGGCTGTTTTGGGCCACCTGGAGTTCAACGTTCGCAGGATGGAGCTCTACAGGCCAGATGGGGTACACCTGACGGACGTGGGCACTGAGTTGTTCCTGCAGGATTTGAGGAGGTGCCTGGCTGCTGAATTGGATGCTTGTGGGTGGCCGGGGCCATAGCAAGGCTAGGCCCGCGGCAGTGGCGGCTAAAAGCTGAGGGAGGGCAGCAGGGAGCCTACAATTGACAGCTAAACCCAAACGCCCCTTCACCACAGCACTGCGGGCCAGGAGGTCTCGGGGCTGGGATGGGGGAGGGCAAATGCCTCCCTGTGCTGGGAATTACCCAGGTTGGAAAAGAGCAGGGGCAGGGAGGACAAAACCAAATTAACTGGCCTGGGGGGGGGGTGCTGTCGGACGACTGCACCACCTGGGGGTTATGGCTCGCCTGAAGCTGCCTGGTTGGAGGGGTCCCGGGAGACCCCGGGGTTCCAACCAAAGGAATGGATGCCTGGCCCCTCCTGTTGTTATTGTATTGTTATATGTTAATAAAGTGTGGCCCAGTTACCCCCAACATACTGTCTCACCTGGTCATTCCGAGTGGGAGGGCAATGAAAACAGCAAAGAATCTTGCAGTATGTTAAAAGTTAACAAGTTCCGCAACTCCATTGGGTTTGCTCCTAGTGAATAATAAGTAGAAGAAGAATATGGCTAATAAATGTGCTGATATATTGTTGTTTATTTCTGTACAATCAGCTTTCTTTGGGCATCTTATGCCTCATTTCCTGCTAATATGAAGGCTTACTTCACTTTTTATCCTAAGTTATCTTTAGCCAGTATTTCTGAGTGACCTAATTACCTCCACGTGCAACCTTAACCGTATATCTATTGCTTTGAATATGTTGCTGAGTGTATATATCAAGACAAACTGTAGAAGAAATAGTTCCCAAGAAAGTAAAAAAGCATCAGAGAGCCTTAGCAACCCAGTTTAAAAACATGTTATGCTGCTGAATGTGACAGCTATAGAACTTTAATTGTTTTAGAAATTCAGCAGAAGGTAGTTTAAGAGTAGCTGAATTGTGAAAACATGATAGTTGTGTGGGGAGAAAAAAATCCTAAAGAGACAGAGACACAAGAAAAACCATTGTATGCTAATAACACTCTCTGCTCCAATTGTTCTCATCTTTCCCCAATGAGAATATAAGGAGACATTAACTACCAACATTAAACTGAATTTTATTATAAACTTGATAGAAAAGCAACACAAATAGCTTGACTCACTCTTTTTACCCCTCCTTTTTTTTGAACTCATTTTAGAAGTTCTACTTTGTCTTCTGTTACCTGAAGTGGTATCTCCAATCTAGCATTCTTATTCATTTATTCATTCATTTATATTATTTATATGTCACATTTGTTGACTCAGACACCTGTGGCTACTTCTAAGAAAATGTCTTATATCAATTCAGGCCAATGATCCATCTAGCTGAGATCTGCAGTGGACCCTTGTATAACAGTTTCTATAACTAAAATTTGTACAACATAAAAAATTCCGGAGATAGAGGAAATTTGCTTAACATAATTGCCTATGGGGCGAATCTGTACATCATAAAAATGGGATCACTGTTTTCAATGCATTCCTATGGGACATTTGTATAAAGGAAATTTTGCTTCACATAATTTCATTTGGAACACATTAATTCCTTTATACAAGGTACCACTGTATTTGCAAGCAAAGTGGACCAAATAGGGCCATCCAGATGCAGCTGGATGACACACACCCCAACATCGCTCACCTTTTGATGTACTGGCTGCAGCTGATGGAAGTTACATTCCAAGCACATGTTGGTAGCCACTTTTTTTTCCACCACTCTGTTTCCCTTACATAGTAGAGATGGGTCCTGAATCTCAATCTTGGATCTTGCTTTATCTGTTAGCTCAGTGATTTATGTTGATTACTGCACATGCCATAAATATCTTCTCTAAGAGATTATAATCTGTAAAGCTATTGCATAGAAATAAGCTCTTTTTGTTGCTTCGGAAGCTAGACTCCCCAGGAGTCTTTTCGTAGTCCTCCCCCCAAGCCAAGCCAAGGTCTCCAGTTCCAGTTTTGCTTCTGTAAGCTTTCAAACATTGTGGTTCTATTGGGATCTTAACAAGGGGTCCTGAAGGTGCTCATCCCCCCCCCTTTGAAAATGAAAGGAAAAGAATGTGCCCATGAAGTCACTAACTGTTTACATTTGTTTTTAAGTGGCTAAAGATGAATGGTTCTGGATCGAGTATGATATGTAGTAGGGGACATGGCAAGCATTTGACCCACAAGCCTCCTTTGATCCAACACCACTGCTTCATCTTTGCTCATTTGGGGGCATGATATATGTGGTTAAGGATGGAGGAGGAATTGACTTTAGCTCATATTCTCTTTTTTTCCACTATTAAATTAATTCTGTCTAAATTCTGCATCTCAGTGACATTCTTTTCCCCCCCAGTCTGGACAAAAACTGTCATTCACTTTTCACAATGTCCATATTCCATGCACAGTTTCAAGCCCAATTTCCACTCCGACACATTTTTGGAAAGGATTATACCTCAAATGAAGTTTATGTTTGTGCATATTTTCTCCACACAAACACCTCTGAAACGGCACTGTTTCAACTTGTGTGTGTGTTCATTTAAAAAAAATTGACAAAGGAAACTTCAAAATGTGATTCAATAGAACAAACCTGGAGTAAGATCAAAAGCCACACCATCCTAAAGGAGGTAATAGAAATTCACACTGGTTTGAAGGCTAGGCAGGCAAGATTGCACCTTGCTTTAAAATTCTTCTTTTTACCAAAATCTTTCTATTTTTAATGGCCACTTTAAGAGTTTGCCTGTTTTTTATTGTTAAAAACATTTGAGAATAGTTTCTTGAGTCCTTTCAAAGTGATTATCATTTAGGTTTAATGGCAAGGGAAACCCCTTAGAAACCAAAGAGATGCTCCAGTCAGATTTTTGCCCCTCTCTTTTCACCTGCATGTGTGCAGATGTCTCCCACTGATAACAGCAGGAGTTCAGAGTGCTTATCAGTGCCTGGGCAGTGTCCATAGTATTTAAATTAGAGAAACTATGTGTGTATCTTTTCCCTCTATATCAGATTTTTTTGAGTAAAAATGTAACAAGGGTGATTAAAATATAGGTTTGCCTGGATAACATAACTCTTTGGGACAAATTGATTCATTAAAAGCACTGTATTTCTGCATCTACTTTGGAGGCTCTCTCTCTAATTGACTGAGTGGCTTTAAACATTTAATTAGAAACAGCTGTGTGTGGCCAGACTACACAGACTACACAGAGGCACATTTCAGTACACCTCAGATTTTAGAGAGGATGAGTCCAGCTGGTGAGCAGAATAAGGCTAAACAGTCCTCCTGATAGTCACAAAAGAGAAAGGTTTATTGCAAAACAGTCTCCTTGGGAAGAATGATAATTTTAGAATGTTCCAAAAATCCAGAAATACTGTATGAGAGATAAGTGTGAAATACCATTAGCTGAGGCTAAGGATGAATGCAAAACACACTCCTGGGTTTGTTGAGACACAGTGTGTCTGAATAGCAGTTTATTCTATTTAACTCCTATGGCTCACTCTAACCACCCCCAGACATCCCCATGTGTCCCACTAGATATTCTTCCCATCGAAAATGGATAGCTCTATTACAATATAAACCAGAGGATTTATTAAACCTTGACATAATAGGGTAAAGAAAAAGTAAAATTGAACAAGGGTAGCTGTTAACCTTCTTTTCCAACCACAAGTTGTGGAGGTATCAGTTTCTGTCAGCATACGGCAAAAATATGGAATTGTCAGTCTGAATCATGGGAGAATGACTAAGCTGAAGGAAAAAGGCCTGAGTCATTCTAGCTGGCATTTTGCCAGATCAAGTGACATGTTCGCACATGTATAATGTTCAATTTGCCGAGTAAGGATTGCTGAGTAAGCAATAGTGGACTGGATTGGACTCTGACAACAATATTTTGCCTGCCAATTCTGATGTGGTGCTCATTTGTTTGTTTGTTTGTTTGTTTGTGTTTGTTTGTTTGTTTGTTTGTTTGTTTGTTTGTTTGTTTGTTTGTTTGTATGTATGTATGTATGTATGTATGTATGTATGTATGTATGTATGTTTTTGCAAATACACTTCTGGTGGTGAAGAGGAAACACCCAAGTCTTGTATTGTTATTTTCTTCTGCACTGCTCCTGGTTTTGGAGGTTCTAACAAGCCTCAAGCAACACCTATCAACAGCCCTGTGTACTTTGACACCCAAGAAAATGAAGAAGGGATGAAGATCCGCTATGCTCCAGTCACACAGCTATTGCACTACATGCTGCTTTCACAGTAGTTGCATTTATTTTTAACATCCCCCCCCATTAAAAATAATAGTAATATTATGACATTGATATCTCTAATTCATGTCACTGCTGTCAAGAGTTGTTTTAGGGGATGCTGCCTTCTTTGCTTATTTGTTGCTGTCAGTGATGAGCAACCAGCTGGGCACACCATCGTGCAGTTGAACTCCATGCCCCACTGCCTTATTGAACTCCATTCCTGGAGGACTTATCATTGGACATGCGGGGTGGGCGATGTTGGCCTAAAACTGGGGAGAATTTTTTTCCCAACCCAATATCCAGTTTTCCAGAACTCTTGAGATTAGAATGCAGACAAGATTATAAGCATTTACAGCAGAATATGTGCTCCTACCCATGCAGATGATATGAGAATAAGCAACCTGTACACAAAAGCCAAATGAATATATATTTGTGCCTAATTAAAGGAGGAAACACTCCCAGTCACAATGGGACTTGTGTCTATATATTCATAGGGTAGCAATGAAAATTCTGAGATAGATACATTTGTGAAAAATAAACAAGAATTCTATTATGGCAGTGTAATCATTACAATTGTGCAATCACATTGCTTTATTGTCATCCCTTGTTGTGTATTGGCACATAAATACCATGTGAAAAGAAACACACATACTGACTCCTTAACATGTGACAATTAAAGATAGGCATGTATAGAGATGGGCACAAAACAATTTTTATTGATTTTGTTATTCATTATTCACTCTGTTACGTAATGAAATAAAACGAAACAGAATGGAAGGAAATTAAAAATGAAACAAAATGCTATTTTAGCGTTTCCTGCCCATCTCTAGGCATGAATTTAAAAATGAGTTGCAAAATTCATTCAAAAATGCTAATTTGTCAGTTTCTATTCATATCAATTTATGTCCCCAACAAATATGAAACAATGAGGTTTTTTAAAATTTTTGATTTGTCTATTTGTCTACCTTCAGGTCTGGGAAAGATTGAGCTGCCCCAAATATTAAAGGGCATTTTCCTAGGGTAACCCAGTTCTGGATGTATAACTCAGTTGTCTGAAATCCAAACTTCACCATACCTCAGATAGCCTAAACCCAAACTTTCAGGGTTTATAGAAGAGAGCCATGGGAATCTTCACTGCAAATTCAGTGTCTCTAGGTGCCTTAGAGGGTATTGTTTTTTTTAAAAAAAATGAATTGATTCATCAGTTCAGTGGAAAGCAATTCATAAATTTGTTTTTTGTGATGCGTTGAGCTGGGTGATGTATAACTGCTGGCTGTATAGCCACAGGCCAGTCCTAGCCCGTGGCTTAAGGCTTGGGAACCCCTGCTTTAGTGGATTATTTTTGTTAGAACACGCTTTTAAGATGACAGAACATAGTTGCAAGATGACAGCAAATTTCTGCTTGTTCAAACATTTCCTTGCTGAAGACAAATAAAAAGCCTCTGATAAATATAGGTCTGTATAAAACAGCTGTAAGCAAATCTGTGTGACTAGATTGTTTCCAATAAGACCTGACAAGGGAAAACAGATGGCAATATACAGGAAAGGAGATTTTGAAAGAAAAACCACTGTAGGAAAACATACATGGTAAATCATACAACCTTAGAAGACCTGTTTATATCACCCTGCAGTAAAATCCTTGGGGGAAACTGTATCCCTACATGTTAATTTGCAGTGAGCTGGATTTCTTTTTAAAGAAGCAACTGTGTGGCATGACCAGTACCCATTTCATTAAATGAGCTGTAGACCAAGTGTTCGACATGTTATTGAGAAGTGTTGGCTTTTGTGATAATCAATCATCTGTGAATGGAAGAATTTACAGATACACATTATTATAGAAGAAAAAGAGAACCATTAGCAGGGGTGAATTATGTATATCTTATAGTAGAATAGTTGGATCCAGCTGATTTGGGGTGCAGGCTTCCATTTCCAACCACATACCTAAAAGGTTTGCTCCAGATATCTGGCAATCCATGGTTTTTGGAGGGCTTGACTTAATATTGGTTTGGTCTGCATTGGCTGAATTCGTAAGCATTGAACAAGTCTGTTGTTATGTACATGCTCTCTCTCTCTCTCTCTCTCTCTCTCTCTCTCTCTCACACACACACACACACACACACACACACACACACACACACACACACACACACACACACACACACATTTTTTTTAAAATGGCTGGAAGTCAAGTAAGCATCCAAGTCTGTTATATCTTTCATTTGATTTTTGCAAAAAAAAGTTCCTTTATGCAAAGAAAATCCTAATGAGTCAAATGATTTTTCTCACACACCTAGATTCAAAAAAACTTTTTTGATTTAAATTAGAAAAAAAACTGTTTCCTGCTACTCCTGTTTTTTATTCCTCCTTTCTAAACGTTTTCATGGAAGATTAAGAAATAACAGAAAAATACTTTGGATACAATCAATTAGTACAATTAAAATTGTACTGATTACCAATCGAAAGGCAGTGATTTATCAAATGATTTGAAAAGGGGGTGGGAAGATCTATCCTTGAGCAGCGATATTTATTCAGATACAGTTTTTGTCCATATGACATAGATTTGGTGATAATGACACTTCATTGAACAACAAAAACATAAAATGGGTACAATAAATCACTTCCAAGTAGAGATGGGCACGACTTAGCGGTATTCCCGTTTCCGTTTCCGTTACTCGTATCCGTTACTCTACGGAAACGGAAACGGGAATTACTCCACCAGAATTCGAGCTCGAACCGACAAACGAACAATTTGGTCTGATTTGTCGTGCTTGTTACTTGCATCGCGGCGATCGTGCAATGCCAAGCGGCACAGAAAAAAAGTTTTTAAAAGTTAAAAAAAAAACTGATTCCCGGCCCTAAAAGTAGGCGAAAACTGTCTGAGGGCACCTACCAAGCCAGAAGGGTGTTTTATTTGGGGGGGGGGGGTTCCCCGCCCCCCTATCCTTGGCTATTGCTACTGCTGCGCTGCTGGTACCAGGCTGGGAGGGCACATCCATTTGCCATGCAGTGCGGGGATCCAAAATGGCGACTGCAATATTTTTTTTGAAATCGTTGCCCAAAACCCCACCAAAGCACCACAGAAACATGCAAAAATTAGCTATTTTAAATGCTTGAATTTTTACAGTAGCAGCAGTGGGTTTTTCTTGCAAAAAAGTCTCCATTGATTTTATTTTATTTTATTTTATTTTATTTTTTTTACACCTGCGCATTCGCAATGATGGGCTCGCCCATGGGAGTGGACCATGCAAAGTTTTGGGAGCCATTCCACCAATCGCATGGCCAGGTTTTGCTGACTGTACCAGGCTGGGAGGGCGCATCCATTTGCCATGCGGTGGGGGGGGGATCCAAAATGGCGACCGCAATAGTTTTTTTTAAATCGTTGCCCAAAACCCCACCAAAGCACCACAGAAACATGCGAAAATTAGCTATTTTAAATGCTTGAATTTTTACAGTAGCAGCAGTGGGTTTTTCTTGCAAAAAAAAGTCTCCGTTGATTTTATTTTATTTATTTTATTTTATTTTATTTTATTTTTTTACACCTGCACATTTGCAATGATGGGCTCGCTCATGCGAGTACACCATGCAAATTTCCACCAATCGCATGGCCACTTGGCCAGGTTGACCACAGAGACTTCTGGGATGTGCCAATCGGGCACAAACAGCCCACTAATCGTAGCCCAAACCCGAACCCTAAGCCTAAGCCTAACCCATACGCCAGTACACTGTCCTTCTAAGTGGGTCAGAGAGGCACCCAGAGGTGCACCCCAATACTCACCCTAACCTCACCCGTAACTAGCCTAACCCTAGCCCTTGCACTAACCCATCTTAACCCTAAGCCAGATCTACTTGCATTGCACTACATGCAAGTATGTGAGACACAGCGGGTGCAAAGAGTCTGCCAGTCCGTCACTTGTGGCTCTGGCTGACTCCTGCAGCTCCCTCCAGGAGCCCGCTACCCCCTCCCCAAACCAGTACTAACGACAACAAAAAAAGAAAAAATGAACCGACTAATTTTTGCAAAATTTCGCGAAAAACGGAAACGAGCCGAAACGGACTGCCTCCGACACACGACAACTCGAAAACGTCATTTTCCCTAGTCGTGCCCATCTCTACTTCCAAGTACACTCAGAAAAGCTTGGAAAGTTAGACCTGATTTTTTTAGCATATAATTATGATTAAGCTGCTCGTAAAGTACTTTCATGCACCTCTATTCAAAAGCCGAGCTTAGAAGTAGTGCCCATAACTTACCCTGAGGGTGTTACAGAAAGAATGGGGAGAGAGGCCAAACCACTTTGAAAGCCTTGGCGTTAGCGATTTTATCCTCAAGCCTTTTCCCAGGCAGACAAGCAACATAAAGTTTTCATAAGAACATAAGAGCATAAGAAGAGCCGTGCTGGATCAGGCCAAAGACCCATATAGTCCAGCTTCCTGTATCTCACAGCGGCCCCACCAGATGCGTTTGGGAGCGCACAAGACTAGATATCTGTCTCCTGATACCACTCCCCTGCATCTGGCCCTTGAAGTACCCTGGTTTTAAGCCTGGAAATTACACATCTCCATCATGGTTTGTAACCTGTGATGGACTTTTCCTTCAATAATCTGTCCAATCCCCTTTGAAGGCATCCACTCTAGATGCCATCACCACATCCCATGGCAGGGAGTTCCACAGACTAACATTACACTGGGTAAAGAAGTGTTTTCTTTTGTCTGTTCTCACCCTCCCCACCCCTCATTTTGACTGGATGTCCCCTAGTTCTGGTATTTTGTGAGAGGGAGAAGAGTGTCCACTTTACTCATGCCCTGCATAATTTTGTATGTCTCAATTAGACATGGGCACGACTCGGTGAAATTTCCATTTTTGTTTCCGTTTTTCGTTTCCATTACGTAACGGAAACGGTAATGATAATTAAGCCGTCAGAACTCGAACTCGAACCGAAAAAAGAAAAATTTGGTTGGGTTTTTCGTTTTCGTTTGTGGCATCGCGGTGATCGCGCAATGCGAAGCACAGAAAAAGTTTTTAAAAGTTTTTTTTTAAAAACCCCGACTCCTGACCAAAAAAGCAGGCGAAAATATGCCTGCCTGAGGCTTTGCCACCTACCAGAGGGGTGGTTTCTGGGGGGTCCCTGGCCTTTCCCCCCCTTTTCTCCTGTCCTGGGCTGCTTGCACCAGGCTGTGGGGGTCATCCTCATGGTCTTGCCATGCCATGCGGTGGGGGGGGATCCAAAATGGCGACCGCAATTTTTCTTTTGAAATCGTGGTCAAAAACACACCAAATCACCACAGAAACATGTGAAATTTATTTATTTTAAATGCCTGGATTTTTATAGTAGCAGCAGTGGGTTTTTTATAGCAAAAAAATGTCGTATTGATTTTATTTTATTTTATTTTATTTTATTTTTTATTTTTTTAGACCTGCCCATTTGGGCTGGGCATGGGATGGGACCATGCAAATTGTTTGAACCATTCCACCAATGGCATGGCCAGGTTTTGACTGACACTTCTGGATGTGCCAGAGGGCATTAAAAGCCGAGGCACCTTCCAGAAGTCGCAGTCGGGTCTTGGATGTGGAGGGTGGAGGGCTGTGTGGCTGGCTGCTTTGGCTATTTGAATCGAGATTGGAGGGAGGCTGGAGGCTTTAGATTTAAGTTAGGCAGGGAGGGAGGGAATTGAATTTAGAAAATAATTTCTTTGATTCCCTGCAGCTTTGTCTGCTGAAGGGAATAGCAGTTTATTCTTTATTTCTTCTCTGGCAGTTTGTGAGGATTTTTTTCTGATATTGGATAAAGGGGGAAGTTCGACTGGGAGTGGGGGGGGAGGATTTATTTTAAAAATATATTATATACTACTATTTATTTTCTATTTCCCCAACTTCAATTTGCTTGCACACACACATATTTGGGGTGCAAGCCAAGAACAGAACCTCTATCCTAAGTGATATCCTAACTGCCCACGTGCCTGCCTGCCCGTGCCGCCACCCGCCTGCGGCCCACGCCGCTGCCCGCCCACTCGCCCGCCCGCGGCCTCCGCCCGCTTGCCCGCCTGCGCCTCCCCCTGCTGCTGTCGCTGCCCGCCCATGGCCCCCTGCCACCGCCGCCTGGCCGCACCTCCCCCCCGCCACCCACTCCCCCCCCACCCCCCCCGCCGCCTAGGGCGCAAAAAAACCTAGCTCCGGCCCTGATTGCGGGACGCCCCTATGCCCTGGGAAGTCAAATCGCGCTAAATCGTGGTGGAAACGACAAATGACGAATGAAACGACGAAACGACAAATTTTTGAAAAATTGCACGACAAATGGAAACGACCCGAAACGGACCCGTTCCGACAAACGAAAACTCAAAACGTCATTTTTTCTGTTCGTGCCCATGTCTAGTCTCAATCATATCCCCCCTCAGACTAAAGAGTCTTAAATATTTTAGCCTTTCATCATAAGGGAGGTCCCCCAGCCCAGTAATCATTGTTGTCGCTCTCTTCTGCACCTTTTCCAGTTCCACTATGTCTTTTTTGAGATGTGGTGACCACAATTGTACTCAATACAATAGGAAGCAATTGATGTATCCTCTTTTCCCCTTGCTTTAGTCCCGTTGTTGTCATTGTGTCATTACAGTCATGATCAACTCTTTGTGTCCCCATGTCCATGGAGTTTTCTTTGCAGGAATAATGGAGTTGCTTGCTAGTTTCTACTCCAGGCACCTACCTGTACTATATTTCAAATCATACCATTCTGTAATCAGCATACAGTATTAATCCACCAGGACTGATCTCTGGCAGAGATAATCCTGACCTTAATGGCTAATGGTTGGGCCAGTCCTGTAAACTAAGCAGAGGCATTTTCAAAAGAGACTTGAGAAATTAGGGGTTATTTGCAAATTGCTTCCAACACTATTATCTTTACTTTTGTCTTGTATTATATTTGTTGTAACCCACCCAGATTATGGCTGTGTGTTAACGGGAGTGGGATATAAATCAAAGAAAAAATAAAAATACATAAAAATACACTGGGTCATGTTTGCAACTAAGAATGACCATGGGCATTAGGACTAATATCATCAGGGAAGTCTGCAGGAAGGCTGTGCATTCCCAGATCTCCAGGTCTTCTAGTCTAGCCTAGTCCTTCTCACCCATTCTTGGCTTTGCCAAGGTTTTGATGTGCCAGTGTGAAGGTGCTTGTATTGCATTGGGCTTGCCAGAAAGGACTAAAAAGAATGCTGCTCCTGGGTGCATGTATTTGGGTCCATTGGCCATATAGAGGAGGTTGTGAACACAGTACCTTGAGATACGTCTGGGGCTAGCTGGCTCAAAAAAATTCTGGCACATCTACTAGCCCTTGCCTATCCTGCCTCTGTGACATTGTAACTAAGTACTAGACCTCCCCAGCCTCCAGTTTTGTCCTTCAGAGTCTCAAGGTCATGGGACAATCCTGACCTAACAACCCTAGTGAGCACTGAATTTCTTTGCATGGATTTTCCACAACAGACCAATATTCTAAACACATACCCAATGTGAAAAACTGTCACAAGTAGAATCGAAATTTTATCCCACTGCTCATAGGGGCATAATATCGTAAAGCTGATCAATTGGGAATCACATCAGTTGATACCTGCCATGGTAGTTGAACTTTAGAATAAATCCCCTGTATAATTTTAAGGATAAATAGTTGACGAGGTCTCTAATTAATGGTAAGTCTCAATACTTAGTAGGATATAAAGCAATCATAAAAATAATTTGGCTGTCATATCATCTGAGCTGCTGGTGAAACTGCATTGTTGACAAGTTTCATTAAAAACAGATTTTAAAAAAATCCACCATACAATTAAAAGAATATTAGTTGAGCATGTCAAGGTAGTTTCTGACAGTTATGTCAGTAGGTGTGATCTAAATTCTGTTCCTGCAGAAGTGTTTTTTTTTTTAAAATGCTGCTGCTTAAAGCTAATGACTAGTCACAACAAGCATGTTAGGGTAAAGCAGACCATTCTGTCTTCCAGGATGCTTTTCCACACAGCTATCTCATAAGCTTTCCATGACCCCCCCCCAAAGGCCCACAGTCAGGAGCAATTCAGTCTTTTATTTTAAAATATTGCTACTCACACAGCTTATTGTTCCACATGATGGTTTCAGTTGAAATCCAATGAAAATTCCATACAGGAATGGACACTTAATGAATCCCCCTAGGTGAACCATGGTGGTGAAGTGAGTGTCTGTCACAGAGAGGTCCCTCAAAAGTCTCATCTGACATTCAGTGTTTTACTTTATTTTCCTTTTTCTGCTAAGTTATTTGTCTTTTTTTTCCCCTTCTTTATAAATGTGTCTTTAAACCTTTCAACCTTTAAAATCTTGCTGAGTTTAATTGATTTTTTCCCTTTATATTTTATATTTCAATATGTCCTCTTCTCTCTTCCTCTATCATATAAATAGGGTTATGAATAGAGATGGGAACAAAACATATTTTTAATTCATTTTGTTATTCATTATTCATTTTGTTTGGCCCGTGAGCCAGTGGGCCAGGAGGAAAAAAAATAAACAAATTAAAACCCAGGTGCAAGGAACCTAGCACCTCTCAGCAGTGTGTGTGTGTGTGTGTGTGTGGGGGGGGAGCCTCCAGCATCAGGGACTTTTAAAAAATAAAAAAAAAAATTAAAAATAAGAAAAAATAAGAAAGCGCCGACCTGGGCCCCGGGGCCATATGGTTCGCACTGCAAAATAAGGGGGGGAAATAAATAAAAAAACTTCTGGCCCTCCGGAGGTGGCAGCGGGGCAGTCTGCCGCCACCTGGTGCGACTGCAGCCGGGGCTCTGGAGGTGGAAACCCCTACTGGCAGAGGTGTGGAGAATTTATAGGGAGAAGCTGAGAGGGCCATAGGTCTAGACCTGGCCTCGAGGTTACAAGGTGGCAGTTAGGGAGTTTCAGGCCAACTTGGGCACTGCAAGTGGAATACCTCCTTCAGTGGAGGACCTGCAACAGTACATGGTATACTTGTACCACCGCTGCCTGGCACCTAGTTCAATCCAGGGCAAGCTTTCTGCCCTGGCATGTTATGCCAGAATGTCAGGGCTAGGGGAAAATATGACCAATTACAGGCTGAGGAAATGCTAGAGGGTTGGTGGAAGGAGCAGGGGTTTCAGGCAGATGACCCAGACCCTATTACCCCTGATATGCTAGTTATATTAAGTCAGCTATGGTAGGGCTTGTGTAGGGATAAATATGAAGAGGTCCTTTTTAGAATTTCTACCCTGCTTGCCTTTTGGGGGGCATTGAGGGTCAGCAAATTTGTGGTGTCGGGGAAGGGGGATGTGTCACATGCGGTCTTGCAATGATCGGACATGTCCATCAGTCAAGGTAGGTTATTGGTGCATATTCGCCAGTCTAAGACAGACCAGAGGGGTAAGGGAGTGGCCATAGTGTTGGGACCTTGCTCGACAGAGGCCATCTATCCTGTCAGGGCCCTAGATGCATTCTTGACCTTGAGGCGGAAGAACCTTGTGTCCTTTTCCAAGGAGAAAGGCAGGGTAAAAATACTCTAAAATAAATGAATAAAGAAAATACTCGGCCATGAAGATGGGAACCCCCTTACAAAATATCAGTTTTGGAGAATTACAGATATTGCTTTACAGAGGGTCAGAGAGAAATGGGATGGTTAATATCTTAAGATTGTGAGTTTTTTTTTTAATTTCTGAGTGGGAGGTAGGTTGTACGTGGCTTGGCTTGGCTTGTTTGGTAGTGTTTTGATTAAATTTCCACCTCTTTTGTATAAATATTTTTTATGTTTCTTATTGTGCATTGTGTACTATTGTATTGTAGTTTTATATCAATAAAATATTATTAAAATAATTGACTTGATGCCACATAATTATTAATTTACTAAATGAGGAGGTTGTATTTTTGGTATCTGCAGAATGTTTAATATTACTGTTATTGTGATCTATTTTGCTGTGTTGTTTTGCTCTTTCTAGACTGTATGATGGTGGTGTTGTATTAGTCTTATGTTTAAAGTGGGTTTTGTATAACACCTAAAGGAATGGATTTTATGACAGATTTTGTGAATCACAACCAACACAAAATAACACTGGGATTCTTAATGCTTATCTGTGCTTGAAGTCACAGTGACTTCTGTTAGACATTACACTTGGCACAAATGGGCACTGAGCAAAAAGATTTCCCAAGGTACACCATTAAGCAGTTGTCCAAGATAGTCATTTGCAAGATCTGTGAAGCATCTGGTGCTGGCTTGTGTCAAAAAAAATCTCAATATGCTTTGGTTGTGTCAGCGTTCTTTAAAAATCTTCCCATTTCTTTTATGGATTCTGTAAACTTTCTCCTGTGCAATTTCATACCACCTGTCTTAGAATACCAACTACCCTAATTGAACTAAGAGTCCTCTGAAATAAACAATTTGGGGTTTACAAGGTTGTTTCATATGCAATTACCTGTACAATTTATGTTATTCTAATTGTCATTCAGTGTGTGGTGTAATATTTGGTGCTCATGATATTTCCACCTCCCAAAAGCTCCGGTTGCAACATAGCCATTGGCAAGAAATTGTGGAGGTGTAGTGGAAGAGACATGGGGGATGAAGGCAAAACTTTCCCTTTCCCTACTATGCCACCATCACCCTGATAAGAACTGCAGAGAAGAAAAGTTATATGATTTGAACATATATGCTCCCCGAGTCTGTAAACACCAAACTCTATGGAAAGGCACATCTGGCTAAGCATAAATAACATTACTGTAGACATACTGTCACTTTGCCTATTTAACTTATATGCAAAGTACATCATGCAAAAGGCAGGACTGGATGAATCACAAGCCGGAATTAAGATTGCCGGAAGAAATATCAACAACCTCAGAGACACAGATGATACTACTCTGATGGCAGAAAGTGAGGAGGAATTAAAGAACCTCTTAATGAGGGTGAAAGAGGAGAGTGAAAAAAATGGGCTAAAGCTCAACCTCAAAAAAACTAAGATCATGGCCACCGGTCCCATCCCCTCCTGGCAAGTAGAAGGGGAAGAAATGGAGGCAATGACAGAGTTTATTTTCTTGGGCTCCTTGATTACTGCAGATGGCAACTGTAGCAACGAAATTAAAAGATGCCTGCTTCTTGGGAGGAAAGCAATGGCAAACCTAGGTAGCATCCTAAAGAGCATAGACATCAATTTGACAACTAAGGTCAGAATAGTCAAAGCTATGGTTTTTCCAGTAGTGATGTATGGAAGTGAGAGCTGGAATATAAAGAAGGCCGATCACCACAGAACCGGTGCTTTTGAGCTGTGGTGCTGGAGGAAAGTCTTGAGAGTCCCCTGGACTGCAAGGAGATCAAACCTATCCATCCTGAAAGAAATCAACCCTGAATGTTCACTGGAAGGACAGATTTTGAAGCTGAGGGTCCAGTACTTTGGCCACCTCATGAGGAGAGAGGAGTCCTTGGAAAAGTCCCTGATGTTGGGAAAGATTGAAGGCAAAAGGAAAAGAGGACAGCAGAGAATGAGATGGTTGGACGGTGTCATCGGAGCAACCAATATAGATTTGACCATACTCTGGGAGGCAGTAGAAGATAGGAAGGCCTGGCGAGCACTGGTCCATGGGATCACGAGAGTCAGACACAGCTGAATGACTGAACAACAACAACAACAACAACAACAACAACAACAACAACAACAACAACAACAACAACAACAACAACAACAACAACAACAGACATATGAGAACACCTAAGGGGTTAGTATTCAGATACACTCATCACATTGGCAGAGAGAATGCTCAAGCCCCAACCTCTGAATGCCTGGCAAGGGATAACAGCCGCTCGATAGCCTAGTGTTTTGGAAATCAGGCTGTGGAGCCAGAGGACGGGAGTTTAGTTCCACACTGTGTTTCCTTGACAGGGGCTGGACTCAAGGATCCATAGGATCCCTTCCAAATCTGCAGTTCCAATATGAGGATGAGTTGGTACAGGACTGCCTGCACTACTCATGAGAACTCTCTCCCCTGGAAGTCGGGTAACACACCATGGATAACAAGAAATGTCCAATCCAGACTCTTTTCCCTCCATGCATCCCATGGGGCAAGCCCAACAACAGAAATGGTAGGAAATAGAATCAGTCCTTATTGTGTGGCTTGTGTCCCTTATTCTATTAATGCCTAAATAGGGCTGATAGACAAGTATGGCCGGCAAGTGGTCATTGTACTGAGTAGGGTCAATTGATGAAGCATTTTAGGGACTGTGCAAACTGCTACTTGCTTTTGCAAAAATGCCATTAGGAGCCAAAGGCAGACAAGACAAGTGGATCATTCTGATGTCAGCTGTAATGGAATTTTAAAATAGACTGAGAGCCAATCCAGATGTCTAGTTATCATTTTCCTTATGCTCCCAGTTGTTCCATCTAGTTATTGCATTCATTTATTTCTGCCTAGTAAAACTGGGTAATGAAATTTTATAAGTTCTGTGATTTCCCCCCAGTAAATTTAGAAACACAGAGAGAGGGGGGGCAGGAGAGAGAGAGAGAGAGAGAGAGAGAGAGAGAGAGAGAGAGAGAGAGAGAGAGAGAGAGTAACCCTAAATTCACCAGGAAATATCACAGAACTTATCAAAATTATCCAGTACACATACAGCATTTGTGCATTTATATATACTGTACTACAATTTTTCCAATGAAAACATGGTGATGTTTTGGACTCAATACTAGCATAATATACAGCATGTGAAAAAAGTGTGAAATAGGTTGCAGTGTTCATAACTGACTTCCATTCTGTGTGTAATTGACAAATACCCCTCTTCTATACTCAACAGCTTGAATACTGAACTAATAGAAGTACAAAGTCCCACTGACCATATTTTAATCCTAGTTGAAAAGAAGAAGGGGGAAGGTGTGTTTCAGGCTATGACCCAAGGACTGCACATGAAAGCCCTAATGGATGTTCACACATTTTCTCATACTTGATGAGGGTGCATCAAAGGACACCGTTTTAGAAAAGGCAATATGTGTCAAATGTTCCACTCATACACAAGAGTGAAAAGACCAATATTTTAGTACAGGGATGGCAAACCTATGGCATGTGTGCCAAAGGTGGCACGCAAAGAGCTTTCGCATGGCATGCAACATGCTCCCTGTCCCCCTTCCCCCCTCCGCTGAACCAGCCATGAGGAATTTGTGGAGGGGAAAGTGGGGGGGGGGCAGGGAGCATGTTGCGTGCCTGACCGACCCTGCCATCTCTGTCCCCATCACCAGTGCCACCATCGCCCCTGCCCCCTGCCGCTGCCGCCATCACCGATGGGAATCCCCAACTCTGGAGCCAACAGGCTCCTCCTCTCTCCTCTCCCCCTCCCACACACACACACCTTCTGCCGGGAGAATCCAGATGGACGGCAGACTAAAGGGAGGGAAGGATGGACGGTGGCCGGCCGGGAGACAGGCGGGAGGGGCGGGGAGAAGAAGCGGCAGCGGGAGGGAAGAGGCCTGGGCACCGCTGCTGCCACTGTGGAGAACATCTTACTCGGCCAGCCAGCCAGCTAACCAGCTAGCCCAGAGTGAGGTAAACACTGGGGGCCTTTCCTCCGGCCGCCTCCCCGGGTCACCTGATGAGAGGCCTGCGGGCGGCTGGCAGACAATGCGGCTTCCTGGGAGAGGCGTGACAGACTCCGGGGGGCAGCCAAGGCTTGGTGTTTTGAGGGGCACCCCTCCCGCCGCTGCCGCAGATGACCCTGACCCCACCACCTCCGACTTCACCCTCAGCCCCTCGCCCCGCCACGCAGTTGCTGTTCCTGACCCCCCCACTGCTGCTGCCACCGTCTCCATCACTGAGTTTGGGCACTCGGTGCCAAAAAGGTTTGCCATCCCTGTTTTAGGAGGTGTATGTGGAAGGGGGGATCCATGATAGCATCCACACAAAGAAATCAAGCTAGCAACAATTGCTTCTTGCTAAAAAAAGAAAAAAATAAACCTGCAAGAAATGTGTTGTTCTCTTTGTGAAATAAAAGGTTTTATGGGCAAAATACAGGGTTTTGGGGAGGGGGTGTTGCACAAAATAATCTTCAAACTGTTGTTGCAAGAAATGTTGAAATTCAAAAACGGAGTAAAAACGCACTTAAACTTGACTAACAATAAATTTTGTGTTGTTAAGCAAATTCTGAGTTACAGCAATTCTTCCTGGTGGTTCCTAGGTAAAAGAACAATACTCAGATGCCTTGATGTGTTTTATAGTTCCATTCTTTTGGGGGGAGGGTGATCTCTGGAACTGTTTAGCCTGGCCAACACTGTACCAGCTGACTGTTTTCCCAGGGGACAAAGTCTAGTAGCAAACCAAATTTCCAGTCTTTGACTCCCAAGCCAGTTACTTAACTCTAAAGATGGGCATAAAATGAACTTTTAGTTCATTTCATTATTTGTTATTCATTTTGCTATATAATGAAATGAATAACGAACCCCAGGGTGAATTTAGAACAAAACAAAACAAAATGAAACAATTGGTTCAGTTCGGTTTGTTTTGTTAATAGCGGCAATGACTCCTACCTGGTGCTGGTCTTCGGTCTTCCTGGCTGCAGGGAAAAGCCAACTGGCTGTAGCACGGGCCAGGAACCCAGAAGTAAAAAATAAAAAATAAAAAATAAAATAAAATAAAATAAAATAAAATAAAATAAAATAAAATAAAATAAAGGAGCGCTGACCCAGCCCCAGGGGTGGCCGGGTTGGTGCCCTAAAATGAAGAAAACAATATTAAAAATAAAACCAGTGCCAACCAGACCCCAGGGGCCATGTGGTTGGTGCATGAAGGAAAACAACAACAAAAAAGCCCTGTGCTACAGCTGTAGCGCAAGCCAGGAACCCGGAGGTAATAAAATAAAAAAATAAAAAATAAAAAAATACAAAATAAAATAAAGGAGCCCCGACCCAGCCCTAGAGGTGGCCAGGTTGGCACTCTAAAATAAAGGGCGGGGGGATAAAATAAAACCAGCACCGACCAGGCCCCAGGGGCTGCGCAGTCGGCATTTGAAGAAAAAAATTTAAAAAAAATATTTTTTTAATAAAAGGAGCGCCAACCTGGCCCCAAGGCTGGCCAGGTCGGCACCCTAAAATAAAGAGGAAAATATTTAAAATAAAACCAGCACTGACCAGGCCCCAGGGGCCACACGGTTGGTGCTTGAAGAAAAAAAAATATTTTTTTTTAAAAAAGGAGCACCAACCTGGGTCAGGGGCCACACGGTCAGTGCTTGAAGAAACAAACAAACAAACAAATAAAAAGCCCTGCACTATAGCTGTGGCGCTGGCCAGGAAACCAGAAATAAATAAATAAAACTAAAAATAAAAATAAAAATAAACTGAAATAAAGGAGCGCCAACATGGCCCCAGGGGTGGCTGGGGTGACATCCTAAGATTTTAGGATCTTAGGAGGATAAATGTTTTAACTTGCTATACTTTTGATTTGTGTTTTGCTGTATCGTGTTATTTGTTGTTAGCCGCTTAGAGTCCTATGTTGGAGATAAGCGGGATACAAATATAATAATAATAAATAAATAAATAAATAAATAAATAAATCCTAAAAAATAAAAAAAAAATATTAAAAATAAAACCAGTGCTGACCGAGCCCTGGGGGCCGTGTGGTCAGCGCATGAAGGAACAACAACAACAACAACAACAACAACAACAACAACAACAACAACAACAACAAAGCCCCGTGCTACAGATGTGGCACAAGCCAGGAACCCGGAAGTAAAAAATAAAATAAAATAAAAATAAAATAAAATAAAATAAAATAAAGGAGCACCGACACGGCCTCAGGGGTGGCCAAGTCGGCACCCTAAAATAAAGAAAAAAACTGCACAGTCAGTGCTTGAAGAAACAAACAAACAAAAAGCCTTGCGCTACAGCTGTAGTGCTGGCCAGGAAACCAGAAATAAATAAAAATAAAAATAAAAATAAAAATAAACTGAAATAAAGGAGTGCCAACCTGGCCCCAGGGGTGGCCAGCTTGTCACCTTAAAATAAATAAAAAATATTAAAAATGAAACCAGCACCGACCGGGGCCCAGGGGCCGCACAGTCTGCACTTGAAGAAAACAAACAAACAAAAAAAGCCCCACGTTACAGTTGTAGTGTGGGCCAGGAATATGGAAGTAGAAAATTAAATTAAATTAAATTAAATTAAATTAAATTAAATTAAATTAAGAGTGCTGACCCAGCCCCAGGTGTGGCCGGTTTGGCACCCTAAAACGAAGACAAAACAAAACCAACACCAACTGGGCCCCAGGGGCCACGTAGTTAGTGCTTGGGGAGGGAGCCCCGTGCTGCAGCTGTAGCATGGGCCAGGAACCTGGAAGTAAAAAAAATAAATAAAATAAAATTAATATAATATAAAAGGATCACCCTGCTGCCACTGCTGCCACGCAGTAAGATGGTGATGATGATGATGATGATGAGGAGGAGGAGGAGGAGGAGGAGGAGGAGGAGGAGGAGGAGGAGGAAGATGCCAGTCCAGTTTGTGCAGTTGCAATGTCTGTGGTTTTTTTAATTTTTTTGAATGTTTTTTCCTTCCCCCGCGCTGTCAAATTGATTACATCATGCAAAGCGGGGGGAAATAAATAACAAAACAACAAAACAACAAAACAAATGTTTTCTAAAATAAAATGAAATGAACCAAACCAAACCCTAAAACGAACTGAAACAAAACGAATCACCATTTTTTTTGGTTCATGCTCAACTCTACTTAACTCACTGAGCTATCCAATCTTGCCTAGTAACAAGAATCTCAATGAATGTTTTCAATGTTTGAAATTCTATACATCTCATTGCTTTTGTTTCAGGTGGTGTGAATTGGTAGTGAGACACCAATGTCCTCTCAACCTTCCCTTTCTTTTGCCCTCTAGACTAGATCATGAAAAGTAGCTCTCTCGAAGTTTTATGTAATTATTTCCTAATGCATTGGTACATTCATTGTTCTAAATCAAGGGTTGGCCATTATGAACCTCCCATGATGCATCATTGTGTTAGCCAGGGTTGATGGAACATTTGGGCTGAAAACATCTAGAGTACCCTGTTTCTCAAGCCAAAAATGTAGACATCTCTCTTGAAATCAGCCTCTGAGAATAATTCCATCAGAACACTGAAATAAAAGGTCAAGGCATTTGGGAATTTTGTTAGTTACAGCATCACTCTGAGATAGCTGAAAGCAAAGAAAAGGTAGCAGGTGCATCACTGCATTTCATAGTGGACTAAAAAAAGCTGCACACCAAAGAAACAATACGTATGCCTCAGATATATAATATTGAATATGTCTGAGTCCTTTTCAAAATTGTATGTGCTTCCCCTGAAGTCTTGATATGGCCTCATGACAACATGGTCCTGTTTGAGAATTATTGATTTAGAGGCAAAGTGCAATCAAGGGTGCATGTGAAGGGAAAGCCTCCTTTGCGAGAGGAGCAAGCTTTTGTTTGCAGAATCCTACCAACAGGGGACAGTGCTAACAAAACTTTGATTGTCAAGGAATGAATGCACTGTTTTGCAGAGCAAGCCCATGTATGTTTATTCAGATATCCCATTCAGTTCCCTGGAGCTAACACTCAGTTTAATGGGTGAAAGTTCATTCAGCCATAACAAAAGGCAGAAGTACTTTGACAGAACGAACAAGTTCCCATTTTTTTCCCTTTGTGGTGGTAAAAGCAGTTTCAGGAGGTTTTTGGGCAGGGACCATGTTCAAGGGAAATAAGTAACTGTTTCCTTTCATGTAACTTTCTCTTCAAAATGTAACCTCAACAGCTGCCTTTCCTATCCTTTGTTATAAAAGATTCTGCAGCATATGCATTGAGTTCTATTGCAAAAATTCACATTATAAAGTGCAATGGCATTAACTTTTCTTTGTTCCATGTATATGCAGAAAAAATCAATATACAGTAGATGGTTCATGATAAGCTCATGTATAGCAATAGTTGTGAGTTTTTTGGGCTGTTTGGCCGTGTTCTGGAAGTTTTTTCTTCCTGACGTTTTGCCAGACTCCGTGGCTGGCATCTTCAAAGGGTAAGGCTCAGGGAACAAGGAGTTAGAGCATAGAGAGAACAACTTGTTCCCTGAGCTCCTTGCCCTCTGAAGATGCCGGCCACAGAGTCTGGTGAAACGTCAGGAAGAAAAACTTCCAGAACATGGCCAAACAGACCGAAAAACTCACAACACCTATCAGATACCAGCCATGAAAGCCTTCGAAAATACATTAATGTATAGAAAGCTTATCATTTCCATTTGATCCACACTGCAGGAGAAACTGATTCCACAATGGAATATTGTGCCATGAGTGCTGAGAGATAATTCTGTGATTAATAAAAACAATTAACAAGGGCAGGACTGAAAAATGCAACACTCTCCAACAAAGAGGTGAAGAATGTCCTTAGTCCTTGTCAATTTAAGCAGCCTCCAAATGATAAAACACCTAAGCAAGGAATTGTCAAGAGCATCAATTTGTCACTTCCAGTCTGAGAGTGAGAGAAGGAGTGGCTTTGCATTCTCTCTTTTATCAAGGTTTCTGAATTTTGTGTAAATCAACTGTGCAAAACTGTTGTTTCTTCATTTTTTAAAAAAATGAAGCACACACATGCAATCACAAGAGGACTGATTGACAGATAAAAAGGGCTGCACACAAACCATCTGATATCAAAACAGCCAGCAGGGCAGCAGCTGTTATAGTTTAGCAAAAGAAAAGAAAAAAAATCCCACAATTTGCATGTTTTGTGCAAAAGCGATTTCTGTCAATGTGAATCTTCTTCTGAATGATGGCAGTGACCATGAGGCTGGTGTGGGTGACAATGACAATATGCTGTACAGTAAATTTCCAGTTAAGGCAACTTTTTCTGGGTTTTTCTAGGGATAGAGGACCCAGATGTGGCTTACTGTTCCTTTCTTCTGAGGGTACTCTGGGATTGTGCAGCCTGCCCAGGGCTACTGAAGAGGGAGATTTCTATGAGGCGTTCTCTCAAGTAGTGCTGCCTGATATATGACACATCTTTTATCACTCCTGTGTCCTGTTTGTTTTTAAATTGGTCATTGGAAGGTAAGCAAAACTTTGACATGAATCTTGTACCTCTGAGGAAATAATGCTGTTTGAGTGAAGCATCTTAATTGGGGGGGTGGATTACATTTGTGTTATCATCTAAATTTACTACCTGAGCCCAGCCCCATTACTAAAAACTACCCTATTTAAATTGGATTTAACTTGTTTTGAATCAATGTCAAAAAAAAATGGGTGAATATATGACGTAGGTGGAAGCCCAGATTATTTTGACATGGAATCATGAGCTGTATTGCTCCTCCACCTGAAGATTCTTTATTTTAACTTGAATGTGCAATTGATTCATTTAAATCATTTCCCCATATGTGAACCCCTCCTTAGTTGACTTTTGCTGACTGACAACACCGGTGCCAATACTTATTTTTTGGGATTTCAGAACACATTATGTAGGCTACGTTTTTCTTGGAAGCATCATTCTTATATTTAAGATATAGCAGAACAAACCAGAAGTGTTGTATCATTCCTGGTTTGAGGTCACAGAGCTGGGGCAATATTTCTTGAATCTATGTGACTACACAGAGATGGGCTCCATTCAGCTTTGCTTTTGGTTTGACTTTGAATCAGATTTCATAGACATTGCTCATTTCTACCTCTGGGTGTGTTTTTTATGTCTTTACATTCGTGACCAACTCTTCATGACCCCATGTCCATGGAGTTTTTTGCCAGGAATACTGGAGTTGGTTGCCAGTTCCTACTCTAGGTGCCTACAGGACCTGGTATTCCCTGGTGGTCTCCCATCTAAGTACTAGCCAGGGCCGACCCTGCTTAGCTTCCGAAATCAGGCGAGATCAGATGTGCTTAGGGCATCTAGGCAGCCATTTCCACCAGTAGCTGGTCACATTTTGAGGCCTACTTTGTCTTGAAGCATTTTGTACCTCTTTACAGGAACTGTGAGCAATACTCAAAAATAGGTTGTTAAATCTAACAATGTTAATAAATCTGTGAAGATTCTCAGTCATCCAGGTTCATTTAACTGGGAGTTGAGTCATGGCTACTGGACTTCTTTTTTGAGAGATAGAAACGTTTCGCTGTTCATCCAAACAGACCGATGAAGCTGTTTGGATGAACAGCAAAACGTTTCTATCTCTCAAAAAAGAAGTCCAGTAGCCATGACTCAACTCCCAATGTTAATAAAGCTATAATCACAAAATCAGGGGCATATAAGAAACTGCGAATATACTGCAGTTTTGAAACCCTAAATCATTTTCTGAGCCCACTAGGTGCTATATATTTATACTAATAGGGCTGATTGTAGCTTCCTTAACTTTTTGCTAATTTTTCCTAATTCAGGCTTTTATTTGTTATAGCAATTCTTGTAAAAATCTGCAAACAAATTACAAACTGTCATTAATGAGCTTTAACGTATCCCCTTCCTGATCCTTTATCATTTCAGCCATCTGTTTTGCTGTTTTATAACCAGCCTGTAAGTTAATCTACTTATTTTGTTTTCCTTTTCGTTAAAAAAAAGCCAGACTGCTGTGAAAGAGATTCCAAATGTCTTTCTAGTTTTATCTTTATTTTTATTTTGACTAATATGATCATTCTTTGTTTCATGCTTCAGAACTCCTCATCATTCATCATAAACAAGATATAATAGTCAAGTGAAGATTCACCTATGCCTCAGTCATTTGATGTCATGAGCCTAGAGAATGGGGTATTGTTGCATTATAGGCTTCCCATAACCAACTGGTTGGCTACTTTGTGAACAGAATGCTGAATTAGGTAGGGGTTTGGCTTGATCACAAATCACTTTTGTTATGTGCTTAATTTAGTTTTAGAATATGTCTACACTATGCAATTTTAACAGCTTGATTCCACTATAACTGCCATGAATCCAACCTATAAAATCTCGGAATTTATAGTTGGGTGAGGGACTTCGAATTTTCTGCTGTCATTACAGAACATGCACCAAATATCTCCCACAGAGAATTCTAATTCCATTGCCAAATAATAAATCCAATGAATGTATAAGATAGTGCCATGATATTGCTGCTCCTAAACAGAACAGATTATCCAATCTTCTTTCATATCTGTGGAAACTGAATTTAGAAGGCTTGGATTTGCTTTCTACATTCTCTGTTCTTCTTAACATAAATATTAAAATCTGTTATAATTATTACAGAATTAAGTTCAACATTCTACCATTTATTACATGTTGGAAAAGGCATCATGATAACAGGACCTCTTCATTTCCCCCCCCAAAAGAGAAGC
This sequence comes from Phrynocephalus guinanensis, assembly GCA_037367245.1. Lineage (NCBI taxonomy): Eukaryota > Metazoa > Chordata > Lepidosauria > Squamata > Agamidae > Phrynocephalus > Phrynocephalus guinanensis. The sequence goes on along the minus strand of CM074735.1, from coordinate 42,948,980 downwards.
CCGTGGTTCAAAAGGTGATAAACAAAATGAGTGTATGTGTGGGGAAGTACTACTAAATCAGTTAAATTGTGCCTCAGAGAGTGGAACCAATTATCTTCACAGGCCTGTTGAGTATATGCTTAGGCACTGGTGGACTGATTAAAGTGGCGGACTTGAAATATGTAAAATGCAGGTGCAAGTCCCTACTTAACCATGGAATTCTTGAGGGGATTTTGTGCCAGTCAGTCTACGTTACCTCAAAGGCTTCTATCAAAAATAAAGTGGGGGAGAAAAGAGTCATGTATTAAGTTCATCAGAGGGACACCAAGATGTAAATATAAACAACAGATTTAACTGCACATGCCTATTCAGGGCTATACCTTAGCTGCTACAGATCAGATGGGGAAAAGACATTTTGGAGAGATGGCCTCTTTTGAAGATGTCTTCTAATAGAAGAGCTGTCCAGTCTTAGTCCAATCTGAAAAAAAGTAGACTTGGGGACTTGGACTTGTCCATCATCATTAAATAGATGGACAACAGGCTCAGAAGACATACAGCACACTTGGTCCCCTTCTTCTTCTTCTTCTTCTTCTTCTTCTTCTTCTTCTTCTTCTTCTTCTTCTTCTTCTTCTTCTTCTTCTTCTTCTTCTTCTTCTTCTTCTTCTTCTTCTTCTTCTTCTTCTTCTTCTTCTTTATAAACAGTTTTTCTTGAATTGATAGACTTTCATATTTTTCCCATAAGAGCTTTAGTACTTAGGAGAGGTGGTAAAATTTCTTAAAGAAAGAATGAAAGCTGATATTCCAATGAAACTAACATAATCCCTTGGATGGTACAAACCAGCCTTGGGGCCATTCTCAGCTCTCCAGCGGTACATCATCTAATTCACTGTATATTGGAAAGCAGGAAGCAGAAAGCTGAAGTATGTTTTCCACTTTCAGACAGAACAAGGAATACAATTAATACAGGGAGTAAAACAAAACATAGGGTCGTTTCATGAGTGATGATGTGGGAAAACAGGAGAACAATTTGTACTATCTGTTCCACATGCTTTCTCATCTCATCTAAAATCCTCTCAACGGAGGCAGCAGGTAGATACGCAAGATTTATTTCAGACTCGTATCTCCTGTTACTCCTTCTATTCTGCATCACAAGATATCACACACAAAAGTGCTTCCTGATGACAAGAAAGCCAAGTTGGTCCAAGGGAAAAAATGAATGGAGGCACAATTTTATGCCTAGGTTTTCTTCACAATTTGAATTCCGCCCCCACCCCCACTCCCATCGGTATACAACTCTTTTCGTAGATCTCATAAGATTGTGTGGCCATTCTGACCCACTGCTTCAGGTTATTTCCCCCGCCATTTTCTCTCTATAACATTCAGGCTTCCAATCTGGCCCTGACCATGGCAGAGAGCTATCAGACCAATAATGGGTGTTTTTGAATAACAAGATAAACAAAGGGATGTCTTAATTCAGAAGTGGTAAACCATCTTCAGAAGTTTTGATCTACCACATCCATTAACCTCTCAAAGCTCAGTCAATGACAATGGCTATAGGAGTTGTAGATTGGTCAAACGTTTTTCACTCTTGGCTTAGTTCACAGTATGGATATAATGAGCATGTTCAAACTTTCTCAGAGATTTACAAAACTGGTTATTTTGCAAATATCACCATGCTGATACCCCACTGAAAGTTTCCTCCACAAATCCATTGCCCCCCCCCCAAACCCGGAAATAAAGAGGCGAGACAACCTCAGCTTTTGGGTACAACGGGCCACCACTTTATTTATAACTTATCAACGTATTAACTGGGTTAGTCAAGACCTGTTAAGGGGACCTGAGCCGTAGTGCAAACTGGTAACAAGGTGGAATGCAATTCTTCAGCCAACAAGCTCGATATACAGTTAAATTCGCCCAGGTGAGCAGCCGCCCACCTGTTGAGCATTGCAATAGGATGGGTGAATCTGGAAGCCCGGCACAGCCCTTGAGATGCCTCAATTCACATTCTAACTTTCATTGTCTGCTGACATAGCCAATGGTAATAGACTGAATTCGAGGGCTGTATATCGCCATATGGGCTGCCTTATTAGAGCTTTACCTGGATTCAGTTACCTGTTGCACTACCTGCCAAGTTAGTGACCAATGGGAAAGAGGCCCATCCCCAAGGTGAGGAGAATGGGATGGGCGAAAACGTGTGGCTACTCCAGGCCAATCTGAGTAGCCACCAAAAATTCCCATCCGGCCCCAGGTGGCAACCAGCTAATCTCATTCTCCAACCAAAGGGGGGAGGGCAGAGCTGAGGATTTTGCCAACTGTTGGGTTTGGGAGGGGGAGGGAGCCTTCTTATAGGCTCCTGTCCCCGGGCAAGAAGCCCCGGATGGGCGCGAAGTTTTCATGCCCAAAATCCGGGCCTGGGGTGGCAAATGCGCCCTTCCCGCAATGTAATGGGGGTCAGAGCAGCCCTTCCTCTTGCAAAGACAACTGTCAAATTCAACACTTTTTCTAGTGAATCTTGGACAGGAAGGTTACCATTCTGTGCAAGAATGGCAACAGATATTTATCATTTCTTCTTTCTTTCCAAAATAAAATAACATAAAATAAAATTTAAAAATCCCACAAAATATCTCAGGCAAAAATTATGTTATGCATTGAAATCTCACTTCAAAGGCATGATGTTTTCCTCTTTGGCTGCTTTCACATGACCACTAAAATTCATTGCAAAGTGCTCTGAGATGCGGAGCATAAAATTGTTTCCCCACAAGCATCAGATTTTAAAAAAATAAAGTGCCATCACACCCACTTAAGTGCAACCCATCTCGAGAAGGTAAATTTTTTGTCACTGTTCCGATGCGAATTTTAAAGCAGTACACAAGTCTGTGGGAAAAGGGGAAATCCACAAAAAAAACCTTTTGCCCCCATTCATTCATTTATTTATTTATTTAAAACTGGCAAGTAGAGGATACCAGTACGGAGAAACGTATTTGTGATGTTTGCATAGCAAGCAGGCACTCCCTGCCCCTATGTGGTGCATGCCTGGCCCTCCTCCACCTTCTGTATGTTTTTTCCCTTTAATCAGACAGAAATTCCTAATGGGCTTCCCATCCTGCTACAATTAGCTGCTGCTGACTGGAGGAAGCCTGTTAGGCAGGCAGAGATGAGCCTGCATTTTTTTTCTCCCTCCCCTCATTAATTCACAGCAGACAGAAACAACAGAATTGAAGTGCAGAGGGTGGGAACACAGGAACCATGACAACAACATGTGATTGCTGGTGGTGGGGGAATCCACATTTAAGTTGCCAGTGGATTTTAGTGATCACGTGAAAGCAGCCTTTTTTTCTGTTTAAGTAAGTGACTTCCAGATTTACATTCCTAGTTCTCAATGAACGTTATCCCACAGCTGGAAGAAATGGATCCTAAGAGAAGGCGAATTCGCTCTGCCAATGATCACGTGATTTGGAATGGTGTTCTCACGGATGGTGCTATGTTCTCCACCTAAGTTTTGTCCCCACCACCGTGATGCACATCAAAATGTTCTTTCTGTGATGTTTCCCTGCTTTTCCATTGCAAACAATTTTTTAAAAGTTCCTGTGCTGACATATTGCCATATTTGTGTCACTGCGAACTCTGTGGCAATGTGTGCAATTATAATTATTCTTACATCGTTGGTGTTTAATAGGGAAATTTTCAGCAAATTTTCAGCAATAGGGAAATTTTCAGTAATTTCAGTAAAATACAGGCCAGTACATATGATGTGGGCTTGCCAGTGTATCAATATCCTGAAACCACAATTTAAAAATAATCATGGGAAGTAAGGAAAAAAACAACAAAGGGAAAAAAAACACAGTGTTTTGGAGTCCCCACTTAAGTTTGTGTTGCCTTAAAAGATGCATCAAAAGCGGCTCCAAAAAACAGTACACCCAGAGGTGGTTGCTGGGAGACCCATTGGGATGCGCTTAAGGGTGTGTGTGTGTTTTTAAGCTGGCTGCTAGTGGGGGCATGATTTTTGAAGATGTTGTTTTTTTTAAGCAGCTGTGGGATAAGGCTCAATGTGTGAATGGGAAGCAGGAAGCACTACAGTCTAAAGACCAGTAAAGTACTCTTTAGATTTGCATGACTCTTTCTGGGATTGACAGTCCAGTGCCCTCAAAGGACCCCAGCACTGTGGATAGCCCAATAATGGCCTTGCCATTTCTACTGGGCAGGATTGGGCCACTGCGTCACCCCAAGAACCACATACAAAGAGCCCATCTCTAGTGAGGAATTAAGGGAGTTTCTGTCCAAAAATATCTGAGAGGCAACAGCCACCCACTTTTGCACTACTGCTCACAAGGATCATTAGTAGACATGGGCACGACTCGGCGAAATTCTCGTTTCCGTTTCCGTTCCTCGTTTCCGTTACGTAATGAAACGAAGAACAACAATTACTCCGCCAGAACTCGAACTCAAACTGACTAAAGAAAAATTGGGTCTGATTTGTCGTGGTCATTCCTGGCAGCATCGCAGCGATCGCGCGATGCCAAGCGGCTCAGGAAAAAAGTTTTAAAAATAAAAAAAAAACGATTCCCGGCCAAAAAAGCAGGCGAAAATATGCCTGCCTGAGTGAGGGCACCTACCAGAGGGGTGGTTTCTGGGGGGGGGGTCCCCGGCCTCCTCCCCTCTCCTCTCCTGGGCTGTGCATCCTCGTCGTCTCGCCAACTCACCATGCCAAGCGGTGCGGGCAGGAGATCCAAAATGGGGCGACCGCAAGCAATATTTATTTATTTTGAAATCGTGGTGGTCCAAAAACACACCAAAGCACCACAGAAACATGCAAAAATAGCTATTTTAAAACTGCCTGAATTTTTACAGTAGCAGCAGTGGGTTTTTCTTGCAACAAAACATCTCCATTGATTTTATTTTATTTTTATTTTTATTTTTATTTTTTTACACCTGCGCAATGATGGGCTGGCCATGGGAGTGGACCATGCAAATTTTTGGAGCCATTCCACCAATTGCATGGCCACTTGACCAGGTTTTGACAGAGACTTCTGGGATGTGCCTGTTGGGCATAAAAAGCCCACTAATCCTGGCCCGAACCCGAACCCTAACCCTAACCCATACGCCAGTACACTATCCTTCTTAGTGGGTCAGAGAGGCACCCAGAGGTGCACCCCACGAACTCACCCTAACCTTACCCGTAACAACCCTAATCCTAGCCCTTGCGCTAACCCCCCTAACCCTAAGCCAAATCTGTAATCGCATTGCACTCACGCAAGTACAGTTCCCTTCTTGGTGAACCACAGAGTGCCGAGACTGAGGAGGAGCCTTCCCCCAGTGTGCGCAATGTGACACTGCAGTTAGCAGTGGGCCTGTGGTCAACAAATAGAGGCACCCAAAAAAGAGGTGCCTCGAGTCTCAACTTGGTATGCATATCCAATTGCCTATGCATGCCATTTTGTAGCGGGCCAGAGGAGGCACCCACCCCAGAGAGGTGCCTCCAGGAGCCCGCTTTCCCTTCATAGCAGGCCAGAGGAGGCACCCACCCCAGAGAGGTGCTGCCAGGAGCCCGCTCCTCCCCCAAACCAGTACTAACGACAGACAAAAAAAGACAAACGAAAAGACAAATTTTTGAAAAAATCACGAAAAACGGAAACAAGCCGAAACGGGCCGGCTCCGACACACGATAACTCAAAAACGTCATTTTCCCTGGTCATGCCCATCTCTAATCATTAGTCTGTTGGCCTGGATAGGCATTTGTTGTTCTGTAAAATAATTTGCATCCATTATTATCAATGCACATTCTTCCAGGGTCAAACAAATAAGGAAGATCCACCGAGGATGCATTGCCAGTTGAAATATGGACTATAGCATGCTGTAGCCATCAAACATAACATCATCAGAATGACTGTAACTTTTAATGATTAATGTTCCTGACTCAAGCAAGGCTGAGATGATCTTACTTCTGATGAAGTAGGCTTCAGTCTATAAATGATCATCTTGCAATAAATCTGACTTGTAAAGTGCCAAAGGACTCATTTGAGATGATACATCTCAGCATAACACTGTTTATTAAAACCCATAACTTCAGAAAAATGTTCCATGTTTTTATCATATTCTGCTTCCTTGGATTGTTGTCTACATTTTTGCTTCTGAATATGTCTCAGTATTATCACAGACATTTTTTTTCATTCTTGCTGCAATGCAAGAACTATGCATACATTAACTTTAATTACTCCCCAAGACTGAAAATTTACAGTACCTCCTGAAAACATACAGATATAGCAGCACAAGAATATATATTTACTCAGAAATACACCCACTGTGTTTAGTATGACTTGCCTTCAAGTAGATGTAGCTTGGAGGTAGTTTTTCAAAAAATATATGATAACAGAAAATTTTTCATTACATTTAGAAAAAAATGCTCTAGTTATATAGCCAGTTTCATTTATGTTTGCATTATTATTTCCTCAATGATAATTTCACAAAAAGCACAACCCTAATAAATAGGCAGCCACTGACCGAGTAGGAATGGAAGAATTTATCAGTTTCCCCTTTTTCTTGTATTCAAATGCACAAAACATCAAGTTCTTTCCATCCTGAAACTGAAAAACATGAATTGTAGTAAATTAACAAAACATACAGAAACTTTTTCCTCATTGGGGCTGCCTTGGAAGTTGATATGAAGGCTCCAGTTGGTGCAGAATTCAGCGGCCAGATTAGTTACTGGTTTGAGTAAAGTCCAACATATTACTCCCAATGATTGCTCTGCACTGGCTGCCAATCTGTTATTGCATTGACTTCAAGGTTTTAATGATGACATACAAAGCCCTAAATGGTTTGGGACCTTGCTACCGCAGAGTACTGCCCATTGCACCTGATCATCTCAGGCAGGACATTTGAGGGTACCATCACTGAAGGAGGCCCACAAATAATTGATGAGTAACCAGGCTTCCTCAGTGGCAGCCCCCCTCAGCTTTGGAATCAACTTTCTCCTGAGATTTGCTTGGCCCCCTCGCTGTCTGTTTTTAAGAAACATCTTGGCTATTTAGGAAGGTTTTCCCTGGTTATTAGTTTCAGCCATTATATCTCACTGCTCATATACCTTCTTGTGTATTCTGGTCTATCTTAGCGTTGTTGTTTTGTTTATTATATTGCACTGTAAATTTTGATATATTATTATGTTCATTGGATGTTTCTGTTTGTTTAACTCTGTAAACTGCCCAGAATGGCCTTTGTTGCCAGATGGTGGGGTATACAAGTCTAATAAATAAATAGTCATTTCATTAAGTATATTTTTCCCAATATGGAGAGACTGAGCTGTAGCTGCTTGTTTGGCATTCCTGTTGGTGTTGTTACATGCTGTCATGTCACCTCCAATTTATAGTGGCTCTATAAATGAGTAATTTCCTAAAAGTCCTGTCCTCAACAGCCTTACTCAAGATCTTGTATACCCAAGGTTTTGGCTTCCTTTAGGAAGTCAATCCATCTTGGAATTGGTCTTCTTTTTCTTGCTGCTTTCATCCTTTTCCTAGCTGTATTGTCTTTTCCTGCAAACGTGCCTTTCCTGATGAACGTTACCTGTTCATCATTCTGTCCATCCAGGATATAGTTCTCTCTCCAGCACCATATTTCAAAAAAATCATTCCCCCCCCCATCATCTTTTTAACTGTCCAGGTTTCACACCCATGCATGGTAAGAAACACAATAGTGTGACATCATTATATTGGATAACCTTTTCCAATTACTTCATTGCTGCTCTTCTGCATCTCAATCTTCTTGTGATTTTCTGTGGATTCTTCTCCTGCATGTAGTGCATAACCTGTCATATTTCTCTGTGGTTGTTTTATGTACCATCCTGGGCTTGAAGAAAAATACAGTGGTACCTCTACTTATGAGCAGCTCTACTTATGAGAAATAGAACCTAAAAGTGGAAAACCGTTGGTGTTTTAACTGCTGCCTTACAAATTTTAGATGTGGTCTGCTCTACTTACAATTTTTTTTATTTATTTGTTCTATTGTTTAGATTTAGATTTATCCAAGTTGTTCAGCTTATGAGCATGCTTTCAGAACAGATTAAATTTGTAAGTAGAGGTACCACTATAGCAGGTATGACCTTCATTCCAAGTGTGAACTCTATTCCCTATGCAGAATCCAACTCTTCATACGCAAAACTCGTTCCACTTAATAGAAATTATAAAGAACCACAGACCTACAACCCCATGACCTATCGTGTGAGCTTCGAATGCTGTTGCGGATCTATCACACAAATGCCCATTCAAAGAAGGTTGATAATGATGGCAAACAATTTTATTTTAAAAAATAAATAAGTAGAGTAATTAGGGATGAGAAAATTAATTAGGTGAAATCCTTTTGTATTTGTTATGCAGATTGTGGGCCAATTAAAATTTAATTGATTGTTTCAGTTTTGCACACTGTACCATCTTATATATTCAAATATTTCAAGAGACAGAGAAATTATTCCTAGAAAACATGGACACAAGCTTGTTGTTTAAACATATCTGTGACTGATCTCCCCACCCCACACTTCAACCACCTTAATATCCAGTTATCGGGTTGTCTTCTTCCTATATATATATATATATTCATCCTTCCCACTGTTACAGCCTCAGTACTCAGAGTTCTTCAGGACATCTACAGTCTTCTTCAGAAGAGCTATGTTATAAATATGAAAAATGGAGAATCAGGAAAGTTTTAAATATTTAGATACAATCAACTCAGAAGAGCTGTTCTTATGCAAATAAGAGCTGCTATATCTAAGGGGGTATGTTGAAATTTTGGGACATTTCTTTTCTCTCATTTTCTTGGCAGCGAGACACTCAGAATGAGGGATACTGAAGGACCAACTTTGATTTTTGTTTCAAAAGGTTTCTTTAATAAGCATGGGGCTTTTTGTTATTTTTAAATGTATACATTCCTTACTTGGTTCATCCTTCTGGGAATCGCACCTGACAGACAAACACCTACAGACACCTAAATATGGTTACCTTGGGGAAAATACCTACCTAGGAAGGATTTGTGGCCTAGCTAAGCCTAAACTGTGGGAAAAGGACACTCCCATCCAAGAGGAGGGTGGACTCCTTTCTGTAAAGGGAGCTAGGCAGAGCTAAGTCTAGCTGGTCTATAAACTAATTCCAGGGTGTGGCCCATTTAAAATAAATTCAAGAATTTTTTAAAAATCATGTCACACTTACAGGCTAGATGAGGCACAGAATAAGTGTAGCCAAATACTTGAATCTGGATAACACCCATCTCCCAGCTAGAACAATTTATTTCAGCTTTTCTTCCCTCATATCTTTTATCTGTGTAGAGATGCAAACTTGACAGTGAGGCTGAGGCAAATTAAGTGACGCTCTAGTGTACTGAAGCATGTTTCTTTTTTCTCATGGGGAATTTTTCTTTTTCTTTCTTTTTTTCTGTTTTACTAACGAAGATTCATGTGCAGACAACATGATCCACTGGGGTTAAAGTCTCTTGAATTTAGCCAACGGACGTAAGTTTGCCTAACCGAGTTTTGGATTACAACTTTTGAATCACTGGAGCTAGTCTCCGGGAAATGTACACCAGTTCTAAACTGCCAATGAAGATCTGACACAGTGGGCTTAAAGTCTCTTGAACTTAGCCAACGGAGGTAAGTTTGCCTAACTGAGTTTTGGATTACAACCAAAGAAAACAACTGGAACAAAACTGACAAACTTGTCAGAAAGCATTAGGCAAATCTTGTTTCAGCTAGCTCCTGCCCTTTTGAATGTATCACGTTGTTTCTAAATGCAGGCTTTTATTTTGTTTTATTTTTTAGTCTGTGCTGCAACATCAATACAATAAGGCTATGACAAAGGAAGGGGTAAACAGGAAAAGACATCCCCTTCCAAAACGGGAGTGGGTTAGTTTTCCATTCCATCCATGGGTCATCATGTGTTAAGGATGCCAAATCCTAATTTTTAATCTCTTCTAAATTTAACAGATTTTCTAATTCAGACTTTAACTCATTGACTTTAAATCTAACCACCATAGCCTGTGTCCAAGTAACATTCTTTGGTTATTTCAGATCTTTATGCACTAAATCTGGCATTACAAAGCCCAGGAAACCTTTTCAACTATTAACTAATATGGCTACATATAGTTTAGATAGGAGGATGTTTTTCAAGAGTTGTTGCTAGAAGTAAAATGACCTGAACCAAACCCAGGATTTATCTTCTTATTCCAATCTCTTTTAACAAGGTTTCGAGGCAACAGCTTCATTAGACTGGTTGTGGTGGTAGAGGTGTGCAAAATAAGTGGAAATTCTCTGTTCTGTGATGTTATTCTCCCCTCACATCAAGGTCCATAAAAGTAGCTTGGCTGAAAATGTATCTACTAGAGATGGGCACTAATAGAAAAAATGGAGTTTCATTTGTCGTTTGTCGTTTAGAGGTCCGTTTCAGTTCGTTTCCATTGTTCGCGAAATTTTTGCAAAAAAAATTGTTTTTGTTTCATTACCGTTTCGTTACCATTTTCTTACCATTTATTCCAATTTTCCATGATTTTTTAGCACTTAAAGCAGCTCACTTCATTGCTGTAACGGAAACGAAACGCATGACAAAAATTCCCACCATTCTATTCGTTTTGTTTCATTTTAGAGACAATTTTCATTTGTCGTTTTGTTGCATAACAAAATGAAATCCGAAAAACAAAAACAAAAATTGTTCATTCTGTGCCCATCTCTAGTATCTACTCCATGTCACATGAAGATCCCAAAGCCCTGGAGATATTTTGTGATATGAAACTACTTTAGTTCATCTCAACATGGTGGGCATAATATGCAGACACCCTAACCTTTGGGGGGGGAACATGTAGTGTGTCAGTGAGGGTCTGTGGAAGAAAAATTGACTTCTCTTGAATTCATTTTTAATAGGCCATGCACTGGATAGCAGAGGCTGGCATCCAGGCAGTTGGACAATCTTAAATAAAGATATAAATCTGAAGACATAAAAATAGAAAGATATATAAACATGTGTAATAATAAATACCATCTGCTGCAGGTTATCCCTCAAGGCAAAATAGATGGGAAGTGTGGGCTGGGGTGTAGAAGAACATTCCGGCTGAAGAATTTAAGCCAATGGTTCACAGTGGGCATAGCTTCTCTATTTAGAATTGCTTTAGATAAAAAGCAAATCACACTACTGATCACCAAGATTCTATAAGGACATGACACTTTGAAGAAGAAGAAGAAGAAGAAGAAGAAGAAGAAGAAGAAGAAGAAGAAGAAGAAGAAGAAGAAGATCTAAAATATAATTGTATAAAGAATGCATGAGTCCATAACTAACGTTCATATGGTGCACATGAGGTGAGTAACCAGTTTGATATAGTGGATAGGCTAATGGACTAGGGCTGTAGATACTGGGATTGATTCCCTGGCTCTGGCATGGAAGCTCACTGGGGGGTGGGGTTGAAACTGGGAAAACTCCTTAAATACCTCACTCTCCTTGAAAACCATATTTGAGTCACTATAAATCAATTCTGTTTCTGTGGCACAAAGCAACAAACAGATTAGGCAAAAGGTGTTTCTTGTAAAAGGAACTTCTCAATCCTGGACCTTATCTGGCCACAGACAGTTCCCTACCTGTCAAGGATCCTGAAAAATACCCATTCTTAAGCATTCTTCCAAGCACTGCACCCTTCTTTCAGGAGATGTTCACCTGCATACCACATCTTCCCAGTAGAGGTGCCAAAGGGGATCTTACGGATGTTTCTGACCTGAGATCAGAGATAACTGTGGGAATCTCTTCCCAGTTCCCTTTAGCACTACTTGTTTCCTGTACTGAAAGGTTTGTCAGCACAAGAGGAACTTTTGTTCTCATTTCTGATTGAAGAGAGCAGCAAGGATGTTCTTTACCTGCCCATCAACCAAAATAAGTAGGCAAGGGGCATGCCCAGGAAGCAAGTTCTTCCTGGGCACCAGGTACAAGAATGCTTCTTGGGATGGGAAGCCAACTTTGCTGTAAATAGGTAGCCCTTGCTTCCAGAAAACCTGCATGAAGCAGAACCCAGCCCTGAACTAACACGTTAGTCAACATAAAAAGAATCTGTCTCCGAAGAAATGCATGGCATCATGTATTGCATTATTTTTGTATGGGTTTTTTCAATGTGTAGATGTGCATTGGACTGAAGGAATGGGAGTGGGGGAGAGAAATAAATGATCTTTGGAAATTAAAAGTGAGGTCAAACTGAACATGCACAGAGATCTGAAGAAAATTTGGGGAATCTAAAAAGTATATATAATGGAACAATAGAGCATAATGGTCACAAAGGTTTCTGTTTTCAAAGCACCGTTTAATTTTGAATTCCAGTATCTGCATTAAAAACTAGATTAAAAGAATTAGGAGTAATACCAGCAGAAGTAAGAACAATATGCATATTTCAACATGCATGTATAAGATGTACACAATCACTCTGAACAATCAATTCTTGAGGTCTTCCAATGTCCTTTTCTGCCTATTGGGGATCCTCCATTTACTTTCTATGAGAAAAATATATCCTGCCCAAGTGAGGAAGTCCATCCATGAGCTGCATACATTCCACCTACACTTCGAAGTTCTCATGGGGCTCTGAATGAAGCCACGTATCTGGATGATCAGTCTTTTGAAAAATGTCAGTGCACTACCCTTTGAAAGAGGTTTGTTTCATCAAAACAGCAGCTGTTCCACACAATGTGATGGGTTTCAAGTACATGTTCCTACATTAAACTTTCACAGGGTCTTGTTTTGAAGAGAGAGCATGCCAGTGGTAGGTTTTCCGTGTGCCAAGTTTCTAAAACAGTCTCCTACTGCTACATTTAATGAGACTACTTTGTTTCATGTTATATTACAGTTGGCTCAGCCCTGACATATCTGCGGATTATGTTGTACAAAACGTGATGTGATTTTTGTATAACATGACACTGCATATTAAAAATGAAAAAGATATAATTTAATTCAAGCTGTGTTATTAATTTACCTCCATGTATAAGTTATGAACTACTGCCGGCTGCTCCACTCAAAAGGCAGGGTGTTTTGATTTATGTTTTAATTAGAACACAAAAGTCAATGCTCCTTGCATTTAATGTGTGTTTAGCCTCCAAAAAGAGCCTTCATAGAAATTGCAGCATTGTAGTATTATGGGCTAGACCCCTACAGATTTCGCTACAAAGCATACTCTAATCAGAAATCAGTGCATTCTCTCACTCCACAATAGCCAGTCTTATAAACTACCAGAGATGTGCCAAAAAAATCTTGTTTCATTTTCAAGGTGAAAAACAGTGCTTTTGTGTAGGAAGGGAAGGCAAACATGTCTCCTCAGATCCCTCTTCATTTGTAACAATATTCTTTTCCCCCTCCATTTCTATTTCCTGCTGCTGTTTCTTCTCTTTGCTTCAGCTACACCACCATGTTTTTCTGCTCAGTCACGGACTTTTTTCCCTTCCATATAAAGGGGCTGTAACTTGTTGGTAGACCACATGATTCAAAGAAAGAAGTTTCCAGGTTCAATTCTTGGCGGGGCCAGATATTCCTGTTTTCAATCCCACAAGAAAAGAAATCCCGTTGCCACAACACAGCTCCCAGATAACCTCACCTAGATGACTGAGAATCTCCACAGACATTTTGTAGTTGTTATTTTTGTCTTCTCAGTGCTTCTCTGTAGTCAGGCTTTTCAACTTTCTTGTTTCCCATGAACTACTTGTTTTTTTAAAAAAAGCTATTCCTTTCATCTTCCTCAGAAGTAACTGAGCTAAGGTTTAAAAAAATCTGAGTTCCACAAGCCCCTCTTCTGTGACTCTCAAGGCTTGGGGCTCCAATTTCACAGGGGCAGTAAATTTGCTCTAATACATTTGCTCTAGTTTATTGCAAATGTTCACAGAACTATCCAAGGTGCTGAGACTCTTTTGAGGAAATAAAGTTCACCCCTCTGGATAATTCCTGTAGAGTTCAGAATAAAACCAATGCAGAACCATCAATTCTATAAAAACAGTGTTACTGTTGGGGAAAAGAGACTCTTCAGCTCTGTTTCTGTTTGCTGGCTGAGGGTCTTAAACAGGTTACTGGGCATGAATCTCAGTAATAAAACAGTAAAAGTTTATAGTTTTTGAAAATAGTCACCAATGCACACTCTATGTACAAAAATGGGTCTAACTCTATATTAAAAAAAGAAAAGACAGAAACCATTTTATACTTCTCAGTGGGGAATTTCCAAAGCAAACAATAGAGTACGTGCAGGAATGCATAAACAATGGCTGAAAATGCAATACTGTACTAGAAAAGTATTTATTTATTTATTTATTTATTTATTTATTTATTTATTTATTTATTTATTGAGTATTTTTACCCCTCCTTTCTCCTTGGAAAAGGACCCAAGGTGGCTTACAGTAATGAGGGATAATATACAGTCCAGTACAATTAAGGCATGCTCAAGTATTGTGAACAGAGGATTGAGGGACATCTTACAGCATTAAAAGACAACATTAAAGCTACAAGAAATGTGAGCAGTTAAAAAGAGAGTAAAATTCCACATAAAAGGTATGAGTGATGGAAACTAACATTGACAGCAGGTGTTTCACCTCCAGGTGAGTGCACCACATGACCCTTATTGCACACACCAGTTGAGGCTGGGCGGTGGGGTACAGCGAGCTGCCTGATGCCAGTCCTCCCTGCTTCACCTTTGGCTAACAAGTACAGGCATTGCAAGGAGAGCCACATAATCAGCTAGGGCAGTCCGAAGCAGCAAGAGCAGGTGTTGTGGAGGTGAGTTCCCAGAATGAGGATGTAGGCACCACCTTAAGCACAGGGGGGCAGGTATGCCTGAGGTATCAGTATTGGATCTGCCAGAGGACGGTGAGTCCCTACTTTTTTGGTGATCATCTATCACACCCACTGTAGACAAGAATTTAAGTGGCCTCTGTGTTGATGCCTTTGATTTGCTCAATAGTTAGAAGAGAGGGCATTTGAGAGATTGGAAGAGAAGAAAACAGAAAATTACAAGATACAAGTCTAAAAGGTATTGGTCTAATTGGCTGCCAGCATTCTTTATTTATACTGGTAATATAGTCAGGACCTACCCTAAGAAGGCATTGGGACTGATACAGTATCTGGACTTGATCCAAAGGGTGCACATGGATTGTCCAGGTGCTGCCTGGATGCAATATGATGTAGGGTTCAGGATGTATGTGGCCCGCTGCCTGAACCTGCATTGAGAGGGGGCCCATGATGCATTGTGGCTTAGCGTCATGTTGCCATCATGCCTCACAATGGAAGAATGCTTTGACAATGGATGTTTCTAGTATCTATTTTATGGGTCTCAATTTGGCTTTTGCAAAGCACCACCAAAGCACCACAGAAACATGCGAAAATTAGCTATTTTAAATGCTTGAATTTTTACAGTAGCAGCAGTGGGTTTTTCTTGCAAAAAATGTCTCCGTTGATTTTATTTTTTTTTTTTTTTTTTTTATTTTTTTTTTACACCTGCGCATTCGCAATGATGGGCTCGCCCATGGGAGTGGACCATGCAAAGTTTTGGAGCCATTCCACCAATCGCATGGCCAGGTTTTGCTGACTGTACCAGGCTGGGAGGGTGCATCCATTTGCCATGTGGTGGGGGGGATCCAAAATGGCGACCGCAATATTTTCTTTTGAAATTGTTGCCCAAAACCCCACCAAATCACCACAGAAACATGCGAAAATTAGCTATTTTAAATGCTTGAATTTTTACAGTAGCAGCAGTGGGTTTTTCTTGCAAAAAAAAAGTCTCCGTTGATTTTATTTTATTTTATTTTATTTTATTTTATTTTTTTACACCTGCACATTTGCAATGATGGGCTCGCCCATGGGAGTAGACCATGCAAATTTTCCACCAATCACATGGCCACTTGGCCAGGTTGACCACAGAGACTTCTGGGATGTGCCAATCGGGCATAAACAGCCCACTAATCGTAGCCCAAACCCGAACCCTAAGCCTAACCCATACGCCAGTACACTTTTTTTCAAGTCGTGCCCATCTCTATTAGATACATATCCTTCAATGCTGTAGTAGGAATGTTTAGGAGAGGGGGAATAGGTGCAGAAAGGGAAATTGTGACATAAAGCCAGCTTTCCAACTGTTGCCAGTGCATCCAATTGTTAGATTTTGCATTCAAAGGGTAGTATTATACGGATATGGTGGTGCCCCTTTGGCTGCTCGTTTTTTGTATGGCTTTTGAAAGTTTTAGCACTTTTATTGAGTTGGCAATCAGGTTTAGGATGGGTAGCACTCATGTAATCCACTATTTAAATGATTATTTATTTCCCAGGAAAGCATGGCACAGGTCAGTTAAGATAGCTGCCGATGGAAGCGTTCCGTACACTCACGGAAGAGCTGGGGCATTAACCTTGAGGTGATTAGTGGATAATAGAATCCTCCAGGCATGGCGGTTGCCTGGCTTACAGTATGAAATAGCTGATGCCAGCAGATTGTTGTAGTTCAGGTTGCTGTCTCAACTGGCAAGGCATCAACCAGAGACCCTGCTGGAAGAGGTATGGAAGCTTGGCAGGTAGAGCCCAACAGGGCCATGAGGTTAGCATGGGCACCACAGACTAGGAGGAGTTATTCAGCAGCTTGTGCCAAGTTTGCGAAGTTTTGTGTCAATTAAGAATTGTCTACATTATAGCTGACATCGGTTGAGCAGTTGATGCAGCTTGCAGCTCATTCTTGAGCGATCTACAAAGGACCCTGGGAGCTGAGTTGTTCAGCTGTATGCTGTAAAAGGAGCATATTCTGCAGCCCCTTTTCTGTGGTGGGTAGTGCAAGAAGTATGGGGATTCAGGTATGCCCTAGGAAAGCTGCTCTTAAGGTGCTTGACAGCCCTCAGATGAATTAAATACTATCGGTAGGGTATTGGAATTAAACAAAGCTGAGATGACAATGGTAGGTGAAACTGTGGGCTGTCCTGAGCTAGTAGATTTCACAAAAGGAGGATGCTGAACAGGTGGGCAGCATCCTTCCAAGAAGGGAATCTCCCTGAATCAATTTCAAAGAAGAGAATGATACAATGTAGCACAGTACCTACTTGTACTACATTCCAGGTCCCATTGAGAGAATAAACACAGTTTGGAGTTAATTATGCAGCTGCCTAGATGCCCTAAGCACATCCGATCTCACCTAATTTCGGAAGCTAAGCAGGGTCAGCCCTGGTTAGTACTTGGATGGGAGACCACCAGGGAATATCAGGTGCTGTAGGTGCCTGGAGTAGGAACTGGCAAGCCACTCCAGTATTCCTGCCAAGAAAACTCCATGGACATGGGGTCACAAAGAGTCGGTCACGGCTGTAATGACACAACACACACATGTTATGAATAAAATTGTGGCCCATTTTGAACCCAAATGAACGTGTCTTGCCTCTTTATTCTAGGTTGGGTGGGCAAATAATATTCCTCTTCCACCATTTGGTGACACCATGCCAATAACTGTAGAAATTCAACAGTCACAGTAACAGAACAAAATGAATGTACTTGTCAATTGGTAATTTACAATGAGAATGTAATGTAGGCATACCCATATAACTTGAAAAACAAATTAATTGCTAGTATAGCCAGTAGGTTTAGGTGTTGCCCTCACATCCAGTGTAGGCACCAATTCAGCACTTCAACATTAGATTGTAACCAGAACAATTTAAGGTTCTTCTGATGTGATCTGTGTTAATATTTTAGAGTTCTAAATATTCATAGCTCCTATTCACTTGAATAGGAAACACAATGCCTCTAGCTTAAGAGTGTTATTAGACATCATTATAAAACCTGGCAAGGTGATAGACCATAAAGAGAGAATTTGTTATGGCAAATTTGAGATAAGCAGCTTTCCTGGTCTGGGAATAAGCCACCTTTAGAGTATGCTTATCTTCATTGCAATTTTTCTCTCCTTAAGGTTCTGCCATCGGCTGTTTAGTCCTGCCAATTCAAGCATAGGCATTCTTTGTGTTCATGGTGAGGACTTCTCTATTCATGTGGCAGCAGATTTGTCTTGGCTCACCCCAACTGAGTCAAGTTAAGTGGCAAAAGGTAAACAGACAAACAAAACAAAACAAAACAAAACAAAAACCTCCCATTGAATTAGCACTAGGGGAGGGGAGATAAAAACCATTCTGCTAAAACTGACTGAACATGTGCACTCAAAGCCCAGAAAAGAATGCAAGTAGCCAACTGAGAATGAAAATGTAAACAAGCTAGTGTGGCACCTATGCCAGTTTAGGTCATATCTTAGTGAATACAGCATGTAAGAAAATACAAATACAAACTAACCTCATGCAGGCTCAGTGATCAGAGAGTGCAGGGAAGGTCTCTCCCCCTGCTTTATTAGAGGGGTTGAAGTTGTCAATCAACAAACTCCAGGACCTTCCCTCATTTTTTCAACTCTTACCCCTTCTGCGTTAAAATGTATTCAAATGTTTCAGTTTCCCTTACCCTGCTTTTCAGCACTTTATTTTTTTTAATATTTAACCCACTGAACTCAATTTCCCCACATCAGATGTAGTGCAGTCCTGATCAGCATCCCAGCAGGCATTTATTTCATCTGCATCCTGTGTGGGTTAACACAAAGAATTGTGGTATGACACAGACCTTAGTGTCCAGTTTTTCTGTGTTGCATGCTCCTCCTCTCTGCCCCCTGATTCTTGTGAAGATAAAAATTGAACACCTTGAAGTACATCACCCAGAGGTGTTTGTTTTTTTCCCCCCTTTTGTTTAATGAAGAACACTGGAAGGCAATAATGATATTTTTTAATATTAATTGCATGCCACAAAGTCAATTCTGACTTATGGAAACCTTTCTCGGTAGAGAGTATTCAGACATGGTGTGGCATTCCCTTCTTTTGCGGCCACCCTGGGACTTCCCTGACTAAACATACTATAATACTAATAACAAATAGTCTCATTCTGACAGTCTGAATTGCACTGACAATCTCATTATTTGATAGTGTAGGCAGCAGTAGCTGGTTTCAGTTAACAAATTCTCCATTCAGTGATTGCTTATGTAATCCAGAACTTATACCATGTCCTTCGCACAGGATAAACTCAGTGAGCCTCAGCATAATGAAGAGTGATCATCTCCACTGACTAACAAGTGAGAGTCAGCAGCTAAGAAAATCCTGGCAACTAATAGTCTGCTCTGTTGTGTAAGGAAAGCACACAAAGTTACCATGGCATATGGTGAAGCAGAACAAATATGTTCTTGTTTCTCATTGTTTAAGTTTCTGATTTCTGTCTTCTGCTTCTCAAAGGCTTTTAAGTGCCTTGCAAAACAAAATACCAATAGGCATAAGAATCCCACTGACTTATCCCATTCCATAAATTCTGAAGAGAGGAAGCTGACAAGTGACACACTTCATTTTCCCTCACTGAGATCTGAAAGGAGCAATCATCCAGGTAGCCTTTGCAAAACTGGTCGAGTGACACTGCATTATCTTTCACTTGAACTGCGTTTCCAATGCAAGGATGCTTTCATCTCTGGTATGATAACAGTGGCCTACGGGACCACAATACTGGATAGGCCCACACCAAGGTGGCTTGTATCAATCTCCTGTAATGACACCGGAAGGTAGAAAAGCTCTGTGGCATTATATAGGGTTATCTGTGTTAAATGCCAATGCCATTGGGTGGGGGGGCTGTGCAGATGCATATGAAAAACAGATGAACGTATGACTCTCCAGATGTTATTTTATTGTTGTAATCCACATTGTCACATACTGTTGGTGATGCTGACAGGATTTGCATCTGGAGGGCTCAAGTTTCTCAGTCTTGCTATACACAACGGATCCAAAAGGCTGCGAAGGCACACAAGGCAAAACTTGCAGGCATCTGAAGCTTTATTCTGTTGTCATTTTTTGTATTATTGCTCTTTTATGAAGAGAACGTATGGGAAAACATCTGGGACCTGATCCTTTGGTGTCCTTTAATGGACCTAAGTCCACACTGACGTATACTAGGGGTCTGTCTGCTAGGATAGGGGATGTAAATCCTCACTTGTTTTTCTTGTGCAAGACTATGAAAACTTGCATAATGGAGGACTCACAAATAGCTTTGCTCCCCCGCCCCCCCCCAAAAAAAAACTGGAAATAAAGAGGTGAGACAACTTCAGCTTTTGGGTACAATGGGCCACAACTTTATTTATAACTTATCAACTTATTAACTGGGTTAGTCAGGACCTGTTAAGGGGACCTGAGCCGTAGTGCAAACTGGCAATGAGATGGGATGGAATACTTCAGCCAACAAGCTCGATATGCAGGTAAATTTGCCCAGGTGAGCAGCCGCCCACCTGTTGAGCATCGCAATAGGATGGGCGAATCTGGAAGCCCGGCACAGCCTTCGATATGCCTCAATTCATATTCCAACATTCATTGTCTGCTGACATAGGCAATGGTGATAATCTGAATTCGAGGGCTGTGTATCGCCGTATGGACTGCCTAATTAGAGGTTTACCTGAACTCGGTTACCAGTTGCACTACCCGCCACCATAAGAGTCAGGGGCTCTTACTCCAACCAGCCGAGCAGCTCGGCCCTCAGGCCCCCTTGTAGGTCAGACAGGAAAATATCCAAACCAGGGTCAGTTAAGTGGTCTCCATCTCTTCTGTAAAGGTGAGGGGCACGCCCGGAGATACCTGGGTGGGCTATGACAGACCCACGTCCGTGCCGAATAAAACTGGCAACCTCACCATTTACCATTCTGAGGGCTCTGTCCACCAGGGAAGGGTCATGGGCTGACTGCCACACTAAGCATGGGATCAACGCGGACCAAACAAGATGGGTGCTTGCTGGGAAAATGAAACAAAAATTCACTCAAGTCACGAATGATCTTGAGGCAAAGAACCTCTTCTGGCATTCTGGCCAAATCGTTGCCGCCCAGATGCAGCAACAGAACTTCCGGTGGGTTGTTCAGAGGGGCACAGCATGCCCAGTGGCGGAACTCAGCCCACCGCATGCCTCTGCGACCCAGTCATTCAATGGTGGCACATGCGCCCAGGCCCAACTCTCGGCCCCAGTGAGAGCTTGCAGCATACTCAGCTGCCCAGAAGACAAAGCTATGGCCGAAGATGACCACTCTGGCTCTTGTCTTCACACCGAATCCTGGAACGATAAAAAAGTTAATACGTTCAGACAACAGCTAAAACTTCGGCAATGGCTGAACATAAACTTGAAAATTCTGCGACCTCCAACGACCAATACACTGCATGCCAGCTGCATCGTAGCCCAAGGCTGCTGCCATGGAGGCCGCCCCAATTCTGAAGGAGTGGGAACCGAAATGCCAGCCCACAATACCAGCCCTGGCCAGGGCATCAGCAGTGACAGTCCAGAACTGGTAACGGGAAAGTGGTGTCCCATTTGCATGGATAAAAAGATAACCGGGTGTGTCACCCCTAAGGGTCAGGCAATCTCGCAGAGCCCGAAGTGGGCATATTGCAGAAACATGGCAAGGACCCAACAATAGCTCCTGCCTCCTGGCCTATTGGTCCGTTTTGGACCTACGAATACACAACAAAAGGCCCTTTGGAAGCCAGCAAAGATCAGATCTAACGAGGGCTGTATAAGACAAGTCAGACTTGGAGGAGACGAGCAGCTCGCTGATACGGAGCGCGGCAAAGAAAGCTACTAGGGAAGCTGCCCTGAATAACGCTGCCTACTGGCCACTGATCTGTAAGCCGGGATAAAATCTCCAGCATAAACGGGGCACAGTCATCCTTCTTCCTGCCCCGCTCCTTAGCCCAGCCCTCCAGCATCTTTCGCAGCAGAAAATCACCCGAAGGGTGCTCAAAGCGCTGAGCCTTGGCATAAAACGCCAACGCAGATAGCCGGCCTTGGATGGTCCGAGGGGCCAATCTCTTAAAATAAAGGTGGACAGCAAATTGAGTCAGTTGATCAGGGCTGGCCAGCCATGATGAAGAAAAATCCTCCTGTTCGCAAAAGCTCACATATTTATTACAGGCGGCCGCATAGGCCCGCCTGGTCCTGGGGGCCAGGGCAAGTGTAAGTGCCCGGTGGGCTTCTACTCGCCAAGGGACCATACCTCGTTGGGGAGGATCACGGGCTCGGGTGAAGCCAGAGGGGGCAGCAGCTGGAAACGCTCCATCTGTTGGCGTGAGAGGGCATCGGCGATCTCATTCCTGACCCCAGGCACATGGCAAGCCTAAAACACTATATTAAGCTCCAGACATTTAAGGGTTAGAGTGCAGACCAGCCTCAAAACTCGAGGGGATCGAGACGACAAGGAGTTGACTACACGGACCACCGCCTGGTTGTCGCACCAGAAACGGATGGCCGTGTTGGCCCAAGTTTCCGCCCACAGCCAAACTGCACCCACTATGGGGAACAGTTCGAGGTAGTTACTTTCCATGTTCAAGGTCTGTTGCCAAAAATATCTACATCCATCCAGACAAATGTAATCAGCTGGAAGGCCAAGAGCCCTGTAGAAATTATAGAGGTCGCAGATCATTTTGCCTCCTGATAGGAATGGGTTAACATGCCTCAAAATCAAAAATAGACCCAAATGAGCTCACAGGGCATAAGGTCAAATTGAGCCGGCAGGCTTGGCGTCATAGCTGGGAAACTTGGCAACCGTGGGCGAAGATCTCAGGCAGGAGACAAGATAGCAAAACCACATAGAAATGTTGACATTATCCATGGCACCGGCTGGCCGGCAATAATAGATGGCAGTTAGCCAGTTATAAGGAACCAACCCGAAATAGGATAAAATCATTCTGATGGGCATCCAGATGGACATAGGCCAACATAAACAAACACCTGTATGCGTACTAAAATACGTCACACATCATGCGAAAGAGTATAAAAGGACCACGGAAAACCATCACTCGGAGTCCAGGACAGCAAGGCCTCTGGCCATGCTGCTCCTAGGATCCCTTAGACTAACCTACTGTAAGAGTCCAGAGAGCAGCAAGGCCGTCAGGCCATGCTGTGCTCGGATCCTAAGCTAACCCATTCTTTGTACTGCCTATGTTCTGTACTGTCTATGATATATTTCTATCTGTCTTTAATAAACCTTTTGCTATATAACTAACTCAGCGTGGCAATTTTGATGAACCACCAATGGTGCATTTACAATTTATAATGGTGCATTGGCAACTAACAAAGAAAATCAACCAATAACTATTTTTTAGACAAATATTATTCTTATCACTCCTCATTTGCAAAGACAAAGACAGGTGCAGAAGCCAAATTGATGGCTTTGCAGCTTCGTGCCCTTGAGCAACCCCCGGCTCCTAGACCACGACCCTTTTCACCCCGTCCATACCATAATCGCCCTCTCCCTCCACCTCCAGGGCCCTCCCCACCCCATCAATCCTGTTATTTTTGCAGAGAAAAGGGACACCTAGTGGCTGCTTGCCCATACAAATCAACACAAGCAGATGTTCCACCAGCCCCCCCCTCTTCCCCAAACTAGAGATACTCTGCCCGGTAGAGATGATTATTCCCATAGGCAAGGCTCCAATGGTCCCCACCATCGATATCCTACACAGAGAGCCGGGCAATATGCCTCACTCCCTGAGACAACTGATAACACTTCCCAGGAACTCATCTACTAGGACAGCCTGGTGCCTGCAATTTCATCCAAATCCCTCATAGTTCCTCTGTCAGCTTCTGAACCTATTGTTACTTGTAAAGTTGGGAATGTTGAAGTTCCTTTTCTTGTAGACACAGGTGCAGCCAAATCTACTATCAAATCAGAGGATTACCCACATTTGCCCAATCTAACAAAATTATAAATGCTGTGGGCATCTCTAATCAGGTGGTACCACACCCAGTATCCGCCCCTTTGCCTGTTAAAATAGGCCCACTGTCTACTGACCATGCTTTTCTTCTTAGCCCATGCTCCCCAGTTAATTTATTAGGCCGAGACCTACTTTGCAAACTCCAATGTGTCATTTACTGCCAGCCTGATGGTATTTATTTGGAATTCCCTAAACAGATGGAACCAGATGTCCTGGCTTTGCTTCACATTTCAACCTTAGACAAAAATCCTCCTACCCCCACAACAGATGATTTGGATAGCCAGCGAACTCACCTTTTAGCACAAACCCCAGTTACACTTTGGGCTTCACATGCTAATGATGTGGGCCTAGTCAAATCTGCCTCTCCTGTTAAAGTCCAACTGGATCCCACAAAGCCATTGCCTAGAATCCCACAATACCCACTTTCAAAAGATGCCATTGAAGGCATTCGACCTGTTATAACAGCCCTAGTAGAACAAGGAATTCTTGTTCCAACATGTAGCCCATGCAATACTCCTATCTTACCTGTCCCAAAACGTTCCACTTCTGGGGAAACCCGTTGGCGTTTTGTACAGGACTTGAGATACCTGAACAAAGCAGTGATCCCCTCTTTTCCCACCGTTCCTAATCCAGCCACCATTTTATCTAACATTCCTCCAGATGCTCAGTATTTTACTGTTATAGATTTGTCAAATGCCTTTTTTACCATTCCTATACACCCTGACAGCCAGCCTCTTTTTGCCTTTGAGTTTGATGGGGTCCATCTAACCTGGTCCAGGGTCCCCCAAGGCTATTGCGAGTCCCCATGCATCTTTGCGCAAACCATCCGACGTGATTTGGCGGACATTGAATTCCCAGGAGGCTCCACCTTAATAACTTATGTGGATGACCTACTGTTGGCTTCTAACTCAGCAGAAGCATGCCTTCAAGATTCTTTGGTCCTTTTCTGCATTCTAGCAGAAAAGGGATACAAAGCTAATCGATCCAAGTTGCAACTTTGTCGAAATCAGGTCACATATCTGGGAACTTCAATCTCTGCTGGGTCTCGCTCACTCCTACCTTCTAGAGTAGAGGCGATTCTCAAATGCCCAAAACCCACAACTCATAAGCAAATGCGTGCATTCTTAGGAATGGCCAATTTTTGCAGAGAGTGGATTGCAAATTTTTCTGCCCTAGCATATCCCCTTCAGCTACTTATCCGCCAAGATATGCCAGAGCCCATACTATGGACACAGGAAGCAGAAGAAGCATTCTCCTCCATTAAGAGAGCCCTGACTTCCACACCTGCCTTAGGGCTCCCTGATTACACCAAACCTTTTACATTGTTTTGTCATGAACATGACAATTTTGCCCAAGGCGTTCTGACACAGACCCATGGATCCAGCCCAAGGCCAGTTGCTTATTTTTCAGCCGCCTTGGACCCAGTAGCTACTGGCTTCCCGCCATGTCTGAAGGCTGTTGCTGCAGCAGCCAGACTGGTAGAATAATCTGCAAGCCTAGTTTTGGGACATTCTCTTATTGTAGCTGCACCCCATGCTGTAGCCACACTCCTGACAAGAACCTCTTCTCAATATCTCTCCGAAACTAGAATAACAAAATATGAAGCCTTATTAATGTCCTCTAACATTACACTCAAATGCTGTCCGCTGCTAAACCCAGCCTCTCTTCTTCCTACTCCTGCAGATGGTGAGTCACATGACTGTGAACTTGTGTGTGCGTCTCTATCTAAACCACGTGCTGATCTCTGTGACGTTCCTCTGACTAACCCAGATCTTGTTTTGTTTTGTTTTGTGATGGTTCCTGTTACAGAACAGGGACTGGTGAATTAGTCTGTGGATACGCTGTCTGCTCCCAATACGATGTTTTAGACTCCGGCTCTCTACCTGGAGTCTGCTCTGCTCAGGTAGCTGAGCTTGTCGCTTTGACAGCAGCCTGCCACTTAGCTGCTGGCAAAACGGCTACCATTTACACTGATTCACGCTATGCATTTGGCATTGCTCATGATTTTGGACAATTATGGAAAAAATGGGGATTCCTGACTTCACATGGAACCCCCATTAAAAATGCTAAATTTGTAGCTGCACTCTTATATGCTGTCTCTTTACCTTCACAACTAGCCATTGTGAAATGTATGGCTCATCAGAGCACCCACATGGATGAAATTGCTGTTGGAAATGCTCTAGCAGACAATGCCGCAAAAAGATCTGCCCTTGAGGCACCGGGCAAAGCCGTTCAATTGTTAGCATTGTCCAAAACCAAATTGAAACCTGTTGATGTTACAAATCTCCTTGAACATTATCAACAAGCTTCTCAATCTGAAAAACAAGTCTGGATAGAAGCTGGTTGTTTACAAGACTCCAGTGGAGTGTGGTGATGTCCCTCAGGACGACCTATCGCCCCGCAATCACTGTTGACATACCTAATTCGCCTCCAGCATGGCCCTAGCCATGTTGGACGCGCTGGAATTGTCTCAAGTATTTCTAAGACATGGTTTGCCCCAGGCTTGGGGCCAGCCGCTTGCCAGATCATTTCTACTTGTTCTATCTGTTTACAGCACAATGCTGGAAGACCAGCCCAGGTCATGCAGGCTGCTTTTCCAGCTCCTTGGGGACCTTTTGTACACATCCAAATGGATTTTATCCAGATGCCCAAATGTGCTACATATGAATATGTTTTGGTTATAGTTGACCTCTTTTCCAGATGGATAGAAGCATACCCTTGTGCTCGTGCAGACGCAGTCACGGTAGCGAAAAAGCTGCTCAAGGACCTTATCCCGAGGTTCGGCCTGCCCCTCATTGTCAGGTCGGATTTAGGGCGCCATTTCTGTAATCAGGTCATCGCGGAAGTGTGTAAGGCCCTCCAAATTCGACAGAGCCTTCATTGTGCCTATCACCCCCAGAGTTCAGGAAAATGTGAGAGATACAACTATACTTTGAAAAACAAGATTTCAAAAATTTGTGCTGAAACTGGCCTCCAATGGCCAAATGGTCTTAACATTACTTTCATTTCCATCCGCTCGACCCCCCAACAGAAACATAATCTCTCACCCCATGAGATAATCACTGGAAGACCCATGAGGATGCCATCCTCACCCCCTCACCTGATTTCCCCCTCTGATATTCATGTGTTAGATGACACCATGCTGGAATATTGCAAAGCCCTCATTGCATGTATCTCAGGTTTTCATTCTCAGGTTGCTGGTGCCCTCCCTCAGTGTCCAGACAAGCCATGTCATCCCTTCCAAGTTGGTGACTGGGTGTGCATAAAGTCTTTCCAACGCAAGAACTGCCTCCAAACCCGGTGGAAAGGCCCATTTCAGATCCTGCTGACAACCAACACAGCCGTCCGCTGCGCTGGCTATCCTTCCTGGGTCCACGCCTCACACTGCAAAAAAGCCGCTGTGCCTGCAGAAACACCTTTGAGCTCTCCAGCTGTTTCAAAGGCTGTGCCTGCTCCTGAAGTAAAGATCACAACAACCACTGTTCCAGCTGATCCAACCAACCCTGCCATCCTGATCAGCAGCCCTGCTTCTCCAGTGAGCACCAACACATCATCTCAGTTCAACAAAGATCCTGCTACTGCTTCTGCGCTGCTTCCCAGATACAACCTACGACCCCGTTGCAAGGAACATTGAGACTGACAGCTGATTCGTTGTGGGACCCCCTCACATCGACAGTTCCAGCCCTATCGTTCCTGTTTCCGGGTCGCGTGGCCATACCAGCTTCATCATCAAGTGGAGTGGTATTGTATGCCCTATCATCACCTGCAACCACCTAGTTCTGTCTCAGCTGAAGCAAATCAACGGACTGGTTGCACAAGCCATGGAAGCAACAAGGCGCCTTAAAGAGACATTTCTAGCCCACAAATGTATTACTCCAATTGTGATTGTCATAACAATGTTATTCACCCTGAACTCTTATGATGTTTTTAACAGGCACCAGACTTTGCCATCATCACAGACTGACAGTATGCCCTTGGCAGGCCCTTCAAATACATCTGCCTTTCATCTACGAAGCCGGCGCAGCTCAGGACTTTTACAGGATGACATGTTTAGAGACAATTACTATTTGAAATACTTTGAGGCTTATCGTATGGTCCATAATTCCAGTAATCTTACTGACTGTTGGTTATGTGCATCCCTTGCAGAGGCTGTGGCTCATGCCATCCCTATGTATGGAGCACCTATGCATACGGATTGGTATGAAGGCATTGATGAAGCATTGTATGAAATACTTTCACGTATCAACAAAACTTCTGCCAATCACAGAAAAGATCTTAGAGGGTACCCTGCCTCACTTGACCCACGTATTTACTCGTTTTGTTTAGCAATCAGGGAAACAGAAAGCACTTGTTTTTCCAAACCCAATGGGCCCTATAATTCAGCACACCATCAATGGTGTCAATCCACATATTCATTTGGCTCACCAGTGTTTTCTCCCCTTTGCAACAGATTTCAAGGTTGGAAGCCAGACTTCTTTTCTGCTTGGCCTTTATTGCAATCTGACAAAAGTATTGTCCCAGAAATTCTACCTTATAAATACCTATTTTTAATCAATTCAGTCGCTCCCAGCACCTATTGCTTCTGTACCCAATATAGGGACACTGTACCCCAGAACTTTGACTACCTATCACCCATCCAGGTTGGTGATAGTTCCTGCAAGAGAACTGTTGTCCTCCAAATTCAATTTGCCAAATCTTCATTTTTAACTGATGCCTATAGCCCTCCTATTCGGCCATATGGTTTATATTGCCCATGTCCCCCTGATTCTCTCATGCCAACTTACTACACAGTCAAAAAGGGTTCACGAGAAACTAAAATAAGCTACCCCACCTATTTGAACACACGAGCATTAGATCTGTGCCCACAGTTCAATCCCTATACAGAATACCCTTGTTACTATACTGGTTCCCTACTGTATCTATCATCTAAAAGAACAGGACACCCCACTATCAACCAACTGACACCCTCTAAAGTGACTTTGAATGCACTGGGTATTATGAGTTTCAATGTATGCTGTATTGAAAATGGGGGAAATTGTGATTATACCAACTGTAATTTCACAGGATCTTTTGGATCTAAGAGAATAAGACCTCCTTACTTTTCACAGGAAAACACAAATAGGTTTGGACAAATCTTGTTCAATTTGCGAAATTGGCATAATGGGATAATAGCCCACGATGGTCATTACTTCATCTGTGGCAACAAAGCATATAAATGCTTACCCCCACGATGGGAAGGCACATGCTATATTGGAGTCATTGTGCCAGGGATACTTCCAATAGACACCCCCACCAATTGGCATCACAGATCCAGAAGATCCACAGTTCTTGAAAGTGGTTGGGACAAATTCTGGGGAGTTGTATTTCCTCCGGCTGGTATCCACATGCTATGGGACCAATGTAGAAAATTTGCTACTGTACTTGAAACTTTCATTAATAGTACCACTGATTCTTTTAACATTATCTCAAAAGAATTAAGTGCCATGAGAGATGTAGTCTTACAAAATAGAATTGCTTTGGACACAATTTTAGCTAGGATTGGAGGCGTATGTGCCCTAGTCGGTGGCCATACATGTTGTGTATACATTCCAGATGGAACACAACCTCTGGCACACAATATAGAACGCATAAAACAAGCAGTAGATGAATACCACAAAGACTCAGAGGCCCCAATTGGAACTTGGTTTGAGCAGCTATTTGCAGAATTACCTACAGACATTGGTGAATGGATACTCAGAATTTTTGTAATCATCACTGGCACAGCTCTACTTATAGGCCTCCTTTGGCTGTGCATTAAAATCATTATAGCCAAAATATGCAATACTTCCACTCCAGTGAATCAGCTATGGATGGATGCTTCCTTCCACATGGAAAATACAGTGGAAGAAGGTGCTCATCCTACTGAACCAGACATGGAAAGAGATACATCACTACATACAGCATCAATTACCAGCCAGAATAGTGAGGTCCCCTCACTCATTCGCAACATAGATGCTGGCGACGATTGTACTGAACAAGAGATAGAAAACATTGACATTTACGAACCAATGACTAGAAACCAGACCACGGCAAATATAACATTTTAAAGTGCCTTTTAGAAACTCTTTAAGCAACGCAGTTAAAGTAAGTGGCCGCTGGAAGATCTTAAATCATCCAGCAGATATAAGGCTTAAGCTAACAGATATTATACTCCTTAACATTTTAAAGTTTTTCAGAGTTAGTTCAAGAATAGTTTTTATTTAGCTCTTTTCAACTTTCGCAAAAAACAACAACGGGGGACTGATAAGAATTAATAAATATAAGAATAAAGCCAAAAATTATTATAAACTATATCCAAGTGTTAAACCAACTGTGGGTGTTAGGTTCATCTCTCTAAAGGTCTCATTGACACAGCCAAGAGGCTGGCATGAACACAAAAAAAGATAAAATACAAAGATGCCAGCCTGTAGAGGGTAACAAATATTTGTGGTTAACTAAAATAGAGCCAACGGGGAAGCGAAGACAACACAAAGTCACATGACATATGTGGGCACCATCTTGTGGCGCCACAAGCGCCATTTTGTTAACAGCAACACACGGCAGTTAGCCAAGCAATGGGAAAACAACCTCGAACTAAGAAATAAACAAAAGCCATTTCTAAGAATCATGACAATTTGCCAGGTGTGATCTAAGAAAACACTATGCATGATATACGTAAGCTGCGGTTACAGAAAGGTATAAAAAGAGACCACTCTGGGAGAGCCGGAGCAGCAGAATCTCGGGTCTGTGGCCCAGATTATGCTGTGATGGAGCTCCCACTAATATCTTGGTTGTGTGTTGCTTGTCTTGTGTGTGATACTTGTCTTCTATAACTATATATTGCCTATAACTCTGTGCTCCTATACCTGTTCTTATGTCTGTCTAATAAACTGAATAAACTAATCCCTTGCGTGGCAGTTTCCTGAGTACCACCAAAATCTATCAAAAGTAAGGTCCCTGGTGATGCCGGCTGCCGACCAGTGAGATGGCCATACGCCAGCACACCACTGGTTATGGTAAAAAATGCCATAACCACAAGCCCCAGACGCATCCGTCTGTACCTGCAGCTTGGCACCCAATATCAGCTCAGAGCACCAGAAGGAGACCCCTTTGAACTGGGACAAGAACCTAAGCCAGACATTGAGGTCTTCGCGCATCTCAGCCGAAATCCTCCTACGGTGATGGGGCTTTTTCAGCCCAGCCGTGGCCTCGCAAAGCCGCCTAAGGAATGCCCTACCAGGCGCGATGACCCAGCAGGCAAAATTAAGGTGGCCGATGACAACTTGCAGTTCCCTAAGGGATGCCTTACGCTTACCTAGAAGGTCACGCAAGAGGACCCTGAGGACACTGAGTTTGGCTTCCGGCAGTCTACTAGACTGCCGGATCATGACTAATTTGATGCCCAAGAATGTGATGCAAGTGGAGGGGCCTTCAGTCTTTTCCCTAGCTAAAGGGACCCCCAGGTAAGCTGCCAGATGCTCAAACTCGGCCATGAGGAAGGCACAATGTCCGGAGCCAGCAGCCCCACAGAAGAGGTAGTCATCTAAATAGTGCACCACAAGATGGCTACCTGTCCTCTCCTTAAAGCCCCACTCCAAAAAGGTACTAAATGCCTTGAAGGCTGCACATGAGATGGAGCATCCAAAAGGGAGTGCCCTGTCAGCATAAAATTTACCCTCGAATGAGAAGCCCAACAATTCAAAATCCCCTGGGAAGACAGGCAGGAGCCTGAAGGCTGATTTTATATCACACTTGCCAATCTCAGCCCCAGGGCCGCAGGTCTTAACCATGGAGATGGCAGTGTCAAGAGAAGTGTACTGCACCGTACACCACTCGTGAGGGATCTTATCATTTACTGACGAACCCTCCGGGTAGGACAGGTGGTGGATAAGCCTGTACTCACCTGGAGTCTTCTTGGGAACAATGCCCAAAGGTGACACACGAAATTGAGGGGTGGGAGGAGCAAGGAATGGGCCCAGGACCCGCCCCTCCGCCACCTCCTTGTTGATCTTCTCCTGGACCAGATCCTCAAAGCCCTTAATGGATTTAGGATTGCTGCCAAACATGGGTGCCCTGGGGCCCAAAGCAGGAATGCGGAAACCCCAGAGAATTGCCCTGAAGAAGGTACAGGGTGGCTGCCCTGTCCGGGTAGTGTCGAAGCAATTGACGCAAGGGATTGAGTTTGATGGGGCTAGGTCCCTTTGGGAACCGAGCCCACTCCTGGAGGGGTTTTCTTGGCACCGCCATCACCGCCTGAGGGTGAAGTTTGCTTACCCTTGGGGCAAGCGGTAGCGGCATGCCCCCCCCCCCACAGCCGGAGCAGATGTGCTTAAATCTGCACTGGCGTCGGTTGCATGAGCCCTTGGAGTTAAACTCCCAGCAGGCCAGGTGGGGTTGAACTGCCTGGCCCGCTGCCGGGCGGGCTGATGCTGGCTGGCTGGTTCTGCATACCAGATGGCCACTGTCAAAGTGGTCAGCTGAGATGGGACGGGCCAGGGACATGATTTGCATCCAGAGGGGCCTGTATGGTTCATCCCAATGAAGGTTGGGAGAATGGGCAGCGCGCCGGCGGAAACGTTCATCGTACTGCAACCACGCTGAACCAGCGAATTCCAAATGGGCCCTGTGAATTGTATCCATGTACTCAACCACGGCCAAAGCACGCTCAGGGTGAGCCTTGATGATGATCGCAGCTTAGATAAAAAATGCCGAAAGCCAGTTCGTCCAGCATCTTTCTGGCTTGCGTTTGTGAAGCGTCTCCCGCTCTTTCTCATTGAGCCTCTTAAAAGACTCCCTGTCAATCTCCCTGTTCAACAGGTCAAATACGTCCAAATAGCTACCACTGAGAATTTTTTCAATGGTCACTTGCGAAAGATGATCCCCCAGGGGCAGGCACTCCTCACCCTCCGGCAATTCCAACAGAGATACAACAGCTGTGTTGGACGAAGGGCTATCTTGCACAGCTATATCCTGTGTAACAGGAGGCCTGTTGGCCGCAGAGCAGGGCTCCTGCGCAGACTGGACCCTGGCTGCCACTACAGCTAAAGCGGGAGGTGCCCCAATGCCGGGCCCAGAAGGGGCCAAATTCAACGGCAGAGTAGAAAGAACAGCTGGCCGAGGGGGTGGTCCCCATGGCCAAGGGCAAGCAGGAGTGGTGATGTGGTGTGGCAGAGACTCACCCAATGCCAAGGTCCCAGAAGACGATGCTGTACCCGCCGGGCGATCACGGCCAGCAAAGGAAAGATCGAGGGCCAGGTCCTGGGCTGTCTGTGCCCCCGGGGTGCCATGGCTGGGAACTCCGCCGTTCCCTCCGCCAGCAGGTAAGGCGCCGACAGTAGACGCCTCGGAAGGGCCCGCCTGTTGGAGTTGGGCAGCTGCAGAAACACCTTGGCAAGTAAGAGCAGCCAGCTCACCTTCAAGAAAGTCAATGCGAGTAAGCATTAATTCTCCCATTCTGTGTAATTCAGCCCGCCTCTGGGCCTTGGTGCTTCAAACCGGTCTGCCCCCCTCACCCCCACCCGCCAGTAACTAAAAGTCAGCCAGACTCACATACTTAAGAGATTCATGCTGAAAGGAAAGTAAATGGAAGGTTACACAAAATTAACAAGACAGAAATACTGAAAGGTAAGTGGAGATGGTCTTTGGAGAGGAACCCCAGCCCATTCACCATCAGCTTGATACCATAAAAAATCAGGCTCCAAAACATTTATTCTAGCTAGATAAATTATAGGAACTGGAATACATTAAGAATGTAAATTAACTGGAAGTACATGACTCCAGGAAGTGGCAGGACACCTGGATGAGGGGATTATCCCCAAGGTAAACTATGCCTGAGGGACAGGAGATTGTCTCATTGTCTGGAGTTCCACATTCCCTGTCTCTGCCAGACTGGGCCCAGTTGAACAATAGACACCAATCTATGGAACATTGACTCAAGGATTTGGACCATCAAGAGCTTGATGGCAGAGGAGATTGGATAAAACTGTGAACAATCACCCACCAATGCAGATTGAGGGAAACCTTGAACTGGCTTGTATGTATAAAAACTGTTGTTAAACAAATGTTCAGGGCTCACTCACACCAACCAGGGTGAGACCACTGACTGTTATTTGGTTTGGCTACAATAAATCTGACTTAAACAGTTCAGTGTTTGCGCTTTCTTACTTTATTTGAATTTAATTATTGGTCACTGGTTCCAAGCCAAGCTCTATGATCCTCTAAGCATTGCAGTAACAGCTAAAGTACATGGACAGAAAATTGCCATCCAACAAGCATTGAGACTGGAGACTGGTAGATCATGTGCTGTTTGAATATTATGTCATCTATCTATCTATCTATCTATCTATCTATCTATCTATCTATCTATCTATCTATCTATCTATCTATCTATCTATCTATCTATCTATCTATCTATCTATCTGAAAACCACATGGAGTTCTTCTGGAAGATGGGAAGTATAAAAGTGTATAAATAAATAAATAAATAAATAAATAAATAAATAAATAAATAAATAAACAGTGCAATTTTTGCCTCAGACTAGATATAGGAATGATCTGAGAGGCCAAGTCTACTCTCTTCCTTCCTCATCAGATCGCATCACCTTGACATTCTCTGTATTTGGTCATCCAGGAGAGACACCGCCTGCCTCTTACCCACTCATTTGAAATGTCTGTATCTCTGAATCAGTTCAAGTCATTGTGGACCTGAATGGTTCACTCCATAAGCAAATCTGATTATTCTGCTTCAGTCCAGACTTCATATAAACATGTCCATACCAATCTGGTTTGGAATTCAGGGTCCAGCTGCAGCAGGTGCACAGCCCTAAAATAGGCACATTAGGATCAGGGGCATGCTTGTCTTTGTACAACCTGAAGAAGTGGGATTTCATCCATGAAATCATGCAATTTGAGTGATATTTTAAGATGTGGTTTAATAAAGGTAACACCAAACTCTTGCATTTGTGTAGTCCTGAACCACATAGCCTTTCTGTAATTCTTTCTGGTCTTTGACTTCTCATTCTGTTTCCATCTCCCTCCATGAGTGGTGGGTGGCTTTTAAATGTGGACAGCCTCCTGTGTTCATTCATGCTTCCAGTGCCCAAAGCCTAATGGAGTGCTTTCTTGTGTGCCCTGATGCAAAAGGCTGTTTCATGCAAAATGATGACTTTTGTTTATACGAGGGAGTGCACAGATATGTGTGAATACCTGGAAGGAGATGCTGTTACCCATAGCTCTGTTTCTTTCTTTCTTTCTTTCTTTCTTTCTTTCTTTCTTTCTTTCTTTCTTTCTTTCTTTCTTTCTTTCTTTCCTTCTTTCTTAATGCTCAAGATTTCACTTCTACAAGATTTTCTACTCAAGTAGCATGAGTTTAGGACAGAAGAATAAAACAGATTTTTCCACCACGTTTTCTCAACCAATGTGGAATTGTTGGTTAAGAATGACCTAAATGCTGTGCACAGAAAAACTGATGGGACCCAGCAAATGAAATGCTTTCCCACCAGCTGTTCATAAAAGAAACAAAGCACATACAAAGTGGCTGTCTGGAAAACAAGCGGGGTCCAGGACACACAACAATCTGCTATTGTTATAACAAACTATGTACAGAGATGACTGTCAGTTCTATGCAAGCAGAAAAGTGCTGCGGTCTCGATAGGAAAAAGATTATTAACCTTCGAGTTCACAGCCAGAGCCCAGGAAGGTCTTGTTAAATTACACAGTACTGAACTGCCTTTGCCCAGTCATCCACAGAGAATTCTAATACAGTACTATCGTAATGCCTAGCAAGACCCAATGAAAGGCATCCAAATTACTGGAAAGCTAAATCTTCCATTCAAATCCACCAGTGGAGGGTGGCGCCCCAGAGAAAAAGGGCTGCTATGGCAACCTTAGCTGGGTTCACTGAGTAAAGCTCATTACTATGTACGGGTCTTTCATTCTGATTGCCCAATTGTGGATGGTGAGATATAAACTTGGTGGGATGCTGAAGAGGTACATGCCGTGTCTAATGAACTGAGATTAACCAAAGTGATTTGTGCAACAAAATAGGTGGTGTCAATATTTAACAGCTGTCAGTATTTGGGTGTTGGAGTATTTCACAAATTTTTAGAAAAAAGTGGGTTGAGTTTCCTTGTACTTTGGTACGCATATCTCTTCCCAGATGCTTCAGCTAAGTTGTGAGAGATGTCAAAATACACAGAGGAGAGTCTTACTGGATTTCAGGCAGGAGTTGTGGGTAATGTATAAGCAATCCAAAGTCACTGGTCTGGTGTATTGACTACCTGGACAGGCTATGGGTTCACAAGTTAGATGCAAAGAATTAGATGCACAACAGACGTATTCAAAGGACACTACAGCTAACTAGGTAGACGGTACATCCTAAGCCACCTTCATATGTAACTCATATGAAGAGAGCATCACATTAATAAGGGGACACTGCTTTTATAAGGGAACAGTTACCCTCAGTGTCAAGCACACAATCTGCATTTCAAGGGTCATCGGACAAGGGAAATGTAAACACTTGGGTGAAAGTGTCTGCAAGATTTGGACATCTATATCACACAAAAGTCCACATGTGAGCAGCTGCTGTGTGCAAGATTTCCACCTCGAGTTGAACACATTATCATGGGAGTATCTAGGCATCAGGCTTTATTCAGGGGTCAGAGTCAATGAGTATGCTTGACTAGGAAAACAAAATTGTATCTTTTCTCCTGATAATTCATGTGATGGTCCCTTAACTCAGTGTATAAAGGGCTACTTCTTCTATCTGTTCAGTCATGTCCAATTCTTGGTCACTTTGTGGATCGATGCTCTCCATGCTTTTGTATCTCTTACAGCTTCTTTTAGTTCCATCAAAGTCATTCCAGTGTCCTTTCTGATGGTGTCAAGCCAGCGATCCCTTCCTCTTTTACCATGGACCAAGCCCAGCATAACTGTCTTATAGAGTTAGTCAGTTCAAATTACATGACCAAAGTATGATAAGTTTTGTTTGGTGATCTTGGCTTCCAGAGATATGTTTGGTTTGACTCTGTTTAGGACTTCTTTGTTGGTAACTGTAGTTGTCATCTCCAGCACTACAATTTAAACGTATCTATCTTTTTCCTGTCTTCCTCAAAGTCCAAGTTTTACAACCATATGACACAATTGGAAACATAATCAAATTAACTGCTCTGCATTGAAATGTAAGGTTAGTTTCTCTATTCTTCCCGGTTTTATAAATATTGATTATTACTGTTCTTCCAAACATTATATATCTTTTGATCTCTGGGCTGCAGTCACCATTTTGATTAATTTTAGAGCCAAAGAAGTTAAACTCCTTTCCTGCTTCAATTACCTTCTTGTTAATAGGACTTGCACATTCTCTGCCATTGTTATTATCTAGCCCTATCTAAAATCTACAATAGCTAAATAGACAGCATGATTTTTCTGGAAGATGTTTATGCCTGTGTTCTTTCAAATTATCACGTGAGGGTGATAGTCTGTACAATGTACAGACGTGCAATTTGTACAATGATCTGTAGTCACCCTATATGTACAAGAGACAGTCTCCATGGCCACTCCATTCACCGTCTCTCTCTTTGTGGAACCCCCCCCCCAAGAGCAAAGCATTTTCTGTGAAGCAGAGAGAGGGGTGGAGGACACTGGAAAGAAGCTACAGAAAAGGGAGGACAAGTCAGTTGGGAAAGAAGGAGGAGGAAGAAGGAGGAGAGGTTGAGGGGAAGTGGCAGCAGGAGGGTAGCATGAGTCTTCCAACTTGAGGCAGTAGAGAGACCTTAGCACTACCACCATTCTATTAAATGGGAATGGACAGGAGATGGCTCCTGAGCTCCATACTTCAAAAACAAAAGTTCCTAACTCTGGGGTGGGATACTGAGGTACTCAGTTGTCAGAGAAAACACAGGAAGCCCTTTTAAGATTACTGGGCACTTAAATCCTATAAACTTGATGGGGGGAAATGCACCAGCCCCAACTGTCCACCATTGCTTTCAATGTGCAGAAGTGACCACCTGGAGGACAGGCAGGTATATATAGTATGTGTCAGCTCTTCATAGGAGCAAGACCTCCCCCCCATTTTTCTGTGTGTTCTGGCTCATGTGAAGAGACAACATTGACACAACACCCTCCCCCAGTTTAGATTGTTGCTTTCACTTGTTGGAAGCAATAATGGAGTGGGAAGGATGTACAAGTACCTCTTGTCATGTGAGATGAATAACTCAATTGGACCTCAGAGATGGCTGTGAAAGGAACTCTTTTTGGGATGTAAGCAGGCGATCCACAAGGGGATAAAATTTTAGAAAGAACCCTCAAATACCCAAAGGTGTGGCCAAAACATGTGAAAAACCACTTTGGTGTCATGTGTGTGTGTGTGTGTGTGTGTGTGTGTGTGTGTGTGTGTGTGTGTGTGTGTGTGTGTGTGTGTGTGCACGCGCACACACACGCTGCATCATTTCTCTTGTGACTGACACTTTGTGATCCCATGTCCATGGAGTTTTCTTGGCAGGAATATTGGAGTGCTTTGCCAGTTCCTACTCCAGGCACCCACAGCACCTGGTATTCCTGGGTGATCTCCCATCCAACTACTAACCAGGGCTGGGACTCTTAAAGACGTTGCCACTTCAATAAATTAGGGCAACTTGGCTTTGCAGACTTTTTTTCGGTTAGGTTAATGGAGGCCTGGCCCATATTCTGTGTCTCTTTATTCCCCAGTATTCTTGCAAAGTTTCTCCTTCCCTGTCTCTTCAATGTCTTTACCTCAAATACTGCAGAACGAGACTGCTATTTTGTACAAGACAAACGAGTAGACACCTTCTGCAACTGATAAGTGAGCACAATTTCTGTGTTCTCCACAGATCCAAATCTACCACATTAATTTCTGGAAAGCCTTCCATTCCAAAATGCCAAATCTTATTGACATTCCCTAGACCTTGCCGTCAGATGATAGGGGGTAAACGAGAAGAGATTATTCATCTGAACAAGCTGCCACCTGTAGAAATACACATTTCTGTAATTTACATGCAGCCCTTGCAGCCCTTGCATGTGAAATACCTGCATTCATTGTCATCAAGACAGAGATTGTAGGAAATTGCAGAATTTCCATCTGACAACTGCTAAACTCAGCATACCAAGGTGCACAGGGAAACTATCCAGAGAAATTGTGACAAGGCAAGAGGGACAAGTCATTGTGACTTGCATCAGTGGTTATCATCTATGCTTCTTGTCAGATTGTTTTCTGTTTGTATCCTTTCTGTGTTCTATAGTCACAGTCATTCGAAAGGTTAAAATAGAGGAAAAAGAAGAACAGGGAATAAACCAACACAGCGTCAGGAAGGAGGGAGCAATGAGGCAAGAAAAGTGGCTCTTCTGTCTAACAGAAATAAGGAGAGAGGAACACAGGAGGTTGTGGTCAGGTGAATGGTGGTGTGTGTGTGGGGGGGAGGCACTTCCCCCATGTCCCCTTCAAGGCTGGCAGCAGGGATGTTGTCAAGTCTTATGTCCAAGTCAAAGTCTTTGGTACCAAGTCCCAAGTCCGAGACCTCATTGAAAATAAGCTTCCCCCCCCCCCGAGAAAAAGGGTGGGGTGGGTGGGGTCTGAGTTTTGAATAGAGTCTGAGTCACTGAAAAAGAAAACCCTGAGTCAAATCCAAGTCAAACCACCAGTGAGATTTAATAGCGAGCCCCACAGTTCGAGCGCCCATTCCTGCCTGGAAACACATCCATTAGGATTGAAATATATGTTTGAGAAGAGGACCAAGTGGGAAAGATCTTCAAGACTTTACTCCATTCACACTCCAGGTTTCTTTTGTAGGGAGGAGCACATTTGAATGCCTCCCTTTCTTTTAAAACGTGCAAATGCAAAGAGAGATCATTTTACTTCTGGAAAACTTCAGTGACCGCCTGGTTCCGAGCACTCAGTCTTGGAAGCGGCTTGTGCTGGGCTTGGACCGAATGCACTTATTGACAGAAGATGGCTGCCATTATAGCAAAAATGCTTCATTCAATATGGATGTGACTGCTTGTTTGAGAAAACTGCCTCTTATTGATGGTGTTTAGAAAGGAAATGGTGAACTACTGGTGTTCTCTTTATTTGGGCTGGCACAATTATTTTTACTGCTTTTCCATCGCTTGCCATGTCCCATCTGTTCTGCTGCTGATGCGCATGGAAAGTAAAGGCATGCAGCTGCATAGGTCTCACGGCGCAAGCCAGCATTTAGAAGAAATTTGTCCTCCACTGTGTTTTGATGGCATGCTCCTGTACAACTAAAGGGAATACAAAAGATACAGTTATGCCAGAAGAAGAACGACATTATCCCTTGTTAAGTTATAATTTGTAATATAACTTAGTTGCATCTTTGCTGTTGGGGAAAAAATCATTACATGTTTTTACAAGTAACTCTTTATTAGTAGCTGATTATTTCTATGGTGTTCCTTCCAAGAGTTACTCTATATGTTGGCCTTTGATGTTTAGATCACGTTGTAGCCTAAGGCTGAGCATATCTAGTCTAGTAACAAAATACACCAACACTACTTCTTTTGGGAAAATTAAAGACACAAGATTATTCTTACAACAAGCAGTGCTCTGGCTGGGCATTGGTTGGATCCAGGGCATTGGAGGACCCGCCTGCCCTCCGATGTAAACCACGTCTCAAATTTTTCTCAAGAGACGTCCACCAAGGCAGGTTTTCTGTAATCCCGTGGGTGCATGCCACTTCAGCATTCCCTGCCAATCCAGAGATAGGTACAGTGGCATGGGACTATACCAGCTGTCCGCTGCCAAAACATGTGGAAAACCACTTTGGTGTCTTTTGTGTGTTTCTGACAAGTGTACTACATCTGGAAGGAAATGTTCCTGTGTTGTAAAGGAGATGGTAGGTTACCTGATCCATTTGCCTTCCCATTGGGAAACTAGGTTTTCTATAGCCCTGGTTATATTTCACTGAGCTATATCAACCTTTCTAGGGTGGTGTGCCCCTCTCCACACCTTGCGTTGAAGGATATATGAAGAAATGTTTTTGCATCACCAGATATGAGTCATATAGAAATTAGAGTGCTGCCAACATAGAATGGATGACGTCCTTTGCAGCTGGTCATGCCATTATCTCCCAATTGTATTAACAGTGCGTGAGGAGGACCATGCTGCCTAAAACAATACCATAACGCTGGCAGCAGGTCATTCCAACACATGCCCCTTATACCAATTCAGGTTATATTTACAAGATTCTCTAGGTCTAATTGATGACCGCATGAAGAACATTGGACCCAGGAGGCAACCCAGTAGACCATGCTGTGGCCAACTATGCACAGCTGTTTTCTTGAACCTGGAGATGAAGCTTAAGAGAAAAGAGCTGTCAGTGGTGTTCTGTGCACTTCTCAAATATGCAGTATCCCTGTGAGAGGGATAGACTTCCTAAAAGAAACCACAGGCTTGAGTTTACAAGAGCTGAGGAGGGCTGTTCCAGACAGGGCATTTTGTAGGTCACCATAAGTCAGAGGTGAGACTGAGTGTATTCACTTGAGAATGTTAAGTTGTTTAATCTGTTTTTGTATTTTGTATATGTTTGTAAACTGCCCAGAGTAGCTATTTTGCTAGATGGCTGCGGCATATAAATCAAATAAATAAATAAATAAATAAATAAATAAATAAATTGAGATCAAGTCCCATAGAAATCTATTGGGCTTAGCCATTTAAGATTGCTCTGTTAAATAAGGAGGCATGCAAGTCACCCTTTTATTCCTAGTATGAATTCATTTGTAGTCCATGGGAGGTGTTGAGCTAAGTTAATTCAAAAGGCCAAAATATTAAAAGAGGTGAGGATGGGATGTATTCAGAATCACATTTTCATTTAGAGTGACATGTAACAAGCCGCTTGCCCTGCAGAAACTTATTTCCTTCATCCAGCCAGCCAGCCAACCAACCTTTTCTTCTGAACATGAACAAAAGTATGTGTTGCTATATCAAAGTGGGGCTTAAACGAGAAAGCAGCACAAAGACTACTTGGCTGGCACACTTTAGATCAATTCCCTGGGAAAATCCCATTCCCGCCAGCTCTGTCTAGGTAACTGCCAGAAATGGAAGCTCCATTTTGGAGAGCTTGTGGAGTTGGATCTCGCACACTTTCACTTTCAAATCCTCTCCTGCAGCAAAGCCATAT
The DNA here is from genome assembly GCA_037367245.1 of Phrynocephalus guinanensis. Taxonomy (NCBI): domain Eukaryota; kingdom Metazoa; phylum Chordata; class Lepidosauria; order Squamata; family Agamidae; genus Phrynocephalus; species Phrynocephalus guinanensis. The sequence goes on along the minus strand of CM074735.1, from coordinate 42,907,083 downwards.
CTGAAAATAAGACATAAGCCAACAAATGCTGAAAAGGAAAGACACGTGATATGAAAGGGCTGCAGCAGATTTACATATGAAAAGAAGTCAGAACAGATTGGAATGTGCCATCTCTGCCTTCCCCCAGCATTTGCTGCTTGATGGTTTGGGCCACAAAGGGAAGAAGAACATATTATTCTAAAAGAAAGAAGCTTAACTACAGACCTAGAATAAGGGTAAATAGTCTTTCAAAGCAAATGCATCTTTATTGCAATTTTTTAAAAGTTGCAGGGTTTTTTTTTTGTATGCCTTGGTTTTGTCATCCATTTAAATGGAGACTATTGCCAGGAAATCAGAAAAAGACTGAGACTCAGGAGGGCAGTAATGAAGGAATTAGAAAAGATAATCTAGTGTCTGGATCTGTCGCTGGATGCCAAGACCATCCACACTCCTGGAGTAAAGGGGCAGGATACCGAGTTTTTGGTAAAATTGGGCCACACTTTATTAACACTGCAATGAACCAACTCAGAAAATGGGGACCACCTGTAGGATGGAAGGCTGATCCATCTGAGGCTGGCCCTGCCCCAAACAGACCCAGGTAAGAGATGGAATAAAATTCTGAGAAACCCTGCAGATCCCAAACACCCGAGGCTCCCAGCTCTCGGTAACTGGTACCTGTGGGACCCTGCCGGCCCACCTCCCAGTGTTGAGTCCTCAGGGCCTTCAGTGCTGAGAGGTGGGCCAGCTAAAACCAATATCAAGTGTCCATTAACTGCTAACCTAACCTGCCTTCCAACTCTACCCGCCAGTGTGAACAAACCCTGCGAACACCACACCAAACCCAGAAAACAACATTAAGAATGGGATGGGCGAAAACATGCCTGCTGCATATCTGGCTAATCAAGGGCAGGTCAAAAATCCCCATCTGGCCCAAAGCGACCAGTAGAACCCATTCTTAATACAGGGTGGGCGGGTGGGATGACGATAACTGACGGAGAGGAAGCCCGAGCGTTGGGATCTCCCTTTTAAGGTAAGCTCCCAACTGGCCCTATTTAGCCACCACTGAGCCCCTCCATCTTGGCCTCCCCCCGGGTGGGGGAGGGCAAAATATCTCCTGGTAGAGCCATCACTATGTATGGATGTGACATCTGGACAGTTAAGAAAGTTGATAAGAAAAAATGATTTGTTTGAAACATGGTATTGGAGGAGAACTTTAAAAATATCTGGATTAGCATAGAAACAAGTAAGTGCACCCTAGATCAAGTCAAGCCTGAACTATTTCTTGAGGCAAAAATGTTGAAACAGAGGCTGTCCTCCTTTGGGCACATCATGAGAAGGAAAAATTCTCTGGAAAAGCCAATACTGCTTGGAAAGGTGGGAGGCAGCTGGAAAAGAGGAAGATCAATCATATGGGCTGTTACCCTAAAGGAACCTACAGGCTTGAGTTTATAAGAACTAAGCCGAATAGTTGAGGACAGGACATTGGAGATAGGGTGGCATAACTCAGAGGTGACCTCACAGCACATAAGAAACAAACAAAAAATGAAAAACATAGTGAGCTTTTGAGTTCTAATCTGGCAAAAATGGGAGTCATGGAGGAAACAAATAGACACCTATAACCAGGAGGTTGCCTCCAGAGCAGAACACTTGGGTGTAATTAACCCTAGCTTAACCCAGAGCCTTCTAAATGAGGCTTTGTTTATGAAGGTGTCACATTTATTTGTCTATAATACAGCTAGAACTCTCAGAATGGAGAATTATGGTATCTGTGCTGCATTGAATCAAACATCTCCCATCCCTAGTGAACAGTCTAAAAACTGGTCCAGAAATTAAACCCATTTGTCATGATCTGGGCCACAGCAATTGCAGGATCAGGGCTGGGAAGGACCTCGTATTTCCAGATTCCGGCCCTGCTTGTGTAGCAGCAGCTGCCCACCATGAGCTCCACCTGGGAAGCCTGATGGAAGGCCTATTTAAGGAATGGCTCTCCCACCCAGAACTTGTCTCATCAATTAAGCTCTTTGGCTGTGCTATGGTTAACACCTCACCTTGGTCTGTTCTTGCCTGCCTGCTCCTGACAGTGCAACACAGCCTTTGTCTTGGGTCTGACTTAGGGAGTAAATTTTGGACTTGGTATCCTGTGGTGAACTGGGCCCCAGTGCAGCTGAAGGCTGCCCATTCAGTTGCAGCTGAAGGCTGCCCAGAGGTACCGGGACTGAGACACCATTATTCTTCAGTGCAAACTGCTGCCAAGGCAATGTGGAATTTGCTGTTTCCATTCTGACCAAAGTGTTGGGAGTACCATTTTTCAGCATTTCCTTTCCATTCAGAAAGACATTTGAGTCGGATGGTATGTTCATTGCCTTGCCTGAGAAGTACAGAATCCTTTGTTGGCTTAGGGCAGAAATACATGGAGCAAGATGGCAATTTTAATGTCAGCAGAACCAGGAGAGTCTACTAAGTTACTAACCCTCACCTCACAGGGATGTTGTAGTGTGATCAAAATATAGTGCCACTCTTGTTTCCAACAATAGCAGGTTGTGACTCGGGGGCGGGGAAAAACATATATTATTGTGGGCTATTTGATAGTTAAGGCTCTCTGATTTCTATATAGTTAAAGGGGGAAATACATTTTAAAGAGCAAAAATGAAAGGTTAGGTTAAACCACAGGCTAATTTCGATCATCAGAGCATCTGTAGCTGTGCTTTACAAGCTCATAATTTGGAGGGGGAGGGGAATTCTTTTCAGGATTAAAGAAATCATCAGTATTCTACATCCAGGAACATAGCAGCAGCAACTGAAAACATAATAAGAAGAAACCAATAACCACTGCAAGTTGTGCTTCATAAATTGTTTAGAGCCATTATGTTTTACGGGATCCAATTTTTAGGAACAGCCAATGAAGCTTTACATAGAGTGCCCCAGGCATTCTTGTAAATGTTCCCTAAGAAAGACTGTGGCACTTACTGCTTTAAACCAAGGATAGATGCTCTCAAGTAATTGGATAATAATAGTGAAAATAAAGCTATTGTAATGGACCTTTGGCTTAGTAGGAAAAAAGCTAATTTAGAAAAAAATTCTAAACAGTAAGGATTTCCAATTCAAATGTTGAGATGGGTTAAATTTTTTAAGATTAGGGTGGGTAAATTTAATATTCCCTCATGGGAGTGTTATCCAGTGAGCGGTAAAATAATGCATTAATGTAAAACTGAGCCATTCTGTTTCATATCGTCAGAGCTTACAGTTAGCATGTAAATGTTACTTACATTTTAATATTTATCTTATCAATTTGTTTAAAAAAATACAGTTTGAGATTAAGTTTGAACAGCATTTGGATAAATAGGAACAAATCTATATTTACACTATCATACAATTACAGTATATAAGGGCACAGAACTATTAAAATGTAAGATGGAGAACCAGAAAAATAAGATGTTACAATATGTTCTAGTAAAAAAAAAGTTTTAAAAAAAAGTTTTGGTGAATGCAGAGGGATCTCAAAATAAGGCCATTTTTTTCATCATTCAGACATATACAGACCATAGGGCAACACAATATCAATGACATATTGATTAAAGCAAAGCAGAATGTTCTGCTTATTTACTGCCCCCTAGCACTAGAAGCACTCTCTGAGCAGTTTAAAATTTTAATTGTGCAGGTTACCCATCCCCCCCCCAGCGAGCTAGGTACTCATTTTACTGACCTCGGAAGGATGGAAGGCTTTGTCAACCATGAGCCAGCTACCTGGGATTGAACCCCAGGACATGAACATGGTTTTAGCTGCAGTATAGGCATTTAGCCACTGCGCCACGGGACTCCTTAGTTAAGGAAGTAATAATAGGGCAGTTGTTCTCAATGTTTTGAAAGTTCAGTCTCAGAAACCAGAGCCAGTAAAGTCCTACACAACTTGAAGGACCCAACGTTGAGGACTACTGGAGTAAGAAAATTCAAAAATCACATAATCTTAACATTGCAAGCTAAAACATGGTGGAACAAATTGAGCTGAGTCTTCAGTAGCCAATGAGAAGGACTTCCAAGCCCCATTGATTTCAACAGGAAACATAAGGCATCCTATGAAAAAACAGAGCCTATTCACCAAATCTCCTAATCACATGTTGAGACTGTGTAAACTCCATATGGAGGGATCTGACAGGAATTAAAAATAAATTGGGGGGGTTACCCTTTCTATTATGCAATGCAAAGTGGCAAAGGAACACCGCACATCTTGGCTCAAAAGTAGGGATAGGCATTTCATTTTGGAACCAGTAGGTTACAAAACGAACTACGCGAGCCCACGTGGTCCTCAGAATTGGCTGATACATGCAGATCCAATTGCTTTACCTTTCTCTGCCTGGTGCAGGGTTAAAATCCAATGAGGAAGCATGCTGTGATGTCATCTGTGCTAGATCTGTGATGCTGGCCAATCAGGAGCTGTGAAGGGACAGGCATCCTCCTGCCTCCCTCTCTGATTGGCCAGCAGCACGAAGCAAGAAAGATGATGTCACAGTGTGCTTTCTCGTTGGATTTTAACCCTGCGTGAGACAGAGAAAGGTAAAGTAATTAAATCTGCATGTATCAGCCAGTTCCAAGGACCACCTGGGCTCGCATGGTTCATTTCGTAACGTACTGGTTCTGAAACGAAATGCCATCCCTACTCAAAAGCCCTCGTACACTTATGAGGCTTTTTATATGTTTTGATGGAAAAGATGTTCATGCAAAACTATGCATACATTTCAAATTATGAAGGCAACTAAAGATGCATACCTATCAGAAACCTGCACACTATGTATTTTGATTAATGGGAAACCAAATATAAATTTACATTCCTTTTTCCATAAAGTGCCAAGAAAAATATATAGATTCATTTCTATGTGGAAAAGAAAAAAATGTTCTAACAAACCAGTGTAGAACTGGGTTAGAAAGAAACTGCTGGTGGGATGCTGTAAGAGTCATATTTTCAGATTCTTGATAATAAACATTGCAAAGAAGGTGGGCAGATGGAGTTGAGCAGGACTATCCTCATATTTCATTCAGAGTTGGACAAGCAATGAAGTACTCACCTTGACCCTGCTACTGTCACCAGTGTCTTCTCCTCTCCCATTGTCACTGTAATATGTAGTGAATCGCAGGAAGGAAAACAGACACACTCCCCCCACCAACAAGGGGCTTTGCAGTGGGGATTGAAATAATGTTAGCTAAATTCATTGCCCTTATTGCTATAGGACTATCTCAACTGAATGAGAGCCTCAACAAGGAGGTTCTCCTTGACATTCCTTATCTGACTGCGTCACCCCCATCCTGGGTCACCTTCATTGGCTCTCCCTTGCATACCGGATAAGGTTCAAGGTAATGGTTTTGGTTTACAAAGCCCTCCATGGCCTGGGACCTGTCTATCTGAGGAGTGGATCTCGCAGAGGGCATCAGCATCCAGGCTGACCAGAGCTTCACTTTCCCTATCACTTCCAATGGCCACACCTAGAGAGGCCCGAAGGGTGTCAACTCAGAATTGGGCATTCTCGGTGGCTGCCCCAACACAGTGGAACAAACTGCCAGCTGAGATCAGTGTTTGTTTCTGTAGTTGGGCTGCTGATGTAGCTTGCTTATTTTTATTTTATTACATTTGTCTTTTTATGATACTGTTACATTAATTATTTTTTTATATTATTGTATTTGATTTGTTGATGTATGATGTTGTATGTTTGAGCAAGTTGTTCTTGCAGCATGTTGTGCACCACCTTGAATTCTTTCGGGAAAATCGTGTGGTTAACAAATACAAAAATAAATAAATAAATCTCTAGCCAAGAATGAAGCAATGAGCTCTCATTTTCAACAAAGGTCTTTGAAGTTGACATACTCTAAGTCTCTAGTGTTCTTTCCTCTCAGAAGTAAATGAAACATGCACAGCAAGCATAGAAAGATTGCTTAATTAACACAGATGTACACTGGAATACCACAAGGTTTTATGGCACCCTCAGCTGACACTGAAAGGAAAGATGAGCCCCCTCAGTTACTCAGAACAATCCAAGTCTCATCATTTGAGAACTCAAGCATAGCCATACCAAGGTAATATTCAAGTCAAAGCGATTATGATTATCAGAGTGTAACTCAGATCAGCTCTGTTCATCCTCTGCTGAGAACTGACTAAGCAACAAATTGTTCAAATCTATTTGTGTTTTCTTAGTCCGGGAAAGAGGTTTTTCAATGGAGATCAGCAAAGGAATATATGTCAACACACACATGCACAAGGATAAAGTCAGGTTGTCTCCTGAAGGGTTTGCCACAGTTTGGGACCCAATTTGTGTGCCCCTATTTGAGCATGAACCGAAACAGAGTGGCCAATGTATAGCTCTGCTGCTGGATAGATTTAGAGCTGGCACATTCTCACCATAAGGTTCAGGGAGACTAGATCCATGATGGTATTTACTTGAACACATTAATGCTTTTTAAGCAACATGAATAAGGGAGTGCTAATGGCTATGACGTGGGTTTCTGGGTCTTACACAGCACCGACAGAATTCTTTCTGGGAGAATTTGAACATGAACCAGACTGGTTTGGATGAAGAGCAAAAAATCTCCTACACTCAAGAAAAGTCCAGTTGCTGCGACTTAACTTCCAGATTCTAGGAGAAATATTTGCTTCTCTCCAGCCCAGGGAACATAAGAAAAAGAGCAGGTGATGGGTGTTATGAACAAGAAAAGAAAGCCAAAGAGAGGAGAAGAAAGAAAAGCATCCTAAAGTGAACACAAAGGCCTCATGGGAATGTTGGCATTCTCTACATACATTGACATTCACTATGTTGTTGTTGCTTTAAACGAAGGGGGAAAGGAAATGTTGAGTCTCAGCAAGGCTATTCCCTGCTGACTGCTGCCGGACCTCAAAGTACCCAATGAAGAGAGTCTGACATGAGAGAGTCCCAATTAATTGCCAAATTATTGAGCTCAGTAAATACAGCAATGGAGAACAATCACCACAAGGCAGAGGAGATTATTTGCGCCAAAAACCAGGTGTCCAGATGTTTTATAACCTCTCCCCTCCCTCAAGTCGTGCACAGACTCTTGGGACAGGTGGGTGACGGTCTTCATGATGGCCACTAATTAGGATAGTCCAAGGTGTTCTTCATGGCGGTCCTGGGGAAGGTCACTGGGCCCGGTAACACTACCCCATCTTCCACCTGTAATCCAGGTGTGGCTAAGCTGCTGTTTGCCACTGAGGTGTTTGATGAGCCTTAAGGGTTTGGGGACAATGGGACAGAACAGGGTGGCATTGTCCAGTTGTCCAGATAATCAAAATGTCAATAAAGGGGCCTGGAGATGTCAATGGGAGGTTCCAGGGTTGCCAGACCTGGTCATCGAAGATGTAAATTCAGGACAAAAGAAGATGCTCCCAAGTCGGAGATAACACAGATGTGTCCTATTCTCCCATTGTCTTGGGAACTTCCTGCCAAACTTGAACCAGCTGGGATTGGTCTTGACATGTCTCCCAATTGTGATGGGAGCAGCCTTTCCTTCTCCTCTTCCGGATTCATCCAAAAATGGTGGTCCCAGGCGTAGAGGGTAGGGGTTGAGAGTAGGAACATGTAAAAAGCACACCCAGGGCAAAGCGGGGTGGAGAGAATATTAAGAGAGGAGTAGGGTTTTTTGTGTGGTGCTTGTGCCACTGTGGGGGGTGTTTGGGGGGCCTTGGGGGACCCCTAAAGCATCTCTGAGAATTTCATTCTGCCCAATTGACTAGAAAATGCATAAATAGCCCAGACTCAGTTGGTGTTTCAGCATTCAACCAAATATATGTAGTATACTGTGCATCCCTGTCTAGAAACAAATGGAGAGACTATTCATTGAAATGGGCAGTTCAAACTGACTTTAGAGCTAAAAATATATTTCCTGATTCCCTTCACTGCAGAGACATCTGACATGGTAGTATCCTGAAAGCTGTCAACATTTCAAAAATATAATGGCAAAAGCTAATAATTTCTCTGCCATTGCAGAAGATCAATGTGACTTTCAGCTTGGCTGACACTCATGCAGTTTTCAGCCAGGATATCAATCCAAGCTGCTAGATTTAATTGCTGTGATTTAGTATTAACATAAGTGATTAAAAGGAGGAAAGAGATATCTAACAAGATCACCCCCATTCAGTTTTTCAGATTTCAAAATTAGGCATCAGCCGTCACCACCCCTTGTATTGAGCAATATGTCCAGTTGCAGTGTTGCACGGAAGTGCACAGACACCAGGTCAGTTTGTTAAGGGCTAGTTTTATGGTATGGAAACTACCCTGCATGCTTAGGGAAACACAGGATGAGTACATAAAAGTTTAAGAAAAGACACACAAAAACACACATATACAAGCATGAATATGCAATTTCAAATTAAAAGCCTAAGAAGCCTTCCACCAGAAGGGTTGTTGTTTTTTCCCTGTTCTATTCATTATATAAGTGGTTGTGCCACTGGCTTCATAAGCAGAACAAATGTAAAACCACTTGAGAAAATGAGGAAATCAAGAGAACTCTTCGAGCAGACAGGCTACCTCTGCTGATATTGAGGCCTTACTTTGAAATGCCAGGGGGAAGATGAACGTTTGGGTTTGTCACGAAATACAAAACAAGTTTGGTGCCAACTCATTGCCTTATTCCTTGAGGCATTAAAGCATCTTCACGCACATGGCTGCAGTTAGGGAAGTTGAGCAGTTTGGAAAGCATAATACGATGATGCCTTTAAGTTGGAAGGAACCCATATGCCAGGGGGATGACTGAAAAATCATTAATGTAATTTTACTGCAGGAAGACACCAAGCCCACAAACTGCAGATTGAGCCAGAAAACTGCAACAGTATGCTTCAGTCACAGCACTTAGCAATACTTAAGTTGTGTGTGTGTGTGTTGTGTCGTTACAGTCATGACCGACTCTCCCTGACCCCATGTCCATGGAGTTCTCTTGGCGGGAATACTGGGGCCTCAAAAATTAATGTCAACAGTTGCTTGCTACAGATCAAGTATAATTACAACAAAGCTACATTGTTTGGATTCTGTTTACACCATTCTCAGAGTTACATCCCATAATATTTAGTCATTTTCCTTGCCTCAACATCTGTGAAAAGTTTCACTGATGTTGAAGATGTCTGCCTTGCTCAATTTCCATCTTCCATTCTCTATTTTATGAGCTACACTGAGCCTAAGTATAAAAGACAGATCATTTTTTCCTGGTAATCTTTAATTATTTTTTTCATCAGCATCTTATTCCTCTGACAAAGTTCTAGTTTTGCCATCTGAAGCCACTCACAGATGAATAGCTAATAAAATTACAGTGTTGACTTTCAGAAGTAATAAGAAATGATGCGACATATATACCTCCAATAACACCAAGATTAAGAAAAATTGGAACCTTGAGTATCATTAGGAAACGGGCCTTTTGAGGCAAAATAAATCTCTCCACTGGAACAGACCGTGTATACAGCACAAATCAAGGCTTTTATTTAAAAGACTCTCGTTGAACAGATTTTGTTTGGGTTGTTTGTGTTTTAGTCTGTGAGGAGGAAGAGGAGGATGAGAGAGTCTACATATGCCATGTTCTATCAGATGTTTCATTTTGTCATATCACTAGGTACAAGTGCTACAGAAATAGTTCTGTACTGCAGCACAGCCTTGGCATGTGAGGATTAAAAGGATGGGATGGGTTTTTATGGCTGCATTGCTCACAATTCTTCACTCACAGGAAGGAGCCTCTACGCCAGTGGAGCCCCAACCATGGACCCCCCCCCTCAGATGTTCTGGGACTAAAACTCACAGAAGCCTACACATGTGCTGCTCAAGACTTTTGGGAACATCTCAGGACCCAAATTTGGGAACCACTGTTTTAGGGTAAAGGCAGGGGTAAAGGCAGGGGTAAAGGAAGAGGATGGAAAACTGAGGGAAATGTGGGGAACAAATTCAGCGGATTTCAGAAGCTAAACAGGATCAAGCATGGTTAGTCCCTTGATGGGAGACCCTCAGGGAATACTTCTATTATTAGACAACGATAGTAAATAATCCTGCTAGGGTCTGATTCGGTATAAAAAAACCTTTTTAATTTCCTATTGGGAAAGAAGGGAGCATTAAGAAGGAAGAAACAATAGCTAGGGAGCATGTGTCCCTCAGCCAGGGAATATGACGCTTTGTGCTACTATTATGTAGTAATATGTTTTGTCCTTTTTCTTTTTTTGTGCCTTCTGCTTGTCTGTAACCATTCACATTTGGTTTGTTCCAGCCATTTGCCTTTGAAAGATCTTGAATCTAATATCAGATACTTTATAGGAGAGGAAGGCAGAAAAAAAGAACTGACTTGATCCCGGGAGACTTAGACGGTTACTTCACATCCTTCCTCGTTCCGAGTTGATGTTTGTTTTGTGATCACATCGCTCATGGTCACTTGGTCTTGTCCCAGTACTGTCCCTGTTCCCGTGTACCTACGGGCGTGATTGATGGTACTGTGATGTCTGTTACTGCACATCCTTGTTTCGTGACAACATCTGCACTTCTCAGCCTTCGTTCTCGCTTTTTTCTTTGGTACAACCTTCCGTTTTTCGATCTTTCGAATCTCCTCAAGTTTGCCTTCAATGCTTTATGGAGCCAAGTTTGAGGCATTTGTGTTTTAATCTCTCTGCACTGCATTGCTGACTCCATAGGGAATGTACTGGCGAATGCATTTTGCACTCCTGCCACTAGATGAGGCTTCATATGCCGTTTTAGCCTCCTGTACATAAACAAACTCCGAATCTTCCAAAGACAAAATAATTATAGACAGCACTTTTGAATCTTGCTTCACACTCTGTTCATCATCATCCTCTTCTAGTTCTTTTTCCACAAATTCATACAGATCAAGAAATATAAGATAATGTTTCATGCGTTTTGCTCAGAACAAATAGTTGTTATCATTCAATTTCACCAGAGGCATTGAAGATAAGTTCATACTTGCCATCTCGGCTGATTGTGCCGGCTTCTTCACCCTTTCTGCACTCCCTTCAGCCTCTTCAAGCAGTTCAGCCTCCTCGGTTTTCATTCAAACACTTTGTTTATGCTTGGCTTGCTTTATCAGCTGCCTCCTTCTCTGTTCGCTTCCAAGACTCAGAGAAAAAAACTTTTCCTTTTTGCAGCTTTCTTTTGTGTCTGTTCCACTCCAAACCATTTCCTTCTGCAAAACACAACTTTATACAAATCACACTTTATCTGCTCTGGGCCCATAACCCTGTCAATCAATAATTAAGGGATTATGAAAAAGAAAAATACACACATGTGTATAGCAGAGAAAAATATGAGCTTAGCAGCAGTAGCATGTAGATAAAGTGTAGATAATTGTTATAAGTATTATCAGAACATAGAAACAGAGAGACAAAGAAACATGACTTACAATAAAACTCTTATATTGAATATATACCGCAAATATACAGCAAATAACAACAGCATAACACCAAGCAATAACATATATACAAATCAACAGAGTGTGGGGTACTGTTTCTCACCATAAACAGTCCAAATTTGACATTATTACAGCCAGTTCTTTTATACACATTTAGACCTCATCAAACATGATTTTAACCAATCACATTCTGACACACCATGATGTGATTAACCATTCCACCTGTGCTAAATCACTTAACCTGCTAGTGATTTATAATTCCTTGCACTTGTGGCTAACATCATGACACTGCATTTTTGACTGAATCAATTTTATAAATTCTCTGTTCACTCTGTTAAATATGCATTACATATATTTTGTCAATTCTACATATTATGACAAGAATGGCACGTTGTATGACGAGCCTTACCTCATGGGCACTCATCTCGGAATGAGAACCGAGATGAGCAGATTCCCGAGACCAGGGAGGGGTATGGCTCATCATGCTTTAATCTCAGTTCAGGGGGCATGGTCAGGACGAACTCCCGTCATCATGCAATGGACATGCGGTAAGATTTCCTCGTACTGGTCCCAAGCAGGACCACGAACAGCGATGAGACGTATGTGAAGTAACAGCCTTAGTTCTGGAACTTCTGACCCCACACCCCCAGGATTTACCAAGAGCACCACATGCTCCTCCCAGATGGACCACTGTAGGGAGAAAGATTGAAAGGAACGGTGAGCTGAGCTCAATTCTCTTACTGGGAATTTATTCTGGGGCTCATCATGTGCTCAGACACATCATGGCCTCAGTTGGAATTCACAGTCTGGTTGGTAGACGCAGGGGTCCCTGCAGGAGAAAGAAAAGGCAGGGCTCAATCCTGAAGATCAAGCACCTGCCACTCTACTGCACACATTTGAAATGCCGTCTTCTCTATTTATAGATCTACCTGTCTCTCCCTTTCTTTTCAGTTTCTAAAAAGAAAGCCTCCTTTTCTTCTTCTTATTGTCTTTCACAAGCACTGATTAGAAGGATATGTATTCCACGTATAATTAGCAGAAAAGTGGAGACACTAAGAAAGGCAGGGCAAAGAAACAAAAAGCCAACATTTCAGTGCATGGATGGCAGGGTGAAATTATGTCTTAGCTTTCTCTTGTGACAGGCAGGCTAAAAGGTTAGGTAATTTTACAATTTTCTAAAAACACCTTTATGTGGGAAAGGGAGCTGTTTCTGTCAGACAGAAATTGTTGTGAACCTTCTGTAGCAGCAGCACCTGTCCTTTCTGAGAAAAAAAATCACAGCTGCAACATATCTAGTGGCATTTCCCTCCTTCCACTTTTTAGTTGCCAGAGCAATGTGTGAGATAGCAAAACTGCACCATCACATGTCCTGAAAGGTGTTTTCACTTGTGTATTTAAGGAAGCTTTCATTTTAGCTCATCAAGGCTACAGGTCTTCTCAGCATGTGTATATTTTTATAATCTCTGGGAAATGTTTTCTTAATTTGGTATGTATAGAGAAACTACTATAAAAATGTGCTGCTTATAGATGGCCCTATAGTATTTAAAGGACTCTCTAGGAGTGGGTTTTTTACCTTTTTTACCTAGGTTAGGCTTGTCCAAACTGCGGCCCTCCAGATGTTTTGGACCACAGCTCCCACAGTTTTTTGCCTTTGGAAATACAGGCTTGGAATTCTTGGAGTTGTGGTCCAAAACATATGGAGGGCCACAGTTTGGACATGCCTGACCTAGGTGGTTTGCAATTTAATTAAGCAAAGTACACACTGCCCACCTACCCCAACCCTATGTGAAGGGTGGAAGGCTTAGTCAATCTCATGCCAGCTACCCGAGCCAGTTGGTTTCTATAGTAGGTATTTGCTTTTCATTTGTACAACCCTTGATTTCTTCATATATATTTCAATCAATCAATTTTATTTTACAGCCAAAGGCCTGATAAAATACAGTATACATTCCAACAAGTACAGATTCCAATAATTAAAATAAACTTAAAATTAATTAAGCACCAGAATTTTCTTTCGTGTTTTTTGGGCTGAGAGAAGGAATTTGGCCACAAGTTCAGTAATGGACTTATTTCTGTCTTCTAGAAGATATCTTGTATACCAGTCCAAGGATCTGCCTGGTAGACCTCTCATTACAGGGTAAAGAAGCCTGATACGCTCATCCCTGTAATAACTACATATAAAAAGAACATGCTGCAATGTTTCAATTTCTTTATCATTGCAGGGGCATAATCAATTTTCATATGGTATACCACTGTAGTGACCCTCTAAAACTGCAGATGGAAGACAGTTAAATCTGGCTACTGAAAAAAATATGTTGGTATTTTGGGATTGTCAGTTTTTCCAAATATTTAGCACTTTGATGAAATTCAAGACTTAAACCAAAATGCATGGGTGAGCAAATTTTCCTGAGCATTCTCTGTAGAAGACTGGAAATCAACATCTTTAATTCACTTCTCAATGATGGACTTAACTGTCTTCAATTGATAAATGTGAAAAAAAAATCCATAGATAAGCCTAAGAAATGGAATTTGGTTGGGAAGATTTTTAACCAGGAGCAAGTGTAAACATCTTTCAACAGAAGATGTAGATATCCAGAGGAAGTGTCAGCATATAACACTTTGATCCAATATCTGAATGCATGTAACCAGGCAGTACATTCGATTGAGGGGACACCTACCTCAAGTCGTAGACCTGCTATAGAAACACATTTTGGCAATCCAAGAATAGACCTTAAAAACCTTGCAAGGATACTCTCCATACTGGGATTCCATATAACAGCTGAGGTAGGACCTTGGATCTGAATATCCAGATAGCAGCTGGTATAAATTGCCCACCCTTCATAAAGAAAAAAAATGGGTAATGGCCTTGCTGGTATTTTGAGCTGCCTGTATAACAGACCTTCTATGGGGAGCCCAAGAAAGATTCCAGTGGAACCAGATGCCCAGGTATCTGAATTGTTTAACCTGATCAATGTATTTCCCATCAATTTTCCATTTTTAGTGCTACATGCTTCTTAAAGACCAAAATTTTTGTTTTACTAATGTTTATATTCAGTTGATTATGCTTACAGTATACCATAAATGCACGCATTAGGCATTTAAGGCCAATTTCTGATAATGAAAGAAACACAGCATCATCTGCGTACAAAAGTAAAGGGCATGTGGTTTTAGCCCAGCTTGGTGGATGAAAATCTGGTACAAGGCAGCTCTGAATCATATCGTTTAGCTAGAGATTAAATAACATAGGTGCCAGTATACATCCTTGGGGGACACCCCCCGCCAGTAGCGGTGATAGATTTTTGTCAATTCCTCTTCTATCCCACATCTAATACGAACCATACAAAGTGTGGTTCCCTGGTAGAGGCATTTGATCAATGGAAGTATCACACAACTTGATCCATAGTTTCTCTCTTGGTATAGAGTCGAAGGTAGATTTTAAATCTATGAATGCGGTGAACAGACCATTACCATAAAAGGTCATACATTTCTCAGCTATGTGATTTAGTAGGATACAGTGATCTATTGTTGATCTGCCCTTTCTGAATCCAGCCTGTTCATTTCCCGGAATATTTTAATCTTCTATCCAAGTTGTTAGTTTTTGATTTAGGTAACTAGCATACAGTTTGCCCACAACCAACAGTAAACTGATAGGCCTGTAATTTGATGGATCTCCTGTATCACCTTTCTTGAAAACCAGTATGACAATAGCCTCTAACCAATCAACAGGGAATTTACCTGAGTTGTTAATATGTATAAACAGATGGGCTAGCAAAGGGGCCCACCAGCCTGTGTTGGTTTTTAATATTTCTGGAAGAATGGTGTCAATCCCTGGAGCTTTGCCTGATTTAATACAACTGATCAGATATTTTATTTCAGATTGGGTAACTGGATTCCAAGGTGGAGTATCAGAAATATCTATGGTATAGGAGCTATCTTCTGGGCTGTCTTTGATAACTTCGAATAAAGTGGAGAAATGCTGTTCCCAAGTGTCTGTTGAGATGTTACAGCATGGAGGATTAGGAGACGGGCATCTGTCACAATCACCAAAATTTTTTGGGAGTTCTTATGTAATGAAGGTTCTATCAATGCATTCCATCTTTCCTGAATTGCTTGTCTCTTTTTAACAGCTATCAGTTTTTTGCATTCTTTTTTAATTTTATAGTATTTTTGTGGAAATGTGTTTAGATTTTCACTCCTATAATGGTTATATATCCCTCTCAGTTGTTTTTTGAGTGCACAGCACTCCTTATCAAACCACTTGGGGCCGCTTGCTCTTGGCATAACTCCTGTGGAGGGTTGTTTTGGGGTTAATACTGCTTTTCGGGCAGTAATCATGGCTGAATAGTTATTTACAGCAAAGGTAACATTTGTAGCTGCCATGATTGAGTTTTTAAAGAACTCCCCCTCTGAGGAACCCAAAAAATCTGTCACCTTATTGCTTTTTTTCCCTGTCCAATATAGCCTTTTATGTTTTAGACATAGAGATTTATCCTGGAAGTAGTAATTTGTATTCAGGTGAATAACATTTGATAAAGAGATAGAGACAATTAGAGGAAGATGGTCACTGTCCAATCTGTAATCTACACGGAAAGCAGATACGCAACCAGATAATAAGTGTGAGATCAGCACAAAATCCACAACACTACTACCATGGCCAGATACATAAGTGGATTTGGCACTTTTGTCAAAAAGAGGGTTTCCAATTAAAATTATAAGGGCGAGACGACTCACCATTTGGGTCAAACAGATACCTCCATAGTTCACCTTAGCATCTTTAGAGGTTCTGTCATAGTTGGGAACAAAGATCTGATTTTCAATTAACCCCACAAGGGTGAAGAAAAAAACGGCATCATTATTTGGCCCTAGCCTTGCATTAAAATCTCCCATTATAAATGGCTGTGCTCTGGGAAATTTTGATTCGAGGTCTATTATATAGTTTTCCAGTTCTTCCCAGGCTTGTTTAGTAGCATTCTTAGAGGAGAAAGGGGGAATGTAGACATTAATCAACAACAGGGACTTGGCACCAAGATCAATAAGACCAGCCACTGCTATTTTACCACAGGGGGGAGCCCATTTGATGAGTACTTGCAGAGCTGTAGATTTCAGTATTGCCAGGCCAGCCTTAGGTCTAGCCTATATATTTGAAGATATCTTTTCATGGGCTGCTTCATATAAGGCTTCTTATGTTAAGCAAAACTTCACTGGAGCTAAATTCCAAATGGTTTGAAGGCCTTTCATACCACAGTCATCCATGTGGAGGATGAATTATGTCATCAGCATCATTGTTGCCACCAGCATCAAGGAAGGAAGGAAGGAAACACTGGCTGCTATCCAATGGCCAGAAAAAGGCTCAAAATAAAAGCCGGGTTTCTCCTGTAAAAGTCATATGGGGGAAGACGTGGACCCCACTGACCCCACCACACACAACACAACAGCCTGCTTCAACAGCGCTTTCCCCAATGGCACCTGCTGCAGCTCTTTGGTAGCCTGGGGAGGAGAAGGGAGAAGGTGATCTCCAGTCCCATTTTCCTAGTGGAATGGGAGGGAGCTAAGTGCTGCCGTCAGAGGCTTGTATCTCTGAAAGGGTGTGAGAAAGAGCAGCCTGAATGAAAGAAGCTGCCTTTTAGTTGAATCCCCATGCCACCGCTTCCAATCTCTCTCTCTCTCTCTCTCTCTCTCTCTCTCTCTCTCTCTCTCTCTCTCTCTCTCTCTCTCTCTCTCTCTCTCTGTGTGTGTGTGTGTGTGTGTGTGTGTGTGTGTGTGTGTGTGTGTGTTTTGGGGAAGGCCACAGGGCTGTGTTGCAACGGGGACAGAAAGTTGAATCGGTGTTTCTGAGTCCTCACAGACGTAAGTTCTGGTTAAAAATCTGCATGGGAACAGTGACAATTTTTTTTACTACCTCCTACCTGGTACTTGGAAAACTCACTGGGTCACACTAAAGTGGGCATGGTCACACTCTTTCTGTGAAGTCCATGGGCTGCCAGGACACGATTTTAGGAGACACATTTTCCAGCTGTTTGAAGCTATTTTTGGTGTTCGTGAGATAGCAGCCATTCCCTACTATGTACATTTTAATTAAGGAAACCAGCACAGCTCATTTCACAAAATAAAGCACAGCTCAGTAGGGTGGAGAGGAGCAGATCTCTCCAGTCTATCTATGTGGATTTCTCCCTATTCTTATCTCCAAGTTCATTTCAGACCATTTACACATATTTTTCTTTTGTTCTTTTTTTAAGTCTGTTTATATTTTGGGCCATGTCTTTCAAATGATATGTTAATGGATAACAGAGGAAAATCTACTCCTTACTTGAGAAATGAAACTCTTCCTTCTGGTGCAAAACACTGATCAAATCATCATAGTCTGTGCTGTGGCCAAGAAGAAAAAGGAAAGAAAGAAAAGATGGAAAATGTAGTGAAGCATAGGCTCCTTCCACTGTTATTCGGTTCGTTACATAATGAAATTAATAACGAACCTAGGGGCAAATTTAACACGAACCAAACCAAACTGAGAAAAATTAGTTCGGTTAGGTTCATTGCATTAATGGGAGCGGAGATTCTCCTACCAGGTGCTGGTCCAGACATCCTTTCGCGCCAAGCTGCATGGAGGGAACACGCACCTCATCAGCACCATCGAGGGAGGCGGTGAGCTCGAACCTCAGCCCAGCCCCAGGAGGAGAGGTAAGAATCAGGGTGCGTTTAGGCAGCCAGAGCAGTGTGGCTTCGAAGCCACCCCCCTTGTGCCTCCCTCCCATGGTCCATTATTGCAGGGCCAATCAGGAGGGGAGATGAGGTCGTGCTCAGGCAGCCAGAGCAGCATGGCTTCGAAGCCACTGCCCCCTTGCACCTCCCTCCCGCAGCCTGTTACCGCAGGGCCGATCGGGAGGGGTGATAAGAAGGAGACCACACAGTGGGTGCTGGGAAAAAAGTGGGTAAAAATGAATAACAAATTAAGGAAACAACAAAATGAATTTTTCTCAACAAATCAAAAAACACAAAACAAAACAAAACAAACTCCTTAACAAAACAAAACAAAACACCATTTTTTCGATTTGTGCCCATCTCTACACTGAACTTCCAGGAAGGGATTGAGATGGACTGTAGTTGCCCATTTAACATTCCTTACTCATTTCAGAGGCAGCCAAGAAGGATTTCTCTTAGCAGTTGGGGGAAGGGGGAGAAAAGGAAACTGGTGTCCTTCTGTCCGCTTCTGACATTCATTGAATGATTGGGTCATTTGCATCCCCCTATTAGGAGCCATGGGATGTTCATGGGAAACCAGGCACAAATACATGCCATTACACACCCAGATGAAGATCAGGTCACAGTGGCCTGAAAGGGGCATAAAGCAGATTGGGCACAAATTTGTGTAGTCTTATTTAGGCTTGATCCAGGTCAAAGGGACCAGTGAACATGCCTAGTAAATATATTAAAATAGAAATAGTGCAAAATGGAAATTCAACAACAACAACAACAACAACAACAACAACTTGGATGCTGCTTCTGACGCCTTCCTTCATCCCTGCTTCTTTCCTTTGTCTTGAACTTTCTGCAATGCTCATGGCATCTTAATGCTGAAAACATCTCAGCTGGTCTTCCTGCTGCTATATGCATTCAAATATTATGAATCTTTCCTACCAGGGGCTCCTTGAACCATTCTTCCCCTTGTTACAAAAAGCAAAAACAAAACAAAGAACCCTCCCAAATCTCTCCTTTCTTCTTTTGTATCATTTGCTGTGCGCCTTGTGTTTCAGTGAAAATACATTGATACACATGCTGGATGTCTCCTTAGCAGATGGTGTGAAAGGGTTCTGGGAGTTAAGTTGAGCCTGGCCTCTGGCAATGGAGAGAAGGAAGAGGGCGGACTGGGAATAACTAGCCAGGAAGGCCCTCGTTGTCAAAGAATCCAGTCCAGAAATAGTAGAAACACTTCTATGGGAGTATTCCCAATCTTATTCTCTATTTTAGAACAGTTCAATGTGACTTTCAATTTTCCTTTTGGTGCTCTTTTTTCAAAGCTCAGGACAGATGCAAATTCAACAGTGGCTCGTCATCCTTTTGCAGTTCAGAGTGCACCTGGAATAGGTGTCAACTGAGAAATTCTTCATTGCAAATATCAGCCTCTCTATGTGAAATGACTCTATGAGAGACTAGGCTAGGCAGAAAATGACATTTTCCCCATGTGGGGATGAATCATAAGGAGTCTCCTTTGAGTTGCTGCTAAACCTAAAGGATTCTTGTGGTGCCGCCACCATCTAAATTTAGATCTGATAGGTCTTCAGTTTTTAAAAAACATTTGTTGTGCTGGAGGTGAGTCTCAAGGGTATCTAGGGAGATCTGGTGCCAATGCCTTCAGTATAACCTACAAAAGGCAAATCTTGTACCAGGGAAAGATACAGCAGGGAGGAACCCCAAATATATCAGTGCTTGATGAGCCACAGTTTGTCCACTTGTACAAACGAACATGAGGAAAGATACATGATGCACCAAGAGATAACCAAAGGACATAACACCAAGAGATAACCATGCCTCCCCAAGAAGGCATAACATCTATCCATCCATCCATCCATCCATCCATCCATCCATCCTTTGCCAGTGGACTGTCCATCCATCCATCCATCCATCCATCCATCCATCCATCCATCCATCCATCCATCCATTCCCCCCCTCTCCTCTCTCACCACTGCCTCCACCCCCAGTCTGGCATGAGTGACAAAGGGAAGTATTCTACCCCATCAAAGAGAGCCCAACAGGGGCTGGTGGAGATGATTTGGCTATTTCTGCTGCTACTGGTAAATAGGTGGAGCCATGTAGATCAGGGGTGGGGGTGCCGGGAGAGAGTCAATGCAGCACTGTGCCTCTTCCTTGCTGTCGTGCAGCTGTTGGTAGGACAGAGACTGACTGGCAGCATCTTCCTGCTGGGACAGTGGTGGTAGAAGAGGATGGCCATGCAGGTACTGCATGTGACAGCAGAGGCAGTGTGGCAGCAGGAACTGGAGGCACAGTGAGCCCCCCTCTATGCCCAGGCTGAGCCCAGTGTGAGGTACTGTAGATGTGGAAAATGGGAGAATGAGGGGTGAAAATGGAGGAGGAAAGTGTCTCAAGGGCATTCCTATTGAGAACAGAGAAAGGAGGTGGTGGCACAGGTCCACAGGTTAGGGAGAGCAATAGTGGTTACAAACTCAAGTCTAGAAATGGGCACAAATTAAACACCATTTTTACAGTTGACAAGAAGCAATTTGTTCTCCCTTGCTGCCTCCGCCTCCCAGGTGGGTTTTTTTCTTTGAGAGGTTGGGCTGTTGAGAGAGGGGCCGCCCCCCACTCCTCACAGCCCGACCGATCCAAAGAAAAAAAACACCTGGGGATGAGGTCAACAAGTGAGAATGGAACAGGGTTTGAATTTACCACTTCTTGCTCTGTTTTCCCTTGCCACCCACCTCCTAGGTGGGTTTTCTTTTGACAGGTCAGGCTATGGGGTTACAGGGCAGCAAGGGAGAACAGAGCAGGCAGCAGTAAATTCAAACCCTGCTCCCTTCTCCCTTCTTCCTTATCACCCCTGCCCCCACCCTGGGTGAGTTTTTTCAACAGGTGGAGAGTGGGGCCACTCCTACTCCCCCCCCCCAGCCCAACCTGTCAAAAAACCTACCTGGGAGGCAGGGCAATAAGGGAGAATGGAGCAGGTAGCAATAACCCCTTTCCTTTGTTGCTCCCGTGCCTGCCCCCCACGTGGTTTTGTTTTGTTTTGTTTTGTTTTTGTTTTTTTACAGATCAGGCTGTGGGGAGTGGGGGCACCCCCATCCCGACAGCCTGATCTGTCAAAACACCCAGCTGGGTGGCGGTAGCTTCTGAATTGTTCTGTTGCTCATTTTGTTTTGTTACAAAAATTATATTGAAATTCATTAGTAATTAAATGAAACGAAATGCAATGAGTAATGAAATTAAATTAAATGGAACACTATTTTTCCATTTCATGCCCATCTCTGGTAGTCCATCATTCAGGAAAAGCTTGCCTGAAGAGACAGGTCTTTGCCTGTTTCCAGAAAGACAGCAGGGATGGAGCAGTCCTGGCTTCTAGTGGGAGAGAGTTCTAGAGTCTGGGTGCAGCAGCAAAAAAGGCCCTTTCATGTGTTCCCACGAGATACCCACAGGAAGCACTTGAAACAGGTATGTTTCAAATGGTAGTTATTGCCACTAACAATCAAGCCAGTGTGACATAACATAAAGAACTGGATTTCAACAACCTTGTTTTTCACCTTTTAACACTATCTCTCCTGCTCTGCCTCCCACTCACTCTTATTACCCTGTCCCTTCCTGGTAGCTGTTCCCTGAATTTGAACCTTCTCTCTTGGTTGCTATGCTTGTCTTCCTGTCTGTTGTGTGAACCAATGGGGCTTTGGGACTCTCTTGCTCCTGTTCCCAGTTTAGGTGGCCTTGTCTGGCAAGATCATAATATTCATTAACTGCTGGACTGTACACCTCATCAACTGCAGTGGGAGGTACTAAGGATTTGCAATCCAAGACCATCTGGCCAGTCTTGTGTTCCCCATCCCTTAATTATATCTATAAATGCAAGTTTTAAGTTTATACAATGCCATAGTGTATTACTTTATTTTAGGATTCCAAGTAAGAATACTCCACACACCTATGAGCTTCGATCAATTACTGTGGTTCCTGTACTAGAAGCAGGTTTAAACAGGAAGCTCAGAATGTTCTAAATTAAACTGACTGTGATGGAAGCCTGAAATACTCCTTTATTCTTTTACACCTTTAATATTGGGAAGTCAGAATGTATGTATGTCACATTCAAAACTTGTTAAACGTTTCTTTATGGGATATATTACTGACTAGTCTCTGATTATTATGTTTCTGCATTATTTTTATTTGCTACCTACTGCCATTAAAGCAAATCTTTCTGGTACAAAACACAGAATCTACTCACCATTTCGCAAAGTAAAATATATCCCTGAAATCCTTGGGTCTTCTCTGACATGTCAGTCTCCAGGTGTCATGACAACTTGCACTTAGAAGGGAGATGTGAAAATCCGGTTTCACAACAGGAGATTTTGTGAGTAGATTGGTATTTTCCTGGATTTGCATCAATATCTGTTTGCCGATTCAAAAGAAGCATTTAAATTTGAAAAATAACTCAGAGCGACAAACCCCTAAGATCTCTGGTCCGAATTTAAGTGGCCAGCGGATCTTAGGGGTCGTGTAAAAAGGCCCTAACTTGGCTTATTATGGCTAGACTATTGCATTCCTTAGATAAGCGTTTGGCGAAAAGCTGAAAATGTGCAGTTAATATTTACGCTTATAAATCACACTATGTCCCATCATCCTAATTGTGCTACAGGCAGTGAGGTAGGAAAGCCCCAACAGCTACTGCTGCCCCTACATTTCATAATATGTAGCTCATAAAAGTGCTGTTGCTGTGATGCACTTTTGGCAGCCGGGGGGGCACATAAAATGCAGCTCATTAAGCAGCTATCACATCTTATACCACATGGCCTGTAGCAGAGAAGAAGTGCAATTTAATATCAACCACATTTTTCTGTTGTGTGATAGCGGTCATTAATGTATATGTATGTTCTGTGCTGTCAACTGACTTACAGCAACACTTGAAGTGCTTTCAAGGTAAATGGGATTACTTAAGGAGTGGTATTACCATTCAGAAACATACACACAAATTTCCATGGCCCAGCTCTACTGAGTCTTGGTCCAGCACTCTATCCACTACACACTGGAAATCCCAATGTCATCATTATTAGGAAGAATAAAATTAATTTAAAGGGGACATGGCTGTGAAATGTAAGCAACTGCTTGGCTGTCAGATGATGGTGTTGAACTGCCCAGCTATGCCTTGAGGAAAAATATTCCCCTTGTGGCCATAATGCAAAGAAAATGTATCCAGACATTGTTGCCACAACTACCTTGTTGATAGGCTAGCTCAGTGTTTTTCAACCACTGTTCCACGGCACACTAGTGTGCCGTGAGATGTTGCCTGGTGTGCCGTTGGAAAAATTGAAAAATTCGAAAGATTTTAAAAAAAATGTCACATTTTCGCCCCCTAGGCGGGCGCCGGACAGACCAAGCGGACGGGAAGCTCCAAGGTGCAGCCGATGCCCTTCCAGCTCCCCGGCGCGGGGGTCCGAGCAGCAGCAGCAAGAGCAGCAGAAAAGAGAGAGGGCAACGGGGATGGTGGGGGTGGAAGAGAGAGGCAAAAAAAAAAGTCCTCCTTTCCCGGGTGGCGACGATCTCGAGTCAGGCGGCGCACCAGAAGGCAAAAAGGAGAGAGGCTGCACGCCCGAAGCAGTCCCGGGACCTGCCTGATGCTGCTGCAGCCGCTGCTTCTGCAGAAAAGAAGAAACATCGTCGATCCACGCGGCTCCTTCCCTCCCTCCGTCCTTCCTTCCCTCCCTCCCTCCCTCGCTCGCCCACCGGCCGCCAGGCACTTGCCCGAGCTTTGAGCCAACTTATCTTTGGGCGACGCGGAGAGCAGGCGGCATGCAAATGACCTGCAGCGCTCCGGACCAATCAGCAGCTCCGAGGAGAGCGAGAGGGGTTGGGCCACCGCTGGAAAAGCGAGCGCCAGCAGTGGGAGAGGAGGCGGAGGTGGAGGTGGTGGGCGGGGCGAAGGAGGGAGGCGCGCCCGGAATGGGGAGCCCGTCGGAGAAACCGGAGGCTGGAAGGACCTGGAGGAAGAGCCCCTCCATCGCTGGCCAAAAGGGGGTGACCCAGAACGACGCGCGCCCACCATGCCCACCTCCCGCAATGCAAAGGTAAGGAAACTCCCGCCACTTGCTAGTATAGTTGCCAGACATCTGTGCCTCAATTCCCCCGCCCACCCTCCCTCCCGCTGCCCTTCCCCCGTGCAGACGGGCCTGCTCCACTTCACAAAAGCGGACACAGAAACAAGCGCACGTGGACTCTCAAGAAACAGGGGTAGAATCGAGTTTGTATTTGTGTACTTGTTTAGTTTCTCAGTTCGAGGCGAAGCTCGTTGCCTTGTCCAGGTCTGTATGTTCCGTTCTCCCCCCCCCCTTAACAGCACTGAAAGCATTGCTCCAGCACCTTGACAGCTCCAGGAGCCTTCCTAGGAGATGCCAAGAAGTGCTCCCCCCCCCAACGTGTCTGTTGGAAAGTGCCCAGGTTGCGCACTGAATAAAGTATTTTATAATTTTCATATTTCTGTTTACTTACTATTTCATAAGAAAGTAATTATAAAATACTTTATTTGTGTTTATTTGATTCCTATTCAAGAGAATTACTTTATATATAGTCAATATAGGCACAGAGTTAAATTTTTTAACATTTTCTAATAGTGGTGTGCCTCGTGAGTTTTTTCATGAAACAAGTGTGCCTTTGCCCAAAAAAGGTTGAAAAACACTGGGCTAGCTGATAGATCTTTAATACCCTTGGGGTGAGTCACATGTTCTTGCTATGATCAATTTTCTCCTGGGCTTCTCCTAGGGTAGGCCTGCCCAAAGTCCGGCCCGGGGCCCAAATCCAGCCTGTCAGGCCATTCTAAGTGGCCCGCGGCTGGCTGGCCCACCCCTCCCTCCCCCTCCTTTGCCCTTTTAAAAAAAAAATCTTCCGCCAACACTGACACTGCCAGGAAGCTTGAAGGTCTGGGCAGGCCGGCCAGCTGGTGAGCAGAAGCTTGTGGGGGATGGGTGGGCAGGCGAGGGGGCGGGCCACCACCAGCAGCACCACTGGGAAGCTTGTGGGGCTGGGCGTGTGTGCAGGGGTGGCACGCGGGCAGGCCGCTGCCACCGGCATCACGGGAACCTTGTGAAGAGCGGCGCATGCATGCAAGGCAGCATGCAGGTGGGCCGCCACCAACATTGTGAGGTTGGGCGCACGCGCGGAGCAGTGATCAGGCAGGCCGCGCCACTGGCACCGCTGGGAAGCTTGGGCGGCCTGCCGCCACCAGCACCGCAGGGGAATGTGTGGGGGTGGGCAGGCCACCGCCAAGGAGCTTTGGGGTGGGCTGGTGGGTGAGCCGTCACCACCTCTGGGGAGCTTCTGCCTGTTCTCAAAAGAACAGGAAGCTGCATTAATGCCTAGAGAGATCACTGCTGACATTTGTTTCCCTGCCCCAACTTTTGAGGCTGGAAGGCTAGGTCTAATCTCCAGATGGTGCCACATATTTTGGGCTGTGCAGGAATGCTGCCTAATGCTTGTTTGATCCAAGTACTTTTGGCAGTACTCAGGGACTGTTCCACACACTTTCTGATTAAAAGGGTAATGTATGAATCAGCCCCTGTGATCTATAATAAACAACACCTTGCTATCTTCTTCCTGCTCTTACTAGCCATGAATTTTGGAACAGGCTGTGCTAATCCATTTCCTTAAATTTTGTTCAACATTTCACCAACGCCAACGTTCCTTAAATCCAGTTTGTGCCAAACTGTGTCCAGAAAATGATGTTTAGAATGCATCACAATCCTCTCCAAGTGGCAAGGAATGAAATATTAAGGCTACGGTTTCTACATACTGAACTATAAACGAAGGTGCTTGGGAGGGAGAAACCGTAGTACCTGTCCAATAATGTCAACACTTCCCCCAGTTTAAATTCCAGGGCTTGTAATAACAGTGGCAGGAACTGCCTAGAGGAAATTATCAGCTGCATTGAAGCTATCTGAACTGCTGTAATGTTTCAGTTAAAACCTGCATTTTTTAAAAAAATTGATCCAATATAATAAGCAAAAGACAGTGGACCCATACAAAGGATGCTTTCTAATACACACAGAATAGAATGGGGAAAAACTCAGCCATAACGGAGTCAAATAGGGCAGATCACAGTGGGGAAAACAAGGCAACCCACAGCAACATGGATCAAACATCAACTGAAGAGATGCCCAAATATTCCACAAGGAACAAACATGCCATACAAAATCTATATATTCCCCCTTTCAGCTAAGATTTTGAAATAGCAGCATTATTTTTTGAGAATAATGGCAGTGAAACCACAAAGACACTATGGCATGCTATTGAGCAAACAAGTCACTTGAGCTAGCCAATTTGATTCCAATTTGTGTCATTGCTTTGTGGCGTGCTTACTGTATTAATTGGAAATGCCACGGGGGCTTTCCAGCAAGACAAGTATGTCATTTTGTAGTCTCATGCAGCTAAACCAGCACAGACTGTTGTGGCATCTTAAAGCTTACAAGCTTTACTTGCTATAAACAGTCCACAGGCTGGAACTCCCTTCTTCCATTCAAACTGGCTGGCGCCCACTACAATCAAACATATGTGCAAGTGCACCATTCTAGATGTTAAAAGACCACATGCATTTAAACACGTTCCTTTCATGGAATGCCCATATGTGGGAAGGCAAAGGTGTCAAAAGGAAGAAAGAAAAAGATTCTACATTTTCCTGCTAGAAGCAGAAGCTAGAAGCAGTTGAAATTAATTTGATAAGGACTGGGTATTATAATAAAAGAGAGAGAGAGAGAGAGAGATTGGATCAACTGTTTTCCTTAACTTTGTGGGTTCTAAAATAATGTCCATTAATAATATTTTCTAGACACTGTAGAAGCTGCTGTAGCAATTGTTCTTATGTGTCTTTCATTCTATCCTTAACATCCTCTTTTTCCTCTGTGTTGGCTGCATTGCTGTCTCTCCGGGAGAGAAGGAGAAGAGGCAGAAAATGATATCTCTACCAAACCCTGGTCCTTGCCCCCCATCCTTTCTCCTCTCCTTGCATCTGGAAACCTGGGAAATGCAGTTTTCTAGAGACATCTCTGGTTGCATTATGACTACCCTTCCATTGCCGCTGGATCTGAACACAGGATGTCCATGAACAATAGGTGGAAAATTAAATGTTTCCTCCAAAAGGATCCAAGACATGATGGCCTCCCTTCTAATGCAAAATAATTTATGGGACAAAATTTTTAGCTCATTGTTTGAAAATTCCCCTCACTTAGACGGAGAAGCACTGTTGGGAGTCATATTCCGAGTTTACTCTATTTTAGCCTAACAGTCTCAATCAAGATGCAAGCTGGGACTTATTTCTGGACTACACCATTAATGCCATTTAAATCTATATAAGAGTGTGAGATTTGGAACTGAGCCTGTGCTCTTTTCCCATGAGGGCCACAATTCCATCTTGTATCAGAGGCTAAAAAGTATTTTAAAAAATTAAAAGGCAAAAACATAATTTAGTCAATGGGGAAATGTGCATTAGGTGAAATGGTTTCAAATGTAGAGATTATCAGTGTTTAAAATGCATATGGTATTTCACAGCATAAAAGAAAAATCCCCTTACAACCTAGTATAGTACAGACAAGGATGGGAAGATAATGAATCTGGAGGGAAAGACAACTAAATAGCAGCTGAGAAATTTTCACATTCTTCCCACTGAGGTTATTGTCTGCACATCAAGTACAGGGCAAAGGGGATGTCTGTTCATTCATGTCAGACAGAAAGACGTACTGGGCCAACTGGATTGCCTACACAAGAGTAACTAATATCCTAGCTAAAGATAAATCTAGCCACCTCATATATCTGATTGTTTTTTTATTAACTTAAAGAAAAGGTTTTTATAGACATTATAAAAACCTCACTTCCTGTGAAAATGTACTCTTAATGCATATTTGCTCTTGGAATGAGTTCAGGAGAAAGAACATCAAAACTGAGTCATTTTTTTTCAGAGAGAGAGAAAAAGAGAGGGGGGGGAGTTAGAGATCAAACAGAACAGAATATTTACAAATTTGTAAAGACTTAATCAAGAAGCTTTCTTTACAAAGATATGAATGACATTCCAGCTGCATTTCTTCCATTCTTTCCTAGAAACTATGCCAAGTTATTACCAAAAACACAATTCTTGTTCAGCCTGTACAAGTAGAGAAATAGATTATACGATAAGAAGCAGATCCTTACTTTAGGGAGGACATTGTAACAGAAATTCTGTGTCAAATACTATGGAATAAAAATTCACACGTAAAACAAAACAAAACAAAGCAAGTGTACTGTCCATGGGGGGTGGGGAGTCCAAACTTGATAGGCAGTTCTGAGCATCACAAAATATGGTGCATGTTTTTCACCTCTTAAGAGCTCTTTATCAAGTTACAGAGCAAACAAGGAGCATGGGGGAGGTGGGAGAGAAGACGAATGATTTGCAAAACTATGACTAAAGCTGGACTTTGTGGCTCCAGGAAAAAATATGGAAGGAGGAAGCAGAGATTTCAGTTCACATCTCCCGGCATCCTGTGACAATTTCAGATTCTGCCTAGATATGCCCCTACACTTCCTGTGATGAAGAAACAAGCAAAGAATGGCTTATCAGCTGTGTCATTTTTCATAAAATCCCACCATTATTTAGATCTCTTATGAAATACAATCATGGTTGTATAACATTAGTCAATGACCATTAAGAGCAATGCAATAATATGGATAGAATGTTGTATTAGTGGACATCACTGTGTGGTCATGGAAGCAGAGAGCTAAGCAGGCTATAAAAATGTATCCATGCTCTGGATTTTGGAAAAAAAGTCTATCTGAATTCATTTAAAAAAACTGGTAAAAGATTTCAAAATTCTCAAATAGAACAAATATAGACTGCTTATGTATTTTGTCAAAGGCTTTTTCAGCATTTAATGAAAAAAATTAAAACAGCTTCCTGATCAGTTCTCTTATTAGCTATTGAATCTCAAATTATCCAAACCATGCGTGTCTTGAATAAATCTTACTTGATCTGTATATACCAATATGATAATGACCCTCTGTAGCCTAGTAGCAATGATAGCAGTTAACATTTTAGCACCGTTGGTCAGGGAACGCTTGATTGCTAAAAAGAATAGTCTCTGGGGAGGCTTCCTTCATATCCCCCATATTTTATGATCAAGATTCTTTAAATAAAAGGATTTAAAATTTGCACTCAGAATATATTTGCCAAACTAAGGAATCGCAGGGATATCAGCATCATATAACAAAGATGGCTGAGATCCAGTTTGAAAAAAATTCATTATAACTTTGATGCAATTTTGGGATATAAAAATCTGAAAAGGTTTTATACCATGCATTAGGAAAGTCATCTGGTCCTGGAGACTCATATTCATATTCTCTACTTTAACATCATATATTGACAAAAGTGAAGAAACAGATTTCTGCTGTACAAGATTAAAACTGTTTGGTTCTTTATCTTTTTCTGATATTTCTGCATATAATTTATAAAGCTGAGAATTCTGTAGGGAGCCCACATAGAGGTTCTGAACCCCAATAGGCCCTGGCAAAGTGCTGAAGCAAGCCATTAACCCCGGGGGGCTGAGGATCATCAGTCACCCACAAAAGGGCATGGCCAGGTGTGGAAAGACCAACCCTGAGTAAGCTCCAGATAACCCAGAAGTTGGGCAGAGGTCATCCTCCAACTGGCATGACTCGGGGGTGGGGGAAACAGATGGCTACCCAGATATCGGGATGGTCAGGTGACATCTGGTCTGTCCTCTCCCCTATCAAAGATTCCCTACTGGCAAGGATTTCCTCCTAGATAAGGTTGTGTATGTGTGGAGCTCCAAGACCCTCATTCCCCCCCACCAATGGAATTGGTTACCACCCCTATTGTGACGTATGCACACACACACACACACACACACACACACACACACACACACACACAGAGAGAGAGAGAGAGAGAGAGAGAGAGAGAGAGAGAGAGAGAGAGAGAGACTCATAGAAACACACACGCACAGAGAGGCACATACCTGGGACCAAGAGATGATTGTACCCCAATCCTGTGCCATGTTTAGTTAATAATGCTACAGAATTCATTTCAACAAGAGTGGTATATATTTCATTCTTGTCATTTCTAACTGGGAAATATAGTTTCTCCTCTTTTGTTGTCTATGTGCCAGGAATTTACTTGGTCTCTCACCACTTTCCCAGTATGACTGGTGTAGAGAGATGAAAATATATTCTGGTCTTAGTGAAAGCATATTGTTTAATTCTCAGTGGTTTAGGCCTCTGACTGCAAAGCCAGAGAGTCAGATTTCAATTCCTCACTGTGTGCATCCTTCACAGGGACTAGACTCAGTGATGAGTAGGGTCCTTTACAGCCCTGCAGTTCTAAAATTAATATGGTTGTATCATTATATTATCATTCATATTTAACATTTTGCAATTCCCAGTAGAAATCAAGTGTTCAAGATCTACAAGTTGATTCACTAAAATTTTCAGTTTATTTTTTATGGTTGCTTCTTCCTTTGTTCTCTGTTTCTTCTTCTTATGAGAAGCATAAGCATAACTTTTTTCCCTTGCTAAGGCTTAACAGGCCTTCCACTCAATAGAATCAGTGGTAGTTGAGCCTTCATTAAAACTTTAATATTCTGATGCATCCTTCATCATTCAGTAAACAAAATTTAAAGCAATC
The DNA here is from genome assembly GCA_037367245.1 of Phrynocephalus guinanensis. Taxonomy (NCBI): domain Eukaryota; kingdom Metazoa; phylum Chordata; class Lepidosauria; order Squamata; family Agamidae; genus Phrynocephalus; species Phrynocephalus guinanensis. Next base: position 42,876,353 of record CM074735.1, on the reverse strand, counting down.
ATTATCAGATAATCTAACCAGTCTGGCAACCAAAGAATTAATTAAATGGGAGCATGGTCAAAGGAAAATTATGTCTATGGCAGCAGTCCCCACTCTCAGATAACTTGCATGTTCTTAGAATGTAATTCCCAGAAACCTTCCCCACCAGCTGTGCTAGCAGGGGTTCTGGGAAGCTGCACTCCAAGAACACCTGAGTTACCCAGGGTTAGGAGCCACCGCTCCATTGAATCTACAGAATATATGGCGACCTAAGACATCAAAGAGGCTGTGTTGAGGAAATAATCTAATAGAAAACATTTACAGTGGACTGAATAATCAAATATGTAAAACACAATCATGTGGGCATAAAATACACCAAGGATGGTTCAAGCAGAATTTGTCCATATACAATATCCTCTCCCCCCCCCCTTTGCAGGGGGGGAGTCATGTTTAAGATTGGACGTAAGGTATTATTAAATTCTCTCTCTATCAATACATAGCCATGCATAATATTTACCAGGCAACTAAAACATCAGTGAAATATGTCCATAAAGCCCAGTGAAATATATCCATAGAGTCCACTTTCGGGCAATAAACATTAATTATGACAATAACACAATCAAACCATTGCACCCTCTAAAATAAAAACAAACAAACATTGGAATCAGGAATCACATGGGGAAAAATCATTCCTTTAGATTAGTTTGATGCAACTGTAACATAAACATCTGCAACCCAATGAACCTGAGAAACATGAAGATCAGAATTTTGATTCGACATCTGTGAATGGACAAAGGGGAAAAGTATTTTTCATAATATAGCACAAGACCTTTTTCTAATGTAAGCAGCTATCAAAAATCTGCACACATGCCGTTCTCAGGATGGAGAAGGTTTAAAATGATTGCATGCAAGCTGTTAACAAAATATCAAGGAAAAACTGTATGCTTTATAAGAATATGTGATACATTTTAGCATTAGGATGAAAATGGGGTGGTGGTGGAAATTACCCACCTGCTGAGAGAGTGATCTTCAAATATATTAATAAAGACCATTTTAGGTTAGCACAGAAAAGAACAGAGCAAAACATGGGAAATAAGATTAAACACAGAGGTTGGATACTCAATCACCAAAATCAAATACCACAAACTCATGTGGGGCTGCATAAATCAATCATGAAATGAACTAATCAAACCAGCAAAAAAACATTTGTTCTCAAAAGTATTTGTTCATTTTGGGAAAAGGAGAATCCTGAACTGTATCCCATTCACCACCTATCCTGAGAATGCTAAAATTGGGAAAAATATGTTAAGAGGAAAGCACATGTCACGAAGACTGCTGAGATTAGTAAGTAGCAAAAAAATGACCAACGAGGCTCCATAAAAAGCTCAGAGTGTACCTTTTTAAAAAGAACACATATAGGAAATTGAACGAAAGCCAGGCCACTATTTGATTGTCCAAAAGCAACCTTCACCACACTTATAGAGGAAAGTTGAGAGAAGCTTCTCTGTCATTGTGGTGTCTTAAAGGTGCCTTGGGCACATTCCACCACTTATGAAGGAATGATAGTAGGGAATCATGCTTCCACCCCTATACCTAAACCGCTGAGCTAATTCAGATATTAGACCAATTTTGAGTGGAATAGCCATTACCTTGAAATAAAGAAAACATTTTAAAAACATCTTCATAGATTCAAATAAAGGGCTGAAAACAACAGAATGAAGTGTGACAGGGATGAAAACAGTGTTCTACACCTGGGGGGGGGGCAACCAACTCTACAGTTACAAGATAGGGCATACTTGGCTCATTAATTTTATGAAAGAGAAGAATCTAGGAATTGTTCTAGATCGCAAGCTGAATATCAGCCAACAATGTGATATGACTGCAAAAAGGTCAAATGCTCCTTGCGCCACAATAAGAGAACCACAGACTCCATATTCTTGTGAAGTACTAATTGCCCTCAATTCAGCACTGGTTAGGCTTTGTCTTGAGAGCTATGTCCAGTTTTGGGCATCACACTTTAAGAAGAATGTCAACAAAGGGCCTTTTTACACGACCCCTAAACTCCGCGGCAAATGGCTGCCAGCTCCGGAGCTTAAAATTGTTTACCCACCAGCTCCGGAGTTTACTGAAAATTAAGTGCGACCACGCCCACCTAAGTGGGTCCCAGCGCACTTTTCATGTACCTGCTCTCCAAGCATGAAAAATCTCGATGCGGATGTGCCGGGCTCTCCTCGCTTCTTTTTGTTGTTGTTTTTTGCCTCCCGCCCCTTTAAGAGACGGAACCAGGAAGTGACGGGGCTCCCGGCAGCTTCCACCGGCACCGGGAGGTAAGCCTTTATTCTTTTGTCCCTTTTTCTCCCTCCCCTCACGCAACCAGCAGCCAGAAGTGCGGAGGGGTGGGGACGCACGAAGAGCGACAAACCCCTAAGATCTCTGGTCCGAATTTAAGTGACCAGCGGATCTTAGGGGCCGTGTAAAAGCGCCCAAAGTGGAATAAGTTCACAAAGGAGAAACAAGGATGATTAGGGGAATGGAAATCTAGGCCCATGAGGAAAGACGGAAAGAAATGGTCAGGTTTAGCTTTGAGAAACAAAGACAGAAGGGAAATATGATTAAGGATGGGTACTAGAAACTCAAAGGCAATATTGCTGGAAGTTCTGCCCTGCCTACTCATCTAGTGGCCAGCTACCGAGAGAGACAGAGAAGGGAAGTCCAGGCTCCATGGAGAGGTGGGGGCATGGCTGCCACGCAGACAATTTATAACAAAGGTGCATGGAGTACGTCATATCAATCTCTAGATATCATAGCACTTTTCAAATATTTGAAATATTGTCATATATAGGAGGGGCAGGATCTGTTCTCAATCATCCCTGAGAATACGACACATAATAATGGGTTCAATTATAGGAAGCCAGATTTTGTTTAAATATCAGGAAAAACCTCCTGTTAGAGTAGTACAATAGCACCAATTACCTTGGAAGGTGGTAAGTGTTCCAACACTGGAGGCATTGAGAGAAATATAGACATAATTCTGTCAGATCTACTTCGATTTGGATTTTTGCATTGAATAGAGTCTGGATCTGGTAGATAAGTCCCTTCCACCACCATGATTCTGTGATTAGATGATTCTGTGATGGGCTAATAATTCTTAATAGCATTATTAAATTCCCTTTTGCAACACAGTTCATAAAAGAAGAATGGCAGGCATGAATTCACAATGTGAAAAGAGATGTGGAGGATTCAAGATAGAAGGAATATAATGTGTCGTTGAAAATTATAGCCATTGAAAGTGCATTACCACATTGCCCCTCTTTGATCTCGTAGCATGATTTCTGCCTAAAGCCATAACTAGAGCTGTGTGAACTCTGTGGGCCTTGGTTGTATAAGGACATTGTAGCACAAACTCAGCACTGCAGAATTGAACAAAAGGAAAAAAAGTGACCTGTGGACCCAACAAATATATGAAGGGATGAATATTTCCTTGTTTTATTCCACCCCTCCATTAGACAGCTGTCTAAAAAGACCCCAAAAGAACTGAAGCCTTGGAAAGCCTCCATCTATGTGACTTCAAAGCAATTGCATAGATTGGGGGGAGGGGTTGATCATCCCCTGATGCTCAGGGAACCCCCCACCTGTATGATCCAATGTGATTGCATAGATGGAGGGATGGTTGTTTCCCTGAATGGGAAGCCCCCATTTCTGTGATGCACACAGATTGGGGGGTTTGCCTGGGCTTCTTAGGCTGCCCAAAACAGAATCACAAACCAACAAACCAATTTGTCATTTCCTAATTTCATGGGCAAGGAATTCATGGTTTATAGTTCATCTGTCTTAAATAAACAATGAACCAGGAGGGACCTCCATTTTGATGGTTCATCCACACCTCTACTAGAAGGTTCATGGGAAGCTTACAAGTTTGGTATCTCTATGTGTCTTGGAGGCTGTTTTATAGGGTTTTAAAGTAAAAAAAATGAATTTATGAATTGATTCAAAAATTCGTGATAAAAATTCATAGATACATTTTTGTGATTTGTTTACTTTGATGAATCATGTATCAAAATGAATCACCATTTTTTGATTTGCCAATGCCATATCTTTTTATATCCATTCCAGTGAATCCTTCATAGGTTCAGTTCCTTCCAGTTCCTTCCTGTGTATGTCAGTCCGAAAAGGAATCATAAAGATCCTGCACAGTTCAATCAATAGTCATTAAATTTGGAACTGAATATCTTTAAAATCAATGTCCATGAAGTGGTGACAGTCATCCCTGAGAACATTATTGTAGTGTTCACCCTATTACTGTGTACAGGAGGGGAAATAATGTGTTAATGTGTATGCCCAAATATGGAATGTGGAGGCAGAGCCTTAGTGCTTAAATAGCTCCACCTGAGGTAGATAGAGTCAGATAGGACAAAGATAGGGCGAAGATAGGGAAACTGACAGGCACTGAAGAAGAGAAAGGGCAGTTAGGGAACTGTCAAGTTTGAGTGAAGGAAATAGATCAGTATTTGAGTGAATAGGAACTAGAGAGGGGCACGACCAGAAAAAATGACGTTTTGAGTTGTCGTTTGTCGGGGCGGGTCCGTTTCAGGTCGTTTCCGTTTGTCGCGATAATTTTCAAAAATTTGTCGTTTCCGTTTGTCGTTTGTCATTTGGGTTGGGGTTGGGGTTGGGGTTTGGGGTTGGGGTTGGGGTAAGTGGGCTCTGGGAGGCACCTCTCTGGGTGCCTCTGATGTCTGACCCACTAAGAAGGGAAGGGAAGGGAAGCGTAACGCGAAGCTGCCATGTACCATACATTACATTATGTTAGGGTGGGGGGTAAGTGGCAGAGACACCTCTCTCTCTGGGTGCCTCTGACTCACTAAGAAGGGGAGCGTACTAGCGTACTGACGTACCGGTTAGGGAATGGGATAGGGGTAGGGGATAGTGGGCTGTGGGAGGCACCTCTCTGGGTGCTTGTGACCCACTAAGAAGGGAAGTGTACTTGCGTATGGATCTGGGTTAGGGTTGGGGTTAGGGTAAGGGCTAGGCTTAGGGTTACGGTTAAGGTTAGGGTGGGTTAGTGGGCTGCACCTCTGGGTGCCTCTGACCCACTAAGAAGGACAGTGTACTGGTGTATGGGTTAGGGTTAGGGTTAGGGTTAGTGGGCTTTCCATAAGTCTCAGTCAAAACCTGGCCATGCGATTGGTGGAATGGCTCCAAAAATTTGCATGGTCCCATCCCATGGCCAGCCCATCATTGCGCAGGTGTAAAAAAATAAAAATAAAAATAAAATAAAATAAAATCAATGGAGACGTTTTATTGCAAGAAAAACCCACTGCTGCTACTATAAAAAATCAGGCATTTAAAATACCTAATTTTCAAATGTTTCTGTGGTGCTTTGGTCGGTTTTTGGACCATGATTTAAAAATAAATATTGTGGTCGCCATTTTGGATCCCCCACCACCACATGGCAAATGGAGACGACGAGGATGCCCCCCCCAGCCTGGTACCAGCAGCCCAGGACAGGAGAGGGGGGGGAAGGCCGGGGACCCCCCCCCCAGAAACCACCCTTCTCTGGTAGGTGCCCTCACTGAGGCAGGCATATTTTCGCCTGCTTTTTTGGCCAGGAATCGGGTTTTTTTTTTAAACTTTTTTTTCTGTGCTGCTCGGCATCGCGCGATCGCCGCGATGCCATGAACGACAACGAAAAATCAGACCAAATTTTTCTTTTTGGGTTCGGGTTCGAGCTGAAGCGGAGTAATTCTCGTTACCGTTACCCGTTACGTAACGAGAACGAGAACCGAAAACGGAAATGAGAATTTCGCCTCTCCATGCCCATGTCTAATAGGAACACAAGTGAAATGTATTCAACATCTTATTGTATTTAATTCATTTTATTTTTCCATGTTACATCTTGTCTGGGACTCAGTGATTGAACTGGGGTATCCTGACTGGTGGCAGCGATAGCTGAGACTAAAATGGTACAGGTCAATGGTCCATGAGATGACTGGGGACCTGTGCTAGAGTGAGATTGCGCCCTTTACTACTCTGTAGTGATGGCCGTACAGTCACCCCCCGCCATTTCGCGGTTCAGGCACTGCGGTCCCACTACATCGCGGGATCGCAGTACCTGCACCTCGGAGCCATGGGGGGTGGTACCGGGGGCAATTGGGTCGCTCTGTGCCACGCCCCGCGCTCCTCTGAGAAGCCTCGGAGCCATGGGGGTGGTGGTGTGGGGTGATCGGGTCGCTCTGCGCCACCCCCCGCTGCCAGGACCCTGCCTGCCACAGAACCTGACTCTGAGGGGTTAAATGGTGAAGAGCTGCTGCAGGAGCCTTGCAGCTCAAATCAGCAAGCAGCTGGGTTTGATGACTCAGCTGAAAACAAATCTTCACCTCCTAGAAGAGCCATGAGCAGGATTCTGTAACGACGACGTGTTACCAGAAGAGCTAGGGAAAGAGTCTTTGATGCTAGGCGGAGAATCAGGTCAGCAAGCCCTGAGTACTAGCAGAAGCCTTTCCAGAAGTAAGGGTGTGTTCCCTGTTTTGGGATAAAGCTGGCAAGCTCACCTTGAGCTCTCTGTGGGAGCAACGCGTCATTTCAACTTGCAACGTGGGTTCCTGTCTGTTTCTGACCTTGGCTCTGTTTCCTGACTTCGGACTGGTTTCCTGGACAACGGCTTGATCTGTTCCCTTGGGTTTGGCATCTGGTTTCCATGAGATATTCTGGTTTTGACTTGGACTGGTAATTGCTGGGAGTTGGATTCTGTTATTTATCTGGCACCTGATTGTTAGCAAAGGACTTGAACTTGCTTGGCTTTCCACTAAAGATCTTGGCAAAGAACTGAACCCTGTTTGTGTGTGTGCTCTGTGTGCGGGGCTTGACACCCACACTCCTCCGAGAAGACTCAGACAGGTGCATGATTGCCCACCCCACCCCCAGATCCCACCCCACCCACTTCCGCATATCGTGGATTTTCATGCATCATGGGTGGGGTGGGTCCCTAACCCCCGCGATCGGCGGGGGGTGACTGTACTCAAAAGGCTGACCTCCACAGTTATTAACTCACCTCTTAAATTGTTTAACATTATTCATGACTCCAAAAAGCCTCCCTATTCTGAATTTATTTATGACAAGAGTCCATTGAAGAACTGAGGCTGCATCAGTTCCCTGTCTTTCCTGTTGCACCATGTAAGATTTCTTTGTGTTCAAATGTGATGTTTCTTGTTCCATTTCTGTTCTTTTCTTCTGATCATCATAATACTTTTTATTTTAATTAAGCAATTACTTTGGAGTGGCAGTGCTTAAGTCCCCAAATGAACTGACAATCCCAATTAGAGATGGGGATGAAACAGAAAAATGGTGATTCATCATGATTCATAATTGTTGGGGCTGACGAATGGGAAAATCAACAAGCTGACAAATTTCCAGTGACAAATCAATGAATCAATGAATTGTCCCCCCTTTTAAATGCTATAAATTCTCTAATTGTATCTCGAAGCCCCAATTCTGAAGGAATCCTTCCTTCATATCTTCTCTATAAACCCTGCTTGTCTGGTGAAGATTAGGGTTCATAATCTGAGATATGCACCTAAAAATGTATACCCAGAAGAGTGCCCCCCAGTAATCCAGAGACATGAAGCTTCTTCCTGCTCTTCTCTACAGTCCATCAAAGTGTGGTGACAATTGGGTTTCAGACATATGAGGTATACACCCACAAAGTGGGGGCCCCTAGGAAATGGCCGTTTAGCAAGTGGGCTGGGGAAACCAGATCTTCACCAGACTTGGAGGGATTGTAGATGTGAGTCAGAGAAAGATTCTCTGCAAGTTTGGGGTCTCTAGCAACTGGGGAAGAACTTTTCTGGGTGGGTTCAGACACCAAAACTCCATTCTCTACCAAACTATGAGGGATTGTAGCGCACAGTCAGGATATGATTTCCTCCATTTTTGGTGTCCCTAGGTGCCTTGGGGGCATTTTATATACTGGGAAAATGACAAATCAAAAATCGCTAAAATTCATCAATTGTTATTCATGAGGGGCACCATTTATGATGAATGTCAATCAACAGATTTTGATGAATCAGCTAAATTCATCAGAAAACATTACTCATTGTTCAATTCATCCCCATCTCTAATCCAGACTGATTGTTTGGTTACAAGTAGAGGTGGGCACGAAACAAAAAACCCATGGTTCAGGCCCACCCTTGGTTTGGTTTGGATTCGGGTTCATACAATTTTTTTAAAAAAATTGTATGAACCTGAACTGATCCGAACCAGTTTGGGTCCTTACTGGGAGGAGGGGTGGTGTGGTGGTGGTGGTGGTGGCAGCGGCTGATCCTGGCCCCTGCGGCAGGGGCTTTTTGAGGCACTGGCTTGGGGCCAGCATCTTGGGGTCAGGTCGGCACTTCTTTTAATTTTTTAATTTTTTTCTTTATTTTAGAGCACTGACCCGGCCACCTCTGGGGTCCAGTTGGCACTCCTTTTTAATTTTATTTTATTTTTAAAGCGCCAACCACGTGACCCCTGGGGCTGGATCAGTGCTTGGGGTTTTTTTATTATTATTTTTCTTTATTTTAGAGCACTGACCCGGGCTGCTTTTTAATTTTTTTAATTTTTATTTTATTTTTATTTTTATTTTTATTTTTTTACTGCCAACCACGTGGCCCGCCTCCCAGCTGTAGCGTGGGCTGGTCAGCTTCTTTTGTTTTTACTTTTGGCCTGGGACCGTTCCATGGCCGGTGCTCATGGGCTGGTACCAGTTTAGGTTTCTTTTTTACTTTTGGCCAGGGATCGGTTCTGCGGCCCATGGGCTGGGTCCAGTGCTCATAGGCCAGTACCGGGCCCATGCACCGGATCGGGTGATTTTTTTTCTGGCCAACCTGTTGGCCGTTCCACTGCCCGTGGGCTGGTTTGGTGACCTGCGGGCTTGGTCCAGTGCTCGCGTGCCAGTACCGAGGCCTGTGCCCCAGATCTTTTTATTTTATTTTATTTTAATGTTATTTTTTGGGTTTGTTTGTTTTTTACTGCCGACCACGTGGCCACCTACCAGCTGTAGCACAGCCGGTTGGTTTTTTTTTTCTGGGGCCACCTCCCTGCAGCCAGGAGGACCAGACCAGGTAGGAGACACCAGTTTCCTTAAGGTCTTTTGCTGATCTTTGTTTATTTGGTTATGACACATTTATTATGGCTACCACAGGTGATCTGGAATTGGAGACTAATTGTGTCCTTTTTGGAAATATTGATGTTGATTTGATTTCAAGTGAGCCAAACAGATTCTTACTCCAAGTGACAACAAATAATGTTTAATAGACTTTCTGTTGCTTTTTTTTAACAATTCACAGCACATTAAATATTAGTGTACTTTTGTAGCGATTATTAGTATTTCAGCCACTATTGTTTCATGGTGCCAAAGGACCAGAGTTCAGCATTGTCAGCAAAGCCAATGATGATTTCAGGAGAGAATATGAATACTGTTATTTCTAGTATCTAATAATCAGTATCGACAAAGACTATAAAACCATTATCTGAAATCAAAAGTCAAAACATACAAATGATTAAAGGGATCTCTGTGGTATAAATAAAAACAGTTCTATGTATCAAACCACTATGGGTTATTTGTAAGGTAGAACTCATTAGGAATCTTTACTCAACATTAGTAGCACAAATGTGCATTAAATGAGCAAAAGTGATGAAACCTCATTTTTGAACCATTTGTTTTGCTTTCTTATTTATTAAGGAAGGGATTTATTCAGTTTATATCCTCACTTAGAAACACTCCAGGTCTGTTTGTCTGTTCTTTTAAAAAAAGACACATCTATTTATCATGTATTTTTAAAAATTGTTTTAGAAGTATACCACAGCTGTGAAGTTAAAGCTTTTGCCTGTAATCTGTCCCACAACCCCCCACAACCCTTGTACAGCTTATTTTGAAGACCTAACAGTGGGTTGAATAGGATATGGATTGCCAGAAGCCATATTTGTACTGCTGTGAATATTGCAGCTATAATAAAATGTTTCTCATGCACAACACAACATATGATGTTCCATAATGAACCAGCAGTCATTGAAAACAACAGCAAGGGGCCATTTAGAAATAGTTAAGTGCAATCCTCAATCAAGCTCTATGTAATGAAAACTGGAACAGTTTTACTTTTGATTTACCTTCACACATAAATGCGGCAGCTATGATGTTTCCTCTCAGTTTATTTCAAGGAGATCATACTAAAATACAAAGGCCATTTATCAAAATGTTTTTAAGAAACATTTATTCCAAGGGAGATGCTGATTTGAAGGTGAGGCAGTACAAAGATCTTTCTCATTATGTTAGGGCAAAAAAGAGGATTACATTTTCCCATGATTCATCATTACGACCTCCTAGACTTGAAAGTGTAGAGGTCACTTAGAAGAGATCAATAGTTAATCGGTGAATAACATTTCTCCATGAAGAGAATGTTACACTGTCATTTGTGAAATTTCTATTCTGCTTTTCATTCCGTGACCTTTGACTCATCACTTTTCTTCACCATCAAGATTCCATCCATATAATGAAAGTATGGGTGGCAGGACAAAATCCACAGTAGCAAGAAAGTAACTGGAGAATAATCATAAGCATAGATCTGAAGACTTAGACTGAACTTTTCAATTTACTCTCCCAGCCTACTTAGTTTGATATTAACTACTAGAGACAAGAATCATTGATTGATACACCCTCTGATACACCCGCCTAGCAACACTCACCTAACCTTATCATTGGGTACTGCTGGACAGCTTGTTGTTGTTGTGTTGTTACAGTTGTGACCGACTCTTCGTGACCCCATGTCCATTGAGTTTCTCTGGGCAGGAATACTGGAGTGGCTTGCCAGTTCCTACTCCAGGTACCTACAGCACCTGGTATTCCTGGGTGGTTGCCCATCCAAGTATTAGCCAGGCCTGACCCTGCTTAGTTTCCGAGATCAGGCGAGATCAGATGTGCTCAGGGCATCTAGGCAGCTTCTAGACAGCTTGGCCTATACTAATTGAAGTGCTTCCTCAGCTGGTATGAGGCACTATCCTAATTTTAACAAAGCACATAGTTCTCTCAGTCAGACCCCTGGCAAGCAGCACCACCCAGGAATGAACATCAGGGTTTCCAAATGCATTTTTGAAAGAGATCATAGAGTCAAGGTAAAACTAGAGGAGTCCATGATCCTATATCTAGAAGTAGAGCTCCCTCAAACATCAGAAGAGATCTAATTGTAAAAAGATGAGAGATACATAACAAAGGATATTGCTTTGCTAGAGGAAGGAAAAACATTAGAACATGTAATGTCTTCTTTTTGCCATGCAAGGATGTGCATATTCTCATCCATACTATTGAGTCTAAATTGAGGGTAAAAGCCCATTTGTTCTGTTGCTATTCAAAATTCTCAGAGTCTGCATTAAGTCTGCAACTTGCAACATACCCACTCTGAAGGGGCCTCAGAGAAGCTCAAGAGAATAAAGGTAGAGCAAAACATAAATGTCAAGCACTCAGTACAACACTTGAGGGAGGCAGTGCAAAAAGGATCCCTAGATGACTAAATTGCTTAAGTTAAAGTTCTATATATTAGCCCTTGCTCCACTTAACACTCCTTAGATGTGTAAAATGAAATGTCGCTTTCATGACTTTTCTCTCCAAATAGCAGAGAAAGACAGTAAAAAATTGTTTCTTCTCTCTCCAAGATTTTCCTGCAGAAAAATTACTTTGGGAAGAAATCTTGTTGGAAATTTTCTGGGCTTCCAGAAAATCTCAGGAATGCTTCCAACAAAACTGCATAGGAAATAGCTGGATTCCTGAACAGGGTTATATCATGCACCAGTGGAACACTGTGCACTACAGTGCCTTGTTCTGTTCAGTAGATTGTCAAATCCTGCATAGGAGGTAGTGCTGTAGTTGTGTTCCCATCAAAATACAATTTGATTTAATAAGATCTATGGCTGACCCTCACAATGAGTGCAGAGAGGCACCCCCAGCCACAAGTAGATGAGTATCAGGAACAGAAGAGCACAGCCTTCAAGATAATCTGCTGCTTTCTGAAGCCTGCCCTTCATATAGAGTAGTGGGTCCCAACTTTGGGTCCCTAGCAGTTCTTGGATAACAACTTCCAGAAATCCAGTCCAGTACAGGTGGTGGTGAAGGCTTGTGAGAGATTTAGTCTCAGAACATCTGGGAACCCTAGGTTGGGAACCACTGCTATATCGGAAATCAATCTTGATAGTCTCCAAAAGTAAGGATCATTCAATTCCCAGGCCCACCCACATAAGACAGGGATTTCTGTTACTAAGAGAATGAATCAGCAAATCACTAACATGAACAAGTAGCAAATATCACTATCCACAACAGATTAGAATGATAACTAGACATGGAAAGAGCCAAGCAGGGTTCAGCTATGAGGAGAGCCTTTCTCTATCAATTAATTGGGTGCTGATGCGGGGAAAGTTAGGCATTAATTAGTCCCCCATCTGCCATTTCCAAATAGAGAGTCAAATGTGATTGATGGCAAAGGAACATAGCACACGAAGTATTAAACAGTTTTCCATAGTCAGACCTTAAAATTAATTGTTGGGATATAGTCACTTAGTACCAGTAAATGCTTCTGGAAACTCAGAGGGCAGGGTCTCACTTACCATTATGTGAAGAAGAAAGTAAGGGTCATCACGTTCTACTTCATAATGGGCAAGTTAAGGCCTATAAACCTCCATGCTCAAAAGCAACCTTATTTGTAAGCTAGAAATAAGGGAAGAAGAGACAAACAAACAGCATAACATCCTAGTCTTGAAGGGGCTCCAGGAACTCTTTGGGCAGTTTATGGGTCCCAGCAGGGCCAAAGCATGGAAACTGATGGGACTGGAAAAAAAGAGCAAGAGCCATCCTGTGTAGCTTTGGATAAGCTGCTCAGTCTGAAAGCATCTCAAGAAGTAGGAAAAGGTGAATGACTTCTGAGTGTTCTGTTCCTAGAAAATTCTGCAAAGGGCAACTTAAATCAGATTTGACTTAAAGGAATATAATTATTGCTTTGTTCACCATCGGCTCTCAATGCCAGTAGTCCAACATAATAGTTTAACACCAAAACTGGAAAGTTATTCTATACTTCTAAGTAGACATGGGTATCATTGAACTGTTAGCCACCTCCATGAGGCACAAAATCACCCATAATTAACTGGAAAATAGTAAAACTTTTAATTCTTGGACCTCAATATCTAATGGAATGACTTTCCCTGAAGCAACCTACCCATCCCCTTCACTCCTGACAGCAATAGGTGCCATTGAAAATCGCAATATCAAGATCGGCCAGAAAATCTCTAGAAAGATGCTGAAAACTTAACTGTTTGGAACAATTTTTGATGGTTTTACATCTGAAAACCTGTGACCATTAGTCATAGTGTTTTTATTATATTATTATAGGTTCAAGTGGTTAGTCTATTAGACTATGGTTAATTTTAATTTAATCATCTTAATTTAGCTGATATATCATGCTACTTGCTTTTATTATTATGTTATTTTGTTATTTGTTAATTAATATGTTTAACTGTCGATTTTTGTTGCTGTTTGTTATATGAGATCCCGACTGTTTGTATACTGCCCAGAGAGTGTCTGTGCACTATTTATTTATTTATTTATTTATTTGAAATGCCTTTACCTTTCCTTCCTCCTTGAAAATAACCCATGGCAGTATAGAACACTGAAGGGCAACATACAATTGGAGAATATGTGTGAACAACAGTTATCAGGAAATATTAAAGACAGTATTCAAAGGTAAGAATAATGATTGTGAAAAAGCATCTTACTTCATTTAAAAGGCAATATTAAAACTAAGTACAATAACCAAACAAATATAAAGTAAAAATAATCCACTCTGAAAGATGGAAAGCTAAAAATGGAAAAACACAAGTACAGTAGTACTACTAATTCAGTCCAAGCAGAAATGCAGTATAAGAATATAATAAAATAATTAAATAAATATATAACAGTTGCTTCTTCTTTTTTTTTTAAAAAAAGGAGGGGCCTCATAAATAAATACTCCACTGGAACTCTCATAATACTATTTTTGCATTGTTTCTGTAGATGTTAATCATTCTAGTACACACTGTCTCACAAAATCAAGGTGAAGAAGAAAATGATAATGGAAAAATAATGCATGAAGTGTCTTATTTTTACTGAGATGATTGTGTCCATTTGCTCAGCATTGGCTCTTCAAAATTTCAGGTGAAGGTCTCTCTCTTTGTCTCTTGCATAACATCCTTTTATCAGGAGATGCCAGGAATTGAACCTGGTACTCTGTATATATTCAATCCACAGGTTCTGACTGGTGATATTCCCAGAGTTTTCATGGACAAGCGAGAGTAGTGCAAGCACACAGAAAGTAGGAACAACTTCCTGCCTCTGAGGCATAACTTCTCCACTAGTAATCACTTGAACAGGTAAATAATGCTATCCTCAGAACACACAGTTTAATCCTGGGACGAAACAGGACAATCAAGCACAACTCTAAGTACATGTTTTTAATTATTGCAAACATGATTTCAATCTCATGGCTGAATGGCTCATATGCACTATGCAATAGAGTTGCTCCCCACAGTGAATAAGTTAGAAGAACATCATAAAAGATGTCTTTTTGCGGTTATTCTTTATAATGCAAAAAATAATAATCACAGTGCTGCTCTCCTGAAATTAATAGGGTGTTCAGAGGGTGAAAAGGAATTGCATCTGATTACACTAGAAAAGGGTCCCTTTGCTGGGAGTGATCCCCATTCAAGTGACTGTTCCTTCTTTCAGAAAATCTCTCCATCCCAGCACCCCAAAGTAGTAACCCTGTGAGTGGACCAAAAGGTCCAGTTGGGGCGCAGATTGTGGTCAGTGTTAGGGTCAGTCCTAGTCCCTGTGATTTCCAGGAAACGGCTTTCACCACACTCTGCCATAAGTACTATAGTGACCACACCCTTAATTTGCATAGTCCTGATTCATTTGCATTGGTGGCAAATCATTCCGGTTTGAATATTGTACTTCTTTCTTGAGTTGAATATTGTACTTCTTTCATTTGTATTTTATTTATTTATTTATTTATTTATTTATTTTAGAGTATTTTTGTCTAAAGTACTCACTAAACTCTACTTTCACATCCCCCTTTGGTTCTTGCTCATCTACCACAACCTACCTAAATAAATTCTGCTCACTGTGGTGAAACGTTAGCAGACAGGTGGGCTGACCACTTTGAATAAAGTATCTTTGTAGACCGGGCAGCCCTGCACCATATGTGCTCAAAAAAAGGAAGAAATTGTGATAGAACTTGACAACTTGGAGGGATGTTGTGGTCGATATGTCTCTGATAGCTGTTTAGCCTTTTTGAAAGATGGAACTGGACACCCTATGTTATAATCACAGATTCTTTCTTTGTGTCTGATTTGTAAAACTCTGAACCTCCAGCAATCAATTACTGTAAGATTTGTCCATACTTCAATCCTGTGAAATCTTGGTAATGCCTTGGCATTCTAGTCAGTTATCCAACATTGTATGTGAAAGCAGAGGAGAATAATGTTAGCTTTTTTGTTATTAATGGAAAGCATTCCAACCAACTTCCATCATCTGCACTTTTCTCCCCTCTACTTGCAGAAGTGTTACCAAGCACAGAATTTTGTCAGATAGGCACAAAACATTGCATCAATATTTCCATCTTTCTTTGGCTTGGAAGATCACTCTGAGAAGGGCTCCAACCAGCTTGCACTGCTAGCATTTATATTCAGGTTTGTACTAGAGATGGGCACGACTAGGGAAAATGACGTTTTTGAGTTGTCGTGTGTCGGAGGCGGCCTGTGTCGGCTCGTTTCCGTTTTTCGTGAAACTTCGCAAAAATTTGTTGTTTCATTTTTCTTTTTTTCGTCTGTCGTTAAACTGGTTTGGGGGGGGTAGCAGGCTCCTGGAGGCACCTCTTTTTTGGGGGGTGGGTGCCTCCTATCCTCACCCGCTAGGGAAAGCAGGCTCCTGGAGACCCCTCATACATGGGGGTCTCCTCTCCTCACCTGCTGCAAAAGGGCATGCATGCATAGCCATATGGCTATGATTGCATACCCAGTTGCACGCAGAGAGACAGCAGACTGGCAGAAGCACCCCTCTTTTTGGGGTGCCTTCCCTGCATCAGTCAGGCCTCGGGGGCATGGTTTGCATGATGTCACACATGCTGCCGGCCGAGCCAAGCCTGCAGGAGTCACCCAGAGCCACAAGTGGCAGACTGGCAGACTCTCTGCACCCGCTGTGTCTCACTAAGAAGGGAATTGTACATTGCTATAGTGCAATGCAAGTAGAGATCTGGCTTAGGCAACAGGGTTAGCGCAAGGGCTAGGGTTAGGCTAGTTACGGGTGAGGTTAGGGTGAGTATTGGGGTGCACCTCTGGGGGCCTCTCTGACCCACTTAGAAGGACAGTGTACTGGCGTATGGGTTAGGCTTAGGGTTCGGGTTCGGGTTCGGGCTACGGTTATTGGGCTTTTTATGCCCGGTTGGCACATCCCAGAAGTCTCTGTGGTCAACCTGGCCAAGTGGCCATGCGATTGGTGGAATGGCTCCAAAAATTTGCATGGTCACTCCCATGGCCAGCCCATCATTGCACAGGTGTAAAAAATAAAAAATAAAATAAAATAAAATAAAATCAATGGAGAGAGGAAAGAGGAGACATTTTGTTGCAAGAAAAACCCACTGCTACTGTAAAAATTCTGGCAGTTTTAAATAGCAATTTTCGCATGTTTCTGTGTGGTGCTTGTGTGTTTTTGGACCACGATTTCAAAAAAAAATTGCGGTCGCCACCCCATTTTGGATCCCCCGCCCGCACCGCATGGCATGGCGACTCGAGTCCGGCTGCCCAGGACAGGAGAGGGGGGGGAGGCCGGGACCCCCCCCCCCAGAAGCCACCCCTCTGGTAGGTGCACTCTGCACTGCAGGCATATTTTTGCCTGCTCTTTGGCCCGGGAATGGGGGGGGGAGTTTAAAACTTTTTTTCTGTGCCGCTTCCGCTTGAATTGCGGCAGCCGGCGGCGAGTCCGGTGCTTTGCGAGCGACTACGACGAGGATTTCCCCCACCACCAGAGCAGCCCAGGACAGGAGAGGGGGGGTCAACCACCCCTCTGGTAGGTGCCCTGAGCCCTCACTCAGGCAGGTATATTTCCGCCTGCTTTTTGGCTGGGAATCGGGTTTTTTTTAACTTTTAAAAACTTTTTTTCTGTGCCGCTTGGCATCGCGGGATCGCCGCGATGCCAGGAATGACTACGACAAATCAGACCCAATTATTCTTTAGTCGGTTCGAGTTCGAGTTCTGGTGGAGTAATTCCCGTTACCGTTTCCATTCCGTAACGGAAACGAGGAACGGAAACGGAAACGGGAATTCCACCAAGTCGTGCCCATCTCTAGTTTGGACCTAAACTTTCACAGAAGGTAAAATTAGAAGACTATCAGGTTTATTAACAGTGTCAGTGCCCCAGCTGAAGACATGATCTGAATTCTACTTTAGTTTGTTTTTCATTTTGTTTCATCCTTTTTAAACAAAATAAAATAGATTCGTTTTTGTAACCAGAATGTTACTTGCAGAAAAAATGACAGGTACTATGGTTGATCTTAGCCATAAGGCTGAGAAGTTTCTCTTGCATTGTTGTAAAAACATATGGAAAAGAGGTCAGATGGGATCAAACACACTGTCATGAGTTTTACAAAAGAGAAGGGAAATCCTCACAAATGTGTTTGGGGTGACATTGTTTGGTCTAACACTACACACTACACTTGATCTTAGCCAAAAGCCCAAGAAGTGATCTCTAACACTAATCAAAAGACTCACAAGTTCAGTAGAGTCTGATAAGCTTTTCACTAAATATGGACATCCATGTATGCACCTCTAATATATAAAGACCCCCCCTAAATATGCACCTTCATATAGTGAATTACTCAGTGATTTTTTAGAAAATTATACAAACAGGGAAAACAACCTACTGTTAGATAAAGAGTTTTAAAAAATTCTGTTTTAGAAATCAACAAAAGAACATGAACACTGAAGTAAGAGGCTTTTATGTGTGTTTTTGTTCATCTTAACACAAAAATCCAATCTCTATTGATCACTATTTGAAGTTTAGTGTAGCTATCAGACTAGTTGGCCTTCGCTCTGATTCCACAGAGCTCCTGTTATGCCCTGAAGTTTCACTAACGATAAACAGTTGAAAATCATGGTGCCTGTGTGTGTATGACAATTAAACTTGATAATATTGTTGTTTTCTATTAAGGGGATAATACCTAACTGAATATGTATACTTTGAGTGCTCTTGGTTTATTTCTTCATCTCAGGATAATAGCAAAAACAAAAATAGCAAAACAGAAAACCAGACTCCTATGGCATCTATATGGTGAACAGATTTATTTTGTGGCAGTGCAGGTACATAAGCCATGAAAACACTCTGCTCTGGGGATGGGCTGCTCATTTTGGAAGCTGTAGATTCCAAAACAACCCACGCAAACCCAGGTGCTGTTTGGAAGCCTCTGAAACACAAGCAGCTTACCTTGCTCTGCGCCCACACAGGGCTGAGCTCCAATGAGGAAGAAGTCTCCTGCTGTCCTTCTCCCTGGCACTGACCAATCAGTCAAGGAGGCAGGATGATGCATTTCCCTGCACAGCTCCTGATTGGCCAGCACCAGGGAGAAGGACAAATGACGTTAGGAGACTTCTTCCTGGTTGGAGCTCAGCCCCATTTGACCCTGCAGGACCAGTAAGTGATTGGCTGCTTGCATTTTGGAGGCTTCCAAACAGTACCTGGGTATGCGTGTGTGGGTCGTTTTGGAACCTACTGCTTTTGAAATGAACAGCCATCCCTATTCAGCTCTTATAAACTTCTCAGGAGTGTTCAACCCCTTTAAACTAATGCTACATTTAGTTTTCCATCTCTCAGAGTGGCCTTGGCCCCTTTTATTTGTTTGTTTATTATTTTTATCCTTAATATTGCCTTTTTACAATTATTGGTCTTTGCCTTGAGCTATATGTTTAAGGTTTCTTGATAACTCGTGTGCACACATTGTCTTCAACTTTGTATATTGTCCTTCAGTATTGGCAGCTGCCTTGGGGCCTTTCCAATGAGAAAGGCAAGGTAAGAATATTTTAAATAATAATAAATAATAATCTGAAGGAATGGGCAGTGGCAGGCAGGACAAGGACACATAAATATGAGTACACTGTGCATGAAGACACCGATGTATGTTGCTTTTGTGAGAGTATGCAAAATGCACACTCAGCAACACTGAGAAGCTTATGAAAAGTAGGAAGAAAATCTTCAGAGCTTGGATTTAAGAGCACTTCAGTAAAGCCAGAGTGCACAAAATATGGAAGGTCCTAGTTCGTTTCTGTAGTCTTGTCTAGCCTCCTTCTTTCTCTAGCAGCAAAAGATGAGTTGCAAACTCCAGGGTCATCTTTTATTCATCTTTTAAGTAGGTCTTGGCTCCCCTTTACATCTAATTTAACAACCTGAAAAAAACTCATTCTTCAAAACTTGAAATGGGAACTTCTGATAGGATGGTGGTGGTAATAACTGTTGTATTCTTTAGAAATCTGCATGGCTCCTAAAGTACTGGGTGCAGATAATTGGCCCAAGATCCTGAATAGAAGCCTGCTCCGATGTAGACAAGCCTCTTTTTTTTTACTTGTTTTTGGTGGAGGAATCTAATAGTGTCAAGCTTCAAAAGCAGCCTCCATTTCTGCCTGCAGCATGAGGGCCAAGTCTGCCTACCCTAGAATAAATCAAGAAACACTGGTTAGGACAACTGTATACAAACCAAGAGTGGGCTCTGCAGGGGGTATCTTTGGTGGAGGATACTGTGACAGCGTTCATTAATACTGGCCGTTTTTGAGAAGCTTAAGCTGCTATTTTTCACTTTTTGAATTATTGCATGCTACTTTTTGTTGTCTTTTAAAGGTTTAAGCTGTACAAATGTTCTTCAAGAATTGCATATTTTGTAATCTGTTTAAGAAAATTAACACCTGAGTGCTGCTGCCTACCTCCTGAATGCAGCTGCTCCATATAGACCTAATAATAGAGAGGGCACCAAGAGCAAATTTCGACAAAGCTTAGCGAATCCTACAAACAGACACATAGCCCAGACCATATTTACTGGCAGCTCTGGAAATAAGCATAAACCTTTTTTTTTTTAAAAAAACTGCAAGTATGTAGAGCAGAAGCAGAGGAAATATTGGCTATGTCAATATTTTAAAGTTGGGCTGTGCATAGCAGGGTTCAGGATTCACTTCAAACACATCAGAAAAAGGCCCTTCATGCCATAAGCAATGAACAAACATGCCTTTTCCTTCAAGAAGAGAAAGTTCTCTGTTCCAACAACTGGGAAGGACAACAAATACATGTGGAGTTGCCTCCTTAGTCTTCTGGTGTGTATCACCACCTGAAGTGGAAAACAAAAACAAAAACACCTAAGAACCCTGCATGATACTCTGCTGATATAATAAGAGGATGAAATCTTTCCTCCAATAATCACATGCATGCATTGTAACTCTGGCAATCACACTCCTATGCTCCCTTTAGCAACTTTCAGGC
Organism: Phrynocephalus guinanensis; assembly: GCA_037367245.1. Lineage (NCBI taxonomy): Eukaryota > Metazoa > Chordata > Lepidosauria > Squamata > Agamidae > Phrynocephalus > Phrynocephalus guinanensis. The sequence goes on along the minus strand of CM074735.1, from coordinate 42,855,808 downwards.
CTTTGTTGTCTCTTTCATCTGAATGTCACCGCACATCACAATGGACATTTTGGTGACCTACACTATCTCATTGTTTAGTTTTAGAGTATGGACACTGAGCTCGCCATGTCCTAAAAATAAAGTGAAATTTCTAAAGCCACTGATATAAAGTCTCTGGGTTTTCTTTTCATTTTTTAAAGACAAGGAAGGATTCTGGCTTTTATCAGCTGATGTATTGATCCTCTCAGTTTGCATAGGCCTAAAACCGCAGTTCCTTTCAGAATCTCACTGTGTGGTATTCACAAACCTTTAAGCGGCGCCATCAGCCTCCATCTTATGTACAATAGAAGCAACATGAGTTCTGGTGTGGCAGCATGTACAGGCAGTGAGAAGTAGAAGCAGGTTGGTGTTATTATTATTATTTTCCAGGTACAAAAAAAATCAATCTCCACAACCCAAATAACCTAGTTTTAAGAACATGCAATACCAAAATTAATTAATAGAAATGACATAAGAAAGTAATTTTACTGACAATAAAGGAAAATACCAAGATCTGGTGCAAAATAAATGTCAGTCGCAAAAGTCTACTAAGGCTGATTCTACCTACAAGACAAATTGTTTTATAAATTTTGGTGTCTAACTTTATTGCTTGTTTTTACCCCTTAGGTGCAGCAAATTGGAGGATAAAATCAATTAAAAGCTATACAAAGACAAAAACAAACTGTTGTGGTAAATTTATTAACCATAGGCTTTTCCCATGGGCACCTTCTATTGTAGAGCTGAGTGAAAAATTGTTAGCAGGCTTCTTTGCATTGTTTTGTTCATGCTAAAAAGGGACTCCCTCGGAATAGCAATGTTGTCAGTGTTGGTAACATGAGAGTCACAGTATAAACTTACCTGTATCTAAATAAAATGAATGGTTTTGTGACAAGCTCTCTTGCTCCTAAAATGGCACTTGTTATTCAAACTGTAGCTATTCTGATACAGTATTATTGGTCTGTGTGTTCTGTACTGCTTTTATATTGCCAGGGCCCTTTTCATGGATGAGGGGAGTCAGAGGAGGCATTTGCCCTGCCTCTGTCAATGCTCACATTTCTATGTTGTTGACACCTGTTCATTCATTCATTCATTCATTCATTCATTCATTCATTCATTCATTCATTTTTACACCGTCCATCTTCCCGAAATAACTCCGGGCAGTTAACAAAATTGGAAAACAAACCCAATAAAGAAACAGTGCATTTGATTTCAGAATCCCACTTACCTGAGCCCCATAACTCTAATGAGGGGGAAACCATCATTTAGCTTGGATAATAATATAAGTGTCAGTTTATCATAACAGTATGAGCAAAATGTTTGCAGTCATAGGCAGTTCTAATGTAGCAACCTAGTCTCATATAATTAGATGATTGTCATAATTAGAGATGGGCAGGACTTAACGGTATTCCCGTTTCCATTTCCGTTACTCGGTTCCGTTACTCTACGGAAACGGTAACGGGAATTACTCCCCCAGACTTCGAGCTCGAACCGACGAACGAACAATTTTGGTCTGATTTGTCGTGCTCGTTCCTTGCATCGCGCGATGCCACGCGGCACAGAAAAAAAGTTTTTAAAAGTTAAAAAAACCCGGTTCCCGGCCAAAAAGCAGGCGGAAAAATGCCTGCCGTGCCTCAGGGCACCTACCAGAGGGGTTGTTTCTGGAGGTCCCCGGCCTCCCCCCCATCCCCCGTCCTAGTGGGCTGCTCTGTGGGACTCGCCGCAGGCTCGCAGCCAGCAAAAAGCCCAGTCTCGCCGGCCGCCGGCCGCCGCAATTAAAGCGCAAGCAAGCGGCACGGACGGCACAGGAAAAAACTTTTAAACTCTCCCTCACCCATTCCCGGGCCAAAAAAGCAGGCGGAAAAATGCCTGCTTGACTAAGGGCGCAGGGCACCTACCGGAGGGGTGGTTTCTGGAGGGGGGGTCCCGCCTCCCCCCCATCCTGGGCAGCCGGACTCACGAGTCGCCATCGCCATGCCATGCGGTGCGGGCAGGGGATCCAAAATGGGCCGGCGAACGCAATATTGTTTTTGAAATCGTGGTCCAAAAACACACAAGCATAACAGAAACACGCGAAAATTTATAAACTGCCAGATTTTTCACAGTAGCAGTGGGTTTTTTCTTGCAACAAAATGTCTCTCCTCTCCTCCTCTGTCCTCCATTGATTTTATTTTATTTTATTTTATTTACACCTGCGCAATGATGGGCTGGCCGAGTGGCCAGCCATGTGGGAGTGGACGACCATGCAAATTTTTGGAGCCATCCCACCAATCGCATGGCCACTTGGCCATGGAGACTTCTGGGATGTGCCAAAAAGCCCCCTAAAACCTGCCCTAGCCCTAACCCTAACCCTTGACTCCGTACCCATACGTCACAGACTGTCTTCTTAGTGGGTCAGAGAGGCACCCAGAGGTGCAACCCACTAGCCCACCGTAACCTTACCCGTACTAGCCTAACCCTAGCCCTTGCACTAAGCCACCTTAAAGCCAGATCTACTTGCTTGCATTGCACTACACGCAGCAAGTACACTTCCCTTCTGTGTGAGACATGGTGGTGCGAGAGCCTTGTGCAGGGAAGGCATGATTCTATCACTCTCACACTTGTCTCACTGTCTGCACATTCTGTTATGCAATATCCATATGGCTTTTGCATAGCATTTTGCAGCAGCAGCAGGTGAGGAAGGGAGACCCCCATGTAGAGGGGTCTCTTGGAGCCTGCTTCCCCTTCCTAGTGGGTGAGGAGCCCACTTTCCCTTTATAGCGGGCCAGAGGAGGCACCCACCCCACAGAGGTGCCTCCAGGAGCCCGCTCCCCCCCCAAAAAAACCAGTACTAACGACAACGAAAAAACGAAAAATCGAACCGACTAATTTTTGCGAATTTTCGCGAAAACCGGAAATGACCCGAAATGGGACTGGCCCGACTAACGACAACTCGAAAAAAATTTTTTTTCAAGTCGTGCCCATCTCTAGTCATAATTTCTGTTGTTGTTACTGTTATTATTAAAAATAGCAGGCACTCAATCAAAATTATATAAATATTGACTGGTATTATATAAGTGATGCAAGTTTTAATCAAAACCCTAAGTATCTATTAAATATATGGCACAGTATGTATGCTGTTCTTAATACTGTTATTTTTGTACCTCTCATTGGTGTTACTTCTGAGATCAGCAACTGCTTGTAATATTGTGTAATATTGTGCAAAATTTCTTGTTCCCAACATGTTGTTGCTGTTGCTGTTGTTGTATCTCTGCAGTGATAGAGTGTGGACCAAAGTGGCCAGCCAAAAATTTAGGGGTCAAGTCCTAAACATTTGTGGGTGGAATGACACTTGAAAAATCATTAGCTTCTGAATGTCAGGAAGCAATTTAGCAGCTCTTGTCAATTGTTTTAAATGTTTAACCAAATATTTTAGAATTATTCCAGTTGCTAAAATTAGTATGGGGAGCAAGATGACCTGATCTAGCTTCCAAACTCTTTTATTTTTTGCCTTGTTGTTTGGTACATTGCACATTGCACACTTTGTATATTTTTGAGATTGCTTGTTGATGGAATTCCATAGTCTACAATATATGTTTTTCTTTGGAGCTTATCAAGAAATAGAATATCCAGCTTATTGAAACCAGATGTTTTGACTTGCATGTTCCAGTATGAAACATTCTGAAGTGGCTGGAATCTATAATATGGAAGAAGAATTTGTTCAATTTAGCCCCTGCTGAAAAATGACATTTGCAACTTGGTTATGCCATTGTCATTATTATCGTTGTCATTGTTGTCATCGCCATCATCACCATAACCGCAATCGTTGTCATTGTCGTTGTTGTCATCGTTGTCATCATCATCATCATCATCATCATCATCATCATCATCATCATCATCATCATTTTTTCATTATCATCATTGTTTTCCTAGCTTTTTCCCTCCTCAAATCATGGTGCACTGGAAAAGGGTACAGAGGCTTTAATGGCATGTTTGTTACTCAAATGTACTGCATTTTTCTACCATATCTAAACTAAGACTTTTAATTCATACCTTAGACACCACAGAGTACCAATTCCAAAACTAGGAATCATCCTTCAGAGGGGCCAAACAAGAAGATGACCTATAGCCCTATTCTTAGATTCAAAGTTAAAACCTGATATTTCAGCAATTAGACATGACACTCAAGAAGAGTAGGAGAAGCTATGAAAACAATGAATAACAATCTCATGCCATCAAGTCAGTTCTGACTTATGGCATCCCTTTCAGGGATTTCTGAAGCAGAGAAGTGGTTTGCCATTTCCTTCTTCTGCAGGCACCCTGGAAGATCACCCACGTCCCTATTGTTAGGACCTGGCAGAAGCTTTTCTAAATGTTACCATAACTTTCCTCCTTTATTCAGATCTGCCAGCTTCAAATCATAAAGGAGAATGAGCATTTTCGAAGTTGCAAATTAGCCTGTATTATAACTGAACTACTTTGCACAGCGAAGTCAAGACAATAGCATGCTTATACCTATAGAAAGAGAGCTGAAAGAACCATCTTCTGATTATATCATCTCTGAATCTGTCAACAAGATAAACAGGTAGGGAAAAGATCTTAATTGTAGCTTGTCATGGCATTTATTTTCTTTGGTCATAGCCATAAAATGCTGAAATGTTGGTGTTTTAACTGCTTTGGTGCATAACTGCTTTTTTCTTGATGATGGACAAAAAGACACCAATCTTCTGATAAAGAGATAGCAGAAAGTGGTCTCAAATGAGCCTTCTGCTATAGCAGAAAGTGGTCTCAAATGAGCCTTCTGCTCCATGACTCTCAGTGTCTTGGAAGATTCTGGATGTAGCCCTAAATAAAAACAACTAATGTGCTGTCAATTGATTATTTTTGCTAAAAGGTTTTAGATTTTTTTTAAAAAAATTTCAGGCCAAACTGCCTAAACAGTAATGTTCTTCAGCTGTATTTTCTTCCATGAAACCTTTCAACATGTTTGGAGAATTTCAAACAAAACCATGCATTCCTTATAAGTGGGCTGCCTCATGACACATTCTGTCCAATACTGCTGGATGCTTCCTCACAGATGCCTTAAAACACTCAGGTTGTAATTGCTTCCTCAAGCACTTTGCCCCAGGAAGACCTTAGAGGAGAAACAGATCTTATAGATAAACCACAATAAGGAAAGGAAAATTTTTGAATGGCTGGTTTATTTGTTTATTTTTTTATTTTTGCATTTCAAGACTGCCGGATTTCCCAGCAGGGACTCTGGGCGGTTCACACGAAAGCCACATCAATAGAAAACAATTAAGAACAAATGAAACAAGAAATAGCCAGAACATAACACCAAACATGCAATGGAATAAAAAGCCCAGCAAGAGGCAAAACTAAAGGACAGCGAGAAAACAAAACAAGGCAACACAATGTTACATTACCAATTGCCAAATGCTTCCCTAAAAAGCAAGGTCTTTAATGCTTTTTAAAAGGCTATTAGGGACTCTATTTGGTGCATTTCGGAAGGTAACTTGTTCCACATCGCGGGACAAGCCACTGAGAAGGCCCGGTTATGTTGTGCATGTTACAAAAGGAGTTGCTCTCACCTCTTGGGTTTTGCAGATTTGCTTGCTTTGTTTTGCAACTGATCTTCAGGACCTAAACAGGGGACCCTTTTGAAATCTGGTTTCCCAAACACAAAAGTCTGCTTGAGCTATACTGCTCAAGACTAACATACTTCCAGTAATAATATTCAATTATTATGTCTGCTTCTGCTTTTAGTGATGCTACAAACATAGAGGAGCCTAGATACAGAGGTCTCAAAACTGATGTCATGACAATCTCTTCTCATGGTCTTTACTAAGACCCTTGTGCTTTCTGCTACCATTCTACCTTTAGTGTTGAATAAAACTGTGGTCCTGTTGGGCAAATATATGAGCTTGGGGAAATTTGATTCACCAGCTGTTTTCTGCTACAACTCCCACAATCCTGTACCACTGGGAATACTGCTGGGTTTTCAGGAGGACCAGACATCTGGACACCTTCAAGGTTCCCACCTCTTAGAATCATAGAATAATAGAATTATAGAGCTGGAAGGGATCTCAAGGGCCATCTAGTCCAACCCTCCTGTGGCAGCATATCCACTGCCGAACAGCTCTGTCATGAAGTTCTTCCTAATGTTCAAATTGAATCTCCTTTCCTGTAGTTTGAGTCCATTGCCGTGCATCCTAGTCTCTGGAGCCATGGAAAACAAACCATTCCCTTCTTCAATGTGACATCATTTCAAATATTTAAACATAGATATCATATCAACTCCCAGACTTCTTTTTGTGAGGCTAAACATTCCCAGCTCCCTAAGCTGCTCCTCGTAAGACATTTCTTCCAAATCCTCAGTCATCTTGGTTTCCCTCCTCTGGACCCGCTCAAGATTGTCAACATCCTTTTTAAATTGAGGTGCACAGAACTGGACAGAGTACTCCAGATGGCGTCTGACCAGAGTAGAATAGAGTGGTGCTATCACTTCCCTTGATCTAGACAGTATGCTTCCGTTGATGCAACCAAGAATCATGTCAGCTTTCTTGGCTGCCGCATCACACTGCTGACTCATGTTCAATTAGTGGTCCACCAAGACTCCCATATCCTTTTCACACGTACTATTTTCCAACCAGGTGTCTCCCATACTTTATCTGTGCAATTCATTCTTTTTACCTAGATGCACTACCCAATATTTCCCTCTGTTGAAACCCATTCTGTTAGCTTTGGCCCAGCACTCTAATCTCTAACCTATTAACAGTGTGGCTGCCTGTTGAATTCATTAAACTCCAGTGTAACACACACACACACACAGCTACCACAGTGTGTGAGACCAAACAAAAATGTGCGAAATAACTGATGGTTGAAACACATGGGTTGAAATCCCGCAGTTTAATCTGCAGTGCCTAAGGCTGAGGGCATTGTTATACATAGCGGTTTTTCAGAAATTAAAGATCTTCATTCTCCTTCTGAGGTCTCAAGGCTCCCATAAAATCCCTTTCATTGTGAGGAAGTTGTTAAAGGCTGTGGAATGAGAGAAGTCTTTAATTCACACAAATCATTGCTGCCATGATGATTTTACAAGTGACAATCACTAATAAAAACTCACCTGGCCACCCAAATGCCCAGCCCCCAATGGCTTCTGAAAGATGAAAGATATCCCGAGGAAGTCTTGGGGTCTTTGAGAGAAGATCAGCAATTGTCAATTTCTAAAAATGCTGTGGTCGATAACATCAGCCTTAAGTGGCAGAAGTTATGTTGCTGGGTTTCAGCCACTGAAGCTTTGGAGAATATGCAATTGTCTGCATATGGACCTGTGCCTCACTTACTTTATTGGATTATTTTCCTTAACAAAAGTCCCAGTGACAGTAGTGTTAGTTTTGTCAAACAACATTTGAAAACTGTGCAAGGATATGTCAGGATGGTGAAGCAAGAGTTTCTCTCTAGATAGGTTCTCTTACCTCCATATAAGATCTTCTTCAAACTATGTCAAATATTATTTGCCTTCATAAAGTAAATCCTTCTAGATGTTTATATTTATTAGCAAATGGCATTGCAAGTAAATAAAGCATTTGCATGACAGCTATTAGCCTGGGGAGGGGAGATGCATCAAAACTGGCAATTACTCACCAGTGGAAATGGATCAGTGGGGAGTAATGTCAGGAAAAGAAGGAAGACCTGATGATCAAAGACGAATTTATTTGCATATCAGCAAGAGGAAATGTTGTTCAGCCTTTCCAGCTGTAGTAATTCAAAGAGCCCAAAATAAACTTGATATTTATGTTTCTGGGACTTGGGTATCTGACTGTGAAATCATAGGCTGATGCCTCTTGCTTTCCTACACAGTGCATTTATTACTAGTATAACATATCAGGCTTAATATGTCAGTTAATATTCCAGCCCTACTAACTTTCACCATCCCTAAAACACAGGACTGCTACTGAACCTCAAGGCTCTTCTTGTTCTTTCTTCCAGCTCTTCAAATCATTATTCTGAAGAATGACTAATCACACATGATTTCTCACATCACACATGATGTGATCCACAGTATTACCAAATGATGAAGCATGAGAAGGGTATTGCTTGCTTCTATTCCAAACCCAACAGCCTCCAAGTGGCCAAGCCCATAGCTAGAAAGGTCAGTGTGAGGGAATCAAATGTACACTGTAGGGGAGGCAGGTTGGCTACAAAGGGAAGATTGATCTGAAAACAGTGACCAGGAACAGAAGCCTAAATAAATAAATAAAAATACAGTGGGACCCCCGTATCCACTGATTAATTATCCACTGAATCAGTTATCCACGGTTGGCAGAGGAATAAATAAATAAATAATTCAGAAGCCGCAAAGCAAGCTACTGTCACAAAGAGCAGCGGTAAAGCAAGCTACTGTCATAAAACAGCAGCCATAAAGCAAGCTACTGTCACAAACAGCAGCTGTAATGCAAGCTACTGTTCCAAAACAGCAGCTGTAAAGCAAGTTACTATCACAAAACAGCAGTTTTGGGGACATTTTGGTGTTCTCTCTTATCCACAGTTTTCATTATCCACGGGAAGGCTTGGAACCAATCCCCAGCGCATACTGGGGTCCTACTGTATATCTTGCATATTTACAGCTTCAGTTGCATTCTAGATGGAAAAAAATTAAATATGATGCTGCCCTGTACCAAATCATGTCATTCATTTCTAACTCAGTATTGTCTGTAGGAAGTACAATACATAGGGTTTCCACATCAGCAGCAGCTTCTTCTCTTGAGATGTCCGAGCCAAAACCTGAAATCAGAAGGTTTGCCCTTGTGATGCCCTAGAGGTACGACAGTTAAGGCAGGAGAGGGGGTCTCATTTTCTCAAACTCTGTCCTGTCATGGCTAGGGCTTTAACAACAAGAAGGCCCATGAATTGCAGTACTGATGCTCTGCCCCTTACCTTGTTTCAAATAGCCTAATTTTGCCATAAGTCTTAGTGCTACTAAAACAGGAGTTAAGGTGAGGTATGGGGATTGAAAGCAGAGATGGTGAAGTTAGTAGAAAAAGTTAAATGATTTATTTACTGTATATACTCGAATATAAGTCTAGTTTTTCAGTCCTAATTTTTGACTGAAAAAAGGGGCCCTCGGCTTATATTCGGGTCAATACTTTTAGCCACTGAGGCAAGTCATCTGTGGCTAAAAGTCATTTTAAACATTGCATGCCGCTTCTCATGACCCCCCTCTGCATAACAGGGGAGCGGCACACGATGTTGACTTTTAGCCACTGACCCAAGCACTTGCACCAGTGGCTAAAAGTTATTTTAAACATCACACCACTCCCCCAGCTCACAAAGGAAGAGCTGCCAGGCCCTACTGCATTTCCCACCCTAGACTTATACTCGAGTCAATACGTTTCCCCAGTTTTGGGGGGTTAAATTAGGGGCCTCGACTTATACTTGGGTCGACTTATACTCGAGTAGATATGGTATTTATTTATTTATTTATTTATTTATTTATTTATTTATTTCTATACCACAACCGGTTTTCCCTATCAATTCACCTAACCATCTAATTCACCTAACCATCTAATTCAGGGGATGAGAATTAAAATAATGGATGTGATTGTTTTTCTTTTCTTCTGTTACAATATCTTTATAGTTACTTTAGTTAAATAGTAATAGCACCAACTTGACTGTTAAAACATTTTCCCTCTGCAACATAATACAGAGGGAAAATGTTTTAACAGTCAAGTTGGTGCTATTACTATTTAACTAAAGTAACTATAAAGATATTGTAACAGAAGAAAAGAAAAACAATTACATCCATTATTTTAATTCTCATCCCCAAAACATTCCTTGATATTTTGAGAGAAGAAAATATCTAGATAAGTTCTGAAAAGCCCCATTTTGCACTTACTGCACTAAAACCTTTTTTTAAAAAACTCTTCCCCCGTTCTTTTCTTCTCCCTCTTAAACACACTGTTTCCCAGGCTGTTATTAGCAAGAGTCCCATGGAATCAAAATTCCGTTTTCCAAGGCACATAAGCAGCCCCTGTGTGATGTCTCATGCAGAATACAAGAAGTCAAGCACCCCTTCCAAGCCATACTTAATATTCATTGATTCATCATCTTTTAGTATTGCAGCACAAGGCTAAGTAAAAGGTGTCTGAAATCTTGTTGCATAGTGTAGCAAGTTGCATTAGAGCAATGGTTCTCAATCTGTGGGTCCCCAGATGTTCCTGGACTACAACTCCCAGAAATCCTGGCCAGGTTAGCTAGTGATGAAGACTTCTCAGAGTTGCAGTCCAGGAAAATATGGGGACCCACAGGTTGAGAACCACTGCATTAGAGCAAACCCAATGAATATTTGGGATTTGGTATGCTAACTCCTCCATATATTCCATTGATTCAAATAGGCCTACTCTATTTATGACCTACCATATTACACTAAGCCACTGGTGTCCAAACGTCAGCCCTCCAGATGTTTTGGACCACAACACCCACAGTCCTTGTCATTGGCAATACAGGCTTGGAATTCTGGGAGTTGTGGTGCAAAACATCTGGAGGGCTGAAATTTGGATGGCCCTGCCATAAGCGACAGGATTTCAGCCAATGAAAGCTACCTCTTTTGCAATCATTCATTTGAAGATCTGCACTTAACAGCACATACTGTCTTCAGCAGGAAAAGTGTTCATATAGGATTAACAGTTGCTTAACAGTCTAAGCCAATGCAAACATTTTTTTTTACTTATTAGTGACATGGTTGTTGCTTTTCTCCACATATTTCTTTCCTATAAACACTTCTTTCTCAGCCAAAATGTATTTCTGGAGATATTTTGTTGTGGAGGGAGGGAGGCTGCGATGAAAAGACAACCTCAACATTTCCTGCATTCAGAGAACAGCCTGCAAAAGAAAGGGAGGCTCAGCTAAATGGTGAGTTTAGACCTGACGCTCAAGCCTAGGAGATATGCTGTATCCATTCAGCGCAGTGTTATCAGAGTAAATAATGCTTGCACTTCACAAACATAAAATCATATACCCATTACTGGTTGCAGGAAGAAACTGAGAGGTCTCTAAATCGTTCAATGAAAGACAATAATATAGAAGTAAAACATGTCATTTTTGGATTGCTTTTTCAAAGTGACGTCTGAAAAGAGTTTTCCAGTCAATTGGATGGAGGGGATGGAAGTGCAAAGCAAGAGGGGAAGAGGAAGAAAGCTATGGCTTTCCCTTTTTAAAAATTGGGTTGGCTTTTCAAGGAACTGGATCTCCTGTTTGACCACATATTTCTTCATTTTTATTTTAATAATGTTTTATTAATGTATTCTGGAATAGGGTACCATAAAATCAAAAGAGCCATGAATGTAAGCTATTCAGACCATAATCTATTAGTGATCTATGTATACGTAAGCATGATGTTATCAGTCATGTCGTCAAATTGCCATTAATTGTCAATGGGTTGGTTTCATTCTTGGCCACACAAGAGCCACGCAACTAGAAATGCCAGTGACATATCCTTAATTAACAGTAATCATTATAACACATTCACTCACAAAAACAAAAATCCTTATTAAGAGTCTGACCCTGAATTCCAAAAACTTGATTTGAGGATGGTTGAAGCATATCATCAACCATCTCAGGGCATGTTGTTTGATTATAATAAATTGTATTGCCCTTTTGTTAACTCAACTGACAGAAGAGAGTTATTAGTTGTGTTAATAACACCTCTTTGAATTAGTGCATGAAACAAACCCATAGGTTCACCTATCTGTACCTTTCATGCTCTCTTTTTTTTGGGGGGGGGACTTCTTTCTGCCTCAAATAAATGCTATGTACATTTGAAAAATGAAACAAAAATGTCCTTCTTTCCTGACTGAACAGGCCAAATGCAAAAAGCAAAGCTGTTCCCAGAATGGAAGGGGCAGTGCTGTACCTCAATGATATTTGACTTTTTTGTTGTTTGTTGTTCCTGACTCCAGGTAGAGCACAGCTGAGGGACAAAAGCTGAGGCAGAGCGAGAGAGCAAGCAATCAGAGCGAGTGAACAGGAAGAATAAACAGGAGTTTCCTGGGGAAGAAAAAGGAAGGAAAGAAGGTAAGAAAGGGGACAAAGAGGCAAAGGCAGAAAGAGATCATGCAGGCCACGTGGTTGGCAGTAAAAAAAAAATACAATAAAAAATAAATAAATAAATAAATAAATAAATAAATAAATAAATAAATAAATAAATAAATAAATAAAAAGGAGTGCCGGCCCAGCCCCAGGGGTGGCCAGGTTATCACCCTAAAATAAAGAAAAATATAAAAAAATAAAACCAGCACCAAACCAGCTACAGGGGCCACACGGTTGGCACTTAAAAAAAAAAAGAGGCACTAGCCCCAAGCCAGCACCTCAAAAAGCATGTGGCACAGGTGCCAGGATCGCCCACCACAGCTGCTGCTGCCGCTGCTGCTACTGCTCGGTAAAGATGATGTGTTGTTGATTGAAGAAGAAGATGATGATGATGTGGATGATGATTATGAGGAGGAGGAGGATGCCAGTCCAGTGTGTGCAGTTGTTGTCAAAGTCTGTGTTTTTTTAAATATTGTTTCCCACGCACGCGCTGTCAAATGAATTAAATCGCACAAAGCAGGAAAAAATGAATAATGAACCAATGAACCAACGAAATGAATTTTTCAAAAAAAAACATTAAAAATAAAACAAACCGAAACAAACCCTAAAATGAACCGAACCAAAATGAATTGCCATTTTTTCAGTTTGTGCCCATCTCTATTCATGGCAGAAGACCTCAGGCAGATTTCACTGCCTGAACAGCCCCTCTTGACTAAAGAATTTAATCAAATACAGGTTTTAGATTTAATTGATAAATTGAAGATCAATAAGTCACTGGGCCCAGATGCATCCACCCAAGGGCTATTAGGGAACTGGGAAATGAAAATGCAGATCTCAACTGAAATATACAACTTATCTCTAAAAATGGCCACAGTGCCAGAGGACTGGAGGATAGCAGACATCACACAATTTTTTTAAAAAGGAAGGAGGGGGAACCATGGGAAACTACAGGCCATTTGGCCATATGTCTGTCCCAGGGAATATGGTAGAACGCCTCATCCAAGAGAAAATCTTAAAACACATAGAACAAGTGTTGTTGAGGATAAATCAGCACAGCTTCTGTAAGGATAAGTCTTGCCTGACAAACCTTTTTAGAATTCTTTGAAAAGGGCAACAGGCATGTGGATTTGGGTGAACCAATGCATATTTTCTATCTTGATTTTCAGAAGGCTTTTGGCACAGTCCCTCACCAAAGGTTGCTGAGAAAATTGCACAGTCAGGAGATAGAGGGCAGGTCCTCTTGTGGTCTGAGAATTGGTTGAGATCCAGGAAGCAGAGAATAGGTGTCAATGGGCAATTTTCACAATTGAGAGAGGTGAAAAGCAGTGTGCCCCAGGGATCTGTATTGGGACTGGTGCTTTTCAATCTGCTCATAAATTACCTGAAGACAGGGATAAGCAGTGAGGTGGCCATGTTTGCAGATGCCACAAAACTTTTGTGTGTGCTAAAGACCAGAGAAGATTGTGAAGAGCTCCAGAAGTATCTATCCAAACTGAGAAAATGGGATGCAAAATGACAAATGTGTTTCAATGCAGGAAAAATGTAAAGTAATGCATATTGGGGCAAAAAAATCAAAACTTTGTCTATCTACTCATGGGTTCTGAGCTATCTGTGATGGATCAGGAAAGGGATCTTGGTGTGCTGGTGGACAGCTCGATGAAGGTTTCTGCCCAATTCTACTTAATATATGTAAAGTGTTATTTTTATTTTATTGTTTTAATCATCCTTGTACACCACCTAGAGTTGTTCTCTGAATTAAACTTGGTGGTAAAGAAATCCAAAAATAAATTAATAAATATAAATAAATAAATTTTAGTGAGGCACCTCTTGGAGGTGTGGGGGGGGGGGGAGAAGGATGAAGAATTCCTATTTCTGGATTAACATGGTTGTATACCAGAGATTCAAAAGGAGACTCCTATAGCTCACTGTAGCAACCGAGAAAGAAGAAAACATGAAATGGAGCAGAGGGTTAATGAGCTGCCAACAATATTACAGCATGGAATTGCAAGCACATATAACCTACAGATAGGAACAATTTGGTCCTTCACAAATAGTTGGATTGTGGCTCCCATCATTCCTCGCTACTGGCTGTGGCAGCTAGAAATTCTGGGCGATGCAGCCCAACAACATCTGGACAGCGACATGTTTCCCTTCCTAAGTGAACTAGTTTTTGTAGATTCCCTTTCCCCATTCCTCAGGAGGAAATTCTGCACCATGTTTCTTGTGTTTATTCTACATATCTTTTTTTTTTTTTGCATCTAATAGGGTAGAGCTGATTCCTTAAAAATTTAGAAACAAAGAAGCCAAAATTCAGAGATGGACCTCACTAGTTACATTCATAAAGAGATGCTCCAAGAGCCCCACCCAACCAGTCCTTTCCCCACAGCCATAAACCTGATCATAGGTGTATCTGGAAGTTGAGTCATGGCTACTTGACTTCTTTTTTGAGAGATAGAAACGTTTCGCTGTTCATCCAAACAGCTTCATCGGTATGCCATGACTCAACTTCCAGATAAACTTACCTGGATGACTGAGAATCTTCACAGACGTACTGATCATAGGTGGTATGCTCTTTCATCTGCCTTCACTTTGATCCACACTTCCTCTAGATCAATTGGAAGGAATTCTGAATGTCTTTAATTTTGCATGACTGGTGACATCCTACAAATGTATTATATGAACCACCATAGGCAATAAGAATGTCCAGATAATACTTTCGTAGTAGGTTTCAACAAAAGCATTATCAGGACATTCTTATTGCTTGTGGTGGTTCTGACTAAGAGTTACCACCATTGCCTAGCATTTCTTTTGCATTCCTTAAAGTTCCATCTGCTTTACTAGCATGCAAGTGAGGAAACAGAACAAGTAGGACTTGGTAAGGATTCACAATGAATTACAGAACTCAGCTGCTTTTGAAGACAATTTGCATGCATCTCATATTTGACATGGAGTTGACTAGCCCATTGATTGTTGAGATGCAGAACCAGATTGTAGGCAGGGATGGTTAAGACATGTGATTGGTTTGTTTGTTGATAAGAACTTAGAAAAATGTGCAAATTCCTTCACACACTGGAGGAGAATAACTTGATTGGAAAAAAATATGGAATCAAGCAAAATTCATGTATTGTATTGAGTTTATTATGCGCCATCAAGGTGCAACTGAATTACAGCTACTCTACTTGGGGTTTCAAAGTAAATAAGAAACTTAAAAAATCATCTTGCCAGTGCCTTCCCCCTCCCTGGGACTTTTGATAGACAAGCAGGATTTTAAATCCAAGTCTCCTGAGTCATAGTCCATTACTCTGCACCATACTGGATACTAATAGTTTTGAGTATTTAGCTTTTTTTATAAATCCCTGAGAGTTTCAGTTCAAAAATGAGTATTTATTTATTTATTTATTTATTTTCAGACTTATATACCGCGTCCTATTTCCCTAAGGGAACTCAGGGCAGTTTACACAGATTAAAAACAGTAGCAATATACCAGTAAAAACAGTATTAGCAGAAAGGCAGGGAAAGAGAAGAAAAAAAGGTACTCCCCTAGCAGTTATTGAAGGCGTCCTTGAAAAGCCAAGTCTTCAGCTCTTTCCTAAAGGATGCCAACGAAGTTGCCTGCCATAACTCGCTCAGCAGAGAGTTCCAAGCTGCAGGGCCGGCCACCGAGAAGGCCCACTTACGAGTTGATGCCTTACGGGCCTCCTTCGGAGTGGCGACACGGAGCGAGTAGGCCAAAGAGGATCAGGTGGGTCGGGCCAGGTCTAATCTTCAGGAAATACGCTCTGCCAGATAGTCAGGGGCCAAGCCATGGAGGGTTTTGTAAGCCAAAACCAACACCTTGAACTTTATTTGGGAGGCAACGGGCAACCAGTGTAGGCGGGCCAGGATGGGGGTGATGCGGTCAAATCTACGCGCACCAACCACCAACCTGGCCGCTGCATTCTGGACCCGCTGCAGTCACCGAACAAGGTTCAAGGGGAGCCAACCTTGATATGACCAGCGCCTGTACCACTGTCCTCAGGGAGTCCCCATCAAGGTACGGGTGAATCTGGGCGATGAGCCTAAGGTGGTAAAAGGCCGACCTGGTCACGGCTGCCACCTGGGAGTCCAGGGACAGATCCCAATCCAGGACGACACCCAGACTCCTCACTCTTTGCGCCAGCTGGAGGGCGGACCTGCCCAGACTGGGAAGAGGGCCACTGTACCCATCCGGGCCACCCCCGAAGAACAAAACCTCAGTCTTTCCAGGGTTGAGCTTGAGTCTGTGAGCCCTGGTCCAGTCCAAAACTGCAGCCAGGCAGCGATCCAGGGTCTGGACGGCCTCCACTGCACAGGTGGAAAAGGAGAGATAGAGCTGTGTGTCATCAGCGTACTGATGACAGCAAGCTCCAAAACTCTGGATGATCTCAGCCAGCAGCTTCATATAGGTGTTAAAGAGCACTGGGGAGAGAGCTGACCCCTGAGGCACCCCACAAGAGAGTGTCCAGGGAGCCGAGAAAACACCCCCCAAGCTCACTCGCTGGGTGCGGCCCTCCAGGAAGGAACGGAGCCAGCCAAAGGCCAGACTGCCAATCCCCACCTCAGAAAGCCAGCCCAGGAGGATTTCTGAACTGTGTAATGCCACACAAATGAGTCTTCCGGGACTTTCTTCTAAGCTTATATGTATCGGATCACACTACATGGCTTTAATCCTACGTGAAACTGCCGGATAGTAAGCCCAGTTGAGTTCAATGGACTTCATAGATGCAATGCACTCCTGCTCTGACCATCTTGGATGAAAGCTAGGATGGTGGTGGTGGTTTAGAAATAAATGGCTCTCATTTATCCTGCTGTCTATTGTTGCCTTTCACCTTGGTTTGACTACCTTCCCACTTCATGCTATACAGTGTAAGATTATAACTGCTGGCTATTGGAGATCTTTAGAAATCCATATTAGTTCCTCCTTTCCCCACCACTAATTTTAACCCCTTTTCTAGGTGTGCACATAATTCAGTGTGGTTTTACTCTGGCCTCATTTATTTCACTGCTTCCACAAAACCCATTTCATCCATCAGCAGCGCTGATGTTTCAGCCAAAGCCGCTTTTCCTCCTCAGGGCACAGCCCTTGCCAATAGCCCTGAACAGGTCTTTAAACAGAACATTTTCTAAATAAACCCAAAGCTCAAATAAAAGTGGAGGCAGACATATTATTGGTATAGTAATGATTAAGCCAATCCCAGTATGGTGATGTCACACATGGGGTGAGGGGGGGGGCTGATGCAAGATCAGGATTCAGATCACATTTGCTCTCCTTAAACAGTAATTCAACATTGCTGAGAGCAAAGTGATTTTCTGGCTGGTTGCTTAAGAGGCTCGAGACCAGGTTTGGCTTGCTGTTTAGGCTGAACCAGGGAAAATAAAATGCCTGATGTTGCATGTTGCAAGCAAAGAAGGGGATGCCAAGCTTTATATAACAAAGGACAGCTCTAAATAGTGGCAACACCAATGGTAGCAGTCAAGATAGTTGCGATCATTATTATCATCTGATTTTACGTCATGTCTGATAGGCAGATATATGTATGAACTAAATCTCTAATTTACTATGGGAGTTGTACAGCCAGAGAAAGAACAATGCTGTCGAAGGTTGTTAAGAGTGCGGAGAGAATAATTGGGTGTACTCTCCCTACTTTAGACCAAATTTTTGATTCCAGGTGTTATAAGAAAGCTGTAGAGATTGTGCAGGATCTCACACACCCTGGAAATGCTCTCTTTCAGCTTCTGCCCTCTAGGAGGAGATACAGGGTCATTAAGACCAGGACTACCCACTTGAGGAATAGTTTCTATCCAAGAGCGGGTTTGGCTTTTGAATGCAGTGAAATGCAGTTTCTGGGGGAGCTTCTGTAATTAGTTTTTAGAGTTTTTAGAGTTTTTAAGTGTGTTAGTGGGTTAAATGTGTGTGGGGGGGTTGGGGATAGATACTTTTGTATGGTTGTATTGTTAGGTCCTGCAAAAGCTGATGTAGATTCTTTCATTCTCATTCTGCACAGGACTATCACAATAAAGATCTAGCTAGCTAGCTAGCTAGCTAGCTAGTCATACAATTTTCTGTAAAAATAATGGAGCTGGTTTGTCTGTCACTGCTTACACACACAAAAGTAAATACTTTGGCATAAAACTGCTTTCAGAATTGGGCTGCTTTGCAGTGGATGGCATGCCTATTGGTACCAACTCATAAAGTAGGAAAATGGCTATTCATTGTCAGAAGCAGGGAGCTGTTATTGCTTCAAAAACTGCATTAAAACGAGGCATAAATCCCCCAAAAATATTTATGTGTAGGAGTATTCTTTGCCTACCCAGACCAAAATAAACAGATGATACAAATTTTTTGGAGTTAATAAGGGCCACAATTTATTGATAACAATAATTAACTATATTAGCATAACTGTAAACTAAAGAGGGTATGTGCCGTAGCACAAGTGGTAGCTCCAATGAGGGTTATAAGTTCTCCATCCCTCCCATACATGACAGATTCCTCAGGCATGTGGGATGATGCCTCTGGTAGGATGCAGCTGAGCTACCTACAAATCCTTACCTAGCTGAATCTCTTAAACCATTGACAGCCCTCAATTGCCTGACAGGGCCTAATTTTTAGCTATCTCTATTTCTACTTCCTGTGTTTATTTTAATTATATGAGTGCTGCCATGCACCCTAAATATGTGCCACAATGGAGGGACACACTTGAATTAAGGGACCAGTTGTGCTACTTGCCATTGTGACTGTTTGAAGGGGCTTTTATAACTATACCCAACCGTGTGTCGAGGATGATGGGATAGGTGAAAACACGCTGTCAATCGCGGCCAATCTGAGTGACAGCCAAAAATTCCCATCCGGACCCGTATCGACCAGCAAAGTATCACCATCCGCAATATAGGGTAGGAGGGAGGGGCAAACGCACTTTCAGGAAGGGGCTGGGAGCACACTGGGGCTACTTTAAGTAGACATGCTCCCCATCCACACAGCCTATGCACAGCCGTGCCACTTTCGCAGCTCTTTCAGTCAGGGGCAAAGAAGCCAAGCCCCAGAATGGCTCCTTGAGAGGAGCCACCATTAACCTCAGCCTGCATTTAGTCAAATGGGAAAGGCATAACAAGAGGTGAAATCCAAAACACATAGAATGTAACAGGTTTGGGAAAGCTGTGATATATTTTGTTTTCAGCAATGCTTTTGACACAATGCCCCGTGACATCCTGATTTAAAGATAACTAGGTGTGGTCTGTATGGAACAATTGTCAGGTGGATGGATACAGAATCATACTCAGAGAAAGCTTATCAATGGGTCTTTCTCAAACTGGGAGGAGGTAACAAATGGGGTGTCACAAGGCTAAGTACTGTCCCTGGTGCTCTTCAACATTTTTGTTAATGACTAGATCAGTGGGAGCAGGAAAAATTTATCAAATTTGCAATTACACAAAATTGGGCGGAAGTGCTAATACCTTGCAAGACAGGAACAAACTTCGAAAAGATCTTTATAGAGTTGAGCACTGGGCTGAAAACAACATAATGAAATTTAACAAATATAAATGCAAAGTTGTAAACCTGGGGGAAAGAAACCAAATGCACCGGTAATACTACAAATAAGAAGAACCTTGGGATTGCTGAAGTTCAAAAGCTGAATAAGATACAAAGGTACAATGTGGCTGCAAAAAAGACCCTCATAGACCCTCTAAAAGTTCTCTCTCTCTCTCTCTCTCTCTCTCTCTCTCTCTCTCTCTCTCTCTCTCTCTCTCTCTCTCTCTCTCTCTCTCTTTTTTTTTTTTTTTAAATCCAGTAAATGTAGGTCCCTATCTATCCCTATCTGATTCTCTCAGACTCTATCAGATTTCCTGACTAAATTAGTGCTGAGTAGAGCCTTAAATTCCACAAACCCACCAATCAGTACAGACACTTCTCATACACCAATCAGTACAGACAATTCTCATGCCCTGTGGCGCAGTGGTTAAATGCCTGTACTGCAAATAAAACTGTGCTTACGACCTGGGATTCAATCCCAGGTTGCCGGCTCATGGTTGACTCAGCCTTCCATCCTTCTGAGGTTGGTAAAATGAGTACCCAGATTGCGCGCGGGGGGGGATGTGTAGCCTGCATTACTGTAATTAAAACTGTAAACTGCCCAGAGACTACTTGAAGTAGCATGAAGTGGTATATAAGCAGAACACTTTGCTTTGCTTTGCATTATTCATTACAACAGGCAAACACCACACCAAGTACCAAGTCTGAGACCTTTTGAGTCTCACCCACTCCCACCAACACAAATATATACACACAAGGAAGGGTGGGTGGGTTTCTGAGTTGCAGGTTGAGTTTAAATCATTGGGGGGGGGGTGAATAGAATCCAAGTTGAGTCACCCATGAGACTTAAATCCAACTTGACAGTGAGTCCTGCAGCTCAAGTCCCTCTCCCTGGTTATTTAATTGCCTTGGTTTCCCATTATTTAAAATGGATGCAACACTTTTCTGCTGCAGAGGTGTCAATGGTGGGTGACTGAGGCAAGTGTCAGCAATAATTCTTTTCTGATTCTTTTGCAAAACAACTGTATCTCAGTAGTTAATGAGGTGGAAATGCAAATACATATGCTATTTATTGCACTATGGTTTTCTTAATTCCATATCTCGCAAGCTAATATTTTGTATCCATCTTATTTACACTTTTCCATTATTATCGTTAATGGATCAAAATGTGCTGACTCACAATTTCTCCTCCTCTTTATTTTTGTTAGGATTCTTCCTGACATATTTAGAAGTGACTATTAAGAATCTCATTCTCATCTTCATTGAATTATGCAATTTAATTAGGACCTTATTAAATTTATCTTTATTACTAAAGAGCCCTTTCTGGTAGTGTTCTCAACTGACAGCGCATTCTGCATTATTTATTATACCAGTCAAGGATCATGCTTTCAACATTGTTCATTGTTTTTCTGCCAGGAAAAAAGATACAAACAATTCTTCCTCTTTTTGCTTTAACTTTTAGAAAGATGACTATAGAATTCAACTGTTCATTGCATGTATGCCCAGAGAAGATGTCAAAATGAGCTTCAGTACATCTAATCCAAGGTCAATTCGATGGAATTCCAGAGCTTTATTTAAGCTAAGCTACTCATTATACTCAGCATGTCAAGAAGCAGTTCTCTGTCAAAATTGTGAGACATACCCCAGCACTCCCACCACCTGCCACAGAGTAGTGCACAATATGCTAACAGAAGCAATACATTAGAAAAATAATACCCTTTGGCTCCTTTTACCCTGTAGTTTGGTTTCATCCAACTTCGTTTGCTTGCTAATGGCATGGCATTTGGAATATTTGACATACAGAACCAAGCCGCTGTCACCTGCTGTCACCTGCTTATAACAAGAGGTGGCTGCAGGGGAGACCTTTGTGTCATCAATGTTTACCTTTCATTTGAAGACAAGCAGGAAAATATACCTTTCTCCTTGGAACAGAATTAGCAACAGAAGGTTTCTTTTGACCCTATGTCCTGGATGAAAAAGAAAAGATGGTTAATATAACAGCCCCTTACACCAGACAGTTCATAATCCTCATTTATAGAAGAAAATATGTGAAGAAGCAAGGAGGCCAGTGGACAGGTGATGCAGGGTTGGTCTTTAGAAGCCAAACACTGGGACCCTAAAGAGGATGCAACCAACTGGACTGTGCATAGTAGAAAGAAGAACACACCATACACCCTCATATACTGATTTAGGGGGGGGCAAAAATACAAGCAAAAGAAATTCAAAGAAAACTAAAATGCTCAATGAAAATGAGATAGAAAATGGAAGCCTTTTTCATAGGAGGAAAAATACCTCTTGAAAGTCTTGAACAGATTTCAGAACAGCAGTAAAAAGCAAATGGCAAGGTATTTCTGTTTAACACTAGAAGAAATAATTAATAATAAGATATCTCCCTTAATGAGCTGAGCATACTCTCTATAAATCTTTTTCATGCATTGCTCATGGTGCATTTAGCTACCTTTCCTTTCTAAAAAAAAATGCAAGCCAGGCAAGTTTATCAGTGCTTAAAAAACTATACTTCTCACTGTGTTTTTGATTTTTCTTGTAATCTTTCCAAGTGTTATTAATAATCACCCAGGCAGCAATTCCAAACAATATGTTTTTTTCTTTTCATTTTTGGCCTTCATTTTCTGAATTTTTCTCTCTTTTTTAAAAAGGGACCCGAATTTGGCAAAGGGTACAAAATGTGTACCAGTGGACCAGATGCTTGCCATAATCTCTTTTGCTCTATTGCCTCAGAAATCAATCACTGAAATGTCCTACAAGTATTGACCAGGAGCATGTGAGCATCTCAGGAAGAACTGTTTATGTCAGAAAAGATTTTGAAAGATATAGAAATTAAGATTTATGGGTGGACTTTCACTCATCACTGGAAAGGAATAGAGATGGATTGGAATGTTCATGCTGTGTGATAGCCACTGTTTTCTGAGGAAATCACATTGATGACTAGTTGCATCATCATTGATCTACAGCAATGGTTCCCAGTAGAGATGTGCACGACTCAAAAAAATGGTGTTTCGTTTGTTGTTTGTTGTTTAGGGGTCCGTTTTGGTTCATTTTCGTTTTTCGTGAATTTTTTTGCAAAGAATTTCATTTTCATTTTGTTACATAACGAAACGAAAAAATGAAAATGAAAACGAAAAATTGTTGTTTCATTAGCATTCATTACAGTTCAATGTATTTGCCGCAACAAAAACGAAACGCACGACAAAAATTCTGTTGTTTCGGTTCGTTTCGTTTCATTTTGGAGACAAAATTCGTTTTTCATTTCGTTACATAACGAAACGAAAAAGCGAAAACGAAAAATTGCTCGTTTCATGCCCATCTCTAGTTCCCAGCCTTGGGTAATCAAAGTGCTCCCAGAAGACTTCACCACCAGTTGTACTGCCCAGGATTTCTGGGAGTTGCAATCCAAGACCACAGAACCACTGATCCACAGCTCCAATAATGACACCAGTCTTACAAGGGGACTATGTAGAATGCCCGTTTGTGACTAAAAGTGGCCACCTAACATGATTACTCTCTGGCAACAACATACTTTATAACAGAGATATTGGTATAAGGACTAAATTCTTCTATAGACACATGTGCACTTAACTCTGTCCCCATTTGTGCACTGGAAACAGAATTACAGTGCCTGATAATACAATGCATGGCAGCACAGCTCAATGTGATATATGTTATATTTCCCTGCCATGTCCTCCAAAATTTTATACTGAACATTTATTCCATGAGAAATGGCCATTGGACCAAAACACACCTTCCTCCTATCCTCTTGTCACAGCACAACAAATATGAAGCAGTGGGACAAGGTAGAGTTGAAGCAGGTGACATTCCTTCTCCACCATTTCTGTGATGCCACAGCCCTCTGACAACAAAAATGACTGAAAATTAATACCTATACCCTCAAAGGGATGAACCCATTTCTCATTAAGTTATAATCAAACTCAACATGATAATAATGTATCTTGGTTACTGGAGCGGAAATTAGATCATTATAGTAATTCAGAGAAAATGTATTTATGGTGTTATTTTTTTATTCCAATGAAGGAATTACAAAGCATCATCACTATGTCCACAGTCTTGTATTCTCTGTTACTACTGTATTTATGGGTGTGAAAGCTGTGCAGTGAAAAAAGCTGATTAAAAAATGAGCTTGAAATGTAGTGCTGGAGAAGAGCTTTGCAGATACAATGGGTTGCCAGAAATACAAACAACTGAGTCCTGGATCAAACAATGCCTTAACGGTCTTTGGAGGCAAACATGTTGAAACTTGAGACTGTCCTACTTTGGGCACATCATGAGAAGGCAAGGCTGTCTGCAAAAGAGCACAGCACTAGGAAAAGCAGGAGGCAGAAGGGTGGACTTTCACTCATCACTGGAAAGGAATAGAGATGGAGCAGTGGAGTGCAGGTGGATATTATGGAGATCACTCATTCACAGAAATGCTAAACATTGGAAATTTGACACCACATAACAATAGTAATAGCTGCAAATAGACAGGAGAACATTTGTAATTATAGATGTGGATAAACTCAAAAAATGAATCACATTTCTGGCCAATTTGTCCAATTTATCCATATTCATCAACTCGTAATCATCATAAAATGAGTCCATTATAGAATACTAATTGATTAATTTTTAGCAATTTTGATCATTAATTCATCTGACTATAAAATGGCCCCAAATGCACTTGGAGAAAATATGTTTGAAGCGTAGAATCCTCTACCTGTATGCTCTTTCCAAGGTTGAGAAAGATTGGATTTTTGATGTCTCAGTTATGTACCCCCTAAATACCCCCTAAGAAAGTTCCCCCAGGTACCCAGAGACTCCAGACTTGCAGAAAAGCTTCATCTAACTCTCCTATACAATCTCTCCAAGTTTGGTGAATATTGGGCCCCTTTTGTGGGTGTATAGCTCATAAAGTACATCTCAAACCCAATATTCACCAAACCTGGAGGGACTGTAGAGGTAATATTGGAGAAGCCACTTTGCAATTTTGCTGTATCTAGATTCCAGGGGGACACTTTCCTAGGGGGCTATTTGGACACACATAGCTCAGATTTCTGTACCCCAGTACTCCTTTGCACTGGAATAATTTTGAGCCTCTAGATATCAGGGGAGTCTTTTTATAGCATTTTAAATGGGAGACAATTTGATTTGTTGATTCATTGATTTGTCACAGAAAATTCATCAATTTGTTGATTCATCACCCCCGACTAATCATTAATCATGACAGATCACCATTATTTGATTTGTCTGCATCTCAGTTTGTAATTCATACCCAAGTTGAGGCATGGGGTGGAGTCTTTGTTTGGGTTGTTTTAACCCTTTGGGAGTGAAGTGCACACTGTAACCATTGGCATGTCCAGAACTGGATGATATTCTTATGCCCATATGACCAATAACCCCATTTTAATTTTTTTATATTTGCATGTGCACTGCACACACAAGAGCAATAACTGTGTATACTTTAGGAGTCACTGCAGATTGGATCTGCTTTTTCTGCAGTGCGTAATTTTGGCCAGGATTAAAAAACAAAGAATCCAGCATTTATAGTTTGTTACCGTGAAGCTCTGTTATGCTATGTCAGTGGCTCCCCTGGGATTCCTCCAGTCTTTGTGGAAATGTTTGAAATGAAGTGTATCTGTGGTAAAACTGTCATTCACTTATAAGAATAGGTTTAATATAGACTGTCTGACTTGACCAGTTTACTTTCTTTTATAGCTTAACTGCCCACTCACATTTTCTGAAGTAAATACATGGACAATGCACTCATCTTAGGTGAACTGATCACCCAATTTCCTTTTATTTCACTTTGTACCTGTGTTCTGTTTTCATCTCCCTGCCCCCTCCCCACCCCAAAAATATTTTCTTCTGTTCTTCAAACTTTACAGGATCAATTAGGGTCAGAATAACATCGTTCTTGAGTGGAAGATGTTGCTCGGGCAAAAACATGGCAAAAGGCCTAGGGAAACAAAGACTTGATAGATAGAAGCAGTGGTTCCTATGGCAACATGCAGTCGCAATTTAGTTTTAAACAGATGCTTAATTGCAAAACAACAACAGGGAAGAATTTTATGGTAGGCCAGAGCCTGTGGTAACATGTAAAATAGAAACTCCCAGAGAACAATGTATTCCCAGGGCTTCTTTTCCATCTTTGGTCTCAGAGATTTCTTAGGTTCTTTAATATTTTTTTCCCTTTTTCTCCAGACTTACTGAGTCAAAAAAATTCTGGGCACAGCTGTGCTGGATTTTCTGTCACTGACACTTTTCTCTGGGGATGCATGAATGAAACAACCTTCCCCCCCTCTTATGTTGCAGCTTTGGTCTGTACTTTATTTCCAATCTGTATAAATCTTCACATTGAGATCCAAATTTAAAATGGATTTTTCCTCTCAATCATTGTGCACACCCAAACATATTTTTTTTAAAAACTACACATAAGTAGAATCTTAGCTGCTATACTGCAGTTTGACCATTGCAGCACAAAGTATAACTGGTTAAGTTTTTTCAATAATTTTATTGACAATCCACTTAAGATAATACATACCATCCCAGCTTGTTATACAAACAATACAGAATAACACAACAAATTAAACATTCCTAAACTATCCAACGGTCCAATCCATATTCTGATTTATCCAATTTAGGTTTTTTTATAACATCGGAGATTAACAGAGGTTGCCATATTCAGAAATGTATCATGTTTTATCTCTCCCCCTGTATAATTTAAACCTACCAGTCAGTTTTTTCCATAACTACAACTTCCCATATTCGGTTTATGAATTTTGTGAGTGAGAGATCCTGGGCATATTTCCAATCGTGAATAATTGCCATTCACACCCATGAGAATTGCTATTAATTCTTTATTAGCTAGTTTTTTGTTTTCTCCTTGGAAAAGGACTCAAGGTGACTTACCGTAAGGAGAGACAATATACAGTGCATTACACTTAAGACATATTCAGTTTGAGAAACAGGGAATTGAGGGGTATCTTACAGCATTAGAAGGCAAAATTAAAACAAACAACTGATAACATAGTGTTAATGCAATCACAGAGGGAGAGATATAAACACAAAGTTATAAGTGGTTCATAAACACAAGTCTGTATAGACATGTATGGTAGTCCATCATTCAGGGAAATCTTGCCTGAAGAGAAAGGTCTTTGCCTGATTCCTCCTATTCACTTTATTTTCGTATTAACAAGTGAGGAAATTTAGCTGTGAGTGATGGAACCAAGGTTGCAAGTGAGTTTCACAGATGACTGGGAACTTAAACCTGGATCTTCCAAATCCTACTGAAACACTCCAAGAGATACACCATACGAAGTCTCTCACCATACCAACTTCCTGCAGTTTCATAAAACCAGAAAAGAGCTGTATGCTTGCTTACATGTTTGATTGTGAAAACAAAAATTCTGCATGTTAGGAAGAGGGTTTCTAGGACAGTGTCTAATTTCAGTTACTCTGGAGCAGATTTTGAAGATCTTCTAAATAATGCTGCCTCTTCTGCATATTCAACATTGTTAACCAATCTGTTGACAATGATACCATCATTTGACACATCTATTTTTCATCAGATTTCACAGTTATTTTTCAATTATGGCATGGAATGAGTCAAACTTTCTTCTTTGGCATGGTAGAAAAAAGAAGCATTGCCTTCTGAAATAAACAATGAAGGGGAAACTGCCCAATTTAATTGCTCTTAGGCCAAAGGCATAAGGATGATGAACATTGTTTAATGAGCAAAAAACCTAGTTAATGTTACACTAAAAGTGTTTAAACAGGATAAAACGTTAAAGTACTGACATTTTGGTTTATTGACAAAAAAGGGGAAATGTTAATGAATCAAATTATTTTTTCCAGGTTCATTCCCAAGTTCTGGGTCTTGATTCCCAGCTTGCGGCTGACCACTTTGGGGTACACCTGAATAATATCATGTATACCTTGGTTACATTCAGATCAGATCAGTATAGCATGTTGGGCAAGGGTATGACTGTTGTAAATATTGATACATTTTTATGAAGAGGGAACTGAAATGAAATTCTTCCTATATCTACTAATAAAAAGCATTCAGGATCTGAAAAACAAAGCCTAAAGAAGTATGATAAAGGAAGGACAAAAGTGAAGGACTTGGCCAGTTCGTCCTGATCCATTTCTGGACCAACTCTGTTGATCTGAGTTGGGTACCAGTTTGGTTCAAAATTATTTGCACTTGATTTGAAGCTAAACAGGTGTGTGGAAGTCAAGAATATATGTGCTTCCCAGATGCTTTCATTCAGAATTTAAAAGCCTATTTTCTTGAAAAACAGTATCATGATGCACTACAATCCTTTTCAGTTTTCTTTCTTTCTTTCTTTCTTTCTTTCTTTCTTTCTTTCTTTCTTTCTTTCTTTCTTTCTTTCTTTCTTTCTTTCTTTCTTTCTTTCTTTCTTTGGCCGTTACTTCACGAAGTGCATCGCTTCGCAGTGGGATTGCCTTCGCTTTGAATGCGGTGGCGGTCACGTGGTCTCCCTTCGCTCCCACCCCTCTTTCTATGTCCTCACGTGGTGAATTTTTAAGACCGAATCCATTACTACCTCACGTGCTCCCTTCGCATTAGAAAGCTACTTTGCAACGTCCGGTTCCAGCCTCCTTTTAATTTTAAACAAAATATAACTCGGCGTATTGATGCATCAATACTTGGCTGTCATTTGCGGCATAGCATGATTACTGTATGATCCTTCGTTTTCTATTCCTGATTTGTATTGTTTTGTCCATTGGTGACGTGAAAAAATTGCTGTTCTCCGTCAGGGTCACTAGGTGGACCAGCACACCACATTTGTTGTTTATGATCCCTCGGTCCTCCAAGGACATCGGAGTAATCCCTTTAGTCCCTAGAGCAGTGACCAAGCAACTTCCGCCTCTAACTACCATTAGAAGGGAATCATGCCTCCCTCTCGTTCTTCATGCCGTCTTCAGAAATTCCACAGGTATCGCCCATATTTTGTTGCAGTGCTGCACAGTGTTTGTAAATTGATGGACAGTATAGCTTTGTTATGCTTCCTAAACCGAAGACGATTGTTCCGACGCAGAGTGTTGTTCAGGGACGCTATGAGGGGCTGCAACACTTTGATATGGGTCATTTCGCAGTGGATAAAAACGTCGCCTAGACAGAAAATATTCTGGTGTTACCCTGGACGTTCTCAGTGGTTTCACGACATGGTTCTTCAGCTTTGGGACGATAGGCAGTGGTTGGAGAACTTCCGTATGACTAGAAGAACTCTTTTTGGGGTCGCCGATAAGCTGCGTCCATATCTGATGCGGAGGGACACAGTTATGCAATCAGCCGTTCCAGTCGAAGAACGAGTTGCAATCGGCGTGTACTTCTTGGCCAGCCATTCTTGTTACCGAATCATCACTCTGGTATTCCAGAAAGGAAGTTCTACTGTTGCAAGTATTGTCATTGAGGTTTGCCTAGCAATGGAACACGTTCTTCTCAAGGAAGAGGTTCGCCTTCCAGAGTTCAATAAGGTTTGTGTCTTATTTCAGATTTGACCATTTCTTTTTCCATTACAATCATAACTTCCATATAACTTTCCTTCTGTCTACGTAAAGCTATTATGGTTAATAATTTTTTCTGGTTCAACAGATGACATCATCAATGAAAAACTTCAGATTTCCGCATACCATTGGATGTATCGATGGAACCCACATCCCGATCAGTCCGCCGAAATTGCAGGGAGCGGCTTATTTTAACCGAAAATCTTTCCATTCTGTTCTACTGCAGGCAGCTTGCGACGGTAACGGTATTTTTTTTTTCAATGTTGGCAGGACATTCAGGTGTGAATCATGATGCTCATGTTTTTAGATCATCCATGCTTTTCAGTAAGATGGAGGAAGGGACGCTAATACCTGGCAGCCCTATGTTCCACTATGCAGGGGTGTCAATCACACCAATTATATTAGGGGATGGTGCGTATCCATTGTGTAAGTGGCTGATGAAGCCTTTCGCTGTACCAAGAAATGACAGGGAGCGTCATTACAATAAGATTTCCAATCGCTCACGATGCGTAGTTGAGAGAGCATTTGGACGCTTGAAGGCAAGATTCAGACATCTGTCCGTTAGGATTGAGGCGCACATCGAAAACGTGAATTCTATTATTGCTTCTGCCGTGATTCTGCATAACATTTGTGAATGCGAAAACCATGACATTCCGGATGAGGAACAGCATCAACTTTCTCAAGCTGATTTTCAGGATGGCAGCGACATATATGACTGCAACAGATCTGGTACTGCCCGGGCAGAGGCTGAGGCTGTGTGCAATGCCATTTCTGAGTACCTACATACCCATGTAAAGTGACATGTTAAATAATTAAATTGTTTCGTATTCATCAATTATCATGTAAAATTTTGATTTGATCTGAAATGATTGCCTCCACATTCAGAGTGTGTTATCTTACTTTTATTTGGTTAAT
This sequence comes from Phrynocephalus guinanensis, assembly GCA_037367245.1. Lineage (NCBI taxonomy): Eukaryota > Metazoa > Chordata > Lepidosauria > Squamata > Agamidae > Phrynocephalus > Phrynocephalus guinanensis. Next base: position 42,825,720 of record CM074735.1, on the reverse strand, counting down.
AAAAGCTTCAATCGCGGACTGATTTTCTTTCCATTTGCTAGTCCTAATAACACAACCTCAGTGTAGGCCTATCCTACAACTACATGCCCCCTTTATATGCTTTTTCTTATCCATTTCTAATCTACATTAAAAGGATAACCAAAGCCTAAGGAGAAAAGAAATGTGCAGTTTGGGGTCTGTACCATGGCTTTACTGAGTATATGCAACAGTCCTGCTGTCCTGGAACCTTTTTCCCAGTGAGTAACCTATACAAATACCAGGGTGGTTACAGAGAATGCAAGGAAAAGACTTCAATACCCATTTCACGTTAAAATCCCTTATTTTCTCCTGCTTTCTTATTAATAGAAAGGGCCACATTTGCAAATAAACCGGCAATCAATCCCTAGGTAAACTTCATCTCCAGATAGAGGGAACAGGCCAGGTAGTGAGTTTGATTACATGCAGGCCAGACTCTTTGCAAGCAGCATTTTAAAAGGATACAAGCTCCAGCATGAAGTATCAATTTAGATATCAAGCACATGCATTTCCCATTATTTCCTAACTAAGGCAGGCTGTGCATTAAAACCAGGTGATGCAATCATAATCCATGCAAGTATCATTATCAGCTTCTAACAGCTGCATAAACAATAATCAGAAATGTGCTCAACCACTGGCCTTGCACCTAGTACTCTGATTTAGGCAACCCTTTATGTGCAAACTCTCAAAACCAGTACAAACTTTTTATGGAATATTGGTGGTTATACCTGAGTTGTATAAATAAATGGCCTTTTCTGGTAACCACTTGGATACCAGAAAAGGGCCCTTCAGTAAATGAACAGCACTCGCTACCTTGGGTAGCCAGAATCTTTCTCTTTATATTTTGTTTAGGGTAGGCAGAGGTGCAAGAACAGAAACTAACTACTCTGACTTGCTATTTTCTTATGCAAACTTCTCTTTCAACAGAAAGCAGCTGCTACATGACATATAAAAACTTAGGCCAGCCACTGGCATTTAGCCGAATTTGCTTTCTTTGGCAGACAGTTATGTGCAAACAGGTATTTTCATTTTAATAAACTCTGAAAGCCAGTGCTAATTTTTTGTGCTACAAAATACATTGAGCAAGGGAAAGCCTTCCTATCCATCTTTCTTCGGCGCTACCTTGTTTTCAACCGCTTGAGTACTAGAAGGGGCCCCTTTGGAAAAAAAACAAGCATTCCCTTGGGTAGCCAGCACCTTTCTCTTGATATGCTGATTAAGGCGGACAGAGGTGGAAGAACAGGAAGTAACTACTTGCTAGAGTCTTTTCAAACTTAACTTACAACAGCTAAGAGCTGCTGAAAAACACCTGGAAGAATTGAGGTGTGACACTGGCATTTCCCAAGTAATGCTGAGTTTGGCAGGCAGTTAAAATCCCAATGGTAAATTATTTTCTAAAAATAGCCAGCCTTTATTATTAATTTGTGGAACTTTGGTTGCTATACGGCGGTCAAGGAAAAGACTTCCTTACAGTGGTTTATTTTCGCACCGTTGCTTTAAAGCGCTGGATTAAGAAGGGGCCCCTTTACCAACCATAAATCATTCCCTTGGGTCGCCAGCACCTTTCTCTTGATATGCAGATTAAGGCAGACAGAGGTGGAAGAGCAGGAAGTCAATTTTCTGGCTTGCTAAAGTCTTTGTTGGGATCATCTTCAACTGCTCACTGCTCTTGGAAAAAATTCCTTCACAGCTTTTGAGAAATGGATACTGAAGACAACTCAGAAAGTAGCCAAGGCACTTCGGTGCAATGTAAAATTAAGAGAGGCATTATCTGGGGTAATGAGGAGACCTCGGCATTAATTAAGGTTTGGGGAGAGGCCAAGATAAAATATGCATTGTCTTCCCTAAAAAGAAATATTGAAATTTTTGAGGTAATCTCATCTGAACTTTCAAAACTTGGTTATAGTCGTTCTGCTTCAGAATGTAGGACAAAAACAAAATCTCTTTGGAAACTGTACAAACAGGCTGTGCTCCAGAACAGCACTTCTGGCTCTGGTTGTTCAAAATTCATTTGGTACGATGAGATGGCAAACATATTCCGGACGGACACATCGATTCACCCATTACGAACAACGGAGAGTGAGTCATCTGGTCCCTCTGGTAAGTGCGAAAAATGATATATCATTACAGTAAGGACTTTGACCGTTCTGTCTACCACTGCTCAAAACTAAATGCTGTAATTATCATTTACTGTTTATGCATATTAACTCTCCTTCATTGCTGTAGAACGCATGCATGTTTTATCGACATACCGTTCTATCGGTGCTCTACACCTTTAATAACGTTTTAAAATTTAATACCGGATTTATTGACTTCCCATTTTACAAATCGCCTGAATTGCTTCCTTTATTCAATTCCTTTTAAGACATCGATGTGCCGATGGCTGTTTATTATTTTCTAATTAAAACTGGAAACATTGCTACCTCACAAATCATTCCATGTTTACACAAAAAATTAACTAAAAAAACATTGTTTCTATAAAAAAATGATACTCTTCGATGCATCGACACACCGCGCCTTAAATATAGTTCATTACGAAACCGAAGCGGTGAATTGCTTCCTTTATTCAATTCCTTTTAAGACATCGATGTGCCGATGGCTGTTTATTATTTTCTAATTAAAACTGGAAACATTGCTACCTCACAAATCATTCCATGTCTACACAAAAAATTAACTAAAAAAAACATTGTTTCTATAAAAAATGTTATTCTTCGATGCATCGATACACCGCACCATAAATATAGTTCAGTACAAAAACGTAGCGGTGAAGCTTTTTAATTGCCTTATTAATTTGCAGACTGATTACAGCACAAATAAGTTCCTGATTTTATAAATTTCCTGATGCATTACTGTTTAATGGTCGTACAATTTTATTAACTAACAGTATTACAATCTAGTACATACTGATGGAAGTTTCATGACAGGGTTTAAAACTTAAAATATTTTGAAACATTTAGGGTGAACAGAGAACACCCTTGGTACTTTTCGAAAGTACCACTCATGTTGCTTCTGTGTACTACTGCCGATACGCCATTTGCTGGCATGGTAAAAATAGGGGGCGGGACATCCTGAGCAGAAACACCAATCTTGTTTCTGCAAATAAGTCTGAAATGGAAACTCGAAAACACTTCCTGAAATGTGCCTAGCCTAGGGAGTTAATACCTTAATGATCTCCAGTTGAAAAGAACAGCATCATTAAGTTCTGGTATTTGTTCGTTTTCCTTGGACAGCAATGGAGGCGATGCAGGGAGGAAGTGAAAATGCAGCCTCCTTAACTCTTTTTGAGGACACAGACTGTGAATTCCAGAGCTATGGTCCATCCAAAACATCAGGGTTGGGTACGTGACTGTTTTGTTTACAGCAAAAATGTTTTCTATGTGAACTTTATTATGACTGTGTACGGCTTTAAATTCCAAAGATTGCTCCCAAGAATGTTGATAATAGCATGGCTGAACTTACAATGTTAACTAATTTGCAAACAACACCTATCTTTTATTTAAGATACTCAGTCAAACGATGGTTGTGAGCCATCCACGTCAGGCTGTTCTTCATCGCAGAGCACACCTGCAACAGTTTCTGAAAAGGGTTGCAATCCTAGTAAGTTATTTTGCTATCGAACTTTGCGTACTTTAAGACAGAAAGGTACAACAGTGCTGGATAACGTATAGCAGTACTTGGCTAGTTGTTTGTTTGGCAATTACTGCTGCTAAAAAATTAAAAAACCCCGTACTATGTTTTACTTCTTAAAGTTATTTTGTACTTAGACGTATTTAACTGTGAATTAGTAATGCATACATTACTTATTTATGTTGCTGGGGACTTATGTTGTGTTTATGGAAAATATATGGACACGAACAAAATAGAAGTTCACCATCATTTCCTTGAGTGCCAATAGCCTTAAAGGATACTGCCTAGAAAACATTTCTAACAATTTTTCCTTCTTTTTTTAACTTCAAACCCACAGACACAGTGGAAACCTCTAACTACGAAGCAACCCTTGATCCAGCAACTAGACTGGCATTGATAAGAAAAAGGAAGCAGAGATCGACTGCTGCAGCAAGGCTAGACAACACTCTTTCTGGGTTTGTGGCCTGGGTGAAGGAATCAGATCAACTTAACCGGACTGAAATGAAAGCAAGGAACAAGGAGGACATCTTGTTCCAGACGGAGGTTATTAACAACCTAACGGTGGCGTCCACATCTCTTCAGATGCTAACACAGTTCCTCACTGATACGGGGTCAGAGTATAGTGTGGGAATGGATAAAAAAAACCCAAACCCGTGTTACAAACCAGTCACTCCACTGGTTTGTCCAGACAAAGTGATAAGTCACAACCAGCCCATGAAGCGGAAACTGACTCAGAGGCAGATATCAGTAACACAGCAGATTCAGGGAGCAGTTCTGTAGAGGACAGTGATGATGAGGGGTCTGTATCTCTACTTAGTGCCAGCAAAAAAATTTGAGGGATTGAAGAGCCAGAAACCAGTTCCAGAACGTTCACAAAAAGGCAAAAGGCCTGCAAAGGAAGCTGTAAAGTTGCCTGCCAAAACGCCACGCTCAAGTACTGACAATGAGGCATTTGGCAACATCCAGTGTGCAAGTTCTCCTTACCTAATTGTGAAAAAAGAGAAAGCACATAATGATTCTCTGACCAGTTTGAGAACCCCTCCGAAAAGGAAACGCATGAAGAAGAAAAAATTTTCACCCTAGGCAGAGTTTGTGAAACCATCTTCATCATTCACCTGGTAGTGCAGGGCGGCAGCACCCCAGAGTTTCAATTACTTATTTTGAAAACCAGAGATTTCTAGCTGTAATCTGAATTGTAGTACAGATTATAATATTTAGGTGCTCAAATTAATAGAATTTCCAGACACGTGTTTAATAAAATCTATTTAATAAGTTCTTCATATTATTAATAAACAACCAGTAAAATATATTTTTACTCCAGTAGGGAATTAAATAAGCATTAAGTACTCTAAACATTACATGTTTTTAGAAATTTCCTGAAACATTCAAATAAACCAAGGGAAGCATAAATGTCAGTGCATATCAAATTAGTAGTACTTTGATTTGACAAGTAGAAAAACAAAATTAGACATACCATCATTCACTAGATTATGACTCCCCGCTTGTTGACTGTTAGAATTAGGTAAGCTAACCAGTAATGATGCCACAATTGTGATTCTGTCAACTAATCAGATACTGTTTAAGCACTTAAAGCCTGAGTAAGGTCTTTAGGGCCAATTAAGTACTAAGATTATATTCATGGTATAAAAGTTATAAAAATGATTATCAAAATTATTAACACCCAAGAACAGCACTCCAATTACAATAGGAGAAAAAGTATCTGATGCTCTGTAGTGCATTCACAAACATAGCTTAAATTACAGTAGGACAGTTGTATAATTAGTTCTGTAAACAAAAAAATGTTCAACATTCAGCAGTAGGGTTCCTCCACTGAGGCAGAACAAACTTTAACAGCCATTTTTTTTAATATAAAAAATCCTCCCTTTACAAGCCCGGAATTGTCCTTTTGTGGGTCTCCAAGTTAAATGCACATGTTTGCAGCTTATCGTCTCCTTCGTCTTCTTCATTGTGCTGGTGGATGAACCCCTTCTCCACGCACTACATGCTCCTCCAGAGCTGCAACTGGAGATAAATTAGGATGGAAGAAATCAGTTCCCCAGTAAAACAAGTTCCTGTACTTAACTATATTTGCAATTTAGTCATTACACTGGAGTTAACAAGAACAGTTCACCAATACTGATTATCAACTGGGAGTACAGCATCACAGCCCAGTAGCAATGTACATATTGCTTGTATTTTCAAGCAGCATCTTTTTATGTTTTAGGGTAAAAACTAATAGAACACCTATTAAAATAAAAATAGAAGACACAAACATATTGAACCTTAAGCAATAAGTTTCATATTTTAATGTAAAGTACGTATTTATGTTACCACATGATTGTGACTTTTATTTTGATTTTATTATTTGTCATTCTGTACTGCCTGGAGTTCTTGAAAAGAATAACACGGCTACACTCATAGAACCATTACTTTCTAAGTTTAATAATAACTTCTATGCAACTTTAATTGTACCTCTAGCAACTACATCTTGCAGTACAGCAACCCAGTTTTCCATCTCAGCCCGACGCACATTTTCTTGCATTATGTCCAGCGGGCGTTCTGGTAAATTGTCTGATTTGATGAGAAAGGTGGGATATTTAGTGTAAATTATGTGCTGTTTTAATCTTTAACCTATCAGCCTGAACCCTTTTATAATGTGACACACCTTCCTGCTCACCATCTCCTCCATGTTGTACCTCCGGGTCATCTTCTTGCTGTCCTTCCTGTGCCTGCTGTTGGATGTTCTGGCCCAACACCTGTTCTTCATCAGAAGCCTCAGAAACTCCATCCTGACGCCTCCTCCTTTCAGCCAATCTGCGTCGCTGCTGTGCCTCCCTTCTAATCCCAAGATGTCTGGCTGGACCAGCCCCTATGGTTCAAAACAGAAATGGAGTTAATGTTTGTCAGTTAATTTACTGAACATTTACCGTATTTTTATTTGCATTTGCCAGAAGTAATGGCTTCTCTGCTTATGGATCAACAATGTGTGGACATTTAGTACCTATCGTCCCATGTATCTTACCTAACAATTTGTATATGCCATGGTTTCCATTAACATGAGCATATTTACCTGGTGGTGAAGGAGCAAAGCACCCCTCCCTGATTTTTAATTATTAATTTTTTTAAACAGGGATTCCTATTAACAATGTGAATTTTAGTACCATATATAATATAAAGGTACTATAAGTAAGAGAGGTGGAAGGTACATGATTAAGTAATTCGTTTTATAAATTTTTTAAATTTTACATAACCTTGAGGCGCAATAATTTTTTAATGAAAAAGGGCTTAAAATAAGCAGTATGTACTGTTTTCATTAAAGTCTTATAGTTAATTATTATTATCTGCATTTGAATTAAGTAACAGTACATAAATATATGAAGTGAGAGGTATCTTACCTGCGGGGAAGAGATTCGCAGGGTGGGGGCGATCAGCCTGAATCCATAATTGCAGTAGCTGCTCCCAATAGGCCGATTGGTGGTTCTCCTCTGCACCCTCACCAAAATAGTACAGACACCTGTTAAAATTTTGTCTCAGGGTCTTAAATTTGGATCTTATTTGGCTGGGATTTCTAGCATAATTAAGCCTTGCAAGTTGGCGTGAAGCCAGTCTGAAGGCATCCTCATTTCTCCTTGGCTGCATGTGGAAAAGAACAGGCCCAAGCCTGTTCTCAATAAAAATATCTAGAAGTGCATTAACTTCAGCCTCTGTCCAAAATCTACCCCTCCCTCCTTTCATCATATTCTCAATTTTTTTCTTCCTATACAGAAAAAAGGCCTTACTCCTCTGCACTACAACCCTTTACAGAACTAACTCTCCACATGTTTCCCAAGTTATTCCAGGGTATTTATAAGGTGTTGTTGCCAGACCCTGAACAGTTCTCTGGAAAATCATACTAATTTCAACCAATAAGAGTTGGGGTCAAAGTGTCGTTCAAGTCCCAGGTGCCTAGGAGTCTGTATACCATGCTAACATAATCCAAGCTATACAGTGTTTCAACACTTAAGCAGTTCAAAAAGTCTTTATCATCCGTGCATATGATGGTTTGCAAGGAATAAAAACAGTCTTTTCAATGCACTGCTTTGTTTGGTTTATTTTAAGAAGAATACTTTTAATCACTGTACTAAGATATCTTCATTCTGAGGCGTGCATCATCCTTCAATCAAATCTGGAGGGCAGGAGTAAGGTAACAACTTGTAACATTTTCTTCTGTGTGAAAACCAGAAGGCCCCATTGTTTTAGGAGGGAGTAGGGAGGAGCTGCTAATGGACAGGCTCCAGCTAGTCCAACACCTGCCTTCGGAGGCGTAGCCTGTTGTTTGCTGACTGATGGCCAGCAAAAGGTCAGAAGTTCATTCAGAGGGACTGACCCTTAGGAACACCGATGGACCGTACCACTGTTACTGAGAAGGGGCCAAGATATATGCTTGTCTGTTTACTCACTCATCAAGTTTTTAAAATTATTTGCAAACAATGCAATGCAACCTTTTCATTTCTCGGGGCGTACCTGTGATTTTGTTATTAGACGTTTGTTAAGGAGGTCATGAAATTAATTAGGATAAATACAAGCACCACAAAAATGGTTCCTTCTAACAGGGCAGAGGCAAAGTCCCGTTGGTTTATCGAGGCACCGGTACTCAAGTGTCAATGACTTCATAATTCACTGGGCATTGACTCTTTTATGGGGGGATTGGGGGTGGAAATGTTGCGGGGGGGAACACCACAGTAATAAACCAAACAGCAGACGATGTTATTTGACCGGCGGGTTTTTCTTTTTGGGGGTGGGGATGGGGCCAATGTTGAGGGGGGGGAAGCACGACTGTAGTAATCCAAGCTGCAGTCGATGTGTTACATACAGCTTTGCCTCTAAATGTTGGGAAAAATAAGTGATGCAGTTTAAACTCTGTATATGCTCAGAGGCACGATTCGCGCAGAAACATTTTATGGCTGAATCAAACGGGAGGCAGCATCACTACAGGGAGTCTGCTGAAGGAATTAAAATATGCGTTCGATGCACCGCAACACATCTGTCAGCTGCTGGTTATTTGAACGGCTGGTTTTTTTTGGGGGGGGGATGGGGCCAATGTTGCAGGGGGGGAAGCAATACTCTCGTAACGTGCTGCTAAAGTAAACGCATGGCGGTAACATCCGGGAATCGAGGTAAACAATGCCAACGAGTTGCCACAAGAATGTAAACAAGACAAGCGTATCGTGTTTTACACAAACGCCACCCCATGGCCATAGCAGCAATTAACAAAAAAAGGGGGGGAGCGGGCAGGGGAAAACAGTGACACCTGGCGTTTGAAGGGTGGGGAAAAAAGGAAAGGCATGAGACACCGGGGTACAGATGAAGTTGCATAAACAAGCACAAATATCTGCACATTGTAACTAAAGACAGCAAGAACTGAAAAACCGGTTAACCGAAATATCGATGCATCAATATTTCGGAGCAAAAGTAACTCCAAAAAAAACAAAACAAAAAAAAAACACCAGTCCGCACGTGACGTTGAATGCGAAGCGGGATGCGAAGCGAAAAGATTCCTGCCCGCTGGCAGGGGAATCACTCACCCCGCTTGGAGCACGGTAAAGGGGGCGTGGTCGGGGTGACATCGCAGCCAAAAAGGAGGAGCGTGCGGACTGAAACGATCAATTCGCACAGAAATGAGGGCTTGCCGCGAAGCGAGCGGTTCGTGAAGTAACGGCCTTTCTTTCTTTCTGAATGCACCGGGCTTCTCTACATGTATATATTTAGCAATCCAAATGTATATAAACAAACAAACAAAAAACTCAAACCAGTGTTTGCAGCATTTCAGGTTTTTTTAAAAAAAGCACCAAAATAATAACTAGATATAAATTACAAGAAAGTTAGCAGTCAGAATTATAAATGTCATGATATGTAACTAAACCTTTTGGCTCCTGGACATGCTGCTATAAGAATTTACTTTGTAAAAAGCTCCCCAGACTCTGAACCAAACTTTTCCAAGAACTGCATCGAGAAAACAATTGGCAACCAATTCCCTGAAAGTACTAGATGCAAAATAATGGGTTGGTATTTCTTCTCTCGGGGAGAGTTCTTAAGGTTCCAGTAGATACACTGGAACTTGTGTTGAGTTCCTTTCCATTGTATTCTGGATCATGCTGTTTTTGCAACTCTCCCAAGTGTGCTGTTTTTCCATATTTTCCGAGGTGTACTGCCAAGATATCAATGATCATGTCATTCACATTTCTAAATGACCTCCTCCAGCAAGGGTGCAGTTAATTTCTCAGCATTCACGTGAGCCAGAGACATGGTTGTCTAACATCCTGAAAACATTTCACAATTTAAATATCTCACTCAATTTATGTTTCAGTCCCTGTAGCTGAAAGTTATAACCCACTTTTATTTTTATTTATTTTTTTAGTTCAGGTTACAATCAAACATCTTCACACACATCTTGCTTTCCTTTGCAGCTTAATGATGCATCTGTTGTCAGTGCACCATAGTTGACATGTGTGATGGCTGCCTTGCTAATAAATAATCTTTTAATCTCTTTAAACATACTATAAGATCAGTTGAAAGAAAACTTTAATGTTTGTTAATACCTTTCTGCTAGTAAAGTCACAGACAAAAGGGCGATGAGAAGTCAGTCAGCATCTCAAAGATGAGATTTTCTTTGATAATTTCTTTAAGTTGAAACTTCACTATCTAATTTTATATATTAATATTTTTTTCGGATAAGTAAAGTGTCATCTCCTTTCCTATTGTCAGTGAAACTTTTGGCATTTCACATTACAATTGTTTTTGATGACTAATACGCTACTAGATAATTATATTGAACATGTATGAGTATTAGGCAAAGTATCATCTTCGTCACCATCATTACTACTGGGGGGGGGGACAGTGGAGAATGAAAATATTATTGGGAACTTCAAATTTGTGTCTAGAAATCACAAAGTCCTATATCTAATTGCTAGTGCCAGCTAGAGCAGATCCATTTAATCATGTGCTGAATTGTGAGCCAACAATTCTCTAAATCTGACTGATTTCAATGAACCTACTCCAATGGAGATTACCAATACGATTTGGACTGCAAAAAAATTATTTATTTTATTTTGGTTTTAGAGTATTTTTACCCCACCTTTCTCTTTGGTAAAAGGACCCAAGGAGGCTTACAGAATGATGAATAATATACGGTCCAGTACAATTAAGAAATGTTCAAGTATTGAGAACAAGGAATTGAGGGACATTTTACAGCATTAATAGACAACATTACATTAAAGCCATAAGAGAACGTGAGCAGTTAAAGGAGAGCAAAGTTCCATGTAAAGTTATGAGTGATGGAAACTAACATTGAAAACAGAGTGCCAATGTAAACCCATAATGTTATAAGTAGTTATAAACACAATGTATATATGATCCTGAAGATCCATATAAAAGACGAATGTCTCTTAGGATGAAAACTTCATAAGATGGATGCAATTTCTGGGGAAAGGAAAAAATTGTAAGATGATTTTTTTCCTCCCAGTTTCCTTTTGTTTTATGAGGTACCATTGATCTTTGCCCAGCCCGTGATGCTTGGAAGGGAAGCAGCTATGGATATCTGCTGCAGCTGCTTGCCTTTGAAGCCTTGCAGGCTGGGTGAAGATCCATTTTAAAATGTGCTGCCACAAGCTGGGAAGACTAGAGTGCAGGTGGAGAGGGCGAAAGAGCATTGGCTGAGCCCCCCCTTTTTTTTACTTCCTGTATTTTTATTTCCTGGTTTCTGTGCCTGCCCACCCTCTTACCCACCCACTTGCTCACTCGAGTCAGGAGGATACCATGGTCTATATTATCAAAAGCAGCTGGGAGTTCTAGTAAAACCAAAAGAGACACTGATCCCCCAGCCCTTTCTCTGTGTAAATCCTCCACCTATGCAACCAGTGCCGCCTCAATCCCATAGCCAGGCCTGAAGCTAAATTGAAATGGATCCAGGTAGTTTATCTTGTCCAGAAACCTCTGGAGCTGCAAGGCCACAACCGCTCGAGAAATTTCCTTAAGACTGGGATATTTGATACCCGTCAGTAATTGTTCAGTATCATTGAGTCTAAGGAGGGCTTTTTAACAGTAGTTTTACTATTGCCTCCTTTAAGCATGCCGGAATCCTGCCCTGTTGTAAGGAGACAGTCACTGCACATCCTAACCAGTCTGCCATACCTTCTCTGGAAGCTTTTATGAGCCATGAGGGGCAAGGATCCAGCAGACATGTGGTGGCCCTCACCTGCCCAAGGGTCCTGACCACATCATCCAGCTGTAGGAGCTGGAAGTCATCCATTAATACAGGACAAGGAGGGTGGGGTATTTTATTTACAGGCTCTGCACCAAGCAAATATGTCTAATATTTCTCTATTTCCCACTTGCGTCATTTTTTCAGCCAGACTTATCCTTTTGTTTCCACAACTGTTCTTTTGTTTGCTTGCTTAAGCAGTTAGTTATTCCAAGATCTGTTTTGACTTTTCAGGATATAGCAAGTTGCATCCTCCATAGGGAGCACTCATGTATTACAGAAGATCCGAAAAGCCTACTCATTGCTTGATGACTGCAGCATAGTGATTACCTGCCTGCTTAAAAAACCTAGCACAGGCAACACCAAATGCAGTACTCTCATTATATCCAAAGATACCCCTGTCACACACTCAGTTGCATGACAACCAATTTCTTATATTAGGATCCCATGAGGCAATGGCCTTTTAATTAGGGCTATTTGTGTGGGTTTTTCCACTTGACTGGCTATGTAAAGAGCAGGTGCTGTTCCTCAGGTGGAAGGAGAAAATTGAGATGAACTCTGCACAAAGGCCACAATATTTGCATAGGCGTACAGGAGAGTGCTATGTGAAATCATGTAAACCTAAACTTGATTCATCCTCATGTGCTCAATGAGAAAATTTAGAAATGTCTTCCATCCTGCAGTATGATGGGGATTCTTTTTGTTAGTCTTGGAGATGGGACATGGTTGTGTCTGTCTGTCATATGTGTACGTGCATTGTTGTTAAAGTTAAAAGTGTGCTTCTGGAAAATAATTCTGTTTTGTTGCATAAAGCAATAAAAGACATATCATGAGATAACGGGCCCTTTTTGTCTTTGTAATCAATTAGAATATAGATTTTGGCATGCTGTGTAGGTGCCTGCTTTCATCCCACAAATGGAAAAGAAACTAGCTTTGCACAAAGATGTTTTGGACAAATTGTAAGAGCTGAAAACAACAACAACAAATCTTCTGAGCACCTCAGTCTCACATTCTCTCCAAAATCACCTTCAGGAGTCTGGAGTCTGTCTGTTATTACATGTCCTGCTCTCTGGTTTTTGTTTGTTTGTTTGTTTGTTTGTTTGTTTGTTTGTTTTGGGCCTGGCCATAAGTCTGCCTGCCAGTTAGCTTTAGATTATTTTACTTTTATTCTTAGATGATTGTGATAATGGACTACTTGTGGTCTATTTGATTATTGTTGGTTTTCTGGTAAGTGAGTTATTGCTCTGTAATTTATGTTTGTTGTACACCACCAGGAGTTCCTCCTGGAAGATGTGCAAAATATAAAAACAAACAAAGACAGACAGACAGACAGACAGACAGACAGACAGACAGACAGACATGTCATTCATCCTATGTTTGCCTATCTTTTAAGTCAGGGGTGTCCAAACTTTTTGTAAGGAGGGCCAGATTTAGTGGCTGAGAATGTGGGGGGGGGGCGGCTGCTCCCTGACCCTATCCCCCACTGCAAGCCCCACCCACTGATCCCTTACAAACCCCACCCACTGACTTTTTTCAAAAGTCTTCTAGCAGTAAAGGCTAGTACAATCCCGCACCACTTGCCCTGGCTGCTCAAGGACTTTTTAAAAAATGGGTGGCTTCCCCCCAACCCACCTGATTGGGAGGGAAGACGTGACTTTAAAAAAAAGTTTTCTAGCAGCCCGGGCAAGCACGTTCCCCTGCAGCTTGCCCGGGCTTCTCAAGGACTTTTCTAAAAAGGGGGTGCCTTTCCCCCAACCTACCCAATTGGGAGGGAAGGCACGCCTGTTAAAAAATGTTTTCCAGCAGCTTGGGCAAGTGGGATCCCACACCGCTTGCCCAGGCTGCTCAATGACTTTTTTTTAAAAGGCACCAGAAAGTGTTAGGGTGCATGCCACTGGAGCTGCTGGCCCTGGTGTGCTCTCTCTCCTCCCTGCGGGGTGGCCTGCAGCAGCAGGAGGAAGAGGGAGGTGCCCCTGTGGCCCAGCAGTGGGACTTCCAGCCAGGACGGCAGGGAGGCCTTTGGCTGGCCCAGGAACAGGGAGTGATAGCATCCAGAGCCTCTCACACACTCACTTACCTATGCTGCGCTCCGGTCTACCTCCCCACAGGGAGGCAAAAGAGGCAGGCAGGCCTGGGAGTTTGAGGAGGCAGCCACCGAGTGAGTGCATGGTTGGCGGCTGTCTGCAGGGTCAGGGGTTCCTGTGGTTTGGGAGGGAGGGTAGGGGTGTTCCAGCCAGTCACGGGCCAATCAAAATTGCCTGGCAGTCCGGATTTGACCCCTGGGTCAGACTTTGGACATGGCTGTTTTAATTCTTTGTAGAGAGCTACCATATCTCCCCTCTGTCTTCTTTTCTCAAGGCTAAATGTACCCAGTTCTTACCTCATATGACTTGGTTTCCAGTCCCCTAATCATCCTTGTTGCCCTCCTCCTTTTTCCAGTTTGCTGGAATCCTTCTTAAAGTGTGGTATCCAGAATTTGACACAGTATTTGTGATGAGGCCTAACCAATGCTGAAGAGAGAGGACTTCATAAGATTTAAAGACTTTACTTCTGTTAAAGCACTCTAAAATAGTATTTGCCTTTTTTGCAGTCACACCACACAGTTGACTCATATTCCCTTTATTCCGAGATCCTTCTTGCTTGTAGTGTGTTTTTCCCCTCCCAGGTTTAGAACCTGACATTTATTCTTGTTAAATTTTATTCTGTTGTCTTCAGTACAGTTCTCAAGCCTATCAAGATGTTCTTGGATTCTGTTCCTGACTTCCAAGGTATTAGATCTTTTGCCCAATTTTGTGTCATCTGCAAACTGGATAAGTATTCTCTGCTAGAGATGGGCACGAAACAATTTTTTGTTCCATTATTTGTTATTTGTTTCATTACATTACAAAACATAATGAAATTGGAACGAACCGAACAGAACCAAGAAAATTAGATTCATTACGTTTCATTTTCGTTAATGGCAACGCACGATGAAATGAGCTGTTTTAAATGTTAAAAAACGTCCTGAATATCCGTAAAAAACCCAGCGATAATTATTTATTCTGCCTGATAATACCTACCAGGGGGGGGGGGGTCATTAAAACGTTTGTTTTTGTCTTTCTCCCATTGTGATGTATTTTTCTTTTCCCTTTAAGGATGACACAAAATGGATGCTAGCCACAAAATGGAGCCATGTGATGGGATCATGTAATTCTTGGACAACTTCAACCAATAGCATGCCCAGGTGCCTAATATTGATTTCTTGGGTATAAAACACCCTGGACATCCATTAAAAACACAGCAATAATTATTTATTTTGCCTGATAATACCTACCGGGGGGGTTGGGGTCCTTAAAACGTTTGTTTTTGTCTTTCTCCCATCATGATGTATTTTTCCTGCCCAGGTTGCAGACTGGCAGGTCTGGCAGCAGAGGGCATAAAAATCTCTGGCAGCCCCTGTCCTTCTTGCAGTCTGCGGTGGGAGTTAGGGTGGGATTGCTGTCTCTGTGACTCGTTATTTTCACTTCAGGGCAGCCAGGCAGGTGTGTTTCTCTGTGTTCCTGCTGGCTGCAGCCTGGCTCTTAGGGGAGAGAAACTAGAGATTTCTCTCTAGCTTCAGTCTTGCAGCCTCCCTGTGTGCGTGCATATGTACCACTCGGTGAGTACCCTCCCCTGCCCCGCAGTGCAGTCACTCTGTGGCTGCCTTGCGCCCTGGGCAACGCCCGCCGCTGCCTTTGCAGCCTCCCTGTGTACATAGTCTATACTGTGTCTCTGCCAGCATCAATTTTTTTAGTGTTTTCCCTCTGGTCTGGGGCGTTGGGGGACGCCCATGCGCGGAAATGCTTTAAATCGCGCAAAAAGCAGGTAAAAATGAAAAACGAACTAAACAAACCAATGAAATGAATTTTTTCAAAAAAATCACGAAAAATGAAAACAAATCAAAACGGGACCCGCAACGAAAAACAAAAAAACAAAACTCATTTTTTCGATTCATGCCCATCTCTATTCTCTGTATCCCCTGCATCCAAATCATTAATAAAACTCTTTAAAGCACCAAGCCTGGGGCTCAGCCTTGTGGTACCCCACTTGTTATATCCTCCTAGGTTAGCCAGAGCAGTTTATATGCATTGGTAAGAAGGAAAGAGGCACCACTTCTCTTACCTTGCAGATGGCAATGGTTCTTATCCCTCCATATCATTCTTTAGAGTGGTGTGGTACACCTACCTCCTTGCAATCAAGGTGATTCATTCAGCTGAATGCAGAGTCAGCTGTCGCCTGTCTTCCACACCAAGAAGGCCTGTCTTGAGTAACATCTTGGCAATGATAAGCTATGGGGAGGTTGTTCCCACTTCAATGAGAGACTGTATTAATGAGGACTCTTCTGCCTGTCAGCAAGCATTGAGTCATTTGGTGAGGACAGAACTGGTGACATTCATGCATGTGTGAACCTGAGCTCAGTTCTCTGTGGTTCAGTACCAAGCAATCATTGTGGCTGCTGTTTAATCTGTTGCAACCATTCAGAACATATTAGGAAACAATAAAGGGCTAAAACAGCTCAATCTCATTAAGCTAATAGTCATTCCCTTCCTGCCACCATAAAGGAAATGGTTAACAAGCTAAGTATGTATTACTTAAGTAAACAATACTTGAGAGGCATATGATCATCACAACTTTCTGAAGGCGGGGAGGTTGCTTATATGTTATATAAAGAACTCCAGGGTGATATAACTACCAGGGATGTGGTGGAAGAAAAGTAGAAATATGTTGAAAAAGCTTCCTATCCTTCAGAAAGATTAGCATAATGCTCAGACTTGAAAAAAAAGTAGCACTAAGGGTATGATTTCACTTCCTTTGATGTCAGTGCTGGTTGATTTAAATGGTGCTAGATGCGAACTAAGGCTGCAACCACATTCAAATAAGTATTGTTGAGCTGGGATTTACCATCGAGTATAGGACATGCATATCCAACAAGAGGAGTCAACTACATTAAAATTATTAATGACACATCTTTCTGGGTGTCTGGCATGTTATCACGACTAGAAAAGAATGCCACTAAAACGTTGGATATTAGTTTGTAATGGATAATGCACTATGTAGTTTGTGTCTCTAATATCTCTAAAAAGGGGGCAAGTAAAAATCTTTAAAATGAGGGAAGCATGAAACAATTACTGATGATTATTTTTTTCTGGATCTGAAAATTTAGTAACTTAAATATTTTTAAAGGGCAACATAAAAGGCAGAACTGTGCTCCAAATGGGATAGGTCTCCTGACAGATAATACATATAAGTCATGTATAGGACTGTAGCCACATCTATTATGTATCCTACACATGCAGTTATGTGATTGTCTTCATGCAGTTGCATGTTTTATCATCTATGGGCCTTTTCACACGACCCCAAAGATCCGCTGGCCACTTAAATTCGGACCAGAGATCTTAGGGGTTCGTTGCTCTTCCTTCCTCCCCACCACTCCGCACCTGTCTGCTGAGGGGAGGGAGGAAGAAAGTGTGGGGGGGAAATGCAGACTCACCTCGGAGAAGCTGCCGGAGCTCCATTGTGCTGATTCCTTCTCTTTGTTTGCTTTTTTTTCCTCCCGCCCCTTCTCTTAAAGGGGCGGGAGGCAAAAAAAAAAAAAAAAGCCAGGAGAGCCCCGCACTGACCAGGTTAAATCCGGACCTGGCGATTTTCACCCTCCACGAGCAGGTACAAGAAAAGTGCGCTGGGTCGCGCTTAGGTGGGCGGGGTCGCACTTAATTGTCTGCAAACTCCGGAGCTGGTGGGGAAACATTTTTAAGCTCCGGAGCTTGCAGCCATTTGCAGCGGAGCTTAGGGGTCGTGTATAAATGCCCTATGAAATGCAGTAAGGAAGTAGATAACTAACAGGTTGCATTCCTTTCATGGCATCCAAAAAAAAATTCACCCTGCAATGGCTTCCTTACTCTGACTAACCCTAATGACAGCCCTGGCCAAAGTGCAAAGTCCAAATCCAAACTACACAAAAGCCATGTATCTAAGATAAAACTTAGCTCTCTAAATCATACCTTTCAGCAACTTGTGACCAAATTGCTATGTCACTTTTAGCATCCACAATCATGGTTAATAAATTGTTCAAGCTTCTCATCTCTCAACCTATTCCATGGGTTTAGCACTCTGAACAAGATCACCAATTTCCCATGCAAAATAGGATGAGTTGGATAATAGAGATGTGCCAATCTGTCAAAGTCAATTTGCCAGGTATCCATTCCAAATTGAGGTTTAATTGGTTCATTCAACACAGGTTCTAATTGTATTATGAGTGGTTTTTTCCCTACAGAGGAATCTATTAATATTACCGTGTACAACTCTCATGCTGCATTTTTGGTGAGTTTGCTTAAAATGGATACATGTCTCTACACAGTTGCTGAGTTGCACACCAGCTTACATCTTTTGTAATGCACACTTCTCTTTTTTTGTGCATTTATCAAATATGCATATTTGTTAGAGTTTCCTGTTTTGTAAATTGGGAAGGTATGGATTTCCAAATCATAGAATCATAGAATCATAGAGTTGGAAGAGACCTCAAGGGCCATCTAGTCCAACCCCCTGCCATGCAGGAACCACCATCACAATATTTCCGACAGATGGCCATCCAGCCTCTGCTTAAAAACCTCCAAAGAAGGAGACTCAAGCACCCTCCGCGGCAGCATATTCCACTGCCGAATAGCTCTAACTCTCATGAAGTTCTTCCTAATGTTCAAATGGAATCTCTTTTCCTGTAGTTTGAAACCATTGCCCCGAGTCCTAGTCTCTGAAGCCATGGAAAACAAACCTGTTCCCTCTTCAATATGATGTCCTTTCAAATATTTAAACATAGCTATCATATCCCCTCTCAGTCTTCTTTTAGAGAGGCTAAACATTCCCAGTTCCCTAAGCCGTTCCTCATAAGACATAAATGTATATTGCATTCAGGTTTACCCAATGAACGTTTCAGGCATTTGCTGTTAGAGTATGGTGTGTTCTTTGCAGCCAACACTATGGTTAAGAACAATACAAGCTGCTCATCTCTTAAAAGGTTGAGGATTATATAGATTTGGAGCTTGGGGTCAAGGGAAGCCAGATCCTGTGATCAGAAGGCAGCGTTTAATTTTACATATGTTTTCCTTGGACATGATCCACCCAGAGTAAAACATTTGAGTACTGTTACATTCTGTGGGAAGGCTAAACCTTTTCCATGGTATATTCCAATGACAGCAGCTGGGACTATGTAAAATTCAGAGTATATTTGAGGACAATTTCTGGAATATTGGGAAGCCAGCAGGCTGCCCTGGACAATAAGCTTGTATTATCTTCCTACTAATTTTAAGTCCTACTTTTTGAGATAAAGAAGACTGAAGGAAATACACAGAGTCTGAATTTACTTCCAGGAAGATCAGAGCAAAAATATGTCAGAATTACATTAGCAACTTCTAATAACAAGTATTATGCAAAGCAATTTTTAACAAAAAGCATACATGACAAGTTTTTTTAAAAATCAGGTTTATTATCATCACCTTGGCAACAGGAGACCATTTTTCCCACACTAATTGTATAGCATCTACCTAAATGTGTTGCCAACTTCAAGCTAGAAATGTTACTTCATTATTCTTAAACCTTTTAAATGATCTGTATTGTTCTATGAGTGTATCCTCTTTGATTTTGCATTTTTATGATTGCAATATTGTGTATGTCTATCTGGCTCATGGCCTTTTGCAAGATAAAAGCAGTAAGTGGGTATGTGTGTTCATTCTCCTTGGTCTCTTAGCCACTTTTGATTGGGTTGGCCATGTGAGCTGAAACTGAAGGGCTTTGTTTTATATTGGCTCTGATCCAACTTACAGGGGTGATTCTATCACAGGTAAAGATGGGCACCACTCTATGCCCACTCAGAGGCAGTGCTCAGAGGAGGTGGGGTAGGGAAATCAGGAAGCTATCTCTGAATGGGCACATGAACACTCTTGCAGTGGTAAGCAAACCAGGATGAACCACCTGAATTCCAGTTCATGCCAATCTCTAAATACTGGATGGCAGTAATGATGCCACATGTTACCACCTTTTTGACTAAAGCTGGAAAGTTATTTTTAAAAACTCATTTGTTTCCATTACTCATTGCAAAGGATGAAGAGTGGCCTGTTATTCAAAATATGTATTATTCAAAATAATCTGGAAAGTATTATGTCATTTTTTGTGGTATCCATTACCTTTCCATTACTTTGTAAAGCCTTAAAAACAATAATTACTTTGTTTTGCATTTCCCAGAGTAGCAATTTTCTAGATGAGAAGTAAATAAATAAATAAATAAATAAATAAATAAATAAATAAATAAACAGTTTATTGGGGATTGGCATACAACGTTTAAACGTCCATCTTCCAACTTATATAAAATACTGTAGAATTCTCTTCAAAAACAACATTCACAGAAATAATGTAAGTTCTATCCTATTCATTTTTAAAAAACTTTTTATATGCAACTTTGCTGCAGCATTGCTTTGTCTTCCCTCCAAGTCATTTCATACTACTCTGAAGCTGCAGCTGAATGTTTTTTGCTTTGGAGCAGGATGTTTATAGCATGCTGATGGCGCCCAACCCCTTCCTGTGTAACTTCTATATCAGTTGAGGTTGGACACATTGTCATCAGAGTTTAGGAAATCTTAACTTCTATAATCCCTCAGCTGGTGTGGCATTAATGCCTTACATAGGGGAGTTTTCTTCAGAGAATGAAGACCAGAATGACATATCTGAACAAAAGGGATCATTGGCAGTTGAGGTGCTGAAGACCCTAACTGGGGGGCCATCTACGAGAGATAGGGGGCAAACCCTGGCCTTTCCTAGGAAGACCTGTCCATTCTGTTGATGATGGAAGCTCTGAAGAGGAAAGCTTCTCCTGAGGGTCATAGATGGGTCGAAGTGCTGGGCAACGGAGCACAGCTGAGGAGGAATGCTCATTTTCAAGGGTGGCTGAACTGCAACAAACAACTAAGTAGGTATAGCTGTGCAAGGGATGTACACACACCATAGTCAGATAGATAGATATTTTTCTTACAGTCCTTAGACCAATTTAGACCATAGTCAGATATATACAGATAAAAAGCCATGACCAAGCTGTTGAAATCAACATCCTTACAATTGCTTCTCGTCCCACAATATTGATCACTACCAACCCAAACTGAAGAGTTTTTTTTTGGGGGGGGGGTTCACTCCCACTGCTGGTGACTACTCCCTACTTGGACCATTAACTTGGTATTTTAGGATTTATGGACTGATTCTGGATTTAGACTATGATTAGAGATGGGCATAAACCACTGGTTTGGTAGTTCATGTCCATCTCTGGCTGTGATTTTGATGTATCCTCTGTGTACTGGCTCAACCTGCTTTCAGATTTCCTTCATGATGCTTATTCTCCATCTTGGTGTTATTTGCATTCTTAAGCCAGTACACATGGGTAGTGGTCATGCTAGCTGGAGGATTTTGGGAAGTATAGTCCAAAAACTAACTCTTCCAAACTCTAGTTCTGACCCACTGTTTGGAAGATCAGAAGAGCTGGATGCAAAGCCAACTGAGACTGAATCCTGACAAGAGAGAGATTCAAGAGGTGGTTTTCGGACATGGGAAAGAAGAATGTGCCTGTCTTAAAGTGTAATTAGATGGGCATTTAGTCTGTGGTTTGATGCACTGTGGTGATGGGTTGGTTTGCTGCCTTTCCTACGAATAATGTGATATAATCACTGGAGTGAAGCAATCCATCTGTGGATTGTCCCTTTCCATACCTTTCTGAGCCTCTGCTGGGAGCTTCTACTTTTTGTTCTGAGGCGCATCCTCCATTTTGGTTTGTTTCTAGTGAGACTTGCAGTTGTCAAATTGCCATATGATGAAGTGGCTTAAGACAAAAGGAAGTGACTTTTTTCAGACTCTATTAAGGCTGCACAGAGCCACCATAGATTTGGGGGCAGGCAGTTTCTCAACTGGACCTTTAAGGCAAATGAAAGAAATGTCCCTTGTTGCCCCTTCCTATTTCCTTCCATTTCTGGGAGGAAGTTTTCTATTTTTATTGTAAGTGATGCAGGTCATGCAGCACATCTGTGCTGTCCTAATAGAGTTAAAAATTTTTCACTTCCAGTCCTCCACAGAGTAGCAGAGGAAGTGTTTGTTGAAACTACTCAATGGTCTTGTGCTACAGCCCAAACTTTTTAAAATCCCTATTAATATTATTCCTTTTTAATCCCAGACATATGCAGTCTTTCCTGATCTCCAGGAAAACAAAACAAAGCACCAAGCTGAACAAAGCTGAGGTTCTTTCTTTCTTTCTTTCTTTCTTTCTTTCTTTCTTTCTTTCTTTCTTTCTTTCTTTCTTTCTTTCTTTCTTTCTTTCTTTCTTTTTGACAGAACAGGATCTCCGAACTGGACTATAAACTGAATCACGAACCAGCCCAGTTTGTGAGTTTTTTCAGGTCATAGTTTGGATCATGCCCATTTCGATATATGAGTGCATACTTATACCCCAATATTAATGTATTTTTTCAGTAGGTACGTGACCTTCCAAATAACTGGATTCCAAGTTCGCATGAATTATCCTCAACTGTCCAATGGGTAAGAACTATTTTTTGTCCTTATGGCACATTAGAAAATGTAATATCTTTATTACTGTTGTGGGAAGGTAAAGGAAAGAACAGATGCATTAGCAGTACACAAGGAGTACAGCAGCAATAAAATGTTGAATTGTGAAAAGGTATCACTGAAGGTCTGCAGTTCATGAGATTAATTCTCGCTAGGTAAGTATTACATTATATACTTTACAAGAATGTGATACTTCTTTGCACTGCAGGAGTACAGGATATGAGTGATTCGTTTGTCCTTTTCTGAATCCACAGTCGTTTTCATCACAGAAATCCATCATATTCTGCAATTCTTCCCACCCAGAAAGGAATGGAGAACTGATAATATAACTCTGTGTATACGAGCAGCACACACCATGTTTACATCTGTCTTTTGTATAATTATGTTTAAACATATATAAGCATACAACAAACCATTTCGCTCTAGCAAATCTACCCCATGTCAGGAGGTCGCCAGAGGCAGGCATGTACAGATGCCATTTAAATGCTCAGTGCATGTGTAAATGTGCCCAGAGCTACACAGGCTAGTCCAGCCTAACCCCATCATTGCACACCACCAGTATGGTTGGGATTCACAGCAAATGTAATGGGCAGAATTATTTCACATGACTTGTTCATTCAGTGCATGCCATGTATACCTCCAAATCTCAACATGCTACAAAATGTGAGGGATCCAGTAAGGAATGCTGGAAGCAGAAGCAAAGAATTGCGGGGAGGCAGGGAGAGGCTTCCCAAGTTACTGTGCTGCCTGAGGCAAAGAGGCACTTCTACAGCCAACAGAAGGTGTCTGAGGGGCTGCATCTGATTTAAATACAAAGAACACTCTCCATGGCATCTGAGAGCAGCTGGTTAGCTTAGAGGGCTTTGGACTGGGCTGGCTGTATGGCCAATAGTGCTCCCCTCCAACCCTTTGATCACAACTCTGTTCCACACCTGCTGAAGCCTGAGGTGGCTGGTTTCCCCTGCCTCAGGTGAGTAACAGGAACTTCCATTTCCCTCCATTCGCTCCCTTTCCCTTACCTTTTGAATGCTCACCCGAGGGAAATCTCCCCGAATGAAGAGTGCAGTTTTTAATACTCTATCCCAAGATGTTTAGCATAGCTCTTGAATGCCTCATGAAATTAACTTCAACCGTTGCAAAATGTTCATTGCCATTCCTAGACAAGTATGATTTCATTAGCTAAGAAAAGAGTTCTGTCAGGGGATGCAGATATTCATCTTGTTCACCACAACGGTTTACCAGCTACTGGGTTGTTGGGTTTTTTTATGCAATACAAAAAAGGCTTACGCTTTCTATTAAAAAATCTTTTGAATAGATTTTAATCACATTTTAATTGCTTACATTTTAATTATGATTTATAGATAGTGATTTATTAAGTTTCAAGGGAGATAAGTTCTTCAGGAAACAGATACTATGCCTAGAGGCAAAGACTAAGAGAAAGATGATTGTCAGGTGGAACATTTTCTAAAAAAAAAAAAGTTAGATACTGTTGGTAGAATCCAAACTTTTGCATAGCTGTAACCCGGAGATGAATTTCTTCACCAACGTTTGAGCCATAAATAACTTGGAGACTGCTATGATAGTTTATCTGCTGCAGCACAGCAGAATTGGCTCCTTATAATGCATGAAACCATAGTCAAGCTACGGTACATTATAAAGTATGGGTACCCAGCAAGATGGTTAGTGTGCCTTTCAAGGAAAGTCTTATAGAGCAAATAACTGTGTTATTCCATGTTCAGAAACTTTTCTGGTAGTTTTCATGTCAAAGTATAACAGAACATTTGTAAAGCTAATCAGCCAAAACTGAGTATTTATGACTAGGCTATGCCCAAGGGAGAGACCATTTGTTGCCTATACCTGAGTCCCTTATTCCAAATGAGCACATAAAGATGAGACATGACCACCACAATTTTTTGGGAAATATATATAAGCCACAACTTTATTGATTACAGCTGACAGTACTCTGGCTGAGCTATTGGGTCAGATCCAGCACATCAAAGGAGCCAGCCTTTGATGTTCTTGCGTCCCGCCCCATTTTCCTTGAGAATGCCCACTTCTTGTTAGTTACAGGATCCCCCGGGATGTCAACACCATAAGTGTTCTATGTCCAATTTCAAATTGTATGATCCCGAGGGGCCTCAAACCCATTGGTGGCTGGGCCAAAAATCATTGTTGTGGGGGTGGGGGCGGGAGTGCCTCATCAGGTGTTCTTTTGTACTTGCAGGTTTTCGTCTGCTACATTACCACTTGGATCCATCCCAATGCCTGTAAAACCACCATGCCCTTCAAAGTTGTGACATGCATGCACATGATTATATCCAAACTACACATTCAGCAATAACAATCCATTAGAAATATAAAGGGGATGGGTGAGCCAGGAAGACTCTGTCTTCTGCTGGAAAAAGGGGGTTACTGCTCTTTGCTTTCTTTTAACCATGTTGATCCAGCCCCCTGTGAGCATGTTATGGTCTCCAAGGGGCCAGATCGACCCATGTCCATGTTTTGTGCCGAGCCAGCCCATTGGTTGGGTCCCTGCCTTGCCCCATTTGCTTCCAGCTTCTCCTCCACATTGGGGTTGCCATTCCCCTTTGTTTCATCCAAGTACCGCACCGGCAACAACTGTTGGACCCAGTAAGTCAGGTCTTTCCCTTACTGTGAGGATAAGTTGAGAGAGACCAGGGAACCTTAATGGTGTAGTAGATAATGTCCCATCCTGCACACAAAAAGGTTCTGCTACTTTTGTCCTGTGAATCCTAACTACATTGTACAACTGACAGGGTGTGTGCTGTCTTTTGGGAAAATACATAGTTTTTTGGGGGGTTTAATGCTAGTAGCTAGAAAATCTTGGAAAGGGCTACCACAAGTCGCAATCAACTTGAAAGCATGTGGTGGTGGCAATTTACAGGGAATTTTCCCTTTCTGAAATTAGATATGCAAGCCCAGAAGGGCAAGCTGATTTATATTTAATAATAATAATAATAATAATAATAATAATAATAATAATAATAATAATAATAATAATAATAATAATAATAATAATGATAATAATGATGATGATGATGATGATGATGATGATGATGATGATGATGATGTACTGTCAAATATATTCTGACTTAAGATAACCCTTTCCAAAGTTTTCCAGGTAGAGAAACCATTGAAGTAGTTTACAAATCCATTCTTCTGGAGACTCCCTGTGAGGCATCGAAGAAGGGAAGCCTGGTTATAATGGGGGGGGGGGGGTTCAATTACCCTCACATAGACTGGGTGAACTGTTGTTCAGCACATGAGAAAGAGATAAAGTTCCTATATATCCTAAATGATTATTTACTGGAACAGATGGTTGAAGACCCAACTTGAGATACAAAAATCCTTGACTTGATCCTGAGTTATATACAGGATTTGGTGCAAAATGTAAATGTGACTGACCCAAAAGGGAACAGTGACCAGACCACAACACAATTACTTTTATCTTAATCGTAGACAGCAAATCACTGACAAAATCTAATCCATAGAGCTTAATTTTTCAAAAGGAAATTTCCCAGAGATGAGGAAACTAGTAAAAACAGAAGCTGGAAGGGAAAACTGAGAGAGTCCAAACACTCCAAGAGGCATGGAGGCTGTTCACAAAAACAATAACAGATTCCCAATTGGAATGTATACCCAAAAGGAAAAAGGGCACTGCCAAGTCCAACAGTTGGGCCTCTTCAATCTTGAAAAATGGCACCTAAGAGATGACCTGATTAAAGTTTATAAAATCATATACGGTGTGGAAAAAGTAGATAAGGAAATACTGTTTTCCCTATCACGTAACACTAGAACTAAGGGGCACTCCATAAAACTTTCGGATGCTAGATCTCAAACAAATAAGAGAAATTACTTTTTCACCCACAGGACCACTGGTCTGTGGAACTCCCTGCCAGAAGAAGTTGTGACAGCTGTCAGCCTTGACAGCTTTAAGAAAGGATTGGCCAAGTTCATGGAGCACAAGGGTATCAATGGTTATAATTATGGATGCTGAGAGACAACTTCCGGGTTGGAGAGATAGGTACGATATCTCTAATTATGAATGGGAGATGGAGTCTCAGGATGTATAAAAGTAGAAAAGACCTTTATTGTCTCTCAAATCATTTAAAAAAACCCCTCTCTCAATGAGTTTTAGCGGAGGCCTTCTTCAGGAGCTGAGCAACCCAGAAACAGTACATGTACTAAGCACATTAGACATGCCAGAATATATTGTAAAATACCATAAAATCATATTTAAAATCCCAAGCCATGTATCTCTTTTACTGAAGGATATTTAATAAACTATTTTATAATTTTAATTTTAATTCTGTTTTGCTCAACTCCTGAAGAATTCCTCCGCGAAAACAAATCGAGCCAGAGCTTTTTAAAAATGATTTGAGAGAGAATAAAGGACTTTTATACTTTTATACATCCTGAGACTCCATCTCCCATTCATATTTGGACTTCTGTGGATGTACCAGGGAATCATAAAGCAGGTGAAGACATCTGCTTGGGAATACCATAAAGCAAATGGTCAGCCACTATGTGAGACAGAAAGCTGGAATGGACAGGCTGTGGCCTGTTCCAGCACGGCTGTTCTTATGTTCTTATGATGATGCAGCTTGCCCACGGTCACACAGTCTGTCTCATCTTGCACAAGGCACAGTGGGGAATTGAACTCCCAACCTGTACCACTGAACTACCCAGCCAGCTAAGTCAACTATAACACATAGCACAATGTGCCTTTTCTTCAGGTGTTAATTTAGAGCCATTGAATTTACTGATTGTTAACATGTTGCTGTCCTTTAAGGCAAGCTGAATAGAACTCTGGGAAAAAATGGAGGGAAAAAGCAAAGCCCAGAGCAATTGTGTTTGGTTTTGCAGTAATTGTGGGAGCCTTGTATTGGAGTGTTTGCTTCAGATTTCTATATATCTTTTTTTAAAAAAAACTGTATAGGCAAAGTAAATTACCATGCCAGATGGGGTGGGGTGTGGGGAAGTAGGTGTTGAGGATAAAATGTGAAAAAGATTTGGTGAAGTTCAGCATTTTGAGACAAATTGAAAGCTAATTAAGAGTTGGAGTTTTAAAAAAAAAACTCACAATTTTGTGTTAGTGTTTAAACATCAGTGTAAGTAATACCTAAGAGATACGGATCAAGTGTATGCCATTTTGAGTGATATACTGGATGGAGAGAAAACATGCATACCCAGTGTGCAACATAGCAGAAGGTTCTAATTCAACTCTCATTTATTTCGAGAGGAGTATAATATAATATACATATAATATACATGCCGTGAAATTAATTCCTCCTGCCTATACGGATTGAACATACACATCTTAAATGATACCTTGAGACTTCTTTGTCCTCTCACAGAAAGTAAAGTAATTGAGATATCTTCGTCCTCCCATGTTGCGCTTTCAAGAGTATTAGCAGAAATTAGGATAGCCCAATGCTGAGAAAAGAATTATTTTAACCACTTTTAAAGGGAGTAGCTGTGTTAGCTGGCTACAGCAAAATAACAATTATTGGGACACTTTAAAAATTGGCATGCTTTATTTGGACACAAGATTTTGTGAACTGTTAGTCACTATATTTAGCTACTTAAAGCAATGTGTGCTGCTTATATCCCACCTAATAGCAAAGCAATCTCTGGGTGATTCAGAATTTAATTCTGCAGGTTACACATTCCCCCTTCCTCCGGTTAGCTGGGTACTGAACATCAAACTCAGAAGGATGGCAAATCAGGCCAGCTATGTGAACTTGCTGGGGCTGATAAGTCATGGACAGAGTCTTGAATGAAATACTGCAGTTTAACCACTGTGGCTGCAAGCTCTAATGCATCCTGGCCTGTGGATTGAAATTCACAAAAGCTTGTGCCAAACAAAACATGTCAATTATTTGAGTTTTCATTCATTTGGGATTGGGACTGATTCTGGGAGTCTAATCTAGTTCGTCTGGATATTCTAAAACCTTAATTTCTTTTTTTTTAAATTTTTTACTGTTTATGGCACAGAGAATGTTGAATAGCTGAAGTGAAATTAATTTTCAGAAATTTCTTTGATATAGGTAGCTGTACAAAATGTACCAAGAGGCATCCTGAGCATGAATAATAGTAGAGCTTGACCATAACATGATAATATTATCATCTACCAGCTGCTGCGCTAAAGCTGCATTCAAAGCCCCCATCAGCTCATGAGCATGAAGTTTTGTGTGTGTGTGTGTGTGTGTGTGTGTGTGTGATTGGTGGATAAGGGAAGCAAAGATAGTGTTACATTTCATGATTTGAAGCTGAATGTTTGAATATTTGCTTGTGGTTCTTTGCTTGATCGCAGCTGTGTGCTCTGCTCCAAGCACAAGATTTAAAAGGGAGCTACAGCTGAGAAGCAGAGAATCACTCACTTGGCAGGAGAAGGAGCTATTAGCAGAACTATAGCTGCATGCAGATCCTCTGTAGGATCATGAGCAGAAGCTCATGGTTAGGGAGAGTAAGCAGGTATTTGTCATGGGACTTCAATGGGAGATTTTGAGAGGAGGGACTAGAAATACATTTCACCATCTGCATAAAGGAAAAGGACATTGAAAGAGCTTTGCAGTGACCTGTGATATGGTTGTAGAAACCACCTTCACTTAAGGCTGGCCTGCTAGAAAAGAAGATTTGCACTGACTGGCTTAAGAGGAATATTTCAGCTTATCAGGGATGAAGTGTTTCGAGGCAGAGCACATTCTCCTGGAACAGCAGCAGGATGATGCCTCGAGGAGGAGGAAGAAGACTATCACATGCAGAAGGGAAGCACTTGTAGAATGTGATGCTGAAAAGCAACTCTACAAGGAAATATGCAGTGTCCTTGAAGCTATACAGTATTGATATCTGCCCTTCACTTTGCATTATGGTTCTGAGCCACTGGAATAAGGGCAGCAGTTCCAGACCCTCCCTATGCACAGTGATTCTGCACTGCTATAACAGGGATGGCGTGCAGCACATGAGGAGTATCTGTGAGAGTGATAGGTGATATCCTCAGAGAGGCAGGGAGAAAAGACAGCAGTTTGCAGATCTGCAAGGTTATCTTTGGAGGTGAATTGTTCCCTTACAAACATCCAGGGGATAAGAAAGAACTTGTCAAGCCCATGACGATCATCATGTCATTCTGATCCAAGTGATGGATCCAGATATATGGGACTTGCTCTGATCCAAAAGCAAGTGATGCTTCCAGCTTTTGATGTGTTACAAGTAATTGAAAGACCTTGGAATACAGGTGTTTTTTTCCCACTCAGTCCTTCTCTTCAGAGTTCACAACCCTTGAACCGGGGGAATTACACTGGAAGTGAACAGCTGGTAGACCTTTGGGAGGCTTACAAATGGCAAAAAGCTGGAAATTACAAGTGGCCATAATATAATATAATGGCTAATAAAATTTGCATATAATATAATATACATATACAGTCACCCCCCGCCCTTTTGCGGTTCATATAAACTGCGGTCCCAGTATATCAATGGGGACGAGTATATGAAAAAAGGCCATTTGGTGGCAGGAGAAAAGACCTCCCTGCTACTGTGAAGAGGCTGGCAGTTTAGTAAATCCCCCCGCAAACCAGAAGTGACTTGGTAAACCAAAAGACCACGACCTTCAGATCAAAGAAAGAACTTTGCGGCCCCTCTGGGGGACTCCCCCGCCCCCCTTTCAGGCCCATTTGGGGGCTCGTAGTCCGGCAGGCCAGGGGTAAGGAGGCGGGACCCCCCCCCCCAGAGAGCCCGCCCTCCGGTAGGTGACCTGATCCAGCATCCACATATTGCGGATTTTTCAATTATTGCGGGGGGGTCGAGTCCCTAAAACCCCTGTGATAGGTGGGGGTTTGCTGTAATATAATATAATTGCGGCGGCCGGCGGCGATATAATATAATTTTTATAATATGCGAGCCTGCGGCGATAATATAATATAGCAGCCCAGGATAATATAGCAATCAGCATAAAATATAACAACACAGATAAGATAAGATAAGATCTGTAGGCAGAAGGCTATAGCTTTGAATGAATTGTGAGATGCAGGTTTTTTTAAAAATAAAATACATTTTTTTCTGCTGCTGCTATGAGCAAGAGAAAGAGCCAGAAAGCTTTAGACCCATTGCATAAGGCAGATGGAGAAAAATGCTAATGGATGTCAAAGAAGGCACAATGGGCAAATACCTCATTTGCCTCTGACTGCTCCTAAGAGGAAAACATGACTAAATATGTCTAAACTTGTGCAAGCAGAATAAGAGAATCAGCAACGTAGCCACTGTCCAAACTAAAGAAAGAGGTGCTTCAGGGACACCTACCTACTTAAAGGAAGCCAAATCTACAGGGCATTAAATAAATTGTAGATGTAATTTCAGACCTTATCTCTCAGAATATGATGTATCTGAAGACTGTAGGTGGGCAAATGCTGCTCCACCCATCTTCAAAAATGGGCAGGTGATGGTAGATAACAGGTTGGTGGCAATACCAGGAAAGATTCTAGAACAAAACATTGACCAGCTGGTCTGCGGTAGAAGAACATGTGGCAAATTCTAAGAGCTGCATGCATTTCTGAAAAGCAAGTGGCATCACCTTTTTGATAGAGTCAAGCTTGGTAGATGAGGAGAAGCTCTTAGAAACATCTTGTTTCAACTCAGCGTGTGAGCTTGGGGGGTGTTTTGTCATCCCCCTGGACACTCTTTTGTGGGGTGCCTCAAGGGTCGGCTCTCTCCCCAGTGCTCTTTAACATCTATATGAGGCTGCTGGCTGAGGTCATCCAGAGTTTTGAAGCTTGCTGTCATCAGTACGCTGATGACACGCAGCTCTATTTCTCCTTCTCCACCTCTGCAGTGGAGGCCGTCCAGACCCTTGATCGCTGCCTGGCTGCAGTAATGGACTGGACCAGGATTAACAGGCTCAGGCTCAACCCTGGGAAGACTGAGGTTCTGTTCTTCGGGGGTGGCCCAGATGGGTGCAGTGGCCCTCTTCCCAGTCTGGGTGGGTCCGCCCTCCAGCTGGCAGAAAGAGTGAGGAGTCTGGGCATTGTCCTGGATCCGGATCTGTCCCTGGATTCCCAGGTGGCAGCCGTGACCAGGTCGGCCTTTTACCACCTTAGGCTTATCACCCAGATTCACCCGTACCTTGATGGGTACTCCCTGAGGACATTGGTGCAGGCGCTGGTCATGTTGAGGATAGATTATTGTAACACTCTCTACATGGGACTCCCTTTGAACCTTGTTCAGCGACTGCAGTGGGTACAGAATGCGGCTGCCAGGTTGGTGGTTGGTGCGGGCAGGTTTGACCGCATCACCCCCATATTGGCTCATTTGCACTGGTTGCCCATTACCTCCCAAATAAGCTTCAAGGTGCTGGTTTTGGTTTACAAAACCCTCCATGGCCTGGGATTATCTGGCAGAGCGTATCTCCCTACGATCAGAGCTGGCCCGACCCACCCGATCCTCCATGGCTCTCTCGCTCTGGGTGGCCACCCCTAGGGGGCCTGTAGGGTGTGTGTGTACGTTGTGCCGTTACAGTCATGACTGACTCTTCGTGACTCCAGGTCTATGGAGTTTTCTTCGCAGGAATACTGGAGTGGTTTGCCAATTCCTACTCCAGGTGCCTACAGCCCCTGGGATTCCCTGGTGATCTCCCATCCAAGTACTAACCAGGGCCGACCCTGCTTCGCTTCCGAAATCAGGAGAGATGGGATGTGGTTAGGGCATCTTAGTAACTCGTAAACTGGCCTTCTCAGTGGCCAGCCCAATGCTTTGGAATAAATTACCCAGCGAGATATGCCAGGCTCCCTCACTGTCATCCTTCGAGAAAGCCGTTAAAACCTGGCTGTTCAGGGATGCCTTTGGCAAGTGCTAGGGTTGTACCAAGCTTTTTTTTAAAAAATTGTCACGTTTTAAAAGTGCCTAGTACTTTTTTGTATTTTTCTATTGATGTCTTAGTTTTAATCTTTTTGTGTGAACCGCCCAGAGTTCCCCTAGGGAAATGGGAGCGGTATATAAATAAATAAATAAATAAATAAATAAATAAATAAATAAAGTAGTCAGTGTTTTAGGCATCTGGCTGTGAAGTGAGAGGTTGGGAGTTCAATTCTCCACTGTGCCTCCTTGACAGCAGCTGAACGCAATGATACAGAGGAAAAATAAGATGCACAAACATAGGATAGGAAATACCAGGATTGGCACCAATGCTTGTGAAAATGGTCTGGGAATCTTAATGGACCACAATCTAATCATAATTCAATATCTATCTATCTATCTATCTATCTATCTATCTATCTATCTATCTATCTATCTATCTATCTATCTATCTATCTATCTATCTATCTATTTGACTTATATACCACACCATCTAGCAAAAAGGCTACTCTTGGTGGTGTAACCCAGAAGCAAGAAGAAGAAGCTGCCAATTATAATACAAGGCGGTATTAACCATAGTATTGTATCCCAGTCCAACAAAGTAATAATACCACTCCATCCTGCTTTGATCAGATGTCTGGACAACTGTGTCCATTTCAGGGCACCACAGTTTTAGGAGGACGCCAACAAGCTAGAATGGGTCTAGAGAATGTTCATAGTGATCAAAATTGGAAACAGAGCCATATGAAGAATGGTTTTATAAGTCCAGTATGTTTAGCATGGAAAAGAGAAGGCAGGAAAGGATATAATAAGCATCTTGAGATGTTTGAAAGGCTGTCACATGCAAAGTAGTGGAAACCTCTTTCTTGTGGTTTCTGGGGGTAGCACTTGAAGCACTGGAGAGAAGGTTTTAGTAAAACATTAGGAAGAAGAGTTTAACAGTAAAAGCTGTCCGAGAGTAAAATGAACTGCTTTGGAAGGTGGCAGACTTTCTGACACTGGAGACTTTTATACGGGGATTGCATGACCAACAGTCAGGGAAACATTAGCTATATGAATGCCATGCTACCTTAGATCTACATCCAACATATGAGAACTAAAAAGAAGTTTTCTTCATAAGCATTGGTGTAGGCAATTGCATCACTGACAGCATCCATTACTGGTGGTTGTGCCACAGATAGGCAGAAGCTACTTGCTTTGGCACCAGGTAATGAGGTCATTACATGGCACATAACAAACCACAGCACAGGGACACGTCTGCAGCTGTTGGACCAGCTGAATTTAGTAAGTAGACCAATGGAAATTGGTCAGCTGAAAGGGATCCTTGAATGGAATGAAACTTTAATGGACTGATACCCGGAAAATATCAGGCCACCGAATCTTGCTGCAAAGAACTAGATAATTTTCAGCACCTCTATTTAGGGATTGCTGTCATCTGACAAAATGTTTGTCTCCAAGTATGCCCCAGAATAGCTAGCTGTTCAACCAAATTAATTCCCCCATTGAAATCAAAATGTATCCAACATGCCTGCTGTTGGAAGATTTGTGCCTACAATGTGTGCAGTGTTCTGTTTGGCTTTTATTTTTTAATGAGGATGACAAAACACATCTCCGAGGACTTAATTAATATTTTCTATCATATTCCAGCCCAGGAGAAGAATGGGCAGATCAGAGATTGAACACATCTCTACTAGTGTCTGGACTCTTTTCCCTCCTTCATAAGCCTCATAGCTTAGAAGCTCTATCCATGCACTCCCAGGTCATCCCTTGTTTTAAATTCTCTCTCTCTCTCTCTCTCTCTCTCTCTCTCTCTCTCTCTCTCTCTCTCTCTCTCTCTCTCTCTCTCTCACACACACACACACACACACACACACACACACACACACACACACACACACACACACACACACACACACACACACACACACACACACACACACACAAACACAAACACACACACACACACACACACACACACACACACACACACACACACACACACACTTCAGCTTTTATTTTATTTGCTGCAGCAGCTGATTCAGCTGAGGAAGAAGCCTGACTCAAGCAAGCAGCTGATCTCCCACCTGGCCAATTAGGATCAGCTTTCTTAGTGATGCCCTTAAGGGCTGTGCTCCAAAGGCCCAATCCAAGGGTCCCCCTACAACAGGCACATCAGACAAAACGTCAACTATATGCTGTTAGTCACGCTGCTATAGAGCTACCGGGTATCTCCTTAATAATAATCTTTTTAATGTGCCAGTATTTTTCATTGGAAGACATACAAATGCCTGGGCACCTTAGAACTTGTTATTTATCTATTGCATTTCTGGTTTGTTTGTTGTGGGTTTTGGGGGGAGTTTTAGTATTTTTCAATTCATTTCTTTGTTTTCTCAGTGTCAGAACTCAAGCTTGCGCACACAGGTGGAATTTCTCAGGCAGTCTGCCTCCCATGAGGTGACAGGAACCAAACAAGATAGCTTTTAATGAAGCTGCCTCTTTGACTGAGATTACTTATTTGTCATCATTTAGATATTCCACATGTCCTCCCGATTTTGACAAACCAGCCAATCTTTTTTTGCCAGACAGCAGCATAATTTGTGTCTCCTCAAAAAAAAAATTAGGCAAAAGATTCCCGATATGCACAGCATAGAACTGTGTATAGTTCCATTCTTCCTTTTCCATTGCTCCTTCTGTTTTCTTCAAAACATCACTCTTATACAGCCCTGGCTGGGACTTCTCTTAGCACAAGTGTATGAAGCACACCCTTTCTGGGAGCAAGTAGGAACTTGAGTTTGCTGTAGGTTCGAATGTCAAACGTCATTATTTGAATCTGTCCAACCCAGGGCAAGAGCTAATTCCTTTGGCCTTAAGGGTCGATCTAGCAACCAGCAAAGTAAGGTACCTGCATAGAGTCTATGAAGATCTGAACAGTCCATTGAGCCAAGCCTGAAATGGAATGTAATCCTTAGCCTTTAGCCGAATAAGATTCTCAATTAACCTACTAAAAAGAGAGATACTTGTTTGTTAAAGCAATGTATGCTCCATTGATTTCAATGAATTTTTATATTAGTTGGGGCTATCATCATTAGCCCTTTAGACCCCACCTCCCCCCAACAATATATTTACACACATGACACTCTGGAAACCACTTGGGTGTGTGTGGAGATGACTTAAAGACTGTTCAAGTGGAGTATTTTCAGTGAAAGAGAAGCCCACTGCCAGCGTAGTCCATGGCACTTCTGATGTCACAATTAGAGATGGGCACGACTTAGCGGTATTCCAGTTTCCGTTTCCGTTACTCGGTTCCGTTACTCTACGGAAACGGTAACGGGAATTACTCCGCCAGACTTTGAGCTCGAACCGACGAACAAACAATTTTGGTCTGATTTGTCGTGCTCGTTCTTTGCATCGTGCGATCGCGCGATGCCACGCGGCACAGAAAAAAAGTGTTTTAAAGTTAAAAAAACCCAGTTCCCGTCCGAAAAGCAGGCGGAAAAATGCCTGCCGTGCCTCAGGGCACCTACCAGAGGGGTTGTTTCTGGAGGTCCCCGGCCTCCCCCCCATCCCCCGTCCTCGGCTGCTCTGTGGGACTCACCGCAGGCTCGCAGCCAGCAAAAAGCCCAGTCTCGCCGCCAGCCGCCGCAATTAAAGTGCAAGCAAGCGGCACGGACGGCACAGGAAAAAACTTTTAAACTCTCCTCCCACCCATTCCCGGGCCAAAAAAGCAGGCGGAAAAATCCCTTCTTGACTAAGGGCGCAGGGCACCTACCGGAGGGGTGGTTTCTGGAGGGGGGTCCTGCCTCCCCCCCGTCCTGGGCAGCCGGACTCGCCATGCCATGCGGTGCGGGCGGGGGATCCAAAATGGGGTGGCAAACGCAATATTGTTTTTGAAATCGTGGTCCAAAAACACACAAGCACAACAGAAACACGCGGAAATTTATAAACTGCCAGATTTTTCACAGTAGCAGTGGGTTTTTTCTTGCAACAAAATGTCTCTCCTCTCCTCCTCTGTCCTCCATTGATTTTATTTTTTATTTTTTACACATGCGCAATGATGGGCTGCCCGAGTGGCCAGCCATGTGGGAGTGGACGACCATGCAAATTTTTGGAGCCATCCCACCAATCGCATGGCTACTTGGCCAGGGAGACTTCTGGGATGTGCCAAAAAGCCCCCTAAAACCTGCCCTAGCCCCCTAACCCTAACCCTAATCCTTGAGTCCAATCCTTACCCATACGTCACAGACTGTCTTCTTAGTGGGTCAGAGAGGCACCCAGAGGTGCAACCCACTAGCCCACCGTAACCTTACCCGTCACTAGCCTAACCCTAGCCCTTGCACTAACCCACCTTAACCCTAAGACAGATCTACTTGCATTGCATTACACGCAAGTACAATTCCCTTCTGTGTGAGACATGGTGGTGCGAGAGCCTTAGTTAGGCATCACCTATGGCTCTGGGTTCACTGCCATCACTAGTCTCACTGTCTGCAACTGGTATGCATATCCATATGGCTATTGCATAGCATTTTGCAGCAGCAGCAGGTGAGGAGGGGAGACCCCCATGTTGAGGGGTCTCTTGGAGCCTGCTTCCCTTGCCTAGTGGGTGAGGATAGGAGGCACCCACGGGTGCCTCCAGGAGCCCGCTTTCCCTTTATAGCGGGCCAGAGGAGGCACCCACCCCACAGAGGTGCCTCCAGGAGCCCGCTACTCCCCCCAAAAAAACCAGTACTAATGAAAATGAAAAACGAAAAAACGAACCGACTAATTTTTGTGAATTTTCGCGAAAAAAGGAAACGACCCGTAATGGAACCGGCCCGACTAACGACAACTCGGAAAAAAAAATTTCAAGTCATGCCCATCTCTAGTCACAATCCTTCTTCCACCCTTTCTTTACTCGTGGTAGCAATGAAGGAAAGGAGAAAGAGCAGAGGTCCACAAAAGTGAGAAATGTTGAGCTGTCAATGAACTGGAGAATTGCCCATTCTTCCATGTCTAATCTGAAGGTTCCACACCTTTGTAGCTTGAGAGTGCGTTACAGCCTGTAGCAATTTTGAGAGAAAACATCCAAATATGAGTGGCAGGATCCTTCCATAACACATAGAAGGACACCCTCTAAAGCAGATTTTGATGTCGTGAAAAGGCAGCTTCAGCATGCTTCACTATCTGCTTTATTATTGGGGTGAAATGGACTGCCAAGGAAAGGGACAGATGTTTACAGGATTTTCTTCCTTGCGTGTCAAAATACTTTGGCTGGCTTTTGAGTGCCATATCACCTCAACATGTGGTAGTAGTGAGACAGGAAGAACCATTTGCTGCTGAGCTGATTCTAATGGGCAGCTTCTCAAAATGCCTACATCATATGTTCCCTGCCCTACTAAAATTTGTAAAATCAGATCATTGGCGTATTTAATTGCCTCCTTTGTTATAATGCAGCTTACTGAGGGGAGAAAACCCCTGACAAATTCCATATCAATATAATCAAATTGCCAATGTTTGTTACACAGCACCAGTGCATGGCCAAGCTCTTTATTCTCTTCAAAGGGGTTGGTTTCAACCTTCGTATAACTCCTTTTAAAGGACACATGTTAATTAGAAATATAAGCTGCCTGTGTGGCATTGCTGTGTGACTTCAGTAAACGAGATGCTATTATTCATAGATGGCATTTGTTGCCTTTTAAATGAGGAGTGCTCCTCTTTAGATGTAATAGCTTTGCAGACTTAAGGACATAGCTGCTGAAACAAAGCTGGAGAAGGGACACTACAGAGTCATAAAAATGAACATTATCAATGGCTTTTGTGTTAGTCAAGAATTTTAACCCATAAAAGAACTGAAAGACAAATGTATATAAACTCTGGGATTCCCACATTTATATAGATTCTGAAAGGCATAAGAAAAGGAATTTTAAAAAGCAGACTGCAGTGTTGCACTATTTATAAAAGACTCCAAGAAATACATCAAAAGTAAGGGTAAATTTGTAAGAATAACTGGAGAACAGAAATTTAAAAAAACTGGCTGGCCTTTTAGGAACTAATGATGATGAAATGTTCATGGAAACTGTGCAACCATGCTGGCAATGTATTTCATCAATGAAATGCCTATGTTTTATTTTAGGGGTCTAGCAAAAACTGTTCCAGGTACAGTGGTTTAGAATAATCACATGGAAATAAAGATAATTTGTCTGCACCTTTAGTAGCTGTGTAGAAGAGAGAAGTTCAGCAAATATAGCATGCTACACAAACACTGAAATTCCATCTTCTACAAGACTATTTAGAAGTACATGAACCCGTAATGTGTTCTCACTTGACCCCCCCTGACTGAAATGAATTGTATTATCAGAAGCATCCTAAGGTTGTTTCTGAGACTGAGGTCTGAATCATCTATTGCTCATCATTTGATGACTCCTGAGTCAGATGAGTGTGCACATGTTTAAGATAGTTTAAATTATTTTAAGCTGGTTAGCAGCAATGTTCCCTTGGATCATATGTAAAAATTACAACCTACCATCAGGCAAGAACTGGTGGGAACATCAGCCAGAAAAGGTTACAGAAAATGAAATTATTATCAAGGTGTTCTGGGATTTCAGATTCCAATGCGACAGACGCCTTGCCCACGATACTCCACAGACATTACAATAGTATACAAGAAAGAAAATAAAGTTTGAATCATCAGTGTTGCAATACCAGGAGATGTAAAAGTCAGTGGCAAAGAGCTTAGAAAGGACTTAGAAATAGAAATTGAAAATCTATGGAATAAAAAGCAAGAACAATACCAATAATAATAGGCGCTTTGGGTGAAATCCCAAAAGACCTGGGTCAACATCTGAAAACCCTCAGCAATGACAAGATCAGTCAACTACAAATGGTGACATTATTAGGAACAGCATATATTCTACAAAGATATCTCTAGTCATCCCAGGCTCTTGGGAAGAGCTTGATCATTGGAGAAGGCCAACTGCAGCTTCACACCCTAATAATAATAATAATAATAATAATAATAATAATAATAATAATAATAATAATAATAATAATAATAATAATAATAATAATAATACCACCATGTGATAGTAGAGTCACGGAGAAAAAATTACCCGATATCAGGATCTGAAGATTGAACTTCAGAGACTCCGGCATAAACCGGTACAGGTGGTCCCAGTGGTAATTGGCACGCTGGGTGCGGTGCCCAAAGAGCTAAGCAAGTATTTCAAAGAAATTGGAGTTGACAAAGTCACCATCAGTCAGATGCAGAAAGCCACCTTACTGGGATCTGCTCGCATAATTTGCGAATACATCACTGAGTCCTAAACGCTTGGGAAGCGTTCGACTAGTGATCGGCGTAGATAGCTGTGTGTGGTTAAATAATAATAATAATAATAATAATAATAATAATAATAATAATAATAATAATAATAATAATAATAATAATAATAATAATAATAATAATAATAATAATTGAGAGTGAAGGAATTGAAATGCCAAATGGACAAGCTATTAAGTATCATCAGTCTGAAGCCTATAAATATCTGGGCATACTGGAATTAGATAATATAAAGCATGGGCAAGTGAAATATGTGGTCAGTAAAGAATATATCCAAAGGGTCAGAAAAGTATTAAAAAGTAAGCTGAATGGTGGTAACACCATCAAGGCCATTAATAGCTGGGCCATACCGGTCATCAGGTATACCGCTGGCATTATAAACTGGACTCAGACGGAGCTGGATATTCTAGATAGGAAAACAAGAAAACTTATGACCATTCACTATGCATTACATCTACGCAGTGATGTTGACAGGCTGTATTTACCTAGAAAATTAGGTGGTAGAGGTCTTCTGCAAGTGAAGCAGACAGTTGAAGAAGAGAAGCATGCGTTGGCAGATTATGTAAAAAATAGTACAGAGCCAGCATTATTGGAGGTTAAGAACAGGGAGGTGTTTAAAGTAAATCAAACAAAGGGTCAATACAGGAAAACAACAATGCAAATATGAGCTGATAGTTGGCATAATAAAGCGTTGCATGGGCAGTTCCTCGAAAAAGTCAAAGGAAAAGTAGATGAGGAAAAGACTTGGTTATGGCTCACCAATGGAACACTGAAAAAAGAGACAGAGGCCCTGATTTTTGCAGCTCAAGAACAAGCTATCAGAACAAATGCAGTTAAGGCTAGAATAGAAAAATCAGCTGAGTCCCCTA
This sequence comes from Phrynocephalus guinanensis, assembly GCA_037367245.1. Lineage (NCBI taxonomy): Eukaryota > Metazoa > Chordata > Lepidosauria > Squamata > Agamidae > Phrynocephalus > Phrynocephalus guinanensis. Next base: position 42,785,183 of record CM074735.1, on the reverse strand, counting down.
CATGTAGACTCTGCAAAGAGGCAGATGAAACTATTGACCATATATTGAGTTGTTGCAAGAAAATTGCTCAGACTGATTACAAACAGCGTCATAATGTAGTTGCTCAAATGGTCCACTGGAATTTGTGTCAGAACTATCATCTGCCCATAACAAAGAACTGGTGGGACCATAAGCCTGAAAAAGTGACTGAAAATGAGCATGCAAAATTACTTTGGGACTTCCGAATACAGACAGACAGGGTTTTGGAGCATAATACCCCAGATATTGTGATTGTGGAGAAGAAAAAAGTGTGGATCATTGATGTTGCTATACCAGAGTCACTGAGAAACAACTTGAAAAAATTACCCGATATCAGGATCTCAAAATTGAACTTCAGAGACTCTGGCATAAACCAGTACGGGTGGTCCCAGTGGTAATTGGCACACTGGGTGCGGTGCCCAAAGACCTAAGCAAGTATCTAGAAGAAATTGGAGTGGACAAAGTCACCATCAGTCAGATGCAGAAAGCCACTTTACTGGGATCTGCTCGCATAATTCGCCGATACATCACTGAGTCCTAAACGCTTGGGAAGCGTTCGACTAGTGATTGGTAGTATAAAATCCAGCGTAGATAGCTGTGTGGTTAAATAATAATAATAATAATAATAATAATAATAATAATAATAATAATAATAATAATAATAATAATAATAATAATAATAATAATAATAATAATTCGAGATGGGCATGAAACAGAAAAATGGCATTTTGGTTTTTTGTTTGTCGTTGAGAGGTCTGTTTCGGTTCGTTTCCGTTTGTTGTGAAATTTTTGAAAAATTTTGTTACCATTTTTCATTTTTTCGTTTGTCTTTTCTACCCGCTTTTTGCGCGATTTTTAAAGCATTTCCGTGCGCAGACATCCCCCAACACCCCAGACCAGAGGGAAAACACTAAAAAAAATGGATGCTGGCAGAGACACAGTATAGACTAGGTATGCAGGGAGGCTGCAAAGGCAGCGGCGGGCGTTGCCCAGGGTGCAAGGCAGCCGCAGAGTGACTGCACTGCAGGGCAAGGGAGGATACTCACCGAGAGGTACGCAGCACACACGCACACAGGGAGGCTGCAGGACTGAAGCTAGAGTCGCAGCAGAGACAGCAATCCCACCCTTACTCCCACCAGAGACTGCAAGGAGGACGGGGGCTGCCAGAGCTTTTTATGCTCTCTGTGGCTGCCAGACCTGCCCGGCCAGTCTGCAACCTGGGCATGCTATTGGTTGGACATGATCTCATCACATGGCTTGCCTCCATTTTGTGGCTGGTGGTGACATCCATTTTAAAGGGAAAAGAAAAATACATCGCGATGGGAGAAGACTAAAACAAACGTTTTAAGGACCCCAACCCCCCTGGTAGGTATTATCAGACAATAAAAATAATTATCGCTGCATTTTTATGGATGTCCAGGGTGTTTTTTAACATTTAAAACAGCTCATTTCATTGTGCATCGCCATTAATGGAAACGAAACATAACGACCTCAATTTTCGTGGTTCTGTTCATTTCGTTTCATTTTCAGCACAATTTTCATTTGCCGTTTCATTGCATAACAGAAACGACAAACGGTAACGGAAACGAAAAAATGTTCGTTCCGTGCCCATCTCTAATAATAATAATACATGTGTGAATACATCTTGTGGACTAATAGTATTTATATACATGTCATTCTATCTATGGTAGACCTTAAAAACGAACTTCTTTAAACTTCAATGGTCACACTGAAGTAACACTTCAGATTAGATTTTAACCTAAGGAACTACTAATTACATATTCTGTTTCCTTATCTACAGGAATGACTAATTATGTATTCTATTTCCTTATCTAGTGGGGAAGAGGATCCATATCATTCCTGAAAAAGAATTTACCAACTTCAGGATCTCCTAACTTAGCCTTCTTAGTGTAGAAATCAAGCTGAGCAAATATTTAGCCACTTCCAAATGAGACATGATTGGGGTTTTTCTGAGAGCACAAGTCAGCATGCAGTGGTAGGATGGAGATTTAATTATGTGTGCAACCCATCTTTGCTTTAGTAAAGTGTGATACTGCCTTGTTAATTTAATTTTCCATCTAAAAACCGTAAAAGCAATATCACCTAGCCAAGTGAAAAATGCCCCAAAGCTTTAACATGTCTGCTGTCATGACGACCATTGGGAGTTGGTCTGAGGGGAAGAATCTCAAAATACAGTTCAGGCAAAAACGCTAAGAACTAATTAAAACCTGCTCCATTATCTCTCATGCAGAGAATCCAATGTCTTGTATATATTTAATGATTCTGTGTGAAACAGAGGATACCCACACCTGCCATGTAGACATCCTGACAAGTCTGGCTTCTAGGAAATTATATGACTTTTGCAATAAGCTTGCAGCCATTCCAGTTTCTTTGGCCATATGTATAATAATATTAAAAATAATGTGCCGGAACATCAGTAATAGACTAAACACTGCTGCTGTGACATGGCTGGATTGGCAGCACAGCAAAATCCATAGTTCTTTGCACATTTTAACTACATGCCATAACATTTCATAGCGTGTTTTCTATGCCTTCCAGAAATGAGGCAGAAATTTGGAAGAGGTGAAGAGCTACATAGAGGCGTCAGGGAATCCAACCCTGCACAAAGTTCAAGGAATTTTTAGCAGCAGGCTTTGCAACCAGAGTTCTTGATGTGTGAAAGAAAGTGCAACAGAACCTGTGAGAAGTGTTGATAATAATATGCAAGCTGAATCTAGAACGGCAGCCTGAGCCCTTCTTGGTTCTATGGAGAACATCACTCTAGTCCCAGCTGCCGAATGTCTAAGGAATCCAAGGAAGAGATAACGGAGACTTCCAGTACCTGGGCAATAAGAAACATCCAAGCCTGCACGACTATGAAAAATGACATACAGTGCAAGCAGAAAGCTAATCACGCAGATGGGCAGGTGGGGAGTAGAGATGGGCACGACTCAAAAAATAATTTTTCGTTTTTCGTTTTTCGTTTAGGGGCCGTTTTGGTTCGTTTTCATTTTTCGGGGGGGTTTTGCACATTTTTTCGTTTCGTTAGCATTCTTTTCAATGCAATGTGTCTGCCATAACGAAAACGAAAAACATAGCAAAATTTTTCGTTTCGCTTCCGTTGTCGTTTTGCTTCTGAAAATTTTTTTGTTTTCATTTTCGTTGCAAAATGAAAAAATGAAAACGAAAATGAAAATTTCGATGAGTCGTGCCCATCTCTAGCGGGGAGCAAAAAGCCCAGCTTTTCAAAGGCAGATGTGTGTTTTCCATTCTCAGAGGTCCCAACTGCATATGAATCCACTGAAGCACATCTCTGGGTCTGAACATCAGCATACTGCAGCAAGTGATCGTATAGGACCACCTTAGCTTAGGAACTGTCAGTATATTAAGACAAAGAAGCAGGTCAAATTAGGTAGAATATTTAATTCCTGATGAAGTGGGGAACATTTCCAACTAGCACCCTCTAGAAGGATGTTCCAGTCCTGTTTAATGATTTTTCCAAAGGTTGTCTTAGCTTTCATGTCTACAGTATTGTTCCATCTTGACATGCAGCACTCTTGTGCTGCCAATGTTATAAGATCTTCAATGTTTAATAGTCAATATAACAGAGTATCAGCAGTTGATTGTGGCCTTCCAGATCAGTTCCTTCAACAACCTTTGATGCATTTCTTTGGGCCAAGGAGATATGGAACTCATTCAAAGTAATAAGATATTCATTCACTATTTGTTTATTTGTCTCAAACTGCAATCTTGTCTTCTCCACTTGTACCTCATTTTTGCCTGGAAGGTCACCGACTATCTTTTGGGAAAAGACAGTGCTAAGGTAGGAATCCAGCACTAGAGCCTTTTCTTTGTTGTCTGTTATCATTTTCCTAGTCCCACTGAGTAGCTGATCCACAGTTTTTCCCCCCTTTATCTTTTGACAGGCATATACCCTGTTGTTGCCTTTAGCTTCTCTCACTAACACCAGCTCATTATTGGCTTTCCCCCTTCCTAATGTCATCTCTGCAATTCTTTGTTACTTGACAGTACTTGTTGTGGCCTGGATTTCCTTCCAGAGGTATCCCTTTTTATACTTTCTGAGTATACTTTCTTTTATACCTCTCTGAGCTTTTTGTGAAGCCACCATGGTCTTTTTTTCATGTCTTCCACCTCCCCCACTTGTTTGTTTATAACAGTGTTTTAAGAATTTCCTTTTTAAAAACTCCTGCTTATTTTCTTGTAAGGATCTCCTGCCAAGGGATCTTATTTAACATTGCTCTGAGTATAGCAAAATAATAATAATAATAATCCTAAATCTCAGTGTGCGTATGTGACCATACACTGCTTTTGTTGCTTTTACATTCAAGAACTCGAGTAGTACACAATCACTTTCCCTGAGTTCCCTTTACTGCCACTTCTTTCACCAAATCCTTTCTACTGGTTAGAATCAAGTTAAGGATGGCTAATGGCTCTAGTTTCTTGTTTATTTTCACTTTTTTTTCCAGGAGAAAATGTTTCATAACATAAGCCAGAAATAGATTAGAAGGTTCATATTCGGCAGAATTTGCCTCCCAACAGATATTTGAAATCCCTTATTACTATGGCAGCATATCTCTTTTAGATTCTAGCAATTTGATTTGCAAAGATTTTATCGGTATCTACTCCTTGATTTGGTGGTCAGTAATAAACTCCAAATACCACAGTCTCTTGTTTCTTTGGCCCACATTATATTAATCTAGATATGCTTAAACCCATCCTCCCGTATTTCCGTGCAGGAATATGTATGTCTGATATACATGGCAACAGTATCTTCCCTTTCTATTCTGATTGTTCTTTGTGAAAATTTATATCCTTCAATTGCTGTATTCCAGTAATAGGAGTAGAAAAAGGAGGGTAAAGAAGAGTGAGGGGAAGACTTACCAATAGAATGGGGATGGTTGGAAATGGAGGGTCCCTAGAGATGGGAAAAGGTCAAGATGAAACTGCCCCCTGGGAGAAATTGAAAGGAGGCAGAGGTACCAGTTGGGCAGCCGCTTACCACAGGAGAGAGATGGAAAATAGTGAACAGAAAAGGGAAAGAGCAGGAGTTAAGGTCCAGCTGAGGGGGAGGGGAAGGATCCCATCAAATGGGCCATTTATGTTTACCTCAGGAGAGGGGATCCCTGGTAGGAGATGCAACAAAGCCATAGCAGTCACTCTACAACCCCCATAAATTGAGAGTGGGCTCATCACCCATGTTGTGGGACTATGTGCTTGACACAGAAACTGACTAACTGAGAACATTAAAGGGTTTGTTCCCGCAAGTGAACCTTTTTCATATGCCAGAATTAAATGGCTGTTGACCATGACAGGGTGTGTTAATTAGTCCTGTTGAACCTACTTGGCAATACTTCTTTGTTAAACAATAAATTGTTTATACACAATAATGTATAAACATGTCATGTCTTTGTTTGGGTACAAAATGGAAGAACTTATGTAAAAACAAAGGGAACCCAAAAGCATATGTTTAAAGCTTAGCTTAGTTTTTGCAAAGACTACAACAGCTAACCTAAAGCAACCTAGTGAGCTTGTAGCTGAAACAGAATGAAAATATAGGTGTGGAGACTGTGGACTTCTCCATGAGAAGGAGGAGGTGGTGGGGACATCAGCAGGGGTGGCAGGCACAGGGTCAATATATATCACAGTCCTGCAATATAGCACGACCACAATATAAAGGGGGACAACTGCATTCAGGTGTTCAGATAGCTGAGTTCACTTGTTATATCCATTCTTGTGGTCCATCAAGTTATAGATATACTGCAACCCTCATAGGGGTTTCAAGGTAAGTAAGATACTTAAGGAATGGCTTTATCAGTTCCACACCCCCAGTGAGTTTCAATGACTAAGTGGACATTGGAACCCTGGCCTCCTGTGTCCTCATTCATCAATCAATCAACCACACCACACTGGGTATCCAGTTCTGTTCTTGAATGGGTCCTGAGTCCCATGTCCCTTCTTCCCACTTATTTCTCTGTTCATTTTTAAACCATCACCTGTCTCTCCATCATCACAAGAGCAGATTGAAAAGTTGGGTTAAATTAAAATGCATCAATTTTTTTGAAAAGCAAAGTGTCAGGAACAAGCATGCTTTCACTCAGCCTGATCACTGTATCAATTAAATGAAACATAATGCTGACACTGAAAAATTCAGAGGATTCTATACACATTATTCAGCTAATGAGGAAAATGTAAGTCTTCAGAGAAAGGCATGCACAAGTGAATATATAGGAGAGTCCTGAATAGCTCAATCTGTCCATATCTCAGTCAAGGGTATAATATTTTCATTAGCATTTTGAGATGTTATTTGTTGATGCCATATTTATTAATGCACTGCTGGGCATCCTTTGTTTTCCTGACAATAACTGTACTGTGGCTGTCAGTAAAGCAATCAGTGGTGCATGGTGTCATATTTCCCCCCCTTCAAGGTAATTCACATTCACAACCTGCATAATGAAAGTCCATTGGGAACCATAAATGCTTACACATTTTTCATGTTTTGAATTCTCCTTCCTCTAATTAGTTGTGGGTTCCCTACACTCCTCGGAGCTCTTTGGGAAGTTACACAAGTTTTAGGTTGGTTTTTTTCCTTGTTACAAGTTAGAGTTAAAAGTGGTAGAAATCCAGTATGTATTCCTAAAACCAACATTTTGGAATATACAGTTACACTGAGCTTTTTACTTGTGATTTACAGCTGATGGCTGGCATCATATGATCCAGTTCTTGCACCAATCATGCAGGAAGTCCTTACATAGGTACATATGGTCAAACTTCAACAGACCAATTTTATAAATTCCATTCTCGCTACTTCCAATATGTCATTCTGTACATATTGTGCTGCCCCAAACAAATCCAGTACAGTATGTCCCCAGCATTGAACAACTGTGCCCCACCGGATGTCACTGGAGTTCATTTCTCCTCAACCCTAGCCATCATAGGCCATGGTCAAACAAGTAAAATGTAATCCTGTGGTTACATGACTTTCAATCAGATTCCTGTTATGCTTTCAGATCACATAGCATTTATTTCAGGATGTGGATGGCAATGTGTTTTTGGGTTACCGAGTAGAGATGGGCACGACGAGAAAAAATGACCCGTTTCGGGTCATTTTCGTTTTTCGCGGAAATTTTTAAAAAATTGTCGTGTCGTTTGTCGTTTGTTGTTACCACCACCGCAATTTCACGCGATTTGATGTCCCAGCGAGTGGCGTCCCACCGGTGCTAGGTGTTTTTGCACCCTAGGCAGCGGGCGGGGTGGCGGGGGGACCATGGGTGGGCGGCGGCAGTGGCAGGGGGAGGGGCCGGCACACGGGCGGCAGGCGCGGGTCCCGCAATGACCCAGAGCAGGCGGAAAACACTTTAAACTGACTTGCTGCACAAGACTGCATCAAATAAAGCAATTGCAATTTTTATTGCAAACAAAGTGGGCAGTGCACCCACAGCAGAGCTTCTTGTTGAGAGTGTTTGACAAAAGTTAACAGGCAGATTGACACAAACTCTGCAAGAAGGGGGGGAGTAAAAACATTTGAAGATGACATGCATGGTGTCAGTAGTTCAAAAACTTGTGATAATATCATTCACACAAGTAGCAGAGCAAGATCTGCCTTTTGCCAAGTGAGAAATGATCTGCAGTTGCTGGGTAAAAGATTCGCTAATGACTGTGCATCATGTGACCGTACATTTAAAAGGTGAAATCAAAGAGGGAGAACTGGGAAACGTTTCATAGTTGTGACCACAGTCAGGGCTAATAGTAAAGAATTGCAAATATTTAAGTCTGAAAACAATTGCAGAGCCACAATTGCCAACCCTTAATTTAGGCAAAGGTTTGTATTGACCAAATTTAACACCCCTATAATCAATAGAGAAACAAAACAAAAAAAACCCCTCTGTATGGGAGATTGGATCTTTGGATGTTAAAGTATAACATTTAAAAAATACATTTTTTAGCTAACTAACCCAGCGGTTTTGTACAGAGAAAACAAACAATAGAATTACTACATGGTTGCAGAACTGTAATAGCTTTGAATTATATTATACCTTATTCCTAATATGGGAAGATGCTTTTAGAAGAGCAAAGATGTACCTATGATAGTGGACCCCACCACCAAGTGGGACAAACACTAAGAAAAAGAAAGATATATCTATGATGGCACCAGGGAAACAAAGATCTTCAAATCAGATTGGACCCCTCCACTATCAACAGAAGGTGGTATGAATATATCTCAGGGCCAAACCCATATAGCCAAGCAGACTCCACAGAAGGCTTGTGCAGAAGGCTTAAACTTTCAGGTTGTCACCATCTTCAGTTTGGGATGAATGTATCATCAAATAGATGCCAACATTCCTTCCATCTGGTGGCGTGCTGGGATTGTCTAAGTCCACACAGGTGGCAGGGCACATAATCCTATCAGCCACACACAGAGTGGGTGAGCTTGGCCAGCCCTTCTCTCAAGAGACATAGTCCAGAATTGCACTTCCAGCCCCTGACTCCATGGCCAGATACTCCAACCTATTTTATCCACCTAAAGCCAAACTCAGCAAGCCATGTGTATAATGTTAAGGCAAAAGAGTCTCACTCATCCCTAATGTCCAAATTGCTCTTAAAACACGGTGAAGTTATTAAAAGCCTTATGAATTCTCAGGAGGAACTGTTCCGAGTAGAGTGATTAAAATAATGATGAGTGGCAGATTAAAGCATACAGATCTTACTTTCAAAGTGGAGAAATCCATTAATCTGTTAACAGCAAGTGGGAAATTAGGGCATGTGGGGACATATGTACGTGTGTTTCTTTTACTTAAATGTAAATTCCTTCCTATTTAATTTGTTAAGAATGGTACCTTTTGCACACACACAAACACATGCACGCACACATGCACACACACACACACACACCTTCTTCCCACATTAATTTATTTTAGAATAGAATAGAATAGAGTTTTATTGTCATTATGCATATGCAAGATATGCACAACGAAATTAGAGTGCTGCTCCACAACACACTCTAAACAAAGAACCATACAAAACACATAAAACACATAAAACACCATACAAGATATTAAAAACTCTTAAAATTGCTTACAAAATTTAAAACACTACTTAAAAACTGATTAGGATGGTGCTAAAACTGTCACATTTAACTTGGATACTGCTCTGGGATAAAAACTGTTCTTTAGTCTATTTGCCCTTGACCTAAGAGTCCTATATCTCCTGCCAGACGGCAACAGTTCAAAAACTGGTGGCCAGGATGCGAAGGGTCTCTCAGAATTCTAGATGTCTTCCTCAAGCATCTGGAGTTGTATAATTCTTCCAAAGGAGGAAGAGGACAGCCCACTATCCTCTCAGCAGTGTTTATTACCTTCTGGAGCGCCCTTCTATCTGCCACTGTGCAACTGGCGAACCAGACACAGAGGCAGTAAATGATGGTGCTTTCTATAAAGCCCCGGTAGAAGGTTTCCAACAGTTTCTTAGACAGTTGTTCCCCCCTGAGAAGTCTCAGAAGATATCATCTCTGTTGGGCCTTCTTAACCAGTGCTTCAGTGTTGGTACTCCAGGTCAAATCCTCCTGTAGAATAACTCCTAAGAACCTACTGTCCATCACGCGCTCTACACAAACTCCATCAATAATCAAGGGCTGAGTGTCTGGTTTCCTTTTTCGGTAGTCCACTATAAGCTCTTTGGTCTTATTGATATTTATTATCAGATTGTTAGTTCTGCACCACCGTAGCAGCCAATGCACCTCCTCTCGGTAGGCGGGCTCATCTCCACCAGAGATGAGTCCCACTACTGTTGTGTCATCGGCAAACTTGATTATTTTATTTTCAGGATGAGTGTGAGTGCAGTCAGAGGTGTAAATACTGAACAGTAGTGGGCTCAGTACACAGCCCTGTGGAGTGCCCATGTTGAGAGTGAGGGCTGACGACATGTGGTCCCCTGATCTGACCCTCTGTGAGGGATTTGGTAAGAAATCCAAGATCCAGGCACAGATGGAATTACAGAAACCAAGGTCCTTATTTATTTATTTATTTATTTATTTATTTATTTATTTATTTATTTATTTATTTATTTGACTTCTATCCTGCCCATCTTCCTGTGGGAACTCTAGGCGGCTAACAGCGGGCCGATCAATATGGTCCTTAAGTTTGGATATCAGGTTGTGAGGTATAATTGTGTTGAAAGCAGAGCTAAAGTCCACGAAGAGCATCCTTACATAGGTTCCCCGTAGCTCCAGATGGGTAAGAGCAGTATGCAAGGTGAAATCTATAGCATCTTCCGTGGATCTATTTGCTCTGTAAGCAAACTGATATTTACCAAACGTGCCTGGGAGACAAGAGATAATATGCTGGTGGACTAATCGTTCCAGACACTTCATTACAATGAAGGTAAGTGCCACTGGTGTATAATCATTTAAGCTGTTAATAGATGGCTTCTTTGGCAGTGGAACAATAATGGAGGCCTTCAGACAAGATGGAATAGTTGACTGGGCTAAAGACCAGTGAAAAAATTCAGTAAAATCTCCAGCCAACTGGTCTGCGCACTCCCTAATCACCCGACCAGAAATGCCATCAGGTCCTGCAGCTTTCCTTGGGTCCACAGTTCTCAAGCTTTCCAGTGATTCAAGTACAACTTTTGCGTCCATGTAAATTTCACTATGGTTGTTTATACAAATAATTTTATACAAGCTAACCTGCTTTAAAATCTGCCTTTGTAAAGTAACTAGTTACTAATCACCCCATGTCCTTTTCCCGTGTAGTTCTGTGTTGCCTATTGAATCCTGATTTTTTCATTCAGACCCCACACAAGGATGAGTAAAGGAAATGATGACTGAACGGTGGCCTATGTACAGCAAAGCCATGGGCCTTTTTCCATTTCCAGGGAGGAGATGGAGGGGTCTTGAGCCAGGGCTGCCTTTAAGGGTCAGTGCACAGTTAATTAACTTTATCATACAACACATTCCATTACAGGTTGTTAAGCTGAGAAGTCTGCTATTTACATCCAAATGAAAAGTCAGTTTGGATTTTGATTGGGACCAAGTAGCCAGGTTGGCAGTGGAGCAGAGTTTTACATGCCCTGTCCGCTTTTTCTTTCATTTTTTCCAGTATTTTTTCTGCATTTCTGACTGAAGCTGGAATTTTGTGCCAAAAACCCCTTTTATTTTCTGTTTTTGTATAAATCCATTAAGTAATGTGTAGCTGTGGGCAAGCTGTGCAGTCTCAGGAAGGGAATGGAAAACCACTTCTGAGTACTCTCTGCCCAGAAACCCTGGAAAGAACTGGCACATCAAAACCGACTTGATGGCACACAAATAATGTTAATAATTTTTTAAACTTGATTTGTCAATTGGTAATTATCAATATTTTTCTGGTTTGTCTGAAGTACCAATACATAGACAAATTGTGCCATGAGCACAGAATCATAAAGTCAGAGAGTTGGAAGAGACCTCAAGGGCTATCCAGTCCAAGCTTTGCAGGAACCATCAAAGTACTCCTGACAGATGACCATCCAGCCTCTGCTTAAAAACCTCCAAAGAAGGAGACTCCACCACCCTTTGTGGCAGCCTATTCCATTGCCGAACAGCTCTGTCATGAAGTTCTTCCTAATGTTCAAATAGAATCTCTTTACCTGTAATTTGAAACCCTTGCTCCGAGTCCTAGTCTCTGAAGCCATTGAAAACAAACTAGTCCCCCACTAGTGAAGGTTGGGGAGAGACAGGGAGGGCAAAAACCCACAGGGCAAAGAGGTCTGAGGGCACTGGAATAGCTGGTGAGGTTCAGATTGCACCCCAAGCTCCACACACCCATGAGCTTTTCCCCCCTAAGAAAGGCAATTTGGAACACTGCCAATCACCAAGACCAGTGGGACAAAGGTGTGTTGGGAGCCTACCACCCACAGAGTGTGCCTATCACACGCTCCCTCCCCTCCCCCTCCCCGAGAACATGGTCATCTGGTGGGTGGATCTAGCTCAATCTGGCTTCAGAGCTGGTTATGGGACTGAGGCAGCACTGGTTGCCTTGGTAGATGACCTACCCCGGGAAATTGATAGGGGATCTGTGTCCATTTTAACTTTATTGGACCTTTCAGCTGCTTTTGACACTATCGACCACTGCATCCTCCTGACTCGTATCCCTGAAATGAAACTTGGTGGTACTGTCTTACAATGGCTTCAGTCCTTGCTGCAGGAGAGAATGCAGAAAGTGGTGTTACGTGACTCATGTTCAACACTATGGCCACTGACCTGTGGGGTTCCTCAGGGTTCTGTTCTGTCTCCTATGTTATTTAACATTTATATGAAACCACTGAAGGAAATTATTCAGAGTTTTGGGGTGAAGTATCACTACTATGCTGATGACATTCAACTCTACCTCTCGTCACCTCTGGATTCCAAGGAAGCTATTTCAAAGCAATTTAAGACAGAAATTTCTATTTTGTTCACTTTGTTTTTCATTTTCCCATAGGAATGCATTGAAACAGCTGTCGCCCCCCCAGCACCCAGGCGGGGAAACTGCGGGCTTTTTTTCCCTGCAGAAGCCAACGCCGATCAGCTGTACTGCGGAGCTTCGGCAGGGGGGAGTTTTAAAGGCCCACCCTTTCCCCCACCTGATCGGGCACCATCGAGTGGGGGATAAAATAAATTTTAAAATTAAAAACAAGCAATGGGTTGATGGAACTCAGAGAGGGGGAGTCATGTGTAGGTGTGAATGGAACAGAGGCCCCTGCAGCAGGGATGAAAATTGGAGGGTTCATAAACATCTTTTGACCCCCATCTTTGATCATTTTGTATTCTGTTTTATCTGCATATGTTGCATTTTTTCTGTTTTAAAAATAAAATCCTTGATTAACATGATAGCAATTATTGCAGTCGTTAGGAAAATATCTAAGATAGTGGTGCCCAAAGCAGACTGGAAAGATGTATAGATGGACGTGACAGCACTTGATCACCTGCAACAGAATGAGAAATTAAATTAAATTTTAATAATTAAAAAGTGATGCACCTTGGGGGGGGGGGGGTACTAAACTGCTGTGAAGCCTTGCCACTAAAAACCTTTCCAATTTTCTTTATTAATGTCATAGTAATCTGAACATAGTAATCTGAACCCACCAAAATGAAAACAGGACAATCTAAGAGAAAACATTCTGACTTGTATTGATTCATAGGATCTGCAGAGGAGAATCAGCATATTGATATGTACAGGCAACCATTGGAGGTCACTCATTCATCGGGTCACCATACACCAGGGGCAACTTGATAGTATATAACAACAACCCAAGGTAACCCTTTGTCTTAGAAGAATCCTGATTAACAAAATGAGGACACCTCCCCACCTCTTGGGCCAAAGTACAAGGTCAATAAAGGGCTGATTTAGGCTATCTTGAAGGTAGGGTAATGGAGGTGCTGACCACTATAAACCATCCTTGCTGACCAACTGACAGGAGGCCCATGGGAACCAGTATCATTTTCCTTCTTCCTCTTAAATCAGCCAACAAGGCTTATTACCCGTCTCCTCCCAGCTGCCATGAGAAATTCATTAGGCTGGCCTACGTCCCTCCTTGGGTACCTGTCCTGGCTTTCCAAAGAGAGACAAATCAAAACGATGCAACCATAAAGGACAGAAAAGATAAAAGATGTTCCTATGGAGCCAGTTATAGGCAGCTGGAGACTAAAGTGTGGTTTAGCCATGAGTCACCTACGATGTCTATCAAAATCCCTGCCCCCTCAATCCTACACAGTTCCTAGTCTTGGCAGCTAAATACTCCCATAATGATGCCTCTAGCAATAAAGGAAAAGGCCATTTGGAGGCCATGGCTGCATAAATAAAGGCACATAGCCACGTTCCTAATTGAATGAGCGTCCCTGTGCTGGAGCATTTCCATTTGTTCCTGGCTGTTGGGGCAGAAATGTAAAAGATATACTCATCTAAATGTTATGTCGTGCATTGATGCTGGATTAAACAATGCAATCAAGAAGAAATCTTATAGTTGCTGGAGATGAGGACATAAAAACTGCTGATAGTCATATTTACCCCAACACGAGACAGGCAACAGTCACATTAACATTCCCTGCAAACAATGAGCTGCTAATGATCTCACCACTGGCTCCTCTGAAACTATTATTATCATATTAGACAAACTCATTAAAGATGTTAACACTCCACAAGATCTATCAGCCTTCATGAAGAACAAAGGAAATGAGACAAGTATGAAAGAGATGCATTTGCAATGAAGAGGGAGAACATGCACTCATGCTTGTTAGAGCTTTGAGACTCTTGCACACCCTTGATGTGCTTTTCTATCCTTATTTTTTTTCTTTCATGGAGACTTAACACATACTAGTGTTATGCTCTTCACACTTCACAGTGCTACTCAACCCACCCCACAAAAATCTCCAGGCAATGCACATGCACAAAACCCAGCTAGCATAAAATATGATAAATTACATTCCTTCATCAATTCAGTGATACAAAGACAATTCATAAATACATTTTTATTAATTAATTAAATAAGCACAAAATGCTTTCTGCTATATATTATATACACAGCATTGAGATGTTGAGAGTTTTGTTCCAATTCAACATCAGTGTCTAGTATGACCAAGGACTGAACAATGCGAGATTGCTGTCTCTAGATATCACAACTTCTGAGGAGGGAGATGGAGGACTAGTTTTATGGTGGTAGTGGTGGTGTAGGAGGAGGATTCTGACTCATGGTGACAGGCCTTCACAGGGCTTTTTAGGTGCAGGGTACTCAACAATAGTTCATGATTCCCTTCTTCTGTAGGTGCCATGGGATTGTGCTAAAAGAGAACTAAAATATGCTGGTTAATTTACATGACTTTAAAGACCAAGAGGGCACAATTTGGGCTTAAGGTTGATGGAATATCTTTGTGGTGTTTTATTAAAGTGCTGCTTCCCTCAATGTATGAAGAACAAATGTTCACAGATGGCAGCTGGGTAGGAAACAGAAATCAACAAGATTGTAATTATCCAGTATGTGGATGTATCAATAGCAAAAGAGTTATCAGATTAATTTCTATGTACCACATAGCAATCTGCGGATTGTACCAAGATTTAAGGGAGTCTCAATGTCCTCCATAGACTCCCTATGGAATGCTTTGATGTGTGCCCCAGGGCATTGGGCATTGGCTGATGGAAGCCGAGAGACTAGAATAGTGCTGGCGAACCTATGGCACAGGTGCCAAAGGTGGCACTCAGAGCCCTTTCTGTGGGCACCCGACATTGCCCCTTCACAGCCACCTGCTTTCAGGTTAAATGGCTGTACTGGCACTTTGCGAAAAATTAATAGGTTTTGAATCACAGTTTGGGCACTTGGTCTCTAAAAGGTTCTCCATGACTGAACTAGAACATGGGGAAAAAGCATCACCACCATGGCTGGTGGAAGACCCACATCATAATTCCCTTCCCCATTTCTGAGTCACACCTAAATGTTAAAGGGAATGTATATTTCCTGTGATTAGCTCACTTTCTCTCCCATAATGTGGTTTCCTCTGATATATGTGCCTCAGGCTTGTTAATTGAGCCTGTGTTTACTTTCCTGTGACCCATCACAACACAACCTGCAAACACACATGCTGTGACAAACAGTTGGCTCTTGCCACTCAGGGTGCACCGATTTGTATTGTGCATTTATTATATATAGTGTGTATATCATATTTGGCTTATTGAAGATGGAAGAATTATTCTTCCCCAAGATAGCTAGAAATGACTGCCACTACCCAACTACCCCACACTGCCTATGGCACAGATGTACAAAGGACTGCTGACTATACCACACTAATCTGAGCCCAGTGTTATTTTGGTATCCCCACCTTGCCAGTATAGTGCAGAGACATTGACCTTTTTTCCTTGCTGGCAAGATATGGTACTCAAAATATAGCCATCATTCTTCTCTCTAAAGCTTCTGAGCCCTGCTTCACACACACTCATTATTTCAAGAGACATTGGGGAGAGTGGTGGCCTTCTGCCCGGAGTAATGCTTGGTCACTAGGTAGGCAGAATAAAAACTGAAATAATTAAACAAACAAATAAATGGTCGAGATGGTAGCAGTGGCAACCAGGTGCTGTAGGCTAGGCGACAGGCCCTGTGACAGGCTGGCCAAACTTTCCTCAAAAATTTGCATGAAAACTTCTAGCGGACCCAAACACCAAGTGGGACAGACACTAAAGAAAAAATAAAAGATGCTAGCAGTGGATGCAGCCATCTGTCCCAGCACTTTTACAGTGCTGAGTGAGAAATCAAAGAATGTAATTATTGCAGGAAAGGGGGTGTCTTGCAATAGCCACAGTGGCAGTCTCAGTATTTGGCAAGCCATGATGGCCGGTGCTCTTGACCAGCTTGAGCTGTTGAAGCCCTAGTAAAATGATATAAGTGAAACTCTAGCTCGCATTATTTATTTATTATTATTTATTTGTTTTATTTCTATACCTCCCATCTTCCAGCAGGAACTCTGGGCGGTTTACAACAAGTTAAAAACAGTAGTGCAATCAAGAAAAGAGGGGGAAATCCTCAGCAAGAGGCGTCAAGGGACAGGAGAGAAAAAAAAATTAAAGGTCACCAAATGCCTCCCTAAAAAGCATGGTTTTCAAAGCCTTTTTGAAGGTGGGCAGGGACTGTGCCAGGTGCAGCTCACTCAGGACAGGGTTCCACAATGAGAGGCCCACCACAGAGAAGGTGCAGTTGTGCGTAACCAACTTCTGCGCCTCCCTGGATGTGGCCACCTTGAGTGAGCACGCCAGCGACATTCTAGTGGGCCTGGCCTCAGTTGACCTCTGGGAGATACGCTCCGACAGGTATTCAGACTCCAAGCCGTGGAGGGTTTTGTAAACCAAAACCAAGACCTTGAACCTTATCCGGAGAGCCACGGGCAACCAATTCAGGCATGCCAGAACTGGGGTGATGTGATCGTATCTACGAGCACCCACCACCAGTCTGGCTGCCGCATTCTGCACCCGTTGGAGTCTCTGGACAAGGGTCAAGGGCAACCCCATGTAAAGTGTGTTGCAGTAATCGATCCTCGAGATCACTGTGATAAATGATTCTCCCTTATTTTAGAAACCAGGGCCAAACCTACCAATGACAAGCACTTCTGGTGGAGGACTTTGGGAGGTAGCCGCAAAATTCTGGTGCTGCTTCCTGAGTCTCTGGGCTGTTCTTATCTATCGGGGATAGTGTATATTACAGGATCAGATCTAATGCCCCAAGCAGCCCTGGTGCTCTCAGGTTTGGTGGAGGGCAGTCCTCATTACCAGCTCAAGTAGGAGTCAACTGGCAGTTCTCTCCGTGGAAGAGGGGAAGGGAGGAATTTTGTCCTTCACCTCAGGTAGCAAAATCTCTTGGTCCACTGCTGCTAGAAACTTATCACTAACCTAATGTCATCTCAATAATAGCTGGAAGCATTTCTCATCTTCCCAACCACGATCATGTTGTTTCAAAACTAAAGCTATAGCAAAGCATTGTTTGAAATGTTATAATCTTATAAGTGCCTTCATTTTGATAGCGGGAGGACTAATCCCTATTATGGCTCTGTTTTGGACTCATGTAAAATTCTTTAGATGCTCCTAAAGTTACTATCCAATTCAACTAAAATAGTACCGTTCACCTACTGAAAACACCATGAGGTTTCATACATATACATAGAGTGGGTTGTCTCTTAAAATGGGCCCAAGGAATTACGCTGTCATAGAGCTCTTACCTTATTTGATATCTACAGGTTCTTGGGTTTTTTGTTGTTGTCCATTTACATGATCAAATGAAACACCAAAAGGCACTTTGCATCACAGCATGTACTGTATCTTGATCCTTTGTAAAACTGCTTCCCCCAAGACACTTCTAAAGATTTCCTTAGTCTATAGCTAACAATTTGTAACCTGAAAGAATATGGAGTTTATCTGCAGCCTATAGGGAGAAGGTTAAACTAATGAAAATCAATGTTAATTTAAAACAACTAGGGGCAGCAAGAAGTCAAGAATGCATTTTATAAACAGAAATCTTGGTTTAACAATAGACATGTCCTTTTTTGCATTTTTTTCGCACAGTTCAGCGTGCCATAAGTTTGTATTTGTTTCATTGGGGTATGGCATGTTGTCTTTGTTCTGGATGAATTTCAGGCTGGTTGTTGTACTGGTTTGTGACTGTTCTTTGCCTTTTATCGACATATAAAACATGGGAATATGTGTCTGTATGCTAGTGTAGTTTCATAACGTTATGTTCCTGTGCACCCATATAATTTCACCCATTCTATAGATTATATGGGTTCTATGGACCTTTGGACTGGGAATTCTATTTTAGGTTTTGCCCCAAAAAACAAACAAAGGAAGGAAGAAAGAAAGAAACAAAAATAGATGTGAATAATGTAGGTGTGGCGTGATATCCAAAGGACTTCAAAAGCATTCAAACATGCCAGAAACTTCAAAAGGGTCCCTATGTGTACAGATGTTCTTATTTTGTGTTTATCTCATTGAAGCCTTCCATGCATGATATCCCTCTAGTCTTGGTATCCTTGGGGAATATCCTACAGTATGTTTTCAGAGCTCAGAGGCACAATTCCATTCAAAAAGAAATAACTTCTACAGCGACTTACCAAGGATGTCACACAGAACAGAGAACAGCTAAAGCAGATGGCAAGTTATGCCATCAGTTTTTCCCCCCACCCCTCTTCTATCTTCAAATAAAAATATTATGGAAAATGTCAAGGGCATCCACATGAGATAGAGCTAGCAAGCATGGTCTCGGGTGACTTTACACTTCCCATTCAGTATAGAGTAACCTCATTTTATAGCTCTGTGCTTTTTAAATTTGTCAGCTCACTCAGCTTCGGTGAAGTACAAATCGTCCTTCCATAATAATTGTGGAAGCCAAGTGGCCAATGAAGAAGAGACAGAGTGGTCTTCTTCTGTGCTGGCCAGAGATAAAAAGGCTCCACTTTGCCATGGTCACCACCATGGGAGCTGAGTGCATTTGTGAAAGAGCAGCAGTTCACCCTAGGACAGTGTTGGTGAACATTTGGCACTCCAGATGTTTTAGACCACAACTCCCAGAATTCCAAGCCTGTATTGTCAGTGACAAAGGACTGTGGGAATTGTGGTCCAAAACATCTGGAGTGCCAAAGGTTTGCCACCACTGCCCTAGCACTAGCTTACCTGCAGGGAACTGATGGACAGAATTCCTAGTCACCAGTAGTGACCTGCAAAGTAATTAAATTAAAGACTGGCATAACTTTAGGCAGACAGGACTTTGCCTGCACTGAAAGATAAGAGGATGTCATCTTAGTACTATTAAAAGCACTGCACTCTGATTTATTTTGCAAATTTACTTATGGTCTAAAATCCACATTAAACAAGCAGGCAGATGAAACCCTGAGAAACTTTGCCGGGAAAGCTGTGAAAGTGCATAAGCAACCAATGGTTCAGCACTGTTTGAAACCTGGCTTGAATGCCAGCCACAAATGGAGTTTAACATGGAGAACAGATGCATCCATTTAAAGGCACAGTGCCTTTGTTAGAATTAATGTTAACCTAGTGGCTCATTGCAGGAGCCACTATGACCTCCGGTCCTTGGTATTAAATATGAGTCCATTAAAATGAGTCCATTGCCACTAGCAATACATTGAACCAGATGGGTTGCACTTGAACAGCTACTATTCCAAACAAATATGGCATCTTTCCCCCATTAATTCATCCACTGATGTCATCTCCTGTCTGCTTTCTCAAATCTAGATGCCCAAGCGGGATTACATTTAACCATAAGAAACACATTCGTCCAAATGCCCCATTTGAACAGAAAAACAGGGTGGCTTCATTTGAAGTCTGTCATAATATTTTTTTAAAGGAAGTGTATCAACACCATATTTACTAGTACAGATTTTCTTCACTACTTTTCCTTTTTATTATTGTAAGACTGGAAATATACACCATCTCATTTTTTGATGTTTGACACAAGGCAGTGAATTTTCATGGGAAACTTGACTGTTCTGTCAGAGCCTAGAATCATGTTAATATCATTAAAAAAGAACTATAAAATGGAAAACAGATGGTACATTGGAAAGCATGGTTTATATAGATTACTAATACTACTGACATACTTCTTTAAAAACATGAATCTAAGATAAGATATCAGTCTAGACCAGCATCAGCTTGAGTTATTTACTGACTTGGGCAGAAGCCTTAATTACTAACCAAATAATCCTGATCCAGACTGATTTGTATTTGTTCATGATCATATTTGGTAGGAACTGGCAAGCCACTCCTGCATTCCTGCAAAGAAAACTCCATGGACATGGGGTCATGGAGAGTTGGTCATGACTGTAATGACACACAACACACACACACACACACACACACACACACACACACACACACACACATTTGGTTCAGGACAAAGTTGAACATACAAATCAGTTCTGATCTAGTTCAGATATATTAGGTTTTTTATAAAAACAACACAATTTTAAGATGCCATTGCATAAGGTCCACAGATCCTTGTAGGTATATGTCTGAAATCTGGAAATGTCACTCCTCTCTTTAGGGACTATATTATCTCCACATTCCATATGCATCTGTGGAAAAGCAGAAAAGTTACTGCTCTTTTGGCTTTCCAGTACAAATCCATAAGGAGCAGGTGATCTGAATTTACAGATTCATTTGGTCATAAATCAAACTAAATGGGTCCCAGATTGCTCCAGACTAGTCTCTCTAGCTCTACAACTAGATACCTAACTACTTAGCTATCCACTCAGGTCTACAGGCTTTCTTTAAAAAATCCTTTCTCGACACACATCTAGAGATGGGAACCATATGAAAAATGACACACTGTTTCATCATTTTGTAAGGTTTTGAAACATTTTGAAACAAAATGAAATAATGTCGGACAGTGTGTCATCCGGAAATGAAATGAAACAAAATTATGTTTGTGGCTATTGCCGCTGGATGTCACTTCAGGCAAGGGGCTCCAGCGAGATCCGGGAGCTGTTTCCCTCCTCGGTCTGGCCACCACCACCCAGCTAAAAACAGCTGGGTGTTGGTGGCCAGAACTGGAGAGCAGAGGAGGGACACTTTTGAGTTTTGCACTACAAAAGCCTCCCTCCTCCAGTCTCCAGTGCACAGCAGAGATCTGTGTGAAGGCGGGGGGGGGGGTCACCCGATCCTCGCCTGGCTCAGAAGAATTGGAAAGTCAAAGACACCACCACCACTCCTTTACCTGGATGAAGGAGAGGTGGTGGCAGCTTTGATCAGACCCCTTCTGCTGCACCAGAATCCAAGGGCATTCCCTTTGATTCCTAGTCCAATGCAGCAGAGGGGGTCAGATCGAGTTGCTGCTCTCAGACCCCTTCTGCTGCTTCGGAATCAAAGGGAATCCCCTTGGATTCCGATACAGCAGAAGGCATCTCTGCTGCTTCAGAATCAAAGGGAATTCCCTGGGATTCTGGTGCAGCAGAAGGGGACTGGTCAAAGGTGCCGCAACCCCTCTTTTGCCCAGGTGAAGGAGAGGTGGTGACGGCTTTGGCTTTTTGGTTCTTCTGAGCCAGACAAGGTCGACTCTCACCTGGCTCAGAAGAACTGGAGAGTGGAGAGTGGTGGAGGGAAGGCTTTTGAATTTCGGGCTGCACCATCACCCTCACTGGTGCCATGCCGAATTCAAAAGCCTTCACCACTCTCTGGTTCTGAGCCACTGCCACCGAGTTGGTTTTGACAGCTGGGGCTGTGGGGAGGAGGTCCGGCTTTACTTCTAAAGCCGCAACTCCCTCTCTCCACAGCTAGAGCTGTCATCCAGCTAGTGTGGTGTTTCATTGCTCATTTCATTTTGTAATTAATTTAAAAAAACATTAATTACAAAACAAAAATGAAATGCAATGAGCAACAAGAGGAAACAAAATGAAATGGTATTTTCCATTTCGTGGCCATCTCTACACACATCTACAACATCCCATATGGCAAAAGGCACAGGAGGTACATGAGATGCTAAGATATGTTACAGAAAAGATGATTTCTATCTCTTACTACCCTCTTAAACCAGTCTTGAACCTACAAAACCATCAAAGACAGATTAGCAAAGATCTACATCTACTAAAGGTACTTTATTTTCTTCTACATTATTGTGGTCAAATTTCCAGTTCCTTGTATCCTTTCTGCACCTATGAGCCCTCCAATTTTC
Organism: Phrynocephalus guinanensis; assembly: GCA_037367245.1. NCBI lineage: Eukaryota > Metazoa > Chordata > Lepidosauria > Squamata > Agamidae > Phrynocephalus > Phrynocephalus guinanensis. The sequence goes on along the minus strand of CM074735.1, from coordinate 42,762,986 downwards.
ATACCCACTGAGTGGGAGTCTCTTCTCCTTCATAGTCCATCATAAATGGAAGAAAAAAACTATTGTCATGGGTACACAGGGGCATGGGCAGCTGTGCAGCTTAGAAGGAACATTATTTCTGACCAAAGGCCAGGAGGTTCTACAACTCCTTCAGAATCTGTGAGAAAATTTCAACCCTAGCCATACCCCTACATTTAATTTGTTGGTGGAGATAGGGTATCCTGTACTACTGTCTCAATGCAGCAGACAAGAAACAATTTCATAATATTACCCAATATTTGTATAGATCACCTCCTATCAGCCAAGGGCTATTCATCCTACCTCTATTCTAGAGCACTACTCTGGCTCTTTAGGTGGAGGATGCTGTAGTCCTTTGGAAAGGATGGCCAAAATCCTGTTGTATACTTCTGACAGCATACCACCAGCAACAAATTATAATTTAAGAAGTCAGAGTAGGAAAACTTTATGTACAACATGTCTACATCTGAAAGAATAGAGTGTGGATTCTTTATGAGGATCAGCAGTAATGTATTGTGTTTACCTCTGAGTACATTGTGTAATGGACTAGAACTAGGATGGTGCAGAATGACAACTGCCAGCTGTTTTTGCCATTTTCATGGTGCTCATTGCACACCTGGTTACACATTGATCACACTTCCAATGATGTGACCAGTTGTGCAACCAGGTGTATGAAAGACATGCAGCAAAATGGTGGACACCACTTGTGTGAGTGCCATTCTACATATGGTAACTCCAACAGGATGGGAAAAATCTGTCTTGTGATGTGATATACAACCTTTAACTTTCAACTAGAAATGAGCATTTACACTGCATCAAATAAAAGGAGAGAGATATCCAGTCTCTCAGTAGCTCTTTTACCTTTAAAACTATTTTAACTATTTTACTTCTCTCCTTATAGCCTTATAACTTCATTCTTTTTACATAATTAAGAGGGTATTTCAGTGAGACTGGTGCTCTGACAAATGATTGCAATTATCAGAGTTGCACCTGTTGTGACACCACAACATCAACAGCAAGTAACACAACATCCAGTGTAAACAGGATTGCCAGAGAGAGAGAGAGAGAGAGAGAGAGAGAGAGAGAGAGAGAGAGAGAGAGAGAGAGAGAGAGAGAGAGAGAGAGAGAGAGAAGTGAATTATGGCAGGTACATCCAGTTTCTAAAAGGCAGACAAACCATGCAGCCATGTTTTTGAATATACCCGTATATACTCAAGTATAAGTCGACCCGAGTATAAGTCGAGGCCCCTATTTTAACCCCCCAAAACTGGGGAACCGTATTGACTCGAGTATAAGTCTAGGGTGGGAAATGCAGCAGGGCTTGGCAGCTCCTCCTTTGTGAGGTGGGGGAGTGGTGTGTGATGTTTAAAATGACTTTTAGCCACTGAGGCAAGTGCTTGGGTCAGCGGCTAAAAGTCATTTTAAACACCACACGCCGCTCCCCTGTGATGCAGGGGGGGGTCATGAGAAGTGGCACACAATGTTTAAAATGACTTTTAGCCACCGACCCAAGCATTTGCCTCAGTGGCTAAAAGTATTGACCCGAATATAAGTTGAGGGGCCCTTTTTTCAGCCCAAAATTAGGGCTGAAAAACTAGGCTTATATTTGAGTATATACAGTAAATATTCACCTTCACTAGATAAATTGCCCTAATCCTTTTAGTCTGCATTTGTTACAGTTTGTTTTCAGATGACAAGCTGATACTTGACTTTTGTTTCACTAGTCCTTGAGGGGGGATTTTATCACTTGTATTATTACTTTTGCCTTCTGGCTGAGCTATGTAATGAATTAATGTTTGTAACTGGAAAATGAAAACAGAAACAAGAAAAGAAATTAAGACAAGGAAAACTCCAGCACAAATGTTTCAACCGCCCTTTCCCTTATCACCTTTCAGTCTCACTTGTGTTTTGCTTCTGCCTTAGGTGTTCCAAAAAAATAATCACTCATTTTGTTTTATACTTGCTTTGCAGCATGTTTCTAATGAGGGTCCATTGTTCGGGGTACAATTAGCTCTGTTGTTTGCTGATATCGAGCTGCTGACATTCATGGAGGTAAAGTAGATTTTGAGAAAGGCTGCAGGAAATGTAATCTTTGTGGATTGTTTTGATTTCCCCAAACTGGAGATACATGAGGCATTTTGTTCTCTGATGCTCAGATAACACAAGACTGACCCATAGATTATATCAAGTAAGCAGAGTGTTTTTATAAAAAAAAATCCCCTAGTTTCCTGTCTAAACATTTTACTCGGAATCAGACAACCCATCAATCTTTCCACCTGGCTTAGTATAATCAAATCTGCCTAGCTCTTTAAGACCTCTGGCAGAGATACCATATTTTTCATTCTATAAGACACATTCCTCTCTCAAAAGTAAGGGAAATGTCTGTGTGTCTTATAGAGTGAATACAGCCATTTGGACCCTGCAGAGGCCACTGCCCCCCCCACCCCACCCCCCACAGCAGCCCATTCCTCCTTTGCTCCCTCGAAGGGAGCCATGAGCTGCCGTGGAGGCTTCCACAGCAGCTGCCACGGGCTTGGAGGCCTCTGCAGTGGTGGCGACTGGGAGCTTCCAGGGCCTGCAGCCTTTGGCATTTCTCTGGAGCTGCTACAGGAAGGCACCTTCCAGGCCGGTCTCAGTCTCTGCCTGTGGCGGCGGTGGCAGCAGTTCCTCCTGCTGCTGTGGCTTCTTCTGTTGCTGCCGTGGCTTCTTCAGCCATTGTCATCTTGTCTTGGCAGCTGGGAGGAATGTGCCCCAGCTCAGCCTGTACCTCTTCCCGGCCCTCCGCGTCACCTTCCCAGGGAGGGACCCAGCTTGCCCTCGCAGCTCTTGCCTCCACTGCCACCCACTTTGATGACCATTCTGCTTCCCGGTTGGCAGGGCCTAGAGGCAGCGAGTGCCATCACCTTCACCTTAGCGCTGCTGTTGCTGCTTCTGCTACTACTGCTGCCTCTGCCACCACCCACCTCACTCCTGAGGCAGTGAAGAAACCTCAGCCCTGCTCCAGCATGCCTGTGCTCTGCTCCCAGCCTGCGGGGGCCTCTGGATGAGAAGAGGTGAGCTGCGCTCTTCCACAGCTGTAGCACCCCCCAGCGGGTTTCTCCTTTACTTTCCTGGTGGAAATTAGAGAACTAATTAGAGGGTGGAGGCGGCAGCAGCAGCACAAGGCAGAGGCCGTGGTGCTCACTGCCTCTAGGCCCCACCAAGCAGGAAGCGGAATGGCCAATGAAGTGGGTGGCAGCTGAGGCAAAAGCTGTGAGGGCAGGCTGGGTCCCTCCCCAGGAAGATGAAGTGGAGGCCCGAGGAGAGGAACGGGCTGAGCTGGGGTGCATTCCTTCCAGCTGCCAGGACAGGGTGACAACGGTTGAGGAGGTGGCAGCAGAAGCATCAGTCATGGGAAGAGGCTGAGCACGATCTGGAAGTCACCTCCGTATAGTAGCTCCTGGGACATGCCGAGGGCTGCAAGCCCAGGAGTCTCCTGGTGGCTGCCGCCGCACAGACCTCCAGACCCAACCGCAGTATCTATGTGTAATTTTTTTTCACACATACATACTTCTAAAAACTAGGTGTGTCTTATGGTCTGGTGCATCCTATGGAGTGAAAAATACAGTATTACTTGAATTATTTCCATTTGAACATGTGATGGAATAAACTTTTTATTAATGTTTTATACATTGCCCAGAGATCTTTCATTACAAATACCCGGCCACACTAATTCAGCACTAATCTGGTTAAACAAACAGGGGTTCAATAGCCACTTTAAACTCCCAGATTCATTTTCTCAGTGTTTACAAATCTCATGTTCATTCCATCCCACATATGAAGAGATTTAACAGATTTTGATAAAATGAATCAAATCAAAATCTAGACAGATTTCTTCATAGTATTTGGAAGAGAGAAATCATGTGTCTGGACCAAAGGTACCTGTCATAAGTAGAGATGGGCACGAATCAAAAAAATTGCATTTCGTTTGTCGTTTGTCGTTTGGTGGGTCCATTTTGGTTCATTTCCATTTTTTGTGAATTTTTGAAAAAAATTCATTTTTGTTTTCATTTGTTTCGTTACCATTTCGTTACCATTTATTTCATTTTTTTTGTGATTTTTAAAAGGATTTTAAGCAATTCACTCATATTGCAGTAACGGAAACAAAACGCATGACAAAATTTCCGGTGTTTCTGTTGTTTCGTTTCATTTTAGAGACAAAATTCGTTTGTCATTTTGTTACGTAATGAAACGAAAAAATAAAAATGGAAACGAAAAATTGTTCGTTTTGTGCCCATTATAGTCATAAGTGTCAACCAGTCTTTGGTTTACTATCTACATGTATTGTGTCTGTGAAGGTTCTCAATCATCCAGGTGAGGCTATCCAGGAGTTGAGTCATGGCAACTGGACATCTTTTCTTGTGAGATCAAAATGTTCCAATGCTCATTCTAGTAATTTCATCAGTCTGAGGGAAGTTGGTGCAAGGCTTCCAATTGATGAAAGGCCTGTATGACCCATTATTTCTAAAATACTACCCCTGTTGAGAGAGGGATTTTCAGTAAACACATGAATGGCTTCCCTGACTTCTCAAACATGCACAGAACTCCCTTCAACAGAGCAGCAGCCACCACCTTTTTACACAAATAACATGATTCCTGTAAGACCAGTATGTCTGCAGTTGTCTTCCATTTGTGAAAACACAATTCTCATCATTCTTCTTCCTGCTTGAGCCCCACACAAAATAGCGTGAGGAATGTTGTGATGTTGTAAGAAATATAATGTTGGGAAGACTGTCAGGGCAAACCATGTACTAGGCATTCCACAGAAGATGAGCTTCTGAAGGGGTTGATCCAAACAACTGGTTTCAGCTATGAATGGCCAATAGATACCTTCTCTCAACAGGTGCTGCTGACAGCGCTGAGGCCAGTTTTACTTTATGATGATTTACAGAACACGGCAGCAAGACTCAAAAGTAAAAGAGACTTGTTTTAAAATATCTCTTGGTGTTTTGAAAGGACCTTGATTCTCTAATATCTTTTACCATTTTCTATCATAGAACACACGCAGGGCATTTTCAATTACTTTAATTATGTGTCATGGTTATTGATGCCCTAAAAACTGGCAGATATTGCACCACATTATCTTTCATCACTAACATATTCTTATCTACATTCAAAGGGCTTTTCTTAATATTTTTTTAAAAAACTACATAATGCTATTTTATTGCTTTAGAAAAGAATGAAATATAGCTTTAAGATTAAAGTGTAAGGAGATAAAAGGCTCAGTTCTCCCTCCCCACATGGCCCCATCATATCCTAATGATATAATTATCTTGGCTGCTTTATTTACCCTTTGTAACTAAGCTTTTAAGTGTATTATCTGAGGTTAATGTCCCAGTATTTTTTGCTAGTCCACAAGTTTAAAGCTCATGAAGTCCGAACTTAGAAATGGTGGCAAAGAAAAGAACAGCAGCATCCACCAATCCCCTGTGGGCAGTTAATCCTCCGTTGTAAAATGGAGAACAGATTGATTTTGCAATCTTAGTGACTCACCCTTTCTCCGAAGGAAATTAAACCCCCCAAGAAATACAAACTGAACCAACTTTTTTTTCCTGAAGGCACTCACCTAGAGAATTCTGTGCACAGTTTAAATCATAGGTATGCCTTGATAATATATATGATTGGGCAAATCATGCCAACTCTTCCAGCAGTTATTTCCCCTGCTGTGTGCCAGGGCACAAGGGCACAGATTTTGAGAGAACAACTATTATGCCATAAGAGCCGTCCTAATGCTGTGGTTAGAGTGCTGGACTAAGTTTGGGGCCTCGGTAATAACTTCTTATGAGTAATTAGTTACATTTATAGGCCAGATCCCACCCCCACAATGTAATTTTTACCTTTATAGGTTTTTTTAATTGTACAAAGTAACTATTTCTTAGATTTGTAAAAGTAATGTAATAGTAATTGGGGTTTGGGTTTTTTTAATTCTTAATTCGACAAGCTACTGGATAACAGTAGAAAACATGCACATCTTCCTACTCATCTCACTGTTGTCTCACCACCATGGACAATGACCTGGGGTGTTTGAACGTCCCACCTTTGCAACCCTTTCCAACATCCATTAGGGTCATTAGCAGCAGTGTTTCTGGTGAAGATGTGAAGCGGTTCTGAATTGTCTGGGGACTGATGAAAGGGCTGCACGATAAGTGACAGGCAGATTGTGCCTAAACCCCCCACTCCTGTTGAGAGAGGGATTTTCAGTATACACATGAACGGCTTCCCCGACTTCTCTCTCTAACCACCTCTCTTCTCTGTCTAATATCTGTACATCCTCATCTTTGAATGAGTGTCCCTTATCTCTCTCAACTGAAGGAACACAGCTGATTCTGGTTCTGAGCTGTTGTCCCTCCTGTGCTGGGCCATCCTCCTGTTTAGTGGCAGTTTAGTTTCTTCAATATAGAGCTATGCACACTCTTCATTGCATTGGACTGCATATACTGTATTGCTCTTCTTGTGCATTGGTGTCAGTCCTTTTGGGTGGACCTTATAGTAAGTTCTAGTAACTTTGCATACACAGTATATGTACATCTTATTCTTTGCATTTTATGTAAATCCATGCTCTCTTTTGACTCCTTTCTCCTCTTTTAAGTGATGACTGAATAACTTGTTCTGCGCTTGGGCCAATGCTTCTACTGTGACACACTGTTTGTCCACTAATCTCAAATGCCTTTTTTGGAAATGCAGTCTTTCAATTTTTATGGAACTTGTTTTCAAGCATGTTTCCTATGTACACATTTACAAAAATTAACAATGTGCCATTAGAACATCAAGAATGCATGCATATTTCTTCCAAGTAAGGACCTGCATGCAAAAATCCGGATCCATTTAGCAGCTATTTGTGTTCATGCAAAAGCCCCTTCTAAAAATTAAAATCTCATCAACCTGCTGGCTGGAAAGGGGGACAAAAAAACAACAAGATACAGTCTCCCCACCCAAGACTTCACTGGCAGAATCCCAGCTCTCTCACACATGCTCTCCCACCCTTCCTCCCTCCTTCTTAGAGCATTAATGGAAATATCCTAGTCCACCAGTGACATGCATTTCTCTGAAAGCAATGCACAGGCCTTCTGAGTAGAGATGGGCACGACTTAGTGGTATTCCCGTTTCTGTTTCCGTTACTCGTATCCGTTACTCTACGGAAACGGTAACGGGAATTACTCCGCCAGAATTCGAGCTCGAACCGACGAACGAACAATTTGGTCTGATTTGTCGTGCTCGTTACTTGCATCGCGCAATGCTAAGCAGCACAGAAAAAAAAGTTTTTAAAAGTTTAAAAAAAACCGATTCCCGGCCCTAAAAGTAGGCGAAAACTGTCTGAGGGCACCTACCAGGCCAGAAGAGTGTTTTATTTGGGGGGGGGGTTCCCCGCCCCCCTCTCCTTGGCTATTGCTACTGCTGCGCTGCTGGTACCAGGCTGGGAGGGCGCATCCATTTGCCATGCAGTGCGGGGGATCCCAAATGGCGACCGCAATATTTTTTTTGAAATCGTTGCCCAAAACCCCACCAAAGCACCACAGAAACATGCGAAAATTAGCTATTTTAAATGCTTGAATTTTTACAGTAGCAGCAGTGGGTTTTTCTTGCAAAAAAAAGTCTCCGTTGATTTTATTTATTTTATTTTATTTTATTTTATTTCATTTTTTTACACCTGCACATTCGCAATGATGGGCTCGCCCATGGGAGTGGACCATGCAAATTTTCCACCAATCGCATGGCCACTTGGCCAGGTTGACCACAGAGACTTCTGGGATGTGCCAATAGGGCATAAACAGCCCACTAATCGTAGCCCAAACCCGAACCCTAAGCCTAAGCCTAACCCATACGCCAGTACACTGTCCTTCTAAGTGGGTCAGAGAGGCACCCAGAGGTGCACCCCAATACTCACCCTAACCTCACCCGTAACTAGCCTAACCCTAGCCCTTGCGCTAACCCGTCTTAACCCTAAGCCAGATCTACTTGCATTGCACTACATGCAAGTACGTGAGACACAGCGGGTGCAAAGAGTCTGCCAGTCCGTCACTTGTGGCTCTGGCTGACTCCTGCAGCTCCCTCCAGGAGCCCGCTACCCCCCCCAAACCAGTACTAACGACAACGAAAAAATGAAAAAACGAACCGACTAATTTTTGCGAAATTTCGTGAAAAACGGAAACGAGCCGAAACGGACTGCCTCCGACACACGACAACTCGAAAACGTCATTTTCCCTAGTCGTGCCCATCTCTACTGCTGACAAAGTGGCCTTTGCCTTGTAGTTAAGTAGCAACATGCCGCCAGTGACATATAAAACTAGAAAATGAGAAAGAACTCTTTCACCCTCTATATTCTGATAAAAGAGGGGTAGAAATATAACTTAAGTGACCAAATTAAAATCAAATGCATTTAGGTCATATTATTCAGAGCTGTCTACCCTTTTTTTTCCTTTTAGTTCCTTCTGCTTTTGTGAGATGCAATCTACAGGTAAACTAACTGACTGTTTTAGCCTTGAGGTGTTTCAATTATTTATGAACATGGAATATTTTCTTCATCTCACCTTTGATAGTTTCCACTTGTCACTTAAATGACTTTGTGCATCAACAGAATGTTTTGTGTTCAATTTTCAGAAGCCTTTATTATTATTATTATTATTATTATTATTATTATTATTATTATTATTATTATTATTATTATTATTAGCATTAAAGCACATGTCCATAGTTGGCAGTCTCTTTCTTTGGCAATTGATTGCTGATTTCGATGGTGTTTTGGGCTTTAACATTACAGACTGCATGAAGCATTATAGCAGTGATTTGTGATGTCTGAAATAGTAAACTGAGCTATAAAACCACTTGCCTGGACTTGAAATCCCCACTGTTTGTAATATCTTTGGATGACTGCATTTTCTCTTAGTCTAATCCACCCATTTGTGGATTTCATGATAGCATGTTAGTAGATCCAGTTTATATTCTCAGGCACAGAACAGGACATTGCACATTTAAAGTTAGAGTCAGTCTACCAAACTTAGGGTGCAGCTCTATGCTGGACTTCAGCTACTGCCTTCAAGTCATTCCAATGTGGCTTCATTGTGATCAAATAATGATATGTCACTTATGACCTGAGCTTGGAAAAGTTGCTTTTTGGAAATACCGCTCCAAGAATCCTTCAGACTAGTGTTGTGTGATCAATCAGTATCAAAGAAGTTGTGAACAAAATCTGAAAAAGAACTGGTCCCTGAATCTCCCAGCCACTAGCTAAACAGATATGAGTATTCTTGGAATCTATTGTGAAATATAGCTTTAACCAATTATTTGAGAATGAACCCAAATTTGACCCAAATATCTTTAACAGAATGATCTTATGAAAGAATATCATCCCATATTATCTGTTCAAGGAGTTGGGCTATCACTAGGGTCCTTCAAATTTCCATGATGCTCCCTGGGTGACCTTAAATTGATTACTATCTCTAAGATTGCCCTACCTCACTGAGCTGTTGTGAGGAATATGGGTTAGGATGCCCCTTGTGATCATTTCCACAAGGGCTGGTATCAATGGAATTGTAAGTTACATTCCATCCACCTTCCCTTAAGGGAAGAGTTTAGTGGCTTCATGGATAGACCAAGCAAGATACAATATGGGCTGCTTTGTCCATGTGATATACTACTGAACAGACCAGGTTTATAATTTAATGTTTTTTGTTGGGCTGTCCTGGATAAACTGTCAGAGATAGCATATAACCATTCCTTTTAAGTGAGATGTAATCTTGGAATCTTGTCAGCTTACACTATCCGTTTCTTCTCCTACCATGATGTGTAAGTTGCTGTAAATTAAGTGAATCATTTATTGAATGGTGAATAGTCAGAAATGTATTAATAACTGCCAAAACAGTTTCCCATTCTGGTTTGAAATAAAAATGAAATCCTTAGGGATATTGATCCGTATCTTCTTCAATATTTACACACAAAATGCTCAACCTGCAGAAGTCACCCTATTGATCCATGACCAGCACCTTAGTCCACATGCAGAAATACTGGACAGGATACTGGCCATTGAAATTTGTATTCCTCAGGCATCTATATCTTCAGCCTTGCACACAAATATCCAAGACCAAATGAAAGGAATCACACTTTACCTACTGATATGCCTGGGGCCTTTTTTTTAATTCCAGAGCAATGCCGTTTCCTCTCATCTGTATGCTTGTTCCAACCAATCATTTCTACACATGATGATCCTTTGCTAACTTATCCACCCAACTTTCATTCCAAAATGATGTGTTTGTGTGATGTCACAAAAATAAAAGCAGTGCATGAGCTCCAGAGATCAGGTGGACTTTATTTTCACATTTACTGTATATACTAGAGATGGGCACGAAACAGAAAAATGGAGTTTTGGTTTTTCGTTTGTCATTGAGAGGTCTGTTTCGGTTCGTTTCCATTTGTCAGGAATTTTTTGAAAAATTTCGTTACCGTTTTTCATTTTTTCGTTTGTCGTTTCTACCCACTTTTTGCGTGATTTTTAAAGCATTTCCGTGTGCAGGCATCCTCCAACGCCCCAGACCAGAGGGAAAACACTAAAAAAATGGATGCTGGCAGAGACACAGTATAGACTAGGTATGCAGGGAGGCTGCAAAGGCAGCGGCAGGCGTTGCCCAGGGTGCAAGGCAGCCACAGAGTGACTGCACTGCGGGGCAGGGGATGGTACTCACCGAGAGGTACGCAGCACGCAAGCACACAGGGAGGCTGCAGGACTGAAGCTAGAGTCGCAGAGACAGCAATCCCACCCTTACTCCCACCAGAGACTGCAAGGAGGACGGGAGCTGCCAGAGCTTTTTATGCCCTCTGTGGCTGCCAGACCTGCCCGCCCAGTCTGCAACCTGGGCATGCTATTGGTTGAACATGATCCCATCACATGGCTTGCCTCCATTTTGTGGCTGGTGGCGACATCCATTTTAAAGGGAAAAGAAAAATACATCGCGATGGGAAAAGACAAAAACAAACTTTTTAAGGACCACAACCCCCCTGGTAGGTATTATCAGACAATATAAATAATTATTACTGTGTTTTTACGGATGTTCAGGGCGTTTTTTAACATTTAAAACAGCTCATTTCATTGTGTGTCGCCATTAACGGAAACGAAATGTAACAACCACAATTTTCGTGGTTCTGTTCATTTCGTTGCATTTTCATCACAATTTTCATTTGTTGTTTCATTACGTAACAGAAACGACAAACGGTAATGGAAACGAAAAAATGTTCATTCCGTGCCCATCTCTAGTATATACTTGAATATAAGCCTAGTTTTTCAGCCCTAATTTTGGGCTGAAAAAGGGCCTCTCAACTTATATGTGGGTCAATACTTTTAGCCACTGAGGCAAGTGCTTGGGTCGGTGGCTAAAAGTCATTTTAAACATTGTGTTCCACTTCTCATGACCCCCTCTGCATCACAGGGGAGCAGTGTGCAATCTTTAAAATAACTTTTAGCCACTGACCAAAGCATTTGCATCAGTGGCTAAAAATCATTTTAAACATCACACACCACTCCCCCAGCTCACAAAGGAGGACCTGCTAGGCCCTGCTGCATTTCCCACCCTAGACATATACTCGAGTCAATACATTTCCCCAGTTTTTTGGGGGGTTAAATTAGGGGCCTCCACTTATACTCGGGTCGACTTATACTTGAGTATATACGGTATTTTAGCTATTCTGCATGCCTTAGAGGTAAACTGTAGATTAGAAAAGTGGAATTATACAGTGCAGGCATTCTAGTGGGTTTTCAGTCAAAGTAAAGCAAGGTCCTAGTGTCTTTTTGGTGCCCCAATGATCAGGAACTCAAGTAAAAAGCAGCAACAACAGTATTCATCTGTGACAAACTAACAGCACTTATCTGAAAAAAATTCTTCTCTCTTTACAGCAGTTTTCACAGTGTTGTGTTAATCTGTTGTATGAAGATACTTATGTGTCATAGACCTAGCCACTTTTAAGACTAACATCGTTAGTATAAAATTAAAGGGGGGGGCTATTTTTATGGAATGCATTTTGAAGCCAAGCAAAGTCAAAAGCAAAGGATGTGAGCAGTTCCTCAGGGGCATAGAATACAGGCGAAGGACAGCAGAAATGGGAGGTAAGATATAGCCAGAATGCTGCCAACCACACGAGTTACTTCATATGTTACCCCTAAGAGTACGGGCTATGTGTATCTAAAATTCTAAACTTACACTTTATGCCTCTAGAGCAGGGGTCCTCAACCTAAGGCCCCGGGGCCGGATGTGGCCCCCCAAGGCCCTGAATCCGGCCCCTGGGACCAATTGCAACCCCCCCACCTACCCCCTGTTTTGTGAGCAAGCCAGCCTCCGCAGCTGCTTTTGGACTGTGATCCGGCCCCCAATGGTGTCTGGGTGGTGGTGGACCGGCCCGCTGTTTGAAAACTTTGAGGACCCCTGCTCTAGAGTAACAAGACATATACCTTCAAAAACACATTTGGTAATAAACTTCCCAGTATGAAACTTGCAAAACAGCTATCTTTTTTCCTTTTCCTTTTTTCCTTTGTTTATTTGTGTGCAAATGAGTCTGAGTGAAACATGTAGGACCACTAAAAATAATGAGAAGCAGATTCAGTGAGTGTTTGGCATCAGCTTAAGAGCACTATTTAAATTTTCATTGTAATGAAGAACACCTCAAATTTCTCAAGCACCACATATCAAGAGTTGTACACCTTTTGAGAACCTGCTGGCTATGGTACATTTTCAGACATACTGGGGATTCAGTTAGTATACCACACACCCCACTTCTAACAATTTTTTCCTGAGTTGATGGGAATGGTTTCAAGGACACTCAGGTTTTGGTCCTCAGCCACTTACAACCACAATCAAGGACCTCTTGTAGGTTTTGAGGGAGAAATTTATGGCAGCTGTAACATCCATTGGTCTGTTTCAAGTGTCATCTTGTTTCACATATTTGGCTGGTCAGACACATTACTTGGGCAGAAGCATAATGGAATGGCTTAGATGGCATCTAGAGAGATGATGAAAGGAAAAATATATGTGGCTGAGAAGCATTTGGGCAATACAGCATCCACTGACTTTAATACACAAGCAGAGAGCGAGAGGCCAAACGATGCCTCAGTGAATACACATAGCATGAACATCTCCAAAAGGGATGACTGCATGAATACAGATGTGGGAGGGGTAGGCAAATTCCTATATTGATATGCATTCATGCTGCATATGAACGTGCTGGCCAAGAACCTGTACAATGCCCCAAACAGATTGGACTATGAAATTACATTGCACATACACTCCACCTACTCATGTGTTAAAAAAGTAGATTACCTGACACCCAAATATGAGTTAAATGGCGGATGCATCTTTCTGTGCAACGTTTACTTGGCTTCTTGGGTGACTTTGGAACAGTTACAGTTTCTTGGCCCAACCTTTCTCACAGTGTGGCTGTGCAAATAAAATGGAGCAGTGGGAAGAGACAACCATGTCTACCAGCTTGAAGTCTTGGAAAAGAGGCAGGATAGAATTGTAACTTGTGCATAATAAACAAACAAGCAAACAAATTTTAGAAGGCCATGTCCATTCTCAGTCCTAACAACAAACTGGGATGGAAATTTGTACATATGTTGGTGTGTATTTTGAAAGAGAAACATTTTATTGCACTTTTTTCAGTTATTTTGCAAGCTGTGTTCTCTAATGCATGCCTTTTAAAGTGCAGTTTCCCATAATGTACACATTTTTCTAGGCAATTTTGATCACAAAATGTGGAAGACTAAGTGAACCTGAAAGATAATTATGTTCCGATGTGCATATTAGATTGGTTTGGGAAGTGAGAATTAATTTGTTTTCTATTGGTACGTGCACCAAACAAATTTCCTCCCTAACAAGGTTTTTCTACCTTCTTATTAGAGATGGGCACGAATCAAAAAAATGACGTTTCGTTTGTCGTTTGTCGTTTGGAGGGTCTGTTTCAGTTTGTTTCCGTTTTTCGCAAATTTTGCAAAAAAATCATTTTTGTTTTCATACGTTTCATTACTGTTTCGTTACCATTTATTTCATTTTTGTGATTTTTTTAAGCATTTAAAGCAGTTCACTGTATTGCAGTAATGAAAACAAAATGCACGACAAAATTTCCGGTGTTTCTGTTCGTTTCGTTTCATTTTGGAGACAAAATTCGTTTGTCATTTTGTTGCATAATGAACTGAAAAAATAGAAATGGAAATGAAACATTGTTCGTTTCGTGCCCATCTCTACTTCTTATATGAATGCTGAATATCTTTATGATAGAAATTGCTTGCCCTTGTGATTAAATATTTTCACCACATCTCACTTGTGATAGCTTTGTTTATATTTTCAGATAGAAGCAAACTGCCTAACCATCTCCCATCTATTAACAAAATTCACCCTCTGAGGAATCTAAAAATATGAGCAATATAAATATAACTTTATTATCACACATGAAAACATGTCACACTTGAAAGGCAAGCATTAAACCTTCCAGTCACAGTTCTTCATCAATCCAATCACTGAAAAGATCAAAAGCACCTATCTGCTAATAATAATCCACACCTTAAATCAAAATGTGATGTAGCATCAGCTTTGTCATTCACTGAGCCAAGACTAGGGACAAAAGCCTTTCTTTCAGGCACCACATATAAAGATTAATTGATGGCAACTGATTGTATATAGCAGCAACAGCTAAAAGGCCTTAATATATTCACTTCTCTGCCCAAATAAAAATAAAATATAATAAATGAAATGAAATACGCACATGTCATTTCAAAACATTATTCTTGGTCAGCAAGAAAGATCTTCCTGAAATTTAAATGGCATCCCAAGCTTTTTGTAATCCTATAAGTATGGTATAGCCTTTGCTCAGAAGTGCCATGACTGAGAACGAAAGGATTTCTTATTCTCCAGTGTTTCAGTTTTATGAACCTTAGCAAGGTTCTCAGCTGTTGAGCTTCTTATCAAACTGCTGCAGACACATGCCGCTTCAGTTTAGAGCTGGTAGCCATCCAGTGCCTCTGCGTCTTAGGCAACAATCAAAGATTAGTGTTCGGTATAACAAGCCCAGTTTCCCAAAGGCCTTGTGAGAAGCCAGCAAATCTCGCTTTGAGAAAAGCAGGCCTTTCAAGTCATTGGCTTGAATGGCAAAGAGGAAAGTTCAGAGGTACGGAAGTTGAAAACATCTTGCTCCTCATTAGAGTAAACACACAGGAGGGGTGGGAGGGCCCGATGCTTGAAAATAATGTATTTATGAGTTGCAAATTAATTGCAATCAAATCCCTCCTGTAATGATTAAAGTATGTGTAGGCTATGTTATGATTCCAATGCAATTTCCAATGTGCCCATGGTACAGCCAAAAAGGATTCTTTTAAAGGCTCAAAAGCATTTGTGGACTGCAGGCTACCTGTTCAAAGACATGGCATGTAGTCTCAGTAATATCAGGGTGCAATCAGATGGATGCACAGGCACTCGAAAGGGCTGGTTAACGGGAGCCATCTCCTGTAAAGCAACACTTTTTTGTACTAGGGAATTGCTCCAGCGTACCCCCTCCCCACTGCAAAAGTAGTAGCCCTGGAGACTGTGGTCAGGCTGGACTGCATTTCCCCCTACAAAAGATTGCAAAAGACCTCCACAAATGCTCCAAAATGTATCCTTTTCCCTGTGAAATCTAATGCTGTCCTTTTGCAATGTAACTATAACCACCTGAATTTCTATTATAGTTACAAGGTTAACCTCACTGCTTAAGCCTGTTTTCTATCACAGACCGAGACTTGTAACATTTTCATCCCTCCACCCCCCAAAAGAATCCGACAGATAACTGAAAGTAACTACAGTGGTACCTCGGTTTAAGTAATTCATTCATTCTCTGGGCCATTTCATATTGCAAAAAATTCATAAACTGAAAGGCGGTTTCCCATAGGAATGCTTTGAAAACCAATTAAACCATTCTGGAGGTCAGGAAAAAAGGCAAACTGGGGCATTCCATTTAAAATGTTCTTAAGCAGAGGCATCCACATTCTTTTTGTGCTGCGAACATCACACATCAACTTTTAATGAAATCAAAGTATTGCATAAATGGTACCATACCCCATATAAATAAAGTAGAATTGATAAAAAATATTGCCCCATTGTTGGCACTGTAAGGCAGAGAAGGGTACTTTTGAACATATGATCTGGAAGTGTGAGAAAGTGAAGTAATTTTGGACTAATGTAGAAAACAATTTAATAGAAATAACAAAAAAGGATCCAATTAAAAATAGATTATGTATTTTTAGGATTGGTGGGGATAGAATACAAGTGGAGAGAAATTAAAAAGATTATGTATTAAGGAATAGCAGCAGCTATAATGGTTTTAATAAGTGGGTGGAAGGATGAAGAGAAATGGATACTTGGGGAGGACAGTTATACTCCAATAGTAAATGACACCTAAAATAGATCCATTGAATTAATGAAACAAATGCAGACTGACTAAATCCGCCAATTTAGTAGACTTACTCTAAAAGTGACTTACTACTAAGTACAGTATCAGTAAATGCAATCAATTAATATTCAAAAGTAATATCTTAAATAAAGTAAAATTGAACAATGCTAAAAAAATGGAACCTTAAGAAGGATCATTGATAATATGACTACACTTGGATTGATTGATTGATTGACTGACTGATTGATTAAAATTTTAACATTTTTTATCCAGTGCATTTCTGGGTGCATAGGCGGTCCAGAGTGGATTAAGACATGCTTAAATCCTTAATTATCACAAAGCAGAATAAGTCTCACTACTACTACTACTACTACTACTACTACTACTACTACTACTACTACTACGATGTGACGTACTACTGATCATCATGATAATAAACTTTGTTATTCTTGTGCTTGCGTAAAGCCTGAAGTTTAGTGCTTTTAAAATTATGTACAAATCTCTCATAATCTGATATTCTAAAATATAGCCTACAGTGCTTGGGCATAGGAAGCCCATTGAACTGTGGGAATTAGGTGACTCAACTCCTCCATAAGTTCCATCATTTCAGTGGGCCTACTCTAATTTCAATACACTACTGAATTTCAACCAGTGAGTTTCATGGCTGAGCAGGTGGGAACTATAACCTGAATTTCTGAAGCCCCAGTTGAACAATCCAACCACTACACCACACTTTACTAGCAGTAACTGCTTTGCATGTGGAATGGGATATGACCATGCAATCACTATCAAGTGGCATCCTGAACCCAAGTAATGATAAATAAATTGACAGTCTTCAATCAACTGAACTTACAGGTTGCTTTTAAGCAAAAATTCAAAGTTTGGGTATTGACGTATGAAGTGCTAAATGGTTTGTGGACAGGATAACTGGAAAGTGTCCTCTGTATGAAGCAGCCCAGTGTTTTGCATCTTCAGCAGAATCCCCTTGCATCCCACTACTTTGGAAGACTAGGCTGGTGAGTATATAGGAAAGGGTTAAGGGCAGAAATGGCAGGGTTACACCCCCCCATCTGAATATGACTATACTCCTTTGAGATGCTAATCCTGGAGGTGTTCCTTTGCTTTGATCCAGTGTGTGTGCTGGTATTTCTACACTTGTATGGCTCCAAATACCCTCCAAGCAATCAGTTGCCATTATAGTTACAATTCTTAAAAGGCATATGTCATTTTTCTGTTTTTCAAATGTAACTTAAATAACCGTATTTTGGGTTTTAGTTTTTTTTTAACCAACAATGGGGGTGAGGATAAGGGATGATCACTACAATATGTTTAATTTGGTATGGAAGGCACTGCTCTTTCTTCCATCATTGTAGCTACAACACAACAAACTGGGGCACTGTGAGATAGTCTTCCTTCACATTTAATTAACTACATTCCATAACTATAAAAGTGATTAGAAAGTTTGCTATAACCTCAATGGAGTGAAAGTATCATTCATTAAATTGTAATACCAATGTAACTTAGGTCTGCTTTAGTTACATCCAAAAGGACTGAATTGCAGAAGGAGGTACATGGTACTTCAAAATTCTGCAAAATATAGATTGTATTGCTTCTTGCAAGCACTCTTGAAAAACACAGATAATTTCAATTAACAATGTTTAAAACAAACTTTCTTTTTTATATTTGGAAACCAGCAGGATTTAACTTCAGCAAAAACATTTTTCTGAAACTATAAATTAATTTTTTAAAAAAATCCAGCCTGTAATTACTCAGCTATGGGGGTGGGGGAGGTTACACCACTATAGAAAAAAAGAAAATAAGATGAAAATTGAGAAAAACACAGCTCAGAAAGAAACGGAGCATTATAGCCCAGTGCGAGACATAGCACATATATAGAAATAGTAAGGAAGAAAATGGAGTGGTTGGGGGGGTAAGAAGATGCTGAATGGTACCACAAAGATTAAGCTTTCTTTACATGCATTAACTTGCATGTAAACTAGCCTTTTCTATGTGATTTACTTTATATGATCCATTTCAAAATGGAAATTAATACCTGAATATCATGTTATATAGACAGCAGTATATTAAGTGTTTTGGGTTTAAGCAACTCAGAACCTAAGCACCAGTGACTTCCAAATTAACTAGAGAATTACCCTGATATCTGTAATTTAGATGTTGGATGGTACAAGCCCATTTTGAACATCATCTCCACTTGATCCAAATCATTGCATCAGACACATGTGTTTGCTAACAAATCAGATGTCCACTTCTAAATATGCTTTCTCAGAGATGGGAATACCAGTTTGCCATGAAAAGGGGAGCAAAAAGGATTATCTCTAAAACCCAAGTGCTCTCTAAACTGCTTGAGTTGCTGGTATTATTTCACCCCAAAAAACCACACTCTGTCACTGGAGTATTCCAGTTTAATGTACATTCACATGGAAAAAAAAACTATTGGCTGCTATATCGTGTTGAGAACTGAAGGAAAGAAACGGCAGGACTTGCTGTTCTTGTTGAGATAACATATTACAGAAGGGGACCAGTGTATGGTATGTCCAATGGGGAGACATTGCCTCTATTCAGAATTTAGCATCATTGGCACACATCAAACAGAACCATGTAGCCCTGTCCCCAATGCTGCTGCTTTCTCCACACAAGGAGCCATGAGTCTGTAGAAGGAAAGTTGCTGTATGTGTGCAGACTCAGCCTGTGAATAGGAACTGTGAAAAACAATGTGGAGTTTTAGATATACTGTACAAGTGAACAACAGCCTCTCACTTTAGGACTGTGTAAAATGCCACCTGAATCAGCTATAGAGTCACCTGAATAAACTTCACTTCCATTTCTGCTTCTTCCTCCTGACAGAGGGTGAGGGCGCCGACAACATACTGTCCATGTTGTTGGTTCGGCTCCAAGTCAGCCTCTAATTGCCTCGGGCAAATCCCTCAAGATCTGGCAACAGGAGAAACTCCCAAATAGAAATTAAATAAGCCTTTCATGGCCAGTATCTGATAGCTATTGTGAGTTTTTCGGGGTGTTTGGCCATGTTCTGCAAGTTTTTCTTCCTGACGTTTCACCAGACTCTGTGGCCAGCATCTTCAGAGGCCAAGGAGCTCAGGGAACTAGGGGTTCTCTGTGTGCTCCAGGGTTCCATAAGCTCCCTAGTTTCCTAAGTTCCTTGCCTTCTGAAGATGCCGGCCACAGAGTCTGGTGAAACATCAAGAAGCCAAACAGCCCGAAAAACTCACTACAGCTATCAAAAAGTAGATAGTTGGTTTAACACTCTCAAGGACTGTGCCTAGCTTAATCTCTTTCTCTCCCCTCACCCCCAATGCCCATATTGGCTGTCTTTGAACCTCCAGAAAATGGTTTCCTAGCTTTTACGGAAGTTAAGAAAAAATACACTGCATGCATACAGGACTGCTGGCAGTGATAGTGATGATGGTGGTCACAGTGACAACAGTAGCAGCACTTTATCACTTCATATAATAGAAGAGCTTGTTTGTTTGCTCTTTAGGCCTACCCCCTTTATTTTTGTATATCATAGTAGATGAGGTACATTTATGACATGCTGCATTAGTATATTATGAAAGGCTAACTGAAGCATTCAGATGGTTTCTAAAGTAACTAAACCACTACAGTTCCTTTTTGAAACTAAGAAAGCAGACAGGATTGCCTTTTAAAAATGATAAGTGTGATTTCAACTGCTCTGAGGACCTTGGAACTACAACCATAGCAAATTAGTTTTTAAATTTGCCTTTCTGAGCTCAGCAAGTACCAATGTGTCCTGTGAACTGATTGTGACATTATATCTATAGACAGTTAATAGACAGAAAGAAATAACTTTTGATAAAGATAGATGCTGTCTATAATCAATGCTTCCCACTGCTGAAATACATGAACTGACTAACTCAGCAAGTATTCCAAGATAAGGACAAATGGCTATTAAACATTTCCCCTTGGCTAAGCCCCATTGCATCTTTGCCCTTCATAATATCATAAGCTAACTCAGGAGAAAAGGACTGTGTTTTTTAGGAAAGTAGTTTTTAAAAAATAGCTTAAAATTAGAATAGTTACACAGTATTATGTTTAGTGCTCACCTTTCAAATGATGTCACTCTGCCTCTGGTAAAATTGGTCTCTTTATAGACAGGTTTCCTGCATTTTCTTATTTATAATATCCAGCCCATTACATCCACTTTCTTACTTTGTACCCAGAACATGGTAGTTCTGACTTAGCAATAAAAGTGTTCCAGGTGCTACAGTATTGGTGGTGATCACTGGAAGAAAAGAAGTCCTTTATAAAGTAATCCTTCAGACAAAGAACATTATAGAAGGCCCAGCTATTGGTAGAGATAAGCTCTTGGCTTTTTCATTCTGCTCTTCAGAGTTTTCTCAACATTTACCCCAAAAACTCACAAACCCATCCCAAAGTCCTAATTACAAATCTAATTAACTTGTGTAACTGGCCAAACCAAGCCAGGATGGTTATGCTCAATATGGGGTGTAAGCCCTGAAAGATGGTTATAATTCTGCATGTGTCTTCTTTTTCCTTCAGTCCCTCAACCAGGACCATTATGCATATAAACCTCTGGCTTGGTTGTTGTGTTCCAGGCATCTGAGAAAACGGACTAAGTCCATGAAAGCACATGCTAAATAAAACTTGCGCGCCTTAAACATTCCACAATACAGTATGTTTGTTTTTCCTTCCCAAAGCTCTGTTGCATTAGTTATATGCCTCATCTGACTGGTGGCAACTAGTTTTACCATCGCTATCCCTACAGTGAGTTTCCATGACTGAATGAGGATTTGAAGACGGATCTCCTGAGGCCTTTGTCCATCAATTTACCCACGATACCACGAATTCTTAGAGACAAATGTCTCTCCATGTTGAAGACTTCATAAAGGACCAAGGTGGTTGCAGATCCAGAAGATCTATCTCCTCTCCCCAGAGATGGCAAAATCAGGAGCAAATGGTTAGCAGTTTAATTGAGCCTTAGGGAACTCAATACTTGTCTCAGCAATAAATAAATAAATAAATAAATAAATAAATAAATAAATAAATAAAAATGCACTGACAATTAACTACCTAATTTTTTTATACTGAGTTCCAACTTGTTACTCCCTCCCCACATCAACTTTTTAAAGCAGCCTTAACATGCTCATTAGAGATGGGCACGAAACGAGCGATTTTTGTTTTCGTTTTTTCATTTCGTTACACAACGAAAATGAAATGAATTTTTTTAAAACAAAACAAAAATGAAAACGAAATGACCCAATTTGCCGTGTTTTTCGTTTTCGTTGTAGCAGATGCATTAAACTAAAAAGAATGCTAACGAAACAGCAATTTTTTGTTTTCATTTTCGTTTTTTCGTTTCGTTACCCAACAAAACAAAAACAAATTTTTTTGCAAAAAAGTCACGAAAATGAAAACAAACCGAAACGGACCCCCTAAACAACCAAACGACAAACGAAACACCATTTTTTTGAGTCGTGCCCATCTCTAATGCTCATTGGGTTGGGATCTGGAGAAATGTTGAGCATATAATATCGCCAGTTATAAACATATTTTTAAAATGAATGTAAACATTATCTTATGCATGACCAGCATTTGTGGAACTTGTGTGATTATGAATATTGATAGCATGCTATTTGATGTGTATATTAAAATATTACTAGTGTGTATAGCCAAGCTGGCATTCTTTACTTGTGCATAGTAAAAACATTACTGGTTTAGGCAAAGGAACATTGTGACTTGCAAACATGATTCATTCATGTTGCATGTATTAAATAGTTTAGGTATCTGGCTATGCAGTTGGGAGTTCACCTCAAAATTCCATAGATACTTATGGCAGCATGCCTCTACATTTGGAATGGAAAACAGGAGGCCTTCCTTTAATTGTTATTGAAGGATATTTGGGAAATAGCTGTTGTGTGAGTTTTTTGGGCTGTTTGGCCATGTTCCAGAACACGGCCAAACAGCCTGAAAAACTCACAACATATATCAGAACCTGGGCGGGAAAGCCTTCAAGAATACATTGATGTTTGGGGAAATCAGACTGATCCACTGATTGAGTTAAGTGGAAAATTTTTAAACTGGCCTTTTCCATTATTTACCATGGGAGTATAAAAACTGTGGTTATATAATGAAATAGAATTATAAAAATATAGAATAATACTTTAAGACAAATTAAAGGGCTCATTAAGAATACAAAGGACAGAATAAGAAAACAAACTAGCAAAAAAATTCATGGTAGTTACATTTCTTTACCACAGTTAGGATACCATAACAGAATTTTCCCTAATTGCTCAGTGGTTTGGTATCTGTCTATGCTATCCCCCCATAATCATATTTAGTTGGATTAATGACATTCATCTCCATACACTTGTTGACCCTTCCTAGTGGCAGCACATAGATGTTGAAAGTATTTTGGACACAATATAACTTTGAAGAACCGCATCAACACCATTGTCTAAAACTAACTTTGGAGGTGGAACCATGGTATCACTATGCCTTCTTCATTCCATTGTTTGTGCAGAACTGTTCTGAGAGACAAATTGACTCCTGTTCATGAAGGAGACGCCAAAGGAGAAGCATCCTGAGTCCAGCTTTGGGCACAGCCATGAAATATCACCACACTTGGGTATGGTCAAGTTATAGCCACATCAATGGAATATTGCAAATACATACATGTTTATATAGCTATGCATGTGACCATATCTAGGGTAGCTTTACTGGCTTTACAGGTGTGATAGTGAGAGAAAAACAGGGAGGGCACAAACGGATAGAAGGAAAAGAAAGCCAGAGTAGGCAGCTTTCCTTTCTTTCCTTTCCTTTCCTTTCCTTTCCTTTCCTTTCCTTTCCTTTTCTTTGCCAAACTGGGACTTCAAATCTCATTTTAGTGGAATAATGGAGGATTCTTAATGCATTGGTTCTGCTTCAGAAGCAAGATCAAGTAATTTAGGACTGCAGTCCCCAGGGAGATTGGAAGAGACGAATTTGAGAGCCATCCTTCCCTTCCCTCTCTGCCACCCAAGAGTTGTGCAGCAGAAATGGGCAGGCAGAAAGAACACACAGCTGGCAATCAAGGGATATGTGTGTTGGTGTTACTAAAATGACTAAGTAATAAAAGTTTCATATTTTTATCATGCCGTCTTTACTCTCCCAGTTGACAACATGATTGCAGAAGGACCAGAAGAGATGGTCAGTCACATATGTAACACCATATAATTATTTTGTAAGACTGCATATTAGGTATTTTGTAGCATTATAAATGCTTCTGCATCTATAATGTTATCAAGATTTCCTCTGGAAATGTAATTTCAGCTTTCAATATAATTGAAATGTGTTTTATTTCATAACAGCAACCAGCCAGATGCAACAAGCACTGAAGTACCTTCAAAATAAGAAAAAAACATCAAACAGAAATACCTCTATTATTGGATAAGTTACTCCTTCACCATTGTGCTGGTGTTGTGGTGATACTCATCCCATATTCTTTGACAAGCAATTTGAAAAAGAACACAGGTGATCTGATTTTTTTCCAGCTCCTGCATAATGCAGAGTAGCAGCAATTACTGGGGGCTGGGTGGAATCATGAGGCAGATAATAATTTTTCAAAAATTGAGTGTGGCAGGGGAAGTGATTTCTTTTTTTAAAAAAAGACTGCTAGAATACCACTGAAATGCTGCATCATTTAAAATGATAGAGAAAATATATTTTCTTTGGTTTGTCAGAAGGGACAGTTGAAAAACCATCCACAGCAGAATCAACAGAGCAATAATAATTTAAATGCATATCAAATCTCAGTGACATATTTTTAAAAAAATCAGTTACTTACAAACATGACATACTCTACATACAACTTTTGGGGGTCTTGCCAGTGCAATTCTACATGGGCCTAGATACAAATCCCAATGAATTATGAGGGACGTATGCCCAACTGATTGGCTGTAAGACTGCATCTTGAAATCTTTTTGAACAGATTAGTTCTCAAATCCAACATGCCTTTTCATTTACCTTGTTCCTAGGGATGCTCTCCTCCTCATTTTAGATTCTCTACCCAATCCCATTTACTGTACAAAGGAGGTTTTAAAGGACAATTATGCAAAGTGGGGGCAAAAGCACAGAAAAAGTACAGTTAGACTATCAGTCTTTGTCCATAATCTCAGTCTAGTCATTGCCTTTTTCCTTTTGTAGTACTTGATGGCAGAGCCGGTATTTGAAATGCCTCCAGGTCCACTGCCTTTCTCTGCAAGTACCACGAGTAGGTGGTGCCCAGACTCAGTGCTTTTATACATAACGCCTGCTGTGAGCTCTTTAGTTCTCACTCTTTTGGCAGTGCATAAGGCTTTTCTTTGACAAGGTCAGAAGAAAGGAGATCAGAGCCTTGATGTTTTTTTGAATGGTATCACTGTCTTTCCCTTACTGTGATCCAGATGAGTATTGCAGCCACTTACAGCTACTTTGGGGGATGGCTGGGATTCACCATTTCAGGCTGACTTGCTCCTCTGTGCTGAGCAAATCTGCTTCCAGCTGCTTTCTTTCACAAGAGTCTCCATTCTAACACATTGTGTGGAAGTGAAGTCACAACATTTTCCCATGTGACCTGTCTCAGAATTTCAGCCTTTCCCTCCCATGCATGAGCATGGTTATCCTTTAATCGGGACAAGTCTTTTACACAAGGGTGGGGAAGAAGAGGGGTAGAAATCAAAGATTCTTGCATGTTTTGCTCTCAAATGCAGGTAGGAAGAATTGAAAAGCTGTTCTCAAATACAAGAAGAAAGATTCAAAGGGGGTGAAATAATTTGTATTGTTCTTGACTAGAAATGGGCGCGAAACAGAAAAATTGTGTTTCGGTTTTTCATTTGTCGTTGAGAGGTCTGTTTCAGTTCGTTTCCGTTTGTCGGGAATTTTTTGAAAAATTTTGTTACTGTTTTTCATTTTTTTGTTTGTCGTTTCCACCCGCTTTTTGTGTGATTTTTAAAGCATTTCCATGTGCGTGGGCATCCTCCAACGCCCTAGACCACAGGGAAAACACTAAAAAAATGGATGCTGGCAGAGACACAGTATAGACTAGGTATGCAGGGAGGCTGCAAAGGCAGCGGCGGGTGTTGCCCAGGGTGCAAGGCAGCCACAGAGTGACTGTACTGCGGGGCAGGGGAGGGTACTCACCAAGAGGTACGCAGCACGAACGCACACAGGGAGGCTGCAGGACTGAAGCTAGAGTCGCAGAGACAGCAATCCCACCCTAACTCCCACCAGAGACTGCAAGGAGGATGGGGGCTGCCAGAGCTTTTTATGCCCTCTGTGGCTGCCAGACCTGCCCGCCCAGTCTGCAACCTGGGCATGCTATTGGTTGAACATGATCCCATCACATGGCTTGCCTCCATTTTGTGGCTGGTGGCGACATCCATTTTAAAGGGAAAAGAAAAATACATCGCGATGGGAGAAGACAAAAACAAACGTTTTAAGGACCACCAACCCCGCTGGTAGGTATTATCAGACAATATAAATAATTATTGCTGTGTTTTTATGGATGTCCAGGGCATTTTTTAACATTTAAAACAGCTCATTTCATTGCGCGTCACCATTAAAGGAAACAAAATGTAACAACCACAATTTTCGTGGTTCTGTTCATTTCGTTGCATTTTCATCATAATTTTCGTTTGTCGTTTTGTTACGTAACAGAAACGACAAACGGTAACAGAAATGAAAAAATGTTCGTTCCGTGCCCATCTCTATTCTTGACTGAAAAATAGGACATGAGTATTAACTCACCTTGGGTACTAAGATCTTCTGGAGAGACTGCCACTTTCAGATATACAGTAGGACCCCAGTATCCACTGGGGATTGGTTCCAAGCCTTCCCGTTGATAATGAAAACCGTGGAAAAGAGAGAACACCAAAATCTTCCCCAAATGCTGTTTTCTGACAGTAACTTGCTTTGCAGTTGCTGTTTTGCGACAGTAGCTTGCTGTACAGCTGCTGTTTGTGATGGTAGCTTGCTTTATGGCTGCTGTTTTATGACAGTAGCTTGCTTTACAGCTGCTCTTTGTGACAGTAGTTTGCTTTGCAGCTGCTGAATTATTTATTTATTTTTCCCCTGCCAACCGTGAATTTATTTATTTTTCCTCTGCCACCCCTAAGGAGGCCCATAGGGTGGCTACTCACAAACAGTCCTTCTCGGTGGCTGGCCCAGCACTTTGGAATTCATTGACGAGCGAAATACGCCTAGTTCCTTCACTGGCGTCCTTCAGAAAAGCAGAAAAAAACTGGCTTAATTATTATTATTCCCAGTCTTATGCCTCTTGCCCAGCATCTTTTTATATTTTTAATTGATGTCTGTGTTTTTAACTTTTTGTGTCAACCGCCCAGAGTTCCCTTTGGGAAATGGGAGCGGTATAAAAATGCAAAAATAAATAAATATAAATAAATAACTGAATCAGTGGATAATGAATCAGTGGATATGGGGTTCCTACTGTATGTCTGATGTGGACATGGGAAAGAGCTTTTGCAGTTGCTGCTCCCAGACTTTGGAACTCCCTCCCATAGGAGGCCAGGCTCGCCCCATCTTTGCTCTCCTTCCGCTAGCAGGCAGTGGCCTTTCACTTCAGGCAAGTCTTCTCTCAGAATCTAGCTACCTGTGATGTGATGTGATAGATTCTTCTGCATTATTTCTTGGACTGGATTTGTAGTACTCCTGATGTTTTCCATTTTTCTGTTTTCCACCTTTCAGAGTGGTATTTTTCCTGTTTGTTTACTTATTACTCTCAGTTTTGATATTGCCTAAGATGACTCTTCACACTTATTGTTCTTAGCTTCCAATATTGTCTGTAATGCATTAAGAACTGTTGTGTATCAGTCTCTCCAACTTTAAATATTGCCCTTCAGTGTTGTAAGCTGCCTTGAGTCCTTTTCAGGGAAAAAGCTGGGGTAAAAACGATCAAAGAGAAAATGACCTTTTTTATTTTGGATTGCAGAGTAATCTACATGAAGCAAAGTAACAGTGGAGATTTTACCCAAGCATCTATACATGAAGTCAGAGGCAGAGGTACATGGAGTGAGAAGGAACAGCAAATAGAGGCAAACATAAGTCATTCTAGTTTTGTACACAGTCTCCTCCCAATTTACTTTAATGACATGCAAGCCAGTATAGGCTGGTGAGTGAATCAAATTTTGCATGGGACAATGAATCAGTTCTGCTAGAGCTGCCTGCTCTCATAAAGTGGACCTAGAGGCAGGCACAATCACTTAGGGCGTTTATACATGACCCCTAAACTCCGGGGCAAATGGCTTCCAGCTCCGGAGCTTAAAAATGTTTACCCACCAGCTCCGGAGTTAACAGGAAATTAAGTGCGACCCCACCCACTTTAGCACGTCCCAGCGCAGCTTTCAGGTACCTGCTCTTTGGAGGTGAAAATTATTTGATCCGGTGCAAGGATAGTGAGTGCGGGGCTCTCCTTGCTTCTGTTTGTTGTTTTTTGGCTCCCGCCCTTTTAAGAGCTACTTTTACAGAGACGAGAGGCAGAACGAGGTGAGCGCCATGCTTTTCTTTCTCTTTTTCTCCCTCCCCTCACGCAGCCAGCAGCCAGGAAGTGCGGAGGGGGTGGGGACACAGGAAGAGTGACGAACCCCTAAGGTCTCCGGTCTGAATTTAAGTGCCCAGCGGATCTTAGGGGTCGTGTAAAAAGGCCCTTACCCAACCCAACTCATAGAACTAGACTTTACCCTACCTCTGCTGCTCATTATCCACACCTCTACACACACCCTGGAAATCCAGGAGAGAGAGAAATCTTCTAAAAAGTGGCTGCTGAATTAACATCACTACTAAAAACCAAGACAGAACTGTTCTGTGTAGGTAGAAACGGCTCCTGCAATAAAGTGCTCATAAATATAGCAACAAGTCTCCTAGTTTGATGACTCTGGACATGACAAGCTGCTTGAATTCTGTTTAAATATAAAAATATAATCCCAAAGCCTCTGCTTCACTGAAACCTGATGGGAAGAAATGGTTTCCATTAGAGATGGGCACGACTTGAAAAAAAAGTTTCCGGTTTTCGCGAAAATTCGCAAAAATTAGTCGGTTCGTTTTTTCGTTTTTTCATTGTCGTTAGTACTGGTTTTTTTGGGGGGGGGGTAGCGGGCTCCTGGAGGCACCTCTGTGGGGTGGGTGCCTCCTCTGGCCCGCTATAAAGGGAAAGTGGGCTCCTGGAGGCACCCGTGGGTGCCTCCTGCCACTAGGAAGGGGAAGCAGGCTCCAAGAGACACCCCTCTACATGGGGGTCTCCCTTCCTCACCTGCTGCTGCTGCAAAATGCTATGCAATAGCCATATGGATATTGCATAACATAATGTGCAGACGTGAGACCAGTGTGAGAGTGATAGGGTCATACCCGCCCTTCACAAGGCTCTGGCACCACCATGTCTCACACAGAAGGGAATTGTACTTGCTGCGTGTAGTGCAATGCAAGCAAGTAGATCTGGCTTTAAGGTGGCTTAGTGCAAGAGCTAGGGTTAGGCTAGTGACGGGTAAGGTTACGGTGGGCTAGTGGGTTGCACCTCTGGGTGCCTCTCTGACCCACTAAGAAGACAGTCTGTGACGTATGGGTACGGAGTCAAGGGTTAGGGTTAGGGCTAGGGCAGGTTTTAGGGGGCTTTTTGGCACATCCCAGAAGTCTCCATGGCCAAGTGGCCATGCGACTGGTGGGATGGCTCCAGAAATTTGCATGGTTGTCCACTCCCACATGGCTGGCCACTTGGCCAGCCCATCATTGCGCACTGCGCAGGTGTAAATAAAATAAAATAAAATAAAATCAATGGAGGACAGAGGAGGAGAGGAGAGACATTTTGTTGCAAGAAAAAACCCACTGCTACTGTGAAAAATCTGGCAGTTTATAAATTTTCGCGTGTTTCTGTTGTGCTTGTGTGTTTTTGGACCACGATTTCAAAAACAATATTGCGTTCGCCGCCCCATTTTGGATCCCCCGCCCGCACCGCATGGCATGGCGATGGCGACTCGCGAGTCCGGCTGCCCAGGACGGGGGGGAGGCGGGACCCCCCCTCCAGAAACCACCCCTCCGGTAGGTGCCCTGCGCCCTTAGTCAAGCAGGCATTTTTCCGCCTGCTTTTTTGGCCCGGGAATGGGTGGGGGGAGAGTTTAAAAGGTTTTTCCTGTGCCGTCCGTGCCGCTTGCTTGCGCTTTAATTGCGGCGGCCGGCGGCCGGCGAGACTGGGCTTTTTGCTGGCTGCGAGCCTGCGGCGAGTCCCACCAGAGCAGCCGAGGACGGGGGATGAGGGGGGAGGCCGGGGACCTCCAGAAACAACCCCTCTGGTAGGTGCCCTGAGGCACGGCAGGCATTTTCCCGCCTGCTTTTCGGCCGGGAACCGGGTTTTTTTAACTTTTAAAAACTTTTTTCTGTGCCGCGTGTGGCATCGCGCGATCTCGCGATGCAAGTAACGAGCACGACAAATCAGACCAAAATTGTTCGTTCGTCGGTTCGAGCTCGAAGTCTGGGGGAGTAATTCCCGTTACCGTTTCCGTAGAGTAACGGAACCGAGTAACGGAAACGGAAACGGGAATACCGCTAAGTCGTGCCCATCTCTAGTTTCCATGTGTTCTTTGGGGGGCATTTTTTTCAGTCATTTTTTGCCCTTAGTTAAATACTTGCCAAAATACTTTACGGAAACAAAGCAAATATGTATTTTATTCATTAGGACTTGCATCATTCACAAAAACGATATGGGGTGCAAGCCAAAAGGCAGGATTTAATAGCTTTAGCTCAGGCTTAGTTAAATCTTAAAAGAGCATTATTTTTGAAGGTGCGTATCGCTAACCAGAAGGTCAGCTTTAAATACTCTTTAAATCCTCACTGAATCACATTGACGTGCGTCAAGGAGCAGCATTAGGAGAGGTGCACATATGCTTTAGCACTGACATGATCCATATGTGCTGTGTATAAAGTGCAGGGATTAAATGTATATGCCCCATGCTTCAAAGACCTGCCTCTTGGAACTCCCGGATTTCAAGCTGACTACTTTCCTGCCTGTTGTTTTTTTTTCCTATCACAACAGCCTGACCTGTCAGTGTCAAAAAGCTGAAGCTTTTCTTATCACTTTATTAGTGGAGATTTAGGAAAAGGGTTGTTACATTTCTGCCAGGCAGGGTGCTACTAAAAGTGGAGCTGGCTTCTGTTGCTAGAAGATGAGCATGGTTTGAGATCCAAGCTGCAGAGTGAGATGGAGAATGGTGGCAGATTCCTGATTTTGAGAGGATGCTGCCCTTGATATCCCTCCGGGTCCCTTCCAGCTCCAGGACTCTAGAACAGATGGCAGAGCTCTCTGGGACACACAACATAAGTTGTATGCCCTCAACTGGGTGCTCCTCCATCATCAGTGTTGACATAAACATCAGTCTGGTTAGCTTTTGAACAAGGCAAGTGTCATTTGCCCCAGGCAACAAAACATCTGGGATAGATACTGAGATTTAATCGAAGTCCTGCAGACACTTTAGATAGGAATTCCTGTTCTAGGTTGCTAGGATATGACAACTCATGAAGGATCATGCTGCTCCTGTTGTTGAGGTGCGACATGGGGGGTCAATGAAACTAGATGCAAAGGATGCTGTATATGGTGACCAATTCTGTCCTGTTCATATATAAGGTCTGGGCAGGAGGTCTATAAATGACATGAAAGAGAAACTGCAGAAGAGATCAAAGCTCACTAGCCTTCCTTGCACCACTGTTGCCTTCTGCTGCTTCAGTTTTCCCTGTAATTAGTTCATTTTTGATATGGAAGATTGCTTAAAGAAGCAGAGCACAAATGGATAAAGTAGACAAGACAATTGGGGGAGGGGGGGCTTTGCTGTGTTACCTTACAGTTCTTTTCTTTATGTAAAGAGAAAACTCAATCTCACACTTCTGTTTTTCATGCAACTAGAATATACATGTGAATAGCTGTCATTTCATGTCCAACTTGTTTCTGAGCAATTTCGGAATTTACCATTCATACTTGATCTGGTGTGAGTTGCATTCCAGCTCATATTCCTTCCTTCTTTCCTTCCTTCTTTCTTTCCTTCCTTCCTCTGTTGATCCTTCCTTCCTTCTGTGGTCCTACCTGTGCCTATCCTTTCATGGAGTGTGAATGTGGGAAACAATAATGAGGGCCCCGGCATAAGGTGATAGAATGATCTAGTCCTAATCTCATATATGTCTGAAGGTTTTACAAATTAAAAAATCAGGGGTATTCCTACCTGTAGAGGAAGTCTAGGTGAGTCCCTTGCATTCATTCTCCCACTCATTCACCAGCAAGCTTTCTTTGCAGACTAGCTTTCATTTCTGAATAGGGTTCTGAAGGAGAGCTTCTGATGCAAGAGGCAGTATTTTTTACCTTCTTCTGGTGTGTTTCTAAATGATGTTAAATTTTTAAGCTGGTAGTTATTAATATGGTAATATTTTAAATCAGTTTTAATATTGGAATTCATTCAGTTGTTTAAAAACTACTTAAGACCACATTGGCTGAAGTTCTGTTGTATAGCATTTAGTAATTTGCACTGAGGTAGGCCAATTGGATCCTTGGGGATTAGTTGGGTCAACTCCTTGTAAGCTCCATGGATTCAAATGGGCAGACACTAACTCTGTTTTATTATTACACGCTGCTATCTCAGCTGGGGAAGACTAGCTTTCATTTCTGAATAGGGTTCTGAAGGAGAGCTTCTGATGCAAGAGGCAGTATTTTTTACCTTCTTCTGGTGTGTTTCTAAATGATGTTAAATTTTTAAGCTGGTAGTTATTAATATGGTAATATTTTAAATCAGTTTTAATATTGGAATTCATTCAGTTGTTTAAAAACTACTTAAGACCACATTGGCTGAAGTTCTGTTGTATAGCATTTAGTAATTTGCACTGAGGTAGGCCAATTGGATCCTTGGGGATTAGTTGGGTCAACTCCTTGTAAGCTCCATGGATTCAAATGGGCAGACACTAATTCTGTTTTATTATTACACGCTGCTATCTCAGCTGGGGAAGATCCTGAACTTCTGAAGGTACATCTTTTCCTCTTCTTCCCATCACATGACTGAAGATGTGGGATAGCAGTTCCCACATACAAAGGTGTATTTTTTTAAAGCAGAGTTCAGCCCCATGGCCAGCAGGTGGCACTAGGATTTCAAAAAAGGACCAGCTGGCTGGTGGTAGAGCTTGCGGAAGTTAAAAAAAAAACAGCACCTGATCCAGCTTCCTGGTGCTCGGAGGGTGGGGGGAGATTTTAAAAAAAAACAGCGCCGATCGGCCCCAGGAACGCACTATGAGGTTGCACTATGAGGGGAAAAGAAAAAAGAAAACCCATGTTCAAACTTTGGCCGTCCTGATATTTTGGACCACAACTCCCAGAATTCTAAGCTGAGACTGTCAATGACAAAGGATTATGGGTATTGTTGTCCAAAACATCTGGAGGGCCAAAGTTTGGACATGCCTGATCTATGCGGTCCCAAGAGTCCGCCTCTTTAAAAGATGGACTTTTTCAAGCAAGGCAAAGAAATTCCCTACCTCTCTGGTAAGTCTTGGTAACCTTGCTTAAGGGTGGTTTCTTTGTTTTTCCCTCAAAAAGCCCTGTGGCTGTGGGGATGGCATTGTTGGACACAGTTTATCTACAAATTTAATCTGCATGTAAAGGGACATGGGATAGGGGCCTAAGCAATAGGATACAGACACTGGGTCTATTTATAAGAGGCATCAGGGGGATATAAATATAGTTTTATCTATCTAATTCTTTTATATGAAATCTTCTTCTTCTTCTTCTTCTTCTTCTTCTTCTTCTTCATCATCATCATCATCATCATCATCATCATCATCATATGCTTTCAAATCTGTTGTGACTTATGACATCCCTTTTCAGGGTTGTCCAGATTGAGAATGCTCAGAGGTGGATGGCTATTCCTTTCTTCTGATGGTACGCTGGAGCTGCACAGCTTGCCTAAGGCCACATGGGATGGCTCGGCTTGCAGGAGGCACAGTGGGGAATCAAAGTCTGTCCGAATTATCTGGCGCCATAGACAGATACCTAAACCACTGAGCTGCCCAACCAGCTCTTCTTCATAAAGTAAACCAAATCATAACTTGCTCCTCCTGAGTAAACAAAGTGTCCCAGCTGCAAAGCTTGAGGATGGGTGCACAAACTCTGATTTGATGTGTTTTTGTGCACACACCTAAGAATTATGTCAGGGGTGATTTTTTTATTTTTTTATTTATTTATTATTAAATTTATATCCCGCCCATCTTCCCGGGGGGAACTCTGGGCGGCTAACATGGTTGAGCAAGTCAACAAAGGTACAACATTTTACTAGTGAGGAATGGATGCAAAGTTATTATTTGGCCTAGGCTGTCAACAGGATCTCAAACATAAACTTGACATAAACATGGAAGATTTATATAAGTAAATAATGTCAATAGGAAGCTCTTTCAGCTCTACCTTCTCATGGAATTAACACAAAAATAAAAATAGGAGGACTCCCTACCTGTAATCTTGGGAAGAATGAGGAGACTGACATGTACAATGCTTGCTCTGAACTTCCTTAAAATTTAGGGGCACAATTGGATTATATGAATTAAAAAAAAAAGACAGATGAGCATTTCCCCCAATGTGGTGAGTGGTACACCTCCTGATTTGATCAAGAAGGTATGTCTGAATTTCATCACAGGGCACTAAGAGACTTCAGCTTCCAATAAGGGACCTTCTTTATTGTAAACTCTGGCCTTTGGTGAAATTTCCCCTTAGTCTTTGAAACATGGGAAGCATACATGGCTGCAGACCACCAAAGAGTATTGTACAAGTAAAAATAGGATGCCATTTCATACATTGCAGCCACCTCAAAACAAAGCTAAATATCCCTTACCAGGTGCTATGCAGAAGGAATATTTAGCTTTTTGGTCTTTTCCCTTCAAATGTTATTCTAAAAGAGCTGGTATTAACCTCTCTTTGGCCACAGCCATGTGCACAACATAAATGAAATATAGGCCAAACCAGGATTGTATAAGCTGCATAACAATGAACAAATTTTATATATATGGTTGTATGAGGAGAAATGTTTCCAGTAGGTGGCCCCTTTCAAATGTGCCAGGGGGCCCCAGGGGGCCATGTTGAGAATGGTTGTTCTAACATAATATATTTTCTAGAAAGCTGAGTATTCCTGAATGTGTGTGTGTGCGTGTGTGTGTGTGTGTACGCGCGCGCACGCCTTGCATGCATGTTGAAGAAGTTTGTGCCACAGGACTAAAATTTTTGTAGGCATGGTGCTCAAAAAAATGACTCATTTCCCCAAACACAGAAAGTATATTTTAAAAAGGATGATGGTCCTTCAGCAGAAAGAAAAGTTTGCTTTTGGCATTTTGTTTTTAAAACAGTTTATTTTTGCTTTCTGTTTTGAGCGCTTATCACATTTTATGCAAAACGTTCCAACAGCCGAGGGATATATGACAGGACTAACCCAATTCAACATTCACAACATTTATTATGTACTGCAAAAGTTCTTGACAGACATGGGGAAATAAAGAAAATCACTTCAGTCAAATTTATCAAAATATTTCCTTACTCCATGGGAGCAAGAATTCAAACTTAAAATATTAAATGAAGAGTAATATATGCAATCCCAGATTTTTGTGTACTAGGGATGGGCACAAAATGAAAAATGAAATGCTGTTTCATTGTGTCGTTATGTAATGAAACAAAATGAAATGAAACGAAATGAAGCAGCATTTTGTTACAGACGGAACAAAATGATGTTTTTTTTCATTGAAATGAACCATTTCATTCCATCTGTAAACCAGTGCCCTACCTGCTGCTGGTGTCCCACCGCCACCACCACTACCATTGCTGAGACTGCCCAGCCAGGCCGGAGAGGGCGAGAGTGGGCCCAGAAGGCCAGCCTGGGCCTCAGTCTCCTCCTTCTCCTTCATCGCCACTGCTGCTGCAGGCACCACCGCGGGGCCCAGCTGGGCCTCCTCCTCCTCCTCTGCCACCAAAGCCACCGCCACTGTGGCCACTGCTGTGGGGGGCCAGCCAGGCCGAGCAGGCCTGCCTGGGCCTCCTCCTCTTCTGCCACCGAAGCCAATGCCACTACAGGCACCGCTGCAGGGTACCAGCCAAGCTGTGCAGGCCACCCTGGGCCTCTTCTTCTTCCTCCTCTGCCTCCACCACATGCTTCAGCTGGCTTCAGAGGCTGAGCAGCCCAGCGGTAGACCACCCAGCCGCTGCTGAAGGCCTTGGTTGGCAGGGGAGGCTGAGCGGCCCAGCGGTAGATCCTCACACAACCGACGAAGTCCCTGGCCTGTCCAAGAGGGTGAGCGGCCTGGCAGTACATGCCGCCACCACCACCAACAACAACAACAACTCCAAAGCCCCCCCCACCAGTGCAAGAGCCCGGGAAGAGGGGTGATTAGGGGCCCCGGAGCAGGAGGAGGGGGTAGGTTGCCTGGGAAGGGGCTGTCCACCACACCCATGTTTCATTTCATAAAAGTTCATTTCGTATGAATTTTTTTTGGGGGGGGGGAATCGTATGAAATGGGGAAAAAAAGGAAATGCGGGGGGAGAGAAAAACAGAATGAAACAAAATGCAATTATTCTGTTTCGTGCCCATCCCTATTGTGTACCTATTTTATATGACCTAAATATAACTTGTTAGTGGCTAAAATCCTATTGAGTAGTTTCCACCTGTGTAACAGGACATATATGAGGAGCAGTTTGCTACTGATTAAATGCTTCTTTTTGCATTCTGAATGCATTCAACTTCATCCCATTGCAAGCCATGCACACTCCAAAACGTAAAATGAAGTCTTTAATCAGCAGCAACCTGCCACTGACAACAATTTCATTCCTTTTGCAGAGGCAGGGCTATGCAACAGAATTTAGGTCAATGTCTAATTCCCATAGTGATGGAAGAAAGAAAAACAAAAAAAAAATGATTGCCCTTCGCTTTTTATCTTATGCCCTGTGTGAAACTCCATACAGGAGATATATGCCTGAGGAGCTATAAGAAAAGTTTGAAACCTTAATCGAAAGTTCAGGATTTTATGTGTTTCTCTGTCTCCATACCTTGCTAGATAAGGATGGTGTGAACCCACCAGCAGGACAGATGGCCAGTCCAGTGTTTTGAACATTTTGGGGGGGGGGACCCACCACTAATGGATGATCTGTAACAAGCAGTTTGATCCTGATCTTCTTGTACATGGAATTCCACCTGTCCATCTGTCAGGAAGAGGATATCTCTGTCTCCTGCGAAATTTATTCCATGCCTGGCATACCTTCTGCTTTGATGGGCAATATTCTGTGCAAAGGGCAGGAGCCCTCTTAAATCTAACAATGAACTTTTGCTGACAGAACACCAGGATGCAAAGCATGGCAAGACGGCGACATCTATTTCTCACTGCAACCCCTACACACCCGAGAAAGCTCTTCTGGAGCCTTGGGGAACATCTGGGGCCTGTATAGACATATCTGAGGGTAGCACATGGAAAGGGAAAGACATCCTTTTGGATTTAGTCAACTATGGAACTGATTCCATGGCATATTTGCTTACCAGGGACTATAGCAGTTTAGCAGGATTTCGTCCATAAGGCACCACTACATAGAGTTTGTTGAAACTTAAGATTCAACACATAGTGCCCACTCGAGTGGTGAAAGAAGTCTCTTTGCCCCCATGCAATTTCTCTTATCTGTTTAGTTCACCGCTAGCATACTGCATTGGGTGATTCGCCATTGGAAAGTAAACACAGCAAAGTTTGCAAGTCAGATTGCTCAGGCTACCCATAAGAAATACACATTTCTCTTAATGTCTAGTTTGACCCTTAGGCACACACAGCCTCTAATGATAATGCATTTTGAATGGTGCATCAAGAGCAGCATAGCTTTTACCAGTTTACTTTTGCGTGTTTTGATACGCTGAAGGGAATTCATTTTGTGGCAAAGGCATTTTCTTTATCAATAAAGGATTGCCGCCGTAATTTTCAGCATTTATAAATATAAATGGGAATGAGGCACATATTCCAGAGTCAGCACAATAAAACATTAACATTCCATTTATTTATTTTTCACTTCCAAGAATGAGATTGGCTATGCTGTTGCAATGATCATCCCATAAAATCTCATCTCTTTTGAATTCTGGTCTAATGTCATTTTTACTGCACATCGATGAAACTTTTGGTATAGTTATCTCTATTTTTTAAAAATGTCCCTAACAGCACAATCCAGCACATATGGGAAAATACATCCCAGTGAGTTCAATGAAGTTTGGTTCCCATTAATATAATATCCCGAAGCATTTCAGCCTCAAAAATTGATGTATGGGATATTACTGAAGATATATTTGAGAACATTATCAGGCCTCTTTTCTTGGCATGATAATTAAACATTTACAGCTCTAATGAGAAACAGAAAATAATTATCTATACAATACTTTAGAGTTCACATTATTAGCACTATTATATTACATTTTCTCTTATGCTGAATCAGATTAATCACCAGACCAGTGGCCGTGCTGGCTGGGGGATTCTGGGAGATGTTGTCTCAACAAATAAATATTCCAAGCTCTGTTCATTAATCCAAAATTCCAGAAAGGGGTGAAAAAGATTTTTGCAGTAATCCTATATTAAAATAGGGGTCAGAATTAGAGATGGGCATGAAACAAAATAAATAATGAACCTAGGATTACAATATAAATGAAACAAAATGAACCAGAAAAAAATCGTTTGTTACGGTTTGGTTCATTAATGGTGGTGCACGATGAAAAGAGCTGTTTTGAAACCCTTTAAACTGATGTGAAACACTTCAAAAATACCTTAATAATTTTTTATGCCTGATTATACCTATTAGGTTGATGCCAGTGATTTAAAACATCTAAAAATGTGTTTTTAAAGAGATCATTTTTCTTTTTCTTTTTTTTAAGGGCACAAAATGGCTGCTGCATATGTTTAAAGGCAGAGAATCACAGTGGAGAATGTCATTTTTAAGGTATAAAAACTTTCTGAAACTACTTAAAAATCCAGCGAAAATTATTTTTTATGCCTGATAATACCTAGCCGGGGGGTGAGGAGTGTTTAAAACATCAATTTGTGTGTTTTCTCAGAACGCTGTTTTATTTTTTTGTTTGTTTATTTTGAATGTTTTACATTTGGTCTGGGGCATAGGATGCCCACACGCGGTCAAATGAATTAAAACGTGCAAAGCGGGTAAAAATGAATAACGAACCAACGAACCAACAAAATGATTTTTTTCAGAAAAATTTGTTTAAAACAAAATGAAACAAATGAAGCCTTAAACAAACTGAACCAAAGCGAATCGCCATTTTTTTATTCGTGTCCATCTCTAGTCACAATGATTGAGCCAATCTGTCAGTTGAAGAGAAACCTTAAAGTTGGAGGGATTTATCATAGTGTGTATTTTGTGGACTAGAGTCCACTATAACAAATGGATGAAGATTATTCCTCAGTTGGCAGATATAGGAATAGAAAAGAAATTCAGTGAGGTTTTTCTTTCTAAAACAAATATATCCAAGCTATGGAACTATGAGCAAACAAACACATTGGTTTCCAATCCTCAGAAGCATCTCATTTTATTTTCATTATTTTTTTATTTTTCTATTTATGTGCAACCTAATGTACATCATTAAAAATGTTTACATTTTTAAAAGACACAAAACCATAGTTTAGCTAAGGCAGGAAAAATGTACTATAACATGCAATTTATTTTTGGTTTTTATTTTACAGATTTGTAAAATAAAAGTGTAAAGAATACTGACTTAAAAGGGCAAAGGCTGTGGAGAAAGCCATGTAATTTTTGTACAGAATATGGAAGCAAGGATGGTTGATAGAGTGGTACCTCTACTTAGGAGCAGATCTACTAATGAGCAATTCGACTTAAGAGCAGAAAACCGTTGGCGTTTTAATGGCTGCTGTACAAATTTTAGATGCGGTCTGCTCTACTTACATTTTTTATATTTTTTAAAATTTATTTATTTAGTTAGTTATTTAGATATGGCTGCTATGCTTATGAGCTGTTCGACTTATGAGCATGCATTCGGAACACATTAAACTCGTAAGTAGAGGTACCACTGTACTTCGATTAGACCACAAAAACAAATCACAAAGATAAGCTGGTACAAGGCTTTCACCCAACTGGGCACCACAAAGTTATGGATGACACAGAAGGACGAGTTCCAAAAACTATAGCCAGTTGAGGGTACCTTGGTCCATTCTTAAAAGTAAGTTTCAAAATGAAAGAGGCAGACTCAGGTCACAAGTATAGATTTCTGATTCTACCTCCGGTAGTATGGATTTGAATGTCTCTCCCTATTTTGTTAGATTAAAGGTTGGCAATAAATAGGGGCACAAACTACCAACTCAGCAGTTTGTGCCAGTTTGACTTTCACACGAACAGGTGATCGGCACTTTCCAGCCCCACCTCCTCCAGTAGGCACCCACTCAGAGCCAGCACCAAAAAGGAAGCAGGGAATCCAAGGCACTGCCTGTGATTGGTTGCCTACTGGAGAAACTGGGTTGGAAAGCACCAAACAGCTGCTCAGCCAAAAGACGAACTAGCAGTTCATGTCCATCAGAAGTTGCCATTCATTCAGCTTCCACCATCCTTCCCATGATGCAACTGCATAGGCCAAAACACAAGGTTCCTTTTTAAGTGAGAATATCGACACACATAAGCATGACACTTGCCATCGCAGAGAATATGTGATAAGATTTGGTCCATGTGCTATGTAAACCAACCTAGCAGTTGGAAGAAGACTGCTGCCCTTAGTATGCAGTCCCAGCGATAGGGAACAATACATATCTTTATTTGGCTTTACTAGATCTGGTCAAGGTCCATTTGTTGAATGAGAGATCTCCAAAGTGTGCTGTCCCTCAGCAGCCTTGCACATTTCCTGTAAGCTCAAGTTTTCATTTCCAGAATAAAAACCCTTTTTTCTCGAGGCGAAAATATCACATTCCAGTTCACTGATACCAAGCTGTGCAATGCCTAAGCATTCTGTTGTTGTTGTTTTTTTAGTTTACTTTGATTCATAGTTTTCATGTTCCATGTTTCAGTTGGAAACTGAGCTTTCATCTCTGTGCACACCAGCCACTTTTATCTAGCCATGCCACTAGTGGCATGGCTAGTTGTAGTTGTCCTTTGCTCTTTCCTAGTAGCCGACTGAATGCTTTCTGGAATAGCAGTTTCCACCTTGAGCACTATCTCTGCTATCATTTTGGACTGTCTCACCAGAAAGTTTTCAAGGTAACAAAGGTGCAGCAGTAGTTTACCACTACTGTCTTCTCTGTAATACTAATACAATAGTTAGTTGGGGTGTCACTGCCATTTTCTGTGAGAAAGATCTTTCACCAGCATCACCTTTAGCTACTGCTGCTGCCCAGTAGCTGCTATCCAGAGTTCTCTCTGACCTCCTCATCATTAGAACAATCATTATCTTCACTATTCCTGGAAGGTGAATGGCTCTTATTCTGGTCCCTCAGCTGTGAACATTTCACTTTGGGTAGCCCTGCTAGAAGTTCAGTATCATAATGGAGTCTAGCCTCCTTACAGAATTGCTCTTAGCTTCTTGGACACATGAAAATCCTCTCACCACATTAAGGTGCAAATTAGAGATGGGCACGACATTGAAATATAGTTTTTCATTTTGTTTTGTTTCATTTTGTTTTGTTTTACTCTTCATTTTGTTTTATTTCATTAATAACCAATTTTTAAAAAGAATTTTCATCACAAAACAAAATGATTCATAAGGCTATAAATAATGGGGGGGGGCGTTTTTTGTTTAACAGGGAGCCCACTGCTCTAAATCAAAGACCCTCCTTAACCCTTTCAAACAAAGAACCTTGGCAAGCAAGCACAAAACCTAGGAGAGATCAGAGAGATAAGCTCAACAGCTGATTGATGGGATGAAAGAAAATATAATTAAAAATAACCTCCACAGTCCTACTTAATCAGGAAATGAACAATCAGTTTACACTTTAAATCAACTTGGAGATACAGGGACAGCCCGTGCAGGGAAGGGAAAAACTCAGCTGCTGGCTAGCTGCAGGCAGGCAGATCAAGATTAGAGATAAGTAACAGCTGAATTGCAGGAGGAAAGGAAGGGGGGTGAAATCAATCAGTTTAAAAATAAACCTCCTGTTCTCAAGAGGCTTCTTTCCACCAGGAAGAATAATTTCATTTCTGAAACAAAAATGGTGTTTCGTTTCATTTCTTGACAACACACTGTTTGCTGTTTCATTTCATAACGTTTCATAAGCATAAAAAATGATGAAACAGTGTATCATTTTTGTAAGGTGCCCATCCCTGGTGTGCCTCTAACAAGGAGATATCTTCCATCACCCCCACCCCCAAATGACTATGCAATTTATACACACAATCCAAAGGGAGCATTTAGTCAGAACCATATTAGCTAAAATATATGGGTCAGTATTCAATTTCTAATCCCAGCTAGGTCTATATCAGGGGTCCTCAAAGTTTTCAAACAGCGGGCCGGTCCACCACCACCCAGACACCACTGGGGGAAGGATCACAGTCCAAAAGCAGCTGCGGAGGCTGGCTTGCTCACAAAACAGGGGGTAGGTGGGGGGGTTGCAATTGATCCCAGGGGCCGGATTGAGGACCTTGGGGGGCCGCATCCGGCCCTGGGGCCTTAGGTTGAGGACCCCTGGTCTATATACTTAATTGGATGCATTTGAAGCAAAGCAAAGTGTTCTGCTTATATACTGCCCCATACCACTACAAGTCGTCTCTGGGCGGTTTACAATTTTAATTACAGTGTGCAGGCTACACATTGCCCCCCCCCCCAGCAAGCTGGGTACTCATTTTACCGACCTCAGAAGGATGGAAGGCTGAGTGAACCTTGAGTCTGCTACCAGGGATTGAACCCAGGTCGTGAGCACAGTTTTACCTGCAGTACAGGC
This sequence comes from Phrynocephalus guinanensis, assembly GCA_037367245.1. Lineage (NCBI taxonomy): Eukaryota > Metazoa > Chordata > Lepidosauria > Squamata > Agamidae > Phrynocephalus > Phrynocephalus guinanensis. Next base: position 42,720,584 of record CM074735.1, on the reverse strand, counting down.
ATTTAACCACTGTGCCACGAGGCTACTCTGAGTATTGACTTAATTTCCATCAATTGATGTAATGGGTATAATCTCTAGCTGAGGATAGTAATAGGATACTTCCCATTTTCCCCAACAAGTGAAAAGGAAACAATTGCATTATGTCTCCAGTATATATACTTCAAATGCTGATGGAATTCACTAACAAGCTGAAAGAAAGTCTGAATGTAGGCTACCTAGGCAGTAGGTGGAAAAGGCAATTTATAGGCAGGGAAATTATGCCAGTCTTCAGTGTAGTAGTAGACAGAAATCTGCACAAACCCTTTAAAAAAACTTGAAAGTAAAAGATGCTGTAAGTTCAATCCCAAGAACTGTCACACATTGAATAATTTATATTTTCTCCCATGGTCAAACAGAAAACTGATACATAAGATTGATGTTTTGCTTAGTATAGGATTTGAATTAAAGATGTTTCATTTCAAATAGCCTGGTGTTTCTCATTAAGCCAAAGACGGGAATGTGACTGTTATGCCATTACAATCAGACAAAGAGACAGAAAGGATTCCTGTGTGGAAACTTACATTCCATATTTGGTTGTCATTAGGTGGCCCTACACAAAGTTTTATCAGGCTGAATTAAGATTCCAATTGCTATTCTGTTATTATTGGATTATTATTATTATTATTTATTATTATTTATTTTTTATTATTATTATTATTATTATTATTATTATTATTATTATTATTATTATTATTATTATTATTATTATTATTATTATTATTATTATTATTAGAGATGGGCACGAAATGACCATTTTTTCGTTACCATTCTCCGTTATTCGTTCCATTATGTAACGGTATGAATAACGACCATTGCAATGGGGTAGGCTTGAAGCAAACAGAACCAAGAAAATTTATATTTAAACATAGCTATCATATCCCCCACTCAGCCTTCTGTTAGAGAGGCTAAACATTCCCAGTTCCCTAAGCCGTTCCTCAAAAAACATTTCCTCCAGACCCTCAACCATCCTGGTCGTCCTCCTCTGCACCCGCTAGAGGTTGCCAACATCCTTTTTAAACTGAGGTGCACAGAACTGGACACAGTACTCCAGGTCGGATCTGACCAGAGCAGAATAGAGTGGTACTATCACTTCGCTTGATCTAGACACCATTGTTCTGTTGATGCACCCAAGAAGCACATTGGCTTTCCTGGCCGTCGCATCACACTGCTGAATAATGTTCAATTTGTGGTCCACCAAGACTCCCAGATCCCTTTCACAGGTACTATTCTCCAGCCAAATATCCCCCATCCTATATCTGTGCAATTCATTCTTTTTCCCTAGATGTAGCACCCTACATTTCCCTCTGTTGAAATCCATTCCGTTAACTTTGGCCCAGAACTCTAACCTGTCAAGGTCCTTTTGGATTTTCATTCTATCCTCTAGGGCAGGCCTGCCCAAAGTCCGGCCAGGGGGCCAAAACCGGCCCATCAGGCCATTCTGAGTGGCCCGTGGCTGGCTGGCCCACCCCTCCCTCCCCCTCCTTCACCCCATTTTTTTAAAATCTTCCGCCAACACTGACACTGCCGGGAAGCTTGAGGGGCTAGGCAGGCAGGCCGGCCGGCCGGTGAGCCGAAGCTTGTGGGGCTGGGTGGGCAGTCCACCACCACCAGTACCACCAGGAAGCTTGTGGGGCTGGGCGCGTGCATGGGCTGCTGCCACCGGCATCACTGGGAACCTTGTGAAGCTAGGCACGCGCATGCAGGGTGGCACGCGGGTGGGCCACCGCCACCGGCATAGTCGGGAACATTGTGAGGTTGGGCGCATGCGCGGGGCAGTGATTGGGCGGGCTGCACCACCGGCACCGCTGGGAAGCTTGGGCAGCTGGGTGGCTGGGCGGTCTGCCACCACCGGCACCGCAGGGGAAGGTGTGGGGGTGGGCAGACCAGCGGGCCTCCACACCGCCAAGGAGCTTTGGGGTGGGTTGGCGGGTGAGCCGTTGCCACTGCTGGGGAGCTTAGGGGGTACAAGGTCGCACAGATTGCCTCTTCCAAGGGGTGACCTGGGGCCACGGCTCCCTGTGCTTCCTTTGGTCCCCACCTTCCTTCTTTCCTCCTTCCCTTGGTCCCCACCTTCCTCCCTCCCTTCCTTGTACCCCACCTTCCTTCCTTCCTCTCTTGGTTTCCACCGTCCTCCCTCCCTCCCTCCCTTGGTCCCCGCCTTCCTTCTTGCAGTTGGGGTTGCAAGGGGTCAGTGGGTGGGGCTTATGGGTCAGTGGGTGGGGCTTGCAGTGTGGTGGCAGGGTCGGGGAGCAGCCGGCCCCTGACTCATTCTTAGCCATCAAATCTGGCCCTCCTTACAAAAAGTTTGGGCACCCCTGCTCTAGGAAATTAGCAATGCCTCCCAATTTGGTATCATCTGCAATTTTAATTAGCATACTCTCTATTCCTTACTCCAAGTCATTAATAAAGCACTGGACCCAGAACAGAACCCTGGGGCACCCCACTGGTCACGTGTCTCCAAGCTGAAGAGAGGCCAGTTATGATCACCCTTTGGGTGCAATCAGTCAACCAATTACAAATCCACCTAACAGTAGCACTATCTATCCCACTTTCTACTAACTTCTTAGCAGGAATATCATGGGGAACCTTATCGAAGGGCTTACTAATGTCCAGATAAGCAATATCCACAGCATTCCCCTCTTCTACCAGGCTTGTAATTCTATCAAATAATCCTTTGGTGAGCAAGAGTATTAGAAGGATAACAAAGTATGAGTGACTAACTGTAATAACAAATCAAAGATATAACCTGACACTCATTCTGGTACTGGTAGCCCTTAGAAAAAATGGTGAGTTCATTCTGTCTTGCAATTCTATTTCCTCTAATAATACCATTTTCTTAAATAATTCTATTTTATTTATATATGTCATTTAAATCCTGTTTTTCTAAGCGAATATGGGTGAAATATTTACAAGATTAACCAGTCAATTTGAAATCATTGATAACTTAAACTGCTAAGAGCAATGAAATCAGACAATTAAAATTAAAATACAATAGTAAAACAAATGTATTTAAGAGATCTGAAGGTCTGATGGGCTTTTCTGTACAAAGACTTCTACAATCAGGGTGTAGTCACTGATTGGATGACCAAATCTAGGTGCAGGACAATACCTCCTGTATGCAGTGGGTACCTAAGGTAGCTTTCTCAGAAGCCAAACTCAGAATATTCAGTGACAAAGCATTTCAAATTTAATATTATGTTTTCCTTGCATTTGTGTATTAGCTATACAAATCTCATTATAATACTGTAAATGACAGATTTCCATGCTATCTCCACCATAGAAAAGAATGCTATAAACATGCTTCCATTACTTTTGGCAACCTCATTTTTATTATATTATTCACTATTACTGCTCTTCTGCTTCTTAGCCCTCACACTTTTTAAAACATGAAGGCCCTTTGTATTTCTTTTATCCAAGGGGACCATAAGCACTGGGCACTGTACAGTGAGGGTTATGATTTTCTAACCATCACAAACTGTGTATTATTAGTTTTTGGCGGCGCACATCTGCTCTTCAAATGTGTTTCCCAGAGGAAAACTTTGGGCAGCATACCAACATTTGGAAGGCAAATTTAAAACTTACATCTTATGGTGCTCATAGTGTGTCTATTTGACAGACAGGCCTGAATGCCAGTAACTACTCCTTCCCTTCGTGACAGGGCATGGTTTCTTTGGAGATTGCCTTATAAATAATTAGGGATCATGGTGTGATTTGCACACGAACTCTAAGGAGATATGCTGCTGTTGACTGTTTGTGTTGTTTATCTATCTGTTGGGGTTTTTCCCCTCCTTTTTTGTCTCTTACCTTATGTTAGTCAAGACAAATGTTTGTTTTCCCATTATTCGTTTCTATGTGTTTCTATGCTTCAAAAATCTTATACATTTCTCAGAGAGAAAACAACAACAAAAGGAATACTAGATGGCAGATTGATCCCTTGTCATGTTCACTAAAACATAGGCATATTAACACATTCTTCTTTTAATTTAGCTTTCCTCCCAGATAAGAGTGAAACTTTTTTAGTACCCCTAAAATATAAAAAGAAAAAAAGATCCTTCTTACCCGTGACTGAATCCATTAAACATAAAGAAACTTCCTTTCTGCAAACATCAGTCTACTGGACTTGACATAGTGAGATAATATAACTTTTGCTAAGACTGCTCTACAAATGTACGGGTTGTTGCATTTTCAAAGTGTGCATTTCATTTGCACTTTTCTACACCCCTAGAGTAGGTATAAAGGAGTGGAGTGGCTAGTGGGATTATACTACAGATGTTTAGATGTAGTTAGCTATAGTGGTGTTTTGCTGTTCTTCTTGACTTGTACACAGAGCCTTTAAAAGCCATCTCATTTCTACTGCTATCTACTGAGGAGTAAGCTCCAGTGCAATGCTTTCCTGTTATGAAAAGCACAGCTCAGTTCTCTGTATGTATCTACTGGGGAGTAAGCCCCAGCCCTCACAGCAGCTGTTTAAAAAGTCCAAAACTTCAATGACTAGTCAGATTTTGTTCCAGGATAGCCTCCTTTTCATTTTGCCCCTCTGAAGAATACCTTGTACACTGGGATTCAAAGGTGTGTTGTGGAGAACAGACCCCCCAGGATGGCCAAAAGAGTGCACCATGCCTAAGTACAACCACAGTACAGTGAAGGACCCTGTGGAGAACATTGCCTCAGGGCCAGCATGGAGAGCAAAGGCTGCCTTGGAAGGCAATTCTGACCTGGAGCACCAAACTTCAAACCACATTTGAAAATCAGTAAACTTGTTGTTGTGATGCTGATCTGTGGTAGGAAAAAACATCCAAGAGGAAAGCGTACAAGCTCTTTTTCATGTGATGACATGAAGACAGTTCCACTTTGATTTTCAAAGGGTTCCTTTCTTTGCCTCATTTATAATCTTGTAATGCGGAACTTTTATGTTTTTGTGCCCATGGATTTCTTTTAAGGGTATCAGTTGCATTTCACTTTGATCCCCCAGTGAAGAGCTGCAGCTCACCCACGATGAAAAATTTATGCCACCCGTGGTAGTGTCAAAGCACAAATGGAAAGGCTGTGCCATCTCAGTTCCATTTATTAGGCAGTGTGCTTTCTGTGGCTCTTTTGAAGGAGACTGAAACTTGAAAAGAAGCATGGGCACTACGTCTGCAGAGATCAAAGCCTGAAGACTCGTCTCTAATTTTAAGGGAAGAAGATCCAGAGGATCAGGTTCATGGCTGTGGCAACCCCTCCGTTACACATAAGCATATGTTAGACACTCTGGTAGTGACAAGGCTTAGTGATTCGTAAGAATTTATTTTGTCCCCACATGGGGTGGGGATGTTAAGAAATTTCCTAAATTCCCAAAGATTTTCATGAATCCAAAGGAAACAACTTCTAATCTTTAAGCAAAAGATTAGAAGTTGGGAGAAAGCAACAATGACATACACACACTCCTCCAGGCAGAGGGCGTTGCATTCTTTGCTTTTTCAAGCCCGTTTTGAATTTTCATATATTTACCTAGGTCTGTGATGTTGAACTAGGACTGTCAGCTCTCTAGTTTAGATAGGCTCCGCGCACAACAAGGCAGATGCAACATGTTCTTCTCCATGCTAGGCACATAAGTCATTCCCATGTACTTCCATGTCCTGTGTAATCTCATGGAAACATTATTTTTCAGAACCGTTCATCCCAGAAGCCTGCAGCTAGCACAGCCTGCTAACTCTTCCTGAGGTCAGATTTAAAGTATGGCTGTCTTTTCCCTCGGGCAAAAAACAAACTGTCTTGGGCAATGCGGCCCTGCTTCTACCCAAAGTCTCGATCTTGGAACATGCCTGTGTCTGTTCCTGGAGGCTGTAGCCCCTTGTAAAATACAATAGCTCAGTTAAATTTCTTATCTCCACTTATCTTTCTTCTGTAAGGGAAAGAGGTTAAGATGCTTGCAAGTCTACACGATGTATCTTTATGAATGCCTTGGGCTTTAGCAATATTTTCTTCCTCTAGGCAAGCAAAGTTCATGGCTCTAAAGCAAACAGAACAGTACTAAGTCCCATTAATAAAGGTGCATAGTGTTCAATATAGGAAAAATGACTTGCCCCCTTAGGAAATAACCCTGCCAACCGTATACAGATGTAATAAATACCAGGATTAGAGAGGGTTGTAGGGAGCCATTCGGTTTGTGGCACAAAAATGATCCCAGCTCTAATATTAGTGATTTGTTACCACTCAGCCCTAGTTTCAGAAATTCTATATTCCATGACAGTTCACAGATTCGGAGGGAAAACAAATATAAGAGGGAATGTGTAAGAAGGATACAGACTGGTTGAAGTTCTGTCATTCAATGTATAACAGGTATTAATGATGATGTTACATGAAAAAAGACAGCCGATGGAATAACTGAGACTTTCAGGTATTAAATAAATACCAGGATGCTTTACAAGCCAATATCAACTGTTCTGCAGATTAAATGTGAACAGAAATGGCAGCAAATGCTATCAGAACTGGATTTTCAGGCCATATTTGGGCTGATTGGCACTTATTTTTATTATTTATTTTGACAAGCGCCGATCTCGGTGCTTGTCAAAATATATAATAAAAATTTAAAAAACAAAAAATGAAATGGAACAAGATGAAAATTTCCATTTCATTTCATTTCATTTTTAAGGCACTTTGTTTTCTGTTTCGATAGGAAATGAAATGAAAAACAAAATGGAAAAAATTGTTTTGTCCCCATCTCCATTAGAAACAATTCTCTGCTATGCAAAGTTTTATTTTTAATAGCTGGTATTGATTACTATGTATCTTATAATATTAATGACATTCTATCAACTCTGACTTCTGGCAAGCTTCTTCAGAGGTCAAAATTACCCATTACCCCTTAGCTTCTTTCAGGGGGACACCCTTGGACTATGCCAATTGTCCAAGGCTACACAGGCAGGGCCTTCTGAGAGAAAGAGTAAGTGAACAGGAAGTATATTTTGGACCTCCTAGTAGATTTCTCTCTTCTCTGAATGATTTCCAATAAGGAGATTAGAGTCTCATTTACTTGGCAGCAACAAAATGTAGCCTCCAATTATAATATTAAAGTGAAGAAATGTTAGGTAAGCAAGAATGAATGTGGGGGATCAAAGGGATTGTTAGTTCTGGGAAATAAATACTTCAGCTAGTGCCTTATTGTTAGCATCAGCTACTGTAGAACCACTAATTTGGTCAGGAAAAAGAACGAAAGAACAAAATATATTGTTAACAATTCTGGCCATGCTTTCAGGAACAGCTATTCATTTGTACCATGAGGCTGGCCCATTATAATTATTGAAATATATTAAGGAAGCCCAGGGGAGAAAGAGATGTACTCTGTAGCTTATGTCAACTTTATGAATGTATGACTTTTAAAATGTCCAAACATTAGCAGCCCTGGCTATGTCTTCAAAACTCAAGGCTCTACAGGTATTCCTTATGGAGTCAATCTTCTGTTTGGCTGTTCCCTTTTCCTGCTGCCTTCAACATTTCCTAGCATTAATTAACTTTCCTACTAAATCTCATCTTCTCAGCACTTACTCTCTCTCTCACACTCTCTCTCACACACACACACACACACACACACACACACACACACAAACAAGGGAAAGAGAGAGGGGGGAGAGAGAAGATATTTAGCAGAAGAGAAGTATAATGTTTATTGTTGCCTCTAGCTAAGCCTTCTTTTTCCCGAGTGAGTGCATAAAAGACGAGACATGAGCATCATACTTTGGGAATATATCAAGGACACAACTTTATT